>CM066032.1:143414782-144614782 GCA_033557465.1 Ichthyophis bannanicus
TGAGTGGAGGTGGAAAGAGGAGTCTCCCATATACTAACATGTGATCATAAAGAATCTCATGTATTGGTAAGGTGGCTGCCTCTTTAGGAGCCTTAGGATATTGTAAGATATCTAATTTCTTGGCTCTAGGTTCAGTCTCAGAGGCTACTGAGATGGACAAGCCTTTGGCCACCTCCCTAATGAAATCCTGAAAAGACAAGTCTTCAGGAGGAGACATTCTCCTTTTTGGAGAAGAGGGTTCCTGAGGAAGGATCCCCGATGCTTCAATTGAGGCCTCTGATGAATCAGAGTCTTCAGAGGAATCAAAGTATCGACTGTCTGGATGCTCTCGCAGAGCCCGATACGGGTATCGGGAGGTATCGACATCGGGAGTAATCGGAACAGAGTCGGTACTGATAGGCATCACTGGATAGTGTACCGCTGCCGTCGATGCTGATGTCGATGCAAGCGGTACTGGTATCGGAACCGGATTCAGATCCTGTACCGGAATCAGTACCGGTATCGACAACGGGGTTTGTTGCGGTACCGTAGGCAATCGCAGCTTGTATGAATGCCGTAATGGCACGCTGCATGGTCAGAATATTCTGATCCATCGACGCCACCAATGTCTGGATGTCGGTACCGGTGGAAACCGCCGGTACCCTAGAACATTGTAACAGGTGATCGGTCGAGGCCGAGCCATCGATGTCAACCTGTACCCCATAGGTAGAGCTTTGGAAGCCGGAGCCTCCCGCCGGGGTAATTTTGCCGGTGTGGATTCCTCAAGAGTAAGCCCGGGGGCATCTCGATACTTAGAGGGAGATGAACTCTTTGAGGACCGGCCAGATTTAAGTTTGGTTACCTGAGATCCATGGGATGAAGAAGCAGCCCTGGAAGACGTCGATGCCACAGAAGCTGCATCGGAGGGAAACAGGGTACTGAGCTTGGCTGCCCGATTTTGTAACCCTCTCTTAGACATCATGGAACAGGATTCACAATCCGCGATGGAGTGGTCAGGACCTAAACATTTTAGACACCAGTCATGGGTGTCAGTGACAGAAATAGTGCTGCTGCACTTCGTGCACTTTTTAAACCCGGAGGGGTGTTTTTCCATGAGGAAAAATATATCTGTAGGCCTAAGGCCCCAGAAGAAAAAATGCACTGAAATAAAGACAGAAAAGATTTGTTGTTTTTTTTTAAAAGAAGAAAAAAGACCGGTATCGGTCCGGGATCGAGAAGGCAGACACGCGACTAAAGCACAGTTACTTACCTGTAACAGGTGATCTCTGGGAACAGCAGGAATTAGTCTTCACATATGGGTACGTCGGTACCGACGGAGCCTGCACGGGAATGCTGCCCAGCTTCCAATCAGAAAGCTTTTGGCAGCATCCCTCGCGCCTGCGCGCTGACTTCCCGCCTTCTCCAGAGCCTCTCTTCAGTTGAGTTTCAAAGCTGAGACAAAGGCGAGGAGAGAAAGGAAGAAGATAAAGAGATGCAACTCCCAGGGGAGGTGGGAGGGTTGTGAAGACTAATTCCTGCTGTTCCCAGAGATCACCTGTTACAGGTAAGTAACTGTGGCTATCTCCAGGAACAAGCAGGAATGAGTCTTCACATATGGGGACTCCCTAGCTAGGGATGCCAGGGGGAGATCCCATAAAAATGCAGAGGCCTCGGCCAGGGATGCATTTTGTCTCCAGGAATTCCCGGCATCCTTCGTGGGATGGAGGGCAGGAGTTGACAATAAAGGAGCTGTGAGGAAAGAAACAGCATAGCCAAGGACTATAGGGGAGAGGTCCTTGGTATATATGATAAGTGACATTAAACACATTTAATGTTACACTTAAAATATGCAGCTTACCTACTGAATCGTAGGAAGTCGAGAGCATGATGGAGTCTACTGGATAAGCAGTGGCGGAATCTTCAAAGTGACCTCACAGCAGTGAGGATGAAGGTCCAGACCTGGAGGTAGCAGACGATCCAGGTGTCAACTGGGTAGGATTAGACGTCAGGTCTTCAATGGAAAGCTTTAGGGGAAAAAGCTGAAAACTCCTTTAGGCCATAAAGTCATTAACAATGAAGGCTAAAGGAAGAAGACTGACGGAGGTAGAGAACTAGCCCAGCCCTGGCGGGAAGAAGGGGAGTGGAAAAAAAACCCCTATTCCCAAGGAGAACAGTTGTGTACTCAAGATAAAGATGTACACTATTTTTCCTAGCTGGCGAGAGATAGGAAAATATTGAAGCTTGATGCTTCAAGGACTTAAAGAAAAAATGGAAGATGTTAGCACCACAGTAGGTATTGGTGCCTAACAGTTCCTGCATCATAATATGGTATGCAAGTAGGGCGATAGACTGTCTAAACCCTCTAGAAGGTAAAACATTTAGTATAGACAGTAAGGGTTATAGTGTGTAAGACATATCAACCCTTGAGAAGCCCTCCAACAGACACATATATATACAGATATATATATAGATATATATATACATATGTCCATATGTGTATATTAGGATATGGGTGGAGAAATGTATCAAAATATATATATATATATATATATATATATATATATATGATATACGGAAATATATATACATTGGTGGGGCATGGAATTGCATCACCAGGGTAATGAGATAGGTATGTAGACATATATGGAGATGCTACATACAAGATAGAGATTGAAGATACATATATTTTATTTATTTATTTATTTAGTAAACACTTATATACCGCTACTTCCAGCGATCAGAAGCGGTTCGATTATAATTTTGGGATTTGTCACAAAATCAAGACAGAAAATATGGGGCATAGATAGCGAGAATAGGGGTATTACACAGCACACATAGTAGGGTCTACATATAGACCTTAATGAACTATCATACATTTACAAAAGAGATTATCCTTCATCTATTACATTTTTACATACAGCTATTCAATTCATTTTTATGTTCTTGGATTTACATCTGGTCATAGTGACAATTGAACAGATGCGTTTTAAATTTCTTCCTGAAGTCATCTATGTCTTTAATTGCTCTCAGCTCGTGTGGTAGGTGGTTCCATAAAGTGGGGGCAGAGAAGGAGAACGCTCTTCGGCTAGTACTGACTTTTACATGCCTGATGCTGTTTGGAACTATTAGTGTGTCTGAGCTGATGGTTCTCCTGCATCTGGTGGTAGGTTGCATGGAGATCAGGGTGGAGAGGAATGAATTAGTTGTGAATTAGCTTGAATTAGCTTGAATGTCGTTACCAATGTTTTGTATTGAATCCTGGCAGCGACTGGGAGCCAGTGCAGTTCCATCAATACAGGTGTGATATGTTCAGTGACGCTTATTCTCATGATGATCCTAGCTGTTACGTGTTGTGCCAGTTGTAATATGTTGGTCGCTTTCTTTGGTAGACCCTGTAAGATGGCGTTGCAGTAGTCGAGGTGAGGCATGATGAGCGCTTGAGCAACTGATCGGAAGTCACATGGATCTAGTACATTCCGTAGGGGTCGTAGTACTCTAAGCTTGTGAAAGATAGCATTGTTGGTGTTGCTGAGGTGTTTTTCCATTTTCAGTTTGCTGTCGATTGTGACTCCTAGATATCTAATTTCATTCTTAGTGTTGTAGGTATTGTTGCACAATGTGATTGTTGGAGGTGGTTCGAAGTCAGTTGTACTGGACATAAACATTACTTCAGTCTTCTTATGATTAATCGACATGTTGTTTTGTTTTAGCCATCCCAACATCTCTTCCATGCAGGTTTCAAGCTGAGCGTAATTCGGGTCAACGGTCTCTAGTTGTGTGTACAGCATGATATCGTCTGCGTATATGTGGTAGTTGATGCCATATTTCCTGAATATTTCACTGAGTGGTTGCATGTAAATGTTAAAAAGTAGTGCCGAGAGTGCCGAACCCTGTGGTATGCCTATATCTACCACCCAGCCCCATAGTTGTATATGGGGAATATAAAAGAAAAGATTCTCTGCTCCACAAGAGGGTGAACCCACTTGGGATATGTGTAGAGAATCTATTTCCGTGGATTGATATCATACCAACAGCCCAGGCCAGAGGGTTTGGAGAACCCCCATAGGCATGGGAAGGAATTAAGCTTTTCTCTACTGATAGCTTCAGAGATAAGGTCAATGCTCTAAAATAAGGCCCTCATAGTAGAAAGCTTCTCTGAGAGTGCAGAGAGCATTGTGCAGGAGAAAGAGGAGATAAACTGACTGAAGTCAGTGGTATTGCCATATCCTAAGAGAGGAGATGGAGGAAGATTGTGAAAAAAGCCAAAAAGTAGGAGGATCCAAGATAGCTGAGGAGCAGCCTGGAATCACTACTGAGGCTAGATAAACCTTGGAACAAGGGACTGGAACTAGAAAGTACCAGTAAACACAATCATTGTAACTCCTGCAGGCACAGCTGGTGATAGAAACCAGCAGAGAGATTGTACTGTGCCCATTTAAGAATAAGAGACAAGGAAGGAGAGGAGGCATCTCCTGTCTCTTTCTGAGGAATAAGCGTGCTAAGAAGCTTCTCAGTATGGTACCCTCAACCAGGAAGAAATCCTGTAGAGAGGGTAGGCAAGTAAGTGGAGGGTGACGTACCCTCAGGGTAAGTGCAACTTGAAGGAAAAAAATGTTCAAAGTGGGACAGAACTATCAGGGGATAGTAGTAACTGCTCCTCTAGAGAGTAAAGGAGGAGAAGTGCATAGTCCCTGAACCAGAATGTTCCGACATCTTAGTACACTGAGAAAGAAAAGCACAGTGAAGCAACTTCTAATAGGTAGAAGTGAACTGCAGACTATAATTCTCAGCCCCTATGGTTGTTGGGAATGCTGAGAGTGGCCAGAGCTGGAGGACTTCAGACTAGGCTGAGGTGTCCCTTGCTTAGGTACCTCTGAATGATGGGCAGGAGAGGAATGAAACTTTCTTTTCTTAGGGAAAGAAGGTTTGGTAGGACATTTCCTACCCCTCGAAGAATGGGATGGCTTAGAATGGTCTGTAGTGGAAGGAGAGTCAGTGGAGCATTGAGCAACCTGACGTAAAGCCTCCTTACCAAAAAGACCGTCTCCTGTACAAGGAAAATGAGCCAGTATAGTTTGTGCCCGTCTATTCAAGTCTGAAGCTTCGAGCCAGGCTCTGCGAAGTGCTGCAATGGCAATAGCAGAGGATCTGCTAACAGACTCAAAAGAGTCTATAGAAGCATGAGACAGAAAGCAGAATATATTCCGGCTATGATTGATGAGCAAGGAATAATCAGTAGCCTTCGGCTCTGGCAAAAAAGGGGTCAAAAGAGACAATTTCTCTGTGACCTCCTGGAGTGTTAGACTCATGTGGAAAATATATAAAAGAATTCTGGAGGCCAGCATAGATGTTTGGAAGGCTTGACAACCAAAAGCATCGAGTGTTCTTGAAGAACGACCTGGCGGATAAGAAGAATGCTTCTTCTTGCTCTTAGCCTTCCTCAGTGCTGATTCTACTACCAGGGAACGATGAGGAAGTTGCGGCTTCTGAAATCCTGGAGAGGGAGGCACTCGGTACCGAACCTCAGTAGCTGTGGAAGCTAGAGGAAGCCGTAAGAGTGATTTCCAAACCCTCAGAAGGAGATCCTGCATAGCAGGATGTAAAGGAAGCATGATATTTTCCATTTGTGCCGGTGGGCTATGAGTATCAGCACAACCAGGGATAGAGATATTAAGAAAGGTTGCCATGTCTCAGAGAAAAGTTTGAAAAGACTGATCCCTATGGGAACCATCCCTGGTAAGGCCCAAAAGAAAGAGGCTGAGCACCAGAGGACGTACCATGGTGTGAAGCAAGAGACGTAGTAGATGGACCAGGATACTGGCGTGTTAACTCAGAGGCAGTAGGTACTGTATCAGCAATGCCAGGTATCGGTTCCAACGGAGGCATCGACATCGATGGTGATACAGGACCAGCGGTCAAAGTTGTCATCGGGGACTGCTGCAGTGGTACCGAGATCACGAGTTTAGAGTTATGGCTAGGATCTACGGAACTGCTTATCTGGAAGCGAGCGGAGTCGGTTCCAGGACGCGTCGGTACCCAGTCCTCGAGACTAGAAATCGATTCAAGACTCGGCATCGATGGAAGTGAGTCTATCGATGCATGCCTCGAGGGTACCGACGTTGGTGGCAGTATCGGCAATGCCGATACCGATAAAGCAGTCTGGGTTACATCGATCGGTCCCGAAGGTACCGAGGATACCCGATGATACCCACCTGCGAGAAACAGGTCACTGCATCCCGATGTCGTAGTCAGGGCATCGGAACCGCTCGACGGCGGTACCGTCTCCGAGCATGGCTGGGATATAGAAATGTCCATGCGTAGCGTATCGATCGGCCCCGAAGGTACCGAGGACGCTTGAGGACGATCCCTGGTGGCGAGTGGAACACTCGACACCGGTGCCGATGCCGGGGTATCGGTACCGCTCGAAGCGGACACCACCACCGGACACGGTGGGGATCGAGGGAAGTCAATCTGAAGCGGATCGATCGGCCCGAAGGTACCGAGGACGCCAGATGACGATCCCTGGTGAAGAGTGGAACACTCGACACCGGTGCCGATGCAGGGGGATCGGTACCGCTCGAAGCGGATACCACCCCCAAGCATGGCTCAGGTATGTTCTGTGAGGGGTGAGCCCCAGGAACAACCTGAAACCCCTTTAACGCTTTGGAGCCCATAGACTCCCGCAGGGGTAATGCCAATGGATTCTTGAGGGTAAGGCCGGAGCCGTCACCATGCTGGGCATGGGACATACCACTCAAGCATTGACTAGTCTTAACAGACTGTTTGTGGGTTACCTGATCCTGTGAAATGGAGAAACCGGGTACCCTCACTGCCGAGGAAAAAACGGCATCGAGGGAAACTTTAAAAACTGAAGGTTTCCTCACAAAAATATCTCCTGACATGTCAGGGGAAAAAGGGTCAGGACCCACACAGTTGAGACACCAGTTATTGGAGTGTAAAAGGAAACAAGTGTTTCCACATCGAATGCACTTCTTAGGAAAAGAAGGCTCCATGAGGCCTGGTAGGCCTAACAAGTTAAGGCAGAAAAAACTGAAGAAAAAGTTTCTCAGAATTTAGGCAAAAATCCACCGGCGGCACCGGTGGCGGCGGGAAATACAGCCGCGACCACAAGAAAACAAAAAACTAAAGAAATTAAGTAAGTAAAAAGAAAAGTTTCTGCGGTGACAGGAAGGACGTCCTGCCGGCTCCGCGGAAAAACGAAAACTGAAGAGAGGCTCTGGAGAAGGCGGGAAGTCAGCGCGCAGGCGCGAGGGATGCTGCCAAAAGCTTTCTGATTGGAAGCTGGGCAGCATTCCCGTGCAGGCTCCGTCGGGACCGACGTACCCATATGTGAAGACTCATTCCTGCTTGTTCCTGGAGATAGAAAAATAAAAGAAAATAAACTCTTCAGCGGCGACAGGAAACACGACCTGCTGGCTCCGCGGAAAAGAAGAACTGGAGAGAGGCAGTTGGGAAAGGTGGGAAGGCAGCGCGCAGGCGCTGTGGGATGCTCCCAAAACCTTTCATTTTGGACGCTGGGGAGCGTTCCCGCGCAGGCTCCGTCGGTACCGACGATACCCATATGTGAAGAATCATTCCTGCTTGTTCCTGGAGATAAGCAGCTACCACTGCCATGCATTTCGTGAACACCCTTGGTACAGAGGCCAGACCAAAAGGGAGCACTCTGTATTGATAGTGCTTCTCTTGAAAAGGAACCGAAGGAACCTTCTGTGAGTTGGATGGATGAGAACATGAGTGTACGCATCCTTGAGATCTAGAGAACAAAGCCAATCCTGACTCTGAAGGTATGGCAGCGGAGTTCCCAGAGAAACCATCTTGAATTTTTCCTTGACTAGGCATCTGTTCAACTCTCTGAGATCTAAGATGGGTCTGAAGCCCCCTGTTTTCTTTGGAATAAGAAAATAGGGGGAATAGAACCCTGTGCCCTGTTGTTGAAAAGGTACTTCCTCTATTGCCCCCTGGGCAAGAAGAGTGGCAACCTCCTGCCCCAGCAGGTTGAGGAGGGAGGTAGGAGAATTGAACTGGTGCACTCTTGTGAGAGGGGGCAAGCTTGAAAAATGAAGTTTGTACCCCTCTCTTATGATGGAGAGTGTCCAATGCTCTGCTGTAATTTGCCCCCACCTGGGAGCAAAGTGACATAACCTTCCTGGAATGGTGGAGGGCTCTGGTCCTTCTAAGGTCAGGAAGGCCAAGTTCGCTAGCGGAAAGTCAAAGGCCCTGAGGGGGCTGAGGTTGCTGGGCTGGAGCAGGCCTAGCAGCCTTTTGTCACGCCCTCTTCTTGTATGGGTAGGCGGTCGCCTGGTAGAAGTGGACGTGACCACAAATTTATATCCCTTGTGTGTGCTGTTGTCTATGTTCCTTGTAGTTGTGAGCCAAGACGAATACAGCCAAGGTTTTTGGGGTAACAATAAGTTTATTGTTGCACAGGAATTGATATCTACTACCCCTTTAAACAGAAATAAATGGATGCTTCTCCCAACCAAAATGAAGTTACGTGGTATGATAGTCCTCCTGATAACTCTCAGGCAAGTCTGTTCCAACAGAATAACCAACTTATTTCCGCTTCAAACATTAAATGCTTTTCCTATTATCAACAGTGTCTTCATAAACAGCTTCATATAACAGATAACACCACCGTAGTGTACTCCTCTTTCACAGCTGCTTAATAGACTGAGTTTTACACTTTGGCAGCTCTCAGCCTCTTTCAGTGTAAAAAGCTCCCTTGCAATTAGTCGGGCTTTGTTCAGTACTTCTCAACAGCACAACGTTACACAGCTCTCACTCTTTATGGCAATAAGCGCAATCTGTTTCCATGTCAGAGTATTCAGATCCTATCAAAGCTTACTCAGTTTGCATAGGTTCCTCGTCTGACTCTGATATATCCTGCTTATTTACAGGGGCTTCCAGATCAACAGGCTTCCATTGCTCTAATAAAGTGCTAAGCTGTTTCCAGCTAAAGTTCTTCTTACTGGGAGGTAGGGTGGAGGAATTTAAAATACCAGACTCCTTTAACACAGCTTTAAGGGAATCTAAAGGGCTCACCTTTTTCCTGGTACTTCTAGCTTTCACTGGCTGGGCATAAGGCAAACATTTGTCCCCAAACTGCTTCACGGATTCCCTCGTGGCAAACTGCTCAGCAGGGTTTGTTTCCAACTCCTGTCTCTGCAGCACACAATCAGCTGACTGCTTCAAAGCACCTGTGCTCCTTTCAGAACTTGAGCTACAGATACGTTGCCTGCCTTGGGAATGTTTGGACAGCTTTTTAAACGGAACTCTGTTTCTGCCTAAGCTCCCACCTGTGTGCACAGCTTCAACATAAGAGTCCTCAGAAGAACTTCTCTCTCTCCTAGATAAGGTTTCCAACCTTTCCCTTTGAGGTTTAAAGGTTCTTCTCTCCTTCTCTCTGCTGCTTGTCCAGTGATAATTCCTCTCTCTCTCAAGATGCTTTCCCAGAGGTTTCTCCAAGCACCTCTCCTGGAACTTCTCCTTCCTGTTCCTGTTCTCGGACTCTCTCTCAGTCTCTCTGCTGTTCCCCAGCACCTCCTCCTTTGGAACTGTTACTTCCTGCTTAAGTGTTTGGGGCTGTCCTATGGGCTTTGACTCCGCCCCCTTGCCTCTCACGTCAGCTCCCTGGGTTGTCATGGAGCTGAGGTGTGGCTCTCTCTCTATCTTTCTAAGCATAGAGTTTCTCTGAGTTGGAGGTTTAACCCTTTCCTTGCCTGTACTGCTGTCTGCTTCAGGGGAAAGAAACTGTTTCAACCTCCTGTTTCTAGTGCTTAACCCCTCTGCACCATCACACTTTGCTTTGCTCTGTTTGGAGGATTGCTGACATTTGGTAGGGAATTGAGCTGCAGAAGATGCCCGCTGATCATAAGCAGGATAGAATCTTCCCTTTTTAGAAAAAGGTGTTTTCTTGAATAACCTTTTCTTAGCAGGAGCAGCTGTGGATTTGGATAGTCTATTCAAAGCAGAATTTTCAGCATCCATCTGATTGGCTTTGCTTGCCAATCCTTACCAAAAGGTTCTCACCTGTACAAGGGATATTTCCCAATTCATCTTGAACCCAGATCTCCAAATCAGATGCTTGAAGCCAAGCAATCCTACGTGCACTTATGGCAATAGCTGAGGCTCTGCTTACGCATTCAAAGGAGTCGAAACCTGCACGGTTGGAGAATTTGAAGATATCTTGGGCATGTTTGAGCCCAGTGAGAAAGTCCTGCCTTTTATCTTCAGACATAAAAGGACTTAAAGTCTGCAAATGGTCAGGGACTTCTTTTAAGAACATTCCCATGTAGAGACTATAAGAATTAATTCTCGCAGCAAGCATGGAAGATTCTTCTTCCAAAAGCATCCAGGGTTCTACATTCACGTCCTGGAGGATTAGAGGCATGTCTTTTGGCACTTCTAATCTTTCTCATTGCAGACTCAACCACAATAGAGTGGTGAGGAAGTTGAGTTTTATGGAAACCAGGACAAGGAGGGACACGATACATGGTATCCAAACCTGCGAGAATGAGGAGAGGTGGTTAGAGGTGCTTCCCACATCCTCAACATGAGATCATACAGAATCTCATGAATTGGCAAGGTAGCTGCCTCCTTAGGAGTTTTAGGATATTGTAAAATATGTAACTCCTTGGCTCTGGGCTCTGTCTCAGGGGCCACTGTAATAGAGAGGCCCTGAGCCACCTCTCTGATAAAGTCTTGAAAAGACAAGTCCTCTGGAGGAGACATCCTTCGTTTAGGAGAGGACTCCTCCTGTGGAAGAAGCATGACTGCATCGACCGACTCTTCAGAATCCTCAGAGGAATCGAAGTATCGTCTGTCCAGATGCTCTTGCAAAGCCCGATACCTGTACCGACCGGGATCGGTATCGGGAATAACCGGTACCGGGGTATCGGTACCGGAGGGCTTCAGAGGACAGAGTACCGGCATAGCGGACACCAATGCCGATGTCGATGCCACCGGTACCGGGATCGGTACCGATGGCGATGCTAGAGCTGGTACCGGCGGAGTAGTCTGTTGTGGTACCACGGGCGTCGATGCCACAAGGAAAGCCGCCAGACTGCGTTCTATGGACAGAATCCTCTGATCCATCGACGCCGCCAATGCCTGGAAGTCGGTACCGGTGGAAGCCACCGGTACCCCAGAGCATGGCAAACAGGAGATCTGTCGAGGCCACGCCATCGAGATCATCCTGAAACCCCGATGATGATGCTTTAGAGACCGAAGCCTCCCGCCGGGGTAATTTTGCCGGTGCAGAATCCTCGAGGGCAAGGCCAGAGGCATCTCGATGCTTAGAAGGAGATCTACCCTTCGAGGACCGGCTGGATTTATGTTTAGTTACCTGAGATCCATGTGAGGAAGAAGCAGCCCTGGAAGACGTCGATGCCACCGAAGCTGCATCACAGGGAAACAGGGTACTGAGCTTAGCAGCTCGGTTCTGCCGACCTCTTTTAGACATCATAGAAAAGGACATACAATCTGTTATGGAATGGTCAGGACCTAAACATTTTAGACACCAGTCATGGGTGTTGGTGACGGAAATGGTACCGCCACATTTTGTGCACTTCTTAAATCCTGAGGCAGGCTTTTCCATATTTAAAGAAAAAAAGGTCTTGGGCCTAAGGCCCAAAACGCAAGTGCACCTGAAGAAAAAGAACGGAAAAAAGGTTGTTGTTTTTTTTTACAAGAAGAAAAGAACAAAGACCGGCGGTACCGGTACAGCATCGAAGAAGGCAGACGCGACACAAAAGAAATAAAGAAAAAATAAGGAAATTCTTCTGCGGTGACAGGAACACGACCTGCTGGCTCCGCGGAAAAAGAAGAACTGAGGAGAGACAGTTGGGGAAGGGGGGAAGGCAGCACGCAGGCGCTGTGGGATGCTCCCAAAGGCTTTCTGATTGGACGCTGGGGAGCGTTCCCGCGCAGGCTCCGTCGGTACCGACGTACCCATATGTGAAGACTCATTCCTGCTTGTTCCTGGAGATTCAGACACAGCCACGACTAGGTCCTGCTCTTCTTTAGTGGACAAAAGTACTTCACCCCCTATACTATATTGCTCCCTTGGATTGCTGCAGCCCAAATGCATGACCTTACATTTTTTAACATTAAATCCCAGCTGCCAAATTCTAGACCATTCTTCAAGCTTAGCCTGATCCCTCCTCATGTTATCTACACCTTCCTGGGTGTCTACTCTATTGCAGATTTTGGTATCATCTGCAAAGAGGCAAACCTTACCCGACAGCCCTTCCGCTATATCACTAACAAATATGTTAAAAAGAATCGGACCAAGGACAGATCCCAGGGGCACACCACTGGTAACATCCTTCTCCTCAGAGTGAGCTTCATTTACCTGTACTCTTTGTCCCCTCCCACCCAACCAATTTCTAACCCAAGCAGTAACTTTAGGGTCCATCCCTAGGGTGCTCAGTTTGTTTATAAGTCGCCTGTGAGGAACAGTGTCAAAGGCTTTACTGAAATCTAAATACACCACATCTAGGGCTCTCCCTCGGTCCAACTCCCTGGTCACCCAGTCAAAGAAATCAATCAGATTTGTCTGACAAGACCTGCCTCTGGTGAATCCATGCTGCCTCGGATCCTGTAATCCGCTGGACTCCAGAAACCTCACTATTTTCTCTTTCAGCAGCGTTTCCAATAACTTACTCACCACTGAAGTTAAACTAACCGGCCTGTAGTTTTCAACCACATCCTTACTTCAGCTTTTGTATAAAGGCACCACATGAGCCTCTCTCCAGTCCTTTGGCACCACTCCCGACTCCAATGAGGCATTGAAAAGGTCAGTCAGTGGAGCTGCTAGAACGTCCCCAAGTTCCCTCAGTATTCTAGGGTGTATCCCATCTGGTCCCATCGCTTTGTCTACTTTAAGTTGAGCTAGTTTCTCACGAACACAGTCTTCTGAAAATTGTTCAAGATGTCCCTCGCTTCTGTTCCTGTTTGTGGGTGTTTTCTGAGGTCCTGCTCCTGGTTCTTCATCTGTGAACACAGAACAGAAATATTTGTTAAGCAATTCCGCTTTATCCTTATCAGCTTCTACATATTCCTCCCCTGCACCCTTGAGTCTGACAATACCACTTTTGCCCTTCCTCTTCTCACTAATATATCTGAAAAATGTCTTATTCCCCCCCCCCCCCCCCCTATTTTATTGCATTGGCTATTTCCGCCTCCTTTTGAATCTTTGCCTTCCTGACTACTTTGCTAGCTTCTCTAAGTTTTTCCAAATACAGATGCCTGTCTTCCTCTCTCTGTGATCTCTTGTATTTCATGAAGGCCTCCCTCTTTTTCTTCACTTTTTCAACTACTTCTTTCGAAAACCATTGCGGTCTCCTTTTCCTTTTACCTTTATTTACCATTTTAACAAAAAGGTTGGTTGCCCTTAAAATATCCCCTTTCAGTTTTGCCCACTGTTTTTCTACATCCCCCAGCTGTTCCCATCCCACTAACGACTCCCTGAGGTATTGGCCCATCTTCGCAAAGTTAGTCTTCCTAAAGTCTAAGATCCTCACCTTTGAATGGATTCTAACAGCCTAGTCCTAATACTGAACCACACCATCTGGTGATCACTGGATGCAAAATGATCTCCCACTACAACATCAGCATCTCCTTACTTCTAGATGATACTGCAGCAGGAATGTGCCAATCAACATCTGGCATATTGAAATCTCCTAGCAGTAGCACTTCCCCTTTCCTAGCAATGCTGTGTATGTCTTCAATTAACTCTCTGTCCACCTCTTCCTCTTGCGAGGGAAGTCTGTATATCACACCAATGCAAATAGATTTCTTTCCCTCTTTCTAGTTTAACCCACAATGCCTCCTCTCTCCCTTTTAAGCTCTGTAATTCCAAAGCTTTAATAGTAGTTTTTACATATAGTGCCACTCCTCCTCCCCTTCTTCCTACCCTGTCCTTTCTGAATAAAGTATAGCCAGGTATAGTTTGTCACGCCCATAGCCCCTTACATGCAGTATGGAGGGGCGTGGTTGTCATTAGAGAGATTCACCTTTTGGTCTTTAACTGACTGATTGCCTTGTAATGCCTTATGGGAAAGGTAGTTCAGTCAGAAAGTATTCAACCTCAGGTAAAAAAAAACACCTTTGTAGTTGCCTTGAGTGGTAAGGTAATGACAGTTTATTAACTGAAAAAAAAACACGCTAAGGTTCACAAATTGCACCTTTGGATTATTTCTCCAGGATACTTGTAAATGAACATCAGGATATAAATGAATTCCAAACAAAACAGCTTGCAATGTTCTCCAGTATAAACATAAATACTTTAACAGCACATGCTGTCAGGCATGGCTTGCAATGCTGATCAAACAAACAGAAAACAGCTTTTCCTAAAGCAGGTTTCTTTTTCTCTCAGTCCAGAACACTGTTTCTCTTCTTAAACATAGGAAAACTTTCAACAAGGCAGTTAAACTCTTCACAGGCAAGCAATTCTCTATGCAAGGTTTTCTTATAAACAGCCAAACAAAAGCTTTCCTTACTTTCACCGTTAATACAGCTTCAGGCTGAGCACTGCTCTGGCTCACAGCTGATTCACCAACTTAATTAGGCAGCTTCAGCTTGCACAGTAAAAAAAAAAAGGTATTTTGCCTTTAACTCAGGACCTTCACAAGTTAACCACAGGCTCTTAGGGCTACCGGAAACTGGAGGTTTTCCTTACGGTTGACTCCCTTTCAACACCTCTGTATTGGAAGACTGGCATAAAGAGCAATCCATGTAAGACTTCTTCTTCTAAAGCTATGTCTGGTTCACCCAGTTGCATTGGCACATCCTCTGTTTCTGGCTCAGTTGGCTTAGCTGACTGCCTTCCGTTAGGGCTAAGGCTGTCTCTGGCAATTCTGTAGTGCTCAGAATTAGGCAAGCTTCTAATGCTCATACCTGGGTCAAAGCTTGTAGTAGCTTCTCCTCTCTCATGCTCTGGCCACCATTCACCGGTGCTTCCACGTCCTGTTCTCCAACTTGTGTTCCTGGTTCCTGCTGTTCTCACTGATCCAGTTCCATTCCTCTTCCAGTAGGCACTCCTACTGCTCTCACGGTCTCTCTCCTTTCCTCTTCTTCTTCCTCTCCTGTCTCTCCCTTCTGAATAAACTGACCTAGACTTAAACCTCTCAGGTGCCTGCTCCACCCCCTCTCCTCTCAGGTGTTGGAGATCAAACTGCCTCGTGGCAGCTGAGTAATTGGGGAATTCAGTGACGTAAGAGTTCCTTACCCTGGGCCTGTATTCCCGCTCCTTTTCTCCACTAGGGGCATTCTGCAACCTATTGTAGCTAGGCATTACCTGCTTTCTAGGTGTAAAGGGAATTTTGTGTCTCTGACCTGGTAAAATAGGTCCTTTTATAAGGGTAAATTCCTTCTCTTTATCCCTATCTCTTGGGTCCTGATAAGCTTCCTTATCACAAGTTACATCCCAATCATGGTTTTCTCTGAACCATGTTTCTGTAACTGCCACTAAATTCAAGTCAGCCACTCTCACCAAAGCTTCAACATCAGGGATCTTATTTCCCATGCTACGGGCATTTATACACACTGCTTTCCATATGTTACCCCTGTTACCCATTTCCATAAAGGTATTTAAAATATCACCTAGCTGGGGGCTTTCACCTACCTGGGGGCTTTCCTCACCCATCCCCAACGAATCTAGTTTAAGGCCCTCTTCAGTAGATTAGCCAGTCTACTACCGAAGACGTGTTGACCTTTCTTGGACAGATGGATGCCATCTCTGCTCTGCAACCCTTGGAACAGCATCCCATGGTCTAGGAAACCAAAACGCTCTTGATGACACCATCCACGTAGCCATGCATTCATCTCCAGGATGCGAGCCTCTCTGCCTTGGCCTTTACCCTCAACAGGGAGGACTGAAGAGAACACCACCTGTGCACCTAACTGCTTCACCCTCTGTCCCAGAGCCATGAAGTCACTTTTGATACGTTCTGAGGTATACCTGGCAGTATCATTTGTTCCAACATGGATTAACAACATTGGGTAATAGTCAGTGGGCTTGATGAGTCTCGGCAAACTCTCCATAACATCTTGGATTTTGGCACCAGGCAGACAGCATACCTCTCTGGACATCAAGTCTGGTCGGCAGATAGATGCCTCAGTACCCCTCAGAAGAGAATCTCCAACCACCACTACCCTTCATTTCCTTGTGA
This sequence comes from Ichthyophis bannanicus, assembly GCA_033557465.1. Classification (NCBI taxonomy): domain Eukaryota; kingdom Metazoa; phylum Chordata; class Amphibia; order Gymnophiona; family Ichthyophiidae; genus Ichthyophis; species Ichthyophis bannanicus. The sequence goes on from CM066032.1 coordinate 143,430,955, forward strand.
TCATTGATTCTGCAACTTTGGGGTACTTGAGCTCTGGTTCTTCTTCCCTTTCCACGCAGGCTTTCACCTCCTCCACTTCCAGGGCTGCATAATGGTTCTTCAATTCAAGGGCTGGAGAATTTGGATTGGTGATTTTGCAGGCCCTGGTGACTTGTGTCCAACCATCGACATTCTGTTGGCACCCATCTTCTCCTCTGCTGGAGAGCTTGGTTGCTGCAAGAAGCATCTTATCAATGTACTTCTCACTGTCTTCAATGCTCCTCAGCCTCGCCACCTCCTCTCTGAGTTCCTCCACTTGTTTCCTCAGAGCTTCAGTATGCAGGCACCCTGCACATGGAACCGGTCCTTCAACTGGCATTAGGACCTCTGTCTGGACCGCGGCAGAAGCTGTAATGGGGCAACAGATTAAGCGATACGATTTTTCCCAGCCATTGTTCTGTTTGTGGAGCTTAGGTATCTGTTAAAGCAAAAGAGAGAGATCCACCAAGTACCAGCCAGTTTCCCAGCTGTCCTTTCAGAGAAAAAGCAGTTAAATCTCTTTAATTATATTCAAAATGTGCTGGTCCAATTCTCTGTGCTTTGTTAAATGGGGAGGTGCCCTATAAAGCAAGACTGCTCACTAGGGGTGGGAGGGAGTCGGGGTGGGGAGGGAGGGAACTAACTCCTGATTAGGTGTTAGCAGTTCCCAAAGCTGAGGAGGTTACCAGAGTTCAACAACCTACTCTGCTCAAGGAAAGTTCCACTAAAGCACCAAAAAGAAGTAACCTTGCTTTAAAAATATACAAAAACCCTTTTAAGAGCTCCCAGTCAGAGAGCTCGCAATTTAATAAAATAAACCCTCAAATCCTTACTGTTGGTTGATCTGTAGAGCCCCTGTTATGAAAGCCTCAATAGGGCAGGGCACTGGAGACTTTTATGTGCGTTTTAGTAGTTTTAGTAGTATGTTCTGAAAGAAAAGGGCAGATTTTGTCAATATTAAAGAGAAAGAAGCGGCAGGTCTTGGCAACAAGGTGAATATGTGTGGAGAATGAGAGCGAAGAGTCAAAAATAACCCCTAAATTGTGAGCTGAGGGAACAGGATAGAGAACATAGCCATTCACAGAGACTGAAAAAGGAGGAAGAGGAAGGGAAATTTTAGGGGAAAAGATGAGAAGTTTGGTCTTGGCCATGTTCAATTTCAAGCGGCGATGGAACATCCAATCAGCAATAGCAGAAAGGCAATTAGAGATCCGGGTCTGGATTGAAGAAGAGAGATCAGGAGTAGAGAGGTAGATCTGGGAATCATCAGCATAGAGATGGTACTGAAAACCATGGGAGGAGATGAGCGCACCAAGGGACTGGGTATAGAGAGAGAAGAGGAGCGGACCCAAGACAGAACCCTGAGGTACACCAACAGGGAGAGGAGTAGCAGAGGAGGAGCAGCCACCAGAACGCACAATAAATGAGCGATGGGAGAGAAAGGAGGAGAACCAGGAAAGAACAGAGTCCCTAAAGCCAAGAGAGAACAAAGTGTCAAGGAGAAGATCATGATCAACAGTGTCAAAAGCAGCAGCTATTATATGACACTGTGTCAGCAATATATACATAAAACAGCACATTCATACAACAGAAATATGATATATCAGTGAACACAAATGACGGGGCATAGTAGGCAATATGATAAAAACATAACAGAGATAAGACGCTTACAATATCAGCACAGGACAGAAAAACATCTTATTAGGCAGCATAGAAACATAACGACATCAAAAGACCATACAGCCTACCCAGTCTGCCCCATACCAACTACTATAGTCCTTTTTTTAACCTTTAGAGATCAAAAATATCCAAAGTGACAGGAAGAGAGATTATTTACTCATGATGCAACAAACAGCTGCATATTACAGCAGCGGTGTGTGCTTTTTTTGGACACTGCATGCTTTTTAATGCTATGGTAATATGCATGCCAATAGTTTATTGCATTGGTAGTAAAAAAATTTTTTTAACGTGTGCATTGGAACGCTGTGCATTGAAGAGGGGACAAGCACAATTAGGCTATATGAACAGACAAAATGGGTAAAACAAAGGCATCAGGATAAATATAAGTGGGTCGCTAGATTGAGGGTAAATTATATGTCTAGTTGAATAATAGTAAGATAAATGGAATGGTCTCAGTTACAGGGTGTGTGACAAGCTAGTCCAGATGTAGTGTGAGTGGTTGGATAGTCAGTTGCCACAGCGATTAAAGACTTGGGAGAAGAGTCAAGCTTTCACGTGCTTCCTCAAGTAGCGATAGTCTTGAGAGAGACATAATTACTCTGGCAGTGAGTGGGGGCTAACTCCTGAGAAGGATTGTTGGCGAGTGTAACATTTTGCAGTCCTTTAATGAAGAACCAGATAGAGATGTTCCCTGAGATGGCTATCTTATTCCTTAGGGACTCTGGCCCATTTCATCCAAGGGTCTTGACAATCAGAGAGCTTTCAATTTGGTCCTGTAGCATACAGGTAGCCAGTGCAGCTTTGGGATTAATGGTGTGATGTGGTCACACCGCTTGCAAACATCTATCATTTGTGCTGTAGTATTCTGAATTAATTGGAATTGATGCAAACTCTTTGAGGTCTGACCAATATACAGAGCATTGCAATAATCTACTGTATTTATTTATATTTATCTCACACCTTTCCAGCAGTAGTTCAAGGCAAGATGCATTCAGGTACAGTAGTATTTCCCTGTCCCCCAAGGGCTTACAATCTAAGCTTGTACCTGAGGCAATAGAGAGTGGCTTCCTCAAGGCCACAAGGAGCACCAGTGGGATTTGAACCTTAGCCTTTCTGGTACCAGGCTGCTGCCCTAACCACTAAGTTACTCCTCCACTCTGTCATCTAGCCATGATTTTATCATGGTATGGACAGCGTAGTTACTCACCTAACAGGTGGTCTTCGGGAACAGCAGGAATTTAGTCTTCACATATGAGTATCGTCTATACCGATGGAGCCTGCTCAGGAACGCTCCCCAGCGTCCAATAGGAAAGCTTTTGGGAACATCCCACAGCGCCTGCGTGCTGCCTTTCCAACTGTCCCTCTCCAGTTGAGTTTATAGCTGAGAGAGAGAGAGAGAGAGAGAGAGAGAGAGAGAGAGAGAGAGACAATCCCAGGGGAGGTGGGCAGGTTGTGAAGACTAAATTCCTGCTGTTCCCGGAGATCACCTGCTACAGGTGAGTAAAGAGTAGTTACTCACCTGAAACAGGTGTTCTCCAGGAGCAGCAGGAATCAGTCCTCACATATGGGTGACGTCGGCGCCGACAGAGCCCCCGTGCGGAGCATTTCCCCAGCTTTCAAAGAAAGCCTTTGGGAATGCAGCGCGCCTGTGCGGTCCCCTTCCCACCCAAGGGTGCCATCTTGCTCAGTCTGATGACATAGCTAAAAGACAGCAAAAAACAAAATAAAGTATATGACTGCAACTCCCGGGGAGGAGGGAGGGTTGTGAGGACTGATTCCTGCTGCTCCTGGAGAACACCTGTTACAGGTGAGTAACTACTCTTTCTCTAGGACCAAGCAGGAAGTCAGTCCTCACATATGGGACTCCCCAGCTCTAGGCTACCGGGAACCCAAAGCTGAAAAAATGGCTCCCTCTGCAGAGCCTCAGCATCCGTGATAAGAATATTCTCTGAGAACGCCTCCGTATGGTAGCCCAACACAAGGGCTGGAGGGTAGGAGTTGCCTAAATCTCAAAGAGATTACGGAGTACCGCCTGTCCGAAAGCACTGTCCCTGCAGGACTCTCTCTCGAGGCAGTAGTGGGCCGCAAAAATCTGGCTTGAAGACCAAGTAGCGGCCCGGCAGATGTCTGCCAACGGAACAGAGCGGAGATGAGCTACTGACGCGGCTTTCGCAATGACAAGATGTGCCGTGACTCGACCCTGCAAGGAGAGGCCAGCTGCCCTGTACACCCAGACGATACAATCTGCCACCCAAGTGGACAATGTACGCTTGGAGACAGGTAACCCCAATTTATTAGGGTCAAAGGATACGAAGAGCTGAGTAGCCCTTCGATGCTCCTTCGTACGTTCTATGTAAAAGGACAACGCCCTTTTACAGTCCAGAGTATGCAAGACCGTCTCAGCCCGGCTGGTATGCGGCCTGGGAAAGAATGTCGGGAGAACCATCTCCTGATTGAGGTGGAAAGAGGAGACAACTTTGGGAAGGAACTTCGGATGAGTCCGAAGGACAACCCTGTTCCTATAGAACCTTGTGTATGGTCTATCAGAGACCAGAGCTTATAGTTCACTCACACATCTGGCTGAGGTAAGAGCTACCAGGAAGAGCGCCTTCCAAGAAAGAAAGCGTAAATGGCAAGTAGCCATCAGCTCAAACGGTGGACGAGTAAGTTGTTGCAAGACCATGTTCAAGTCCCACTCAGTGGCAGGGGGACGAATCGGAGGCTTGAGCAAGAGCAGGCCTCTGAGGAAGTGGGACACCAAGGGGTGAGCCGACAGCGATTGTCCCTCCACCGGTGAGTGGTGTGCCGAAAGAGCACTGAGGTGGACCCGAACAGAGTTGGACTGAAGGCCTAGGTCTGACAGGTGAAGCAGGTATTGTAGCACTACTGGCACCAGGTAGGAGAAAGGATTTTCATTGTGCTGAGCACACCACACTGAGAACCTGCACCACTTGAGTGCATAGGACTTTCTGGTGGATTGCTTCCTCGAGGCCAAGACCACCTCCTCAACTTCCCTAGGGAGAAGTAAGGGAGCTACCACTATCCTTTCAGCAGCCAGGCCATCAGATTGAGGAATCTGAGATTGGGGTGCAGAAGGGAACCCTGATTCTGAGACAGGAGATCGGGTTGCCACCCCAGAGGGCATGGAGTTTCCACTGCCAATTTCAGAAGAAGCGGAAACCACGGTTGCCTCGGCCATCTGGGGGCCACCAGAATCACCGAGGCCTTGTCCCGTAGAACCTTGAACAGAGTTCGGGCCACCAGGGGCGTGGGAGGAAACGCATACAGGAGGCCCGTGGACCAAGAGATCAGAAACACATCTGCTGCCACTCTCAGGGGATGCGGCTGTCTGGAGCAAAACCTCGGCAGCTGACGGTTCAGAGGACTTGCAAAGAGATCGATGGATGGAAGTCCCCATCGCAGGAAGATCTGCTGAACCACCAGTGGATTCAATTGCCATTCGTGAGGCTGGAGAATCCTGCTTAGTTTGTCTGCCAAAAGGTTCTCCTGACCCGGTAGATAAACTGCTTTGAGAAACATGCCGTGCTTGACTGCAAAGGAGCAAATGGCCTGCGCCTCCTGACGTAGGAGTCTGGACCCTGTGCCCCCTTGCTTGTCTACATAGAACATTGCTACATGATTGTCTGTCTGAACTAAGACAGACTGGTGAGAGAAGGCATGAGAAAACGTCTGTAGAGCCAAGCGGATTGCTCGCAGCTCCAAAAGATTGATCTGCTGTGTGGCCTTCCGAGGAGACCAGAGGCCTGAGTGCACATGCCCTGGCAATGTGCACTCCAGCCCGTTAAAGAAGCATCGGTAGTCAGCACCCTTGTGTGCGCTGGGGCCTGAAAAGGTACCCCCCCCCCCCCTGAGAAGGTTTGGGAGATGTAGCCACCACTGCAAGGAGTCCAAGAGTGGTTTGGACACCTACACTCTGTCTCGGAGGTCGCCTGTGGCCTGCGCCCACTGAGCCCTGAGGCACCACTGAGCAGCCCGCATGTGCAGACGGGCATTCGGAGTCACATGTACAGTGGATGCCATGTGGCCCAGGAGCCGCAGGAATTGCTTGGCGGAAACCTGAGAATTGTTTTGGAACTGGTTGGCCAAGTCCATCAATCTGTGGGCCCTGTCCTCGGGCAAGTATGCCCTTGCCTGCAGAGTGTCTAGTCTTGCCCCTATAAACTCTAGGTTCTGTGAGGGGAGCAAAGTGGACTTTGCGTAGGTTATGACAAAGCCCAGATGCTGGAGAGACAGTGCAAAAAGTGGCTTGTCTGGCCTCCTGGAGAGATGACCTCTGATGAGCCAGTCGTCTAGGTATGAGAAGACAAAAATTCTCTGATTTCTGAGATAGGCTGCCACCACCACCAGGCATTTGGTGAAAACCCTGGGGGCAGAGGTTAGGCCAAAGGGAACTACTCTGTACTGGATATGGTTTCCTCCCACCACAAATCTGAGATATTGTCTGTGGTCTGGATGAATGAGGATGTGCGTATAAGCATCCTTCAGGTCTAAGGAGCATAGCCAGTCTCCCTGCTGGAGGTAGGGTAGCCGTATTCCAAGGGTAAGCATCTTGAACTTTTCCCTCTCCAGAAACTTGTTTAGGTTTCGCAAGTCTAGGATAGGCCGGAGGCCTCCTGTCCTTTTTGGTACCAGAAAGTACCTGGAGTAGAAGCCTTGGACTTTCAGGTGGTGAGGCACCGGTTCCACCGCCTGATCCTTTAGAAGACTTGCCAACTCCTGCAGGAGGAGGTTTCTGTGCAGAGGGAGTCTTGGAGGCTCTCCTGGAAAGTAGGAGGGGGTATCTGGTAGAAGTGGAGCATGTAGCCCTGTTGGACTATGCTGAGGACCCAGATATTCCCTGTGATGGCTGGCCACCTGTAGGCATACAGGGTCAGCTGACCTCCTGTGCTGAGTGGAGCCAGCTGTGGAGAAGAGGCTATGCTGTGGGAGTCAAAACCCCGCTCCTGCTGTGCAGGAGCCGGAGCTGGCGGCTTGGGGGTCTTCTGCCTATGGGGCCCATGCCCCTGCCCCTTGGCCTGCTGGCCCTGTTGGGGAGCAGGAGAGGCCTGATAGTGAGGGTAGGATTTGTAGGCAGCACCCTTCCTTGGGAAAAAGGGCTTTTTCCCTGAGCACTTCTTTTTCTGAGAAGGGGCAGAGGTTTTCCTGGACAGCCTTGTCCTGGTGAGAGTCTCAGTCTCGATTTCCGCAGCCTTTTCAGCCATGGGCTTACCGAAAAGGTTTTCACCTCAGCAGGGGACATCGACCAACTTGTCCTGCACCCATGGCTCCAGGTCCGATGACTGCAGCCAGGCCTGACGGTGTGCACCGATGCCGGCCGCGGCTACCCGGGCCGAAGCCTCTAAGCCATCATAGGCTGCTCTAGAGATAAACTTCAAGCACTCTCGGATCCCTGTTGACAAAGCCTTGAACCTCTGCAAAGGTTCCTCGGAGAGGCCAGCTGAGAACCCGGCAATCTCCTTTGCCAAGTCTCTTACGAACATGCCCATGTACAGCTGGTAGGTCTGGACAAGGCAAGACAGCATAGAGCCCTGGAAGCACTTTCTACCGAGGGCATCCATGTTCCGGGCCTCCCGGCCGGGGGGCACCAAGGAGTGCATCTTCTGACACTTCAGACGGTGCATGGCCGATTCCACAACCATGGAGTGCTATGGTAGCTACGCCTTTTGGAACCCAGGGCTCTTACGGACACGATAAATGGAATCGACCCGTTTACTAAGAACCGGCGTCGAGGCCGGTGCCTCCCACATACAGAAGAGCAGCCATTCCAGCATCGGAGGAACCGGTACAGTAAAGGCTTTCTTCGGAGGAAAATCATAATGGAGGGCATCGAACTCCTTGGCTCGTGGCTCCTCCTCGGCGTCCGCAGGGAAGGCCAGAGCCTTGGCCATGTCCCTCACGAAGTCCGAGAAACGGGTATCCTCCGGGTGGGACCGTCTCCGAGGCTCGGGCTCCAGTGAGTCCGAAGGGACGCACCAGGTTCAGAAGGTGTCCGGGGACTCCTCATCCTCCGTCTCCCACTCTGACTCCTCCGAGAAGTAGTCGAGCGGCTCCGGCCGTGTGGGCCTCGGTGCCACCCGCCCCGCACGGGAGGTCGAGAGGGACCTTGACCGAGGATCGACTCGAGACTTCATCGACTCGAGGATCGGCTCGGTCTCCGGGGTCGACTTAGACAGAGAGGTCCCGGTGGTCGGGGCAGATGCACCGGTCAGACCAGCGATCAGCACCCGCTGCTGTTCCATGAAGGCAGCCAAGCTGCTCTCCAAGGCCGTCAACTTGAGTCCAAGCTCAGGAGACTCAGCAGCCCCCGACTCGGGCCCCGACGGCAGCTCCCCCGGAGGAGAGTCCACGAGGACTCCGGCTCCACATGAAATAGCTTGGAAGGCCTCTCCTACTCCGAGAGCCCAGGGCAGCGGTCAGGGCTATGCGACCTGGCCCTCAAGGAACCAGGAGCCTCCACCGACGCCACCTTCACGAGCTTTTTCTTCCTGCGGTGCTCCCACGAGGGAAACTCCCTTTCAGAGGACCCCCGACAGTGCTCGGGGTTGGACTCCCTAGATGTCGAGGCCTCTGACGAAGTCCGGGCCCGGCCGGACGTGGAATCAGAGAATATTCTCTCACATTGATGCTGACGGCTCCGAAGTGCCTTCGACGACATTTTGCCACACAGGCCACAGGGTCATGGTCGGGCCCGAAGCATCCGAGGCAGCAGTCATGTGTGCCGGTGAGAGACATAAGTTTCTTGCACCGATCATACTTTTTAAACCCGCTGGCAGCCATCGGGGGAAAAAGGGCCCCTGCAAGGTCAAACGACTGGGCTGCCAGTGAAAACACAAAAAGAGCGCGAATGCTAGTCACCAAGGACAAAAATCGAAAATCACAAGTCCGGACTCGATACCGGTGTACTGAGCCCAGGCGGGAAGGGGAAACAGCGTCGAACCGGATACAATAACGTGAAAATCGCAGAAAAAAAACAACTTTTCCTGGGTGACACGAACTCACGTCCGTCGGGCTCCGCGGAAAAAGAAAGACTGAGCAAGATGGCACCCTTGGGCGGGAAGGGGACCGCGCAGGAACGCTGCATTCCCAAAGGCTTTCTTTGAAAGCTGGAGAAATGCTCCGCACGGGGGCTCTGTCGGCGCCGACGTCACTCATATGTGAGGACTGACTTCCTGCTTGGTCCTGGAGAACTACACTATCTCCAGGAACAAGCAGGAATGTAGTCTTCACATATGGGGACTCCCTAGCTGCAGATGCTAGGGAGATGGCCCCAGGAAATTGTTAGCCCTTGTGAAAGGGCCATACTTCCCCCCATGGATCTCTGGCATCCTACCAGGGACGGTGGGTAGGAGTTGATTAAGTCTGAAAAAGGTGTTGAAGAACAGCCTGGCCAAACAAGGCATGCCGGCGGGAATCCTTGTCTAAGCAGTAGTGGGCTGTGAAGGTATGTACCGAAGCCCAAGTAGCTGCTCGACAGATGTCGTCGATAGACACAAAGTGAAGATGAGCCATTGAGGCTGCCATGGCTCTCACATTGTGAGCTGTGACATGGCCTTCAATAGGAAGGTTCTTACTCTCATAGGCAAAGGATATCCACTAAGCAATCCAGTTAGATAGAGTTCTTTTGGAAACTGTAAGTACCAAATGACTAGGATCAAAAGCAACAAAGAGTTGAGAAGATTTTCTATGGTGCTGTGTCCTTTGCAAGTAAAAGGCCAAAGCTCTTTTACAGTCTAAGTGGAAGGAGGACAACCAGTGGGACACTGTGATACCTGGGTACAAACTATATCGTAATGATAGAGCTGATCAAATTGGTGGAGGGGTTGCGCTCTATGTTAGAGAGGGCATTGAGTCAGAAAGGATTAAAGTTTTGCAGGAAACAAAATTTGCTGTAGAATCTCTATGGATTGAAATTCCATGTAAAAGGGGAAAGGCAATGGCAGTGGGGGTGTACTATCGAGCGCCTGGCCAGAATGACCAAATGGATGATGAAATGCTCAAAGAAATCAAGGAAGCTAACAAATGTTATAGCGCAGCAATAATAATGGGTGATTTCAATTACCCCGGTATCGACTGGGTCAGTATCACGTCAGGACATGCTAGGGAGATAAAGTTCCTAGATGAAATAAATAACTGCTTCTTGGAGCAGCTGGTTCATGAACCGACCAGAGGGGAAGCCATATTAGTGGAACACCAGATCTAGTGCAAGAGATAAGGTTGTTGGGGCCACTGGGCAATAGTGATCATAGCATGATAGCCTTTGATTTAATTAGTGGAGGAGGGATAGTAAGGAAATCCACAGTACTACCTTTTAACTTTCAAAAGGGAGACTATGATAAAATGAGGAAAATAGTTAAGAAAAAACTAAAAGGAGCAGTTGCAAAAGTTAAAGACGTACATTAAGCTTGGGTGTTGTTGAAAAATACTATCTTGGAAGCCCAGACCAGCTGTATTCCACGCTTTTAGAAAAGTGGAAGGAAGTCCAAAAAACTGCCAGCATGGTTTAAAGGTGAGGTCAGAGAGGCTGTTGTTGCCAAAAAAGCATCTTTCAGGAAATGGAAAAAAGAGCCAAACGATGAAACCTGGAAACAGCAGAAGCACTGGCAAGTCAAATGCAAGGCATTGATAAGGCAGACAAAGGGAGAATTTGAGAAGAAGCTTGCTGCGGAAGCAAAAACGCGAAATAAAGACTTTTTCAAGTACATTCGTAGCAAAAAAACCTGTGAGAGAGTCAGTTGGTCCATTAGATGATAGAGGGGTTAAAGGAGCACTAAGAGGCGACAAGGCAATAGCGGAGAGACTGAATGAATTCTTTGCTTCGGTCTTTACTGAGGAAGATGTAGGGATGTTACCCATGGCTGAAGTGGTATTTAAAGGTGCGGAAGAATTGAAGGAAATATCGATACATCGGGAAGATGTATTACAACTATTAGATAAACTGAAGAGTAGCAAATCACCTGGGCCGGATGGTATACATCCAAGGGTATTGAAAGAACTGAAATATGAGATTGCAGACCTGCTATTATTTATCTGTGAACTACCATTAAAATCATCTCTAATACCTGAAGATTGGAGGATCGCCAATGTAACACCAATTTTTAAAAAGGGTTCCAGGGGTGATCCGGGAAACTACAGACTGGTGAGCCTGACGTCTGTACCGGGAAAAATGGTAGAAACCATCATAAAGAATAAAATTACTCAGCATGTAGATAGTCATGGCCTAATGGGAGACAGCCAACATGGCTTTAGACAAGGAAGATCTTGTCTTACTAATCTGTTATGTTTTTTTGAAGGTGTGAATAAACAGGTGGACAAAGGTGAGTCGTTGATATTTTGTATCTGGACTTTCAGAAAGCCTTTGACAAGGTCCCTCATCAGAGACTTTTGGCAAAACTAAAGAGTCATGGGATAGGAGGCAGTGTACTATTGTGGATCAGGAACTGGTTAAAAGATAGAAAGCAGAGGGTAGGGCTAAATGGCCAATTTTCCCAATAGAGAAAGGTGAATAGTGGTGTACCCCAGGGATCTGTGCTGGGTCCGCTGCTTTTTGACATATTCATAAATGACCTGGAAAGTGGAATAACGAGTGAGGTTATCAAATTTGCAGATGACACAAAACTATTTAAAGTTGTTAAAACACAAGAGGATTGTGGAAAATTCCAAGAGGATCTTGATAAATTGGAAGACTGGGCATCAAAATGGCAGATGAAATTTAATGTGGACAAGAGCAAGGTTATGCACCTAGGGAAGAACAACCCAAACTATGGTTTACACAATGCAAGGCTCCACATTAGGAACCACCACAGAGGAAAAAGATTTAGGCGTCATTGTGGATACCATGTTAAAACCCTCGGCCCTGTGTGCAGGGGAGGCCAAGAGAGCAAATAGAATGCAAGGTATGATAAGGAAAGGAATGGAAAATAAAACAAAAGATATTATAATGCCTCTATATCGTTCCATGGTGAGACCGCACCTTGAATATTGTGTGCAATTCTGGTCGCCGTATCTTAAAAAGGATATAGCGATTTTAGAAAAGGTTCAGAGAAGAGCCACCAAAGTGGTAAAGGGGATGGAAGGATACTCCTATGAAGAAAGGCTAAAAGGTTGGGCTCTTTAACCTGGAAAAGAGACAGCTGAGGGGAGATATGATAGAAGTCTATAAATTAATGAACGGAGTGGAACAGGTAAATGTAGATAGATTGTTTACCTTATCAGAATATAGAAAGACTAGGGGACATGCAATGAAGCTACAGGGTAAAGCACAGTTACTTACCTGTAACAGGTGATCTCAGGGAACAGCAGGAATTAGTCCTCACATATGGGTACGTCGGAACCGACGGAGCCCGCGCGGGAAAGCTCCACAGCCTCCCAGAAAGGAAAGCTTTTGGGGCCTCCCACAGCGCATGCACGCTGCCTTCCCGCCTTCCTGACCAACTCTCCTCAGTTCGAGTTTAAAGCTGAGACAATAGAGAGAGGAAAGGAAAGAGAGATAGAGAGATACAACTCCTAGGGGAGGTGGGTGGGTTGTGAAGACTTATTCCTGCTGTTCCCAGAGATCACCTGTTACAGGTAAGTAACTGTGCTATCTCCAGGAACAAGCAGGAATGAGTCCTCACATATGGAGACTCCCTAGCTAAGATGCCGGGGAGATCCCCCCCAAGGGTATGAGACCCAGAAGGGTTCCTCATCTTCCTATGGATCTCAGGCATCCATACAGGGAAGGTGGGCAGGAGTTGATTAAGAATGGAACAGGTGTCTGAGGACAGCCTGACCAAACAAGGCATCCCGGCGGGAGTCCTTGTCCAAACAGTAATGGGCTGTAAAGGTATGAACCGAGGCCCAGGTGGCTGCTCGACAGATCTGATCGATGGATAGAGAGTGAAGACGAGCCATAGAGGTGGCCATGGCTCTCACATTGTTAGCTGTGACATGGCCCTCCAGAGAAAGGTTCTTACTTTGGTAAGCAAAAGTGATACACTGAGCAATCCAATTGGACAGTGTTCTTTTAGAGACTGGAAGTCCTAAATTAGAAGGATCAAAAGCAACAAAAAGCTGAGAAGACTTTCGATGTTGCTGTGTCCTGTGGAGGTAAAAGGCAAGAGCTCTTTTACAATCCAGAGTATGAAGGTTCCTCTCTGCACTGGATGCATGAGGAGCCGGAAAAAAGACAGGTAGATATACCTCTTGATTAAGATGAAAAGGGGAGACCATAAAGTGGGGATTGGTCCTAAGGACCACTTTATCATGATGAAACCTTGTATAAGGGGGATTAGCCACTAGGGCTTGCAGTTCAATGATACGGCGAGCTGAGGTGACTGCAATGAGGAAAATAACCTTCCAAGAAAGAAATTTCAAGGAGGTAGTGGCTAAGGGTTCAAAGGGTGGCTTCATAAGCTGACCAAGAACCAAGTTTAAGTCCCATGCTACCGGAGGAGGGCGAATGAGAGGCTTAGTTAAAGTTAGGCCTCTCATAAATCTAGAAACAAGAGGATGAGAGGAAACAGGTTGTCCATTGAGAGGTTTAAGGGATGCTGCAATAGCGCTCAAATGGACCCTTACTGAATTCGTTTTAAGGCCTGCATTGGAGAGATGCAGGAGATATTCCAGTAAAGAATTTAAAGGTAGTGCTAAAGGGTCAAGACCCTTTTGAGCACACCAAATGGAAAATCTTTTCCATTTAAAAGCGTAAGAACGCCTAGTGGAAAGTTTCCTAGAGGCATGGAGGATATCCTTCACTTGCTGAGAAAGATTGGAGTCTTGAAGGTCTAGTCCTTCAGTAACCAAGCTCTGAGGTGAAGGGACTTGGGGTTTGGGTGCCACAAAGTCCCCTCCTCCTGAGACAGAAGGTCTGGGGCAGCTCCCAAGTCCAGGGAGGGGGCTTGGGAGAGATGAAGAAGAGGGTACCACACTTGGCGTGGCCAGCGTGGAGCTATGAGGATCATAGATCCTTGGTCCCTCTGAAGTTTGAACAGAGTCTTGGGAATCAAAGGAATGGGTGGAAAGGCATAGAGGAATTCCTGACCCCAATGAAGGAGGAAGGCATCCTTGGCCTGAGCTCCCTGACACGGAATTCTGGAACACAACCTGGGAAGTTTGGCATTCCACGGACTTGCAAATAGGTCTATGTCCAGGGTTCCCCATTCCTGGAAGATTCTGAGTACCTGATCCATGTGCAGGGACCATTCGTGTGGAAGCAGAACTCGATTGAGTCTGTCTGCCCAAGAGTTTTGGATTCCTGGGAGGTATACTGCCAGGAGATGGATTTGATGCTCTCTGGCGAAGGCCCACAATCTTAGAGCTTCGTTGCAAAGCGACAGAGAGCCAGTCCCTCCTTGTTTGTTTATGTAAAACATGGCTACTTGATTGTCGGTATGAACAAGGACTGTCATGTTGTTGAGGAGGGTATGAAAGACCTTGAGAGCAAGGAAAATCGCTCGCAGTTTCCAAAAGGTTGATATGAAGGGTGGTCTCCTGTGGAGACCAAGTGCCCTGAGTGGAGAGGTCTTGGAGATGAGCTCCCCAACCCGTTTGGGAGGCATCTGTTGTGAGGGTTGCTTGGGGTAACAAAGGTTGGAAGGGGGCCCCCCAACTACAGATTTTGGGTGGACATCCACCATTGGAGAGACCAGAAGAGACGTTTTGAGGTTGCTATTTGGTCTGAGAGAGCTCCTGATGCTTGAGTCCACTGGGTGGACAAAGTCCATTGAGCTGCTCTCATATGCAGGCGAGCATAAGGCACCACATGAACTGTGGATGCCATGTGGCCTAGCAGTTGTAGCATCTCCCTGGCAGTCAAGTGGTTTCTGGACTGGGTTTGAGAGGCCAAGTGCACTAGACGGTGGCAACGGGTTTGAGGAAGATAGGCCCTTGCAGTGGTGGTATCTAGCCAGGCCCCTATGAATTCTAGGGACTGAGCAGGGGTGAGTTGAGACTTTGGCAGATTGATGACAAGTCCCAGATACTGCAGTATGCGTCTGGTGTGGTTCAGGGAAGTCTGAGCCTCGGACTGAGATGGAGCTCGGATGAGCCAGTCGTCCAGGTATGGGAAAACAAAAATTCCCAGGGTGCGTAGAAATGCAGCCACTATTGACATGCATTTGGTGAACACTCTTGGAGCAGAGGCTAGACCGAAGGGGAGTACTCTGTACTGGAAATGTTTTCCTTGGAACAGAAACCGTAGGAATTTTCTGTGGGATGGATGGATGAGTATATGCGTGTACGCATCCTTTAGATCTAGAGAACAAAGCCAATCCTGACTCTGCGGTATGGAAGGAGAGTACCTAGAGAGAGCATCTTGAATTTTTCCTTGCATAGAAATTTGTTCAATTCTCTCAGATCCAGAATGGGTCTGTATTCCCTGTTTTCTTGGGAATGAGAAAATAAGGGAGTAAAACCCTGACCCCTGTTGAAGAAGGGGAACCTCTTCTATTGCCCTTTGGGCAAGAAGGGTGGTCACCTCCTGACCCAACAGGTGCAGGAGAGATGGGGGAGAATTGAAATGTCTCACCATGGTATGGGGAGGAAGGCTGGAGAAATGTAGTTTGTAGCCCTCTCTGATGATAGAGAGGGTCCACTGTTCTGATGTGATTTGCTCCCATCTGGGAGCAAAATGAGTTAACCTTCCTGGAATGGTGAGAGGCTCTGGCTGTTGTAGAGCCAGAAAAGTTAAGTTCTCTAGAAGTAAGTCAAAAACCCTGAGGAGGTTGGGACTGCTGAACTGTAGCAGTCCCTGCAGGTTTTGCCCTGGCCTGTTTAGATTGCTGACGCTTAGGAGCAAAGCGAACTTGGGAAGATTGTTGGCCAGTATTTGTGGAAAATCTGGTCTTTTTGTAGAAAGGCTTCTTAAAAGATTTTTTCTTGGCAGGGGTAGAGGTAGACTTAGAAAGTCTATCTAAAGCAGCATTCTCTGCATCCATTTGAGTGGCTTTGATTTGCCACTCCTTGCCAAACAGATTTTCACCTGTACAGGGCAGATTGCCCAACCCATCTTGGACCCAGGGTTCTAGGTCAGAGGCCTGGAGCCAAGCAATTCTGCGAGCAGCTATGGCAATGCCTGAGGCTCTGCAAGCACCCTCAAAGGAGTTAAAGGCAGCTCTGTTGGAGAACTTTGAAACATCTTGGGTATGCTTTAACAAAAGAAGGAATTCCTCCTTCCTATCCTCTGGGATAAAGGGGAGGAAATGGCATATCTTCAGTGCAATCTCCTTCAGAAACATGCCCATATAGAGGCTGTATGAATTGATTCTGGCAATAAGCATACTGGCTTGGAAGATTTTCCTACCAAAAGCATCCAAAGTCCTACATTCTCTTCCTGGGGGAGTGGAAGAGTGTCTTTTGGTACTCTTTATCCTTTTCATAGCTGACTGTACCACAATAGAGTGGTGAGGAAGCTGAGTTTTTTGAAAACCATGAGAAGGAGGGACACGATACATGGTGTCCAAACGACGAGAATGTGGAGATAGGGTGAGAGGAGTCTCCCATAAGTCCATCATGTGTTCTTGAAGAATTTCATGGATGGGCAAGGTGACTGCCTCTTTGGGAACCTTAGAGTATCCCAAAATATCTAATTTTTTTGCTCTAGGTTCTTTTTCAGAGGTTACTGAAATTGAGAGCCCCTTGGCTAGTTCAAGAATGAAGTCTTGAAAGGACAAATCCTCTGGAGGAGACATTCTCCTCTTTGGAGAAGAGGGCTCCTCAGGAAGAGTAAGAGATACTTCAGCAGAGTCTTCTGAGGTATCGGAATCATCAGAAGACTCAAAGTATCGTCTATTCGCTTCCAAAGATTGATACGCGTATCGACCGGTATCCACATCGGGCGTACCCGGAACCGGATCGGTATCGGGATAAACCCCGGAACCGGGAACCGGAACCGGTATCCTGGTGGAAGTGGATGCTCTGGGTACCGGTATCGGTTGTGGTACCGGAACCGGAACCGGAACCGCTTGGTGCGGTACCGAGGGCGTTGCAGCTTTAATAAAAGCCATTATGGCCTGCTGCATGGATTGAACGGTATTATCCATAGACGCCACGACTGCCTGGGTGTCGGTACCGGTATGGGCCGGTACCCCAGAGCAGTCTAACAGGTGATCGGTCGAGGCCGTGCCATCGATGTCAACCTGTAACCCCATAGGAGGAGCTTTGGAAGCTGGAGCTTCCCGCCGGGGTTGTTTGGCTGGGGCAGGGTCCTCAGGGTCAAGCCCAAGGGCCTCTCGATGCTTAGAGGGAGATTTGCCCTTTGAGGACCTGCCGGAAGAATGTTTGGTTACCTGAGATCCATCAGGAGAGGAAGACCTGAAGGATGCTGATGCTGGAGTATCTGTAGAAAACAGCATATGAAACTTGGCTGCTCGGTTCTGTAAGCCACGCTTGGACATCAGAGAGCAGGATGGACAATCCGGAATGGAGTGGTCAGGCCCCAAACATTTAAGACACCATTCATGGGTGTCTGTGACTGATATAGTACCGCTACACTTGGTGCATTTTTTAAAACCAGAGGCTTGTTTCTCCATGAGGGAGAATTCTGTGAAGGCCTAGAGGCCTCACAGAACAAACACACCAAGTGGGGAAAAATAAGATATGGTTTTTTTGTTTTTTTTAAGAAATAAAGAAAAAAGACCGGCGGTACCGGTCCGGAATCGGGGAAGGCAGACACGCGGCCAAAGAAACAAATTAAAATAACAACTTCTTCAGCGGTGACAGGAACACGACCTGCTGGCTCCGCGGAAAAAGAAGAACTGAGGAGAGTTGGTCAGGAAGGAAGGAAGGCAGCGCGCATGCGCTGTGGGAGGCCCCAAAAGCTTTCCTTTCTGGGAGGCTGGGGAGCTTTCCCGCGCGGGCTCCGTCGGTTCCGACGTACCCATATGTGAGGACTCATTCCTGCTTGTTCCTGGAGATACTATTTAAGACTAATAAAAGAAAATATTTTTTCACTCAAGGTGTAATCAAACTCTGGAATTTGTTACCGGAGGATGTAGTAAAGGCTGTTAGTGTAGCTGGGTTTAAAAAAGGTTTGGACAAGTTCCTGGAGGAAAGGTCCATAAACCATTATTAAGAAGGGACCCAGGATAACAATGCTTGACCCAGTACAAGCATTGTGGAACCTGTGTCTCTTGGGGAAACTGCTAGGTAGATATGACCTAGATTGGCCACTGTTGGAAACAGGATACTGGGATTGATGGACCTTGGTCTGACCCAGTATGGCATATCTTATGTTCTTATGTTCTAAGGTATGAAGGTTCCTTTCTGCACTGGAGACATGAGGCCTTGGAAAGAATACAGGAAGGTAAACCACTTGGTTTAAATGGAAAGGCGAAACCAATGGCATAAAGTGTGGATGACTCCTAAGAAGTACCTTATCATGGTGGAACCTTGTATGAGGATCAGCCACTTATGCTTGCAATTCACTGATGCGACGTGCTGATGTAATTGCAATGAGGACGATGACTTTCCAGTTAAGGAATTTCAAAGATGTGGTGGCTAATGGTTCAAAGGGCGGTTTCATGAGCTGCCTGAGCACCAGTTTTATGTCCCATGCCACCGGTGGTGGCTTAAAGGAAGGCTTTGTTAAAAGAAGGCCTCTCATAAATCTCGCTATGAAAGGATGAGAGGAAATAGGTTGTCCACTTAGAGGCTTGTAAGAAGCTGCAATAGCACTAAGATGGACTCTTACTGAATTTGTCTTAAGACACGCATTTGACAAATGAAGGAGATACTCCAGTATTGATTCCAGAGGTATCACAAGAGGTTTAAGACCCTTCTGCGAGCACCATATGGTAAACCTTTTCCACTTTAAGGCATACGAGCGTCTTGTGGAGGTTTTCCTAGAAGCATGAAGGATATCCTTTACCTGCTGGGAAAGATTAAGATCCTGAAGTTCTAGGCTTTCAGCAACCAGGCCCTGAGATGCAGAGACTGGGGATTCGGATGCCAAAGCATCCCGTCCTCTAGGGAGTGAAGATCTGGAGCGGATCCCAATTCCAGAGGCAGAGCTTGAGAGAGATGTAGGAGCAGAGGGTACCACACTTGCCGTGGCCAACGTGGAGGTATGAGGATCATATGACCTCTGTCTCTCTGAAGCTTGAATAGGGTTTTGGGGATGAGGGGAATGGGTGGGAAGGCATATAGGAAGTCCTGACCCCAGTGAAGGAGGAAGGCGTCCCTTGCCTGACAACATCAAGCCGGAATTCTGGAACAGAACCGGGGAAGTTTGTCATTTAGCAGACTTGCAAAGAGGTCTATGTCCGGGGTTCCCCAAATCTGCAATATTTGGGCAACCTGGTTTGCATGGAGAGACTATTCATATGGAAGCAGAACTCGACTGAGTCTGTCTGCCCAAGAGTTTTGAATGCCTGGAAGATACACCGCAAGGAGATGAATCTGATGCTCTCTGGCGAGGGTCTATAGTTGCAAAGCTTCGTTGCATAGCGACAGAGAGCCTGGTCCACCCTGCGTGTTTACATAGAATATGGCTACCTGATTGTCCATTTGAACTAGGACTGTCTTGTAGCTGAGCTGGGCATGAAATACTCGAAGAGCAAAGAAGATTGCTCTGAGCTCCAGGAGGTTGATGTGAAGACAGGCCTCCTGTGGAGTCCAGGTACCCTGGGTAGAGAGATCGTGCAGGTGGGTTCCCCATCCCACCTGTGATGTATCTGTTGTTAGGTGGCTTGGGATATGGGTTGCTGGAAAGACCACCCCACCAGAAGGTTTCCGGACGAAAAAAGACAGTTTGAGTTTGTTATTTTGTCTGACAGGCAGCCTGAGGACTGTGTCCACTGAGTGGATAAAGTCCACTGGGCTGCGAGCATATGGAGGCGAGCATAAGGAACCACATGCACGGTGGATGCCATGTGGCCTAGCAATTGTAGCATTTCCCGAGCAGCGAGACAAGGTTTGAGCACGGCTTGGGAAGCTAGTTGTACTATGTGAAGACAGCGGGGCTGCAGAAGGAAAGCCCTTGTCTGTCTGGTATCCAGATGAGCTCCTATAAACTCTAGGGACTGAGTGGGAGCAAGATTGGATTTTGGGAGGTTTATGACCAGTCCCAAATACTGAAGGATTCGCATTGTGCGAAACAGAGCAGAGCTGGCTTCTGGCACTGTAGGGGCTCGAATGAGCTAGTCGTCTAAGTAAGGGAAGACAAATATTCCCAGAGTGCGGAGAAATGTTGCTACCACAGCCATGCATTTTGTGAACACTCTTGGCACAGAAGCCAGGCCAAAGGGAAGAACCTTGTATTGGTAGTGCTTTCCTTGAAACAGGAATTGTAGGAATCTCCTGTGATTTGGATGGATGAGAATATGAGTATACTGTGGTGGAGAAGCAGGCTCAGAATGCAGAGAAAGAAAGAAAAAGCAGCCTTTTTTTTCTTTTCCCAAAGAAACTGCAGGTACAGGAAGGGTTAACACGCAAACTAAAGATAGAGATTCCCTGCAGAGGAGTGCAGACCTAGGGACACGCCCTGTTCCCATGGAGACAGAGGGAGGAGATGGGAGTGGTTTGGGGGCAGAGTCAAGAGCCATAGGACAGCCCCAAACATTTAGCCAGGGAAGTTGCACTCACAAACAGACACAGAGAGAGACACGGAGAGAGAAAGAGAAAGAGACACGGACACGAGAGAAACAGAAGCAGCTTGCACAGAAGCAGTTTGAAAGCAGACACAGAGGCTCTGGGATAAGCAGAGTTGCTGCAGAGCCAGGGGAACGAAGAAAGCTGACCCAGGACAGGAACAGAGAGCTGAGAAGGTCAGTGGAGAGCTCAGGGGAGGATTCCTCTGAGGAGGAGATATTCTCCAGAAGTTCATGGCCTAGCCCTTCTCACTGTAAGGAACCTACAGGAAAGAAGAGCACTCCTAGCAAGGTGAGCCCTTTACAAGCTTTAAAAGAGATGCTAAACAGGGAAACCTTTTCCTGCCCTTCCCCCACAAGCTCACGTTCTGCAAAGCGTGGCTGGGAGCAAGTCTTGAAGGCTTTACAACCTACAAAGGCTTCTCAGGCGGATACTAAGGAGAGCAGATATCTGAGGGAGCCTAGCGACGAAGACATGGACCTGGGGGACAGTTTTGATGCAAGCAGTGTTTCAGACATGGAGACAGACTGTGCTATCTGTGCCAAGGAAGAGTAAAAGAACTGAATAGGGTTTTAATGAGCTGGAGGGAAACCCAGGAGTTCTTAATTACTGAATGTGCTACCTGTGCTAGAGGAATAAGAACTGAATAGGGTTTTGTTTAGCTGGAGAAAGCCCAGAAGTTCTTAACAAGGACATTTTATGAAAAGCCCATAACCTTTTAGCTAGGCTTTTAATGGTAGCTTGGCTGATAAAAGCTGCATGGATAAGAAAGCCAGCAAGAAGCTAAAAGTTCATATTGTAACAGGAAGAAATACTACTGCATTTGAAAAGTCTCTTGGTGGACCAGGGAATATTGCTATACCTGCTGTGAAAGTAACAGTGGAGATTTATAGTGCCTCCTGGGGACCAGAAAACATACTGCTGTTGTAAAAAGAGTTTTTACATGTGAAACCAAGGTTTAAACTAAAGCCAAGGACTGTTCAATAGGCTTGTGTTTATATGGGAGAGGTATCCCAAACTTTATGTTTTGTAAGCTTCAAACTATTCTTGCCAAAGAATTTAATTTGGTTAGGAAATCCTTATTTCTTAAATAAAAGAAATATTCCTGCGACCTTTGCACTTGGCTCTAATCCTTTAAAGGACACAACTACATGCTATTTGGGCTGAATTTATACAAAGGACAATCGGAACCCTCTCGTACCACTAGGCAACTGCCTGGCCACACGGGGGAGCTCCGACAATACGCATCCTTGAGATCTAGAGAACAAAGCCAATCCTGACTTTGAAGGTATGGCAGCAGAGTTCCTAGAGAGACAATTTTGAATTTCTCTCGGAGCAAATATTTGTTCAATTCTCTGAGGTCTAAAATGGGTCTGTGTCCTCTTGTTTTCTTTGGCTTTCACTTTCACTTTTTGGCGCGCTTTCAGTTGTCTATATAAAAGTATGCCGTTTCACTAGCAGGTTTCTCATTTCTACATATTACTACTAAAGCACTTGGATTTTCCACATATACTCTAAGGTCAGATTCCAGTACTTCCGAGTTTGAAACTGAACCAGATCCGAAACCTGAACTTTTCTCTCAAGCTGAATTGAATGATTTAGTCCGGGATTTAGGACTCCCAAAAGATGCTGCCCAACTGCTAGGTTCTCGGCTTAAACAGAAAAAATCTATTGTCACCAGGAACAACTTTTTATTGGTACCGCAACCGCGAGACACAATTTTTTGAAGTATTTCAGCAAAGAGGAAGATTTGGTATTTTGCAACGATATATACGGAGTGATGGAAAAGTTTAAACTCAAGTATGATCCTGCTGAATGGCGGCTGTTCATTGATTCGTCAAAAGACAGCATAAAAGGTGTTCTTCTTCATAATGGGAACACATTCGCTTCAGTTCCTATTGCTCACTCTGTTATTCTCCAAGAAAAATACGAGAATTTGGCCCTGATTCTTCAGAAGATTCGTTATGATGAGCATAAGTGGATGATTTGTGGAGACTTTAAAATTCTATCCATGCTATTAGGGCAGCAATCCGGTTTCACCAAATATCCCTGCTTCCTTTGCTTATGGGATAGCCGGGCCCGCGACCTACACTGGGAGAAAAAAGACTGGCCAATTCGGGAGTATTTGAGACCCGGTGAGAAAAATGTTCTTCATGAGAGCTTGGTACCTCGTGATAAAATTCTATTACCACCTCTCCACATTAAGTTGGGTCTCATTAAGCAATTCATCAAGTCCCTTCCAAAAGATGGTGAGTGCTTTCGGTACCTTTGCTCAAAGTTCCCCCGACTTTCTGAAGCAAAGCTAAAGGAAGGAGTGTTTGTTGGCCCTGATATAAGGAAACTCATTTCAGATGGAGCATTCGCTGAAACGATGTCTGAGAAGGAAAAAGAAGCCTGGGATTCCTTCAAGGATGTTGTTCTCAAATTCTTGGGGAACAGGCGGGATGAGAACTATAAGGATATTGTTGCCAGGATGCTCAATGCCTTCAAAGAACAAGGCTGTAACATGAGCTTGAAAGTCCATTTCTTGCACTCCCATGTGAACTACTTTCCCGAAAACTTGGGGGCGTACAGTGAAGAACAAGGTGAAAGGTTTCACCAGGACATCAAGGACGCAGAGAGAAGGTACCAAGGAAGATGGAACACCACTATGATGGCTGATTTCTGCTGGTTGCTGCTGCGGGAAACCCCAGATGAAAAATACGCCAAGCAGCGCACCAAGAGAAGCATTCGGGGGAAGAAGAAACGGGTCCACCAGGAGATTGATTGATTGACCCAAGAATGACTTTAAAATCTAAACTGTGTTGACAAATATCGTGTTTTTACTAAACTTTGAAATAAAAATTTGCTAGTTATTACCACAGTGTCGGATCTCATTTATTAGAATTTTATTTTCACACCATCGGGTGTTTGTCTTCATGTATTGCAATGGTGCGGTTTGCGTTTTCTATTCTTACATACATACCTGTACAACATTTTTTGCACATTTCTTTGCTTTGCTTTGTGTCTAACCTCGCTCTTATATGCTCAATGTTTGTGCACATGTATGTGGCTGTTTTAAGTGCAGACAATTTTGCTACCATCACAGTGTGTTTTGTTGACATTACTCTATTCTTATGTGCTGCCTTGTTACAATTTTCTTTATTCTTATTTGAATAACTACTAAACAATTAGTATAAAGAATTCATCCAAGAAACTTTTATCTCGATCGCACTCAATCTGAAACGTTCACCTCAAACTGCTAACCCAATGTAGCAAAAAATCTGTACGTGATGGAGCAAATTGGTTACCAGATTTGGATTCAGCGCACCAAAAAACGTAAAAATCAATCGAAACATTAGAGGCAGTTTAAAAAAAAATTTTTTTAGTGTACCTGTGTTATACGATAACAAAGAACATCAACACATTACAGAGTATTCATTTTAGATTGTACTTTATTGTCTTTATTCCCTGCTAGTTTATATTTAGAGGCTTATATAAATGCTGTTTTCCGGTTTACAGCTAGAGTAACATGTAAAAAAACATCTCCATGTGAGTTTCATCATAGGGTGCTCCAGTGAGTACTGTTTTATTGTTTATTTTAAGTTTTTAGTAATTTCATGTCATTTCCTTGTCCTTCGTAATGTTTTTTTCACAATTTTAACATGCGATATCTATATGTTTGCCTCTGCCCTACGTTTTTGTTTTGACTTTCTAAACACATAACTATCTGTTATTGCATTTATTTATATTTATCTTTATATGTCTGTATTTATGCTTAACTATTTATGAGATTCACATATCATTTTAATTATCTTAATTATTTATTGTAATGATTTTATTTCATTTTATTATGTTTTATAAGCTGCATACCCCCTGAAGAAGGCGTTGCCGAAACGCGTTGGGGTTTAACCAATAAAAGCTCCTGTGACCTTCATACGACTCTTGCTCATTGTGTTCTTTGCACTTTTCATCCTTCTCATGGCCGATTCCACCACCATTGAATGGTGTGGTAATTGAGTTTTTTGAAAGCCAGGACAAGGTGGAACTCGATACATGGTATCGAGTCTTTGAAAACGAGGAGATGTCGTTAAAGGTGTTTCCCACATCCTTAGCATAAGATCATGTAAGATCTCATGAATAGATAGAGTAGCTGCCTCTTTGGGAGCCTTAGGGTATTGGAGAATTCCCAAATCCTTTGCCCTAGGATCTTCAGGAGCTACTGTGATGGAAAGGCCTCGGACCACATCATGGATAAAGTCCTGAAAGGACATATCCTCTGGCGGAGACATTCTGTGCTGAGGAGAAGAGGAATCCTTGGGGAGAAGTACTCTTGTATTGGCAGAGTCTTTGGAGTCTTCAGACTCAGAGGATTCAAAATACCTCCAATCCCAGTGATCGTGCAAAGCACGGTACCGGTATCGATCGAAGTCGGCATTGGGTTGTTCCAGTACCAATCTGTCGATGCTGGAGACAGACGCATGACTCGGTATGGGTGGCATACCCACCGATGTTAATGCAGTCGGTACCGGTTCTGGTACCGGTATCGGTTGAGGTGTCTGAAGCGGTTTCAACGGTACTGAAGCCATGAGAAGAGCTGCTAGACTACGTTCGATAGCAAGGAATCTCTGGTCTGTCGACGCTGCCGATGCTTGGGTGTCAGTACTGGTAGAAGTGCCGCAACCCCAGAGCATGGCGCCAGTAGTTCTACCGAGGTTGAGGCCTGGAACATCCTGGAACCCCGTTAGTGCTTTGGAAGCCGAAGCCTCCCGCCGGGGCAGTTTTGCCGGTGAAAATTCCTCAAGGGCAATGCCAGGGGCATCTCGATACTTAGAAGGAGATCTACCCTTTGAGGACCGGCTAGATTTATGTTTAGTTACCTGAGATCCATGGGAGGAAGATGAGGCCCTGGAGGACGTCGATGCAACAGACGCTGCATCTGAGGGAAAAAGGGTGCTAAGTTTAGCAGCTCGGTTCTGCCGCCCCCTTTATGACATCATTCCACAGGGGAGGCACTCTGAAATAGAGTAGTCAGGACCTAAACATCTGAGACACCATTCATGGGTGTCGGTGACGGAAATGGTACCACCACATTTAGAACATTTCTTAAAACCTGAAGTAGGTTTTTCCATTTTTAAGAAAAAAATTGGGCCTTGTGCCCAAAATGGCGCCTAGCACCAAGGAAAAAAGTTTCTAAAGTAAAACACCTCAGAAACTATAATTTAAAGAAAGAACCAGCAGTACTGGTATGGCGTCGAAGGAAGGCAGACGCGACCACAAAAACAAAGATTAAAGACAAATTTTTTCTGCGGTGACAGGGTATGTGACCTGTCTGCTCCGCGGAAAACGAAGAACTGGAGAGGGACAGTTGGAAAGGTGGGAAGGCAGCACGCAGGCGCTGTGGTATGCTCCCAAAAGCTTTCCTATTGGACGCTGGGGAGCGTTCCCGCGCAGGCTCCGTCGGTACCGATGATACCCATATGTGAAGACTACATTCCTGCTTGTTCCTGGAGATCACTGTGATAAGACTTGTCTTCTTGAACTATAAGAACATAAGAACATAAGACATGCCATACTGGGTCAGACCGAGGTCCATCAAGCCCAGTATCCTGTTTCCAACAGTGGCCAATCTAGGTCATACGTACCTAGCAATATCCCCAAAAGACACAGGTTCCACAATGCTTGTACTGGGTCAAGCATTGATATCCTGGGTCCCTTTTTAATAGTGGTTTATGGACCTTTCCTCCAGGAACTTGTCCAAACCTTTTTTAAACCCAGCTATACTAACAGCCCTTACTACATCCTCCGGTAACAGATTCCAGAGTTTGATTACACGTTGAGTGAAAAAATATTTTCTCTTATTTGTCTTAAATAGTTTACCCTGTAGCTTCATTACATGTCCCCTAGTCTTTCTATACTCTGATAGCGTAAACAATTGATCCACGTTTATCCGTTCCACTCCATTCATTAATTTATAGACCTCTATCATATCTCCCCTCAGCCGTCTCTTCTCCAGGCTAAAGAGCCCTAACCTTCTTAGCCTCTCTTCATAGGAGTAGCCTTCCATCCCCTTCACCAATTTGGTGGCTCTTCTCTATACTTTTTCTAATAACGCTATGTCCTTTTTAAGATATGGTGACCAGAATTGCACACAATATTCAAGGTGCGGTCGTACCATGCAGCGATACAGAGGCATTATAACATCCTTTGTTTTATTCTCCATCCCTTTCCTTATGATACCTAGCATTCTATTTGCTTTCTTAGCCGCCGCTGCACACTGGGCGGAGGGTTTTAACATGTTATCCACGATGACTCCTAAATCTTTTTCCTGGGTGGTGGTTTCTAATGTGGAGCCTTGCATCGTGTAACTATAGTGTGGGTTGTTCTTTCCTAGGTGCATAACTTTGCACTTGTCCACATTCAATTTCATCTGCCATTTGGATGCCCAGTCTTCCAATTTATCCAGATCCTCCTGCAGTTTTCCACAATCCTCTTGGGTTTTAACAACTTTAAACAGTTTTGTGTCATCTGCAAATCTGATAACCTCACTAGTTATTCCCTTTTCCAGGTCATTTATGAATATGTAAAAAAGCAGCGGACCCAGTACAGATCCCTGGGGTACTCAACTATTCACCTTTTCCATTGGGAATATTGGCCATTTAGCCCTACCCTCTGCTTTCTATCTTTTAACCAGTTCCCGATCCACAATAGTACACTGCCTCCTATCCCATTACTTTTTAGCTTCGCCAAAAGTCTCTGATGGGGGACTTTGTCAAAAGCTTTCTGAAAGTCCAGATACACTATATCATAGGTGTCAAACTCTGGCCCGCGGGCCAAATTTGGCCCGTAGTGTAATTATATTTGGCCCGCGAGGCTATACCAAATGACTACTAGAGCTAGCCTGCCAGTATTATACAGCGCATTCATTCATCGCTAATACTACAAATCCCATAATGCCTTGCTGTTGTTTTGGCGCGTCAATCAGGACAGGTCCCAGAAACGCCCTCTCCTGTGTGACAGAAGTCATAGCGATCTCAAGCTACAACTGTCACTGTGGAACCCCTTCCCAAAAATGGCAAAAAGAAAGGCAGACAACAGGAACTTTCTGGACAGGTGGGAGACAGAATATTTGTTTACATATGTAAAAGACAGACCTGTTTGTCTGATTTGTGGAGTCAACGTGGCTATAACTAAGGAGTATAACATTCGACGACACTATGAAACAAAACACCATGACAAGTACAAGGACCTGGACATGACTCAAAGGAGCCAGAAAGTGGAGGAGATGAAAAGAAGTTTGGTTTCACAACAGAATATGTTCAAAAAAGCCACATCACAAAGTGAGGCTGCTGTAAAGGCTAGTTATATTGTGGCAGCAGAGATCGCAAAATCAGCCCGGCCCTTTAATGAGGGAGAGTTTGTGAAAAAGTGCATGTTGAAAGTTTGTGACATCATGTGCCCAGAGAAAAAGCAAGCCTTTTCAAACGTGAGCCTGAGCAGAAACACAGTAGCTGATCGCACATGTGATCTTGCCACCAATCTGTATGACCAGCTTTTGGAAAAGGGAAAAGATTTCATTGCATTCTCCCTTGCTGTGGATGAGAGCAGCGACGCATCTGATACTGCTCAGCTGTCAGTCTTCATCCGTGGAGTGGACTCAAATATGTGTGTTACGGAGGAGCTATTGGGATTCAAATCAATGCATGGCACAACCACAGGAAAGGAAATTTTTGAGGAGGTTTCCAAATGCGTAACTGAAATAAAGCTGCCGTGGGATAAACTCGTGGGATTAACGACAGATGGTGCGCCAGCGATGTGCGGTAAAACAAGTGGACTGGTGGGCAGGGTCCGGGAGAAGATGCAGGAAGAGAACTGTGCAGGTGAACTAACTGTTTATCACTGCATCATACATCAGGAATCATTGTGTGGCAAAGCCCTAAAAATGGAACATGTTATGACCACAGTAACACAAGTAGTTAACTTTATAAGAGCCAAAGGTCTGAATCACCGCCAGTTTAAGTCTTTTCTGGAGGAGTGTGGTTCGGAATACGCAGACGTGCCATATCACACAGAGGTGAGATGGTTAAGCCGAGGAAAAGTACTGAATAGATGTTTTGAGCTGCATGAGGAAATATGTCAGTTTCTGGAAAGCAAAGGGAAGGACACAGCAGAGCTTCGGGAGAAAAAGTTTCTGTGTGAGCTGGCCTTTCTGTGTGACATCTCGAGCCATCTCGATGCGCTGAACCTGCAGCTTCAGGGGCGGGGGCGCATCATCACAGACATGTACGCTGCAGTGAGGGCTTTTAAAACTAAACTGTGCCTGTGGGAGAATCAGATGCTGCAAGGAAACCTTGGCCATTTTCCCTGCTGCCAAACCATGAAAACGCAGTTCTTTACCAACTTGTTCCCATGCGCACAGTTTGCTGAAAAACTCAGTGTACTCGGCGCTGAGTTTAGCCGGCGATTTGCCGACTTTGATGTCCAGAAATGTAGGTTTGAACTGCTCAGTAATCCCTTTGCAGTTAATGTGGAAAACGCACCAACCAACCTCCAAATGGAGCTAATTGAACTCCAGTGTAATGACACGCTGAAGTCAAAGTATGATGCTGTGGGCGCCGCCCAGTTTCCACAGTTCATCCCTGACACAATGCCTCAGCTCCGCACCCAAGCTGCTCAGATGCTCTCCATGTTCGGCAGCACTTATCTATGTGAGCAACTTTTCTCCTCGATGAAGATGACCAAAACATCTCACAGGAGACGTCTGACTGATGAACACCTTCGCTCGATACTGAGGATTTCCTCAGCTCAAAGCCTGAGCCCAGACATTGATGAACTATCATCCAAGAAGAGATGCCAGGTATCTGGCTTGGGCACATCAGATTAGATCAGTGTGCAGCAAACTGAGCAATAATTAACGTTTTCTTTATGCACTTTTTCTTGCTACTCCAAGACATGGGCTTGAATGGTTGATTAATTTTATTATTGTTATTTTATTTTAAAAATTATTATTTATTATTATTTAAATCTTATTTAATAAATGAATGTCATTGATGTTTTTT
The DNA here is from genome assembly GCA_033557465.1 of Ichthyophis bannanicus. Taxonomy (NCBI): domain Eukaryota; kingdom Metazoa; phylum Chordata; class Amphibia; order Gymnophiona; family Ichthyophiidae; genus Ichthyophis; species Ichthyophis bannanicus. The sequence goes on from CM066032.1 coordinate 143,460,276, forward strand.
TTTATTTGAAATTGGTTTTTGCATATCTGAACTATTAAGTTATAAATTGTATAGTAATAAGTGTTGCTTCATATTCAATGTTAAAGCAAATCTTGTTTGGGTCCATATTAAAAGGTTCATTTGTTCAATGCTGGCCCGCGACTTTGTTCAAGTTTTACATTTTGGCCCACTGTGTATTTGAGTTTGACACCCCTGCACTATATCAACCGACTCACCTTTGTCTACCTGTTTATGCACACCTTCAAAAAAACATATCAGATTAGTAAGACAAGATCTTCCTTGTCTAAAGCCATGTTGGCTGTCTCCCATTAGGTCATGATTATCTACATGCTGTGTAATTTTGTTCTTTATGATGGTTTCTACCATTTTCCCTGGTACTGACGTCAGGTTCACCGGTCTGTAATTTCCTGGGTCACCCCTGGAACCCTTTTTAAAAATTGGTGTTACGTTGGCGACCCTCCAATCTTTAGGTATTACAGATGATTTTAATGAAAGTTCACAGATTACCAATAGCAGGTCTGCAATCTCATATTTCAGTTCTCTCAACACTCTGGGAAGTATACCATCTGGTCCAGGTGATTTGCTACTATTCAGTTTATCAAATAGTTGTAATATATCTTCCCGGTGTAGCGATATTTCTCTCAATTCCTCTGCAGTATCACCTTTAAATACCACTTCAGTCTTGGGTAACATCCCTACATCTTCCTCAGTAAAGACCGAAGCAAAGAATTCATTCAGTCTATCTGCTATAGCCTTGTTTCCTCTTACTGCCCCTTTTACCCCTCTATCATCTAATGGTCCAATTGACTCTCTCACAGGCCTTTTGCTACGAATGTACTTGAAAAAGTCTTTATTTCATGTTTTTGCTTCCGTAGCAAGTTTCTTCTCAAATTCCCGCTTTGCCTGCCTTATCAATGCTTTGCATTTAACTTGCCAGTGCTTGTGCTGTTTCCAGTTTTCATCATTTGGCTCTTTTTTCCATTTCCTGAAGGTTGCTTTTTTGGCAGCAACAGCCTCTCTGACCTCACCTTTAAACCATGCTGGCAGTTTTTGGACTTTCTTCCACTTTTCCTAATGCGTGGAATACAGCTGGTCTGGGCTTCGAGGATAGTATTTTAAAATAACACCCAAGCTTGCTGTAAGTCTTTAACCTTTGGAACCGCTCCTTTTAGTTTTTTCCTAACTATATTCCTCATTCTATCATAGTCTCCCTTTTGAAAGTTAAAAGGTAGTACTGTGGATGCCTTTACTATCTGTCCTCCACTAATTAAATCAAACATGATCATACTATGATCACTATTGCCAAGTGGTCCCAACACCCTTATTTCTTGCACCAGATCTGGCGTTCCACTAAGGACTAGGTCCAGTATGGCTTCCCCTCTGGTCGGTTCATGAACCAGCTGCTCCAAGAAGCAGTCATTTATTCCATCTAGAAACTTTATCTCTTTAGCTTGTCCTGCTGTGACACTGACCCAGTCGATACCGGGGTAATTGAAATCACCCATTATTACTACTCTGTTGTGACTTTTGTTAGCTTCCTTGATTTCTTTGAGCATTTCATCATCCATTTGTTCATTCTGGCCAGGCGGTCGATAGTATACTCCAACTGCCATCACCTTCCCCTTCATAAATGGAATTTCAATCCATAGAGATTCTACAGCAAATTTTGTTCCCTGCAAAACTTTAATCCTTTCTGACTCAATGCCCTCTCTAACATAGAGCGCAACCCCTCCACCAATTTGATCAGCTCTGTCATTACGATATAGTGTGTATCCAGGTATCACAGTGTCCCACTGGTTATCCTCCTTCCACCATGTCTCTGAGAGTGCAATCATATCTAACCTCTCATTTAGTGCTATATATTCTAACTCTCCCATCTTATTGTTTAGACTTCTAGCATTGGCATACAAGCATTTTAGAGACTGTATTTTATTCATATTAATCTGGCTATTGGTAGGCAGGGGTAATTTGGAATCTTTATGCTCTGTCTGCTCCTTACTCAAGGGCATTTGGGCTACTATACTCCCTTTTGGAACCTCACTGCTTTTGGTAGTATCCTTCAAGGATACCTTTGTCTGAACCATGCACTCCTGGGTGACTGTCGGCTTTCCCCTAATTTCTAGTTTAAAAGCTTCTCTATCTCTTTTTTAAAGGTTAATGCCAGCAGTCTGGTCCCATCCTGATTAAGGTGAAGCCCATCCCTTCGGAAGAGCCCCCCTTTCCCCAGAATGTTCCCCAGTTCCTAACAAATCCAAAACCCTCATCCTTGCACCATTGTCTCATCCACGCATTGAGACTCCGGAGCTCTGCCTGTCTTTTGGGTCCTGCACGTGGAACAGGAAGCATTTCGGAGAACGCTATCCTGGAAGTTCTGGATTTCAACTTCCCACCTAAAAGCTTAAATTTAGCCTCCAGAACTTCCCTACCACATTTTCCTATGTCATTGGTACCAACATGTACCAAGACAGCAGACTCCTCCCCAGCACTATCTATGATCCTATCTAGGCGGTGCGTGAGGTCCGCTACCTTCGCACCAGGCAGGCATGTTACCAGGCGATCCTCACGTCCACCAGCCACCCAGCTATCTACATTCCTAATGATTGAATTACCAACTATAACAGCTGTCCTGACCCTCCCCTCATGGGGACATGGCCCTGGAGAAACGTCCTCGGTGCGAGAGGGTTTTACATCACCTGGAGGACAGGTCCTAGTTACAGGATCACTTCCTGCCACACCAGGGTGATGCTCTCCTGTCACGTGACCTCTCTCCTACATGGCAACAGGGATGCTGCCAGACTGGAGGTGGGACTTCAGGACTATATCCCTGTAGGTCTCGTCCATGTACTTCTCTGTCTTTCTTATGTCTTCCAGGTCTGCTACTCTAGCCTCTAGAGAACGGACTCGTTCCCTGAGAGCAAAGAGTTCTTTGCACTTAGTGCATACGTAAGACCTCTCACCAACTGGGAGAAAATCATACATGCGACACTCAATGCAAAAGACCGGAGAACCCCCATCTCGTTGCTGGACTTCTGTCTGCATCTTAGTTTAAAGCTTGTGTTTAGGTCTTTTAAATTCTGTATATAATAAGGATTGGTGTGGATGCTGATACCAATAAAAGTGTATCTAATACCCCTAATACACCTTGTGTACCTGAAGCTTAAGTAATTAATCTCAGGTCCTCTGTGTATAGAGAGAGATTTTGTAGTTGGGGATGGAAGGATACCCCTATGAAGAAAGGCTAAAAAGGTTAGGGCTCTTTAACCTGGAAAAGAGACGGCTGAGGGGAGATATGATAGAAGTCTATAAATTAATGAACGGAGTGGAACGGGTAAACGTAGATCGATTGTTTACGTTATCAGAATATAGAAAGACTATGGAACATGCAATGAAGCTACAGGGTAAACTATTTAAGACAAATAAGAGAAAATATTTTTTCACTCAAGGTGTAATCAAACTCTGGAATTTGTTACCGGAGGATGTAGTAAAGGCTGTTAGTGTAGCTGGGTTTAAAAAAGGTTTGGACAAATTCCTGGAAGAAAGGTCCATAAACCATTATTAAAAAGGGACCCAGGATATCACTGCTTGACCCAATACACGCATTGTGGAACCTGTGTCTTTTGGGGGAAACTGCTAGGTATGTATGACCTAGATTGGCCACTGTTGGAAACAGGATACTGGGCTTGATGGACCTTGGTCTGACCCAGTATGGCATATCTTATGTTCTTATGCTGCAGGTGATTGATGCAATTTTTAAACGTTGCCTAAATTTGCAGCAGTATCCCAAATTTTTGACCTGTGATTTTACAGGAAGTTCATAGTTCCCAAAAGGGATTTTGCTGTCAGGTACCTCTCTGCTGACATTAAGAACTCATATAATCTCCATTTTTCTTGGGTTCAGGCACCGTTTGTTGTGTTTTGCCTATTCTTGAGTTAATGCTGGGCAGGTAGTTAATTTGCTCAAAGCAGTGGGTGGATCTGGTTCAAGGGGTATGCGTAGCTGTACATCATTGGCATATAGAATTTGTGTCCATCAAACAAACAACTCAGAGGTTTGAAGTAGATATTAAATTAAATAGGTGGAAATATAGATCCCTGTATTACCTCAAAACAGAACTATTGTTGCTGTTGTTATTGTTAAGTGCCATCAATTTGATGTTGACACATGGCAACCCTCTGGATAGCTGTCCTAAATTGCTTTTGATCTTCAGTCTGGTGGCTAAAATTGTTGACAGGGTAGCATCCATAGCCATTATTGTATCAATCCATTGTATTGCCAGTCTTCCTGTTTTGTGTCAACCTTCATCTTTGCCAAGCATGCCTTTCTCTAATCTCTCTCTTCACATGATGTGTCAAAGCATAAAAGTCTGGGTCTTGTCATTTAAGCTTCTAAGAAAAGCTTAGATTTGAGCTCCTCCAGTACTGATTGATTTGTTCTTCAAGCAGTCCATGGTATATGCAGTATTCTTCACTAGAACCATAATCTGAAGGCCCTGATTTTCTTTTATTCTTGCTTCTTTACTGTCTAATTTTTGCATCCATATGACATTATGGGAAATACTATGGCTTGGACATGTCAAATCTTTCTATGCAGCGATATATCTCTGCACTTGAAAAGCTTGTCTAGGTCCTTCTTAGCTGTTCTGCCAAGAGCAATATGTCTTTGGATTTCTTGACTGCTTGTCGTTTCATTATTGATTATGGATCCAAGCAGGTTAAAGTTGTCTATTATTTCTATTTCTTCTCAATCAAAGGTGGAACTATTGATTTTGACAGTTATAAGGATCGCTGTCTTCTTCACGTTAACGTGTAGACCCATTTTACGACTATGGTGAGGAGGGCATTTTCAGCAGTGGCAGTCAGCCCAAGTAAAGCAGCCGGCCATCATTGCTGCTTTAATTGACCCATATATTCAATGCTGGGGTCATATCCGGCCACCGGCACATCTAACCTTGCGGGATCAGAATCACGAACAGACATGTACATGCAGGCCAGGACTGCGATTCAGTCCAGCCTGCATGTATATGAAAAGCCCGACTAACTCAGTCAGGGCTTTTAAATGGAGCTGCTGCACCATGGCGTCCAGTTGCCCTGGCACCGTGGCTCCATTTAAAAGCCACGATGCCAGCTGCCGGCAAAAACTGCCAATTCCCTGCAGCCCGAACCCCGATCTGGCACCCTAAGGCCAGGGTCAGGCTGTAGGGAATGTCCCCTGCCCCATCCATGCCCCAGGCACACAATTTAAATACATCCAGGGACGTTATTCCACCTCGGAGGTGGAATAACGTCCACACACATATCGCCGGCCCTGGATGTACAGAACAGACATTAGAATCGTCCAGGGCCGGAGACCACCAGACTACATCCCCAAGCCGCCCCTTCTATGCACCTGTCTATCTTCCCCGCACTCCCGGGGGGAAGTTAGTCGGGGACAGGTAAAGGCATGAATAGAGAGGATGGATGTCCCATCGGGCCATCCATCCCTGCTATTCGTAGCACAGAATAACCCCCAGTAAGTTTATCACTTAAATACTGTGATCCAATTCTGTGAACTGCCTTAAAGGCTAGCATAATATTTTGAACAAGATCCTAGCTTCCATTGGCATCCACTGTAATGCAATGAGCAAAGAATAACTCTATTCTGCCATTTAGGCACATTTTAGAAATGATATACAGATGCAGTCAGAGATGTCCATGTGAAAACGTGCCTAAAAAGGTCAGTCACGTCAAAGTTCGTGCATGATTTTAGAAACATGGATGCAGCTTTTAAACTAGATAATAGGGGAAAGCCAACAGTCGCCTAAGAGTGCATGGTTCGGATAAATGTATCCTTGAAGGATACTACCAAAAGCAGAGAGGTTCCAAAAAAAGAGTAAAGTAGCCCAAATGCCCTTGAGTATGGAGCAGACAGAGCTTAAAGATTCCAAATTACCCATGCCTACCAATAGCCAGATTAATATGAATAAAATACAGTCTCTAAAATGCTTGTATGCAAATGTTAGAGGTCTACAAAATAAGATGGGAGAGTTAGAATATATAGCACTAAATGAGAGGTTAGATATGATTGGAATCTCTGAGACATGGTGGAAGGAGGACAACCAGTGGGACACTGATACCTGGGTAAAACTATATCGTAATGACAGAGCTGATCAAATTGGTGGAGGGGTTGCGCTCTATGTTAGAGAGGGCATTGAGTCAGAAAGGATTAAAGTTTTGCTGGAAACTAAATTTGCTGTAAAATCTCTATGGATTGAAATTCCATGTAAAAAAGGGAAGGCGATGGAAGTGGGGGTGTACTATCGACCGCCTGGCCAGAATGAACAAATGGATGATGAAATGCTCAAAGAAATCAAGGAAGCTAACAAAAGTTACAGCACAGTAATAATAATGGGTGATTTCAATTACCCCGGTATCGACTTGGTCAATGTCACAGCAAAGACATGCTAGGGAGATAAAGTTCCTAGATGAAATAAATGATTGCTTCTTGGAGCAGCTGGTTCATGAAAAGACCAGAGGGGAAGCCATATTGGACCTAGTCCTTAGTGGAACACCAGATCTGGTACAAGAAATGGGGCCACTTGGCAATAGTGATCATAGCATGATCGTGTTTGATTTAATTAGTGGAGGAGGGATGGTAAGGAATCCACAGTACTACCTTTTAACTTTCGAAAGGGAGACTACGATAAAATGAGGAAAACAGTTAAGAAAAAACTAAAAGGAGTAGTTGCAAAGGTTAAAGACTTATATCAAGCTTGGAAGTTGTTGAAAAATACTATCTTGGAGGCCCAGACCAGCTGTATTCCACGCTTTAAGAAAAGTGGAAGGAAGTCCAAAAAACTGCCAGCATGGTTTAAAGGTGAGGTCAGAGAGGCTGTTGCCAAAAAAGCATCTTTCAGGAAATGGAAAAAAGAGCCAAATGACGAAAACTGGAAACAGCACAAGCACTGGCTAGTTATATGCAAGGCACTGATAAGGCAGGCAAAGGGAGAATTTGAGAAGAAGCTTGCTGCGGAAGCAAAAACACGTAATAAAGACTTTTTCAAGTACATTCATAGCAAAAAACCCGTGAGAGAGTCAGTTGGTCCATAAGATGATAGAGCAGTTAAAGACGCACTAAGAGGCGACAAGGCGATAGCGGAGAGACTGAATGAATTCTTTGCTTCGGTCTTTACTGAGGAAGATGTAGGGATGTTACCCATGACTGAAGTGGTATTTAAAAGTGCAAAAGAATTGAAGGAAATATTGATACATCGGAAATATGTATTACAACTATTTGATAAACTGAAGAGTAGCAAATCACCTGGACCAGATGATATACATCCAAGGGTGTTGAAAGAACTGAAATATGAGATTGCAGACCTGCTATTAGTAATCTGTGAACTATCATTAAAATCATCTGTAATACCTGAAGATTGGAGGATGGCCAACGTAACGCCAATTTTTAAAAAGGGTTCCAGGGGTGATCCGGGAAACTACAGACTGGTGAGCCTAACATAAGTACCGGGAAAAATGGTAGAAACAATTATAAAGAACAAAATTACTGAACATGTAGATAGTCATGGCCTAATGGGAGACAGCCAACATGGCTTTAGACAAGGAAGATCTTGTCTTACTAATCTGTTATTTTTTTTGAAGGTGTGAATAAGCAGGCAGACAAAGGTGAGTCGGTTGATATAGTGTATTTGGACTTTCAGAAAGCTTTTGACAAGGTCCCTCATTAGAGGCTTTTGGTAAAACTAAAGAATCATGGTATAGGAGGCAGTATACTACTGTGGATCAGGAACTGGTTAAAAGATAGAAAGCAGAGGGTAGGGTTAAATGGCCAATTTTCCCAAAGGAGAAAGGTGAATAGTGGTGTACCCCAGAGATCTGTGCTGGGTCCGCTGCTTTTAGACATATTCATAAATGACCTGGAAAAGTGAATAACGAGTGAGGTTATCAAATTTGCAGATGACACAAAACTAAAGTTGTTAAAACGCATGAGGATTGTGGAAAATTGCAAGAGGATCTTGATAAACTGGAAGACTGGGCATCAAAATAGCAGATGAAATTTTATGTGGACAAGTGCAAAGTTATGCACCTAGGAAAGAACAACCCAAACTATGGTTACACGATGCAAGGTTCCATATTAGGAACCACCACCCAGGAAAAAGATTTAGGCATCATTGTGAATAACATGTTAAAACCCTCCGCCCAGTGTGCAGCGGCAGCCAAGAGACGAAATAGAAAGTGTAGTTACTCACCTGTAGCAGGTGTTCTCCAGGGACAGAAGGAATCAGTCCGCTGATATGGGTGACGTCAACGCCAACGGAGCCCTCGTGCGGAGCAATTTCCCCAGCTTTCTAAGAAAGCCTTTGGGAATGCCTTGCGCATGCGCGGTTCCCTTCCTGCCCAAGGGTGCCATCTTGCTCAGTCAGATGACATAGCTAAACAGACGGCAAAATGAATAAAATCAATAACAGCAACTGCAACTCCAGGGGAGGAGGGAGGGTCATGAGGACTGATTCCTGCTGTCCCTTGAGAACACCTGTTATAGGTGAGTAACTACGCTTTCTCCAGGAACAAGCAGGAAGTCAGTCCTCACACATTGGACTCCCTAGCTACAGGCTACCAAGTACCTATAGCCGAAAAAAGGCTCCCTCTAGGCGAGCCGCAACAGCAGCGAGAGAACTTTCTCTGAGAATGCAGCCCCCACGGTAGCCTCACACTAGAGGGCCAGAGGGTTGGAGCTGCCTAAATCTCGAATAGATTCTGGAGTACTGCCTGACCGAAAAAGCTGTCCCGTCGGGACTCTCTCTCCAGGCAGTAATGGGCTGCATAAGTCTGGCTTGAAGACCAAGTTGCGGCCCGGCAGATGTCTGCCAGCGGAATAGAGCAGTGATTAGCCACTGATGCGGCCTTAGCCCTGACACAGTGGGCCGTGATACGACTGTGCAGCTGGAGGTCAGCTGCCCTGTACGCCCAAGCGATGCAGTCCACCACCCAGTTGGATAACGTGTGCTTGGAGACCGGTAGACCCAGTTTACTAGGGTCAAAAGAGACGAAGAGCTGTGAAGCCCTTCGATGCCCCCGCATACGCTCCAAGTAGAAGGCGAGTACCCTCTTACAGTCCAGGGTATGCAGAACTGTTTCTGCCTTGCTGGTGTGTGGCCTGGGAAAGAAGATTGGAAGAACCACCTCTTGGTTGAGGTGTAACGAGGAAACCACTTTTGGGAGGAACTTGGGGTGTGTGCGGAGTACCACTCTGTTCTTGTAAAACCGTGTGCACGGTCTATTTGAGACTAGAGCCTGCAGCTCACTCACACATCTAGCCGACGTGAGTTCCACCAGGAAGAGCACCTTCCAGGAGTTGAAGCGCAGATGGTAAGTGGACATCGGCTCGAAAGGAGGGCGAGTGAGTTGCTGCAAGACCACATTGAGATCCCACTCCGTCGCCGGAGGACGGATGGGAGGTTTCAGCAGGAGCAGGCCCCTGAGAAACCGTGCTACCAAGGGGTGAGCCGAGAGAGGCTGACCATCTATTGGGGCGTGGTTAGCCGACAAGGCACTCAGGTGGACCCTGACTGAGTTTGACTTGAGTCCCACCTCCGAGAGATGAAGCAGGTACTGTAATACTTGGAGAACCTGAGAAGAGAAGGGTTCCATGGTATGTTGGTGACACCACAGCTGGAACCTGCGCCATTTATAAGCGTATGATTTTCTGGTGGACAGCCTTCTGGAGGCCAACACTTCTTCTACCCCCTCGGGTAGGAGAAGAGGTGCAAGGCCTACCCTCTCAGCAGCCAGGCCATCAAATTGAGGGAGCTGGGATTGGGGTGCATGAGGGAACCCTGCTCCTGGGTGAGGAGGTCGGGTCGCACCCCCAAGGGGAGAGGGGTCTCTACTGCCAGTTGAAAAGAAGTGGGAACCAAGGCTGTCTCGGCCATCTGGGCGCTACTAGGATCACCCAGACTTTGTCCCTGCAAATCTTGAAGAGAGTCTGTGCTACCAGCGGGGTAGGCAGAAAAGCATACAGGAGGCTCCTCGACCAAGGGAGAAGAAAAGCATCGGCCACTACCCTGAGGGGGTGCAGTTGTCTGGAGCAAAACCGGGGCAACTGATGATTTTATGGATTGGCAAAGAGATCCATGGATGGGAGGCCCCAGTGGTTGAAAATCTTCTGGTCGACCTCCCTGTTTAGTTGCCATTTGTGGGGTAGAAGAACCCTGCTCAGTCTGTCTGCCAGGCAGTTCTCCTGGCCCGGTAGGTAAACCGCATGGAGAGACATGTTGTGCTGAACTGCAAAGGAACAGAGGTCCAGAGACTTCTGTCAAAGGATCCGCGATCCTGTGCCGCCTTGTTTGTTCACGTAGAACATAGCCACCTGGTTGTCCGTCTGTACCAGGACAGAGTGATTGGAGAGGACAGGGGCAAAGGCTTTTAGAGGTAAGCGAATGGCTCGGAGTTCCAACAGGTTGATCTGGAGTGTGGCCTCCTGAGGAGTCCACTGACCTTGAGTGCAAGAGCCCTGACATTGGGCTCCCCAGCCCATCAAGGAGTCATCTGTGGTCAGCACCCTTGTATGCACGAGAAGATGGAACGGTACCCCCTGCAGGAGGTTCCCTGATTGTGACCACCACTGCAGGGACTGCCTCAGGGGTTTGGATACTGCCACTCTGTCGGACAGGCGTCCCGTGGCCTGTGACCACTGGTCCCGCAAGGACCACTGAGCTGTCCGCATGTGCATGCGTGCGAAAGGAGTAACATGAACTGTGGGATACGTGACTCACCATGTCTATCTGAGATAGCAGGCGGCCTGCCCTGTCCAGTGGTAAGCCAGCCCTTGCTTGCAGGGTGTTTAGCCTTGCCCCTATGAATTCCAAGTTCTGGGTGGGGAACAAAGAGGACTTTGCGTGATTGATGACGAACCCCAGATGCTGAAGCAGAGCGATTGTGCGAGCTGTGGCGTGGTGCGCTTCCTGGGCTGACTGGCCCCTTATGAGACAGTCGTCTAGGTAAGGGAACACAAAGATCCCCTGGGTCCTGAGGAAGGCCGCTACCACAGCTAGGCACTTGGTGAAAACCCTTGGAGCGGAAGCCAGACCAGCACTCTGTATTGGAAGTGATTTCCTCCAACCACAACCTGAGGTATTGTCTGTGGTCTGGGTGTATGAGGATGTGTGTGTACACATCCTTTAGGTCCAAGGAGCATAGTCATTCTCCCTGCTGGAGGTAAGGCAGAAGTATCCCAAGTGAAAGCATCTTGAACTTTTCCCTCACCAAGAACATGTTGAGATTTCGCAGGTCCAGGATGGGGCGAAGGCCTCCTTGTCTTTTCGGTATGAGGAAATACCTGGAGTAAAAGCCTTTCCCTTGCAGGTGGTGGGGCACCGGTTCCACCACCTGATCCTTGAAAAGACCAGCTAACTCCTGCAAGAGGAGGTTCTTGTGTAAGAGAGGTCTGAGATGCTCCCCTGGGAAACAGGAGGTAGGTACCTGGCTGAAATGGAGAAGATAGCCGTCTTGGATTATCCTTAAAACCCAAGTATCAGATGTAATGGCTGGCCACCTGTGGGCGTACAGGGACAGCCGACCGCCTGTGCAGGGCCAAATCGGTGGGAGAGGAGCTTGGCACTGGGAGTCAAAATCCCCCTCCCTGCTGGGCAGGAGCTGGAGGCTTGGGGGTTTGAGGCTTACGAGGGCCATTCCCCCATCCCCTGGCCTGCTGCCCTTGCTGGGGAGGCCTGGTAAGTGGGGTAGTTTCTGTCCCTTCCTCGGGTAAAAGGGCTTTTTCCCCCCGAGGCCTTCTTCCTGTGAGAAGGAGCAGATGTCTTCTTCGAAAGCCTTGTCTGGGTCAAGTACTCGGACTCATGTTCAGCAACCTTTTCAGTCATAGGTTTGCCAAAGAGGTTATTGCCTCGGCACGGGACATTGACCAACTTGTCCTGTACCCATGGCTCGAGGTCCATGAGCAAAGCCTGGCGCCTTGCACCGATGCCGGCTGCAGCTACTCGGGCCAAAGCCTCGTAGCCATCATAGGCTGCACGAGACAAACTTCGAGCACGCTCTGATCCCGGTGGACAGGGCCTTGAAGCGCTGCAAGGGTTCCTCAGAGAGGCTAGCAGAGAGTCCGGCAAATTGCCAGGTCTCTTAAGTACATGCTTATGTACAGCTGGTATGTCTGGACACAGTATGATAGCATCGAGCCCTGGAAGCACTTTCTGCCGAGGGCGTCCAGGTTCCAGGCCTCCCAGCCGGGAGGCACCGAGGCGTGCATCTTCTGGCTCTTGAGCCTTTGCATAGCCGATTCCACAACCATGGAGTTGTGCAGCAGCTGTGCCTTTTGGAACCCGGGGCTCTTACGGACTCCATAAATGGAATCGACCCGTTTGCTGAGGACTGGCGCCGAGGCCGGGGACTCCCACATGCGGAGCATCAACCGTTCCAGCATTGGAGGCACCGGTACAGTAAGGGCCTCCTTCAGAGGAGAGTCATACTGGAGGGCGTCGAACTCCTTGGCTCGAGGCTCCTCCTCGGCATCTGCAGGGAAAGCCAAAGCTTTGGCCATATCCCTAACAAAGTCCAAGAACCTGGTGTCCTCCGGGGGCGACCTTCTCCGAGGTTCCGAACCCGGTGAGTCCGATGGGACATACCAGTTCCAGTGGGTATCTGGCGAGTCTTCCTCCTCCATCTCCCAAGACGAGCCCTCCGAGGAGGACTCGATGGGCTCCAGCCTCGAGGGCTTCGAGCGTGTCCATCCCAATGCCGATGGCCCCAGCGACAATGACCTCGGTCCTGAACGGGAGGTCGAGGGAGACCTTGGCCGAGGATCGGCTCTGGTCCCGGTGGTCGGGGCGGATGCACGGGTGAGACCGGTTATCAGCACCCGCTGCTGGTCCATGAAGGCAGACACGCTGCTCTCCAAGGCCGCCAACCTGAGACCCAGCTTAGAAGGCTCCGCAGCCACTGGCTCGGTTCCCGATGCTGGGACCGATGCCGGTTCTTCCGGAGAAGAGTTCACGAGGACAACAGGCATTACCTTGTCCGACACCTCCGGCTCCGTACGAGGTATTTTGGCAGGCCTCTCCGACTCGGCGAACCCGGGGTGGCGTTCTGCGCTCCTCAACCAGGTATCCGAGGGCCCCGGCCAATCGGAGCCTTCCATAGACGCAGCCCTCGCAGGTTTCTTCTTCGTACGGTGCTCCTGGGTGGGAGACCCCTGCTCAGAAGATCCCCAATGGTGCTCGGGTTCAGAGTCCCGAGATGTCGAGGCTTCTGACGAGGTCCTGGCCCGGACGGATCCAGACTCGGAGAAAATAGTCTAGCGCTGGTGCTACCTGCTCCTCAACGCCTTGGAGGACATCTTGCCACACGGACCGCAGACCACCGGGTCATGGTCGGGTCCGAGGCAGCAGTCATGGGTGTCGGTGAGGGACATAAGTTTTTTACACCGATCACACTTTTTAAACCCACTGGCAGTCATCAGGGGAAAAAGGGCCCCTGCGGGGTCAAAAGACCGGACTGCCAGTTAAAAGAAAAAGAGCGCGAACCCTAGTCACCAAGGACAAAAAAACCAAAAAATTAGCTGGACTCAATACCGGTGTACCAAGCCGAGGCAGGAAGGGGAACCGGCGTCAAACCGGTATCAAAAATGGTAGAATGTTCAAAAAAACAATCAACTTTTTCCGAGGAAAATGGGACGACGTCTGTCGGTCTCCGCGGAAAATAGAAGACTGAGCAAGATGGCACCCTTAGGCGGGAAGGGGACCATGCATGCGCAAGGCATTCCCATAGGCTTTCTTTCAAAGCTGGGGAAATTGCTCCGCACGAGGGCTCCGTCGGCGTTGATGTCATCCATGTGTGAGGACTGACTTCCTGCTTGTTCCTGGAGAATGCTAGGTATCATAAGGAAAGGAATGGAAAATAAAACAAAGGATATTATAATACTTCAGTATCGTTCCATGGTGCGACCTCACCTTGGATATTGTGTGCAATTCTGGTCACCGTATCTTAAAAAGGATATAGCAGAATTAGAAAAGGTTCAGATAAGAGCCACCAAAATGGTAAAGGGGATGGAAGGATATCCCTATGAAGAAAGGCTAAAAAGGTTAGGGCTCTTTAACCTGGAAAAGATACGGCTGAGGGGAGATATGATAGAAGCCTATAAATTAATTAACGGAGTGGAACGGGTAAAGAGTAGTTACTCACCTATAACAGGTGTTCTCCAGGAGCAGCAGGAATCAGTCCTCACATATGAGTGACGTCGGCGCCGACGGAGCCCCCATGCGGAGCATTTCCCCAGCTTTCAAAGAAAGCCTTTGGGAATGCAGCCACGCATGCGTGGTCCCCTTCCCGCCCAAAGGTGCCATCTTGCTCAGTCTGATGACAGAGCTAAAAGACAGGACCAAAAAAGAAAATGAACTATATACAACTGCAACTTCAAGGGGAGGAGGGGGGTCGTGAGGACCGATTCCTGCTGCTCCTGGAGAACACCTGTTACAGGTGAGTAACTACTCTTTCTCCAGGACCAAGCAGGAAGTCAGTCCTCACACATGGGTGACTCCCTAGCTCTGGGCTACCAGGAACCCAGGCTGAAAAATAGAGCCCCCTCTAGAGCCTCAGCAACAGCGAGAGAATCTTCTCTGAGACCACACCTGAACGGTAGCCCAACACCAGGGCCGGAGGGTAGGAGTTGCCTAAACCTCAAAGAGATTACGGAGTACCGCTTGCCCGAAAGCACTGTCCCTACGGGACTCCCTCTCGAGGCAGTAGTGGTCCGCAAAAGTCTGGCTTGAAGACCAAGTAGGGGCCCGGCAGATGTCTGCCAACGGAACAGAGCGGAGGTGAGCTATTGATGCGGCCTTAGCCCTGACCCGGTGGGCCGTGACTCGACCCTCCAGGGAGAGGCCGTCTGCCCTGTACGCCCAGGGGATACAGTCTGCCACCCAGATGGACAACGTATGCTTAGTGACAGGCAACCCCAATTTATTAGGGTCAAAGGAAATGAAGAGCTGAGAAGCCCTTCTATGCCCCTGCGTACGTTCTAGGTAAAAGGACAGCGCCCTTCTACAATCCAGGGTATGCAAGACGGTTTCGGCCCTACTGGCGTGCGGCCTGGGAAAGAACGTCGGAAGTACCACCTCCTGGTTGAGGTGGAAGGAGGATACTACCTTTGGAAGGAACTTAGGATGAGTCCTCAAGACTACCCTGTTCTTATAGAACCTGGTATACGGTCTATCCGAGACCAGGGCCTGAAGTTCACTCACACGCCTAGCCAAGATGAGTGCCACGAGAAACAACACCTTCCAGGATAGGAAACGTTACGTGGCAGGTAGCCATCGGCTCAAATGGTGGGCGAGTCAGTTGCTGCAAGACCACATTGAGATCCCACTCAGTGGCCGGTGGACGAATAGGAGGCTTGAGCAGAAGCAGGCCTCCAAGGAAGCGAGACACCAGAGGGTGGCCCGAGAGGATTGTCCATCCACCAGCGAGTGGTGAGCTGAGAGGGCACTGAGGTGGACCTGAACAGAGTTGGACTGAAGTCCCAGGTTGGACAGGTGGAGCAGGTATTGCAGCACCACCGGGACCGAGGAGAAGGGATTCTCCTGCTGTTGAGAACACCAAGTGGAAAACCTACGCCACTTCAGAGCATAGGCCTTCCGAGTGGAATGTTTCCTGGAGGCCAATACTACCTCTTCAACCTCCTTTGGTAGGAGCAAGGGAGCAAGGACTACCCTTCCAGCAGCCAGGCCATCAAATTGAGGGATTTGAGGTTGGGATGCAAGAGGGACCCCTGATCCTGAGTCAGAAGGTCAGGTTGCAGCCCCAGAGGAAGTGGAGCATCCAGTGCCAACTGCAGAAGAAGAGGGAACCACGGCTACCTGGGCCACCTGGAGGCTATCAGGATCACCGTGGCTCGGTCCTGCTGGGTTCTGAATAGAGTCCGGGCCACCAGAGGTGTGGGAGGAAATGCATACAGCAGGCCCTCTGACCAAGGGATCAGGAATGCATCTGCCGCTGCCCTCAGAGGATGCGGTTGTCTGGAAAAGAACTTGGATAGTTGCCTGTTCAGCGGACTGGCAAAAAGATCCATGGTTGGAAGTCCCCACTTCAGAAAGATCTGTTGGACTACCCGAGGATCCAACTGCCACTCGTGAGGCTGCAGGACTCTGCTTAGCCTGTCCGCCAGCAATGTTCCCTCTAATTTTCTGTAGGCTGTGTGCGCATAAAATATCAGCTGTGCAGCTTTTGAAGGAAGGTTAAATTTTTGTGCGTCACATAACACTCGGAGTTATATACTTTAAAATTTGACTACATGTCAGAATACAGTATGTACACCACATTGATTTTAATCAAATTAAATGAAAATAGACGATTACTAAATGAAGCGGAACATTTCCAGTAATTGCAATCACAGCTTTTAAATTTTAAGACATCTGTGTTGTTTTCTATCAGAATCAGAACCAAAATGTTTGTGCGCTCTGTTGTAAAGTATGTGCGCTCGCTCGGCGAGGTCTGTGCGCGCGCACACGTGCACAGCTTAGAGTGAACAGTGTCCGCCAGGTAGTTTTCCTGGCCTGGGAGGTAGACCGCCCTGAGGGTCATGCCCTGATTGATAGCCCAAGAGCAGAGAGTTTGTGCTTCTAGGCACAGGAGTTGGGATCCTGTGCCTCCTTGCTTGTTCACGTAGAACATAGCCACCTGGTTGTCCGTTTGAATTAGGACAGACTGGTGAGAGAGGACCCGAGAGAAAGTCCATAAGGCTAGTCGAATGGCTCTCAATTCCAACAGGTTGATCTGCTGGGCGGCCTCCCACGGAGACCACAGGCCTTGGGTGCAGGTCCCCTGGCAATGTGCCCCACAGCCTTGCAGGGAAGTATCGGTCGTCAGTACCTGAGAGTGCGGGGAGGCCTGAAAAGGAACTCCCCCGACCAGGTTTGGGAGATGCCTCCACCAGCGTAAGGAGTCCACCAAGAGTTTGGACACCTTGATCCTGTCTGACAACTTCCCTGTGGCCTGTACCCACTGTGCCCTGAGGCACCACTGAGCCAGCCTCATGTGCAGACGGGCATTTGGGGTGACATGCACTGTGGAAGCCATGTGACCTAGGAGCCGGAGGAAGTGTCTGGCAGAGACCAGAGAGTTTGCCTGAAACTGGCCGGCCAACTTCATCAGCCTGTGAGCTCTGTCCACAGGCAAATAGGCCTTTGCATGGATGGTATCCAACCTTGCCCCTATGAACTTCACGTACTGTGAGGGGACTAAAGTGGACTTTGGGAAGTTTATAACGAACCCCAGGTGCTGAAGCAGGGATATGGTTCGGAAGGTGGCCTGCCTGGCCTCTTGTGGAAACTGGCCCCTGATAAGCCAGTCGTCCAGGTAAGGGAACACAAAGATCCCCTGGTTCCTGAGGTAGGCCGCAACCACCGCCAGGCATTTTGTAAAAACCCTGGGGGAGGAGGTGAGGCCAAAAGGAAGCACTCTGTACTGGAAGTGGTTCCCTCCCACCATAAATCTGAGGTATTGATTGTGACTTGGATGGATGAGGATGTGAGTATAAGAATCCTTCAGGTCTAAGGAGCATAGCCAATCTCCCTGCTGGAGGTAGGGCAGTAAGATTCCAAGGGTAAGCATCTTGAACTTTTCCCTCTCCAGAAACTTGTTCAGATTTCTCAGGTCTAGGATGGGTCTGAGGCCTCCTGTTCTCTTGGTACCAGGAAGTACCTTGAGTAGAAGCCTTGCCCTTCCAGGTGGTGAGGCACCGGTTCCACCGCCTGGTCCCGTAGCAGACCTTCCAACTCCTGAAGGAGTAAGTTTCTGTGCAGAGGGTGTCTTGGAGGCTCCCCTGGAAAATAGGAGGGGGTATCTGGGTGAAGTGGAGCAGACAGCCCATCTCGATGATGCTTAACACCCAAGTGTCCCCTGTGATGGCTGGCTATCTGTCTGCGTAAAGGGTCAGCTGACCTCCTGTGCCCTGGAGAGGAGGAGAGGCTATGCTGGCATAGTCAAAAACCCCCTCACTGCTGAGCAGGAGCCGGAGTAGGAGCCTTGGGGGCCTTCTGCCTACGGGGCCCATGACCCTGCCTCTTGGCCTGCTGGCCTTGTTGGGGAGCTGCAGAGGCCTGGTAGTGAGGGTAGGTTTTGTAGGCAGTGGTATTCCTCGGGTAAAAGGTCTTTTTCGCCGAGCCTTCTTCTTCTGAGAAAGGGCAGAGGTTTTCCTGGACAGCCTGGTCCTGGTGAGAGTCTCTGACTCGAGTTGTGCAGCCTTGTCAGCCATCGGCTTGCCAAAGAGGTTTTCACCTAGACAAGGGACATCAACCAACTTGTCCTGTACCCATGGCTCGAGGTCCGAGGATTGTAGCCAGGCCTGGCGGCGTGCACCGATGCTGGCCCCTGCTACTCAGGCCGAAGCCTCAAATCCATCATAGGCTGCTCGAGAGATAAACTTCGAGCACTCTTGAATACCAGAAGACAAGGCCTTGAACCTCTGCAAAGGTTCTTCGGACAGACCAGCAGAGAAAGCACAGTTACTTACCTGTAACAGGTGATCTCTGGGAACAGCAGGAATAAGTCTTCACATATGGGTACGTCAGTACCGACGGAGCCTGCGCGGGAACGCTCCCCAGCTTCCCAAAAAGGAAAGCTTTTGGGAGCATCCCACAGCGCCTGCGCGCTGCCTTTCCGCCTTTCCTAACCAACTCTCCTCAGTTCGAGTTTAAAGCTGAGATAATAGAGAGAGAGAGGAAAGGAAAGAAAAGAGATACAACTCCTAGGGGAGGTGGGTGGGTTGTGAAGACTTATTCCTGCTGTTCCCAGAGATCACCTGTTACAGGTAAGTAACTGTGCTATCTCCAGGAACAAGCAGGAATGAGTCTTCAGATATGGGGACTCCCTAGCTGAGATACCTGGGAGATCCCCAAGGATATGAGACCCTGAAAGGGGTCTGCGTCCTCCTATGGATCTCAGGCATCTATCCAGGGAAGGAGGGCAGGAGTTGTTTAAGAATGGAACAGGTGTCTGAGGACAGCCTGACCAAACGAGGCATCCCGGCGGGAATCCTTGTCCAAGCAGTAATGGGCTGTGAAGGTATGAACAGAGGCCCAGGTGGCTGCTCGACAGATCTGGTCGATGGACACAGAATTTAGATGAGCCATAGAAGTGGCCAAGGCCCTCACATTATGAGCTGTGACTTGGCTCTCCAGAGAAAGGTTCTTACTCTGGTAGGCGAAAGAAATACACTGAGCAATCCAAGTGGACAGTGTTCTCTTAGAGACTGGAAGTCCTAAGTGAGAAGGATCAAAAGCAACAAAAAGCTGGGAAGACTTTCTATGTTGCTGTGTCCTATGTAAGTAAAAAGCAAGAGCTCTTTTACAATCCAGAGTATGAAGATTCCTCTCTGCACTGGATGCATGAGGAGCTGGAAAAAATACAGGTAAATATACCTCTTGATTAAGATGAAAAGGTGAGACCACTTTAGGCATAAAGTGTGGATTTGTCCTAAGGACTACCTTGTCATGATGGAACCTTATATAAGGTGGATTAGCCACTAAGGCCTGCAGTTCACTGATGCGGCGAGCAGAAGTGACTGCAATGAGGAAAATAACCTTCCAGGAAAGAAATTTCAAGGAGGTAGTGGCTAAGGGTTGAAAAGGTGGCTTCATAAGCTGACCAAGAAACAAATTTAAGTCCCATGCCACCGGAGGAGGCCTAATGGGAAGTTTAGTTAAAGTTAGGCCTCTCATGAATCTTGAAATAAGAGGATGAGAGGAGATAGGTTGTCCATTGATGGGCTTAAGGGATGCTGCAATAGCACTCAAATGGACTCTTACTGAATTTGTCTTGAGTCCTGCATTGGAGAGATGCAGGAGATAGTCTAACAAAAAGTTAAAGGTAGTGCCAGAGGGTCAAGACCCTTTTCAGCACACCAAATGGAAAATCTTTTCCACTTAAAAGCATAGGAACGCCTGGTGGAAGGTTTCCTGGAAGCATGGAGGATATCCTTCACCTGCTGAGAAAGATTCAAGTCTTGAAGGTCTAGGCCTTCAGTAACCAAGCTCTGAGGTGAAGGGACTTGGGGTTTCGGTGCCACAAAGTCCCTTCCTCCTGAGACAGAAGGTCTGGAGCAGCCCCCAAGTCCAGAGAGGGGGCTTGGGAGAGATGCAAAAGCAGAGGGTACCACACTTGGCGTGGCCAGCGTGGAGCTATGAGGATCATAGATCCTTGATCCCTCTGGAGTTTGAACAGAGTCTTGGGAATCAAGGGAATGGGTGGAAAGGCATACAGGAAGCCCTGACCCCAATGAAGGAGGAAGGCATCCTTGGCCTGAACTCCCTGACACGGAATTCTGGAACAGAACCGGGGAAGTTTGGCATTCCACGGACTTGCAAAGAGGTCTATGTCCGGGGTTCCCCATTCTTGAAAGATTCTGAGTACCTGATCCATGTGCAGGGACCATTCGTGTGGAAGCAGAACTCGACTGCGTCTGTCTGCCCAAGAGTTTTGGATTCCTGGGAGATATACTGCCAGGAGATGGATTTGATGCTCTCTGGCGAAGGCCCACAATCTTAGAGCTTCGTTGCAAAGCGACAGAGAGCCAGTTCCTCCTTGCTTGTTTATGTAAAACATGGCTACCTGATTGTCCGTATGAATAAGGACTGTCTTGTAGCTGAGGAGGGTATGAAAGACCTTGAGAGCTAGAAACACTGCTCGAAGTTCCAAGTGGTTGATATGAAGAGAGGTCTCCTGTGGGGACCAAGTGCCTTGGGTGGAGAGGTCTTGTAGATGAGCTCCCCAACCTGTTTGGGAGGCATCTGTTGTGAGGGTTGCTTGGGGCAACAACTGTTGGAAGGGGACCCCAGCAACAGATTTTGAGTGGACATCCACCATTGGAGAGACCAAAAGAGACGTTTGGAGGTTGCTATTTGGTCTGAGAGAGCTCCTGAAGCTTGAGTCCACTGGATGGACAAAGTCCATTGAGTTGCTCTCATGTGTAGGCGAGCATAGGGTACCACATGTACTGTGGAAGCCATGTGGCCTAGCAGTTGTAGCATCTCCCTGGCAGTTAAGTGGCTCTTTGACTGAATCTGGGAGAATAGTTGCACTAGACGTTGGCAACGGGCCTGAGGAAGGTAGGCCCTTGCAGTGGTGGTATCCAACCAGGCCCCTATGAATTCCAGGGACTGAGTAGGGATGAGCTGGGACTTTGGGAGGTTTACCACCAGTCCCAGATACTGCAGAATGCGCCTTGTGCGGTCCAGGGAAATCTGGGCCTCTGACTGAGATGGGGCTCAGATGAGCCAGTCGTCCAGGTATGGGAAGACAAATATTCCCAGAGTGCGTAGAAATGCAGCAACTATTGCCATGCATTTGGTGAACACTCTCGGAGCAGAGGCCAGACCAAAAGGAAGGACTCTGTATTGGTAATGTTTTCCCTGGAAAAGAAAACGTAGGAATTTTCTGTGAGATGGATGGATGAGAACATGTGTGTACGCATCCTTGAGATCTAGAGAACAAAGCCAATCCTGACTTTGAAGGTATGGAAGGAGAGTGCCCAGAGAAAGCATCTTGAACTTCTCCTTGCATAGAAATTTGTTCAATTCTCTGAGATCTAGAATGGGTCTGTATCCCCCTGTCTTCTTTGGAATGAGAAAATAGGGGGAGTAGAACCCTGACCCTTGTTGAAAAAGAGGAACTTCTTCTATTGCCCCTTGGGCAAGAAGGGTAGTTATCTCCTGACCTAGAAGGTCGAGAAGAGATGTGGGAGAATTGAAGTGTCTCACCATGGTGTGGGGAGGAAGGTCTGAGAAATGAAGTTTGTAGCCCTCTCTTATGATGGAGAGGGTCCATTGCTCTGATGTGATTTGCTCCCATCTGGGAGCAAAATGAGCTAACCTTCCTGGAATGGTGAGAGGTTCTGGCTGTGTTAAAGCCAGAAAGGCTAAGTTCTCTAGCATCAAGTCAAAAACCCTGAGGGGGTTGGGACTGCTGGGTTACAGCAGCCCCTGTAGACTTAGGCCTGGCCTGCTTAGGTTGCTGACGCTTTGCGGTATTGCGACCTGTAGAAGATTGTTGGCCAGTAGTGGAAGGAAAACTGCCCTTTTTGAAAAAAGACTTTTTAAAAGTCTTTTTCTTGGCAGGAATGGAGGTAGACCTTGAAAGTCTATCCAGAGCAGAATTCTCTGCATCCATTTGAGTGGCTTTAATTTGCCACTCTTTGCCTAACAGATTTTCACCTGTACAGGGAAGATTTCCTAAGCCATCTTGAACCCAGGGTTCTAAATCAGAAGCCTGGAGCCAAGCAATTCTGCGAGCAGCTATGGCAATGCCTGAGACTCTACTGGCACCTACAAAGGAGTCAAAGGCTGCCCTGTTCGAAAACTTGGAGATGTCCTGAGTATGCTTAAGCCAAATGCGGAATTCTTCCCTTTTATGTTCTGGAATAAAAGGGAGGAAAGTGTGCAGCTTTTCTGCCACTTCTTTCAGAAACATACCCATATAAAGGCTATATGAGTTGATTCTGGCAATAAGCATACTGGCCTGGAAAATTTTCCTACCAAAAGCATCCAAGGTCCTGCATTCTCTTCCTGGAGGAGCAGAAGAGTGTCTCTTTGTACCCTTTATCCTATTCATAGCTGACTGCACCACAATGGAATGGTGAGGAAGCTGAGTTTTCTGGAACCCAGGACAAGGAGGAACACGATAGTGTCCAACCTGCGAGAATGAGGAGAGAGAGTGAGAGGAGTCTCCCATAAATCAATCATGTGGTCATGAAGAATCTCATGAATTGGTAAGGTGACTGCCTCTTTAGGAGCCCTAGAGTATCCTAAAATATCTAATTTTTTTGCTCTAGGCTCTGATTCAGAGGTTACTGAAATAGAGAGTCCTTTAGCTACTTCTCTTATGAAGTCTTGAAAGGACAAGTCCTCTGGAGGAGACATTCTTCTTTTTGGAGAAGAAGGCTCCTCAGGAAGGGCTATGGATACTTCAGGAGACTCATCTGATGTATCAGAATCATCAGAGGAATCGAAGTATCGCCTGTCAGGGTGCTCTTCTAACGCTCGATACGCGTATTGAGCGGTATCGACATCGGGCGTCCCTGGTACCGAATCGGTACCGAGAAGCAGCCTTGGACAAGGAACCGCAGCAGTCGGTATCCTGGTCGATGTCGATGCAGTCGGTACCGGCATCGGCGCTGGTGCCGGTACCGGCGCTTGTTGCGGTACCGCCGGCGTCGCAGCTTGAATGAAGGCTGAAATAGCCTGCTGCATGGACAGAACATTCTGATCCATCGACGCCATGAATGCCTGGAGATCGGTACCGGTAGATTGTGCCGGTACCCCAGAGCATTCTAACAGGTGATCGGTCGAGGCCGTGCCATCGATGTCAACCTGTAACCCCAGAGGAGGAGCTTTGGAAGCCGGAGCTTCCCGCCGGGGTTGTTTGGCTGGTGCAGGATCCTCGAGGGCAAGCCCGGAGGCATCTCGATGCTTAGAGGGAGATATACCCTTCGAGGACCTGCTAGGTTTATGTTTGGTTACCTGAGATCCTTCAGGAGAAGAAGACCTGGAAGATGTCGATGCTACTGCCGGTGCCTCAGTGGGAAACAGCACATGGAGCTTAGCTGCTTGGTTCTGTAACCCCCGTTTAGACATTAGGGAGCAGGACGGACAATCCGGAATGGAGTGTTCAGGACCCAAACATTTAAGACACCATTCATGGGTATCTGTAACAGAAATAGTACCGCTACACTTAGTGCATTTTTTGAACCCGGAGGTTGGTTTTTCCATGAGGGAAAATTTTCTTGTGGGCCCTGAGGCCTTAAGAGAAAAAATACATCAAGTGCGGAAAAAATATCGATTTTTTTTTTTTTTTTTTTTTTTAAAAGAAAGAAAGAAAAGACCGGCGGTACCGGTCCGGAGTCGGGGAAGGCAGACACGCGACCAAAGAAATAAAATAAAATAAAGAACTTCTTCAGCGGTGACAGGGCTCGACCTGCTGGCTCCGCGGCAAAGAAGAACTGAGGAGAGTTGGTTAGGAAAGGTGGGAAGGCAGCGCACAGGCGCTGTGGGATGCTCCCAAAAGCTTTCCTTTTTGGGAAGCTGGGGAGCGTTCCCGCGCAGGCTCCGTCGGTACCGACGTACCCATATGTGAAGACTCATTCCTGCTTGTTCCTGGAGATCCCAGCAATCTCCTTTGCCAGGTCTCGAAGGTACATGCCCATGTACAGTTGGTAGGTCTGGAAGGGGCAAGCAAGCATAGAGCCCTGGAAGCACTTTCTACCGAGGGCATCCAGGTTCTGGGCTTCCCTGCCGGGAGGCACCAAGGAGTGCATCTTCTGACTCTTCAGGCGATGCATGGCTGATTCCACAACCATGGAGTTGTGCGGTAGCTGTGCCTTTTGGAACCCAGGGCTCTTGTGGACTCGATCCTCTTGCTTAGAACCGGCATCAAGGCCGGCGTCTCCCACATGCGGAAGAGCAACCACTCCAGCATCGGAGGAACCGGTACAGTAAAGGCCTCTGTCATGTAGAAGACCCTTCTGGCCCCATAGAATTAAGTGAAGCAGAGGAATTGGCTTCACAAGCTGACAGGCAGGCAGAGCACATGGCTCAGGGTTGCCAAGGGAAACGTAAACAGAATGAGTCATGAGAGGAGAAAACACGCCCCTGCTGCAATGGTTCCCCGGCATTAGGAGTTAAGGGAAAACACCTGGTTGGGGGAGGGGCGGAGCTGAGCCCTAAGAAGCAGGGAGATAAAAATTGCTCATTAGGTTTAAGCAGTAGCACCGGGAGGAGTAAGAAGGAAAGCACCGGGAGGAACGAGAGAGAAAGCACTGGGAGGAGCACGAAGGAAGGCACAGGGAAGTGCACTAGCACTGGGACGAGGACAAGAAGTGAAGTAGCAGCCAAGAGGGCAGTAGCTGAAAGATTGCGTGAGAAGTTAGTTTGGAAGTACAGTCAAACCTCGGTTTTCATGATTAATCCGTTCAAAAAAGTCTGACTAAAACCGAAACGGACTAAAACTGAAGCAAGATTTCCCATAAGAAATAATGTAAATTCAATTAATCCGTTCCAGACACCCAAAAATATTGACAAAAAATACATTTTATAGAGAATAACTATATTTTACATACAGAAAACAATGAGAAATACATATAAATGACTAATGAAATGGATAAATGAACATTTAACATCACATTTAACTTTATTGAAGACTCTTGTTGAGGGGAGAGGGAGGAGGAGAGGTTATTGTTTGGAAGGGACACTAATCTGATCGCTGACTCCGTCTCAACAGCGTACCCCGCAAGAGAAAGAACTGCCTGCCACATTCATTCAACATCTCCTGCTTACCCATTCAACATCTCCTGCTACCCTGCTACCTCTGAGCCTCAGGGGGCGCTCCAGAGAACAGGCAGGCGGTGGAGAGATCGGGGCCTTCCTCTCTGCAATCCTTGCATCTCTGGCTCGAGGATGTTGCTCACCTGACTTTCGCATCTAAACACGCGATCGGTGAGTCCGGGGGGGTAGTGCTGCCGGGACTGGGCAGGCAGTGTATGCAGACCAGCGCGAAGGTGTATGTACACTATTGCAGTACTGTTGGTTTTCAGATCTGGCACACGCGATCGGTGAGTCCGGGGGGGGGGGGGAGGGGTAGTGCTGCCGGGACTGGGCAGGCAGTGTATGCAGACCAGCGTGTATTGCAGTACGAAAACCGAGGCGATAGACGAAAACCGAGACAAGATCTCAGTCTGAAAAGACGTCGAAAACCGAAACCGACGAAAACCGGGACAACCGAAAACCGAGGTTTGACTGTACGCTGAAACTCCAGAGAGAGAGAGGTGCTGGCCTGACGACATTTGTATGTCCGAGGAGAAGGAGAAGCTAAAAGGAAGGAAAACACATCCAGTGTTTGGATTCTCTGCTGACCCAGCAGTGCTGAGAAGGTCCTCTTTTCAAAAGCCAAAAGGTAGGCTGCCCAAGTGGTATAGAGGGGAAACTAAGTGCCAGAGTTTTCCATGTGTGTGCCAAGATGTGCTGGACTCTCCTTATATAAAATCCCATATATACGGTAATTCTCCACCCTGCTCATTAGAGGGCTGTGAAGAGAAGCCTCGGGAAGAGAGAAGGCGAGGGTGCTTTGAAACACCGTATGATAGGGTGAAAACTTACTTAGCTGATAGTGATTGTGAAGAGATGCAGACGGAGCCTGCTATTGAGGACATAGCAGGGGAACAAATGGACTGTACTTTAACTATAGCTGATCATATAATTTCACTTTGCTAACTAGGCTGTTTATAAGGATGTCTAAAAACAGCAGAAGAAAAGCAGAGCGTGTCTTTTTGATATAAAGGAGACTGTTACCTTTGAGCTTGTGTTAAGCTGCATGTTTGAAGTTGTGAAGCGAAAGAAGCTGTTTTCCTGAGTTCCTGTATTTTCCTTTATGCCAGAAGTGTAAGGATACTACCAAAAGCAGAGAGGTTCCACAAAAGAGTAAAGTAGCCCAAATGCCCTCAAGTATGGAGCAGACAGAGCTTAAAGATCCCAAATTACTCATATCTAACAGACAAATTAATATGGATAAAATACATTCACTAACATGATTGTATGCAAATGCTAGAAGTCTAAAAAATAAGATGGGAGAGTTGGAATATATAGCACTAAATGAAAGGTTAGATATGATTGGAATATAAGAGACATGGTGGAAGGACGACAACCAGTGGGACACTGTGATACCTGGGTACAAACTATATCGTAATGATAGAGCTGATCAAATTGGTGGAGGGGTTGCTCTCTATGTTAGAGAGGGCATTGAGTCGGAAAGGATTAAAGTTTTGCAGGAAACAAAATCTGCTGTAGAATCTATATGGATTGAAATTCCATGTAAAAGGGGGAAGGCAATGGCAGTGGGGGTATACTATCGAGCGCCTGGCCAGAATGACCAAATGGATGATGAAATGCTCAAAGAAATCAAGGAAGCTAACAAAAGTTACAGCGCAGTAATATAATGGGTGATTTCAACTACCCCGGTATCGACTGGGTCAGTGTCACGTCAGGACATGCTAGGGAGATAAAGTTCCTAGATGAAATAAATGACTGCTTCTTGGAGCAGCTGGTTCATGAACCGACCAGAGGGGAAGCCATATTAGACCTAATCCTTAGTGGAACACCAGATCTAGTGCAAGAAATAAGGTTGTTGTGGCCACTTGGCAATAGTGATCATAGCATGATCGCCTTTGATTTAATTAGTGGAGGAGGGATAGTAAGGAAATCCACAGTACTACCTTTTAACTTTCGAAAAGGAGACTATGATAAAATGAGGAAAACAGTCAAGAAAAAACTAAAAGGAGCAGTTGCAAAGGTTAAAGACATACATCAGGCTTGGCTGTTGTTGAAAAATACTATCTTGGAAGCCCAGACCAGCTGTATTCCACGCTTAAGAAAAGTGGAAAGAAGTCCAAAAAACTGCCAGCATGGTTTTAAAGTTGAGGTCAGAGAGGCTGTTGTTGCCAAAAAAGCATCTTTCAGGAAATGGAAAAAAGAGCCAAACGACGAAACCTGGAAACAGCACAAGCACTGGCAAGTCAAATGCAAGGCATGATAAGGCAGGCAAAGGAGAATTTGAGAAGAAGCTTGCTGCGGAAGCAAAAAACGCGAAGTAAAGACCTTTTCAAGTACATTCGTAGCAAAAACCTGTGAGAGAGTCAGTTGGTCCATTAAATGATAAAGGGGTTAAAGGAGCACTAAGAGGCGACAAGGCGATAGCGGAGAGACTGAACGAATTCTTGCTTCAGTCTTTACTGAGGAAGATGTAGGGATGTTACCCATGACTGAAGTGGTATTTAAAGGTGCAGAAGAATTGAAGGAAATATCGATACATCGAGAAGATGCATTACAACTATTAGATAAGCTGAAGAGTAGCAAATCACCTGGGCTGGATGGTATACATCCAAGGGTATTCAAAGAACTGAAATATGAGATTGCAGACCTGCTATTAGTAATCTGTGAACTATCATTAAAATCATCTCTAATACCTGAAGATTGGAGGATCGCCAATGTAACACCAATTTTTAAAAAGGGTTCCAGGGGTGATCTGGGAAAAGCACAGTTACTTACCTGTAACAGGTGATCTCTGGGAACAGCAGGAATTAGTCCTCACATATGGGTACGTCGGAACCGACGGAGCCTGCGCAGGAAAGCTCCCCAGCTTCCCTGAAAGGAAGCTTTTGGGGCCTCCCACTGCACATGTGCGCTGCCTTCCCGCCTTCCTGACCAGCTCTCCTCAGTTCGAGTTTATAGCTGAGACAATAGAGAGAGGAAAGGAAGATAGATAGATAGAAGATACAACTCCTAGGGGAGGTGGGTGGGTTGTGAGGACTAATTCCTGCTGTTCCAAGAGATCACCTGTTACAGGTAAGTAACTGTGCTATCTCCAGGAACAAGCAGGAATAAGTCCTCACATATGGGGACTCCCTAGCTAAGATGCCTGGGAGATCCCGTTCCAAGGGTTCGCCATCTTCGTATGGATCTCAGGCATCCATCCTGGGAAGGTGGCAGGAGTTGTTCAAGTATGGAACAGGTGTTTGAGGACAGCCTGACCAAACAAGGCATCCCGGCGGGAGTCCTTGTCCAAGCAGTAATGGGCTGTGAAGGTATGAACCGAGGCCCATGTGGCGGCTCGACAGATCTGATCTATGGAGACAGAGTGAAGATGAGCCATAGAAGTGGCCATGGCTCTCACATTGTGAGCTGTGACCTGGCCTTCCAGAGAAATGTTTTTACTCTGGTAAGCAAAGGAAATACACTGAGCAATCCAATTGGAAAGTGTACGTTTGGAGACTGGACGTCCCAAATGAGAAGGATCAAAAGCCACGAAAAGCTGGGAAGACTTTCGATGTGGCTGAGTCCTGTTGAGGTAAAAGGCAAGAGCTCTTTTGCAATCTAAAGTATGAAGGTTCCTCTCTGCAGTGGATGCATGAGGAGCCGGAAAAAAGACAGGTAGATATACCTCTTGATTAAGATGAAAAGGCGAAACCACTTTGGGCATTAAAGTGGGGGTTCGTCCTAAGGACCACCTTATCATGATGAAATCTAGTATAAGGTTGATTAGCCACTAATGCCTGCAGTTCACTGATGCGGCGAGCTGAAGTGACTGCAATGAGGAAAACTAACTTCCATGAAAGAAATTTCAAGGAGGTGGAGTGTAAGGGCTCAAAAGGTGGCTTCATAAGCTGACCTAGAACTAGGTTCAAGTCCCATGCTACCGGAGGAGGTCGGATGGGAGGCTTAGTTAGGGTCAGGCCTCTCATGAATCTTGCAACAAGCGGATGAGAGGAGACAGGTTGTCCATTTATAGGTTTTAAGGATGCTGCAATAGCACTCAAATGGACTCTCACTGAATTCGTCTTAAGGCCTGCATTAGAAAGATGCAGGAGATAGTCTAGTAGAGAATTCAAAGGAAGTGCTAGAGGGTCAAGACCCTGTTGAGCACACCAAATGGAAAAGCGCTTCCATTTGAAAGCATAGGAACGCCTCGTGGAGGGTTTCCTAGAGGCATGCAGGATATCTTTCACTGGTTGAGAAAGATTGAAGTCATGAAGGCTTAGGCCTTCAGTAACCAAGCTCTGAGGTGTAGGGACTTGGGGTTTGGGTGCCACAAAGTCCCTTTCTCCTGAGAGAGAAGGTCTGGCGCAGCTCCCAGGTCCAGGGAGGGTCCCTGGGAGAGATGCAGAAGTAGAGGGAACCACACTTGGCGTGGCCAGCGTGGAGCTATGAGGATCATGGATCCGTGATCCCTCTGGAGTTTGAACAGAGTCTTGGGAATCAAAGGAATGGGTGGAAAGGCATATAGGAATTCCTGACCCCAATGCAGGAGGAAGGCATCGTTGGCCTGAGCTTCCTGACACGGAGTCCTGGAACAGAACCGGGGAAGTTTGGCATTCCACGGACTTGCAAAGAGGTCTATGTCCGGGGTTCCCCATTCCTGAAAGATTTTGCCTATCTGGTCCATATGTAGGGACCATTCGTGTGGGAGCAGAACTCGACTGAGTCTGTCTGCCCGAGAGTTTTGAACCCCTGGAAGATATACTGCCAGAAGATGAATTTGATGCTCTCTGGCGAAGGCCCACAATCTGAGAGCTTCGTTGCAAAGCGACAGAGAGCCTGTCCCTCCTTGTTTGTTGACGTAGAACATGGCCACCTGATTGTCTGTCTGAACTAGGACGGTCAGGTTGACAAGGAGGGTATGGAAGACTTTGAGGGCAAGAAAGATTGCTCGCAGTTCCAGGAGGTTGATGTGAAGGGTGGTCTCCTGCGGAGACTAAGTACCCTGAGTGGAGAGGGATTGTAGATGGGCTCCCCACCCTGTTTGGGAGGCATCTGTTGTGAGGGTTGCTTGGGGCAACAAAGGTTGGAAGGGGGCCCCCAACAACAGATTCTTGGTGGACATCCACCATTGGAGGGACCAAAACAGACGCTTTGAGGTGAGTATTTGGTCGGAGAGCGCTCCTGATGCTTGAGTCCACTGGGTGGCCAAGGTCCATTGAGCTGCTCTCATATGAAGATGAGCGTAGGGCACCACGTGTACCGTGGAGGCCATGTGGCCCAGAAGTCGCAGCATTTCTCTGGCTGTCAAGTGACTGCTGGACTGAGCTTGGGAGGCCAAGCACAGCAGACGCTGGCCCCGGACTTGAGGCAGGTAGGCCCTTGCAGTGGTGGTGTCCAACTGGGCCCCTATGAATTCTAGAGACTGAGTAGGGGTAAGTTGAGACTTGGGAAGGTTTACCACCAGTCCCAGATACTGCAGAAGATGCCTTGTGCGGTCCAGGGAAATCTGGGCCTCTGACTGAGATGGAGCTCGGATGAGCCAGTCGTCCAGATATGGGAATACAAAAATTCCCAGACCTCTTAGAAATGCGGCAACAACTGCCATGCATTTGGTGAACACTCTTGGAGCAGAGGCTAGACCGAAGGGAAGTACTCTGTACTGGAAATGTTTTCCCTGAAACAGAAATCTTAGATATTTTCTGTGGGATGGGTGGATGAGTATATGTGTGTACGCATCCTTGAGATCTAGAGAACAAAGCCAATCCTGACTCTGAAGGTATGGAAGGAGAATGCCTAGAGAAAGCATTTTGAATTTCTCCTTATACAGAAATTTGTTCAATTCTCTCAGATCTAGGATAGGTCCTGAATCCCCCTGTCTTCTTTGATATGAGAAAATAAGGGGAGTAGAATCCTGTCCCTTGTTGAAGAAGAGGAACCTCTTCTATGGCCCCTTGGGCAAGGAGAGAAGAGACCTCCTGATCCAACAGGTCCAGGAGAAATGGGGGAGAATTGAAGTGCCTCACCATGGTATATGGAGGAAGGTTGGAAAAATGAAGTTTGTAGCCCTCTCTGATGATAGAGAGGGTCCATTGCTCTGATGTGATTTGCTCCCATCTGGGAGCAAAGTGAGCTAACCTTCCGGGAATGGTGAGGGGCTCTGGTTGTTCTAGAGCCAGAAATGTTAAGTTCTCTAGAGGCAAGTCAAAACCCCTGAGGGGGTTGAGCCTGCTGAGGACTGGTAGACACTGCAGGCTTTGACTTTGCCTGTTTAGGTTGCTGACGTTTAGTAGCAAAGCGAGGCTGAGAAGATTGTTGGCCAGTATTCGTGGAAAATCTGGCCTTCTTGTAGTACGGTCTCTTGAAAGACTTTTTCTTGGCAGGAGCAGAGGAAGACTTAGAAAGTCTATCCAAGGTAGCATTTTCTGCATCCATTTGGGTGGCTTTAATTTGCCAGTCTTTACCAAATAAGTTCTCACCTGTACAGGGCAGATTCCGTAAGCCATCCAGGACCCAGGGTTCTAGGTCAGAGGCCTGGAGCCAAGCAAGTCGTCGGGCTGCAATAGCAATGCCCGAAGCTCTACCGGCACCCTCAAAGGAATCAAAAGCTGCTCTGTTGGAGAACTTAGAAACATCTAAAAGCTGTTTCACCAGAGAAATGAACTCCTCTTTTCTATCCTCAGGGATAAAGGAGGCAAAAGGTCGTATCTTTAGGGCAAGTTCTCTAAGAAACATGCCCATATACAGACTGTAAGAATTAATCCTGGCTATAAGCATAGTAGCCTGGAAAATTTTCTTGCCAAAAGAGTCTAGGGTCTTACATTCTCGTCCTGGAGGGGTAGAAGAGTGTCTTTTGGTACTCTTAATCTTTTTCAGTGCAGACTTCACCACAATGGAATGGTGAGGCAACTGAGTCTTTTGAAAACCAGGAGAAGGAGGGACCCGGTACATGGTGTCCAACCTACGAGAATAAGGAGACAACGTTAGAGGAGCCTCCCATAAGTCCATCAAGTGTTCTTGAAGGATTTCATGGATAGGCAGGGTGACTGCCTCTTTAGGAACCTTGGGGTATCCTAAAATATCCAATTTCTTTGATCTAGGTTCTTTTTCTGAGGATGTGGTAATAGAAAGTCCTTTAGCTAATTCAATAATGAATTCTTGAAAGGACAAATCCTCTGGTGGAGACATTCTCCTCTTTGGGGAAGAGGGGTCTTCATGAAGAACTAGAGACAGCTCATCAAAGTCCTCAGAGGAGTTGAAATCCTCTGAGGAATCAGAGTATTCTCTATTTGCTTCCAACGCACGATACGCATACCGATCGGTATCGACATCGGGCGTACTGGGTATGGGATCGGTATCGGGTAAAAACCCGGATCCGGCATGCGGAACCGATCTGCGTTTGGAAGTCGATGGTCTCGGTTCCGGTATGGGAGACGATACCGGAACCGGACCCGGTATCGCTGAACGCGATACCGAGGGCGTCGCAGCATTGATAAAAGCCAGCATGGCCTGCTGCATGGTCTGAACAGTATTGCTCATAGACGCCACTGCTGCCTGGATGTCGGTACCGGTATGGCCGGGACCCCAGAGCAGTCCAACAGGTGATCAGTCGAGGCCGTGCCATCGATGTCAACCTGTAACCCCACAGATGGTGCTTTGGAAGCCAGAGCTTCCCGCCGGGGTTGTTTGGCTGGGGCAGGATCCTCAGACTCAAAAGAGAGAGCCTCTCGATGCTTTGAAGGAGATTTGCTCTTTGAGGACCTGCCCACAGAGGGTTTGGTTACCTGAGATCCATCCGGAGAGGAAGACCTGGATGACTGTGATGCTGGATTATCAGAAGCAAACAGCACATGGAATTTGTTGGCCCGGTTCTGCAACCCACGTTTAGACATCTGGGAGCAGGATGGGCAGTCCGGAATGGAGTGGTCAGGTCCCAAACACTTAAGACACCATTCATGGGTGTCTGTGACTGAAATAACAGCACTACACTTGGTACACTTCTTAAAACCAGGGGCTGGTTTCTCCCTGTGGTGAATTGGGGTAGGCCTGAGGCCCAACCGAAGTCACCAAGTTGTGCATAAAAGATATTTTTTTTTTTTTTTTTTTTAAAGAAAAGAAAAGAGAGACCGGCGGTACCGGTTTCGGTATGGGGAAGGCAGGTACGCGGTCTAAAGAAACAAACTAAAACAATAATTTCTTCAGCGGTGACAGGAACACGGCCTGCTGGCTCCGTGGAAAAAGAGAAACTGAGGAGAGCTGGTCAGGAAGGCGGGAAGGCAGCGCGCATGTGCAGTGGGAGGCCCCAAAAGCTTCCTTTCAGGGAAGCTGGGGAGCTTTCCCGCGCAGGCTCCGTCGGTTCCGACGTACCCATATGTGAGGACTTATTCCTGCTTGTTCCTGGAGATCTACAGACCGGTGAGCCTGACGTCAATACCGGGAAAAATGATAGAAACCATCATAAAGAATAAAATTACTCAGCATGTAGATAGTCATGAACTAATGAGAGACAGCCAACATGGCTTTAGACAAGGAAGATCTTATCTTACTAATCTGTTATGTTTTTTTTGAAGGAGTGAATAATCAGGTGGACAAAGGTGAGTCGGTTGATATTGTGTATCTGGACTTTCAGAAAGCCTTTGACAAGGTCCCTCATGAGAGACTTTTGGCAAAACTAAAGAGTCATGGGATAGGAGGCAGTGTACTATTGTGGATCAGGAACTGGTTAAAAGATAGAAAGCAGAGGGTAGGGCTAAATGGCCAATTTTCCCAATGGAGAAAGGTGAATAGTGGTGTACCCCAGGGATCTGTGCTGGGTCCGCTGCTTTTTGACATATTCATAAATGACCTGGAAAGTGGAATAACGAGTGAGGTTATCAAATTTGCAGATAACACAAAACTATTTAAAGTTGTTAAAACCCAAAAGGATTGTGGAAAATTGCAAGAGGATCTTGATAAATTGGAAGACTGGGCATCAAAATGGCAGATGAAATTTAATGTGGACAAGTGCAAGGTTATGCACCTAGGGAAGAACAACCCAAACTATGGTTACACGATGCAAGGTTCCACATTAGGAACCACCACCCAGGAAAAAGATTTAGGCGTCATTGTGGATACCATGTTAAAACCCTTGGCCCAGTGTGCAGCGGCGGCCAAGAGAGCAAATAGAATGCTAGGTATGATAAGGAAAGGAATGGAAAATAAAACAAAGGATATTATAATGCCTCTATATCGTTCCATGGTGAGACCGCACCTTGAATATTGTGTGCAATTCTGGTCGCCGTATCTTAAAAAGGATATAGAGTTATTAGAAAAGGTTCAGAGAAGAGCCACCAAAATGGTAAAGGGGATGGAAGGATACTCCTATGAAGAAAGGCTAAAAAGGTTAGGGCTCTTTAACCTGGAAAAGAGACGGCTGAGGGGAGATATGATAGAAGTCTATAAATTAATGAGCGGAGTGGAACGGGTAAACGTAGATCGATTGTTTACCTTATCAGAATATAGAAAGACTAGGGACATGCAATGAAGCTACAGGGTAAACTATTTAAGACTAATAAAAGAAAATATTTTTTCACTCAACGTGTAATCAAACTCTGGAATTTGTTACCGGAGGATGTAGTAAAGGCTGTTAGTGTAGCTGGGTTTAAAAAAGATTTGGACAAGTTCCTGGAGGAAAGGTCTATAAGCCATTATTAAGAAGGGACCCAGGATATCAATGCTTGAACCAATACAAGCATTGTGGAACCTGTGTCCCTTGGGGAAACTGCTAGGTACATATGACCTAGATTGGCCACTGTTGGAAACAGAATACTGGGCTTGATGGACCTTGGTCTGACCCAGTATGGCATATCTTATGTTCTTATGGCTATTTTTGTTCTGTGTTTCAATTGCATTTTGTCCGCCCGGAAGGGGAAATAAAAACCTTGTCCCTTTTGCCTAACCCACTCGACTACAATTGCTTCTTGTTTGGAAAGTAAGTGGAAACTACAACTCCCATGAGGCAGTGCATGCATAAAAGCCTTGCCATACTTTCTAAGTAAGGATGCCCAGGCTGACCAACCCTAGGTGCTACCGGCTCTGGGGTGGTTACTGGTGACACCTCCTTGGGAGGAGAGTCATACTGCAGGGCCTCGAGCTCCTCGGCTCGAGGCTCCTCCTTGGGGTCCGCAGGGAAGGCCAAGGCTTTGGTCATGTCCTGTACTAAATCCGAGACCCGGGTATCCTCCAGGGGGGACCTTGTCCGAGACTCGGATTCCGGTGAGTCCGAAGGGACGCACCAAGTCCGGAAGGTGCCCGGGGGCTCCTCTTCCTCTGTTTCCCATGCCGATTCCTCCAAGGAGGAATCGAGCGGCTCCGAGTGGGCGGGCACCAATGCCATCCACCCCGACGCCGAGGGTACTGGGTTTGACGACCTCGGTCCCGAACGGGACGAGGAGGGTGACCTCGGCCGAGGATCGACTCGAGTTCGCATGGTCTCGAGGATCAGCTCGGCCTCCAGGGTCGACTTGGACGTCGAGGTCCTGGTGGTCGGGGCAGATGCGCCGGTGAGACCAGCGATCAGCACCCGCTGCTGCTCCATGAAGGCAATCTGCTCTCCAAGGCCGTCAACCTGAGTCCAAGCTCAGGAGACCCAGCAGCCTCCAACTCGGGCCCCGACGGCATCGGGCCCAACGTCGGCTCCCCCGGAGGAGAGTCCACAAGGACTACAGTACTCACGTGACTCGGGGCCTCTGACTCTACATGAGGATGCTTTGCAGGCCTCTCCGACTCCGAAAACCCGGGACGGCGATCGGGGCTATGCGACCTGGCCCTCGAGGGGCCAAGAGCCTCCACCGATGCTGCTCTCGCGGGTTTCTTCTTCCTTTGGTGCTCCCTCGAGGGGACTCCCTCTCAGAGGAGCCCCGACGATGCTCGGGGTCAGACTCCCGAGACGTCGAGGCCTCTGACGAAGTCCGGACCCGTCCAGATGCAGAGTCGGAGAAGATCCTCTCACGCTGGTGCTGACGGCTCCTCAATTCCTTCGAGGACATCTTGCCACAGGGACTACAGACCTTAGGATCATGGTCTGGCCCCAGGCACCAGAAGCAGCAGTCATGTGTGTCGGTGAGAGACATCCGTTTCTTGCACCGATCACACTTCTTAAAGCCACTGGCAGCCATTGGGGGAAAAAGGGCCCCTGCAAGATCAAAAGAACGGGCTGCCAGGGAAAAGAAAAATTGGCGCGAACGCAGTCTCTAAGGACAAAAACCGAAAAAGAGATCCGGGCTTGGCACCGGTGTACCGAGTCCAAGCAGGAAAGGGAACCGACGTCGAACTGAAGAAAAAACTCGACTCAACGCATGAAAAATCAACAATTTTTTCACGGGTGACAAGGACAAACGTCCGTAGGGCTCCGCAGAAAAAAGACCGAGCAAGATGGCACCTTTGGGTGGGAAGGGGATCGCGAATGCGTGGCTGCATTCCCAAAGGCTTTCTTTGAAAGCTGGGGAAATGCTCCGCATGGGGGCTCCGTCGGCGCCGACGTCACCCATATGTGAGGACTGACTTCCTGCTTGGTCCTGGAGAAAAGTAGATTGACTGTTTAGATTGTTGTTGTTAAGTGCCGTTGAGTCGGAGTCAACTCATGGCGACCCTCTGGATAGCTATCCTAAATTGTGTTCGGTCTTCAGTCAGGCGGCTCATTGTTGACAGACTGGTATCCGTAGCTGCTGTTATTGTATCGATCCATCTCATTGCTGGCCTTCCTCTTTTGCATTGACCTTCTATCTTGCCAAGCATGATGTCTTTCTCTAATGATCTCTCTCTTCGCATGATATGTCCAAAGTATGAAAGTCGAAGTCTTGTCATCTGAGCTTCTAAAGAAAGCTTAGGTTTGATCTCCTCTAGTACCGACTGGTTTGTTCTTCGGGCAGTCCATGGTATACACAGTATTCGCCGCCAGCACCATAATTCAAAGGCATCAATTTTCTTCCTGTCTATCTTTTTCACTGTCCAGCTTTCACATCCATATGATGTTATTGAAAATACCATGGCTTGAACAAGTCAATCTTTGTATGGAGAGAGACATCTCTGCTCTTGAGAATCTTATCTAGGTCTTTCATAGTCATTCTGCCAAGAGCAATGCGTCGTCTGATTTCTTGACTGCTTGTTGCTTCTTTATTGATAGTTGATCCAAGTAGGATAAAGTTGTTCACAATTTCAATTTCTTCTCCTTCAACGATGAACCTGTTGATTATGCCAGTTGTCATGATCTTTGTCTTCTTTACATTAAGGTGCAGGCCCATTTTGAGACTATGTTCTTTGATTGTGAGAAGCAAATGTTTCAGATCATCTTCACTTTCAGCCAGTAATGTGGTATCATCAGCATAGCGAAGGTTGTTGATGAGTCTTCCACCAATCTTCACACCTCTGTTGTCTTCATACAATCCTGCTTCTCTGATGATTTGTTCTGCATATAAATTTAACAGGTAGGGGGAAAGTATGCAGCCTTGTCTTACACCTTTGCTTATTTTAAACCATTCTGTTTCTCCTTGTTCCGTTCGAACTGTTGCTTCTTGATCAATGTACAGATTGCGCAAGAGAACGATCAGGGGTTCTGGTATACCCATGCTTCTTAATGTGGCCCAGAGTTTCTCATGGTTTACACAGTCAAAAGCCTTGCTATAGTCGATAAAGCACAAATAGATATCCTTTTGGTATTCTTTAATCTTTTCAAGGATCCATCTCACATCCGCAATGATGTCTCTCGTTCCTCGCCCTTTCCTGAACCCTGCTTGCACTTCAGGTAGTTCTTGTTCCAGGTATGGTTGTAGTCTCTTTTGAATAATCTTCAGTAGAATCTTGCTGGCATGTGGGATTAGAGCGATTGTGCGATAATTTTCACAGTCAGTTGGATCACCTTTCTTTAGTATTGGTATAAACACAGATCTTTTCCAGTCAGTTGGCCATGATGTTGTCTTCCATATTTCTTGGCAGAGCCTTGTGAGTACAGTAAAAGCTGCATCAGATTGCTGCAATACTTCTATGGGAATGTTATCAATGCCTGGTGCTTTGTTCTTTGATAAGGCTTCCAATGCTGCTTCAACTTCTTCTTTCATCACCAATGGTTCCCGATCATAAGATACAGGTTGAAACGGCTGTTCGTCCACTTGTTCTTTATCATATAAAAACTCTGTATATTCCTTCCACCTTTTCTTGATCTTCTCAGCATCATTCAACATAGAACCTTGAGCATCTTGTAACATTCCAATTCGAGGCTGGAACTTTTTCTTTAACTCTCGTAGCTTTAGGAAAGCCGATCTTGTTCTTCCTCTAATAGTTTCTGCTTCTATTTCCTTGCAAGTGTCATTGTAGTACTTTTCCTTGTCCTGTCTTGCTGCACGTTGGAAATCTCTGTTGAGTTCTGCGATTGTCTTTCTTTCTCCTCTGGCTTTAGCTTCTCTGCGTTTTCTGGGCAATTTTCAGAGTTTCTTCTTCCGTCATCCATTTTGTCCGTTTTTGCTTTTTCACCTTTTGTAGAGACTTCTCGCTTTCTTCCAACACAGCCTTCTTGATGTCATTCCATAACTCTTCCGGAGCTCTGTTATTTGTATCTAAAGCAGCAAATCGATTTTGCAGGCAGTCTTTAAATTCCAGTGGTATATTCTCAAGGTCATATTTTGCTGCATTCATGAGTGGTTTGCTCTTTTTCAACTTTAGCTTGAATTTGCATACTAGTAGTTGATGATCTATACCACAGTCAGCTCCAGGTTTTGTCTTTGTTGATGTTACAGAGCTTTTCCATCGTTGACTTCCACATATGTAGTCAATTTGATTTTGATATAATCCATTCGGTGAAGTCCATGTTTACAGTCGCCGCTTGTGTTGCTGGAAGAAGGTGTTTGAGATGAATAGATCATTGGTCTTGCAGAATTCTATCAGTCTTTCTCCAGCTTCATTTCTGTTGCCAAGTTCATATTTTCCAACTACTTTGCCTTCTTCTTTGTTGCCATCTTTTGCGTTCCAGTCACCCATGACTATCAGGATATCCTGTTTGCATGTTCTGTCAATTTCAGCTTGTACTTGCTCATAGAACTCTTCAATTTCATTCTCTTCTGCAGCTGTTGTTGGGGCATATACTTGAATTATAGTTGTGTTGATAGGCAATCCTCGTAGACGAATAGAGATTAAGCGTTCGCTGACTGCATTGTATTTCATTACAGTTCTTGCAAGTTTCTTCTTTATTATAAATGCAACACCATTTCTTCTTCGTCTTTCATTTCCAGCATAGTAGACCATGTGATCATCTGATGCAAAGTGCCCCATGCCAGTCCATTTCAGT
The DNA here is from genome assembly GCA_033557465.1 of Ichthyophis bannanicus. NCBI lineage: Eukaryota > Metazoa > Chordata > Amphibia > Gymnophiona > Ichthyophiidae > Ichthyophis > Ichthyophis bannanicus. The sequence continues at coordinate 143,499,888 of CM066032.1, forward strand.
TCGCTGACACCCAACAGATCAAGTTGTACACGTTCCATTTCATTCTTGACCACCTCCAACTTTCCTTGGTTCATGCTTCGTACGTTCCATGTTCCAATGTGTAAGACATCTTTACAGCTTCTGACTCTCATTTCATGCGCAGCTACATCAGCAGTCAGACTTCCCGAGGGCTTTGATCCAACCACATCATAAATGCTGGCTTTACTCTGAAAAGTCTTCAGCTCTTCCCCAGTAGCTAGTTGAGTGCCTTCTGACCTGGGGGTCTCATCTTCCAGCACCATAGCACAATTTGTTTTGTTGTAACTATCCATTGGGTTTTCATGGCAAGATACAGAAGTAGATTGCCGGGCCTTTCTTCCGCGCAGTTTAAGTTTGGTGTTATTGCCGTTGTCACAAAAATGTGATCCTCCGCCGTCAACACTGTCCCATTCTGCTGCTGCCCAGATGGGTGGTTTGTCTTGGTCTGGCACCTCAGCTGAGACCTGTCCATCTTGTTTACATTATCAGAATATAGAAAGACTAGGGGACATGCAATGAAGCTACAGGGTAAACTATTTAAGACAAATAAGAGAAAATATTTTTTCACTCAACGTGTAATCAAACTCTGGAATTTGTTACCGGAGGATGTAGTAAAGGCTGTTAGTGTAGCTTGGTTTAAAAAAGGTTTGGACATGTTCCTGGAAGAAAGGTCCATAAACCATTATTAAAAAGGGACCCAGGATATCCCTGCTTGACCCAAAACAAGCATTGTGGAACCTGTGTCTTTTGGAGAAACTGCTAGGTATGTATGACCTAGACTGGCCACTGTTGGAAACAGGATACTGGGCTTGATGGACCTTGGTTTGACCCAGTATGGCATTATCTGGGTTGCTGCAGCCGCCAGCCAAGCAGGAGCTCTCCCAGCCGGGATAGAGCAGCTTGGGCTGGTTCCAGCCGCCGCCTCCTGCCCAGGACCAAGCCGCCCAATCGGGGCCCGCTCAAACTTTTAAAAAGAGCGCCAGCTGGCGCGCCAGTGCCTGGCGTGCCCGTGTCGGAGGGCTTCGGCAGAGGGCCCTTTAGCGTGGCCCTTAATCGGAGGCCCCAAACCCACAAGACGGATCTGGCACCGGAGCTGTGTAGCAAACAACGAGTGTCATTGTCAAGGATGCAGCCACAGTAAGCAACCAGCTATATGTCTTGACAAGCGCTATGTGATAGTTTAACCTGCCCTGCATGGTGCCCCCAGGACCCTGAACCACCTGGCCAATTCGACTAGAATACTGACTAATATAATTTAAACGTACTGAACCACACCAGTAATTGCTGACTAGTCCAGTATTGTATATTGCTTGCCTAGTCTAGTGTTGGATTATGCTTGCCTGAGGCCTAGTATATTGCTTGCTTGCCTAGTGTTGGTTTGACTGTCTGATATACCTAGTAACATATTGCCTAGGGTTATCTACTATGCCAAGCTAAGCTAGTTCTATCCACCTGACACACTGTCTGTGGTACTAACTGATTCATCACCTGATGCTCTGAGCTGCACCAGTGGATACACTAATCTCAACTGCCTCAACCATACATAACACCTATAGATGATACCAACATATGATTATACAAGTGGTGCCTATGCATGCCTATGTTACCTGTCTTGATACTGTGCCTGTAAGGTTACTGTGCTTGCATGCAAGGATACTGTGACTGCTTGTACTTTGTACCACCGGTGATACTGTGCTTTAGTAGCTGCATACCTGCCTCTAGGGACACTGTGCCTGCCTGTAATACTGTACCTGCCTGTGATACCGTGCCTTAGTAGCTGCGTACCTGTGTCACCTGCCGTGATATAAAGGGCCTTGCCTTCGGTAGCTACATACCTGAATAGCAGCCGGTGATAGTGCAACACTAACTGCCTATGCACCTACCAACCTATAAGAATCCCTTGTCCACATACTGCAGGGTAGACACCGAGAATGGCTCCCACCCTCATTGCCATAGTTGGCTGTTACCTCCTCGCGGGATGGCTCAAAAACACGACTGCCTTAGCCCCCACCCACAGCTACATACCAATCCTACGAAGACACGAGAGGAGATGGTCAAGTGCCCCCCATCACAAGACAACAGAAGATACTCATACACCCCACTCACTACACATCGCACTGCAACACACCAAGAAAGCCAAACAGGAGGAAAGACCACATCTCCAAAATCTAAAATGTGTCCTCATAAATGCGCGCTCAATCCGCAAGAAATGGCCAGTTATCTCAGACATGATATCCCTCCATGACCTCGACATACTCTTGATCACAGAGACATGGCTATCCAGTGACGACTCCATCCTCCTCAACCAACTCTTACCCACTGGCTTCTCAATACACACCTGCCATAGAGATAGCAAAAGGGGTGGCAGAGTACTCATCCTCACTAAAACAGAACTCTAATTCCACCTTATCAGCGCCACAAGCACAACCCACTTCGATACAGTCACCATAGCAAACAAGCACTGCAACATCAACCTTCTGTACAGAGCCCCATCAACCTCCCCTGAGGACCTAACAATAATAATCAACCTTGCCTGCAATGCTCCAAATCCAAGCACCCCAAGCTGGTTACTAGATGGTGACTTCAATCTACCAGCCTTGCAGGACACTCAAGCCTCAGCCTTCCTCGAAGCCCTAAAGGAACTTGGATACAAACAACTAGTCAATGAACCTACGCACATGAAGGGAAACATATTAGACCTGGTATTCGCCCCACTAACAGCATTCAATGCCACCTACGTCCCTATACTGTCCACTACTGCATTAACCTGGTCCGACCACAAACTAATCAAATTCCAAATCCCCGTAGCCGCGCGATGCCAGAAGAACCCCAGAGGTAGGAGCAGTACCACCAGTACACCTCCACTAAGTTTCCAACCTTTCGACAAGGAAATTATCCTGAGTGAAACCCGACAGCTCCTCACTTTGACAACAACCAGCCTCGATGAGCTGATCTCCAGCTGGAATAACAGCCTCAGTACCATTGCACGACACCCACCATCAAACAAACCACCGCATCCTGGTACTCCACTGAGCTGCGTACATCACTCCTCTACCTAAGAAAGCTGGAAAGACGATGGCGGCGATCTCGATCTTCGGAAGACCAGAGAGCATATAACCTTCACCTGGCAAAACACCGTGAAGCAATAACAGAGAAAATGAGGCAATCCCACACTGATACCCTAAAAAGATCACTAAGCAAACCCCATGACTTGTTCAATCTGGTCAAGAGCCTAACAAAAGAACCAGGCCCCGATCAAACAAATGGTATCCACCCTCAGGAATTCGCAGACTTCCTGCAATGATAGCTATGCCAGACCAATAAATCCACAGCACCCACCACCGTGAAGGAGACAATCTACCTAACACTACTAACCACCTTCTCTACCCCATCCAAAAAGCACATTGAAGACACCATTGCCATGATCACCACCACCACGGCACAAACCGACCCCTGTCCTGCTTTCTGGATAAAGGAGCTACGTACTGAATTTAGTCCGTTCATAGGCAGACTCATGGACCTGTCTTTCGCAACAGGTTCCTTCCCCCAAAACCTCAAGCACACGTCCATCAGACCTCTGCTGAAAAACAACAAACTTGACTCCCAGAAGGTTAACTCATACAGACCTATATCCAGCATACCTCTACTAGCCAAGATAATTGAAAAAGAAGTCCAACGCCAAATACAACACCACATCAATGACACCGCCCTGCTGGACCCCTGCCAACATGGATTCAGGGAATCCTATGGTGTGGAAACACTCCTCACCACCCTCTTCAGCAGCATAATTGCTGGAATCGATAACACCCGCCGCGGATTTGTCCTCGTCTTCATGGATATAGCCGCTGCATTCGACTCAGTAAGCCATGAACTTCTCCTGAGGCGACTCGAAGAGAAGAGTATTTGTGGCACAGCACTAAACTGGTGCAAATCATACCTATCCGACAGATGGCAGCACGTATGATCTGGGACCTCAACATCGGAACCGTTCCACCAGAAGCAGGGCATTCCGCAGGGTTCCTCCCTCTCCACCCTGATGTTCAACATTTACATGCAGCCCATCTGTAACCTCATCCGTTCATTCAATGTTGACTGCTTGATATATGACGACGACGTGCTACTCTATATGCCATTCTCAACCGACCAGCCTGACCTCTCTCCACTGACAGACTGCTTTGACACAGTGGCCAACTGGCTCCAGACCCAAAACCTCAGAATACAGCACAAGAAAACAGAAGTTCTCTTCATCACGAGGATCCAGAACTTCTCCCCTCCATCCTACCTAAGGGTCAAGGAAGCGGAGCTGCAAACTAAGTCCACAATCCGATATCTTGGAGTCACATTAGACCAATGCCTGGATATGAAGGCGCACATAAGCAGCACGGTAAGAGCAGTCTACCATAAAATCCGGACACTCAGACATTTACGTTCCCTGCTAGAACCAGACGACTTCTGAACAATCTTTCAAGCGCTGATTATCCCACACTTCGATTACGCCAATGCAATCCTACAAGGGCTCCCACAATCCACCTTGGGTCCGCTCCAGCTCGCAATGAACACCGCGGCTAGAGTTCTATATGGTGCCTCCAGGCGTGAACACGTGACACCTATCCTGAAACAGCTCCACTGGCTCCCTATCCACGGCAGAATCTCTTTCAAGACCCTACTGCTGACCTTCAAGGCCATCAACGGACTCTCCTCCACCTCACTCTCGGAGCTTATCCACACTACTCCCCCCAACAGAGCTAGAAGATCTGTAGCAATTAACACACTAGTAATCCCGAAAGCAGTAACACAATGCACCCAGGCAACAGCAAGTAGGGCATTTAGGTTCTGCACACCCAGGTGCTGGAACGCCCTACCACCTAGCATCCGGGCAATCCCTGACCTAACACAATTTCGGAAGGCTCTGAAGCACCACCTCTTCCTCAAACACAATCTGGACGACCGCGCACCATTAACCGCTCCCCCCCTCTAGTACCACCACACTATCACACTACGATTACTCTGGACTCGACTTGATGTGATGCCTATATGTAAATAGTTATCCCGGTTTTACCCAAGTTTAAGCACCTGTTTTTTGTAATGCGGAGCAGATTCCTGCACCGTATAAGTTTATGTTGTCATGTAAACCGCACTGATGTTGAATAGCGCTGTATAAAAGAGACTGTAAATAAATAAATAAATATCTTATGTTCTTATATCAATGTTTCTGGGACATTTACATAGATGTCACCGTGGCAGTACTCTAGACATTAGACTGATCCCAGATTGTCATTCCGCCAGCGGCAAAGGGAGAACAGCAACACAGATGTCCTCAATCCTTAAATGTCATTGTGATTGTGATCAATGACCCACCATTTTAGTTGAGAAAAGGAATGATTTTGATCCAAATGATGTTGAACCATGGGGGCTAAAATAGTCATAATTTTTAATTTAAACTGATGTTTACACAGCAGGACCTTCAATGTACGATGAGTCTGACCTATATAAAACAGCCCACATGGGCACACAATCAAAATACTACTCAGGAAGGTAGTAGCATATCTGTTGGTATGTTCTCCCCGTAGGGTAATAGCACCATTGATCCCCTTCCCAAGTCCCATCACAGAAATCACACTGGCCACATTTAAAATGACCCACGGATGTATCATCTTGGGGCAATGGGATCACCATATTGTGTACCATCAAATCCCTAATGTTAGGTCCACGGGAATAAGAAAACAAAACATCCATGCAAAAGCAAGCATGAATAGACAAAATCTCCCAAAATCTAATCAGGGACACCCCTTCACCAGTCCGATCCATGAATGGTAATACACATACAATATGATCATCAGAAGAAAGTACTGAGGGTAATAGAAGTCAATCCCGATGTGCCCACTGGACATGCTTATAAGCCCGGTGGAACGCATTCATTCGATAGCCACACTGCAAAAATCTCTCTCGCAGCACACCTGCTTGCATCTGAAACTCCTGCAAGGAGGAACAAATGCAATGGATCCGTAAAAATTGACTGATCGGAAGGGCCCTTCTGAGACCAGGGGGTGGTGGCTATGGTATCTCAACAGATTGTTGCGTTCCACCGACTAACAGCAAACAGAAGTAGTCAAATGTTCAGGCTCCAATGTAATTTCAACATCCAAAAATTGGATGTGCCACAAATGATGAGTTAAAGTGAAAGAAATCTTAGGTACATGGTTGTTTAAGTGCTGGACAAAGTCTTCCAATGAAGATAGTATATCAGTCTAAATAAAAAAGATATCGTCCAAATAACGGCACCACCAAAACCAACTTGAAACTAGGAGCGGAATAAACACTCATTTTGATTTTAATTTTGTCCTAGCAGTTGTCTCTTGCCCATTGGGCTTTCAGTTTAATCGGAATTGAGACTCATAGCGGGGAGATTTAAAAAGTGAAACACTGTAGCAGCGAACCAGCCCACCAAGAAGCCCAGCGTGCATTGAAGGAGGTAAGCTCCACCCTCTGTGCTGAAGAGTCAAGCCAAGAGATTTCAAAAGTGAAACACTGAAGGCACACCCGCGCCTAAGGGCCACGCCAAAGCACTTAAGTGTGGCCCTTGTGTGTGGACCGAGATGTCTGTGGTGATGAAATCCTAGATCCCAAGGGGTAAAGAATAAGAGAACCAGAAGACCATGGAACCGCTACATCAATGTGGACCTTTATCAGAGAGGGTGAGGCAACAGGAGCCCAAGTAGAGAAACAGACAAAACAAACATCTATCATATCTGGCAACAAAAGGTAAGCGCCACTAAAGCCACTCTCACCCACACACCACCAGCTCGCACTACCGAGCTCTCTCCACGACGAACTGTGCCTGCTCTCCAACGCCCATTGCTGCTCCGGACACTGAAAATTGCACACCGGCTCACCAGTGTGGAAGTAAGCCCCTCCCAGCACCGGCTTGTACGAATTGACGATCTTCCGGCTCCTGATCCTCCACAAAAGGAACTGCTCCAAGGCACCCCGGCACCTGGCAGGCCTCGCCAAAGGGCCTTTTGGTGGGGACCTTGAACTGAACACCACCAGGTACAGCACGCCCACTCAGCCCCTGTATCTCTCTTGTAAAACCAAGCTGCAGATCCTCTGCTCCACCACCAAGGACAGCTCAACCACCAGGATGTTTTTCAACCCAACTCAGGGCACTAGACCTCAACACGCACATCCACTACTACCTCTGTGCATGCCTACCACTGAACATTTCTGAATGCCAAACATGCTCTTCCACCACTCCAATAACCACCACTCTCCTACACCCCCCCCCCCCACCACTCATACTATGCTCCCTAAACAGCCCAGCATATGGCACACACAACTCACAAATGATTCCCACTCTCATATAGGTCAAAACTAACCAGCACACACACAACTATCCTGCCTGCCCCCACTAACACTACTACTAGCACTAAACTCTTCAATGCCAGATCAGCTAGAAACAAAAGAAACACAATCCTTGACCACTTACACCTCCACCAAATAGACATCCTCTGCATTACACTGACCAGGTTACCCTGAATGAAATAACCCCCCCTACTCACACAGTATTCAACTGCCCCAGAACACAAAAAAAGGGGTGGGGGTATTAATCCTTGCCAGAACACATCTCAGATTTAAGACAACCGCAACACAAAACACAAGGTACTGCAACACTATCGTAAGACAGAACAAGCACCTAGCCATGAGCCTCACATACAGAGCCCCCAACGGCCCTGCTGATGAACTCTCCACCACCTTAGAAGCATTATGTGCCACAAGCTCTTCCCACAAGCCTCTGATTGTGCTGGAAGACTTCAATCTCAAATCAATATCTGACAGAGGCAGATCCCTTTCTCAGAGCCATGGAGGCAGTACGGTACACACTCAACTACTCACCACACAAACTCACCGCCTGGGCTCCACTCCTGACTTGATTTTTCTTCCAAATGGAACCCTCCTAAGCAAAAGGGTAACCGCAACCCAGGTTACACCAATACCCTGGTCTGACCACCTCTCCATACAGTTCACCATGTCCTGTCCCGACACTTGGGGCCACTTGGCAATAGTGATCATAGCATGATCACGTTCGATTTAATTAATGGAGGAGGGATGGTAAGAAAATCCACAGTACTACCTTTTAACTTTCGAAAGGGAGACTATGATAAAATGAGGAAAACAGTTAAGAAAAAACTAAAAGGAGCAGTTGCAAAGGTTAAAGATTTACATCAAGCTTGGGTGTTTAAAAATACTATCTTGGAAGCCCAGAGCAGCTGTATTTCACTCTTTAAGAAAAGTGGAAGGAAGTCCAAAAAACTGCCAGCATGGTTTAAAGGTGAGGTCAGAGAGGCTGTTGCCAAAAAAGCATCTTTCAGGAAATGGAAAAAAGAGCCAAATGACGAAAACTGGAAAAGCACAAGCATTGGCAAGTTAAATGCAAGGCATTGATAAGGCAGGCAAAGAGAGAATTTGAGAAGAAGCTTGCTGTGGAAGTAAAAACGTGTAATAAAGACTTTTTCAAGTACATTCGTAGCAAAATACCTGTGAGAGTCAGTTGGACCATTAGATGATAGAGGGGTAAAAGGGGCACTAAGAGGGGACAAGGCCATAGCAAAGAGACTGAATGAATTCTTTGCTTTGGTCTTTACTGAGGAAGATGTAGGGATGTTACCCATGACTGAAGTGGCATTTAAAGATGATACTGCGGAAGAATTGAAAGAAATTTTGACACACTGGGAAGATGTATTACAACTATTTGATAACTGAAGAGTAGCAAATCACCTGGACCGGATGGTATACATCCAAGAGTGTTGAAAAAACTGAAATATGAGACTGCAGACCTGCTATTAGTAATCTGTGAACTATCATTAAAATCAACTGTAATGCCTGAAGATTGGAGGATCGCCAATGTAACGCCAATTTTTAAAAAGGGTTCCAGGGGTGATCTGGGAAACTACAGACCGGTGAGCCTGACATCAGTACCGGGAAAAATGGTAGAAACTATCATAAAGAACAAAATTACTAAACATGTAGATAGTCATGACTTAATGGGAGACAGCCAACATGGCTTTAGACAAGGAAGATCTTGTCTTACTGATCTGTTATGTTTTTTTGAAGGTGTGAATAAACAGGTAGACAAAGGTGAGTCGATTGATATAGTGCATCTGGACTTTCAGAAAGCCTTTGACAAGGTTCCTCATCAGAGACTTTTGGCAAAGTCATGGGGTAGGAGGCAGTATACTAGTGTGGAACAGGAACTAGTTAAAAGACAGAAAGCAGAGGGTAGGGCTAAATGAACAATTTTCCCAATGGAGAAAGGTGAATAGTGGAGTACCCCAGGGATCTGTGCTGGGTCGCTGCTTTTTGACATGTTATTTCCTTTTCCGGGTCATTTATGAATGAGTGAGGTTATCAGATTTGCAGATGACATGAAACTAAAGTTGTTAAAACCCATGAGGAAGACTGGGCATCCAAATAGTAGATGAAATTTAATGTGGACAAGAGCAACGTTATGCACCTAGGAAAGAACAACCCAAACTATGCTTACACGATGCAAGTTTGCACATTAGGAGCCACCACCCAGGAAAAAGATTTAGGCACCATCATGGATAACATGTTAAAAACCCTCCACCCAGTGTGCTGCAGCGGCTAAGAGAGCAAATAGAATGCCAAGTATCATAAGGAAAGGAATGGAAAATAAAACAAAGAATATTATAATGCCTCTGAATCGTTCCATGGTGCAACCACACCTTGCATATTGTGTGCAATTCTGGTCGTCATATCTTAAAAAGCATATAGCGTTATTAGAAGAGGTACAAAGAAGAGCCACCAAAATGATAAAGGGGATGGAAGGATAGCCTATGAAGGGAGGCTAAAAAGGTTATGGCTCTTCAACCTGGAAAAGAGACAGCTGAGAGGAGATATGATAGAGGTCTATAAATTAGTGTAGCTGGGTTTAAAAAAGGTTTGGACAAGTTCCTGGAGGAAAGGTCCATAAACTATTATTAAGAAGGGACCCAGGATGCTTGACCCAGTACAAGCATTGTGGAACCTGTGTCTTTTGGGGAAACTGCTAGGTATGTATGACCTAGATTGGCCACTGTTGGAAACAGGATACTGGGCTTGATGGACCTTGGTCTGACCCAGTATGGCATATCTTATGTTCTTAATTAATGAATAGAATGGAATGGGTAAACATAGATCGATTGTTTACATCATCAGAATATAGAAAGACTAGGGGACATGCAATGAAGCTACAGGGTAACCTATCTAAGACTAATAAGAGAAAATATTTTTTCACTCAACATGTAATCAAACTCTGGAATTTGTTACCAGAGGATGTAGTAAAAGCTGTTAGTGTAGCTGGGTTTAAAAAAGGTTTGGACACGTTCCCGGAGGAAAGATCCATAAACCATTATTAAAAGGGACCCAGGATATCACTGCTTGACCCAATACAAGCACTGTGGAACCTGTGTCTTTTGAGGAAACTGCTAGGTACTTATGACCTAGATTGGCCACTGTTGGAAACAGGATACTGGGCTTGATGAACCTTGGTCTGATCCAGTATGGCATATCTTATGTTCTTATGTAAATATACCTCCCTACAGCCATATAACCACAAGACATGGCTCCTGCCCTCACACCCACACACCCCCAAATATACTTGGGACAATTTCCACATACCCTCCATAGAACAAGTCACACGCACCACATCAGCCCTCTACACTAGCACTGCTCCCACAGACCCCTGCCCTGTGCCATGTATAAAATCTACAAAGGAAGAGCTCAGTGGATTTATACACAAGATCATACACTCCTCACTAGCACAGGTATGCATGCCCCAGCCCCTCAAATTAGCCACTATATGACCTGTCCTTAAACTCCCCACGCCTTCCCCCACAGATCCAGCAACTTACCACCCAATATTCAGCATCCCATTTCTAACCAAGATACTTTAAAAAATAGTATACCAGCAACTCCAGGACCATGTAGACTCCCTTGCCCCCCAAGACAGCACAGTTACTTACCTGTAACAGGTGATCTCTGGGAACAGCAGGAATAAGTCTTCACATATGGGTATCGTCGGTACCGACGGAGCCTGCGCGGGAATGCTCCCCAGCGTCCAAAAGGAAAGCTTTTGGGAGCATCCCACAGCGCCTGCACGCTGCCTTCCCGCCTTTCCTAACTGCCTCTCTCCAGTTCGAGTTTTAAAGCTGAGACAAAGAGAGAGAGAGGAAAGGAAAGATAGACAGAGAGATACAACTCCTAGGGGAGGTGGGTGGGTTGTGAAGACTTATTCCTGCTGTTCCCAGAGATCACCTGTTACAGGTAAGTAACTGTGCTATCTCCAGGAACAAGAAGGAATGAGTCTTCACATATGGGGACTCCCCAGCTAGAGATGCCTGGGAGATCACCCAGGTTGTGAGTCCCTGGGAAGAGCTCTACCTCCACCTATGAATCTCAGGCATCCAGTCAGGGATGGAGGGTAGGAGTTGATTAGGTATGGAAAAGGTGTTTGACAACAGCCTGACCAAACAAGGCATCCCGGCGGGAGTCCTTGTCCAAGCAGTAATGGGCTGTAAAGGTATGAACCGAGGCCCAGGTGGCCGCTCGACAGATTTGGTCGATGGACACAGAGTTTAGATGAGCCATAGAGGCTGCCATGGCTCTCACATTGTGAGCTGTGACATGGCCCTCCAGAGAAAGGTTCTTACTCTGGTAGGCGAAAGAAATACATTGAGCAATCCAATTAGACAGAGTTCTCTTAGAGACTGGAAGTCCTAAATGAGAGGGATCAAAAGCAACAAAAAGTTGAGAGGACTTTCTATGTTGCTGTGTTCTTTGTAAGTAGAAAGCAAGTGCTCTTTTACAATCCAGGGTATGAAGATTCCTCTCTGCACTTGATGCGTGAGGTCCTGGAAAAAAGACAGGTAAATACACCTCCTGGTTCAGATGAAAATGTGAGACCACTTTAGGCATAAAGTGTGGATTAGTTCTGAGGACTACCTTGTCATGATGGAACCTTGTATAAGGAGGATTAGCCATTAAGGCTTGCAACTCACTGATACGGCGAGCTGAGGTGAGTGCAATGAGAAAAATAACCTTCCAGGAAAGGAATTTCAAGGAGGTAGTGGCTAAGGGTTCAAAAGGTGGCTTCATAAGCTGGCCAAGAACCAGATTCAAGTCCCATGCCACTGGAGGTGGTTGAATGGGAGGTTTAGTTAAAAGAAGGCCTCTCATGAATCTTGCTATAAGAGGATGAGAGGAAACAGGCTGTCCATTGAGGGGTTTAAGGGATGCTGCAATAGCACTCAAATGGACTCTGATTGAATTCGTCTTAAGGCCTGCATGGGATAAATGCAGCAAATACTCCAGTAAAGAATTCAGAGGTATTGCAAGAGGGTTAAGACCCTTCTCTGCACACCAAATGGTAAACCTCTTCCATTTAAAAGCATAGGAATGTCTGCTGGAAGGCTTTCTGGAAGCATGAAGGATATCCTTCACTTGCTGAGAGAGGTAAATCTTGAAGGTCTAGGCCTTCAGCAACCAGACCCTGAGATGAAGAGACTGGGGATTTGGGTGCCACAACGTTCCTTCCTCCTGGGAGAGGAGATCTGGAGCAGACCCCAAGTCCAGGGAGGGAGCTTGAGAGAGATGCAGAAGTAGAGGGTACCACACTTGGCGTGGCCAACGTGGTGCTATGAAGATCATAGACCCCTTGTCTCTCTGAAGCTTGAACAGTGTCTTGGGAATGAGGGGAATAGGAGGAAAGGCATAGAGGAAATCTTGCCCCCAATGAAGGAGGAAGGCATCCCTGGCCTGAATGCCCTGACACGGAATCCTGGAACAGAACCGGGGAAGTATGGCATTCCACGGACTTGCAAACAGGTCTTTGTCTGGGGTTCCCCAAATTCGAAAGATCCTGGCTATCTGGTCCCCATGGAGGGACCATTCGTGTGGGAACAGAACTCGACTGAGTCTGTCTGCCCAAGAGTTGGGGCATATACTTGAATTATAGATGTGTTGATAGGCAATCCTCGTAGACGAATAGAGATTAAGCGTTCGCTGACTGCATTGTATTTCATTACAGTTCTTGCAAGTTTCTTCTTTATTATAAATGCAACACCATTTCTTCTTTGTCTTTCATTTCCAGCATAGTAGACCATGTGATCATCTGATGCAAAGTGCCCCATGCCAGTCCATTTCAGTTCACTGACACCCAACAGATCAAGTTGTACACGTTCCATTTCATTCTTGACCACCTCCAACTTCCCTTGGTTCATGCTTCGTACGTTCCATGTTCCAATGTGTAAGACATCTTTACAGCTTCTGACTCTCATTGCATGCGCAGCTACATCAGCAGTCAGACTTCTCGAGGGCTTTGATCCAACCACATCATAAATGCTGGCTTTACTCTGAAAAATCTTCAGCTCTTCCCCAGTAGCTAGTTGAGTGCCTTCTGACCTGGGGGTCTCATCTTCCAGCACCATAGCACAATTTGTTTTGTTGTAACTATCCATTGGGTTTTCATGGCAAGATACAGAAGTAGATTGCCGGGCCTTTCTTCCGCACAGTTTAAGTTTGGTGTTGTTGCCGTTGTCACAAAAATGTGATCCTCCGCCGTCAACACTGTCCCATTCTGCTGCTGCCCAGATGAGTGGTTTGTCTTGGTCTGGCACCTCAGCTGAGACCTGTCCATCTTGGGAAACCCTGCCAGTAGTTACCCTGCCAGTAGAGACCCTGCCAGTACCGATAGTTTAGCTCTCAGCATCACTGATGCACGCAAGCATCACTGATGCACGCAAGCCCTCACAGCACGACAAGCTGCAAACCAAGCTGCAAACCCCCTTTTATATAATTCATATCTGTAATAGAATAACTAGCAAAGGCAGGGGTGTCTGTATTATTGCTAGAACCAGTCTCCATCTTGTCACTTCTAACATGATGTCAGACAACACCAACATCCTCACTGTAGCAAACAACTCATTTTCTATGTGCCTAACATATAGATCACCACATGGAAACGCTGCAGAATTATTCACTCTACTGGAAGCAACCTGCGCAACCCCAAAACACCATTGACCTCTTATCATATTTGGAGACCTAAACCTTTCAACTGCTCTTGCTAAGCAATCAGCATTATTCTTAGAAGCCATGGATGCCCTTCGTTACACAGAGATTGTCACCAAACCAACTCATAGTAAAGGGAACACGCTTGACCTAATATTCATATTTGGTATCTACACAGCACCCAATCTGACCCCCCCTACAATCCTGCCAGTACCCTGGTCTGACCACGCAACAATACTCTTCATCATCCCACAAAACCTTTACTGGACTACTGACTGCAATATGCCTCCCGTAAGTCGCAGATTTCGTCAACTAGACATTGAATCTTTCCTCAAAACTTGGTCCCACAGCTGATGCTAGTAAAACCTGAAGAAAACCTGGAAACAAAAATTGAACAGTCTAACAAAATCATGGGCGCAGCGGCCCGAGCCCCACCAAAAAGAAATACACCCAAAAGGCGCAACATAGTCCCTTGGTTCTCAGCTACATTACAGAAGTAAAAAAGCAACCTGTGGCGCCTTGAACGGAAATGGCGACAATCAGAAGATTCACTCACAAAGGCTGTCTACATGGAGAAATACAGGGCATACTGTGAGGAAACCTTAAGATGTACAAGGGAATACTATAGCAAGACAGTCACAAACTCAATAAATAAACCAAGAGAACACTTCCTCATTACGAAGATGTTCCTAAGGGAAACCAGTGATCAGAGTTCACAAGAAAAGATATGCCCCCAAGAAATGACAGTCTACCTCAGCACCAAACAGAAGGCTACCCCTACCAGAAACCCCCTTCAACAACCCTGACCTCTCAAAATACCTCCTGGAGCACATGGACAAAATTTGATCTATCATTGCTGGAAAACATCGAAGACATGATAAGGAACCTCAACAAAACCACTTCAGCACTCGACCACTGCCCTGTGGTCTGGGTTAAGATTGCCAGAATTTAACTAAGCTCCTACCTACAGAACATTATCCATATGACATTATCTCAAGGACACATGCCAGCACCCCTGAAACAAAGTTCAGTATGACCACTACTGAAAAACCCGAAACTT
This sequence comes from Ichthyophis bannanicus, assembly GCA_033557465.1. NCBI lineage: Eukaryota > Metazoa > Chordata > Amphibia > Gymnophiona > Ichthyophiidae > Ichthyophis > Ichthyophis bannanicus. Next base: position 143,515,030 of record CM066032.1, read on the forward strand.
AGGAGCAATGCTTACATGAACCCAAATTACCACTCAAGGATTTCTCCTTATCTTCCTTGACATAACATCAGCTTTTGACTCCCTCCACCATCACCAAATTCTACAGAGGCTCTATGACATTGGACTTCAGGATACTACAATAAATTGGTTCCGTTCCTACCTGAATGACCGAAGTCAACAAGTAAGACTTGGAAACAAATCCTCACGCCAATTCAGCCAGCTTCAAGGAGTAACTCAAGCCTCAAGCCTCTTAGCCCTCCTTTTCAACATATTCCTCTAACCCCTATGCATGATATTTAAGGAACACAAGATTACTACTAGATATATGCAGACAACATCATGTTCTATGCCCCTTTCAACACCACAAAACCAGACCTCTTCAAGATATACAATCAAGAAAAAATGGAAGCCCTCCACGTATTCACAGACCTTTCCTTCTCACCAGCCCAATCGCTGTGTCTCAAGGACTGCAATATCAAAGTGAAAATAAAAGTTAAATACTTGGGCATAATATTAGACCAGAAGCTAAACTTTCAGTCACAAATACAGAACAACAGGGACCAGGTGTGATTGAGTTGGAGGTGAAGGGGGCCTGTTCGTGAGCCCCGGGAACTGCCACCGCTTGGTGCCTTGCTGAGACGCTTCCCTCCCCCTTAACTGTTGGGCGGGCAGCGTGGGGACAGCTATCTTCAGCGAGGACCCTGGTGCAAGAATAAAACCTGCTCTGCCGTCTATCCAGTGGACCTGGTGTGATTGAGTTGGAGGTGAAGGGGGCCTGTTCGTGAGCCCCGGGAACTGCCACCGCTTGATGCCTCGCTGAGACGCTTCCCTCCCCCTTAACTGTTGGGCGGGCAGCGTGGGGACAGCTATCTTCAGCGAGGACCCTATATGTATATATGATTTTCCTGGTTATGACCGCGGAGCATGTTCGCGGAGCGTGATTCGAAGGGACGTGTTTAAAGGGGCTGGACACGCCCCTTTGGCGCCCCTTCGGAGCCCCTTCGGCGGGAGACGCGATCTTTTTCCTGTCATTTATCTTGTATGTTTTATTCGCTGTAAGAACTTAATGGGGAAGAGGAAAGTGAAAGCGGGGTGAGTGGAAGGTGCGCCCGCTGATAACGTCCTCGTTGTGGGCCCTCTTGACAAGCATTTTATCGCCCGTCCGGTAGCACAGTCCTCCCCTGAGGGTCCTTCTCTTAGTTCTGGAGGGAGGACCCCACCTTCTTGCCCTGCCACATTAGTATCCTTGTCTTCACCGGGGAAAGATATTGATTCGGTAAGAACAACTTCTAATTGTGGGGTTATTTTGCTTACACCGGTTAGGTTAGCAAAGGAGGGAGACCTTGCTGGTCTTTCCCCTTTGTTACCGGACAAAGAGATTACTTTAAAGGATCTTTGGGCTGCTATACAGGGTATTAATATTAAGTTGTCCTCTACTCTTGGTTCCCTGTGTGATTTTTCACAAGAAGCCGTTTCGACTTTTCAGCAGTTAAGTGATAAAGTTTCTTCAGTGGATTCGGCTGTCGTTAGATTAGAGTCACAGGTCTCTATGTTACAATCGACTAATGTGGGGGGTATTAAAGATTCCCTGATAATGCATGCTAAATTGGAGGCTTTTGAAAATACTTTGCGTGCCTCTAATCTTCGACTCCTAAATTTCCTCTGTACTTCTCTTCTTTCTCCTAAAATTTTATTTGAGAAATACCTGAAGGAAGTTTTGCTCATAATGGATCCTATTGAGGTGTCTCATTTGTATTATGTTCCACGCTTTAAACGTACTGTGAATTCTGAAGGTGAGCTCGATGTGCTTGAGCCCTCCATTTCAGATTTAACAGCTTTTCTTGAAGACTCTGCCGATGTAATTAACTCTCGGTCCACATTAATTCTAGTGCTGAAATCTTTGGAGTTTAAACAGAGAATCCTGAAAGCTTTTTTCAAACATAAGTTAACAGTTTTTTGTGGACACAGAGTGAATATTTTCCCCGACGTGGCACATAGCACCCAACTTAGACGGAGGCTTTTTTAGCTTTGAAGCCTCGTGTTCTTAAGCTGGGTGCTATGTTTTTCCTCCGATTTCCCTGTAAATGTATTGTGACTTATAGTGGTGCAACTTATGTTTTTTCAGATGTTGCCCACTTGGAGCAATTTATTGTTGATAGGCAGGGCTTAGAGCAAGCAGCAGGGGATGAGTAATTAATTGTGCCTCCTTGTTGTAGGCTTTTTTCTTTAAAGCCTTGTTTTCTTCCTTCCTTTTTCTTTTTATATATATCACTTCTCAGGTCCCAGTAATGTGGGCTTAATCAGTATTAATTTTCTTGTATTTCCTTTTTTGTATAATGTTGAATTTAATCTATGTCCTAGGATTGTCCTCTTCTTTTGGTTGGTTGTTATATTAATGGTAAACTTAATTAAAAAAAAAAAACAGAACAACAAACTCTGTTTATTACAAGTTAAGAATACTAAAGAATCTCCCCCCTTGTTAAGTTAAGACCTTTTCCGGACAGCATGCCAGTCTTTCATCACACCACTCTTGGATTAATGTAAGATTATATACCATGGCCTACCCAAACAAGCCCTACGCTCCCTCCAAATGCCCAGAACACTGCTGCGAGAATAATCTACAGAGACCCCCCGACAGTCACACATTACCCCCATACTGATGCACCTACACTGGCTTCCTATCCAAACAAGAATAAGATACAAAGCACTAGTCACAATATTCAAAATCATACACAGCCATGCAGTATCCTGCCTTCAGCTCCTCATTTCGAAGCCCAAAAATGACAAGCTGTAGAGACAAAGCTCACTAAACCTCTTGGCCATCTCTACTCAAAAAGCCAGGAGCAAACAGTCTTCTTGCAACTGGGCACTCTCACTCTTTGCCCCAACTATTTGGAATTCACTACCACCAATACTAAGAGGATGTGCAGACCTAATGGAATTTCTGAAAAAGCTGAAGATATATCTATTCCAAGAACATTTCAATTCAGACATTCCTCCCGAGTCTTGAGCAGACTTTGAATTAGAACCACCTATCACTTAATCACACAGACGAAATCACATTAACATGTTAAAGATATTTGTAAATAACCCTGTTGAATGTAATCTTTGCATTTTGTAATTGAAGTGAAAGTTATGCTTTAAGCTAATACTCATGTTTAGTTCCATTGTACAACAATGTGCATACACATGCCCTGTTAAATTACTGGTTTTATGTAAATTGCTTTGAATAGTAGAAGGGCGGTATAGAAATACGTTTAAATAAATAAATACATGGCATCATAAGCCTTCATCTGCATCTATCTGGGGATTTTTCTCCTGTTTTATATGCCTTCCCAACTCATCTAGTGGAGGAGTGGCCTAGTGGTTGGGGCAAGGTACTTCAGGCCAGAAGGTCGGGGGTTCAAATCCCACTAGAGGACAGCAACCTTGGGCCGGAAGGACTGGGGTTTCTAGTCCCACAGGTGCTCCTTGTGGTCTTGGGCAAGCCACTTAACCCTCCATAGCCCATGTTCCCTGTAAAATAGTTATCTCCAAGTTATCATGCCCTGTTCAATGTAATTTCAGTTTGTTCAATGTAAACCGCACTGATGCAGAATAGCGCGGTATATAAGAGAATGTAAATAAATAAATAAAATAAATAAAATCTAGCGCAGTCATTACAATGACGGCCCTCAGTTGGGGGCCATACACCAGAGCTTCTTTTTTATAAGTTCTCACTCCAGCCTCTAACCATGACTACCTCCGCACTGGAGACTGTGAATGTTAAACTCTGCAGCATCCTAGACCCCCGTCAACTTGGGAAGCGGAAAGCCCAGCTCAACAGATCAAACTATGGAATGTCTGCATGCCAAGGAATCTCCGAGCTATCCCATTATTCCAGTTTTAACCTTATGATGTCTGTGCCAGGATGCTCGAAGCCCAAATGACTGACAACGTAGTACCTCTATAGTATACCATGGCCAGTGAGACCCTTCTGAAGACCATGCAGCAGATGCAGGTAAGGAAAAATACTGTAGTTGCAAGAAGTTGCTATGGAAGTTTAGAAAGTAATTTTATTGTGTGGTGGATATGCGCATAAGTTACATTCCCTCTGAAAATCAGTGTATGTGCATAGTTTCCCTTTGAAAATTACCCCATGGAAAATACATGCATACATTTATAGCTGCTATTTGGAACACACAAATATGCACATAAGTCCAGACCCCACCCCTAGAAACATGTCGGCTCATGATGGAGCCTTATGCATATACAGAGTGTATGTGCACAAGTTTAAACACAAACTCTATTCTTACTTTTTTAATGTTTCAGTTATCAACATCTTGTTAAATTCCTGATCTTTTTGTTCATATTTATTCTAACACATATGTCTTAATATTTATTGTATATTTATATATTATTTAAAAACATTTTTTGTAAACCGCTCAGATTATTTATTTCATATAGTGCTTATTAACATAACTTAACTTAAACCTAAAAGCCATATCTGCATGTAAATGCTTTTTAAAATTAACTCCTTAATGGATTCACTAGAGGCTGGGATCCTCCAAGGTCCGCTGCTGTTACAAAGCCCATCACCACAACTGGAAACTCAGTTCAGAGTAATACATAAGGCTTCTTTTGTAACCAGCTGTACCTTGCCAACAAGTGAGCAGTTCATCTGTAGAGGGCAGGAACCAGGGGGTCCACATAATCAAGCAAAACAAGAACACAACCATATCTGCAACCTACCAGCAGACAAAACATAACAAGTACCAGCGAGGGGCAGGGGCAGAGTCAGAGAAGAGGAAGAAATATGTTGGCCAGTGAAGACACAAAACACAAACTCCTGACAGACAGCAGTGAGCTGTCTGGAAGACTATCCCACACTAACCTAAATAGCTTCTATAGGGAGAAGGGGTTCCTGAGCCTCACACCCCCTCCCCTCGAACACCAGTTCAAGGCTGGTTTGTGCCTTATACCAATAGTTTCCACTCTGTGAGCCATGGACCCCTGGGGGTCTGGGAGACCATTACAGGACACAGAAAAGAGACAGGCTGGAGGGGGTTAGCTGGGGAAAGACTGAATGGAAATAGATGGGGGAAGAACAGCAACAGAGACAGACTGGTGGGGGATAGGTAAGAGGGAGAGAGACAGACTGTTAGAGGAAAGAAAAGGGCTAGAGGGGACAGGCTTGGCACTGAGGGGAAGGAATCTGAAAAGAATAACGAAGATGAACTGGGTGTCCCTGAACTTTCTTGAGGTTAATAAGAGGTCCATACAACCAAAAAGGTTGGGAATATCTGCCTTATATTATCATATCTTTGAAGGAGTGAGGGAAAGGGATAAGCTGAACAGATAAGCTGCAGATAGAGGCAGGCACAAAGTATGATAAAGGATGAAAAAGATGATGATAAAATGATATAAGATCAAAAATGAGAAGAGTTTGAAAAAAGACAGACAATTTAGAAGCAAGGATACCACATCTACAAAAAGTTTGGAAGATGATTTGTTTTAATTTTGGCAAAATTAGTCCTGAACTACCCAGATTCAGTTCACCTTCCAAGCTTGTCCACCTCTAGACTGCAGGCACAGAGCAGGCCCGCCTACGCTCAGCAACTGCTTCTACTTATGTAACCTGACCATCTTTTCTAAGTTCAAATACGGGACCCTTAATCAAGCCATATGTTTATAATTACAGTTTTAATTTTTTTTGGGCAACAAAGGCGGCGGCAAAGTGGTTGGAAAATATGGGCTTGGCAACAGAAATGAAGCTGGAGAAAGCACAGTTACTTACCTGTAACAGGTGATCTCTGGGAACAGCAGGAATTAGTCTTCACATATGGGTACGTCGGTACCGACGGAGCCTGCACGGGAATGCTCCCCAGCATCCAATCAGAAAGCTTTTGGGAGCATCCCTTGCGCCTGCGCGCTGACTTCCCGCCTTTCCCACTGCCTCTCCTCAGTTGAGTTTCATAGCTGAGACAGAAGGAGAGAAAGAGGAAAGGAGATAGATAGATACAACTCCTAGGGGAGGTGGGTGGGTTGTGAAGACTAATTCCTGCTGTTCCCAGAGATCACCTGTTACAGGTAAGTAACTGTGCTATCTCCAGGAACAAGCAGGAATGAGTCTTCACATATGGGGACTCCCTAGCTATGGGTGCCAGGGGAGATCCCATAAAATGCGTATCCCTGGAACAGGACGGCATTTCCCAACCTGGATCCCCGGCATCCCCTGAGGGATGGGGGTAGGAGTTGAATAGAGAAGAGCTGTAGAGGAACAGCGAATCTAAAGACTACAGAGAAAAAGAGTTTTGAGAATGTATGTCAAGTATCATTAAAATATTTAATGAACTAGTACAATATAGAGCTTACCTACTGGATTGTAGGAAGTAGAACTGTGATGGAGTGTACTGTAGATGCAGTAGCGGAATCCTCAAGGTAACTTCACAGCCGTGAGGATGAAGTTCCAAACCTGAAATGGGCAGGTGACCCATGTGTCAACTGGGGTAGGAGAAGAACGGCAGGTCTTCAATGGAAAGCTTTATGGGAAAAAGCTGAAAACTCTTAGGTACAGAGTTATTAACATTGAGGACTAAAAGAAGAAGACTGACCGATCTGGAGAATTAGCCCAGTCCTGAAAGGAAGAGGGGGTATGGAAAAAAGCCCCTATTCCCAAGGAGAACAGAAGTGTACTCAGAAATACTGAAGATGTACACTGTCTTTCCTAGCTGGTAAGGGATAGGAAGACATTGAAGTTTGATACCTCATAGACAGGGAGATATAACACAAAAATAGAAGCTGTTGACATCACAGCAGTAATTGTGTGTATAACCACTCCCACTTACTGAGCCGTATGAGAATAGGCAAGTTGACTGTCTGGACCCCTTAAGAAGGTAAAGCTTTATAGCACAGACAGTTAGGGAGATAGTAGGTAATACATAGCGTCCTATGGACATCTCCCAATGGGCACATATAAATATATATATATAAATATATATATATGGAGATACATACATATCTATATATATGTGCCTATATGTCTAGATATGTGTGATATATATAGATATCTAGATATAGATATAGATATATACAATATATATATATATATGGGCATGACTTATGCCCACACAGATTACAGAAATATGTATGTATAGGACATATACATACATGAATATAGTCTGAGGATACATGCCTGCAACTGAGCCCCACAAAAACATTCACATGGGGAATGTGATGGGAAAAGATTCATCTAATAATAAGGGGGTGAAAACCACCTGAAGATATATAGAGAATCTATTTCTGCGGTGCAGGAATGTAGTTCAGTGGAATAACCAGTATGGTTGCGTGAAAAAACAGAGGATAATAGCAGTCTGGCAAGAGCACGTCAGGAGTACTTTAGGACTCTGACATGTCCAAAGGACAAAAAAACGCATAGACTAAGACACCAAGATGACCCAGCCAAGGGACACAGGGGTATCATGTACACTAAAAGAGTATGCGTTGTCCAAGTGGAGCAGAAAATCATAATGCCAAGCTGTAAGGAAAAACGGGGTAGATTCCTGCAAGATTGGGAACTCCTTGGACATTCACGCAGAAAAAGCTTGTCTTCTGTATCACAACAGGAGACAAGAGGGTATAAAGTACCTATATAGCCATGGAATGACTACATAAGCTTTTTCTATTATATGGAAAAAAAACCCAGAGACAAAGATCAATGTTCTGTAGCAAGGGCCCATAGTAGAAAGCTTCTCTGAAGATTGCAGAGAGCATTGTGCAGGAGAATTATGAGATAAAACTGACAAGAGTCAGATAAGGTAAGGATATGGCTAGAAGAAGATAACCTGCAGTGATTAGTATTATGCAAGATAGTTGAAAGTAGCTTGCAATAAGCATGAAGGTAACCACTGGAACTCCTGCATGCACAGCAACTGAACAAAACAGCAGAGGGGATTCTCCTGTATAAAACAGAGAGAAAAACAGACAAAGGGAGCGGAGACATTCCCGTCCCTGTCTGATGAGTTGTTCAGAGCATGCATTGAAGGATAATAAAAAATCTACACTGGAAGAAAAAGAAGTGTTTCAGTATGGTACCAACTCAAGCAGGGGAAACCCTGGAGAGAGGGGGTTGGAAGGTGACTAACCATATGGCAAGTCAGCTGAAGGAAAAGATGTCCATGTGGGGACAGAAACTATCATGAGATAGTTGTAATCTCTCTTCGTAGTAGTAAGAAGAGGAGAATTCTGTAACCCATGGACAAAGTATCCTAACAGATTAGCATACTGAAAAGAAAAAAACAGTGTAGAGTTTAAAGAATAAACTTCTGTTAAGAAGAAGTTAACTGTAGATTGCAACATACAGGAACCTATGGTTGCTGGCTATGATTAGACTGGTTAGAGTCTGGAGGCAGTGTACTATTGTGGATCAGGAACTGGTTAAAAGATAGAAAGCAGAGGGTAGGGCTAAATGGCCAATTTTCCCAATGGAGAAAGGTGAATAGTGGTGTACCCCAGGGATCTGTGCTGGGTCCGCTGCTTTTTGACATATTCATAAATGACCTGGAAAGTGGAATAACGAGTGAGGTTATCAAATTTGCAGATGACACAAAACTATTTAAAGTTGTTAAAACCCAAGAGGATTGTGGAAAATTGCAAGAGGATCTTGATAAATTGGAAGACTGGGCATCAAAATGGCAGATGAAATTTAATGTGGACAAGTGCAAGGTTATGCACCTAGGGAAGAACAACCCAAACTATGGTTACACGATGCAAGGTTCCACATTAGGAACCACCACCCAGGAAAAAGATTTAGGCGTCATTGTGGATACCATGTTAAAACCCTCGGCCCAGTGTGCAGCGGCGGCCAAGAGAGCAAATAGAATGCTAGGTATGATAAGGAAAGGAATGGAAAATAAAACAAAGGATATTATAATGCCTCTATATCGTTCCATGGTGAGACCGCACCTTGAATATTGTGTGCAATTCTGGTCGCCGTATCTTAAAAAGGATATAGAGTTATTAGAAAAGGTTCAGAGAAGAGCCACCAAAATGGTAAAGGGGATGGAAGGATACTCCTATGAAGAAAGGCTAAAAAGGTTAGGGCTCTTTAACCTGGAAAAGAGACGGCTGAGGGGAGATATGATAGAAGTCTATAAATTAATGAGTGGAGTGGAACGGGTAAACATAGATCGATTGTTTACCTTATCAGAATATAGAAAGACTAGGGGACATGCAATGAAGCTACAGGGTAAACTATTTAAGACTAATAAAAGAAAATATTTTTTCACTCAACGTGTAATCAAACTCTGGAATTTGTTACCGGAGGATGTAGTAAAGGCTGTTAGTGTAGCTGGGTTTAAAAAAGGTTTGGACAAGTTCCTGGAGGAAAGGTCCATAAGCCATTATTAAGAAGGGACCCAGGATATCAATGCTTGAACCAATACAAGCATTGTGGAACCTGTGTCCCTTGGGGAAACTGCTAGGTACATATGACCTAGATTGGCCACTGTTGGAAACAGAATACTGGGCTTGATGGACCTTGGTCTGACCCAGTATGGCATATCTTATGTTCTTATGACTTCAGACTAGGATGAAATGTCCCTTGCTTGGGTACATCTGGAGGATGGGCAGGAGAAGGGTGAAACCTTCTTTTCTTAGGGAAAGAAGGTTTGGTAGGACATTTCCTACGTCCTGGGGGAAAAAGAAGGCTTAGGATGGTTTCCAGAACCAGGGAAGTCAGTGAAGCAATGAGCAACCTGACGTAAAGCCTCTCTATTGAAGAGATTTTCCCCAGTACAAGGAGAATTACCCAATGTATGTTGTGCCCCATCTGCTCAAGTCTGAAGCTTGCAGCCAGGCTGTACGACGTGCTCCAATGGCAATAGCAGAGGATCTGCTAACAGACTCAAAAGAGTCTAGAGAAGCATGAGAAAGAAACCAAGAGATATTCCTGCTATGATTAAGAAGCAAGGAATAGTCAGTGGCCTTAGGTTCTGACAAAAAAGGGGACAAAAGAGATAATCTCTCTGTGACCTCCTGAAGTGTCAGACTCATATAAAAAATATATGAAATAATTCTTGAAGCCAGCATAGAAGTTTGGAAGGTTTGACGTCCAAAGGCATCAAGTGCTTTAGATGCACGACCTGGCGGATAAGAAGAATGCTTCTTCTTGCTTCTTACCTTCCTCATTGCTGATTCCACTACAATGGAATGATGTGGAAGTTGGTTTTTTTGAAACCCCGGAGAGGGAGGCACCTGATACAGAACATTAATGGCTGTAGAAGGCAAAGGAACCTTTAAAGGTGATTCCCAAATCCTCAGAAGAAGATCCTGCAAAGAATGATGTAAAGGAAGCATTATATTTTCCTTTTCTGCAGGATCTTGATCAAGAGTAAGGCCAGGAATAGGAATGGCAAGAAAGGTTGCCATGTCAAGGAGAAATTTCTGAAAAGAAGGATCTCCAATAGGAACTATTCCTGGGTAAGCTGAGGGTGAAGGAGCAGCTTGAGCACCAGAAGATATACTGGGCTGGTGCAGAAAAAGAATCCTGCTAGATGGACAGTGATACTGACAGTTCTGATTTGAGGCAGTTAGTACTGCATCGTCAGTGCCCGGTATCGATTCCAAACTAGGCATAGAAAGGATCGATGGCACCGATGGAACTGCAGGAATCGACATCGATACCGGTACCGGTATCGGAGATGATAATGTCATCGAAGCAGTAATCAGGGGCTGCTGAAGCGGTACCGAGGTAACCAGAGAGCCTTGGTGAATATCCTCGGTACTGCGTAGTCGGAAACGATATGGATCGGTTCCGAAACGCGTCGGTACCAAGTCATCTAGACTGGATATCGATTCTAGACTCGGCATCGAAGCGAGCGAGTCTATCGATGCATGTCCAGAAGGTATCGACGTTGGTGGTGGTATCGGCGATGCCGATAGAGGAAGGTCAATCGGAGTCGCAACGATCGGTTCCGAAGGTACCGAGGACGTCCGAAGACGATGCCTGGTGAAGAGAGGAACACTCGACACCGGCGCCGATGTCGGGGTATCGGTACCGCTCGAAGCCGATACCAACCCCGAGCATGGCGAAGATACAGGAAAGTCAATCTGGGTCGTATCGATTGGCCCCAAAGATACCGAGGACACCAGATGACGATCCCAGGTGAAGAGTGGAACACTTGATGCCGATGCCGGGGTATTGGTACCGCTCGAAGCCGGTACGAACCCCGAGCATGGCTGGGATGCAGGAAAGCCAATCTGGGTCGTATCGAGCGGCCCCGAAGGTACCGAGGACACCAGATGACGATCCCTGGTGAAGAGTGGAACACTCGACACCGGTGCCGGTGCCGATGCCGGGGGATCGGTACCACACGAAGCGGATACCACCCCCAAGCATGGCTCAGGTATGTTCTGTGAGGGGTGAGCCCCAGGAACAACATGAAACCCCGCAAATGCTTTGGAGCCCGAAGACTCCCGCCGGGGTTTTATTGCCAATGGGGTCTTGAGGGCAAGGCCGGAGCCGTCATCATGCTGGGCATGAGACTTACCCTTCAAGAATTGGCTAGTCTTAACAGACTGTTTGTGGGTTACCTGATCCTGGAGAGAAGAATAAACCGGTGTCCTCACCTCAGGAGGAAAAACGGCATCGAGGGAAACTCTAAAAAGGGAAGGTCTTCTCCCAATAATATAGCCTGATGAATCAGGGGAAAAAGGGTCAGGACCCAAACAGGTTAGACACCAAGAATTGGAGTCTAAAAGGAAAACCATGTTTCCACAGTGAAGGCACTTCTTAGGGGAAGAAGGCTCCATGTTGGAGAGGCCTGGTAGGCCTCAAAAAGTTAAAACAAATACTGAGGAGAAAAAATTTCTCTAAGTTTGTAAAAGAAAAGAATAAAACACCGGCGGTACCGGTATCGGCGGGAAAGACAGCCGCGACCACAAGAAAACAAGAAAATAAGGATTTTAAAGAAAAAAGTTTCTGCGGTGACAGGAGGACGTCCTGTCGGCTCGGCGGAAAAATGAAAACTGAGGAGAGGCAGTGGGAAAGGTGGAAAGTCAGCGCGCAGGCGCGAGGGATGCTCCTAAAAGCTTTCTGATTGGATGCTGGGGAGCATTCCCGTGCAGGCTCCGTCGGTACCGACATACCCATATGTGAAGACTCATTCCTACTTGTTCCTGGAGATAGACTGATAGAATTATGCAAGACCAACAATCTATTCATCTCAAACACTTTCTTCCAGCAGCACAAGTGGCGACTGTACACATGGACTTCACCCAATGGATTGTACAAAAATCAAATTGACTACATCTGTGGGTCAGCGATGGAAAAGCTTAACAACATCAACAAAGACAAAACCTGGAGCTGATTGTGGTACGGGTCACCAACTACTAGTATGCAAACTCAAGCTAAAGTTGAAAAAGAGCAAGCCACTCATGAATGTTGCAAAATGTGACCTTGAGAATATACCACTGGAATTTAAAGACTGCCTGCAAAATTGATTTGCTTTTTTTAGATACAAATGAGAGTTCCAGAAGAGTTATGGAATGACATCAAGAAGGTTGTGTTGGAAGAAAGCGAGAAATCTCTACAAAAGGTGAAAAAGCAATAACGGACAAAATGGATGACGGAAGAAACTCTGAAAATTGCCCAGAAACGCAGAGAAGTTAAAGCCAGAGGAGAAAGAAAGACAATTGCAGAACTCAGAGATTTCCAACATGCAGCAAGACAGGACAAGGAAAAGTACTACAATCACACATGTAAAGAAATAGAAGTAGAAACTATTAGAGGAAGAACAAAATCGGCTTTCCTAAAACTACTAGAGTTAAAGAAAAAAGTCCAGCCTCGAATTGTAATGTTACAAGATGCTTAAGGTTCTATGTTGAATGATGCTGAGAAGATCAAGAAAAGGTGGAAAGAATATACAGAGTTTTTATATGATAAAGATCAAGTGGACCAACAGCTGTTTCAATCTGTACCTTATGATCCGGAACCACTGGTGATGAAAGAAGAAGTCGAAGCAGCATTGAAAGCCTTATCAAAGAACAAAGCACCAGGCGTTGATGGCATTCCCATAGAATATTACAGCAATCTGATGCAGCTGTTACCATACTTACAAGGCTCTATCAAGAAATTTGGAAGACATCATCATGGCCAACTGATTGGAAAAGATCTGTGTTTATGCCAACCCTAAAGAAAGGTGATCCAACTGACTGTGGAAATTAATGCACAATCGCTCTTATCCCACATGCCAGCAAGATTCTACTGAAGAGTATTCAACAGAGACTACAACCATACCTGGAACAAGAGCTACCTGAAGTGCAAGCAGGGTTCAGGAAAGGAGGAATGAGAGACATCACGGATGTGAGATGGATCCTTGAAAAGACTAAATACCACCAAAAAGATATCTATTTGTGCTTTATCGACTACAGCAAGGCTTTTGACTGTGTAAACCATGAGAAACTCTGGGCCACATGGGTATAACAGAACACCTGATCGTTCTCTTGCATAATCTGTACATTGATCAAGAAGCAACAGTTTGAACGGAACAAAGAGAAACAGAATGGTTTAAAATAAGCAAAAGTATTCGACAAGGCTGCATACTTTTCCCTACCTGTTTAATTTATATGCAGAACAAATCATCAGAGAAGCAGGATTGTATGAAGACAACAGAGGTGTGACAACCTTCACTATTTATTTATTTAGACAGATTTGTATACCACCTTATCCTACAATCAAAGTGGTCACATCACTATGCTGATGATACCACATTACTGGCTGAAAGTGAAGATGATCTGAATCATTTGCTTCTCACGATCAAGGAACATAGTCTTAAAATGGGCCTGCACCTTAATGTAATGAAGACAAAGATCATGACAATTGTGGACAACTTTAACCTACTTCGATCAACTATCAATAAAGAAGCAACAAGCAGTCAAGAAATCCGACGACGCATTGCTCTTGGCAGAATGGCTATGAAAGACCTAAACAAGATTCTCAAGAGCAGAGATGTCTCTTTCCATACAAAGATTTGACTCATTCAAGCTATGGTATTTTCAACATCATATGGATGCGAAAGCTGGATAGTGAAAAAGACAGAGGAAGAAAATTGATGCCTTTGAATTATGGTGCTGGCGGCGAATACCACGTATACCATGGACTGCCCAAAGAATAAACCAGTCAGTACTAGAGGAGATCAAACCTAAGCTTTCTTTAGAAGCTCAGATGACAAGACTTTGACTTTCATACTTTGGACACATCATGCGAAGAGAAAGATCATTAGAGAAAGACATCATGCTTGGCAAGATAGGTCAACGCAAAAGAGTAAGGCCAGCAATGAGATAGATCGATACAATAACAGCAGCTACGGGTACCAGTCTGTGAACACAATGAGCCGCCTGACTGAAGACCGAACACAATTTAGGACAACAATCCAGAGGGTCGCCATGAGGTGACACCGACTCGACAGCACTTAACAATATGTATGGAACCACTAAAACGGCCTCAAACTCTCAGAGCCACCTATATGTAAAAACTCTTTTATAAATTATCTCATTCACTACTAAGCGTTTAAAGGAGTTCAACTCATGGACTTACTGGCGCTACTTTTACGTGCCAAGGTTTGGCGCTGCTTTGAATACCTATGATAAAGCCGCTGTTACCATGGGAAAACCTTTGGCCGAGGTCAGCTTTAAAAGATGCAGTCAGCCTGTTGAATTGAAGAGCAGAAGTGGCACTGTGTTGGCTTAAAAAGCGGCAGTCCTCAGAAATAGTAAATTGTGGACAAGAAAACTGTACCAGTCATTGTTCATGCAGTTTAGTGCTGTGAGCATATCTATCAGTACTGAGCAGAAGAGTACAAGTTGTAAAGTTTAAAATACAAGTGTAAAGCTTAAAGCGCCTAGACTCTGAGGCTTACACTGGAAAGCTTATGTTAGCATGTTAAAAGCCACAGTGCCCTGCAGTATATTCACTCAGTGTTACAGTATATATCAATTGGGAGACAATGATAATGTAACATCAATGGTTGGCTCATGATAGAGGCCAGTAAGTCCATAAATTGAGCTCCCTTAAACACTTAGCAGTGAAAGATAATTTATAATAAACTTTTTATATATAGGTGGCTCAGAGATCAAAGCCATTTTTAGTGGATCTATAAATATAGATGACTATGCAGGAATTTGCATTCTCCTTCTCCTAAAACAAGATGCACTTCCAACCTATTAAAAAATGGGAAGCAAAAGAGGAAGGCATCAGCCAGGCCTGCAAAAATGGCACTGGCTTGAAGGGGAAGTAAATACCATGTATCAAAATACAATGCTTGCCTTCATGTCAATGCTAACTCTTGCCAACCCAGCAGCTCCACGATTTTCTTGGCATTGTGACCACAAGCAGATTGCCAGGTCTTTCTTCTGAGGCAATGGAGGGTTAAATGACTTACCCAAGGTTACAAGGAGTGCCAGTGGGACTCAAACCCTGGTCTCTTGGTTATCAAGCCAGTGCTCTAATCACTAGGCTACTCTACTCCTACCATGTATCATTTAGGTTAAAAATAGCTGATTCTTAACTTTCAACTGGGTGTCCTAATTTCTGCCTGTGCTCCTCCCGTCTTGTGTCTTCTATCTTTAAAGTATCTGTGGACTAAGAAAAGTCCCTGTGTGCAAATCCACCTATTCTGAGCTGGCCAGATAGTATTGTGTTTTTCCTACTCTCACAGTTACTGTTCAGAGGAAACAGGTTGTGACATCATAGGTCTGTTGCCCCATTGTAAAAAAGGAAAGAAAACTCACATGGAACAGCTCACTGCAGCAGCGAAGTGACTGAGAAACCCAAAATAATCCAATCTACCTGGAAAAATTAGCAGCTCTGACCTGGAAAATGCAAAGCAGGTGTGTGCAGAGAACCACAGGGACCAGTTTTCACAAAGTGACTTCTTCATTCATCAATACAAAATGCTCACTCTGTGTTGCCAAGCCAACTCATTTTATCTAGACTACTTTTTTATATCTCTACCAGTGCTTATGATGGATTTTGGTTAGAGATCTAAAGGCAAAAAGCTCTGAAACACTGTGATCCATCCATCCCTTGATTCATTCAGTCCTCCTGCTGCTGTCCACAGAGACTGTCTTCTCATTCATAAGAGGAGAAAGCGTAGTTACTCACCTGTAACAGGTGTTCTCCAGGGACAGCAGGAATCAGTCCTCACATGTGGGTGACGTCGGTGCTGATTGTGCCCTGCAGAATTATCTCCCCAGCTTTCAAAGAAAGCCTTTGGGAGATGCCACCATTCATGTGTGGTCCCCTTTCTGTCCAAGGGTGCCATCTTACTCAGTCAGACGTCATAGCTTGAGCCGACAAAAGGCGGCAGCAAAAACATTATACAGCAGCTCCAAGGGGAGGAGGGAGGGTTGTGAAGACTGATTCTTGCTGTCCCTGGAGAACACCTGTTAGAGGTGAGCCACTATGCTTTCTCCAGGAACAAGCAGGAAGTCAGTCCTCACATATGGGACTCCCTAGCTACAAGCTACTGAGAACCTGCAGAAAACCATGGCCCAGCCCGTGAGCAGCCGCAAGCGAATCTGAGGAAAGACTCTAAAAACCCCAGAGTACAGGGAGAAACATTGCTCCGGTTAACCTGAACAAGAAGGGTCGGAGGGTAGAAGTTGCCTAAACCGCAAACAGATTACAGAGTATGGCCTGACCAAAGGCACTGTCCCGTTGGATCTCCCTCTCCAGGCAGTAGTGAGCTGCAAAGGTGTGAACTGAGGACCAGGTGGCGGCCTGGCAGATGTCTGCTATAGGAAAAGAGCATAGGCTTGCAACAGAGGTCGCCATAGCCCTGACGTTGTGTGCCATGACCCTGCACTCCAATGAAAGACTAGCCTGATTGTAGGCGAAGGCAATGCAGGTGGACAAGGTCCACTTGCTAACAATCTCCCCCAGTCGACTGGGGTCGTAGTAAACGAAAAGGTGCGAGGCTTTGCAGTGGCACTGGGTACATTGTAGGTAGAAGGACAGGGCACTCTTACAATCCAGAGTGTGGAGAATGGCTGCCGCCTTGTCAGCGTGGTCCGTGGAAAGAAGATGGGGAGCATTACCTCTAGGTTGAGGTGGAAGGCAGATACCACTTTCCGAAGGAATTTAGGGTGGGTGCGAAGCACGACCCTATTCTTGTAGAACCTAGTGTAAGGTGGCTCGGACACCAAGGCCTGAAGCTCGCTGACTTTGCAGACAGAGGTGAGCGTCACCAGGAAGACGACCTTCCTGGATAGATAACTAAAATGGCAGGTAGCCAGAGATTTGAAAGGTGGCCTGGTAAGCAGCATCAGAACCACAATGAGATCCCATTCCACCGGGGGTGGGCAGACGGGAAGCTTAGAGAGCAGCAGGCCCCACATAAATCAGGTAAGGAAGGGCTGCGTAGAAAGATTTTCCCTCTGTGGAGTGATGGTGCGCTGAGAGCGCGCTCAGGTGCACTGTGATGGAGTTGGACTTGAGTCTGGTCTGCGAAAGGTGGAGCAAGTTCTGCAGCACCATGTGCACCTGGCAGGAGAACAAGTCTACCCATTGCTCCACACACCAAACTGAGAATCTGCGCCACTCAAGGTTTAGGCTCCTCTCGTGAAGTTCTTACGAGAGGCCAGGAGGACTTCCTCTACCTGCCTTGGGAGGTTGAAGGATGCTAAGGTGATTCGCTCAGCAGTCATGCTGTTAATGACAGGGACCTCCGGTTAGGTGAAGACAGCCCTCCTCCTGGGTCAGTAGCCTCAGGGCATTTCCCAGAGGACCGGGAGCTCCGTTGAGAGGCAGAGCAACAGGGGGAAACCAAGACTGCCTGGGCCACTGTGGGGCCACCAGGATCATGGAAGCCTTGTCCCATAGGACCTTGAAGAGGGTCTGGGCGATTAGTGGCATGGGAGGGAAGGCAAACAGAAGGCCCTCTGACCACAAGATGAGAAAGGCATTTGCCTCTATCCAGGACGGCTGCAGTGGGGACAGCAGAAGCAGGGCAGTTGAGCATTGGCTGGGCAGGCAAAGAGGTCCAGACTTGAGGTTCCTCAGAGTTGGAATAGCTGCTGCATCACCCTGTGGTCTAGTTGCCATTTGTGCGGCTGGAGAATTCTGCTCAGCCTGTCTGCTAGGGCATTATCTTGGCCCGGAAGGTATACCACCCTTTTTTGAATTCAGTTACTGTCCTCATCTCTACCACCTCCACTGGGAGACTATTCCATGGATCCACTACTCTTTCCGTAAAGAAATATTTCCGCATATCACTCCTGAATCTATCTCCCTTCACCCTCATCCCATGTCCCCTCGTAGCAGAACTTGCTTTCAATTGAAAGAGGCTCTCTCCCTGAACATTTATGCCACGGAGGTATTTAAACATCTCAATCATATCACCTCTATCCCGCCTTTCCTCTAAGGTGTACATATTAAGATCCTTAAGTCTGTCCTCATATGCTTTATAATTAAGCCCATTAATCATTTTAGTAGCAACCCTCTGCACCGACTCCATCCTGTTCACATCCTTTTGAAGGTGCGGTCTCCAGAATTGCACACTATACTCCAAATGAGGTCGCACCAAAGACTTATACAGAGGCATTATCACCTCCTTTTTTTTGCTAGCCATTCCTCTCCGTATGCACCCAAGCATCCTTCTAGCTTTTGCCATCGCCTTTTCTACCTGTTTAGCTACTTTAAGATCATCAGACACAACCACGCCTAGGTCCCGCTCTTCTTTAGTGGACAAAAGTACTTCACCTCCTATACTGTATTGCTCCCTTGGATTGCTGCAGCCCAAATGCATGACCTTACATTTTTTAACATTAAATCCCAGCTGCCAAATTATAGATACCTCGTGGAAAGGGGTTTTAGCGCGGTTGCCAACCTTCTTACGAAAAAAAAGAAATTGATTGCAAATCACTGGACATGGAGATTTAAGACTATACCTCACTAATTTGAAGCCAAATATTGAACAATTGCTATCAGAGCATCAGGTTCATCCCTCTCATTAACAGCATTATTTGTGTATTACTTTTATGTAAGAATTTTACTAGGTTCTGATTTGTTTCGTTTCAAATCCAAATATTTACTTGCATTTTGTGTCTTTTCAATAAAGGTATGAATAAAAATTGTACATGTTTTTCTTTTTTTACGATTGTCCACTCTACAAAAAACTCTATCAAAGTGAGCAGCACTGTGTCAGCTGTCAAAAACACATTTGAAGTTAATAAGTTTAGGAAAATTCAATATTAGGCAGGCAGGGGGTCTACGGAAAACAAAAAAAATCGGCAAGTGGTCTACGGGGCAAAAAGGTTTGGGAACCTATGCTTTAGATCCAAGGAGCATAGCCAATCTCCCTGCTCGAGGTAGGGCAGCAATGTTCCAAAGGAGAGCATCTTGAACTTCTCCTGCATCAGGAACTTGTTCAGGTTTCGCAAGTCCAGAATGGACCTTAGGCCTCCTGTTCTTTTTGTAACCAGAAAGTATCGGGAGTAGAATCCTTTGTCCCTGAGGTGGTGGGGTACTGGACTCCACGGCCTTGTCCCTGAGGAGGCCTATGAGTTCCTGAAGTAGCAGGGCCTGGTGCAGGGGAGTCTGAGGGGGCTCTCCTGGAAAGAAAGGAGGCGGCGTCTGGTCCAGGTGAAGGAGGTAGCCTTCCCACACCACTTGGAGTGCCCAGGTGTCGATGGTGATGACAGGCCACGATGGGCAAAATGAGTCAGGCGCCCCCCTGTTGGCAGCTGCTCTCCCACGGGTGGAGAGGCTATGCTCAGGGAGTCAAAACCCTGACCCAGCCTGGGCAGAGGCCAGTGTTTGGGGCTTAGAGCCCTTAGGCTTGCATTGGCCTTGGCCCGCTCCTTTGCCGTGGTGACCCTGCTGCAGGGTCTGGGGGGCCTGGTATTAGGGATAGCCTCGGTAGGGCTGGCCTTTTCTGTGGAAAGGAGGCCTTTTCCCTGATGTTTTTTTCCTGGGAAGATGGAGGTCTTCCTGGAGAGCAGAGTCCTAGTGTTGAACTCTGTCTCGATCTCCGCCACCTTACCCTCCATCGGTTTTCCAAAGAGGTTTTCACCAAGGAAGGGGACATTGAGGAGTTTCTCCTGGACCCACTGCTTGAGATCCGATACCTGGAACCAGGCCTGGCGTCTGGCACTGATGCCTGCGGTGGCCGCCTTCACGTTAGACTCAAAGCCATTGTAGGTGGCTCAAGACATGTACTTTGAGCACTCCCCGATGCACTTCGTGAGGGTTTGGAAGCACCTTCCGCTGAGACCCACTGAGAAACCTGTGAGTTCTTTTGTGAGGTCTCAGAAATACATGCCGATGTATAGCTAATAGGCTTGTATTCGGCAACCCAGCATCGAGCCCTGGTAGCATTGCGGGGGCACGGAAGAGTGAGTCTTTGGGCTTTTCTGCCAGTGCATAGTCAACTCCACCACCATAGAGTTGTGAGGGGGTGCGCCTTCCGAAAGCCAGGGCCCCGCATGGTGTCCAGGCATCAGCTAACTATCAGCACCGATGCTGGTGTCTCCCACATCCGAAGGAGTCGCCGCCCGAGGATGGCAGGGACAGGGACCGTCAGGGCCTCCTTAGGTGGAGCTTCATACTGGAGGATTTTGAGCTCCTCCGTGCGAGGGTCCTGCTCCGACTCCGTGGCGAGAAACAAGGCCTTCGTCATGTCCTGGACAAACTTGAAGAATGAGGTGCCCTTGGGAGAGGCCGGCGACTTGATGCTGGGGGAGACATATCCAAAGGGAGATCACGGTGATTACGCATCTCTGGGAAAGCCTTGTCCTTGGACTCCCAGGTGTCAGGCTCGGATCGTATCTTCCGATGACCCACAGCAGCTGCTTGGTCGGAGCCACAAGCGCTTGCTGGGAAGGATCTCGCTACCGAGGACTGGAAGCGGGATCGAGAACCTTGCGAAGGATCAGTTCGAGGCTCAGGGCTCTTGGGGCCAGGTATCGATGCTTGCTACGAGGCAAGGAAGGCAGTAAGAACGTGTTTCAGTGCCATCATCCTGGCTCCCCACTCAGGAGTTGCAACCTTCAACACAGACACTGGGGTGACCAGATCCGGCATTGGTGAGGAGATGGAGTCTTCGATGGGACAGGCCTCAGGGGTCTGCGATCCATCATCAAAGACCTTGGCATCTGTCCTGGGTACCTTCGCCGTTCAGTCCGACTCCTCGGATACCCTCCAGAGACTATGGGACCTTGCACAGGACGTCCCGTGTCCCCAATTCCCAGGAAGAGGTCCTTGAGGATTTCTTCTTCTTCTTGCATTCCCGCTCCAGAGAACCCTTGTCAGAGTGTCTGCGGACCTGATCGAGCGCCACAGGGGCTTTACGCGACTCCGAGGATTGGCATGGGGCCTTAGAGCATAAGGTTACCGGGGACGCCGGAGCTGAATCTGACCTGTAAAAGATGTTATCTTGCTTATGCCAACAACTTTGGATGGCTTTCGCAGACATCTTTTTGTAAAGGGTGCAAACGCATGTCAGAATCTACCCCATAGTGTTTCTATGTTTATTTATTTACGTGGTTTATATACCACCTAATCTTATAGCCAAGACGATTTATATAGTACAGATCAATGCGTAGATACATGGAACATTCAAGAGTGAACAGAAGTAGAATTGAACAAGGTAACTGAACAAGATTAAGAGCATTGAACTTCACTCAAGATCAGTTTTTACAATATACATACATATATATATATATATATAGGATCTGAAGTAATCTGGCTTTTTCAATTTTTCAAACAGGTCTAAGGATGTTCAAAGGCCCAATGCAATATTTATGGTGCTGCTCTTTTCTGGGTAGGCTCCTTATTGTGTTAATTTTAGAAGCTGGTGTCATTATGGTATGGTAGATTTGCTTTCTAGGTCTTCAGTGACTTTTGTAGGGTTTTGTGTTAGTTCACAATCTGCTTGGTACTGGAGAGGCTGTTAATGAGATGACACCAGAATCGGATTTATTTTTTCTTATACGTTTGGTTCTATGGTGAAATGTCCTAGTTCTGGTCTGCACCTATGTTAGAGGAGGGGTTCTGTTGGACGCAAAATAGATGTTAAAACAGAAAGAGGGAGAGCCACATTTTTTTTGTCCCTTGGCGTGTGAGCACCTTACATCTACTTTGTTTTTTGCAGAATACATATTTACAGGTGTCAGTATTTTTTATCTTAGAGTGCCAGGCTAAATAATTAAACAGCTACAAATTGTTGCTGCATTTTAATTATATAGCCTGGGACTATGTTGCTTTCCTTATTTTTTTAGTCAGTAAATAGATCTCAATATCAGAGGAGTAGCAATAACAATCCAACACAAACAACTCACTCTTTCATTTACTTTGCATTCTTAATAGTATTTCCATTAAACAAGCTATACATCTGAAAACACAGAGACCTTCAGATATTCACTATGCCAATATAGTAGGTCCCAGCACTCTCATTCACTGGCCTCATCTGTAAGTGAAAATACAATATCTTAACAAACGATTTTCAACATCCATTTAAAACAGTTTGTCACTTTGTAATACCACCCGACATCACATCATATTTCAGACCAGTAACTCTTGCTTCAGAGGAATCTATATAACCTCTAACTATAATGATTTCACAAAACATCAACTGTCTTAGCATCCGTCTGGTTGGCAGCAGAATATAAATAATCATACATTAGCTAGCTCTGAATGTTCTTGATTGGTTTATGGTTGTTTTGAATATTGAGTTTGATTATGCTAATTGGGGACACATGTGATTAATGGTTGATGCTTAGAAGTGGACGATTATATTCTGACACCAACCAGATGGGTGCTAAGACAGCTGAATGTTTGTGAAATCGTGATGGTTGAAGGTTGTTTGTATAGAGTCCCCTGATGTAAGACTTACTGATCTGAAACATGATGTGATGTTAGGTGGTATTACAAAGTGACAAACTGTTTTAAGTGGATGTTGAAAATTGTTAAGATATTGCATTTTCACTTACAGATGAATGAGAGCACTGGGACCTACTATATGGGCATAGTTTCTCATTATAGTCCTAAAGCGAATATCTGAAGGTCTTTGTGTTTTCAGCTGTATAGTTTGTTTAATGGTAATACTATTAAAAATAAAAAGTAAATGAAAGGGAGAGTTGTTTGATGTTGGGTTCCTTAATTTTTTGGCAAACCCACTGAATGAGAACCTCTGCTCCCTTATGAGCATAACAGATGCCATAATGGGTCAGACGAAAGGTCCATCAAGCCCAATATCCTATTTCGAACAATGTCCAATCTAGTTCAGGTTCCGAAAAGGTAGACAGATTCCATGCTGCTTATCCCAGGGGTAAGCAGTAGATTTCCTCAGTCCCCTTTAATAATGGTTTATGTGCTTTTCCTCCAGGAATTTATCCAGACCTTTTTTTAAGCCCAGCTCCACTAGCTGCTTTTATTACATCCTCCTCAACAAATTCCAGTACTTGATTAACCACTCAGTGAAAAAATATTTTCTCTAGTTTTAAATGTGCTACATTGCAGCTTCATTGCGCGCCCCCTAGTCTTTCTACTTTTTGAAGGAGTAAACAACTGATATACACTTACTCATTCCACCTCACTCATTTTGTAGACCTTTATCATATCTCCCCTCAGATGTCTCTATTGCAAGCTGAAGAGCCCTAACCTTTTAAGCCTTTTCTTGTAGAGGTATCTGTCCATCCCCTTTATCAGTTTGGTTGCTCTTCTCTGTACGTTTTCTAATTCTGCTATATCCTTTTTTAGACATGGCGATTAGAACTGCACATAATATTCGAAGAGCGGTCACACCATAGAGTGATACAGAGCCATTATGATATCCTTGGTTTTATTCTCTATCTTTACTTATGGTTCCTAGCATTCTATTTGCTTCTTTGGTCACCGCTGTATACCGAGCAGAGAATTTCAACGTATTATCTAAGATGGCACCTAGATCCTTTTCCTGGGTGGTGATTTCTAATGTGAAACCTTGCATCATGTAACTGTAGTTTGGATTGTTCTTCCCTAATTGCAAAACTTTGCATGTGTCCACATTAAATTTCATCTGCCATTTGAATGCCCAGTCTGTCCCTCACCTGTTTGATATACTGGCTTCCTATCCATCTAGTGTATTTTATTTTTAAAGATAATCACAATGAATATATAAATGATATGCAAATATGTCACAATACCCTTTGCCGCCGCCCCCCCCCCCCCCCAAATGAAGCAGTCAAACTATGCCCATGTTGGGAAGTAAATTGGTGATTCCCTGCATGGTAGTGCAAAGCAATTCCACTAAGCTACTGGGCTGATACCCAAATGTCCAGATGTTTACTGAAAAATATGCCTCACCTTTTTCCGCTGCTGTTTCTGATTTTCCTTGAATTCCTCCATCTTTCTGGCCTCGTCACGTAGAATCTGTGCTAGCTGGATATGACATTGTCCCACATTCTCTACCTCTGCAATTGATTTCATTTGATTTATTAAAATGTAATATTCTGCTTATTGAAATACATTTCAGCAGTTATAATATAAAACAACCATAAAAATACAAGCAATATAGAAATATTCAGCCTAAAGGCAAACCTGAAGTCTGCGCCAGAGAGGGGTAGAAGCAGCAGACAGGAGGAGATAGAAACGGTGACACAGCGCCCAAGCAATGGCTCAAAAACCATGATGCAGCACTGTGTCATGGTTTTTGAGCCATTGCACCCCTGCAGGCCTCAGAGAGGGGCAGCAGCAACGGTGCTTCTGGAGGCCCAGTGCTCTAGGTGATCACCTAGTTCACCTAATGGTAGTGCCAGCCCCAATTACGCACAATATCAAACCTTCCCCACTAAAATAAGTCAGATATTTATTATTGCTTACTGTCTGCACTATATAAACACTAGCCACCGCTGGGCGATTTAATTGAAGGATTATATTTTCAAATGAAAATAAATTGGATATATATTTTTTGAAATGCATATGCAATTATTTTTAGAGGGTTATTATGATCTGTGAACATTAGTCCTGATTTCCACAAAAAGAAACTTTTGAATTATATGAGAAAGGGCTCTCTAGAGTGTTTCTGAGATCTTTTCCCTCTAATTCTATTGATTCTGGAGAAGTTAAATGCTTGGTGATTGAACATGCTCGCTTTCTACAGCAGTTGGCTAGATTGCTTATTTATATATTTTGCTGCTAGGTAATTTTATAAAGTCATTTTCAACACAAAGGTGAAAACGACTTCTTATAACATACCAACCAGCGTAAAAGCCATGCTTTGGCATGAAGGTGCGTACTTTGCCGATAAGCGTAGCTGGGGGCATGTGCGCTCTGGGCAGAATGCAGGCTGTGTTTGCACGTAGATTATAAATACTTCAATCTGTGTGCATTTGTATATAAAGTATGTGTGACTATTTATACCTGCTCACTAGCACATGTAAGCGATCAAACCTACATTCAAAGCACATTCACTGTCACATAGTATTCTATACAGATAAACAGGCACCTACTCTTCTTTATAAAATAAAACCTATGTAGGCATCTACCCATGGTGCCCTGTTACAAAATTACCCTCTATAGGTAGAGGAACCATCAGGCTTTTTTTTTGTTTGTTTCTTCCATTACTGTTTGGATGGTAACTGTTTTTAAGTGTTCTTTGATTATTTGTAGAATTAGACAAGAGAGAGGTGGACTTAAATAATTCCTCTAAGGCCGCTACTAGTGGCTACACACAGCTGGTTTTCACAGCATGTGTTGTGAGATAAATGAAGAACAGCAGTTTAAAAGTACACTTTTGAGGGTCCTAAATGCATTTACTGATAATAGACTTCAGAATAAACTTTCCCAAATGTCGTTTTCATTCACTGCAAGTGCATATTCAGAATTTGCCACCTCTTGAGAAAACTGTTAAAATTTTACTTACTTCATTGAAGGTTTTGTTGGTATGATGGGGGCTGGTAAGTCTCTGGCCTTGTAACAAAACAGAATAACCAAAATAAAATGAAACTGCAGAGAGATCATTCGGACCTCCGGGACTGAAGTGCGACCATAGCTTTGTTTCGTTACAAGGCCAGAGACTTATCAGCCCCCCTCATATTATTTCAAGCTCCAGTTGAGACTTTATATAAATTTTGTATATGCTTCTCCTCCTCCTAAAAGTATTAACTCCTTTTTCCCACCTCAATCAACTCATTCTCATTATTTGAGGTCCACTGCATTTCTCTTTTCACCCCACTTTCGTTCCAGATAGCTATCTAAATCCCCCTTTTCTTTCCTTGTTGATTTTCATTCCTAGCTTTTCTTCTTCCTAGAACCATCTCCCTCTCTTTTTTCTTGAAAACTTTAGTCTTTGCACTGATGGGCCTTCTGATTCTCTTGTTTCAAAGTTTCTTACCTTAACCGCCTCATTTGATCTGCAGCTATGTTTTACTGCTCCCACTCACCAGAACAGCTACTGCTTTGACTTGAGTTATTTCCAGTATGTATGTATTTATTTATTTATTTTTATATACCGCATTTCCGAAGATCAGTGCGGTTTACAGGGACCATAAATAAATATTACATGGAACGGTTAACAGTTATAAATAGTATGTGCATGGAAAGCGTAGTTACTCACCTGTAAAAGGTGATCTCCGGGAACAGCAGGAATTTAGTCTTCACATATGGGTATCGTCGGTACCGATGGAGCCTGCGTGGGAATGCTCCCCGGCGTCCAATAAGAACGCTTTTGGGAGCATCCCTCAGCACATGCGCGCTGCCTTCCCGCCTTCCCAACTGTCCCTCTTCAGTTAAGTTTGTAGCTGAGTGAAAGGATAGAGGGAGAGAGGAAAGAGACAAAGAGATAGAGAGACAACTCCTAGGGGAGGTGGGTGGGTTGTGAAGACTAAATTCCTGCTGTTCCTGGAGATCACCTGTTACAGGTGAGTAACTACGCTATCTCCAGGAACAAGCAGGAATGTAGTCTTCATATATGGGGACTCCCTAGCTGAAGATACCACCCTAGAAAGGTGGGAATCCTTCCTCCCATGGATCTCTGGCATTCCACCAGGGTTGGTGGGTAGGAGTTGAATTAGGTCTGAAAGAGATTTTGAAGAACAGCTTGGCCAAAGAAGGCATCCCAACGGGAGGCTTTATCCAGGCAGTAGTGGGCCATGAAGGTGTGTACCGAAGCCCAGGTGGCTGCTCGACAAATGTCATCGATAGACAGAGCATGGAGATTAGCCATGGAAGTTGCCATGGCTCTCACGTTATGAGCTGTGACATGGTCCTGAAGAGAAAGACCCTTACTCTCATAAGTAAAGGATATGCATTGGGCAATCCATTTAGATAAAGTTCTTTTGGAGACCAGTTGTCCCAAATGACTGGGGTCAAAAGCTATAAAACGTTGCGAGGACTTTCTATGTTGATGTGTTCTCTGTAGGTAAAAGGCTAAGGCTCTTTTACAATCCAATGTAGGAAGGTTTCTTTCTGCATTAGAGGCGTGAGGCCTCGGAAAAAATACAGGAAGATAAATTGATTGATTTAAATGAAAAGGCGAAACCACCTTTGGCATAAAGTGTGGATGAGTTCTAAGAACATCCTTATCATGGTGAAACCTACTATAAGGAGGATTAGCCACTAAAGCTTGCAGTTCACTAATGTGACGTGCAGAGGTGATTGCAATTAGGAAGATGACCTTCCAGGTCAAAAACGTAAGGGTTGTAGTAGCTAAAGGCTCAAAAGGAGGCTTCATGACATGAGCTGCCTGAGAACTAGATTTAGCTCCTATGCCACCGGTGGTGGCTTAATGGGAGGTTTGGTTAATAGAAGACCTCTCATAAATCTGGATATGAGTGGATGAGAGGAAATTGGTTGTCCATTCAGAGGCTTATAAGAAGCTGCAATAGCACTAAGATGGACTCTTACCGAATTGGTCTTTAGACCAGAATTCGATAAGTGAAGGAGATACTCTAGTATCGATTCTAAGGGTATCCCCAAGGGGGCTTAATCCCTTCTTGGAGCACCATATAGTAAAACGTTTCCACTTAAAGGCATAAGATCTTCTTGTGGAAAGCTTCCTAGAAGCCTGAAGGATCTCCTTTACCTGTTGGGACAGGTTGAAATCCTGGAGGTCTAAACCTTCAGCAACCAGGTCGTGAGATGCAGGGACTGGGGATTCGGGTGCCATAGCATCCCGTTCTCTTGGGAAAGGAGATCTGGAGCATGCCCTAACTCCAGAGGTGCATCTTGAGAGAGATGTAGAAGCAGGGGATACCATGCTTGGCGTGGCCATTGTAGCGCTATGAGAATCATGCGACCCCTGTCTCTCTGAAGCTTGAAGAGTGTTTGGGGATGAGGGGAATGGGTGGGAAGGCATAAAGGAAGCCCTGACCCCAGTGAAGGAGGAAGGCAACCCTTGTCTGACAATTGTGAGCCGGAATCCTGGAACAGAACCGGGGACGTTTGGCATTCAGTGGACTTGCAAAGAGGTCTATGTCTGGAGTGCCCCAGAGATGAAATATCTTTGCCACCTGGTCCAGATGGAGGGACCACCCGTGAGGCAGCAGTACTCGACTGAGTTTGTCTGCCCAAAGGTTTTGAATGCCTGGAAGATATACCACTAGAAGGTGAATTTGATACTCTCTGGCGAGGGCCCACAGTCGTAAAGCTTTGTTGCATAATGACAGAGAGCCTTTCCCGCCTTGCTTGTTCACATAGAACATTGCTACTTGATTGTCCGTCTGGACTAGGACTGTCTTGTAGCTGAGCTGGATGTGGAATACTCGAAGAGCTAAAGAGATTGCTCTTAATTCCAGGAGGTTTATGTGCAGACCAGCCTCCTGTGGAGTCCAGGTTCCCTGGGTAGAGAGATGATTCAGGTGTGCTCCCCAACCCACTTGCGATGCATCTGTTGTTAGGGTGGCCTGAAAAGGGGGTTGATGAAAAGGAGACCCCATTGTCAGATTTTCTAGGGATTACCACCATTGGAGGGATAAAATTAGTCGTTGAGAGTTTATTATTTTGTCCGATAAATAACCTGTGGCCTGTGTCCACTGTGTGGAAAGGGTCCACTGAGCTGCTCGCATGTGGAGACGAGCATATGGGACTACATGAACCGTGGATGCCATATGTCCCAGAAACTGTAGTAGCTCTCGAGCAGTTAGGGAGGATTTTCCTGCTGCTTGAGAAGCTAGTTGCATTATGCGGGCCAGTGGAAGGAAAGCCCTTGCCTGTCTGGTATCTAGACAGGCTCCTATGAATTCCAGGCATTGGGAAGGAACAAGTTGGGATTTTGGAAAGCTTATTACCAACCCCAAGTATTGGAAGATTCACATTGTGTGAGACAGTGCAGTGCTGGCCTCTGCAACTGTAAGGGAAGACAAATATCCCCAGAGTTCATAGAAATGCAGCTACTACTGCCATGCATTTCGTGAATACCCTTGGTGCTGAAGCTAGACCAAAGGGAAGAACCCTGTACTGGAATTTTTTTCCCCTCAAAAGGAATCGTAAGAATTTCCTGTGATCTGGATGGATCAGAATGTGAGTGTATGCATCCTTTAAGTCTAGAGAGCAAAGCCAATCCTGGCTTTGAAGGTATGGCAGAAGAGTTCCTCGAGAAATCATTTTGAACTTCTCTCGAAACAGGTATTTGTTCAATTCTCTGAGGTCTAAAATGGGTCTGTGTCCTCCTGTTTTCTTTGGAATTAGAAAATAGGGGGAGTAGAACCCTGCACCCCATTGAAGAATGGGTATCTCCTCTATTGCCCCTTGGGCAAGAAGTGTTGAGACCTCGTGATCTAACAGATTGTTTGCGGAGGTTTGAGAATTGAATTGCTTTAGAATTGTAGGAGGGGGCATGCTGTGAAAATGAAGCTTGTACCCTTCTCCTACAATGGACAAAGTCCAATCTTCTGCTGTTATCTGATGCCATCTGTTGGCAAAGTGGCATAACCTGCCTGGGATATTGGGGGGTTGGGGACCCCTCAGAGGCAGGAAGGCTAAGCTCTCTAGGAAGGAGTCAAAGCTCTTGAGGGATCTGAACCTGCAGAGCTGGTTGGGCTCTGGGGCCTTTTGGCTTCTTTTGCTGTCTAGTTTGTCCCTTTTGGGCACCCTGACCCTGAGATTGAATCTGCTGGGTATAGGAAGGATAAAATTTCCTCTTTTTTCTGAAAAAGGGTTTTTTATAAGACTTCTTTTTGGCTTGAGTGGCTGAAGATTTTGACAATCTATCAAGTGTAGTATTGTCAGCATCTAACTCATTAGCCTTTTCCTGCCAGTTCTTGCTGAAGAGATTCTCTCCCGTGCAAGGAATGTTGCCTAACTTGTCCTGTACCCAAGTCTCCAAGTCTGATGCCTGAAGCCAGGCAATCCATTGTGCGCCAAAGGCAATAGCAGAGGTTCTGCTGATGCATTCAAAGCAGGCAAAGGCTGCACAATTTACAAACTTGGAGACATCTTGAGCATGCTTAACTAGAGCAAGAAAGTCTTGTCTCTTGTCATCTGGGAGAAATGGGCTCATAAGCTCCAAATCTCCTGTAACGTCCTTGAGGAACATTCCCATATACAGCATATATGAACTGATCCTAGCTGAAAGCATGGAAGCCTGAAAAGTTTGGCGCCCAAAAGCATCCAGAGTCCTGCATTCACGACCTGGAGGATTGGATGCATGCCTCTTTGCACTTTTCATCCTACAGAAGGCTGACTCCACCACCATTGAATGGTGTGGCAGCTGAGTCTTTTGAAATCCAGGACATGGCGGAACTGGATACATAGTATCAAGTCTCCTAGAGTGAGGAGATGTAGTCAGAGGTGTCTCCCACATTCTGAGCATCAAGTTATGCAGAATTTCATGGATGGGCAGAGTGGCTGCCTCCTTTGGAGCTTTAGGATATTGGAGAATTTCCAATTCCTTTGCTCTGGGTTCCTCTTCAGGAGCCACCGTGATTCAAAGGCCCTTGGCCATATCACGAATAAAATCCTGAAAAGACATGTCCTCTGGAGGTGACATTCTGCGTTGGGGAGAAGAGGGATCCTCTGGGAGAAACCCTCTAGAACCAGCAGAATTGTCAGAGTCTTCGGAATCGGAGGATTCGAAGTATTCCTGACCACGATGCTCATGCAAAGCACGGTCCCGGTATCGATCGAAGTCGGTACCAAGTTGATTCGGTACCGATCTGTCGATTCCAGCCAAAGATGGCATGGGAAAAATTCCCACTGGGGCCGGTACCGTCGGTACCGGTACCGGTGTCCGTTGGACCAACGGTACCGCAGCTGAGAGAAGAGCTGCAATGCTGCGTTCGATAGCAACGAACCTCTCATCTGTCGACGCTGCCGATGCCTGGATATCGGTACCGGTGAAAACGTCCAGAACCCCTGAGCATGGCACAGGTAGTTCTTGCGAGGTCGGGGCCTCGAGAACATCCTGGAGCCCCATTGATGCTTTGGAAGCCGAAGCCTCCCGCCGGGGCTGCTTTGCCGGTGTGGTTCCCTCAAGGGCAATGCCAATGGCCTCTCGATGCTTAGCAGGAGAGCTACCCTTTGAGGACCGGCTTTTATGTTTAGTTACCTGAGATCCATGGAAGGAAGAGAATGCACAGTTACTTACCTGTAACAGGTGATCTCTGGGAACAGCAGGAATTAGTCCTCACATATGGGTACGTCGGTACCGACGGAGCCTGCGCGGGAATGCTCCCCAGCTTCCCAGAAAGAAAGCTTTTGGGGCATCCCACAGTGCATGCGCGCTGCCTTCCCACCTTTCCTACCAACTCTCCTCAGTTCAAGTTTAAAGCTGAGACAATAGAGAGAGAGGAAAGGAAAGAGAAAGAGAGATACAACTCCTAGGGGAGGTGGGAGGGTTATGAGGACTAATTCCTGCTGTTCCCAGAGATCACCTGTTACAGGTAAGTAACTGTGCTATCTCCAGGAACAAGCAGGAATAAGTCCTCACATATGGGGACTCCCTAGCTAAGATGCCTGGGAGATCCCCAAGGGTATGAGACCCTGAAGGGTTCCTCGTCTTCCTATGGATCTCAGGCATCCATTCAGGGAAGGAGGGCAGGAATTGTTCAAGAATGGAACAGGTGTCTGAGGACAGCCTGACCAAACAAGGCATCCCGGCGGGAGTCCTTGTCCAAACAGTAATGGGCTGTGAAGGTATGAACCGAGGCCCAGGTGGCTGCTCGACAGATCTGGTCGATGGACACAGAATGAAGATGAGCCATAGAGGTGGCCATGGCCCTCACATTGTGAGCTGTGACATGGCCCTCCAGAGAAAGGTTCTTACTCTGGTAAACAAAAGAAATACACAGAGCAATCCAATTGGACAGTGTTCTCTTAGAGACTGGAAGTCCTAAATGAGAAGGATCAAAAGCAACAAAAAGCTGGGAAGACTTTCTATGTTGCTGTGTCCTGTGTAAGTAAAAAGCCAGAGCTCTTTTACAAACTAGAGTATGAAGGTTCCTTTCTGCACTGGATGCATGAGGAGCTGGAAAAAAGACAGGTAAATATACCTCTTGATTAAGATGAAAAGGTGAGACCACTTTAGGCATAAAGTGAGGATTTGTCCTAAGGACTACCTTATGATGGAACCTTGTATAAGGTGGATTAGCCACTAAGGCCTGCAGTTCACTGATGCGGCGAGCAGAAGTGATTGCAATAAGGAAAATAACCTTCCAGGAAAGAAATTTCAAGGAGGTAGTGGCTAAGGGTTCAAAAGGTGGCTTCATAAGCTGACCAAGAACCAAATTTAAGTCCAATGCCACCGGAGGAGGTCGAATGGGAGGTTTAGTTAAAGTTAGGCCTCTCATGAATCTTGCAATAAGAGGATGAGAGGAAACAGGTTGTTCATTGATAGGCTTAAGGGATGCTGCAATAGCACTTAAATGGACCCTTACTGAATTCGTCTTAAGGCCTGCATTGGAAAGATGCAGAAGATATTCCAATAGAGAATTCACAGGAAGTGCCAGAGGGTCAAGACCCTTTTGAGCACACCAAATGGAAAATCTTTTCCATTTAAAAGCATAGGAACGCCTAGTGGAAGGTTTCCTGGAAGCATGGAGGATATCCTTCACTTGCTGAGAAAGACTGAAGTCTTGAAGGTCTAGGCCTTCAGTAACCAAGCTCTGAGGTGAAGGGACTTGGGGTTTGGATGCCACAAAGTCCCCTCCTCCTGAGACAGAAGATCTGGAGCAGCTCCCAAGTCCAGGGAGGGGGCTTGGGAGAGATGCAGAAGTAGAGGGTACCACACTTGGCGTGGCCAGCGTGGAGCTATGAGTATCATAGATCCTTGATCCCTCTGAAGTTTGAACAGAGTCTTGGGAATCAAAGGAATGGGTGGAAAGGCATACAGGAAGTCCTGACCCCAATGAAGGAGGAAGGCATCCTTGGCCTGAACTCCCTGACACGGAATTCTGGAACAGAACCGGGGAAGTTTGGCATTCCACGGACTTGCAAATAAGTCTATGTCCGGGGTTCCCCATTCCTGGAAGATTCTGAGTACCTGATCCATGTGCAGGGACCATTCGTGTGGAAGCAGAACTTGACCGAGTCTGTCTGCCCAAGAGTTTTGAATTCCTGGGAGGTATACTGCCAGGAGATGGATTTGATGCTCTCTGGCGAAAACCCATAATCTTAGAGCTTCGTTGCAAAGCGACAGAGAGCCAGTTCCTCCTTGCTTGTTTATGTAAAACATGGCTACCTGATTGTCCGTTTGAATGAGGACTGTCTGGTAGTTGAGGAGGGCATGAAAGACCTTGAGAGCTAGGAACACTGCTCGAAGTTCCAAGAGGTTGATATGAAGGGAGGTCTCCTGTGCCTTGGGTGGAGAGGTCCTGTAGATGAGCTCCCCAACCTGTTTGGGAGGCATCTGTTGTGAGGATTGCTTGGGGCAACAAAGGTTGGAAGGGGGACCCCAGCAACAGATTTTGAGTGGACATCCACCATTGGAGAGACCAAAAGAGACGTTTGGAGTTTGCTATTTGGTCTGAGAGAGCTCCTGAAGCTTGAGTCCACTGGGTGGACAAAGTCCATTGAGCTGCTCTCATGTGTAGGTGAGCATAGGGCACCACATGTACTGTGGAAGCCATGTGGCCTAGTAGCTGTAGCATCTCCCGGGCAGTTAAGTGGTTCTTTGACTGAATCTGGGAGGCTAACTGCACTAGACGTTGGCAACGAGCCTGGGGAAGATAGGCTCTTGCAGTAGTGGTGTCCAACCAGGCCCCTATGAATTCTAGGGACTGAGTAGGGGTGAGCTGAGAATTTGGGAGGTTTACCACAAGTCCCAGATACTGCAAAATGCGCCTGGTGCTGTCCAGGGAAATCTGGGCTTCTGACTGAGATGGAGCTCGGATGAGCCAGTCGTCCAGGTAGGGGAAGACAAATATTCCCAGAGTGCGTAGAAATGCAGCAACTATCGCCATGCATTTGGTGAACACTCTTGGAGCAGAGGCTAGACCGAAAGGAAGCACCCTGTATTGGTAATGTTTTCCCTGGAACAGAAAACGTAGGAATTTTCTGTGGGATGGATGGATGAGTATATGAGTGTATGCATCCTTGAGATCTAGAGAACAAAGCCAATCCTGACTGTAGGTATGGAAGGAGAGTGCCTAAAGAAAGCATCTTGAACTTCTCCTTGCATAGAAATTTGTTCAATTCTCTGAGATCTAGAATGGGTCTGTATCCCCCTGTTTTCTTTGGAATGAGAAAGTAGGGGGAGTAAAACCCTGACCCCTGTTGAAGAAGAGGAACTTATTCTATGGCCCTCTGGGCCAGAAGGGTGGTTACCTCCTGATTCAGAAGGTCGAGGAGAGATGTGGGAGAATTGAAATGTCTCACCATGGTGTAGGGAGGAAGGTCTGAGAAATGAAGTTTGTAGCCCTCTCTGATGATGGAGAGGGTCCACTGCTCTGATGTGATTTGCTCCCATCTGGGAGCAAAATGAGCTAACCTTCCTGGAATGGTGAGAGGTTCTGGCTGTTATAGAGCCAGAAAGGTTAAGTTCTCTAGTATCAAGTCAAAAACCCTGAGGGGCTTGGCACTGCTGGGTTGCAGCAGCCCCTGCAGGTTTAGGCCTGGCCTGTTTAGGTTGCTGACGCTTAGTAGCAAAGCGACCTGTATTAGACTGTTGACCAGAAGTGGAAGGAAATCTCCCCTTCTTGTAAAAAGACTTTTTAAAAGATTTTTTCTTGGCCGGAGTGGAGGTAGACTTAGAAAGTCTATCCAGAGCAGCATTTTCTGCATCCATTTGAGTGGCTTTAATTTGCCACTCTTTGCCAAATAGATTTTCACCTGTACAGGGCAGATTTCCTAAACCATCTTGAACCCAGGGTTCTAGATCAGAAGCCTGGAGCCAAGCAATTCTACGAGCAGCTATAGCAATGCCTGAGGCTCTGCTGGCACCCTCAAAAGAATCAAAGGCTGCCCTGTTGGAAAACTTTGAAATGTCTTGAGTATGCTTAAGCCAAAGAAGGAATTCATCCCTTTTATCCTCTGGAATAAAAGGGAGAAAGTTGTGCAGCTTTTCTGCAACCTCCTTCAGAAACATACCCATATAAAGGCTGTATGAATTGATTCTGGCAATAAGCATGCTAGCTTGGAAGATTTTCCTACCAAAAGCATCCAAGGTCCTGCATTCTCTTCCTGGAGGAGTAGAAGAGTGTCTTTTGGTACTCTTTATCCTCTTCATAGCTGACTGCACCACAAAGGAGTGGTGAGGAAGCTGAGTTTTTTGAAATCCAGGAGAAGGAGGGACACGGTACATAGTGTCCAATTTACGAGAATGAGGAGAAAGGGTGAGAGGAGTCTCCCACAATTCAATCAAATGTTCTTGAAGAATTTCATGAATTGGCAAGGTGACTGCCTCTCTGGGAACCTTAGAGTATCCCAAAATATCTAATTTTTTTGCTCTAGGTTCTTTTTCAGAGGTTACTGAAATAGAGAGTCCTTTAGCTACTTCTATTATGAAGTCTTGAAAGGACAAATCCTCTGGAGGAGACATTCTCCTTTTTGGAGAAGAAGGCTCCTCAGGAAGGGTGACAGATACTTCAGGAGACTCATCCGATGACTCAGAATCATCAGAAGAATCGAAGTATCGTCTGCTCGATTCCAAAGATCGATAAGCGTATCGATCGGTACAGACATCGGGTGTCCCCGGTACCGGGTCGATACCGAGAAAGAGCCCAGGACAGGGAGCTGGAATCGGCATCCTGGCTGATGTCGATGCAGCCGGTACCGGTATCGAAGTTGGTACCGGTACCGGCGCCGGTACCGACAACAGAGCTTGTTGTGGTACCGACGGCGTCGCAGCCTTGATGAAAGCCAGTATAGCCTGCTGCATGGATTGCACAGTGTGATCCATGGACGCCACGACTGCCTGAATGTCGGTACTGGGAGATTGTGCCGGTACCCCAGAGCAGTCTAACAGGTGATCGGTCGAGGCCGTGCCATCGATGTCAACCTGTAACCCCATAGGAGCAGCTTTGGAAGCCGAAGCTTCCCGCCAGGGTTGTTTGGCTGGGGCAGGATCCTCAAGGGCAAGCCCGGAGACATCTCGATGCTTAGAGGGAGATTTGCCCTTCGAGGACCTGCTAAAAGTATGTTTGGTTACCTGAGACCCATCAGGAGAAGAAGACCTGGAAGATGTCGATGCCACCGCTGGTGCATCCGTGGGAAACAGCACATGGAGCTTGGCTGCCCGGTTCTGTAACCCTCGTTTAGACATTAGAGAACAGGACTGGCAATCCGGGATGGAGTGTTCAGGCCCCAAACATTTAAGACACCATTCATGGGTATCTGTAACAGAAATTGTACCGCTACACTTAGTGCATTTTTTGAAGCCGGAGGCTGGTTTTTCCATGAGGGAAAGTTTCTTGTGGGCCTGGAGGCCTAAGAAGAAAAATACACCAAGTGAGGAAAAAGTATTATTATTATTTTTTTTTTTTAGAAGAAAAGACCGGCGGTACCGGTCCGGCGTCGGAGAAGGCAGACACGCGACCAAAGAAATAAATTAAAATAAAGAACTTCTTCAGCGGTGACAGGAACACGACCTGCTGGCTCCGTGGAAGAGAAGAACTGAGGAGAGTTGGTAGGAAAGGCGGGAAGGCAGCGCGCATGCGCTGTGGGATGCCCCAAAAGCTTTCATTCTGGGAAGCTGGGGAGCATTCCCGCGCAGGCTCCGTCGGTACCGGTGTACCCATATGTGAGGACTTATTCCTGCTTGTTCCTGGAGATCTATATACAGTTAGAGAGTTGCTTACAACTTGGAGTGACTAAGTGACTATATACAGTTAGAGCAGGGGTTCTCAACCCTGTCCTCAGGACCCACCTAGCCAGTCGGGTTTTCAGGATAACCACAATGAATATGTATGAGAGAGATTTGCATACACTGCCTCCATTATATGCAAATCTCTCCATGCATATTCATTGTGGTTATCCTGAAAACCCGACTGGCTAGGTGGGTCCCGAGGACAGGGTTGAGAACCCCTGAGTTAGAGGGTTGCTTACATCTGATGATATATTAAGGAGTAGCTAGATGAGAGGGGGTTATGTTATCCCATCAAAATGTTCTTTGAAAAGCAGCCCCCTGGAAGGTCATGGGTGACTCCAATTTGTTGTGGTAAAGCATTCCATATGCATGGAACATGCAGGAAAAATGCCATATCAGGTTTAAAATACTTTCCTTCAACTGCTCTCTCTCTATTCTACCTCTCTCTGACCATCATCTGATAACTTTCACCCTTAAACACCCTCCTCAGTAGTCTTATCCAATAACCACCAGCACCTTTAGGAATATCCAGGCTATCTTGAACCCTCTCCAATATTGTCTCTCTTGCTATACTTTATCAGAGTCTGTCGATGAAGCAGCTTCTACTTATAACACTATACTATCTTCTGCTTTAGACACCTTTGCCCCACTCCTAGATTATCATGTAACACATTCCAAACCCAAACTCATTTCGATCTGCTCTTACGCTAAGCAAGATTATTATATCCAATCTAACAGATGCTCTTGCCTCCAAGTCCACACTCTTTATCCCACTTACCTCTCTCTTCAAAATTCTTCTGCTGTCCATCCCCACTTAATTTTTTGCCCAAACCTTAGTTGGCATAGCCCATGACAAGATTCAGAAGACTGTGAATGTCCCATCAGGGTGCCACCTCCTCTACTTTATTCACCTCTTCTTCCTCTGGCCCCCTACTACACTTTGTTCCTTTTCTGAAATCATAGAGAATGGAGCTGCCTTTCTTTTCTTCTGTTCTAAACTAGCTACTTGATTTTATGAGCCCATTCCCACCCAACTCCTCAGTTCTAGCTCTTCTTTAATCATCCCCTCCATCCGTCACATCCTCAACTAATGGCTTGCCACTGCAACTGTTCCTTCTTCCTTCAAACATGCTGTGATGACATCACTCCTCAAAAGCCTTCATTGGACCCTACAGACTCTGATTGTCCCTGTCCTGCCTTCCTTTCATATCCAAACTGCTCGAGCATGCCATTCACATTTGGTATGTTGGCACTCTTATCTCAGATTGGAACAAATTTAGAACAATCTGGTGTTTGCCCTCTACATTCCACAGAAACTGATCTTGCCAAAGTCTTCAGTGATCTCCTTATACCCAAAGCCAAAGGCCTTAATTCCATCTTCATCCTCCTTGACCTCCTTGATTCTATCTACTCCTTAACACACTGTATTCAATTGGACTTTGGGACTCTGCACTATCTTGGTTTTCTTCTTACCTCTCTCATCATTTTTTTCCTTATTATTCCTTTATTTATTAAATCTACCAGCTATAGGAGAAGTTTTTAATGTTAATGTTTCTCAGTTTTCTTACTACTCATTTCCTTCTCTGTAACAAAGTAATTATTAACAAGAAGGTTCTTTTACATGACTTAGGTCATTAAAACAATCAACCCATTGCCAAGGCTTTATCTCCTTAGTTTCACAATTGTACACTAAACAGCAGGATAACCAAGAGTCCTACATTTGGAAAGATAATCATTGACTTATGTTAAACGTTGACCATTTCATCCTGGTTCATCCTGCAAAGAAACTTTTGAGTTCAGTACGTGCAAAAGGACTTCACTTTATTTCCCTCCTTCTCACTGTGCATGCCCCAAAATGCCTTTCAAAATAATCCCACTCAAACTCCAGGACATATTTTCCATCCTAAAGAAAAATGGAACTGAGTGAATACTTACGCTGTTTGAAGGTGTCAAGAGCCCTCTTCAATGTGCTAAGTTAAAAATAAAGGGAAAAAGAGCAATTAACCTTTGTGTCAGCAGAAAAAATGTTTTTCAGTGTTTTTATTTTTTGTGATCCCTTCTTCAAAATGCAGCATTGAGTGACAACGTTTTTCTGTACATTGACCCATTAAATGCAAAACATTACTCATCATCATTTGATAAACACTCAAGGACAAAAACAAATCCACAGGAACCACCACAAAAAAAAAACAACCTTCTTCAGAAGTTTGCAAACTTCCCATAGTTTCCAACTGTAAACATGGAAAATATAGACTATCTTAGATTTTCTAGGGGCACTAGGGTATAGGGTAACCTGCTCAGAGCAGCAGTTACGATCTTAAACACCCTTACTGGGCAGATTGGATGGACTGTTTTGTTTTGTCATTTATAGGACTATGTTACTATATGTTGAAGTTGGGAGATGTGTGGTAGGATATAGAGGTGGTGGGGGAGTGGGGGGGTTTAAGGTGTTCTCACTGCCCTTCCCTCACTCAGATTATTTCTCTTTTCCCTTCCATTCCATTCCCCCCAACTCATTACATCCTTCCCTCACTCCTCTTCCTTTCTATTCCCCATTCTTGCTTCCCCTCATATTACTCCATTGTACTCCTCTTCCTCTCCCCATTTCCCTTTAGACTCTCCTTCCCTCTCTGCGTTCCTAGTTCCACTCACTCACCCCTCCCATATTACACCTTTGCACTTCTCTTCTCCTTTCCCTCCCTTTCCACCTTACACTCCCTGCCCCTCTCCCCCATTACCCGTTTGCAATCACTCCTTTGCCCTCCATCTGCTTTCCCCCTTTTTATTCCATCCTTTTCTTTCCCTGCTCTGTACTGATGCCACTTTTCCCTCCCCACCTCTTCTTCAGATGCCATGGGGCTTGAGATCCCTGCAGCACCACAGTGATTCTCTTCAGGTCACTGACGCTGGCTCTTCTAGTGCCGCGGGGGGCTAGGGATCTTTGTGCCACAAATTTCCTTCTCTTCAAGCCACTGGCCCTGCCTCTTCTTCAAGTACCAGTACGTTAATGAATGGAGTAGAATGGGTAAACGCAAATCAATTGTCTAGTCCTTCAAAAAGTACAAAGACTAGGGGACACGTAATGAAACTACCAAGAAGCACATTTAAGACTAACTGAAGAAAACATTTTTTTCACTCACCACATAACAAAACTCTCAAAATTCATTGCCAGAGGATGTGGCAAAAGCTTAGTTAGGTTTAAAAAAAGGTTTGGACAAATTTCTGGAGGAAAAGCCTATGTATCTTTTGGGATCCTGTTAGGGACTTGTGACCTGGATTGGCCACTGTTGGAAATAGGATACTGGACATGATGGGCCTTGGTCTGTTTCAGTATGGCAAATCTGTTCCTAGAATGTTAAAATGGGTACATTAATCCCAGCACATCAGTTATCCCAATATTTTTATAAATTACCCTGTTGACCATTTTGAGTCAGCAGAATATTCTGTATTATGTGAGGTCATTTATTTAACAGGTTTTATATACCGCTTTATCATTTCAATCAAAGCGGTTTACATTGAAACTTAAACCTGGATTACATTAAACAGGGACATTGGTAATGAAGGTTAATGAAGTGCACTGACAGAACCAATAAATGAAACTAGTTAGAACAGATTATTTGGCACCATGCACAGGCTCTGTTAGGTCCTGTACTTCTTAGAATCCCTCAATTCAGGATGACTGCAGTGCTCTCCACTGTAGCTCTGCAGACTCGTACAGTGCTCTCCACTGTACTTCTGCAAACTCTTCTGTCTGCAAGGACGGCAGGCATGCCATGGAGATGACAGAAAGATGACTGCCAATGCTGCGGCAACTCCTGCCATCAAAGAAGTGCCAGCCCTCCTAGCTAGTAAGTACATGTGTCACTGAGCATGCCATCCAAGGTTTGAATTAGGATAAAAACTGGGATGGGGACAGGCAAAATACTGCATGATGACGAGATTATCAGCTTTATTATGTTTTACTTCCCTGACATTTTTCCCAATTGCTTACTTATGAGGTACAGTTCATTTTTCAAACAACTGTGGCTCAGTAA
Source organism: Ichthyophis bannanicus (assembly GCA_033557465.1). Lineage (NCBI taxonomy): Eukaryota > Metazoa > Chordata > Amphibia > Gymnophiona > Ichthyophiidae > Ichthyophis > Ichthyophis bannanicus. The sequence goes on from CM066032.1 coordinate 143,556,260, forward strand.
ACAGCATGCCTAGCCAGCTCTTTCCATAAATAGGGTCACTAGATTATGGGCTAGTCATCACTTTAAGGAAAACTTGCACACTGAACTCTGTATTCCGTTAAAAGTAGGAGCGAGAAGAACTGTGAACTGAGAAGCTATTACCAGAAGCTCACAGAACAGTGATGACAAGGATGAGTATCCACTTGGGTCTCACAATTTCCACATGAATTCTCTCTCAAAAGATCCCTTTATGGCTGAGTACAATATCGAACAGCTTCACCAGTCACTTGTGTAACATCAATGCCGGCACACCATTCCACAATTGTTCGGCACTCTCACCACTTTTGTGTCCTTACACCTGTGCTGTAAAGAAAGCCTTTTTTGTATGTCTGCACCATGAGATGTTGAACAAAATTAAAAAGTGGTAACTTACTTCAGTTCACTCTGTCCACAGGGCTTCTTCCTTGCTAAATTGACTAGATCTTTGCCATATCGCTCTTCAATAGCTGCCCTGTGGGACCCAAACAAGAGAGTAGGTCAGCATAACAAACATAGTGATTAAGAAGCAGCTTAAATATACCTATCAGATGTGCCAGTAGAAAACCAGCTACCCTAGCATTCTGATTCCCCATTTCTCTCACTATGCCTGCATGATACAGTGAGTTCAATAGTCAGCTGGAAGCTTATCACACAAGTTGTACAGATCAGTTCTACACATTTTGAGCAGTCCTATCTATTTAAAGCAGCTTGCTAAAAAAAAGATAGGGCTTGATATTCAAGATGCGGTCACACCATGGAACAGTCTTTCCACAGGGCATGCAGTGTTCAAAATTAAAATGTCAGGACCATCGCTTAATTTTACAAGTCTATTCAGTAACATTATCCTTTTAACTAGCCCCACAGAATATGTGTATAGCGGAACCACCTCCCAGGAAAAAGATTTAGGCATCATCGTGCAGCGGCGGCCAAGAAAGCACATAGAATGCATGGAATCATAAGGAAAGGAATGGAGAATAAAACGAAGGATATTACAATGCCTCTGTATCGTTCCATGGTGTGACTGCACCTTGAATATCGTGTTCCGTTCTGGTCACCATATCTTAAAAGGTTTATAGAGTTATTACAAAAAGTAGAGAGAAGAGCCACCAAAATGGTAAAGGGCATGGAAGGATACCCCTATGAAAAGAGACTAAAAAGATTAGGGCTCTTCAACCTGGAAAAGAGATGGCTGAGGGGAGATATGATAAAGGTATATGATTAATGAATGGAGTGGAACGGGTAAAACATAGATTGATTGTTTATGCCATCAGAATATAGAAAGACTAGGGGACATGCAATGAAGCTACAGTGTAACCTATTTAAAACTAATAAAAGAAAATATTTTTTTACTCAACGTGTAATCAAACTCTGGAATTCGTTACCGGAGGCTGTAGTAAGAGCTGTTAGTGTAGCTGGGTTTAAGAAAGGTTTAGACAAGTTCCTGGAAGAAAGCTTCATAAGCCATTATTAAAGGGGACCTAGGAAATCCACTTTTGCCCCAAAACAAGCATTGTGGAACCTGTGTCTTTTGGGGAAACTGCTAGGTACTTGTGACCTAGATTGGCCACTGTTGGAAACAGGATACTGAGCTTGACGGACCGTGGTCTGACCCAGTACGGCATATCTTATGTTCTTATGTAAGTTACCAATTTTTTCCCATGTGTATATTCCCTACACATATCCTTGTCCCCTGCTATTCTGTTGTCCGTCTTGCCTAGATTGTAAGCTCTGATGAGCACGGACAGCATAGTTACTCACCTGTAACAAGTGATCTCCGGGAACAGCAGGAATTTAGTCTTCACATATGGGTACGTCGGTACCGACGGAGCCTGTGCGGGAACGCTCCCCAGTGCCCAATAAAAAGCTTTTGGGAGCATCCCACAGCGCCTGCGTGCTGCCTTCCCGCCTTTCCCAACTGCCTCTCTCCAGTTGAGTTTTAAAGCTGAGACAAAGAGAGAGAGAGGGAAATGGAAAGAGATGGATAAAGAGATACAACTCCTAAGGAAGGTGGGTGGGTTGTGAAGACTAAATTCCTGCTGTTCCCGGAGATCACCTGTTACAGATAAATAACTATGCTATCTCCAGGAACAAGCAGGAATGTAGTCTTCACATACGGGGACTCCCTAGCTTCAGATGCCAGGGAGAGACCCCAGAAGTTGTGTGTCCCTGAACCAGGGCTCCACTTCCCCCCATGGATCTCTGGCATCCACCAGGGATGGCGGGTAGGAGTTGATTAGGTATGGAACAGGTGTTGGAGAACAGCCTGACCAAACAAGGCATCCCGGCGGAGTCCTTGTCCAAGCAGTAATGGCCTGTAAAGGTATGAACCGAGGCCCAGGTGGCTGCTCGGCAGATGTCGTCAATAGACACAGAGTGCAGATGAGCCAATGACGCTGCCATGGCTCTCACATTGTGAGCTGTGACATGGCCCTCCAGAGGAAGATTCTTACTCTGATAGGTAAAGGCAATACACTGAGCAATCCAGTTGGATAGTGTTCTTTTGGAGACTGGAAGTCCCAAATGAGAAGGATCAAAAGCAACAAAAAGTTGGGAGGACTTTCTATGTTGCTGTGCTCTTTGTAAGTAAAAGGCTAAAGCTCTTTTACAGTCCAAAGTATGAAGATTCCTTTCTGCATGAGGCCTTGGAAAGAACACAGGTAGGTAGACCGCTTGGTTTAGATCAGGGGTCTGCAACCTTTAAGACATAAAGAGCCACTTGGACCCGTTTCCGAAGGGAAAAAAAAACTGGGAGCTGCAAAACCATTGCGACATTTAAAACAAATCTAACACTGCATATATTGTTTCTTACCTTAATGCTATATACAGGATCGTGCAGTCAGCTGTCAATCTGAAGACAAAAAGGACTTTTTCACTTAACAATGTAAAATATATTTTTGCACATTAATAGCTAATTAAAATATTTAATTTACCTGGTTAATGGGATTTTTGCTCCTGAACCTCAGTGCACAGTGTCTGCACATCAGGGCTGTAAGACGTCACCTTCATTTTCACACAGGCTTGCAAGCTGTCATCTGTGAGGCGTGATCGATGTTTGTTTTTAATATAGTTTATGTTGGAGAAGACCTGCTCACATACATATGTGGAGCCGAAGATCGACAGCACTCCAAATGCATACTTTTTCATGTTTATATAAGTGTTGGGGATGGCATTCCATGTTTCGAATACAAGTTTGTCCTGTTTGGGAAGGTTTTCAATATCACTCCATTTATGATTCTGAGCCAGAATGGCCTTCTGACGGGCAACATCCTCAAGAGTAGCGGTCAAGCATTTGAACTTGGACACCCATATATCTTTGTCGGCTATATCGGCCAATTCCATCTCAAGATCAGGTTGACTTACACCTGCAAATGCAGTCATATTCAATAGGGATGAATCGATCGCCAGGGGAATGACAGGGAAGGATAATGTGGTTTTTCCCTCTCTGAACTCACAGAATCGTTTCCCAAATGAACTTTGCATTGCGGTGATTGCAGACTTGAAATATTCCAAATTGATCGTATCATGACTTTGTTTGAACTCTCTCAAAGAGGGAAAGTGAGACAGTGTACCTCTCTGTAAATCTTTGACAAACACTGTCAACTTGCGCTCGAATGCCAAAACCTCCTCCAGCATGTGCAGGGCTGTGCCTCCTTTCCCCTGAAGGGTTGTATTTAGCGTGTTTAGATGTGCTGTCATGTCTACCATAAAATGTAATTTTTCCAGCCACTCTGGCTGTTCCAGCTCAGCAAAGGTGAGCTCTTTGCTGGCCAGGAAGGTTTTTACTTCTTCCAAACATGTGACAAAGCGTTTTAGCACCTCGCCTCTGGACAGCCACCGGACCTTGATGTGGAGCAGGAGATCAGAATATATGCTTTCCACCTCATCCAATAACAAACGGAACTGGCGGTGGTTTAAACCCTTTGCCATTATCTTATTAACAATCTGAATGACCACATCCATCACTTTTGTGCATTCCGGCGGAAATGTTTGAGCACACAATGCCTCTTGGTGCAGGATGCAATGAAATGACAGCAGCGTTCTACCAAGCGCCTTCTGCAGTAGAGCCACAAAGCCCTTCTGTGCTCCTCTCATGCTCGGTGCCCCATCAGTAGCCACTGAGACCAGGTGTTTGGTGTTTATTTTTTTAGCAGTTAAAAAGTCCAGGACAGCCTTACAGATATCCTCACCCCTTGTTTGGTCTTTTAGTGGTATCAGCTCAATCAGTTCTTCCTGTGGCCCAAAAGAGTTCACATATCGGCAGAACAGCGCTATTTGTTCAATATCACCTTTATCTTTGGACTCATCACAGGCGATGGAGTACGCCACAGCTGAATTAATGTCTTAAATTTGCTGTTTGCTAATGTTTTCTGTCATTTTTAGGGTTCTGTCTTTGACAGTCTTTGCAGAGAGTGGCATGTCTTTGATTTTCTGCACAATTTCATTCTTGTTTTTGAAGTCCATGAATAGATGTTCCGAAATCTTAATGAATGTTTCTTTTATATACTCTCCATCTGTGAAGGGCTTCCCGTGCTTGACTATTTCCTGAGCGGCCACAAAACTAGCATATGTTGTGGAATTTGCAGACTTCACCCACTTCTTGAAATTATTTTTGCTCATATTAACCTTCCTCATAAGTTCTGCAACGGCTTTTCGTCTCTCATCTCCATCTGGATATTTTTCAGCAAAGGCTGTGTGTTTATTCTGGAAATGTCTTGCAATATTGGACTTTTTGTGGTTTGCTAATTTCTCACCACATATTAAGCATACTGGTAAACCAGTCTAGTCAGTAGAGAATGCAAATGATTCTGTCCATGTATCATTAAACACTCTGTTTTCTTCAGAAATTTTTCTCTTCTTGCCTTTATCCATGGCTGGCCTACCAGGGGGTCGAAAACAGCGACGTAAGTAGAAATCACAGGGCCCCATACCAAAATTTGCTATGCCCACCCCCCTCAAGTTCCAGCCACCCCCTCCCCTTCCTTTCCCTGCAACCTGTGTGAAAATTGTTCGACATGTCTGCCGCAATACCACTGTACCGCTAAAAATCGCAGATCACCGCCATTACTGGTAAAAAAAAATGAATAAAAATGCCATAAATCAGTAGATGCGGCAATGTGTGCGCAAACAAATCAATGTACGCTTGCGATTTTTTTTTACCAAAAACAAGTAAAAAAATACATATCGGCCAAAACTGATGAATAAATTTTTTTTAAATATATTTTTGGATATGTATTATAGCAAACAATTATTTAAAAATGTTATTTTTTTCCAAATTGTCGCTCTTTTTTGGTTTATAGCGCAAAAAATAAAAACCACAGAGGTGATCAAATACCACCAAAAAAGCTCTATTTGTCTGAAAAAAAGGATGCCAATTTTGTTTGGGTACAACGTCGCACGATCACGCAATTGTTAGTTAAAGTGACGCAGCGACAAATCGCAAAAAGTGCTCTGGTCATGAAGGGGGTTTAAGGGCCCAGTAAGCAAAGGGTTAATCAGGGCCACAGTGTACCATCATAATCACAATCACAGCCTGAGGTAAATATGAGGGCCCAATGTAATCCACATTATAAATATATTATTATATTATTGTCACTTTTCTTTTAATATTTTTTGACCCCCCTCAGAACTACTTTTCATAGAAAACGTTAAATTAACTTACCTTTTTTTTTGTTCTTCACTCCCGCGCAGTGCTGTGTTCTTTTTCACTCCAGCTGCTGCCGCCGCTACACCCAGCCAGCCATGCCTCCGATGGACGGCCCTGCTCCCCGTGGCACGAGCTCTCTCTTCTGGGAACCCCTGCGGTACTGCTGCTGCTGCTGCTCACTTCGGCTGGCACGAAGGGGCATCTCTCTGGGACTTCGGGCGACTACCTCCCCCCAACAGCAGACCACCCTCACTTCAGCTCCCCTTCTTCGATCCCCGGGAGAGCTCAAAGCCGGCCAGTCACAAGGCCCTCATGGCGGCGGCCATTTTGCCTGCTTACTTCATGGGCCTGACTCCTCCCCCCACCGCGCCATTGGCTGGCGCCGATCCTCAAATCAGGAGAGGAAGGGTCTCCCTGGCCCTCCCCCATACGGTGCCATTGGTCGGCGCCGATTCTGCATCAAGGGAGGAGGAGCCGCCAGCCGATGCTCCGATGCCGACACTATTGCCTGTCACCGGGCGGGCAGTGTGCTCCGGAGCCGCGGCAAAGGTGAAAAAGAGCCGCATGCGGCTCTGGAGCCGCGGGTTGCCAACACCTGGTTTAGATGAAAAGGCGAAACCACCTTTGGCATAAAGTGTGGATGAGTCCTAAGGACTACCTTGTCATGATGGAACCTTGTATAAGGTGGATTAGCTACTAATGCTTGCAACTCACTGATGCGACGTGCAGACGCGATTGCAATGAGAAAGATAACTTTCCAAGAAAGGAATTTTAAGGAGGTAGTAGCTAAAGGTTCAAAATGTGGCTTCATGAGCTGCCCAAGAACCAGGTTTAAGTCCCATGCCACCGGTGGTGGCCTAATGGGAGGCTTAGTTAGAAGGCTGTCTCTCATAAATCTTGCTATAAGGGGATGAGAGGAAATAGGCTGTCCATTTAAAGGAAGCTGCAATAGCACTCAAATGGACTCTTACTGAGTTAGTCTTAAGTCCTGCATTGGATAAATGAAGGAGATACTCGAGCAATGATTCCAGAGGCATCGCAAGGGGGTTAAGACCCTTCTGCAAACACCATATGGTAAACCTTTTCCACTTGAAAGCATAAGAGCGTCTTGTGGAAGGTTTCCTGGAAGCAAAAAGAACATCTTTTACTTGCTGAGGGAGGTTAAGATCATGGAGATCTAGGCCTTCAGCAACCAAGCCCTCAGATGCAGAGACCGGGGATTGGGATGCCATTACATTCCGTCCTCCTGAGATAGGAGATCTGGAGAAGACCCTAATTCCAGGGAGGGAGCTTGAGAGAGATGTAGAAGCAGAGGGTACCACACTTGGCGTGGCCAATGTGGAGCTCTGAGAATCATACGGCCTGTGTCTCTCTGAAGCTTGAACAGGGTTTTGGGAATTAGGGGAATGGGTAGAAAGGTATACAGGAAGTCTTGACCCCAGTGAAGGAGGAAAGCATCCCTGGCCAGAGCCTCCCGAACCGGAATTCTGGAACAGAACCGGGGAAGTTTAGCAGTCAACGGACTTGCAAAGAGGTCTATGTCCAGGGTTCCCCAAATTTGAAAAATCCTGGCCACCTGGTCTGCATGCAGAGACCACTCGTGTGGAAGCAGAACTCGACTGAGTCTGTCTGCTCAAGAGTTTTGTATGCCTGGAAGATACACTGCCAGGAGATGAATCTGATGCTCTGTGGCGAGGGCCCACAGTCGCAAAGCTTCGTTGCGAAGCGACAGAGAGCCTGTTCCCCCCTGCTTGTTCACGTAGAACATGGCTACTTGATTGTCCGTATGAATGAGGACTGTCTTGTAGCTGAGCAGGGTGTGAAACACTTGAAGAGCAAGGAAGATTGCTCTGAGCTCCAAGAGATTGATATGCAGATGAGTCTCCTGTGAAGACCAGGTGCCTTGGGTGGAGAGGTCTTGCAGATGAGCTCCCCAACCCATCGGGGAAGCATCTGTAGTAAGAGTTGCCTGGGGTAAGGGTTGATGAAAAGGGGACCCCAGCAACAGGTTTTGAGTGGACTTCCACCACTGGAGGGACAAAATAAGACGACTCGTGTTTGCTATTTTCTCTGACAGGCATCCTGATGCCTGGGTCCATTGAGTGGATAAAGTCCACTGGGCTGCCCTCATATGGAGGCAGGCATAAGGAACCACATGCACAGTAGATGCCATGTGGCCTAGTAGTTGTAGCATTTCTCGGCCAGAGAGAAGAGGCCTTAGCACTGCTTGAGAAGCTAACTGCACCATGCGAAGGCAACGGGTCTAGGGGAGATAGGCCCTTGCCTTTCTGGTATCCAGCAAAGCTCCTATGAACTCTAGAGACTGAGTGGGAGTTAGATTGGATTTTGGGATGTTTATTACCAGACCCAAATACTGAAGGATCCGCATTGTGCAGGATAGAGAAATCCTGGACTCTGACTCTGTTGGGGCTCGAATGAGCCAGTCGTCTAAGTAGGGGAAGACGAATATCCCTAGAGTGCGGAGAAATGCTGCCACCACAGCCATGCATTTCGTGAACACTCTTGGTGCTGAGGCCAGGCCAAAAGGAAGCACCCTGTAATGGTAGTGCTTTCCTTGAAAAAGGAACTGAAGGAACCTTCTGTGAGTTGGATGGATGAGAACATGGCTGTACGCATCCTTGAGATCTAGAGAACAAAGCCAATCCTGACTCTGAAGGTATGGCAGCAGAGTTCCGAGAGAAATCATCTTGAATTTCTCTTTGACCAGGAATTTGTTCAATTCTCTGAGGTCCAAGATAGGTCTGTATCCCCCTGTTTTCTTTGGGATAAGGAAATAGGGGGAGTGAAACTCTGTACCCTGCTGATGGATGGGTACTTCTTCTATTGCCCCTTGGGCCAGAAGCATAATGACCTCCTGACCTAACAGGTTGATGAGAGAGGTCGGAGAACTGAACTGCCTTATTATTGTGGGAGGGGGCATGCTCAAAAAATGAAGCTTGTACCTCTCCTTTATGATGGAGAGTGTCCAGTGTTCTGCTGTTATCTGCCCCCATCTGGGGGCAAAGTGACAACTTCCTGGAATGGTGGAAGGCTCTGGTCCAGTGAGCGCCAGGAAGGCTAAGTTCTCTAGCTGAAAGTCAAAGGCCTTGTGGAGGCTGAGACTGCTGGGACGGTTGAGGCTTAGCAGTCTTTGCCTTTCTTTGTTTGGGTGGTGGCTGACCTTTCCTGACAAGCTGACCTGCAGAACATGCCTGCTCAGAATAAGCAGGATAATACATTTTCTTTTTAGAAAAGAATGGTTTCTTAAAAGATTTCTTTCTTGCAGGATCAGCTGTGGACTTGGACAACCTATCCAAGGTGGAGTTGTCAGCATCCAACTCATTGGCCTTTTCCTGCCAATCTTTCCCAAACAGGTTCTCCCCAGTACAAGGAATATTGCCCAATTTGTCTTGTACCCAGAGCTCCAGATCAGATGCTTGGAGCCAAGCAATTCTACGTGCACCTATGGCAATGGCAGAGGTTCTGCTTATGCACTCAAAACAGTCAAAAGCTGCACGGTTGACAATTTTAGAAACATCCTGGGCATGTTTGACCAATGTGAGAAAATCCTGTCTTCTATCCTCAGGAAGAAGAGGACTGAGAGCCTCTAAATCACCTGTGACTTCCTTCAGGAACATTCCCATATATAGACTATAGGAACTGATCCTGGCAGAAAGCATGGAAGCTTGGAAGACTCGACGTCCAAAAGCATCCAAAGTTCTGCACTCATGTCGTGGAGGATTAGAGGCATGTCTCTTTGCACTCTTGATCCTACTCATAGCTGATTCCACTACAATAGAGTGGTGAGGAAGCTGAGGTTTTTGGAATCCAGGACAAGGAGGGACTCGATAGAGTATCCAGTCTATGAGAATGAGGAGAGGTGGTAAGAGGTGTCTCCCACATTCTCAACATGAGATCATGCAAGATCTCATGGATGGGTCAGGTAGCTGCCTCCTTAGGAGTTTCAGGATATTGTAATATTTCCAACTCCTTTGCACTGGGCTCTGTTTCAGGAGCCACGGTAATGGACAGACCCCGAGCCACCTCTCTAATGAAATCCTGAAAGGAAATGTCCTATGGAGGAGACATCCTGCGTTTAGGGAAGGAAGGCTCCTCTGGGAGAAGTGGAGGAGTGGCCTAGTGGTTGGGGCAAGGTACTTCAGGCCGGAAGGTCGGGGGTTCAAATCCCACCAGAGGACAGCAACCTTGGGCCGGAAGGACTGGGGTTTCTAGTCCCACAGGTGCTCTTTGTGGTCTTGGGCAAGCCACTTAACCCTCCATAGCCCATGTTCCCTGTAAAATAGTTATCTCCAAGTTATAATGCCCTGTTCAACGTAATTTCAGTTTGTTCAATGTAAACCGCACTGATGCAGAATAGCGCGGTATATAAGAGAATGTAAATAAATAAAAAAATAAATAAATAAATCCCCGCATTGACAGAACTCTCAGAATCCTCAGATTCCTCTGAAGACTCAAAGTATCTTCTGTCCGGATGCTCTTGAAGAGCCCGATACCCGTACCGACCGGTCGGTACCAAGGGGAATCGGTACTGGTGTAACGGTACCAGAAGGCATCGCATGACTGGGTACTGGCAAAACAGATGCCGATGTCGATGCAGTCGGTACCGGTACCAGTGCCAGAGTCGGTGCCGGTACCAGTTGAACTGTCTGACGCGGTTCCGAGGGCGTCGATGCCGCAAGGAGAGCTACCAGACTGTGTTCAATAGCCAGAACCCTCTGGTCTATCGACGCTGACGATGCCTGGATGTCGGTACCGGAGAAGACCGCCGGTACCCCAGAACATGGCACCAGTAGTTCTGCCGAGGTCGAGGCCTCGAGAACATCCTGGAGCCCCGATAATGCTTTGGAAGCCGAAGCCTCCTGCCGGGGTAATTTTGCCGGTGCAGAATCCTCAAGGGCAACGCCAGAGGCATCTCGATTCTTAGAAGGAGATCTACCCTTTGAGGACCGGCTAGACTTATGTTTAGTTACCTGAGATCAACGGGAGGAAGACGAAGCCCTGGAAGACGTTGATGCTACCGAAGCTGCATCAGAGGGAAACAGGGTACTGAGCTTGGCAGCTCGGTTCTGCCGACCCCTCGTAGACATCATGGCGCAGGACATACAATCTGTGATGGAGTGGTCAGGGCCTAAACATTTTAGACACCATTCATGGGTGTCGGTGACGGAGATGGTACCGCCACACTTGGTGCACTTTTTGAAATCTGAGGCAGGTTTCTCCATTATAGGAAAAGGTTTTGGGCCTAAGGCCCAAAAAGGCACGAGCACCTGGGAAAAAAAGGAAAAGTACTAATATTATATATATATATATATATATTTTATTTATTTTTTATTTTTTTAAAGACAGAAAATAAGAAAGAAAAAACTGGCGGTACCGGTAGAGCATCGAGGAAGGCAGACGCGACCACAAAAAAGAAAGAAAAAAGAAGAATTCTTCTGCGGTGACAGGAACGACGACCTGCTGGCTCCGCGGAAAAAGAAGAACTGGAGAGAGGCAGTTGGGAAAGGCGGGAAGGCAGCACGCAGGCGCTGTGGGATGCTCCCAAAAGCTTTCTATTGGACGCTGGGGAGCGTTCCCGCACAGGCTCCGTTGGTACCGACGTACCCATATGTGAAGACTACATTCCTGCTTGTTCCTGGAGATTGCCTTTTACATTGTCTGGACAGCGCTGCTTACGTCCTGTAGCGCTATACAAATGATCAGTAGTAGTGGTAGTAGTAAATAGCTCTTCTTGCTGCACGTGGATAACAATCCCCTTATGTTCCTGCGCTTCCTTCTGTCTGCAGCCCATGTTCAACAATCACATCCATTTTGAGAGCAAACAGGTCAATTTCAAATCGGCCTCACAAGTGCACACCTTCTCGTTTAGCAGTGACATTGATTTACAGATGTTTTCGTTTCTATGTCCCTCCCATCATAAACAAACACTAAGCGCAGAAAACATCTAGGCATGTTTACTAACGCTCAGTGCATGATAACTTTGTTATTACACTCTAAGTGCTACTGTGGCCCATTTTATTCCTATGGCTGCATCGGTACTTAGAGCTTGCTAATACAGGCCTTGTCAAATTTTCTAGGAATTTAGGAGCCAGCCCAGGCCAGTGTGCACACCCCCACACACATACACAAAAGGTGTATTATAGTTCCTTTTTAGGGCCTGATTTAATCAAATCGTTTTCCTAATTTTCTATGAGAAAAAAATGCTTAATAAATCAGGCCCTTAACATGCCACTGCACATTGCCAATAGAAGGCCCCCCTCCTCTTCTCTCCCTCTCAACATCCCCAGTGACCCTTTGCAGCTGCAGCTGCACAGCTCAAGCATTCAGAGAGTTGGTCGCAGTGGGAAATCTGAAATGCTGCATTTTTCAGCAACTGCAGCATCCCCCCCAGACCCCAAAACCATTCAGGGGCATGAAATTTCAGCTACTAGGGTGCAATTTCTAAGCACCACGGTGACCTGGCACATGGAATATGTTGAGTACTGTGCTAACATATATTAACGCTTACTATTTATTTATTTACTTAAACAGATTTCTATACCACCTTTTCCTACAATCATAAGATTTGCCATAATGGGTCATAGTAAAGGTTCACCAAGCCCAGTATCCTGTTTTCATCCGTGGCCAATCCAGGTCACATATATCTGTCAAGTTCCAAAAAGGCATGCAGATTCTATACTGCTTATCCCTGGGATAAAGAGTAGTTACTCACCTGTAACAGCTGTTCTCCAGGAGCAGCAGGAATCAGTCCTCACATATGGGTGTCATTGGCGCCGATGAAGCCCCAGCGGAGCATTTCCCCAGCTTTCTATGAAAGCCTTTGGGAATGCAGGCACGCATGCGCAGTTCCCTTCCCGCCTAAAGGTGCCATCTTACCTCAGTCAAATGACATAGCTAAGAACAGCACACAAAAAAATGGAAAAATAAACTATGTACAACTGCAACTCTAAAGGGAGGAGGGAGGGTTGTGAGGACTGATTCCTGCTGCTCCTGGAGAACACCTGTTACAGGTGAGTAACTACTCTTTCTCCAGGACAAAGCAGGAAGTCAGTCCTCACATATGGGTGACTCCCCAGCTCTGGGCAACTGAGGAACCCAGGCTGAACAAGAGAACTCCCTCTAGTCTCAGCAGTAAAGAAAGGCTTTCCAAGGACACAACCTCCACCGGTAGCCCAACAGAGGGCAGGAGTTGCCTAAACCTCAAAGAGATTCCGGAGTACTGCCTGGCCAAAAGCACTGTCCCTCTCCAGGCAGTAATGGGCCGCAAAAGTCTGGCTTGAAGACCAAGTTGCAGCCCTGCAGATGTCTACCAAGGGCACAGAGTGGAGATGAGCCACTGAGGCAGCCATTGCCCTGACACGATGAGCCGTGACCCTACCCTGCAAAGGAAGGTCAGCCGCCCTGTAAGCCCAGGTGATACAGTCAGCCACCCAGATGGACAAGGTACGCTTGGATACAGCCAATCACAACTTATTGGGGTCAAAGGATACGAAGAGCTGAGTAGCCCTTCTATACCCCTGCGTAAGGTCAAGGTAGAAAGATAAGGCCCTCCTACAGTCCAGGGTATGCAGAACTGCTTCAGCCTGGCTTGTATGAGGCCTAGGGAAGAATGTTGGAAGAACCACCTCCTGATTGAGGTGGAAAGAGGAGACAACTTTTGGAAGGAACTTTGGGTGAGTCCTGAGGACTACCCTGTTCCGATAAATCATGGTGTAAGGCCTGTCACAGACCAGGGCCTGAAGCTCACTTACTCGCCTAGCCGAGGTAAGGGCTATCAGAAAGAGTGTCTTCCAGGAGAGGAAGCGTAGTGGACAAGTAGCCATCGGCTCAAAAGGTGGGCAAGTCAGTTGCTGCAAGACCACATTCAGCTCCCACTCAGGGGCAGGAGGACAGATGGGAGGCTTGAGCAAGAGCAAGCCTCTGAGAAAGCGGGACACCAAGGGGTGACCAGATAGAGATTGCCCCTCTACCAATGAGTGGTGAGCTGCTAGAGCTGAGAGGTGGACCCGAACAGAATTGGACTTAAGTCCCTGATTGGATAAGTGCAGTAAGTATTGAACAACTACTGGCACAGTACAGGAGAAAGGATCCTCTGTACGTAGGTGACACCACACAGAAAACCTCTTCCACTTGAGAGCATAGGTTTTCCTCGTGGACTGTTTCCTAGAGGCTAGGACAACCTCCTCAACTTCCTGAGGTAGGCCCCAGGGAGCCAAAACTACCCTTGCAGCCTCCAGGCCATCAAATTGAGAGACTTGAGATTGGGGTGCAGAAGGGAACCCTGGTCCTGTGTGAGAAGATCTGGTTGCAACCCCAGAGGCAGTGGAGGATCCACCGCCAGTTGAAGCAGAAGAGGAAACCAAGGCTGTCTCGGCCACCTGGAAGCTACCAGCAGGACCGAGGCCTTCTCCTGGAGAATCTTGAATAGGGTTCGGGCCACCAAGGGCGTGGGAGGAAACGCATAGAAGAGGCCCTGAGACCAAGATATCAGAAAAGCATCTGCTGCTATCTGCAGAGGATGTGGTTGCCTGGAGCAGAAATTTGGCAGTTGCTTGTTCATGGGGCTAGCAAAGAGATCTATCAAAGGGAGACCCCATTTCAGGAAGATCTTCTGAACTACTGAAGGATGCAGCTGCCACTCGTGGGGCTGCAGTATCCTGCTTAATCTGTCTGCCAGGTAGTTGTCCTGGCCTGGAAGGTAGACAGCCCTGAGGAGCATGTTTATTTTTATTTTATTTTTTTATTTTTATTACATTTGATATACCACTCAGGCCAAAGCATTAGAGCAGTTTACAATACTACATAAATGATACTGAAAATATGAAAAGAACGCCATTAACAAGATAGGACAGAGTAAGAGATAGTGATAGTCAAAGAAATAGAAGAGACAAGAGGAAAGGTTCATTATAACACCAGAGAGGCAGAATATCATACCACCATAGCTCAGTCCTTCCAAACAGACTTGACCATAATCGCTACTCATCACAAATTCAAGCCAGGCAGAAATACGCCGCAGAAATGGCTCCTTATAAACCTCTGTTGCCTGGATATACTTGACAGAAGCAGATGAGGCAGAGCTCTCACTCACAGCCTACGACGCAGGCATCATTCCTCCACCGTCCCGCTCATCGTGGCATGCAAACCAAATACAGCAGATAAGCCGGTCCCGCACGGTCCAACGCCTAAGGGCCACGCCAAAGGGCCCTTTTGCAAGGCCCTCAGGCGCGGGCGCGCTGGTGGAATGGCAGTTTAAAAGCCAATGGAGTGGGCAGGCTCTGTGGATGGAGGTGGAGCTCCCGCTCTCACCTCTGATGCTGGCTGCTGCTCTCCCCCTCACAGAATACGCTGGTGGAATGGCAGTTTAAAAGCCAATGGAGTGGGCAGGCTCTGTGGATGGAGGGCAAAAGAACAAAGGTCCTGAGCTTCCCGACAAAGGATCATGGACCCAGTTCCGCCCTGTTTGTTCACATAAAACATGGCAACTTGGTTGTCTGTCTGAATCAGGACAGACTGTTGAGCCGGGTAGGAGTGAAAGCTTTGAGTGCTAATCGAATAGCTCTGAGTTCGAGGAGATTGATCTGCTGTGCAGCTTCCCAGGGAGACCAAAGGCCCTGGGTGCACTTGCACAGACAATGCGCTCCCCAGCCTTGCAGGGAGGCATCTGTTGTTAGAATCACTGTGTAACCTGGAATCTGAAAGGGCACCCCTTTCAGCAGACTGGGTGGGTGTAGCCACCAGTTGAGGGAGTGCAGAAATGGTCTGGACACCCTTATCCTGTCTGTGAGGCTGTCAGTGGCCTGTGACCACTGAGTCCGAAAGCACCACTGTGCAGGCCTCATATGGAGCCTGGCATCGGGGGTCACATGCACTGTGGAAGCCATGTGGCCTAGAAGCTGCAGGCAGAGTCTGGCAGAGACCAGGGACCTGCTGAGAAACTGACTTGCCAAGGCCATCAACCTTCGGGCTCTGATTTCTGGCAAGAATGCCTTGCCACTGCTAAGCACTTTGTAAAGACTCTGGGGGCGGAGGTGAGGCCGAAAGGCAGCACTCTGTACTGATAATGGTTTCCTCCCACAATGAACCTGAGGTACTTTCTGTGGTCTGGATGAATGAGGATGTGAGTGTATGCATCCTTTAGATCTAAGGAGCATAGCCAGTCTCCCTGCTTGAGGTAGGGCAGAAGGGTTCCAAGAGTAAGCATCTTGAACTTTTCCTTCACTAGGAACTTGAGGTTCCTGAGGTCCAAAATGGGACGAAGGCCACCGGTTCTTTTGGGCACCAGGAAATACCTGGAGTAGAATCCGTGACCTTGCAAGTGGGGAGGCACAGGCTCCACTGCCCTGTCCACCAACAGACCCTGAAGCTCCTGACGGAGAAGGACTGTGTGCAGAGGAGGCCTTGGAGGCTCCCCTTGAAAATATGGGGGTGGCAGTTGGTGGAAATGGAGGGCATATCCCCTGTGGATGATGTCCAGCACCCAACTGTCCCCGGTGATAAGGGGCCACTGGTGGGCAAAGAGGATGAGACGACCTCCTGTGCAGGGTTGGGAGAGCAGTGGAGGAGAGGCTATGCTCAAGGAGTCAAAAGCCCCCACCCTGCTGAGTGGTAGCAGGGGCCGGAGGCTTGGGGGTCCTCTGCCTACGGGGCCCATTACCCTGGCCCTTGGCTTGCTGACCCTGGGGGGCAGCTTGGGCAGCCTGATATTGTGGGTACTGTTTATAGTCAGTGCCCTTCCTCGGTTAAAAGGTCTTTTTACCCGAGCCCTTCTTTTTATGAGAAGGGGCAGAGGTCTTCCTCGACAGCCTTGTCCGGGTGAGGTGCTCGATCTCGAGCTGAGCGGCCTTCTCGGTCATGGGCTTGCCAAACAGGTTTTCACCTCGGCAAGGGACATCGACCAACTTGTCCTGAACCCATGGCTCGAGGTCCGATGACTGCAGCCATGCCTGGCGTCGAGCCGCAATGCCGGCTGCCACAACTCGGGCAGAAGCCTCGAAGCCATCTTAGGCGGCGCAGGACATGAACTTCGAACAGTCCCGAATCCCCGAGGACAAGGACTTAAATCTCTGCAAGGGTTCCCCGGGGAGACCAGCAGAGAATCCGGCCAACTCCTTGGCCAGATCCCGCAAGTACATGCCCATGTATACAGCTGGTAAGACTGGACACGGCAAGCAAGCATCGAGCCCTGAAAACACTTTCTACCGACGCCATCTAGGTTTCGGGCCTCCCTGCCAGGAGGAACCGCGGAGTGCATCTTCTGACTCTTCAGACGATGCATTGCCGATTCCACAACCATGGAATGGTATGGTAGCTGTGCTTTCTGAAAACTAGGGCTCTTACGGAGCCAATAGATCGAATCGACTCGCTTGCTAAGAACCGGCGCCGAGGCCGGTGCCTCCCACATACGGGAGAGGAGCCGTTCCAGCATTGGAGGAACCGGGACAGTAAAGGCCTCCTTCAGAGGAGAGTCATACTGCAGCGCCTCGAGCTCTTCAGCTCGAGGCTCTTCCTCGGGATCCACCGGAATAAACAAGGCAGTGGCCATATCCCGGATGAACTCCGAGAACCGGGTGTCCTCCGGGGGGGGGGGGGACCTACTCCGGGGCTCAGACTGTGGTGAGTCCGAAGGGACGCACCGAGTCTTAAAGGTGTCAGGAGACTCCTCGTCCTCCGTTTCCCAAGCCGACTCATCCGAGGAAGAGTCGGGGTCCGACTCCACGGGGCCCTGGAGCACCCGCCCCGACGCCGGAAGCACCGGCGTCGACGCCCTCGGTCCCGAACGGGAGGTCGAGGGGGACCGCGACCAAGGTCGACTCCGAGCCACGATGGACTCTAGTATCGGCTTGGTCTCCGGGGTCGACTTTGACGTCGATGTCCCGGTGGTCGAGGCAGATGCGCCAGACAGGCTGGCCATCAGTGCTCGCTGCTGCTCCATGAAGGCAGACATTCTGCTCTCCAAGGCTGTCATCCTGAGACTCAGCTCGGGAGATGCAGCAGCCACCGACTCGGGCCCCGGTGGCGCCGGGCCCGACTTCGGCTCCCTGGGAGGAGAGTCCACGAGGACTACAGGACTTACATGTCCAGCAGGCTCCGGCTCCACACGAGGAATTTTGGCAGGCTTCTCCGGTTCCACAGGCCCGGGGCGACGGTTGGGGGAGCCGTTTCTTCCTCGCGAGCCGTTTCTTCCTCTTGCGTTCCCAGTCGGGGGATCCCCTGTCCAAGGAGCTTCGATGGCGCTCGGGATCGGAATCCCAAGATCTCGAGGCCTCAGACGAGGTCCGGGCCCGGCCGGAGGCTGAGTCCGAGAAAAGCCTTTCCTTTTGCTGCTGGCGACTTCGTAGTGCCTTGGAAGATATTTTTCCACAGGCCCCACACGACTTAGGATCGTGGTCGGGGCCGAGGCACCGACGGTAGCAGTCATGTGTGTTGGTGAGAGACAGTTTCTTACACCGATCACACTTCTTAAAACCACTGGAAGCCATCGGGGAAAAAAAGAGTCCCCGCGAGGTCAAAAGACCGGCCTTCCAGGAAAAAAGAGAAAAAAGGGCGCGAACGCCAGCCACGAAGGGCAAAAACCGAAGAAGAGGTATCAGGCTCGATACCGGTGTACCGAACCCGGCGGGAGGGGAACCAGCGTCAAACCGGAATAAAAAGAGCAAAAAATTGCTGAAAAATCTAATTTTAACCGGGAAAACTGGACACACGTCCGGTGGGCTTCACGGAAAAAAAGAAACTGAGGTAAGATGGCACCTTCAGGCGGGAAGGGAACCGCGCATGCGTGCCTGCATTCCCAAAGGCTTTCATAGAAAGTTGTGGAAATGCTCTGCTGGGGCTTCATCGGCGCCGATGACACCCATATGTGAGGACTGACTTCCTGCTTGGTCCTGGAGAAACAGTGGATTTCCCCCAGTACAATTTAATCATGGTTTTGACTTTTCCTCCAAATCCTTTTTTAAATCTAGCTACACTAATACCTTTTACTATCTCCTCCAGCAATGAATTCCAGAGCTTAATCACCTGTTGAGTGAAAAAATATTTTCTCCAATTAATCTTAAATATACCACTACTTAGTAGCGTCATTGTCCGTCCACTAGTACTTTTTCAAGGAGTAAACAACTGATTCACATTTATTCATTCCATTCCATACCATAACCGACTCGAAAGCCAAACTGGTATTCTTCTAACAGTTTATGTCTATCAATAAAATTCTGCAGCTGCAACAGGGCCAAATACTCTACCACTTTAGCCAAAAATGGTAAACTAGAAATGGGTCTCTAATTGCTTTCTTTTTCAGTAATGAGGACGTCTGCTCTTCTTGCAGTGACAAGTTAATCAGTCTGAGAATGGTATCCAATATTCAAGCTTTGTAATTTTTCATTAAACTAATTCAGCATGGGCCAACAGTACCAGTTCAGTTAGAGACATACAGTAAAATTCTTTCAAGTCTTTCAAATGATATTTGAACAAAATTGATCCAACACTCATCAATTCCCAACACTTACTTGTGAACATTTCCTTATGCCCCGATGGTTTATCAACCTCATACAGTAAAGCATAGTTACTCACCTGTAACAGGTGATCTCCAGGAACAGCAGGAATTTAGTCTTCACATGTGGGTATCGTCAGTACCGACGGAGCCTGCTCGGGAACGCTCCCCAGCATCCAATAGGAACGCTTTTGGGAGCATCCCTCAGCACATGCACGCTGCCTTCCCGCATTTCCAACTGTCCCTCTTCAGTTAAGTTTGTAGCTGAGTGAAAGGATAGAGGGAGAGAGGAAAGAGACAGAGAAATAGAGAAACAACTCCTAGGGGTGGTGGGTGGGTTGTGAAGACTATATTCCTGCTGTTCCTGGAGATCACCTGTTACAGGTGAGTAACTACGCTATCTCCAGGAACAAGCAAAAATGTAGTCTTCACATATGGGGACTCCCTAGCTGATGATGCCAGGGAGATGGCCCCAGGAAGCTGCCACCTATAGTGAGGTGGGCCATGCTTCCTCCCATGGATCTTTGGCATCCTACCAGGGCTGGTGGGTAGAAGTTGAATTAAGTCTGAAAGAGATGTTGAAGAACAGCCTGGCCAAAGAAGGCATCCCGACGGGAGGCTTTATCTAGGCAGTAGTGGGCTGTGAAGGTATGCACCGAAACCCAGGTGCCTGCTCGACAGATGTCATTGATAGACACAGAGTGAAGGTTAGCCATAGAGGCTGCCATGGCTCTCACATTATGTGCTGTGACATGGCCTTGAAGAGGAAGACTCTTACTCTCATAAGTAAAGGATATGCATTGTGCAATCCATTTAGATAGAGTTCTTTTGGAGACTGGAAGTCCCAAATGACTAGAATCAAAAGCAACAAAAAGTTGAGAAGACTTTCTATGATGCTGTGTTCTTTGTAGGTAAAAAGCCAAGGCTCTTTTACAGTCCAAAGTATGAAGGTTCCTTTCTGCATTAGAGGCATAAGGCCTCGGAAAGAATACAGGAAGGTAAATCGATTGATTTAAGTGAAAAGGCGAAACCACCTTTGGCATAAAATGTGGATGAGTTCTGAGAACAACCTTGTCATGGTGAAACCTTGTATAAGGGGGATCAGCCACTAAAGCTTGCAATTCACTAATGCGACGTGCGGAGGTGATTGCAATTTGGAAGATGACCTTCCAGGATAAAAAAACTTTAGGGTTGTAGTGGCTAAAGGTTCAAAGGGCGGTTTCATGAGCTGTCCGAGAACTAGATTTAAATCCCATGCCACCGGTGGTGGCCTGATGGGAGGCTTTGTTAATAGAAGACCTCTCATAAATCTTGCTATGAGTGGATGAGAGGAAATTGGCTGTCCATTTAGAGGCTTATAGGAAGCTGCAATTGTACTAAGATGGACTCTTACTGAATTTGTCTTTAGACCTCAATTTGATAAATGAAGTCGGTACTCTAGTACCGATTCCAAAGGTTTCACAAGGGGGTTTAATCCCTTTTGAGAACACCATATAGAAAAACATTGCCACTTGAAGACGTAAAAACGTCTTGTGGAAGGTTTTCTGGAAGCCTGAAGGACATCCTTTACCTGTTGGGAAAGGTTAAGATCCTGCGGATCTAGGCTTTCAGCAACCAGGCCTTGAGATGCAGGGACTGGGGATTCGGGAGCCATAGCATACCGTTCTCTTGGGAGAGAAGGTCTGGAGCACACCCTAACTCCAGAGGTGCAGCTTGAGAGAGATGTAGAAGCAGGGGATACCACGTTTGCCGTGGCCACCGTGGCGCTATGAGGATCATATGACCTCTGTCTCTCTGAAGCTGAAGAGTGTTTTGGGGATGAGGGGAATGAGTGGGAAGGCACAGAGGAAGTCCTGACCCCAGTGAAGGAGGAAGGCGTCCCTTGCCTGGCAATTATGAGCCAGAATTCTGGAACAGAACCGGGGAAGTCTGGCATTCAGTGGACTTGCAAAGAGGTCTATGTCTGGGGTTCCCCAGATGTGAAATATCTTTATCACCTGGTCTTGGTGGAGAGACCATTCGTGAGGCAGCAGTACTCGACTGGGTTTGTCTGCCCAAAAGTTTTGAATGCCTGGAAGATATACCACGAGAAGGTGAATTTGATGCTCTCTGGCGAGGGCCCATAGTCGTAAAGCTTTGTTGCATAATGACAGAGAACCTGTTCCACCCTGCTTGTTCACGTAGAACATGGCTATTTGATTGTCCGTTTGGACTAGGACTGTCTTTGTAGCTGAGCTGGGCATGGAATACTCGAAGCGCTAGATAGATTGCTCTGAGTTCTAGGAGGCTTATGTGAAGACAAGTCTCCTTGTGGAGTCCAGGTACCCTGGGTGGAGAGATGGTGCAGGTGTGCTCCCCATCCCACCTGTGATGCATCTGTTAGGGTGGCCTGGAACGGGGGTTGTTGGAAAAGAGACCCCACTAAAAGGATTCTCCAGTGATTGCTGCCATTGTAGGGACAAGATTAGTCGTTGTGAGTTCCATATCTTGTCCGACAGACGTCCTGTGGCCTGTGTCCACTTTGTGGATAGTGTCCACTGGGCTGCTCGCATGTGGAGGTGAGCATAGGGAACTACATGAACTGTGGATGCCATATATCCCAGTAATTGCAGCAGTTCTCGAGCAGTTAGGGAGGACTTTCCCGCTGCTTGAGAGGCTAGTTGCATTATGCGAAGACAGCGGGACTGTGGGAGGAAAGTCCTTGACTGTCTGGTATCTAAACAAGCTCCTATGAACTCCAGGGTCTGAGAAGGAACAAGTTGGGATTTTGGGAAGTTTATGACCAATCCGAAGTATTGGAGAATTTGCATTGTGCGAGACAGAGCAGAGCTGGCTTCTGGAATCGTGGGGGCTCAAATGAGCCAGTCGTCCAAATAAGGAAAGACGAATACCTCTAGGGTTCGCAGGAATGCAGCTACTACTGCCATGCATTTCATGAATACTCTTGGTGCCGAAGCCAGACCAAAAGGAAGAAGCCTGTATTGGAGGCGTTTTCCCTTGAAAAGGAATCATAAGAATTTCCTGTGATCTGGATGGATCAGAATATGAGTATATGCATCCTTTAGATCTAGACAGCAAAGCCAATCCTGACTTTGAAGGTATGGCAGAAGAGTTCCCAGAGAAATCATTTTGAACTTTTCTCGGAACAGATATTTGTTCAATTCTCTGAGGTCTAGAATGGGTCTGTGTCCTCCTGTTTTCTTTGGAATAAGAAAATAGGGGGAGTAGAACCCTGTACCCTGTTGAGGAATGGGCACTTCCTCTATTGCTTCCTGAGCAAGGAGTGTTGAGACCTCTTGATCCAGTAGATTGGAGAGGTTTGGGAATTGAACTGTCTTACGATTGTAGGAGGGGGCATGCTGTGAAAATGAAGCTTGTACCCCCTCCCCTACAATGGACAGATTCCAATTTTCTGCTGTTATTTGGTGCCATCTGTTGACAAAATGACACAACCTGCATGAAATGTTTAGGGGTTCTGAACCCTTCAGAGGCAGGAAAGGTAAGCTCTCTAGGTAGGGTCAAAGCCTTTGAGGGGGCTGAGCCTGTGGAGCTGGTTGAGCTCTCGAGCGTTTTGGCTTCTTTTGTTGTCTGGATTGTTGCTGTTGTCCCTTTTGGGCTGAGTTTGCCCTTGCTGGGTATAGGATGGATAAAACTTCCTCTTTTTGCTGAAAAAGGGTTTTTTACAGGGTTTCTTTTTGGCTGGAGTGGCTGTAGATTTTGACAATCTGCCTAAAGTGAAATTGTCAGTATCTATCTCATTAGCCTTTTCCTGCCAATTCATGCCAAAGAGGTTTTCTCCTGTGCAAGGGATGTTTCCTAATTTGTCCTGTACCCAAGTCGCCACGTCTGATGCCTGAAGCCAGGCAATCCGACGTGCACCAATGGCAATAGTAGAAGTTCTGCTGATGCATTCAAAGCAGTCAAAGGCTGCACGATTTACAAACTTGGAAACGTCTTGAGCATGCTTGACAAGAGTAAGGAAGCCTTGTCGTTTGTCATCAGGGAGAAGGGGGCTCATAAGCTCCAAGTCTCCTGTGACCTCTTTGAGGAACATTCCCATATATAAAATATATGAGCTGATCCTAGCTGAAAGCATGGAAGCCTGAAATGTTCGACACCCAAAGGCATCAAGAGTCCTGCATTCACGACCTGGAGGATTGCATGGATGTCTTTTTGCACTTTTCATCCTACGCATGGCTGATTCCACTACCACTGAGTGGTGTGGCAGCTGAGTCTTTTGAAAAGCAGGACATGGTAGAACTCGATACATGGCATTGAGTCTCCTAGAATGAGGAGATGTGGTCAGAGGTGTTTCCCACATCCCGAGCATCAAATCATGAAGAATTTCATGAATGGGCAGGGTAGCTGCCTCTTTGGGAGCCTTAGGGTATTGGAGTATTTCCAATTCCTTTGCTCTAGGTTCTTTTTCAGGAGCTACCATGATTGATAGGCCTCGGGCCACATCATGAATAAAATCCTGAAAAGACATGTCCTCCGGAGGAGACATTCTGCTTTGAGGAGAAGAAGAGTCTTCCGGAAGAAGTACTCTGGTACCCCCCAAGTTATCCGAGTCATCGGAATCGGAAGATTCGAAGCATCTCTGATCCCGATGTTCATGCAAAGCATGGTATCGGTATCGATCGAAGTCGGCACCGAGTTGGTCCGGTACCGATCTGTCGATGCCCGAAAAAGTCGGCATGGGCAGAATTCCCACCGGGACCAGTACCATCGATGCTGGTACCGGTTGAATCATCGGTAGCGGTGTCAACAGTACCGCAGCTGTAAGGAGAGCTGCAAGACTGCGTTCGATAGAGAGGAATCGCTGGTCTATTGACGCTGCCAATGCCTGGGTGTCAGTACCGGTAGAAGCGGCTGGAACCCCTGAGCATGGCACCAGTAGTTCTGCCGAGGCCTCGGCCTCGAGAACATCCTGGAGCCCCGTTAGTGCTTTGGAGGCCGAAGCCTCCCATCGGGTCTGTTTTGCCGGTATAGTTTCCTCAAAGGCAATGCCAATGGCTTCTCGATGCTTGGAAGGAGATCTACCCTTTGAGGACTGGCTCTTATGTTTAGTTACCTGAGATCCATGGGAGGCAGACGAGGCTCTGGAAGACGTCGATGCAATGAACATCGCATCTGAAGAAAAGAGGGTACCAAGCTTTGCAGCCCGGTTCTGTCTTCCTCTTTTAGTCATCCCCATACAAGAGGAACACTCCAATGGAGAATGGTCAAGGTCTAAACATTTGAGACACCAGTCATGGGTGTCGGTGACAGAAATGATACCGCCACACTTAGTACATTTTTTAAAACCACTGACTGTTTTTTCCATTTTTCAGGAAAATGGGGCCTAATGCCCAAAATGGCTCCTAGCACCAAAAAGAAAAAGTTTCTGAAGAGAAACACTTCAGAAGTATATATTTATTTTTTTTGAAAAAGAAGAAAAGAGAACCGGCGGTACCGGTAGGCGTCGAGCGGAGGCAGGCGTGACCACAAAAAAAACAAGTTTAAAGAAGAAATTTTCTGCAGTGACAGGGTATGTGACCTGTCGGCTCTGCGGAAAACAAAGAACTGAAGAGGGACAGTTGGAAAGGCAGGAAGGCAGCGCGCATGTGCTGAGGGATGCTCCCAAAAGCGTTCCTATTGGACGCTGGGGAACATTTCTGCACAGGCTCCGTCGGTACCGACGATACCCATATGTGAGGACTACATTCCTGCTTGTTCCTGGAGGTTATTTTTTTAGCTAAAGTACTTAGCTAAGTTCTCACAGTGCATCTCTGTCTTACCACTCTTCTTGCTTTCCAAGCATGTAAGATTTTGAACTACATCAAACTCCCAAGGTCTGTTATGTGACTCAATCATAACAGTATAGTACTACTTCTTTATTTCCTTAATAACTTACATATAATTCACGTGCTCATGCAATGCAATGTGTCTGAGTCAATGCTGACCCCTGGTAACCCAGCAGATCCTGGGTTTTCTTGGCAGTGTGACAGAGACAATGAAGGGCTAAGTGACTTGCCCAATGACACAAAGGAATCAAACCCTGATCTATTGTTTACCAAGTCAGTGCTCTAACCATTAGGCTAGTCCTGCACTCCAAGTGTTCATATAAAAACACAAAATGAAAATGAATAAAAGACAGCTAAAGAAGGGGGTGCTTATGAAAAAGAAAAAAGCATCTAGCTATTGAAGTATTGAAGATTTAATGCTTTTCATTGAACTATGCATATGATTATCATCAGACTGTTTTCTTCATGTGCAGTGCTGGGCAGTCAAAGGGATATGTTTACTAAAGGTCATCACACGTTAAGTAAAGTTAACATACATTAAGTGCTGCAATGGTCCACAGAAATGAATGGGCAGTAGAAGCACTTAACACGCGTTAACTTTACTTAACCTTTAGTAAACATGCCCCAAAGTAAATGCATTGCACCAATTCAGAGTTGTGTGCGTGGTGTCTAGTGTTGTCAAAAATGCAGTTTTTGTCCATTCTGAATGCACAGTGATGCCAGTTTCAGAATGCAGTTCCATACATGAAACAACAGTAGTATCACTCTCAGAATGTAGTTCAATATATAGAGCACCAGTAATGTCACTCTTAGAATGTAGCCATATATATGGACCTGCAGGGATGTCACTCTCAAAATGCAACTCCATATATCAATGGTACTCACTTTTTTTTTTTTTTTTTACTATTTATAAGGACTTGACATTCCGCTTCCCACCACATTTTTTTATTTATTTATTTAGCAAACATTTATATACCGCCACTTCCAGCGATCAGCAGCGGTCTGATTACATAAGGAGAACTGTCAAATCAGTACAGTAAAATTAGGGGGTGTACAGGTTGATTCGGAGGGTAGGCACATCACACAAGCGGGTTCTGTTTGAGGATATGGGGACTAAATACATATATACATTTTACATAAATGATCAGGTGTTTGAGGATATGGGCACTAATTACCGATATACATACATATATACATTTTACATAAACGAGCAGGTGTACATAAATATGTTTTGGTCTTCCGGGGTGGTAAAGCTTAGATCCCTTGGGTTAAATCAGATTGAAATGACTCTGGAATAGATGAGTCTTTAGGTTTTTCCTAAATCCAGTTAGGTCTTTGCAAGCACGTAACTCTGGCGGCAGGAGATTCCAGAGTGTAGGTGCAGTGTATGAGAACGCTCTGTTACTAGTATTGGTTTTAACTGCTCTAATATCAGCTGGAACGAGGAGGGTGTTGGAGTTGATGGTTCTTCTGCTTCTGTTGGGTGGTTGCGAGCAGATCAAGGTGGAGAGGAAGGACGGAGCAATGTTATGTAGGAGCTTGAAAGTGGTCGTGAGTGTTTTATATTTTATACGAGCAGCAATGGGGAGCCAGTGTAGCTCAATCAATACCGGGGTGATGTGATCAGCAAAACCTTTTTTCGTGATGATCCTAGCGGCTACATTTTGCGCCATTTGCAGAATGTTCAAGGTTTTTTTTGGGAGACCCTGAAGGATGGCGTTGCAGTAGTCGAAATGTGGCATGATGAGTGCCTGCGCAACGGTCCTGAAGTCCTGTGGTTCGATGATGCTCCTTAACGGTTGAAGGACTCTTAGCTTGTGGAAAACGGCTCTGTTGGTTTTACGGAGGTGTTTCTCCATCTTTAGGTCGCTTTCTAACGTTACCCCCAGGTATTTTATTTCTTCCTTCGTTTGGTATGAATTGTTACATAAGGTGATTGTTGCGGGGGGGTCGAAGTTTGGCTTTCTGGAGATGTACATCGCCTCCGTTTTCTTGTGATTGATCGTCATGTTGCTTAGGTGTAACCAGGCTTGCATCTCACTTAGGCACTCTTCTAGTTGGGTGTAGTTTGGGTTGTCCGTGTCGAGTTGAGTGTACAGCATAATATCGTCTGCGTAGACGTGGTATTTGATATTATGATGCTGGAAAATTTTGCAAAGTGGTTGCATATAAACATTGAACAAGAGTGCTGAGAGAGCCGAGCCCTGTGGTATGCCCTGGGTTTGCGTGAAGGCTTCTGCCGTTTCACCGTTGAACTGCACCTGTTGCATTCTATTCAAAATGTACGAGGAGAACCATTTTAGGGGGGTTCCTGCTATCCCTATTGATTTAAGCCTGTTTATGAGGGTTCCATGGTGAACCGTATCGAACGCGGCTGATATGTCGATGAATATGAGTAGAAACATTTTCTTTTTGTCTTCTAGACCTTTGAGGAGGTTGTCCAGCAGCGCTAGGAGTAGTGTTTCGACACCGTGATGTCGTCTGAAACCATATTGCTGTTCATCCAGGATTTCGTTGTCATCTAGATGGTCTTGTAGCTGTAGTAACACGGCCTTTTCAATGATTTTGGCCAGGAGAGATATGCTGGATATTGGGCGGTAGGAAGCAGGGTCGTCCTTATTTGTTGTTTTGTTTTTTAAGATAGGTCTTATGATAGACTTCTTAAGTTATGTGGGCATGGTTCCTTGTTGCAGTGATAAGTTTACTATGTGCGAGACGTGATGAGTAATGTCCTGTTTCACTGCCTTGATCCATATAAACAAGAGATTGGATTACCACAAGGTTCAGCGCTGTCAGCCCTACTTTTCAATATTTACATAAAACCTGTCTGCAACATTTTCAAAAAATTTGGAGTAAAATATCATCTATACGCAGATGATATTATGATGTATATACCATTCTCGATACCCAATATACCGCTACAACTACTATCGGACTGCTATAACGAAATCACAACGTGGCTAAAAACACAAAACCTCCACATAAACCATACTAAAACAGAAGTTCTTATTGTGACCAAGGACAAAACTTATATTCCACCAACACACATAAGACTTCAAAACCAAGAAATTAAAATAAAAAACGAAATAAGGTATCTAGGCGTTATACTAGATACTCATCTAACGATGGAAACACACATTAGCAATACCATAAAGAAAATTTATTTCAAACTCAAAACCCTCAAACAACTTCGACCGCTAGTATTTACTCAAGACTTTATCAGCATAATCCAAGCAACAATAACTCCACATTTTGACTTTGCCAATCTAATCTTAATAGGCATATCAAAACAAAACATCAAACGATTGCAATTAGCGCAAAACGCAGCAGCCAGAATCATATTGAAAATTAACTCACTCCAACACATATCACCAATACTAGCCTCCCTCCATTGGCTACCAATTCAAAGTAGAATAACCTACAAAGCAATAATAACTGTATTTAAGGCGTTATACGACATGGCCCCAACCATGCTATGTAACTTAATACACAAAGAACCATCCAAGCCCACACACAGAAAAGGACAATTAAACAGATTAAAGACCCCAAAAGATTATACAAGAGCCCATAAATCAACAAACAACAGAGCCTTTTCCCACATAGCCCCAATGACCTGGAATTCCCTCCCAGAAGAGCTACGAATCTTAACCGAAATCATGGAATTCCGTAAAAAATTGAAAACTTATCTGTTCACCAAACACTATAACATAGATAACTCAGCGCCTGCACCAGACAAAGGTTAAACAGGTATTCAGTCCACATTAAGCAAAAGCCTTTAACACAAACAAAAACACACACCCACGATGACCTCTCAGCTTACATCCTTTCACATCCATGTATATATACATATAAAAACTGTATATAGTTAATCTGTGCCACTTTGTATTTATCTCACATTGTTTGACTGTTTACTTATAATATGATGTTCCTTGTAAATATGTTCTGTTATAATATGACGTTCTCTGTAAAACAAATTTACTTTGTTAATTGTTGTTCATTGTAAACCGCAACTGAACTTTGGAAGATGCGGTATATAAATATATATATAAATAAATAAATAAATAAAAATGAGGCTGGGCAGGGATCGAGTGGAGAGGTGGTGGTGTTGATGTTTGTGATTATGTTAGTAATTTGTCTGTCGTCAATTTTGTGAAAAGTGCTCCATAGCTGGCCTTGACTGGCGCTGGTCACCATGGTCGGTTTTGACACTGGGAGGGTTGGGTCCAGGTAAAGCGTGGGCGTTGCAGCCGTGAGTTTGCTTGCATAGTGATTTGCTAAAGTTTGAGGTTTGATTACGTTGTCAATATGGTCATCCAGTGTTATTTTTGTTAGCGATTTGACAATTTCGAATAATTCGCGGGGCTTGTTGATGGCCTTGTTCAGAAGATTTGTGTGATGAGTTCTTTTTGCGGAGTTTATCTCCTCTTTGTATTTCGCGAGGAGGGTCAGGTATTCTGACTTGTGTTCAATGGATTTCGTTTGTCTCCACTTCCTCTCCGTTTTACGGAGTGCCCTTTTCATTCCGGTAAGTGAAGCCGTGTACCAAGGTTCCGATCGGTGTTTAGTTGAGTCTGTTGGGATTTTCCAAGTAGGGTTTGATGCTTTTTGTATACCTTCGTTCCATCTGTTGGCTAGATCCTCGAGGTCCGTGCATTCCAGATCTATGTGGGAGGCAATGGTGCCTATGAGGTTTTCCTCGTTGAATTTATTGAAACTCCTCTGCGTGCGTGTTGACCTTCTTGCTTTTGTATTTTTGGGCGGGGAGGGCAGCTTTACTTTGAGATCAACTTGGTGGTGGTCAGACCACTTACATGTGCATGTAAGTGATTTACAATTAAAACTTACATACACAACCTATGCCCATCTGTCTGTTAATCTCTCTCTTACTTATCCTCCCCCCCCCATCCCTACTCTCCTCTCCCCGCTACACTCCACAAAGATGGGGGAAATTCTGCTGAAAAAGCTATACCCTTGCCAGTTTATCAGATTTAAAATAGCCCACCTCCTCCCTCACCTCTTGGGGATGTAGGTTCCACAGATGCAGCCCAACATAACCAAATGCTGTCTGCTTGTTTTTTCCAGTTGTACTACAGATGGTGGTAGAACCCCCAAGATTAGCCTCAGCTCCCAAACAAAGTCCTCGTGAGACATATTGTTCTAACCACCATAAATAGAGTGGGTAACTTAGTACAAATCTTTTAAATGCTAATGACAGTATTTTACAGGCCACTCGGGGCTCTATCAGAGGCCACTGCAGGTGAGCGACGGAATCAAATTTTCTAGCACCTATGATTCATCTTGCAGTCATATTTTGAATTATTAGCAAATGCCATATCTTGGTTTCCACCGTACCACAATATGGTGTGTTACAATAACTTCTGGTCCTTAAAGGCCTCATCTCAACTGCAGGGGAGAAACTTGCAAACCTTCCCAATTGCTAACAAAGAAGTGTGTCAATATTGAGCTGCTGCAGCTGGTGTTTTTTAAAACACTGACTGCAGTGGCTAAAAAATCATTCTGGCTTTCTCAACAACTACCTAGGTAACTCAGGACAGCTTTTTACCTGGAACATTTTAAACTATTGCACAATGCAGGTCGTTAGGGATATCTTTGGATTATAAGGAATATATTGACCTATTGTCACCATACACAGAATAAAAGGAGAAAAATCGGACAGCTATTTCTGTTGACTCTCACAGTTGCCATTTGTTAACTGCAGATAAACCTGAAATAGTTCCTAACCGTCCAGGAAAGATACGGTATATTTCTCACCTGCGTGGTGGCTCACATAAGATTCTAACTCTGTCTTGTTTACAGCTATAAGGAACTCGCTGATAAAATACAGTCAAACCTCGGTTTTCATATGCCCTAGTTTTCGTATGATTTGGTTTTCGTTTACTTTTTTCGTCAAGATTTTGTGCCAGTTTTCATACATTGTCTCGGTTTTCGTACAGTTGAAAATGGAGCACCATCTTGTGGCCAGAAGTGGGGGTTTCTTTATTTTGATTCTCTTGCTGATTGACTGTCTTCCATATGCCAACAAGAGTCTTCAATAAAGGTAAAAGTGATGTTAAATGTTCATTTATCCATTTCAGTAGTCATTTATATTTATTTCTCATTGTTTTCTGTATGTAAAAATATAGTTATCTATAAAATATATTTTTTGTTAATATTTTTGGGTGTCTGGAACAGATTAATTGGATTTACATTATTTCTTATGGGAAATATTGCTTCAGTTTTCATACATTCGGTTTTAGTCAGACTTTTTCGAACGGATTAATCACGAAAACCGAGGTTCCACTATATTTGTTTTCTTTCTTATATACTAGTGCTCCAAAAGTTTGCAATAGTGTCAAAAAATGTAGAACAAAATAGTACACATATATAATTATTTATTTGATTTTATATACCACTCTATTTTGCAATCAGATCAGTTTACATAGAATAACATTGAAATGTTTTACATTGAACAGGAATGTCAACTTGGGTAATTAAACATTCCTGTTCAATGTGGTGTGTATTTCCTATGATGTCCTCTAGCATAAAGGTAGGCAGCTACATTGAGTCTTCAATTTATGATTGTTGAATACATTATGTTATATGAACATAGACCTGTCGGAATAAATAGGTCTTTATTGCCTTCCGGAAGGTTGAGAGGTCGGAGATTGCTCGGAACAGATCTGGTAGGGTGTTCCAGAGGGTTGGTGCATGCAATGAGAAGGCTCAGTTACTGGATGCTTGGGTTAGCATAGTTTCTCACCTGTAACAGGTGATCTCCGGGAACCTACCCATATTAAGGGAAATATCCTGGACTTAGTATTTGCCCCGCAGATATCTCTTAACTCATCTCATGATCTCATATCGTCCATAACTTCTGTCCTTTGGTCAGATCACAAACTGATCATCCTCCAGATTCCTTCGCACAAAGCCTATTCAAAGAGCAACAAGATACCAAGCAACACCGCAAGACCACCCTCTCGATGTTTCAAGCCATACAACAGAGATCTTATCCTTGCGGAAACGCAACAACTCATCAACGAAACCACCCTGAACCTTGACGAACTAATTTCTCACTGGAACAATTGCTTCAGCGCAATCGCCCTACGCACACCAACCAACAAGCCCCCAGGGAAAAGAGTGAACGCTCCATGGTACACAGCTGATCTTAGAGTATCTCTTACCCAATTACGGAAACTCGAGAAACGATGGCGCCGAACTCATTCTTTAAGTGACCAGACAGCATACAACTGTCATCTGGCTGCGCATCGCAAGGCAATCACTGAAACAATGAAACAGTACTACTCGGATACCCTAAAGAGATCACTTAATAAACCACATGACCTTTTGACCTGGTCAAGACTCTATCAAAGGAACCATCCTCTGGGCCTCAATTTGAAATACATCCACAAGATTTTGCAACCTACGTACAATCCAAGATATGCCAGACCAACAAAACCTCTACAACAACCACCATCCCAGAGCAAGATTGCCCAACAGCCCTAACCTTATTCTCTACCCCTACCAAGAAAGAAATTGAAGATACTATTATGGCCCTTAACACCACCACATCCCAGTCCGACCCATGCCCAGCCTTCTGGATTAAGGAGCTCCGCAGTCACCTCAGCCCAGTACTATACAAAATAATGAACCGCTCCTTCTCAACCGGCTCATTCCCTTCGGCCCTTAAGCATACCTCGATCAGACCTCTGCTAAAAAACTGCAAGCTCGATCCCCAAAAGGTAGAATCTTACAGACCTATATCCAGCATACCTCTACTCGCGAAGATCATTGAAAAAGAGGTTCAACGACAATTACAGGATCACATCGACACCGCTGCATCGTTAGACCCCTGCCAACATGGTTTTAGGGAATTCCACAAAGTGGAAACCCTTCTTACCACTCTCTTCTGCAAGATAATCACCGGCATTGACGACATCTGTCAAGGATTTGCTCTCATCTTTTTGGATATC
This sequence comes from Ichthyophis bannanicus, assembly GCA_033557465.1. Lineage (NCBI taxonomy): Eukaryota > Metazoa > Chordata > Amphibia > Gymnophiona > Ichthyophiidae > Ichthyophis > Ichthyophis bannanicus. The sequence goes on from CM066032.1 coordinate 143,589,182, forward strand.
GCTGCAGCTTTTGATTCAGTAAGTCATGAGCTTCTCTTAGGACGACTAATTGAGAAAGGCATTACTGGAAGAGCGCTTGAATGGTGCAGATCTTACCTGTCTGGAAGATGGCAGCATGTTCGTTCTGGAGGAACAACTTCAGAACCCTTCCACCAAAGCCAGGGAGTCCCACAAGGTTCCTCCCTTTCTGCCCTATTGTTCAACATTTACATGCAGCCAATTTGTAAGATCATCCGGTCCTTCAATGTTGATTGCATGTTATACACTGACGATGTCCTGCTTTACATACCCTTCTCTACTGAACATTTGGACCTCTCCCCACTGACGAGCTGTTTCAATGCAATATCTACTGGCTTCTCTCCCAAAACCTCCGAATACAACCTAAGAAAAAGGAAGTACTCTTCATTACGAGGAACCCTAACTTCACCCCACCACAATATATTAAAGTACAAGACGCTGAGTTACAATCTAAACCTTCAATACGTTACCTGGGAGTCACCTTGGATCAACGCTTAGACATGAAGGCCCACATAGGAAATACAGTCAGAGCAGTATACTACAAGATCCGCTCACTTAGGCATTTACGATCCATGCTGGAACCAAATGATTTCAGAACAATCTACCAGGCGTTGATCATACCTCATTTTGACTATGCCAATGCCATCCTACAAGGTCTACCCCAATCCACCTTGAACCCGCTGCAGCTCGCCATGAACGCAGCAGCTAGGGTCCTCCACGGAGCCTCCAGGAGCGACCACGTGACGCCTCTGCTGATACAGTTACATTGGTACCCATCCAGGCTAGAATCGTTTTCAAGACCTTGTTACTCACTTTTAAAGCGGTTAACAAGCTCTCCTCTGCATCCTTAACTGCCCTCATCCATAACACATCTCCAAATAGAGCAAGAAGATCCACGGCTATAAACTCTCTAAAAGTCCCAAAAGCACTAACTGATTGCACTACATCTACAGCCAATAGGGCCTTTAGTCTCAGTGCGCCAAGATGCTGGAATGCATTACCCCCAGATATCCGGGCTGTTAAGAGCCTAACTCAGTTTAGGAAAGCCCTCAAACTCCACCTCTTCAACAAGTACCTCATAGAGCCCAACGTCACCCCATAAAGTCCAATGATACAATTCGCTAGCAAATATATGGATGCCCAACAACACGCCAAGACAGATACTATAACCCTTAGTGGTGCATATGTTTCCATGAAACTCCTTTTCATATGACTCTATGTAGCAAGTTTTGTAAATAGTTACCCCTGTTAGCCAAGTTTTTTGCCCTGTTATCTGTAAACTCATACATGTTAACTGTACTGAGCATTTTTGTTCCATGAAAACCGCGCTGATGCTGAATAGTGCAGTATATAAGAGACTGTAAATAAAATAAATAATAAATAAATAAACAACAGCAGGAATTTAGTCTTCACATATGGGTATCGTCGGTACCGACGGAGCCTGCGGGGGAACGCTCCCCAGCATCCAATAGAAAAGCTTTTGGGAGCATCCCACAGCGCCTGCGTGCTGCCTTCCCATCCTTCCCAACTGTCCCTCTCCAGTTGAGTTTAAAGCTGAGACAAGAGAGGGAAAGAGAGAGAGAGATAGAAAGATACAACTCCTAGGGGAGGTGGGTGGGTTGTGAAGACTAAATTCCTGCTGTTCCCGGAGATCACCTGTTACAAGTGAGTAACTATGCTATCTCCAGGAACAAGCAGGAATGTAGTCTTCACATATGGGGACTCCCTAGCTGCAGATGCCAGGGAGATGGCCCCAGAAAGTTGTGTGCCCTTGTGAAAGGGCTCCACTTCCCCCCATGGATCTCTGGCATCCTACCAGGGATGGTGGGTAGGAGTTGATTAAGTCTGGAACAGGTGTTGAAGAACAGCCTGACCAAACAAGGAATCTCAACGGGAGTCCTTGTCTAAGCAGTAATGGGCTGTGAAGGTATGAACTGAAGCCCAAGTAGCTGCTCGATAGATGTCGTTGATAGACACAGAGTGAAGATGAGCCATTGAGGCTGCCATGGCTCTCACATTGTGAGCTGTGACATGGCCTTCAAGAGGAAGGTTCTTGCTCTCATAGGCAAAAGATATACACTGTGCAATCCAGCTGGACAGTGTCCTTTTGGAGACTGGAAGTCCCAAATGACTAGGATCAAAAGCAACAAAGAGTTGAGCGGATTTTCTATGTTGCTGTGTCCTTTGCAAGTAAAAGGCCAAAGCTCTTTTACAGTCCAAAGTATGAAGATTCCTTTCTGCATTTGAGGCGTGAGGCCTTGGAAAGAATACAGGAATGTAAACCGCTTGGTTTAAATGAAAGGGCGACACCACCTTTGGCATAAAGTGTGGATGAGTACTATGGACTACCTTATCATGATGGAACCCTGTATAAGGAGGATCAGCCACCAACGCTTGCAATTCACTGATGCGACGTGCTGATGTGATTGCAATGAGAATGATAACCTTCCAGGAAAGGAATTTCAAAGAGGTAGTGGCTAATGGTTCAAAGGGCGGTTTCATGAGCTGCCCAAGTATCAGATTTAAGCCCCATGCCACCAGGGGTGGCTTAATGGTAGGCTTAGTTAAAAGAAGGCCTCTCATAAATCTCGCTATGAGAGGATGAGAGGAAATAGGTTGTCCATTTAGAGGCTTGAAAGAAGCTGCAATAGCACTCAAATGGACTCTCACTGAATTGGTCTTAAGCCCTGCATTTGATAAATGAAGGAGGTACTCCAGTAATGATTCCAGAGGTATCGCAAGAGGATTAAGACCCTTCTGCGAGCACCATATGGTAAACCTTTTCCACTTAAATGCATAAGAGCATCTTGTGGAAGGCTTCCTGGAAGCATGAAGGATATACTTTACCTGATGGGAAAGGTTAAGACCGTGAAGTTCTAGGCTTTCAGCAACCAGGCCCTGAGATGCAGAGACTGGGGATTGGGATGCCACAGCATCCCGTCCTCTTGAGAAAGAAGATCTGGAGCAGATCCTAACTCCAGAGGTGGAGCTTGAGAGAGATGTAGGAGCAGAGGGTATCACAGTTGCCGTGGCCAACGTGGAGCTATGAGGATCATATGACCTGTCTCTCTGAAGCTTGAACAGGGTTTTGGGAATTAGGGGAACGGGTGGAAAGGCATACAGGAAGTCCTGACCCCAATGAAGGCGGAAAGCATCCCTGGCCTGACCACCTCGAGCCGGAATTCTGGAACAGAACCGGGGAAGTTTAGCAGTCAACGGACTTGCAAAGAGGTCTATGTCCAGGGTTCCCCAATTTTGAAAAATTTTGGCCACCTGGTCTGCATGGAGAGACCATTCGTGTGGAAGCAGAACTCGACTGAGTTTGTCTGCCCAATAGTTTTGAATGCCTGGAAGATACACCGCAAGAAGATGAATCTGATGCTCTCTGGCGAGGGCCCATAGTCGCAAAGCTTCGTTGCACAGTGACAGAGAGCCTGTTCTGCCCTGCTTGTTCACACAGAACATGGCTACCTGATTGTCCGTTTGAACTAAGATTGACTTGTAGCTGAGCTGGGTGTGAAATACTCGAAGAGCAAGGAAGATTGCTCTGAGCTCCAGGAGGTTGATATGGAGATAGGCCTCCTGAGGAGTCCAGGTACCCTGGGTAGAGAGGCCATGCAGGTGGGCTCCCCAACCCACCTGTGAAGCATCTGTTGTTAGAGTGGCTTGGGGTGGGGGTTGCTGAAAAGGAGACCCCACCAGAAGGTTTTTGGGTGACTGCCACCATTGGAGGGACAAAATAAGGTGATCTGAATTTGCTATTTTGTCTGACAGGCAACCTGAGGCCAGAGTCCACTGAGTGGATAAGGTCCACTGGGCTGCCCTCATATGGAGGCAAGCATAAGGAACTACATGCACGGTGGATGCCATGTGGCCTAGCAACTGTAACATTTCCCGAGCAGTGAGGTGAGGTTTTAGCACTGCTTGGGAAACTAACTTCACAATGCGAAGGCAGCGGGGCTGTGGAAGGAAGGCCCTTGTCTGTCTGGTATCCAGAAGAGCTCCTATAAACTCTAGGGATTGAGTGGGAGCAAGGTTGGACTTTGGGATGTTTATGACCAGTCCCAAATACTGAAGGATGCGCATTGTAAAAGACAGAGCCATCTTGGCCTCTGGCTCTGAAGGGGCTCAAATGAGCCAGTCGTCTAAGTAAGGGAAGACGAATATTTCTAGGGTGCGGAGAAATGCTGCTACCACAGCCATGCATTTTGTGAACACCCTTGGTGCCGAAGCCAGGCCAAAAGGAAGAACCCTGTATTGGTAGTGCTTCCCTTGAAACAGGAATCTGAGGAACGTTCGGTGAGTTGGATGGATGAGAACATGAGTGTACGCATCCTTGAGATCTAGAGAACAAAGCCAATCCTGACTCTGAAGGTATGGCAGCAGAGTTCCTAGAGAAATCATTTTGAACTTCTCTCTGAACAGGAATTTGTTCAATTCTCTGAGGTCTAGAATGGGTCTGTGTCCTCCTGCTTTCTTTGGAATAAGGAAATAGGGGGAGTAGAACCCTGTTAGGGAATGGGCACCTCTTCTATTGCCACTTGAGCAAGGAGCATAGTGACTTCTTGACCTAATCTGTCGTTGGGAGAGGTCTGAGAATTGAACTGTCTTACTATTGTAGGAGGGGGCATGCTGAGGAAATGAAGCTTGTACCCCTCTCTTACAATAGACAGAGTCCAATTTTCTGCTGTTATCTGACCCCATCTGGGGGCAAAATGACATAACCTTCCTGGGATGGTGCAGGGCCAGGAAGGCAAAGTTTAGACAGGAGTCAAAGCCCCTGTGGAGGCTGTCTGCTAAGTCGGTTGCGGCTTAGCTGCTTTTGGCTTCCTTTGTTGCCTAGGTTGTTGCTGCTGTCCCTTTTGGGCAGACTGACCTGAACGATGTCCCAGCTGGGTATAGGCGGGATAAAACTTTTTCTTCTTGCTGAAGAATGGTTTCTTAGAGGATCTTTTCCTCGCAGGATCAGCTGTAAATTTGGACAATCTATCCAAAGTGATATTGTCAGCATCAATCTCATTAGCTTTTTCCTGCCAATTCTTGCCAAAGAGATTCTCTCCTGTGCAAGGTATATTCCCCAGTTTGTCCTGTACCCAGATTTCCAAGTCAGATGCCTGGAGCCAGGCAATTCTACGTGCACCTATGGCAATAGCAGAGGTTCTGCTTATGCATTCAAAGCAGTCAAAGGCTGCACGATTCACAAACTTGGAAACATCCTGAGTATGTTTGACAAGAGCAAGATAATCTTGCATTTTATCATCAGGAAGGAGAGGGCTCATAAGCTCTAAGTCTCCTGTGACTTTCTTAAGGAACATCCCATATACAAGATATAGGAACTGATCCTAGCAGAGAGCATGGAAGCCTGGAAGGATCGACGTCCAAAGGCGTCAAGAGTCCTACACTCATGTCCTGGAGGATTAGATGCATGCCTTTTTGCACTCTTTATCTGTCTCATGGCTGATTCCACCACCATGGAATGGTGTGGTAATGGAGTCTTCTGAAACCCAGGACAAGGAGGAACTCGATACATGGTGTCGGGTCTTCGAGAATGAGGAGATGTGGTCAGAGGTGTTTCCCACATCCTTAACATAAGATCATGCAAGATCTCATGAATAGGTAAGGTAGCTGCCTCCTTGGGAGCTTTAGGGTATTGTAGGATTTCTAATTCTGTTGCCCTGGGCTCTTTTTCAGGAGCCACTGTGATGGAAAGACCCCGGGCCACATCTCGGATAAAATCCTGAAAGGACATATCCTTTGGTGGAGACATCCTACGCTGAGGAGAAGAGGAATCCTTGGGAAGAAGTACTCTGGTATCGGCAGAGCTTTCAGAGTCTTTAGACTCATCTGAGGATTCAAAGTATCTCTGATCCGGGTGATCGTGCAAGGCACCGTACCGCTACCAATCGAAGTCAGCATTGGAGTGGTCTGGTACCAACTTGTCGATGCCAGATAGAGACGCATGACTCGGTCCCGGTAGGATACCTTCCGATGTCGATGCAGTCGGTGCCGGTACCGGTTGAATTGTCTGAAGCGGTTTCAGGGGCATCAAGGCCGTGAGAAGAGCCGCCAGACTGCCTTCAGTAGCCAAGAATCTCTGGTCTATCGACGCTGCCGATGCTTGGGTATCGGTGCCGGATAAAGCGGCCAGAACCCCAGAGCATGGCACCAGTAGTTCTGCTGAGGTTGAAGCCTCGAGAACATCCTGGAGCCCTGTTAGTGCTTTGGAAGCCAAAGCCTCCTGCCGGGGCAATTTTGCCGGTGAAAGTCCCTCAAGGGCAACGCCAGAGGCATCCCGATGTTCAGAAGGAGTTCTACCCTTTGAGGACCGGCTAGATTTATGTTTAGTTACCTGAGATCCATGGAGGAAGATGAAGCCCTGGAGGATGCCAATGCCACGGAGGCTGCATCGGAGGGAAAAAGGGTGCTAAGCTTAGCAGCTCGGTTTTACCGGCCCTTTTTTGACATCATCCCACAGGCAACACACTCTGAAATAGAGTGGTCAGGACCAAACATTTGAGGCACCACTCATGGGTGTCGGTGACGGAGATGGTACCACCACATTTAGAACACTTTTTAAAACCCAAAGCGGGTTTTTCCATTCTGAGGGAAAAAGTTGGGCCTAGTGCCCAAAATGGCGCGTGGCACCCGAGAAGAAAGTTACTGGAAAAAGATTCCAGAAACAAAGTGTTTTTGTTTTGTTTTTTAGAAAAAAGAAAAGAACCACCGGTGGTACCGATATAGCGTCGAGGGAAGGCAGACGCGATCACAAAAAAAGAAGTATAAGAAGGGAATTTTTCTGCGGTGACAGGATGTGCGACCTGTCGGCTCCGCCAAAAACGAAGAACTGGAGAGGGACAGTTGGGAAAAGTGGGAAGGCAGCACGCAGGCACTGTGGGATGCTCCTAAAAGCTTTCCTATTAGACGCTGGTGAGCGTTCCTGCGCAGGCTCCGTCGGTACCGACGATACCCATATGTGAAGACTACATTCCTGCTTGTTCCTGGAGATCTTTTTATTATCATTACTGGGGACTTAAGTGTGTTTGTCTCCTCATTCTGTTGTTTGGTGTTAGGTGTTAGGTGTATGATGTCCGGGAGGGAAACTGTGGTCAGATTATTTATTTCTTTGAATGACATCAGTAGTGCTTTATATTTTATGCGACTTGCTTTTCGTAGCCAATGTAGTTGCATTAAGATGGACATAATATGCTTGGACCTGGAGACATCCTGTAGGGTTCAGGCTGCTGTTTTTAGGGCCATCTGAAGTGGCTGTAACATATATTTCGGTAAGCCTTGCAGGATAATATTGGCATAGTCGAAGTGTGGGAATATGAGTGCTTCGAATATGGTGCAGAAGTCATGCAAATCTAGGAGTGGGCGTAGATGTCGGAGGGTTATGATATGCTGCCCTAGTGATGTTGTTGATGTGGGTTTGCATGCTCAGTCGCAGGTCCAGGGTGACTGAGATAGCGCACTTCTTGTTTTATTGTCAGTTCTGCATCCTTAAATTTTAGAGCATCTGGTGAGGTGAAATCATGGTCTTTTGTTATAAACAGCATTTCAGTTTTCTTGTAATTCACTTTGAGGTTGGTTCCTAGAGAGTCATTCTGAGGCAGCTTTGAAGCATTCTATTATGTTGGTGTAGTTTGGTTTGTCTGTAGAGAAGGGTGCACATAGCATGACATCGCAGGCATATATGTGGCAGAATATGTTATAAGATTGTATTATTGTTATAATTGTAAATAGTTACCCCTGTTATCCAAGTTTGTATCACCTGTTCAACTGTAAACACAAAGTACCATTGGAAATGTGTAATTTTATTGTTCATTGTAAACCGCGCTGGTGCTGAATAGTGCGGTATAGAAGAGACTGTAAATAAATAAATAAATAAATTATTGAGCAAATTGGCTGGATGTAGATGTAAAAGAGCAGGGATGATAGGAATGATCCCTGTGGGACCTCTTGTGTTTGCTTGTAAGTGGTTGATGTGCGAGAGCCAATTCGTATTTGTTGTTGGTGACTTGTTAGGTAGGATCTGCACCAGTTTAGGGCTGTATTTTGTATTCCTTTCTATTACAATTGGGATATAAAGGATTTTGTGACATACTGTGTCAAATGATGAGGCAATATCCATGAATGAGGATAAAGCGTAGTTACTCACCTGTAACAGGCGTTCTCCAGGGACAGCAGGAATCAGTCCTCACATATGGGCGATGTCAGCACCAACAGAGCCCTCGCAGAAGCATCTCCCCAGCTTTCAAAGAAAGCCTTCGGGAGGTGCCACCACACATGCATGGTACCCTTCTCACCCAAGGGTGCCATCTTGCTCAGTCAGATGACATAGCTAAAAACGGTAAAAACAAAAGGTAGTAAACTAAGGAGCAACTCCAAAGGGAGGAGGAAGGGTTGTGAGAACGGATTCCTGCTGTCCCCAGAGAACATCCATTACAGGTGAATAACTATGCTTTCTCTGGGAACAAGCAGGAAATCTGTCCTCACATATGGGACTCCCTAGCTACAGGCTACCGAAAGCCCATAGAAAAAGCAACAGTAGCCCTCAGGGGGAGCCGTGAGCAGCAGCAATTGAGTCCACAGATACAGACTACAGTAGGATCCGTGTATCCGATGGAAACCAATGCTCTGGTAGCCTGAACACAGAAGGGTCGGAGGGTAGGAGTTACCTAGACCCCAAAAAGATTATGGAGCATGGCCTGGCCAAAGGCGCTGTCCCGTTGGGACTCCCTTTCCAGGCAGTAATGGGTTGCAAAGGTATAGACTGAAGACCAGGTGGCGGCCTGGCAGATGTCCAACAGGACGGAGCGCAGGTTTGCCACAGAGACCGCCATGGTCCCGATGCTGTAAGCCGTGACCCAGCCATCCAGCATGAGCCCAGCCTGTTCAAAGGCTAGAGCGATGCAGTCTGCCACCCAGGTGAACAGTGTCCATTTGGTCACCGCTTCCCCCAGCCGACTGGGGTAGTAAGAAATGAAACGCTGAGAAGCTTTTCGATGCCCGTGGGTCCGCTGAATGTAGGACAGGACCCACTTACAATCCAAGGTGTGAAGGACGGTCTCCACCCTGCTGGAGTGAGGCCTTGGGAAGAAGGTAGGTAACACCAACTCCTGGTTGAAGTGGAAAGGAGATAGCATCTTCAGAAGGAACCTGGGGTGTATACGTAACACAACCCTGTTCTTATAGAATCTGGTATACGGTGCCTCTGCCACCAGAGCTTGGAGCTCACTGACCCTGCGAGTGGAGGTGAGCACTACCAGGAATACGACCTTCCACGAGAGGTACTTCAGGTGGCAGGTAGCTAGAGGCTCAAATGGTGGGCGAGTGAACTGCGCCAGCACTACATTGAGGTCCCATTCCATTGCTGGAGGGCAGACGGGGGGGGGGGGGGTGTTTTGGACAACAGGAGTCCTCTCAAGAAACGGGTCACCAGTGGCTGGACTGAAAGGGGCTTGCCCTCAACAGGATGGTGATGCGCCGCCAGGTCACTGAGATGCACTCTCAGGGAGTAGTGATTTGAGCCCAGATTGCGAGAGATGAAGAAGGTACTGAAGCACCGGCTGCACTGGGCAGGAGAACGGGTTCACCGCTGCTCCACGCACCAGACTGAGAACCTGTGCCATTTGAAGGCGTAAGCTCTCCTGGTAGAGGGTCTTATGGGAGGGCCAGCAGGATCTCTTCCACTTCTCCTGAAAGGTTGAAAGGGGCTAAGGCAGAGGTACTCAAATCCAGTCCTGGAGGGCCGCAAACCAGTCAGGTTTTCGGGATATCCCTAATGAATATGCATGAGATATATTTGCATGCACTGCCTCCATTGTATTTGAATCTATCTCATGCATATTCATTAGGGATATCCCAAAAACCTGATTGGTTTGCGGCCCTCCAGGACTGGATTTGAGTACCTCTGGGCTAAGGTCACCCTTTCAGCAGCCACACTGTCAGTGATAGGGACCCCAGGTTGGCGTGCAAGAGAGAGCCCTTCTCCTGACACAAGAGCCCCGGGGAGTTCCCCAGGGGGATCAGATTCTCCACTGACAACTAGAGGAGTAGCAGGAACCACAGCTGCCTGGGCCACTGTAGAGCCACCAGAATCAGCGACACATGGTCGCGAAGAGCCTTAGAGTGTTTTGGCAATCAGCAGCGTGGGTGGGAAGGCATACATGAGGCAGGTCGACCACAGCATGAGGAACACATCTGGTGCTACCCAGGATGGGTGGGGCTGCCAGGAACAGAAGCGATACAAAAATAGTACTGGTCTTCTCGGAGTAAATTACAATCTTGATTCTGAAAAAAATCACTCCATGTAAAACAAACATATAATCAAAGTGGAAAATTCTTTACTAATGGGGACAACTGAGAACTCTTGATCGTTATGACAAACAATACTTCATTCAACTGCCAGGAGGTCTTAGACCAATACAGCGCTCAAAACTAATGCTTACTTTTTAGAAAAGCATTGGCGCATAATAGCATCAACGACCAACCTGGGAATATTATACTTTTTCAATTTGCTTACAAAAATCACCAGTTCTCCACCACCTATATATCAGAAACTATTAAAATTTAAGAAGCTCTTAGCTTTTTATCTTCTGCCTCTACGCCTCCCCCGGCACCTTTGTAGCGTTTCACTCCAAAAGGAGTTTCTTCAGGAGGGTCTGAAAATGTAAAAACAACAAACACCGCTCCCTTTTAAATCCACTTGGACGCCCCCTGGTCCTATACCTCCTGCTCTACAAGTTTTTAAAGAGATGGTTTTGATGGACGTCACCGAGTTGGAAAAAAGCCAACATTTATTCAGAAGTGTGTTGTCCCGAGAAGAACATATAGCTCTGAGGGAACTTCGAGCGAGATCAGACATTGTAATCCGCAGAGCGGACAAAGGTGGAGCTGTGGTCGTGCTTAGTCGAGAGGATTATCTAGAGGAAGCCTATCATCATCTTTCAGACAGTCAAGTTTATGAGAAGCTTATAGAAGACCCTACTGTGCTACTTCAAAAAGATATACGGGAAGGTACTCATTTAGCCTTTCAAAACAAGATCATCTCTAAGAAAGAATTGTTATTTTTGAACACTAAAGTTCCTATGATGGCTCGTTTCTATCTAGTCCCGAAAATACATAAACGATTAGAGAAGCCACCAGGTAGACCTATCGTATCAACAAGAGGCACAGTTTTAGAACCGTTGTCTGTATCTCGACTCTTTTTTACATCCGCTGTTAGGGGACATACCCTCTTATATTCGAGATACCTCTCATTTCTTAGAGAAATTGGATCAACAGGCCGAGTGGGCGGCAGATCCAGAAGTGATTTTGATTACCCTTGACATCGCAGCATTATATACCAACATACCCCAGATGGAAGCATATTACACAGTAGAGTCACAGTTGAAGAAGAGAGGGGACTTAACAGCAGCCATGATATCATTTTTGATGGAATTAACACGTCTTACCGTTTTTCAAAATCACTTTATATTTGAAACTACGATCTATAAACAGATTTCAGGAATAGCAATGGGGTCCACCTGCGCCCCCTCTATCGCCAACCTTTTTATGGGAGATCTTGAACAGAAATGGCTTAATAGTTCCCCTTTTTTACAAAACATCAAACTGTGGGCTCGCTTTATAGATGATGTTTTTCTCTTGTGGAAAGGCTTTGAGGATTCTGCTTTGCAGTTTATTCAATGGCTTAATAGCTGTAATAAGGCTATACAATTCACACACTACCAATATTATTTTTTTGGATTTGTTGATAACGAAGGAGCCCGAGGGTTGGAAATCCACAGTGCATAAAAAACCAATTGCCCGAAACACTTTTTTGCATTACGCGAGTGGTCATCCGTCTAGGCTAAAAAATAGCCTTCCTTTTTCTCAGTTTCTACAATTTCGGCATAATTGCTCAGAAACGTCAGATTTTAAGATTCAATCTCAGAAATTGTCGACAGATTTTATGGATCGGGGGTATCCTCGTCATATTATAAAAAAGGCATATAGGCGAGCACTTTATAATGATCGGACTTGGCTGTTTGGAACCAAGTCACGGAGGACGATTGGATCGTCTGATGAATATGTAAATTTAATCACTAGGTTCTCACCACTGAGCTACAAAATCAAAAGAATAATATTTAAACATGCAAATCTATTGAAGACTATCCCCGGTTTAGCAGAGAAAAACATCCGATGTGTTTGGCAGCGTAATGTCAGTCTTAAGGAACAGCTTAGTCCCGCGGTCTTACGACCTCTTATAAATAAAGATGAGACGTCTAAAACGCGAGGACACATGAGATGTGGAGAAAGCGTAGTTACTCACCTGTAACAGGTGTTCTCCAGGAGCAGCAGGAATCAGTCCTCACTTATGGGTGACGTCGGCGCCGACGGAGCCCTCGCGGAGCAATTTTCCCCAGCTTTCAAAGAAAGCCTTTGGGAATTGCAGCGCGCATGCGCGGTCGTCTTCCCGCCCGAGGGTGCCATCTTAGCCAGTCAGATGACATAGCTAAAAAAGACAGCATAAAAATTTGCAAAAAAGAACATAAGCAGACGATTGCAACTCCAAGGGGAGGAGGGAGGGTAGTGAGGACTGATTCCTGCTGCTCCTGGAGAACACCTGTTACAGGTGAGTAACTACGCTTTCTCCAGGACCAAGCAGGAAGTCAGTCCTCACTTATGGGACTCCCAAGCTCAAGGCTACCGGAGACCCTAAGCACAAAAATGAGCTCCCTCTAGCTCAGCAGCACAGAAGGATAGAATCTTCGCTGAATTATCACCCACCGGTAGCCCACATCCGGGATGGAGGGTAGGAGTTTCTCAGACCTCAAAGAGATTACGGAGGACTGCCTGTCCGAAAGCACTGTCCCTACGGGACTCCCTCTCGAGACAGTAATGGACCGCAAAAGTCTGGCTCGAAGACCAGTAGCGGCCCGGCAGATGTCTGCCAGCGGAACAGAGCGGAGGTAAGCCACTGACGTGGCCTTTGCCCGAACACAATGAGCCGTGACTCGACTTTCTAAGGAGAGTCCAGCTGCCCATAAGCCCAAGAGATACAGTCCGCAACCCAGATGGACAGAGTACGCTTGGAGACCGGGAGCCCCAATCTATTGGGGTCAAAAGACACAAAAAGCTGAGCAGCTTTACGGTGCTCCCGCGTACGGTCAAGGTAGAAGTTCAATGCCCTTCTACAGTCCAGGGTATGGAGGACCGTTTCAGCTCGGCTGGAGTGTGGTCTGGGAAAGAAGGTTGGAAGTACCACCTCCTGATTGATGTGAAAAGGGGAGACCACTTTAGGCAGAAATTTTGGGTGAGTCCGTAGGACTACCCTATTCTTGTAGAACCTAGTGTAAGGGGGATCAGACACGAGGGCCTGCAATTCACTTACGCGTCTAGCGGAAGTGAGGGCTATCAAGAACAGTGTTTTCCAAGACAGAAAACGGAGAGAACAGGTAGCCATAGGTTCAAAAGGCGGACAGGTGATCCGCTGCAAAACCACATTCAGGTCCCAGGCAGGCGCTGGCGGCGCAGAGGTGGTTTAAGGAGAAGGATACATCGGAGAAACATCGCTACGATAGTGTCATTGGAGATAGGTCTGACGTCCACTTGCACAGGATGTGCTGAAAGAGAACTGATGTGAACTTTGACTGATTTTGAATTAAGTCCCAGATTAGAGAGGTGACGCAAGTACTTCAAGATCACCGACACCTGGCAGGAGAAGGGATCCTGAGACTGTTGGGCACACCAGACTGCAAAGCGACGCCATTTAAGGGCGTAGCATTTGCGGGTAGAAGGCCGTCGCGAAGCTAAGACGACCTCCTCCACCTCCGCCGGCAGGAGAAGGGGAGCAAGGACTACCCTCTCAGCAGCCAGGCCATGAGGTTGAGAGACTTGAGGTTGGGGTGCAGAATGGACCACTGATCCTGAGAGAGGAGATCCGGTTGTACCCCCAGAGGGATTGGATCCTCCACCGCCAGTTGCAGCAGGAGCGAAACCACGGCTGCCTGGGCCAGCGAGGGGCCCACCATGATCATGAAGGCTTTGTCTCGGAGAACCTTGAAAGAGTCCGAGAGACCAGCGGGATGGGAGGGAAAGCGTACAGAAGGCTCCCCGACCACGAGATCAGAAAGGCTTCCGCCGCCACCCGAAGGGGGTGTGGCTGACGAGAGCAGAAAGCGAGGAAGCTGCCGGTTGTGAGGACTGGCAAAGAGATCCACCGTGGGGAGACCCCACTTGAGGAAGAGCTTCTGAACTACCAATGGATCCAGACGCCACTCGTGGCGGCTGGAGGACCCTGCTGATTTGTCTGCAAGCAATTGTCTTGCCCGGGAGATAACTGCCTTGAGGAGAATGCCGTGACTGACGGCCCAAGAGAGCTTCTGTGCCTCCCGGCAGAGGAGGAAGGAGCCCTTGCCCCCCTGCTTCTACACGTATAACATGGCAACTTGATTGTCCGTCTGGACAAGGACGGACTGTTGGGAAAGTCAGGTGGGAGAAGGCCTTGAGAGCTAGGCGGATCGCCCTGAGCTCTCCAGGAAGTTGATCTGCTGAGCAGACTCCCACGTGGTCCAGAGGCCCTGAGTACGTGCCTCTTTGGCAAGGTGCTCCCCAGCACAGGATGGATTCATCGGTGGTAATCACCCGGGTCGGCTGAGGTGTCTGGTAAGGCATTCCGAATATCAGGTTTGGCTGTCGGAGCCACCACCGGAGAGACGGAGCAGCGGCTCGGAGACGCGCACTAGTCTGCCAGGCCGCCTGTGGCTTGTCGCCACTGCTGGCGGAGACACCATTGAGCAGACCGCATATTCAGGCGGGCATTGGGGTCACATGGACCGGTGGAAGCCATATGGCCGAGCAGTCTCAGGAAGCGCCTGGCGGAGACCAGGGCTGGCTGCGAAAGCGGTCGGCTAGGTCCATGAGCCGTTGAGCCCTGTCGAGCGGTAGGTACGCTCATGCCCGAGGAGTGCAGCCTTGCGCCGATGAACTCGAGATCCTGTGAGGGGAGCAAAGTGGACTTGCGAAGTTTTATAACAAAGCCCAAGTGCTGCAGCAGAGTCACCGTGCGGCACGTGGCGTTGGTGACCTCCCGAGCGGACGCTGCTCTGATGAGCCAGTCGTCGAGGTACGGAAAGACATAGAGGCCGTGAAGCCGGAGATGGGCCCACGACCGCGAGACATTTTGTGAAGACTCGCGGTGCGGAGGATAGGCCAAAGGGCAGTACTCTGTACTGGTAATGATTTCCTGCCACCACAAACCTTAGGTATTGGCGGTGGCTTGGGTGGATGAGGATGTGCGTGTAGGCATCCTTTAGATCCAAGGAGCATAGCCAATCTCCCTGCTGGAGGTAGGGCGAAGGATTCGCAAGGTAAGCATTTTGAACTTCTCCTGCACAATGAACTTGTTGAGGTTGCGCAAGTCCAGGATGGGTCTGAGGCCCCCTGTTCTCTTTGGTATCAGAAAATACCTTGAGTAAAAGCCTTGACCTCTCAGGTGGTGGGGCACCGTTCCACCGCCTGTTCCTGCAGAAGACCTGCTAATCTGAGGAGCAACTCCCTTGTGCAGAGGGGGGCGCGAAGGTTCTCCCGGAAAATAGGAGGAGGGACCTGATGGAAGTGGAGAAGGTAGCCTTCTCGCACGACCTGAAGTACCCAGGCATCTGCGGTGATGCTGGACCACCTGTGGCCGAAGTGAACCAGCCGCCGCCGGTGCTGGGAGGAACCAGCGGGGGGAGAGGCTATGCTGAGCGAGTCAAAAAACCCCCACCCTGCTGAGCGGGGCTGGTGGCAGGCTTGGGGGCTTGCTGCCTGCCTACGGGACCCGTTACCCCGTCCCTTGGCCTGCTGGCCCTGTTGGGGATCTGCAGGGGCCTGATAATGGGGGTACTGTTTGTAGGCAGCCGCCTTCCTCGGGTAAAAGGACTTTTTTCCCGAGCCCTTCTTTTTCTGGGAAGGGGCGGAGGTCTTCCTAGAAAGCCTGGTCCTGGTGAGAGTCTCAGTCTCAATTTGTGCAGCCTTTTCCGCCATGGGCTTGCCAAAGAGGTTTTCGCCTCGGCAGGGGACATCGACCAACTTGTCCTGTACCCAGGGATCAGATCCGACACTGAAGCCAAGCCTGTCGGCGGGCACCGATGCCGGCTGCGGCCACTCTAGCCGAGGCCTCAAAGCCATCATAGGCTGCTCGGGACATGAACTTTGAGCATTCCCGAATGCCCGTGGACAAGGCTAGGAACCTCCGCAAGGGCTCCTCGGAGAGACCACGGAGAATCCGCTAGCTCTTTAGCCAGATCCCGGAGATACATGCCCTGTAGAGCTGGTAAGTCTGGACACGACATGCGAGCCTAGAGCCCGGGAAGCACTTCTGGCCATGTCAATGAAGGTTACTGGCCTCCCTTCCAGGAGGCCCCGCGGAGTGCATCTTCGGGCTCTTCAGTCGATGAAGGGACGATTCCACTACCTTGGTTTGGTGTGGCAGCTGTGTCCTTCTGAAAGCCAGGGCTCTTGCGGACCCGATAGATAGAATCGACCCGCTTGCTCAGACCGGCGAGGAGGCCGGACTCTCCCACATGCGGAAGAGTAGTCGTTCCAGCATAGGAGGAACCGGCACAGTAAAGTGCTCCCTCGCGGGAGAGTCATACTGGAGGGCGTCGAGCTCTTCGGCTCGAGGCTCCTCCTCGTGATCCGCAGGGAAGGCCAAAGCCTTGGCCATATCCCTACGAAGTCCGAGAA
This sequence comes from Ichthyophis bannanicus, assembly GCA_033557465.1. Classification (NCBI taxonomy): domain Eukaryota; kingdom Metazoa; phylum Chordata; class Amphibia; order Gymnophiona; family Ichthyophiidae; genus Ichthyophis; species Ichthyophis bannanicus. The sequence continues at coordinate 143,605,913 of CM066032.1, forward strand.
CCGGGCATCCTCCGGGGGACTGCTTCCGAGGCTCGGACCCCGGTGAGTCCGATGGGACACACCGAGTCCGGAAAGAATCAGGGACTCTTCCTCCTCAGACTCCCAGACGACTCCGACGAGGACTCGGTGGGGTCGGCCCGGGCAGGATGCGCGCCAGCCGCCCCGACGTCGAGGAGTCCGCGGCGACCTCGGTCCCGAACGGGAGGCCGAGGGTGACCTCGACGAGGATCGATCGAGTTCTCATTGACTCGAGGATCGGCTCGGTCTCCGGGTCGACTTGGACGTCGACGTCCCGGCGGTCGGGGCAGCGGCGCCAGCGAGGCCAGCGAGCAGTGCCCTCTGCTGGTCCATGAAGGCAGACAGTCTGCTCTCCAAGGCCGTCAACCTGAGTCCGAGCTCAGTGACCCAGCAGCCCCCGACTCGGGCCCCGACGGCGTCGGGCCCGACGTCGGCTGTCGCGGAGGCGAGTCCAGAAGGCTACAGGACTTACCCGGGCAGGCATCTCCGACTCCAGGCGAGGTCGCGTTCGGGAGATGTTCCTTCTCCAAGGCCCGGGGCGGCTGTCGGGGCTATACGACCTGGCCCTCGCGGAGCCAGGAGCGTCCACCGACGCCGCCCTCGCGGGTTTTTCCTTCCGACGATGGTCCCCGGAGGGAGAACCCCGGTCGGAGGAGCTCCGGCGACGGTCCGAGCTGGAGCCCTTTGACACGGAGGCCTCCGACGAGGTCCGGGTACGTCTGGGTCAGCGAAGATTCTCTCGCGCTGATGCCGCCGACTTCTCAACGCCTTCGAGGACAGTTTGCTGCAGGGCCCACAGATCAGTTCCTCATGATCGGGGCCCAAGCAGCGGAGGCAAAAGTCGTGTGTCGGTTAGTGACATATTTCGGTCACACCGACCACACCGCTTAAATCCACTGGCAGCCATCGGGGGAAAAAGGGCCCCTGCGAGGTCAAAGGACGGGCTGCCAGGGAAAACGAAAATGAAAGCTGACTAAGTCAGAAAAACCGAAAAACGCTAGAGGACTCGAGACCGGCGTCGCGAGTCCGGGCGGGAAAACGATCGGCGTCGACCGAAAGAAAAAAGTATAAAATAAAGAGGAAAATCATCTTTTTCGCGGGGACAAGACGTGGACGTCTGCAGGGCTCCGCGGAAAAAAGAAGACTGGCTAAGATGGCACCCTCGGGCGGGAATACGACCGCGCATGCGCGCTGCAATTCCCAAAGGCTTTCTTTGAAAGCTGGGGAAAATTGCTCCGCGAGGGCTCCGTCGGCGCCGACGTCACCCATAAGTGAGGACTGACTTCCTGCTTGGTCCTGGAGAATGTATGATTTGCAATGTTACGGAGGATACAACTGAGTTTACTTACTTGGGGAAAACTTACATTTTGAAACAAATAACGTCATGTAATACTGCTTCAGTTATTTATGCTATCAAATGCCCGTGCAATAAACTTTACATTGGCAAAACAAACAGATCGTTTAGAACTCGGATACTTGAACATAAGAGTCGACTGTGATGCGAGGTGCTGAAACCTCCGTTAGTTCAACACTGTGTTGAGTTACAGCATGAATTCGATCAGTTACGCTGTTTTTGCATTGATCACATCAGGTCAGCGGTAAGAGGCAAAACCTTAGATGAGACCTTACTATTTTATGAACAATGGTGGATTTTTTCAGTTAATACTTTGCAACCTCATGGTCTTAATTCCTCTATAGAATGGAAGGTGTGCCTTTAATAATAGAGTAATAGAGGGGAGTGACATCATTGGTTGACATCAAATAATGAAAAAGGCTAGCGTCATCAATAAAGAGTCGAATGAGACTGCTAGTCCGCATGCGCGGCGTTTTTTTGGTAACACAAGTTAACACATTGAGAAACGCAGGCGGCAGCAGCAGTCTAGTAAGTGAATTCGTATGCTTTTTTCATACAAAATCTTGACATTTTGAATTTGAAGTGAATAATGTTCTTTAATCACAGTGGGGTGGATGTTTAGTGCTCAGTGCTATTGTTGTTTTTACATTTTCAGACCCTCCTGAAGAAACTCCTTTTGGAGTGAAACGCTACAAAGGTGCCGGGGGAGGCATAGAGGCAGAAGATAAAAAGCTAAGAGCTTCTTAAATTTTAATAGTTTCTGATATATAGGTGGTGGAGAACTGGTGATTTTTGTAAGCAAATTGAAAAAGTAAAATATTCCCAGGTTGGTCGTTGATGCTATTATGCGCCAATGCTTTTCTAAAAAGTAAGCATTAGTTTTGAGCGCTGTATTGGTCTGAGACCTCTTGGCAGTTGAATGAAGTATTGCTTGTCATAACGATCAAGAGTTCTCAGTTGTCCCCATTAGTAAAGAATTTTCCACTTTGATTATATGTTTGTTTTACATGGAGTGACTTTTTCAGAATCAAGGGAACAGAAGCGAGGCAACTATTAGGTGTCCGGGCTAGCAAAGAGGTACGTCCGTGGGGTCCCTCAAAGATGAAAGAGCCAGTTGGCTACTCTGGGGTCCAGCTGCCACTCGTGTGACTGGAGGACTCTGCTCAGTCTGTCTGCCAGATCATTGTCCTGTCCTGGTAGGTATACCATTCAGGAGTATTCTCTGTTGAATTGTGCAGGAGCAGAGTATCATCACTTTGCGGCAGAGAGCATGAGACCCCATGCCCCACCTGCTTACTCACATAGAACATTGCCCACCTGATTGTCTGGATCAGCACCGGTGGTGTCTCAGGCCGTGACAGAATGCTCAGAGGGCCAGATGTACTGCCCGAAGCTCCAGGAGATTGATCTTCTGGTTGCCCTCGTCTTGAGACCAGCTGCCCTGGGTGCTGAGTTCTTCGCACTGGGCTCCCCATCCCAGCAGGAAGGCATCCGTAATGAGGACCCTTAGAGGGTTTGGGGTTTGGAAGGGCATTCCTGCCTGCAGATGTCAGGGATTTTGCCACCAAGTCAGAGATTCCACCAGCTGGCAGGTCATTGAGACTCTGTCTTGGAGACAGCCTGTGGCTTGTGTCCACTGGTCCCGAAGGCATCACTGAGTGGCCCTCATGTGCAGACAAAATGGTTTCCAGGGTGACATGGACCATCAATGTCATGTGTCTGAGTAGGCGCAGTAGAAGCTGAGCTGACACAGGGGGGACGGTGTTGCACATCTCCGGCCAGTGCCGAGATGGTCTGCCCGGTCCAGGGAAAGAAAGGCCTTTGGCGTGAAGTGTGTCTAGCCTTGCTCCTATAAACTCCAGACATTGCGTTGGGAGGAGGTGGGATTTGGGGTAGTTTATCACAAACCCCAGATGTTGCAGGATCTGGATGGTGCATGCTGTGGCCTGCTGCATCTCTATGGCCATGCCTCCCTTTATGAGCCAGTCATCGAGATAGGGGAAGACAAATACCCCCTGGAGATGGAGGAAAGCAGCTATTATTGCCAGGCATTTGGTGAAGACCCGGGGGGGCAGTGGCCAGGCCAAAGGGTAGTACCCTGTACTGGTAGTAACCCAACCCCCCCCCCCCCATGAAGCACAGATACAGCCTGCGGCTGTGGTGAATGAGGATGTGGGTATAGGAATCTTTCAGAGCCAAGGAGCATAGCCAGTCTCCCTGCTACAGGTAAAGCAGCAACGTTCCAAGGGAGAGCATCTTGAACTTCTCCCTCACCAAGAACTTGTTTAGGTTGCGCAGGTCCAGGATGTATCTTAGACCCCCTGTGCTTTTTGGTATGAGGAAATACCTGGAGTAGAACCTCTTGCCCCTGAGATAAGGTACGGGTTCTACCGCTTTGTCCTCAAGGAGGCCTGCAAGTTCCTTCAATAGGAGGTCCCGGTGAAGCAGAGGCCTAAAGGACACTCTCTGGAAGAAAGGAGGAGGTGTCAGACAGGTGGAGGAGGTAGCCCTCCCTGACCACCTGGAGTGCCCAGAAATCGGTGATGATGGCTGGCCATCTGTGGGCATACAGAATTAAACAGAATCCAGTGTGCTGCTGTCCTCCTTGGAGTAGAGAAGCTATGCTCAGGGAGTCAATCATTGTAGCACTCTATACATCTCACCACCCCTCACCATTACTACTATGGAGCACAAAGCACTCCTTTAATATTCTTTACCTTTTCCAGTTATGTCCTTAATACCCCTGCCCTCCCCCCCTAGCCCCCCCTCCCCGATCTTTCTTTTCCCACCACTCCATATACCATCCCCGCTCTTTCCGAAATTTGCTTATCTTATGTTTCTTATACACAGCTATTTCACACATCTCCTTTAAATGATCCAACCATTTCAGCACCTCTACTCGTCGGTACCTCCAGTTGTTTCCACTTGGTCATTAGAACCATTCGCTCCACTCCACCACAATATCCCACAAACGTTTCTATCCCCCTCCTCTTTCAATTCCATTAGGATTACCATTTCTATATTTATTTTCATCTTTACCTTGGTTATCTCACAGACCAATTGTTATACTTCTTTCCACATCTCCTGGACTTTTACACAATCCCATAACTCATGTTTGAGGGTCCCATGCTCACCACATTTTTTCCAACATTCCCCACTTTCCTGATTATCAATAGTTTTCAATCTGCTTGGTGTCCAATACACTCTATGTCAGATTTTTACACTATTTTCTAAATATGCAGAACCTGGTGCCAATCTCTTAGTCCATAGCATTATATCCCTCCATCTATTCCTATCTCACACACCTCCAAGTTCACTTTGCCACTTTTGGTTGCCTATCAATGTTCCTGCGTCTGTTTCCATTAACCCCTTATGTAACATAGAAAATAGTCCTTTCGGTATACCCTCTTTTGCCATTATCTGTCACCTGCTGTGTTAGATCTTTCTGCACCTCCCCTCCATTTTAAAAAATAATAATCCCTATTTTCCAATTTGAATTTCTCCCTGAGCACCTCAAAAGTGAGAACTTTTCCTTGTTCTGAAACCAACTGCCCACTTCGGCTAAGGATGTTTTGCTCCCATTGTTTAGAGTCCTCCCTTTAGTCCTGGGGGGAAAATCTGTCTACACCATAATAAATGCTCTTTTCCAAAATTTCTTTCCCTCCATAAAGTTTTGTCTTTGTTCTTTTCCATATCTTCGTTGTCAATGCTTTAAATGGGTTCTCCTCGCTCTTTTTCTCCCTCCCTCCTCTTTAGATAGTATGGATCCCAGACCACATATTCCGGCTCTTTTCTGCCTATCTCTGTCTCATGCTCCATAAAGAACCAGTGGGGTACTCTCCCTCCCCCTTCCATATAGCGTAGTTACTCACCTATAACAGGTGATCTCCAGGAATAGCAGGAATTTAGTCTTCACATATGGGTATCGTCGGTACCGACGGAGCCTGCGCGGGAACGCTCCCCAGCATCCAATTAGAAAGCTTTTGGGAGCATCCCACAGTGCCTGCATGCTGCCTTCCTGCCTTTCCCAACTGCCTCTCTCCAGTTGAATTTAAAGCTGAGACAAAGAGAAAGAAAGGGAAAGAAATAGATAGAGAGATACAACTCCTAGGGGAGGTGGGTGTGTTGTGAAGACTAAATTCCTGCTGTTCCCAGAGATCACCTGTTACAGGTGAGTAACTACGCTATCTCCAGGAACAAGCAGGAATGTAGTCTTCATATATGGGGACTCCCCAGCTTTAGATGCCAGGGAGAGACCCCAGAAGTTGTGTGTCCCTGTGAAGGGCTCCACTTCCCCCCATGGATCTCTGGCATCCAACCAAAAATGGTGGGTAGGAGTTGATTAGGTATGGAACAGGTGTTGGAGAACAGCCTGACCAAGCAAGGCATCCCGGCGGGAGTGCTTGTCCAAGCAGTAATGGGCTGTGAAGGTATGAACCAAGGCCCAAGGGGTTGCTCGACAGATGTCGTCGATAGACACAGAGTGCAGATGAGCCATTGAAGCTGCCATGGCTCTCACATTGTGAGCTGTGACATGGCCCTCCAGAGGAAGATTCTTACTCTGATAGGCAAAGGAAATACACTGAGCAATCCAGTTAGACAGTGTTCTCTTGGAGACTGGAAGTCCCAAATGAGAAGGATCAAAAGCAACAAAGAGTTGAGAGGAATTTCTATGTTGCTGTGTTCTTTGCAAGTAAAAGGATAAAGCTCTTTTACAGTCCAAAGTGTGAAGATTCCTTTCTGCATTTGATGCATGAGGCCTTAGAAAAAACACAGGCAGGTAGACCGCTTGGTTTAGATGAAAAGGCGAGACCACCTTTGGCATAAAGCGTGGATGAGTCCTAAGGACTACCTTATCATGAGGGAACCTTGTATAAGGTGGATCAGCCACTAGTGCCTGCAATTCACTGATGCGACATGCTGAGGTGACTGCAATGAGAAAGATAAAGGTTCGAAAGGTGGCTTCATGAGCTGCCCAAGAACCAGGTTTAAGTCCCATGCCACTGGTGGTGGCCTAATGGGAGGCTTAGTTAGAAGAAGGCCTCTCATAAATCTTGCTATGAGAGGATGAGAGGAGATAGGTGGTCCATTTAGAGGCTTGAAAGAAGCTGCAATGGCACTCAAATGGACTCTTAAAACTAACTCAGTAAGTCCTGCATTGGATAAATGAAGGAGATATTCCAGTAATGATTCCAGAAGTAACGCAAGGGGGTTAAGACCCTTCTGCGAACACCATATGATAAACCTTTTCCACTTAAAAGCGTAGGAACGTCTTGTGGAAGGCTTTCTGGAAGCATAAAGGATATCCTTTACTTGCTGAGGGAGGTTAAGATCATGGAGATCTAGGTCTTCAGCAACCAGGCCCTGAGATGCAGAGACTGGGAATTGGGATGCCATAACATCCCGTTCTCCTGGGAGAGGAGATCTGGAGCAGACCCTAACTCCAGAGAGGGAGCTTGAGAGAGATGTAGAAGCAGAGGGTACCACACGTGCCGTGGCCAATGTGGAGCTATGAGAATCATACGGCCTCTGTCTCTCTGAAGCTTGAATAGGGTTTTGGGAATTAGGGGAATGGGTGGAAAGGCATAAAGGAAGTCTTGGCCCCAGTGAAGGAGGAAAGCATCCTTGGCCCGAGAGCCCTGAGCCGGGATGCTGGAACAGAACCGGGGAAGTTTAGCAGTCAACGGACTTGCAAAGAGGTCTATGTCCAGGGTTACCCAAATTCGAAAAATCTTGGCCACCTGGTCTACATGTAGGGACCATTCATGTGGAAGCAGAACTCGACTGAGTCTGTCTGCCCAAGAGTTTTGTATGCCTGGAAGATACACTGCCAGGAGATGAATCTGATGCTCTCTGCGAGGGCCCATAGTCGCAAAGCTTCGTTGCAAAGCGACAGAGAGCCTGCTCCCCCCTGCTTGTTCACGTAGAACATGCCTACTTGATTGTCCATATGAATGAGGACTGTCTTGTAGCTGAGTAGGGTGTGGAACACTAGAAGAGCAAGGAAGATCACTCTGAACTCTAAGAGATTGATGTGTAGATGAGTCTCCTGTGGAGTCCAGGTGCCTTGGGTGGAGAGGTCTTGCAGATGAGCTCCCCAACCCACTGGAGAAGCATCTGTTTTGAGAGTTGCCTGGGGTAAAGGTTGTTGAAAAGGGGACCCCAGCAACAGGTTCTGAGTGGACTGCCACCATTGGAGGGACAAAATAAGGCAAATTGTGTTTGCTATTTTGTCTGACAGGCACTCTGATGCCTGGTTCCATTGAGTGGATAAAGTCCACTGGACTGCTCTCATATGGAGGCGAGCATAAGGAACCACATGCACGGTAGATGCCATGTGGCCTAGCAGTTGTAACATCTCCCGAGCAGTGAGATGGGACTTTAGCACTGCTTCAGAAGCTAACTGCACCATGCGAAGGCAACGGGCCTGAGGAAGATACGCCCTTGCTTTTCTGGTATCCAGGAACGCTCCTACGAACTCTAAAGGTTGCGGTATATAAAAATTTGTTAAATAAAATAAATAAAGACTGAGTGGGGGTTAGATTGGATTTTGGGACGTTTATGACTAGAGCCAGATAGAGAAATCCTGGCCTCTGATTCTGATGGGGCTCGAATGAGCCAATCGTCTAAGTAAGCGAAGATGAATATTCCTAGAGTGCGAAGAAATGCTGCCACCACAGCCATGCATTTCGTAAACACCCTTGGTGCAGAGGCCAGAACAAAAGGAAGAACCCTGTATTGGTAGTGCTTCCCTTGAAAAAGGAAACGAAGGAACTTTCTGTGAGATGGATGGATGAGAACATGAGTGTACGCATCCTTGAGATCTAGAGAACATAGCCAATCCTGACTCTGAAGGTACGGCAGCAGAGTTCCTAGAGAAACCATCTTGAATTTCTCCTTGAACAGGAATTTGTTCAATTCTGAGGTCTAAAATAGGTCTGTGTCCTCCTGTTTTCTTTGGTATAAGGAAATATGGGGAGTAAAACCCTGTACCCTGTTGAAGAATGGGTACTTCTTCTATTGCCCCTTGGGCAAGAAGAATAGTGACCTCTTGATCTAATAGGTTGATGACAGGTCTGAGAATTGAACTGTCTTACCATTGTGGGAGGGGGGCATGCTCGAAAAATGAAGCTTGTACTCCTCCTTTATGATGGAGAGTGTCCAATGCTCTGCTGTTATCTGCCCCCATCTGGGGGCAAAGGGACACAACCTTCCTGGAATGGTGGAAGGCTCTGGTCCATTGAGAGCCAGGAAGGCTACGTTCTCTAGATGAAAGTCAAAGGCCTTGTGGAGGCTGAGACTGCTGAGACGGTTGAGGCTTAGCAGTCTTAGCTTTCCTTTATTTGGGTGGTTGCTGACTTTTCCGAACAGGTTGACCTGCAGAGCGTCCCTGCTGGGAATAAGCAGGATAAAACCTTTTCTTTTTGGAAAAGAATGGTTTTTTGAAAGATTTCTTTCTTGCATGATCAGCTGTGGCCTTTGATAGTCTATCCAAGGTGGAGTTGTCAGCATCCAACTCATTGGCTTTTTCCTCCCAATCTTTACCAAACAGGTTCTCACCAGTACAAGGAATATTGCCCAATTTGTCTTGTACCCAGAGCTCCAAATCAGATGCCTGGAGCCAGGCAATTCTACGTGCACCTATGGCAATGGCAGAGGTTCTGCTTATGCACTCAAAACAGTCAAAAGCTGCACGGTTGACAAATTTAGAAACATCTTGGGCATGTTTGACCAATGTAAGAAAATCCTGCCTTCTATCCTCAGGAAGAAGACGGCTCAAAACCTCTTAATCTCCTGTGACTTCCTTCAGGAACATTCCCATATATAAAATATAGGAACTGATCCTGGCAGAAAGCATGGAAGCTTGGAAAGTACGACGTCCAAAAGCATCCAAAGTTCTGCACTCACGTCCTGGAGGATTAGAGGCATGCCTCTTTGCACTCCTGATCCTTCTCATAGCTGATTCCACTACAATAGAGTGGTGAGGAAGCTGAGTCTTCTGGAAACCAGGACAAGGAGGGACTCGATACATAGTATCCAGTCTACGAGAGTGAGGAGAGGTGGTAAGAGGCCTCGCCCACATTCTTAGCATGAGATCATGCAAGATCTCATGGATGGGCAAAGTAGCTGCCTCCTTAGGAGCTTTGGGATATTGTAAAATTTCCAACTCCTTAGCTCTGGGCTCTGTTTCAGGAGCTACAGTAATGGATAGACCTTGAGCCACCTCCCTGATGAAGTCCTGAAAGGAAATATCCTCTGGAGGAGACATCCTGCATTTAGGGGAGGAAGGCTCCTCTGGGAGAAGTATTCCGGTACCGACAGAACTGTCAGAATCCTCAGATTCCTCTGAGGACTCGAAGTACCTTCTGTCCGGATGTTCTTGGAGAGCCCGATACCCGTACCAACCGAAGTCAGTACCGGGGGGTATCGGTACCGGAAGGCATCGCGAGACTGGGTGCCGGCAATGCGGACACCGATGCCGATGCTGTCGGTACCGGTACCGGTGCTGGAGTCTAAGTCGGTGCCGGTACCGGTTAAACTGTCTGATGCGGTTCCGAGGGCGTCGATGCCGCAAGGAGAGCCGCCAGACTGCGTTCAATAGCCAGGAACCTCTGGTCTATCGACGCTGCCAATGCCTGGATGTCGGTACCGGAGAAAACAGCCGGTACCCCAGAGCATGGCACCAGTAGTTCTGCCGAGGTTGAGGCCTCGAGAACATCCTGGAGCCCCGATAATGCTTTGGAAGCCGAAGCCTCCCGCCGGGGCAATTTTGCTGGTGCAGAATCCTCAAGGGCAACACCAGAGGCATCTCGATGCTTAGAAGGAGATCTACCCATTGAGGACCGGCTGGACTTATGTTTAGTTACCTGAGATCCATGGGAGGAAGACGAAGCCCTGGAAGATGTCGATGCCACCAAGGCTGCATCAGAGGGAATCAGGGTACTGAGCTTGGCAGCTCAGTTCTGTCGACCTCTCTTGGACATCATGGCACAGGCCATACATTCCGTGATGGAGTGGTGAGGACCTAAACATTTAAGACACCACTCATGGGTGTCGGTGACGGAGATGGTACCGCCACACTTGGTGCACTTTTTAATACCCGAAGCGGGTTTTTCCATAGTGGTGGAAAGTTTTTGGGCCTAAGGCCCAAAATTTATTTTTATTTATTTAGCATACATTTGTATACCGCTACTTCCAGCGATCAGCAGCGGTTTGATTACAGATTGGAAATTGTCAAATCATGACACGAAATTTTTTTTTGAGGTATAAACACATTGATTAGACAGGAAAGCACAGCACACAGAGAACTATTTTACAGGGAACATGGGCTATGGAGGGTTAAGTGGCTTGCCCAAGACCACAAGGAGCACCTGTGGGACTAGAAACCCCAGTCCTTCCGGCCCAAGGTTGCTGTCCTCTAGTGGGATTTGAACCCCCGACCTTCCGGCCTGAAGTACCTTGCCCCAACCACTAGGCCACTCCTCCACGTGGCGCGTGCACCAAATGGCGCGTGCACCTGGAAAGAAAAATTTGGAAAAATATCCTATATATTTTTTATTTTTTATTTTTAAAGAAAAAGAAAGGAGAACCGGCGGTACCGGTATGGCATCGAAGGCGGCAGACGCAACCACAAAAAAGAAAAGAATAAAGACAAATTTTCTGCGTTGACAGAAACAACGACCTGCTGGCTCCGCGGAAAATAAAGAACTGGAGAGAGGCAGTTGGGAAAGACGGGAAGGCAGCACGCAGGCGCTGTGGGATGCTCCCAAAAGCTTTCTAATTGGACGCTGGGGAGCGTTCCCGCGCAGGCTCCGTCGGTACCAACGATACCCATATGTGAAGACTACATTCCTGCTTGTTCCTGGAGATAACTATTGCCCTCAATTGAGCTGCTTTATAGTAATATTCTAAGTCCCTCCTCTTCTTGTCTCAAACATAACTTTCCTTGAAATCTTGGGTTTCTTACCCTCCCATATAAAATCTATTATTAAATTTTGGAATTTCTTTAAGTAAGGCCTAGTCAGTGCACACAGTAGTGCACCAAATAAAAATAAAATCCTCGGTAATATATTCAATCTTAATAAGGGCTTTTCTCCCTAGCTACGATAATGCGATCCCTTTCCATTTCTGCAAATCTCTTCTCAGGGTTACTAAGAGAGGATCATAATTCCATGTTCTCAAAAGGTTTATATTATTCCCCAGGTGTACTCACAGGTATCTATATGTACTCTTCACCCACTTAAAGGGGAACTTGTCTCGAACTCTCTGCTCGAGATCTCTTGGAAGGTTGAAACCCAGCACCTCAGTTTTTGTTAAGTTTATTTTATATCCTGATACTTCACTAAACACTCTAATTTCTTTCATAAGCACCGGTAGCAAAGTTAAGGGCTCCCTCAGGGTAAAAATTACATCATCTGCAAATAGAGCTATTTTGGATTCAATTATTCCCATTTGAATTCCTTTAATGTCAGGCTGTCTCCGTATCCTTTCCGCAAGGGGTTCCATCACCAATGCAAAAAGTAATGGAGACAACAGGCAACCCTGTCTGGTGCCCCTCTCTAATCTAATCTAAATTTTCCAGAGTAACTTCTATTCATTCTTACGCTAGCAGTTGGATTAGCCTTACTCCACAAACTGACTCCCAAACCCATTATAATGCAGAACTTGAAGCATGTAGGGCCATTCTTCCCGATCAAATGCTTTTTCTGCATCCACTGTTAGAAATATTGCTTTTTCCCCCCATCATCTACAATTTCCAGATCAGATTTCCTATTCTCCTAAAGAGTAGTTACTCACCTGTAACAGGTGTTCTCCAGGAGCAACAGGAATCAGTCCTCACATATGGGTGTCATCGGCGCCGATGAAGCCCCAGCGGAGCATTTCCCCAGCTTTCTATGAAAGCCTTTGGGAATGCAGGCATGCATGCGCGGTTCCCTTCCCGCCATCTTACCTCAGTCAAATGACATAGCTAAGAACAGCACACAAAAATGAAAAATAAACTATGTACAACTGCAACTCCAAGGGGAGGAGGGAGGGTTGTGAGGACTGATTCCTGCTGCTCCTGGAGAACACCTGTTACAGGTGAGTAACTACTCTTTCTCCAGGACCAAGCAGGAAGTCAGTCCTCACATATGGGTGACTCCCTAGCTCTGGGATATCGAGGAACCCAGGCTGAACAAAAGGAACTCCCTCTAGTCTCAGCAGCAAAGAAAGGCTTTTCAAGGACACAACCTACACCGGTAGCCCAACAAAGGGCAGGAGTTGCCTAAACCTCAAAGAGATTCCGGAGTACTGCTTAGCCAAAAGCACTGTCCCTACGGGACTCCCTCTCCAGACAGTAATGGGCCGCAAAGGTCTGGCTTGAAGACCAAGTTGCAGCCCTGCAGATGTCTACCAAGGGCACAGAGCGGAGATGAGCCACTGAGGCAGCCATTGCCCTGACACGGTGGGCTGTAACCCGACCCTGCAAAGGAAGGTCAGCCGCCCTGTAAGCCCAGGTGATACAGTCAGTCATCCAGATTGACAAGATACGCTTGGACACAGCCAACCCTAACTTATTAGGGTCAAAGGAGACGAAGAGCTGAGTAGCCCTTCTATGCCCCTGCGTACGGTCAAGGTAGAAGGATAAGGCCCTCCTACAGTCCAGGGTATGCAGAACTGCTTCAGCCTGGCTTGCATGAAGCCTAGGGAAGAATGTTGGAAGAACCACCTCCTGATTGAGGTGGAACGAGGAGACAACTTTTGGGAGGAACTTTGGATGAGTCCTGAGGACTACCCTGTTCCTATAAATCCTGGTGTAAGGCCTATCACAGACCAGGGCCTGAAGCTCACTCACTCGCCTAGCCAAAATAAGGGCTTTCAGGAAGAGTGTCTTCCAGGAGAGGAAGCGTCGTGGGCAAGTAGCCGTGGGCGAGTCAGTTGCTGCAAGACCACATTCAACTCCCACTCAGGGGCAGGACGACGGATTGGGGGCTTGAGTAAAAGCAAGCCCCTGAGAAAGCGGGACACCAAGGGGTGACCCGAGAGAGAATGTACTTCCACCAGTGAGTGGTGAGCTGCTAGAGCTGAGAGGTGGACCCGAACAGAATTGAACTTAAGTCCTTGATTGGATAAGTGCAGTAAGTACTGAAGCACTACTGGTACAGTACAGGAGAAAGGATCCTCTGTACGTAGCTGACACCACACAGAAAACCTCTTCCATTTGAGAGCATAGGTTTTACTAGTGGACTGTTTCCTAGAGGCGAGGACAAACTCCTCAACTTCCTGAGGTAGGCCCCAGGGAGCCAAAACTACCTTTGCAGCCTCCAGGCCATCAAATTGAGAGCTTTGAGGTTGGGGTGCAGAAGGGAACCCTGCTCCTGTGAGAGAAGGTCGGGTTGCAACCCCAGAGGCAGTGGGGGATCCACCGCAAGTTGAAGTAGAAGCGGAAACCAAGGCTGTCTCGGCCACCTGGGAGCCACCAGCAGGACCGAGGCCTTGTCTTGAAGAATTTTGAAGAGAGTTTGGGTCACCAAGGGCGTGGGAGGAAACACATACAGGAGGCCCTGAGACCATGGAATCAGAAAAGCATCTGCTGCTATCCTCAGAGGATGCGGTTGCCTGGAGCAGAACTTTGGCAGTTGCTTGTTCATTGGACTGGCAAAGAGAACTATCAAAGGGAGACCCCATTTTAGGAAGATCTTCTGAACTACTGAAGGATGCAGCTGCCACTCGTGTGGCTACAGAATCCTGCTTAATCTGTCGGCCAGGCAGTTGTCCTGGCCTGGAAGGTACACAGCCTTGAGGAGCATGTTGTGCTTGAGGGCAAATGAACAAAGGTCCTGAGCCTCCTGACAAAGGATTCTGGACCCAGTCCAACCCTGTTTGTTCACATAAAACATGGCTACTTGGTTATCTGTCTGAACCAGGACAGATTGATAAGCCAGGGTAGGAGAGAAAGCTTTGAGTGCTAATCGAATAGCTCTGAGTTCGAGGAGATTGATCTGCTGTGCAGCTTCCCAAGGAGACCACAGGCCCTGGGTGCACTTGCCTTGACAATGAGCTCCCCAGCCCTGCAGGGAGGCATCGGTGGTCAGCACCACCGTGTGCCCAGGAATCTGAAAAGGTACCCCCTTCAGTAGATTGGGTGGATGCATCCACCAGTTGAGGGAGTGCAGAAATTGTCTGGACACCCTTATCCTGTCTCTGAGGCTGCCTGTGGCCTGTGACCACTGAGGCCGAAGGCACCACTGCGCAGGCCTCATATGGAGCCTGGCATCGGGGGTCACATGCACTGTCGAAGCCATGTGGCCAAGCAGCCTTAGGCAGAGTCTGGCGGACACCAGTGACCTGCTGAGAAATTGATATGCCAAGGCTATCAATCTTTGGGCCCTGTCTTCTGGCAAGAAAGCCTTTGCCAGCAGAGAGTCCAGCCTCGCTCCTATGAACTCCAAGTTCTGGGAGGGGAGCAAAGTGGACTTTGCGAAGTTTATGACAAACCCCAGGCTTTGAAGAAGAGCAATAGTTCTGAGGGTGGCTTGTCTGGCCTCCTGGCACGTCTGACCCCTGATGAGCCAGTCGTCCAGATAGGGGAATACAAAGATTCCCTGATTTCTCAAGTAGGCCGCCAGCACCGCCGCCAGGCATTTGGTAAAGACCCTGGGAGCGGAGGTGAGGCCAAAAGGCAGTACTCTGTACTGAAAATGCTTTCCTCCCACAATGAACCTGAGGTACTTTCTGTGGTCTGGATGAATGAGGATGTGAGTGTACACATCCTTTAGATCTAAGGAGCATAGCCAATCTCCCTGCTGGAGGTAGGGTAGAAGTGTTCCAAGAGTAAGCATCTTGAACTTTTCTTTCTCTAGGAACCTGTTGAGGTTTCTGAGGTCCAGAATGGGTCGAAGGCCACCAGTTCTTTTGGGCACCAGGAAATACCTGGAGTAGAATCTGTGACCTTGCAAGTGCGGAGGCACAGGCTCCACCGCCCTGTCCACCAACAGACCCTGAAGCTCTTGAAGGAGAAGGTCTGTGTGCAGGGGAGGCCTTGGAGGCTCCCCTGGAAAGTATGGAGGAGGCAGTTGGTGAAAATGCAGGGCATAGCCCCTGTGGACTATGTCCAACACCCAACTGTCCCCGGTGATGAGGGGCCACTGGTGGGCAAAGAGGGCAAGGCGACCTCCTGTGCAGGGTTGGGAGAGCAGGTATGGAGAGGCTACACTCAAGGAGTCAAAAACCCCAACCCTGCTGAGTGGGAGCAGGGGCCAGAGGCTAGGGGTCCTCTGCCTATGGGGCCCATTACCCTGCCCCTTGGCTTGCTGACCCTGGGGTGCAGCTTGGGCAGCCTGATATTGAGGGTACTGTTTGTAGGCAGTGCCCTTCCTCAGGTAAAAGGGCTTTTTACCCGAGCCCTTCTTTTTATGAGAAGGGGCAGAGGTCTTCCTTGACAGCCTTGTCCGTGTAAGGTGCTCTGTTTCGAGCTGGGCGGCCTTCTCGGTCATGGGCTTGCCAAAAAGGTTTTCACCTCGGCAAGGGACATCGACCAACTTGTCCTGAACCCATGGCTCGAGGTCCGATGACTGCAGCCATGCCTGGCGTCGAGCCGCGATGCCGGCTGCCGCAACTCGGGCCGAAGCCTCGAAGCCATCGTAGGCGGAGCGGGACATGAACTTCGAGCAGTCCCGAATCCCCGAGGACAAGGACTTGAATCTCTGCAAGGGTTCCCCCGGAGAGTCCAGCAGAGAACCCGGCCAACTCCTTGGCCAGGTCCTGCAAGTACATGCCCATGTATAGCTGGTAAGACTGAACACGGCAAGCAAGCATCGAGCCCTGGAAGCACTTTCTACCAACGCCATTGAGGTTCCGGGCCTCCCTGCCGGGGGGCACCACAGAGTGCATCTTCTGGCTCTTCAGACAATGCATGGCCGATTCCACAACCATGGAATGGTGTGGTAGCTATGCCTTTTGAAAGCCAGGGCTCTTTCTGAGTCGATAGATTGAGTCGACTCGCTTGCTTAAAACCGGCGCCGAGGCCGGTGCCTCCCACATCCTGAAGAGGAGCCGTTCCAGCATCGGAGGAACCGGGACAGTAAAGGCCTCCTTTGGAGGAGAGTCATACTGCAGGGCCTCGAGCTCTTCAGCTCGAGGCTCTTCCTCGGGGTCCGCCGGAATAGCCAAGGCAGTGGCCATATCCCGGACGAACTCCGAGAACAGAGTATCCTCCGGAGGGGATCTACTCTGGGGCTCAGACTGCGGTGAGTCCGACGGGACGCACCGAGTCTTGAACGTATCGGGGGACTCCTCATCCTCCGTCTCCCAGGTGGACTCATCCGATGAGGAGTCAGGGTCCGACCCCGCGGGGCCCTGGAGCACCCGCCCCGACGCCGGAGGCACCAGCGTCGACGGTCCCGAGCGGGAGGTCGAGGGAGACCTCGACTGAGGTCAACTTCGAGCCATGATGGACTCGAGTATCGGCTCGGTCTCCGGGGTCGACTTCGAAGTCGATGTCCCGGTGGTCGGGGCAGATGCGCCAGACAGGCTGGCCATCAGTGCCCGCTGCTGCTCCATGAAGGCAGACAGTCTGCTCTCCAAGGCTGTCATCCTGAGACTCAGCTCGGGAGACGCAGCAGCCACCGACTCGGGCCCCGGCGGTGCCGGGCCCGACGTCGGCTCTCTGGGAGGAGAGTCCTCGAGGACTACAGGGCTTACGTGTCCAGCAGACTCCAGCTCCACGCAAGGAACTTTGGCAGGCTTCTCTTGTTCCACTGGCCCGGGGCGACGGTCGATGGTCTTAGACCTGGCCCTCGAGGAGCCAGGGACCTCCTCTGACGACGTCCTCGCAAGCCGCTCCTTCCTCTTGCATTCCCGGTCGGGGGACCCCCTGTCCGAGGAGCTTTGACGGCGCTCGGTATCCAAATCCCGAGATGTCAAGGCCTCAGACGAGATCCGGAGGCTGAGTCCGAGAAAAGCCTTTCTTTCTGCTGCTGGCGACTTCGGAGTGCCTTGGAAGACATCTTCCCACATGGTCCACACGACTTAGGGTCGTGATCAGGACCGAGGCACCAAAGGTAGCAGTCGTGTGTGTCGGTGAGAGACATTAATTTCTTACACCGATCACACTTCTTGAAACCGCTGGAAGCCATCGGGGAAAAAAGAGTCCCCACGAGGTCAAAGGACCGGCCTTCCAGGGAAAAAACAAAAAAGGGCGCGAATGCCAGCCACGAAGGGCAAAAACCAAAAAAGAAGAATCGGGCTCGATACCTGTGTACCGAACCCGGCGGGAGGGGAACCGGCGTCGAACCGGGAGAAAAAACAACGAGAATCGCCGAAAAAAATCAACTTTTATCCGGGATGACAGGACACACGTCCGGTGGGCTTCTCGGAAAAAAAGAGACTGAGGTAAGATGGCACCTTTAGGCGGGAAGGGAACCGCGCATGCGTGCCTGTATTCCCAAAGGCTTTCATAGAAAGCTGGGGAAATGCTCCGCTGGGGCTTCATCGGCGCTGATGACACCCATATGTGAGGACTGACTTCCTGCTTGGTCCTGGAGAATGTTATCTCCCCCTTGTCTCCCTTTAATGTCCAGTTTGGTCTTTATTTACCAGGTACGGTAGTGCCCCTTGTAATCTACTAGCTAATATTTTTGCAAGGATTTAACATCTAAATTAAGCAGGAAGATTGGTCTATATGATACACACACAGCTGCATCTTTCCCTGGCTTCAGCAACACCTTTATCCCCGCTTCCTCCACTGACCTGGGCAATTATTTATGCTCTAAGATATTGTTAAACACCTCCGTCAACAATGAGCTTAATTGCTCCTGAAATATTTTATAAAATTTCATTGTAAATCCATCTAACCCAGCCGCCTTGCCCAATTTAAGAGTTTTTATTGCTTCCCTAATCTCTAGACAATTGATGGGGTAGTCTAACTGCTCCGCTTCTTCAGGTAAGATTTTTTGCAATATAATATCCCGTAAGTACTCCTTACTTTTTTCTTCACCGTTGTTAATTTCGCTTCTATATAAATTTTCATAAAACTCCCGGAACACTTGCCTGACCTCATTATTCCCAGAGACCACCTTTCCCCTAGAGTTCCTAATGCTTCCTATTTTGCTTTGTTGTATTCTTGTCCGGATCTGGCTTGCTAATATCTTCCCTGCCTTATTTTCCCCTTCAAAATAGGCCTGTTTAAGTATGTTCAAATTATACACAATCTCTTTTGTTCTTAGTCTCCCTAGCTCATCTCTCAGGAGTCTGAGCTGCTCCAAAGCCTGTGGCTTATCATCCCCTCTGGTGACTGCTTTCTAATTTCCGAATTTCTTGCAAAAGTCGATACTCCGCCTCCATTTTTACTTTTTTTTTATGTGCGGTTATTCCAATCAAATGCCCACAAACAACTGCTTTCAACCCATCCCATACCGTCCCTGACGAGACCTCACCATTAAAATTTGGTCTTATATAATCTTTGAGAACCCCCTGCATAGTTGCTACATTTTTGGTTTCTTCCAGAATTGACTCATTAAGTCTCCAAAATTGTATCCCTTCGTCATTGTAACCTAAATTAAAGGTGGCACTCACTGAGGCATGATCTGTACTCACAACCTTGGACATCCAGTTCCCTCCCACCCAAATCATGTCCAACCTGCTATATGTCCCATGTGGAATAGAGTGGAAGGTGTATTGTTTCTCCCCCGGGTGTTCACTTCTCCAGCTATCAATTAATCCTAGCCTTTCCTTCATTTAAACTCTGCTGATCCTTTTTCTTCCTCCTCTTATTTCACCTCCACTATTGTCTACCCTCGGGTTTACTGTGAGGTTGAAATCTCCTCCCATTATGGGTATGCCCCCTAGTTTTTCCAGCTCCACCAAAGTTTTCTTATAAATAACTCCTTGTTGTTCATTCGGGCCATATATACACACTATCCACGCTTCTTCTCCTACTATTTGCAACCGAACCCCCACACACCTGCCCTCCTTGTCCCTATGTTCTCCCACCACACAGTCTTTAATAGTCACGCTTAACATGATACCAACTCCCTCTTTTTTTTATTCCATTCTTCGCTCCACTAAAAGCACATATGGACATTTTTTTGTTTGGAGCAATTTTTCCTGTCCTACTTTTATATGCATTTCTTGAACACATATTATATCCTCTTTCAGCCTATTCCCCTCTCGTTTCAATAACCTCCTCTTCCACCATGTTCTAAGACTCTGCATTTACTGTAGTAATTGTCAATTTTTGTTCTCCTACCTGTCTTCCCTCAGCTATTTCTCGGTTTAAATCCCATCTTCCTAATCTCCCCATCCCTTCACCTCCCCCCAGCCCTCCATCCCCCCCTCTCCCCAGAGGGCTTCCTTGGAGTGGTGCTCATCACCCGGGTTCCCGGTGTCTACACGCTCCCCCCACCATCTTCCACTGCCTCCCTCCCTCCCCGTCCCTTCCCCATCACCATATTAGTGTTTAACTTAAAATCAACTACACAACAGTCTTTCCTTTTTTCCAACTGACACAAACATACAAACTGGAAATATTAAACATTACTGCTGTCAACTAAGCTTATCCAGCTATCCCTTGTTGCTCTTAATTTACATTTCTACTAAGCAACCTCCCACCAATGTCTCTTTCTCGTGCATATTCTTCATTCTCAATCTTGGCCTTTTCTCCATAACTCTGTTATGACTGGATGCTGTTCATGATATTATCGGAAGTAATTCCACTTAAGGTTCACTGTCCTGTCTTTTCTGTGGTCAACCATTATTAAGATCCCCCTTCCGCATTTTCAATCGCTGATCCTGCAGTCTCTGTTTCATTTGTTCATTAATGCGTGTCCCCTTTTCTGTGTGCTGACAGTTGGCTGTTTCTAGCCATCCTGCCTCCACCATAGCTTGCTTGGCTTCAGCAAGAGTTTTAATCCTCCATGTCTGCATCCGTTTATTGATCATCAGTCCAAAAGGGTATAACCAGCGGTACGTCACCCCTTCTTTTCAAAGTTGCTGTGTAACTGATGCCAGTTCTCTTCTCCTTTGTAGCGTCCTTGCCGCCAGGTCAGCAAGAATCACTTTGTAGCCTTGCCATACAATACTCTCCATCCACCTCGCTTTCCCCATTATGTCCTCTTTAAGCTCATAGTCTTTAAGGCATATTACTATGTCTCTTAGTCTATTTGGCCTGACCGGGCCCAGCGGTCTATGCATCCGGTCCATCTCAATCTTTTGAATATCTACTGTGGCTTTGCCACTTTTAATAATGTCCATTAACACAGCTGCCGCCCCCCCTTTTTTTTTTTTTTTTGTTTTACTGTCCTTGAATTCTGGATCTTCCGGAATACCCCTTATTCTTAGAAAATAGAACTAGAAGGAATAATCTAAGTCTTCAATTTTATACAGCAGTTGCTCTCTCCATCTGTACATGTCCTTAATTACAGCATCCTGTGCTTTTTGCTGTTCCTGCAGTTGCTCTACAGTATGTTCTTGCTCTTCCACTTTCCTCTTTAAATCTCCCACTTCCTCATTTATTTCTTCAATCATCTCTCCCACCTCCTCTCTTACTGTATTAATCTTGACTTTTAGCTCTGCAAACCAGTCTTAATTCTTCCTTTGTGAGTATCTGTACCACTAGCTCTCCTTTTTCCTCCTCCATGCCTCTCCCACCTCGTTTATCACTCGCCTCCACATCCCCGCCTCCACCTTGTGCAGCGGCCATCTTGTGTTGTTCCGAGTCGCTTGCCCCAGCCCATGCATATGCGAAGTCCCACAAATCTGCGTTCTCCTCATCCGTGTCTCCTCTCACTCCGCTTATGGACGGTTGCCTTGCTCAACACTATTGCTGCTCAAGTAAGGGCTCCGGAGCTCCCGTCTCAGGCTGCCATCTCAGACGGTAACATCACTTCCTCCCCCAGGATTTGGTATGTTTTAATAGAAGTGATGGGAAGTTGAAGTTGCCTAGCATCCACAACTGTTTTCTTTGGGTAGTGTGATTGTGTATAAGATACAGAAACAACTGCAAAAATTACAAGTATGCCAAAATACAGCTGCACGTTATGATTTCTGGATCCAAATTGCAAGAGCATATTCACCCAGTCTTACTGTATTCTCTCTTCTAATAAAATAAAGGATTGTTTTTAAAAAAATCTTCTTCTGATCTATAAAGTTCTACATGATTTAGGGGCATGTTTAAGTGTGCTAAGGTTTTGCAGATATTGTGCATGCAAAAATAAAATAAAAACTCAGTATGTTTAACAGTCATGTGCTACCTGTTAGGGAATATCTCAGCAGATACTACACCGATTTGGACCCTAATGCCTGCTGGCAGAAATCACGCTTAACGTTGATGCACATAATGCCACCCATTAAGGTGGCGTTATGTGCATCCATGCTAATTACAATATTGATGACAAACGTGCATTGCCCACCCCAGCGCTAGCTGCATTATGCAGTCATGCCCATTCTCCACCCCATCCCACCCATTTCCTTCCCTGTAGTGCCCTAAGCAGACTGTGTGGCATTAAGCACGTGCTTTCTGTTTTGCCTGTGCACGGTTAGTGCATACTCAAGCGCATGTTAACAGCTAAAGACAGCTTAGTAAACATGCCCCTGTGACCCTATTCCAAGTCAAAATATCCACTCATCACAACTGGCACTGGTTAGGTTGCCCAAGAATTTGAAATGGATGTTGATAGAACATTCTCATATGATAGTTTGAATTTATGGAACTCTCTGCTATAAGTAATGGGTCCCTTGCATAAAATAAGGACCTGAGGTGAACAACACACATTGATGCATGTTGGCATGTGCTAACATTCTAATGCCTTTTAGTGAATCTGATCCTATATTTTAATGATTAACATGTGTCTATGAGTGATGCGCCAAGCCAAAAACAGTTAAATAAACAAACTAAACCGAATAATGAAATTGTATTTATTCATTTAACATATTTCTAAATTGCTTCTCCAAAAAAGGTCCCCAACATAAAAACAAAATTACACAATTTACAATAATACAATAAAAACCATAGGCCCGATATTCAGCAGTGGCAGCTAGGCTTCTAAAGCACATAGCTACTAACCCTGAATATTCAATGCCAGGGCCATATCCATTCATCGGCAATGAATATCTGAGGCACTGTATAGCATGGAAGCTAACCGGGCAGTGGTGATATTGAGCTGCTGCCCGGTTAGCTCCCACAGGTAAAGATAGGCATGGCAAAAGCTGGCTCATCTTTATCCCGAGGTTGCTAACCAGGCAGCGGTTCAATATCACCACTGCTCAGTTAACAAAGGGTGCCGCTCTGCTCTGCCCCACAATGCCCCGATGCTAACTGCATAGCATCGGGGCATGTAGCGACAGTACCCGCAGATATCCAGTAGCACTAACCAGGTCTGCAAACTGTGAAATACCTTTGAATATTGGGCCCCATGAAAATAAAAGAGAAACTAATTCCAGACTATTACAGAGTAAAAGCTCCATTAAAAAGCTACACCTTACAGTATACTTGATAGGCCGTATGGTCTTTATCTGCCTTCATGTTTCTATGTTGCTATGCAAACTGGAAGTTTGCATCGGAGGGGGTGGAAGCAGCTGGTCAAAGGAGCACCAACAGCAACGCAGCACTGGAGGCTTTGGGTAAGCACTGTGTTGCTATTTTAATAATGCCATTAATGCTGGTGCAAGATCCATAGATGGGCAGAAGTAGCAGCAGTGAACTATCCTCAGAACTTTGGCGCTGCAAGTGACTACCTAGTTCACTTAATAGGTAGCCCTGGCCCTGATCAAGAACATAATCCACAACAAAGAGAAGAAAGATTTATTTAAGTTTTGAAAACAAATTATTAAATTCCTGCCTTAAAACTTCAGTAACAAGTATTGAGGAAAAGAATACGATATTCACTTTTGAAAAGCAAGCATATCTGGAAATGAACCAGAATTCCTGCTTGGAAATAAGATTGCAGAAGTTGTAGTTTCAACTGAAATTCTTGCCGTTCTTCAAAACAAATAAAAAATGAAATGATCTTTATCTTGAAGATGAAGATTCAGCATATTTCAGTGATCCATGATGTCCATAAGGAAGATTGTGTCAGCCAACCATGTCTTATCTTCCAATACAGCTATTTCTGGCCATTTCCTGCAAGAAAGTCGCACATTTCTGAACTCAGTTCAACCAATCATTTTAAAACCTTTCCTTTACTCATCCACCAAACCTCTGGGTGATAAGAAATATCAGAATACGCAGCCTGAATTTCTTCCCAAACGATGGTTAAGACCTCTGGATTGGAAGATGTTAACAGCAGTGAAAACATATTTCAGTACAACTGTCTCATTTCAGAGCATGACTAACAAAGTGCTTCCCAATTAATAATACACTGGAACATATCAACAGCTTCATCTCACAGACCAATTTCAAGTGAGCGGCAAAACCTGTTCCCTTTCCTTCCATTGCTGGAGCTCCATCAGTTGTAATGCCACACAGCATTGAGCACTGTACATTGAATCCATCAAGAAAGGACTTCATTCCATTGGAAATATTCAGACCTGCTGTATGTCTGTGCAATGCTGCTAGCCCTGCCAGTTCCTAAGTTACCTCAAAACGACTGTTCACAGCAGATGCCAAAACTATGAGCTGTGCAGTGTCAGTAATATGAGTGCTCTCATCCAAAGCAAAAGAAAAAAAGATTTGCAACTCACTCAACTTTCATGCAGTTGTTCAGTAATGTCTTTTGCCAGGTCCTCGACTCTGGATTGAATTATGATCCATGATAATGGGACTGTCCTGAAAAGGCTGCCATTTTCCAGACAAATTCCTACGCAAATGCACTGGATACATTCACTAACAAAACTGCCACCTTTGAAAGGCCTTGATGACTTGATAATGACCTGAGCTATTCTGCAGCGGGCATACAGGAAGTCCTTCTTTACATTTATTTATTTATTTACTTACTTACTTACTTACTTACATTCTCTTATATACCGCGCTATTCTGCATCAGTGCAGTTTACATTGAACAAACTGAAATTACATTGAACAGGGCATTATAACTTGGAGATAACTATTTTACAGGGAACATGGGCTATGGAGGGTTAAGTGGCTTGCCCAAGACCACAAAGAGCACCTGTGGGACTAGAAACCCCAGTCCTTCCAGCCCAAGGTTGCTGTCCTCTAGTGGGTTTTGAACTCCCGACTTTCCGGCCTGAAGTACCTTGCCCCAACAACTAGGCCACTCCTCCACACTCCTTCTTTGTGAATACATTTGACTGCGCAGAGAGACTGTCTTAAAGGTGCAATTTTCTTGTTTTCTCAAGTCACCTTGTTGTTTATAATCACTTGATATACCACCCCCCATTACATCGAGGCAGTTTACAATAAAACTATAAAATATATACAATGATTAAAAAGAAAAGGAAAATAATACTTTAAATTTTTTATTTTTTTTTTAAGAAAAAAGTAAGAAAGGAGAAAAAGAAAGTCAGGATAGAGAAGATAGATTACAAATAGGAGCAAATCATAGGAGAAGCAGAAGTCACTGGAAAAGATTAAAAGTAGTGAAGAAAAAATGTGTTTTGAGACGGGAGCGGAAATTAGGAATGGACTGTTCTAGACGGAGGTCAGTGGGGAGGGAGTTCCAGAGAACAGGACCAATGTAAAAAATGGCTGATTGCCGGGTAAAGTGAAGGTGAGCTTGAGAGGGAGAAGGGAGGTGCAAGCGATTAATATGAACTGAACGAAGACTGCGGGTGGGAGTGTGAAAGGTTAATAGATTGGATAAATACCTTTCAACTCATTGGTTGAAGTGGCATACTTCACTTCATTGCATTGCCTGCAATTAAACTCTTTCATAACACTAATCCATTTCTAGCAAATCAAACACACTTTTTTGTCATTAACAACAATGCAGTGTTGGAGTCTTTGGTAATTTCTATGTCGTGGTTCCTTTGCAATTGTTGGCCCCAGAGAGACATAGCAGCCACTGGTGTTCTAGGTGACTGCCTAATGGCCCTGGATATATTATTTATTTGGGAAAAAAAGGACTAAGTTGCAAGAATCTACAGAAGCGCCAAAATTCAAATTTCCCACCTCGATCCCACCAATTCGTTTTGAGAACCACTATATATAAGTACAGATAGCCACTATACCCACTTCACTCTGAAGAAAGCAGCAGCACAATGGCTGAAATGTCAGTGCCACTTAGTAAGACGCAGCATGACTCAGAAAACTGCAAAGATCATGATACTAGCCATGGAAGCCATAGACAACATCTCTGTATATTCCTTCTCGATCCTTTCAGTCCTCTGAGGACAGCTTATTTTTTATCCCTTCACTTAGCCAGTCCAGGCTAATAAATACCAAAAACATTGCCCCATACCTTTGGAAGAATCTTCCTAAAAACCCTTAAATTAAGCTGTGATATCTCCGATTTACACTGTGATTTGAAAACATAACTGTTCAAACAGAATTTTTGTCTCCCTGAATCTCTATTACTTATTGCCCTATGTTACTTCTTTATTTTGTCTGTAGGTTCAGTTTCACTGTTACTGTTTTATTTATTTCCTAATTATTGTAAATGTTGTGATTCTGTAGAAGTGATTAATAAATTAAATAAAATGAAATGAAAGAGGAAGGCAAAGATCAAGCCCTCAACCAAAATGTCCAGGGGGGAGGGAGCATCATTTGCAGGGCTGCTTTTACTAATACATAAGAGGAAGCCCATTGTAAATGCACGTAGTGTTCTGCCCCATGACTCTATTAATCAGTTCCTCAGTTGTGGACAGCAGAGAACAGTTTTCTACTTCCAACTGCAACCTCTTCCCTTCCAAGCAGCAGCAAGGGACAGGAAGGTGGGGGTGAGCCTAGAGCAGAAGCTGCAGAGCAAAAAAAAAAAAAATAGCCACTTTGCCCCTTAAGTCAGACCCTCCCCTCCTCTTGTTTCCTCATCACCTCTTATCTGCAGAGAAAAAACATGGGAGAGGAAGATGTTAGCATGGACAATAGAGCTCTACTTGTGTGACCAAGATGTGATATTCTGCTAAAGATTAGAAACCTTTTTAGTAAATACAGCCCCTAAAGTGCTTGTATGCAAATACTAGAAGTTGAAAAAATAAGATGGGGGAGTTACAATATTTAGCACTAAATGAGAGGTAAGATATGATTGGTATCTCGGAGACATGGTGGAAGGAGGACAACCAGTTGGACACTGGGTACAAACTATATCGTAATGATAGAGCAGATCAAATTGGTGGAGGAGTTGCACTCTATGTTAAAGAGGGCATTCGTTTTGCAGTAAACAAAATTCACTATAGAATCTCTATGGATTGAAATTCCATGTAAAAAGCGGAAGGGGAAGGCAATGCCAGTGGTGGTGTACTATCGACCACCTGGCTAGAATGAACAAATGGATGATGAAACGCTCAAAGAAAGCAGGGAAGCTAACAAAGGTTACAGCACAATAATAATAATGGGAGATTTCAATTATCCCGGTATCGACTGGATCAGTGTCACGGCAGGACATGCTAGGGAGATAAAGTTTCTAAGTGAAATAAATGATTGCTTCTTGGAGCAGCTGGTTCATGAACTGACAAGAGGGGAAGCCATTTTGGACCAAGTCCTTAGGGCAGAGGTGTCCAAACCTGTCCTGGAGGGCCACAATCCTGCCAGGTTTTGGGATAGCCCTAATGAATATGCATGAGATATATATGCATTAGAGATAGCCTGCCAACCTGATTGGTTTGTGGCCCTCCAGGCATGGTTTTGGAGACCCCTGCCTTACACCTCTGTCATTTAAGATTGTGAGTGGGCAAGGTGCAGATGTCCAAGACATCAAAAAGGTTAGATAGAATTTGTCACATTCCTCCTCACTTCTCACCACCACCAAAATATTGTCCATTAGACATCTTTATGGTGGTGGTGAGAATCGAGGATGAATGTGACACATTCTAGCTACCCTTTTGATGTCTAGGACATCTGTACCTTGCCCACTCACCATCTTAAATGACAGAGGTGTAAAGCAGGGGTCTCCAAATCCAGTCCTGGAGGGCCACAAACCAGTCAGGTTGGCAGGATATCTCTAATGCATATATATCTCATGCATATTCATTAGGGCTATCCCAAAACCTGGCAGGATTGTGGCCCTCCAGGACAGGTTTGGACACCTCTGCCTTAGGGGAACACAAGATCTTGTGCAAGAGATAAGGGTGTTGGGGCCACTTGGGAATAGTGATCATAACATGATCGCGTTTGAATTAATAAATGGAGGAAGGACGGTAAATAAATCCACAGTGCTACCTTTTAACTTTCAAAAGGGAGACCATGTAAAATGAGGAAAATAATTAAGAAAAAACTAAAAGGAGCAGTTGCAAAGGTCAAAGATTTACACCAAGCATGGGTGTTTATTATCTTGGAAGCATAGACCAACTTAAGCTTTTCTTAAAGCGTGGCAGAATATTCCACGCTTTAAGAAAAGTAGAAGGAAGTCCAAAAAACTGCCAGCATGGTTTAAAGGTAAGGTCAGAGGCAGCCAAGAAAACATCTTTCAGGAAATAGAAAAAGGAGCCAAATGACGAAAACTGGAAACATAAGCACTGGCAAGTTAGATGCAAGGCATTGATAAAGCAGGCAAAGAGAATTTGAGAAGAAGCTTGCTGTGGAAGCAAAAAGGTGTAATAAAGACTTATTCAAATACATTCATAGAAAAAAGCCTATGACGGAGTCAGTTGGACCATTAGATGATAGAGGGGTAAAGGGGCAATAAGATGCGACAAGGCCATAGCGGAGAAAATAAATGAATTCTTTGCTTTGGTCTTTACTGAAGAAGAAGTAGGGATGTTACCCATGACTGAAATGGTATTTAAAGGTGATGCAGCAGAAGAATTGAAAGAAACATTGATACATCAGGAAGATGTATTACAACTATTTGATAAACTGAAGGGTAGCAAATCACCCGGAGTAGTATATCTGGACTTTCAGAAAGCCTTTGACAAGGTCCCTCATCAGAGACTTTTGTCAAAACTAAAGAGTCATGGGATAGGAGGCAGTGTACTACTGTGGATCAAGAACTGGTTAAAAGATAGAAAGCAGAGGGTTGGGCTAAATGGCCAATTTTCCCAATGGAGAAAAGTGAATAGTGGTGTACCCCAGGGATCTGTGCTAGGTCCGCTGCTTTTTGACATATTCATAAATGACCTGGAAAGTGGAATAACTATGGTTACACGATGCATGGTTCCACATTAGGAACCACCCACCCAGGAAAAAGATTGAGGCGTCATTGTGGATAGCATGTTAAAACCCTCGGCCCAGTGTGCAGCGGCAGCCAAGAGAGCAAATAGAATACTAGGTATCATAGAGAGCATAAGGAAAGGAATGGAAAATAAAGCACAGTTACCTACCTGTAACAGGTGATCTCTGGGTACAGCAGGAATAAGTCTTCACATATGGGTACGTCGGTACTGACGGAGCCTGCGCGGGAACGCTCCCCAGCGTCCAATCAGAAAGCTTTTGGGAGCATCCCTTAGCGCCTGCATGCTGCCTTCCCGCCTTTCCAACTGTCTCTCCTCAATTGAGTTTTATAGCTGAGACAAAGAGAGAGAGAAAGAGGAAAGGAAGATAGAGAGATACAACTCCTAGGGGAGGTGGGTGGGTTGTGAAGACTTATTCCTGCTGTTCCCAGAGATCACCTGTTACAGGTAAGTAACTGTGCTATCTCCAGGAACAAGCAGGAATGAGTGGAGGAGTGGCCTAGTGGTTGGGGCAAGGTACTTCAGGCCAGAAGGTCGGGGGTTCAAATCCCACTAGAGGACAGCAACCTTGGGCCGGAAGGACTGGAGTTTCTAGTCCCACAGGTGCTCCTTGTGGTCTTGGGCAAGCCACTTAACCCTCCATAGCCCATGTTCCCTGTAAAATAGTTATCTCCAAGTTATAATGCCCTGTTCAATGTAATTTCAGTTTGTTCAATGTAAACCGCACTGATGCAGAATAGCGCAGTATATAAGAGAATGTAAATAAATAAATAAATAAAATGGGGACTCCCTAGCTGTAGATGCCAGGGGGAGATCCCATAAAATGCGTGTCCCTGGGACAGGACTGCACTTCCCACACATGGATCTCTGGCATCCCATGAGGGATGGTGGGTAGGAGTTGAAAGAGAGGAGCTGTAGGAAAAACAGCTAACCTAAGGACTACAGGTGAGGAGTCCTTGGTATGTATGATAATTATCATTAAAAGTATTGAATGAACAATCACAATATGGGCCTCACCTACTGGATTGCAGGAAGTAGAGAGGCTGATGGAGTCTACTGGAGATTCAGTAGAGGAATCCTCAAGGTGACCTCACGGCAGTGAAGGTGAAGGTCCAAATCTGGAATTGACAGGTGACCCAGGTGTCAACTGGGGTAGTATAAAAACGGCAGGTCTTCAGTGGAAAGCTTTATGGGAAAAAGCTGAAAACTCTTTTAGCTACAGAGTCATTAACCTTTAAGAGCAAAAGAGGAAGACTGACCGATTTGGACAAATAGCCCAGTCCTGGAGGGAAGAAGGGGTATGTGAAAAAGCCCATATTCCCAAGGAGGACAAATGTCTGAAGGGCTAAAACCTCAGATCTAATGAAGATCCACCCTGTCTTTCCTAGCTGGTGAGAGATAGGAAAGATATTGAAGCATGGAGCTTCAGGGATAGCTAGATCTAGAGGTAAAGTAGAAGCTGTCAGTACCACAGTAGTGGTTGTGTGCATAATACCCCAGACATACTGAGGGACAGTATGAACATATGCAAGCCCACTTGTCTGGAACCTCTAGGAAGGTAAAAACCTTTATAAGCATAGACAGCTAGAGAGATAAGTATGTAAATACATATCTACCTATAAGGAAGCATCTCGACAGATACACAGATAGGGGTATATATATATATGTCTATGGTGAGATCTGGAGGGGCATAAGATATGCACACACAGCTTACAGACATATGTATCTATAGAAATATATAGAGATATATACATACATGAATATGTATGTCTGAAGAGAAATGTCTGCAAGTAAACAGATAGAGATATGCCCATAAGAACATTCACATGAGAGATGTGAAGGAGAAAGATTCATCTAATAACAAGAAGGAGGAACCTACTTGCGAAGATATATAGAGAATCTATTCCCCCGGGCTAAGATGGTGCAGGAATGCTATCCAGTGAAATAACCAGGATGGTTGCGTGAAAAACAGAGGATAATATCAGTCTGTAACCAGGACGTTCTGAGTCTTGAAGAACTCTGGCATGGTAAATGGACAGAAAACGCATAGGATGAGATACCAGGTTGACCCACTGGAGGGACACAAGGGGTATCATGCGTTATTAGTAGAATATGTGCTGTCCATAAAGGAGTAGGAAACCATGAGGACAAGCTGCAAGGAAAAAAAGAGCATATTCCTGCAGGAATTGGAAAACTCTTTGGACATTCACGCAGAAAAGGCTTATGTCCTGTATTATAACAGGAGATAACAGGGTGTGGAGAACCCTCGCAGTCATGGAAAATGACTGAGGAAGCCTTTCCCAACCATATAGAATAGTCAGAGAGAAAACCCCATGCTCTATAGCAAGGGCCCATAGTAGAAAGCTTCTCTGTAAGATTGCAGAGAGCATTATGCAGGAGAATTGGGAAAATAAAACTGGCTGTAGGTCAACTATGCTGCCAAATCCAAGAAGTGGAGATGGCAAGGAAAGAAGATAGTGTGATAAGCCTGAAGTGATTAGGATTATCCAAGATAGATGAAATCACTATCTTGGAATCACTACTAAGGCCAGACAGAAAGTAGTGGAAGACAGACTGGAAACTTGTGGAAAAGTACCAGTAGTCCAATCACTGGAACTCCTGCCTGGGCAGCTGCTGAATAGACAGCAGAGAGAATCTTTCTGTGTAAAACAGAAAGAACAGACAAAAGGAGAGGAGAAATTCCTTTTCCTGTCTGAAGAGCTTCCCAAAGAAAAGAAGGGAATTTATTCGAAAGAAAAAACTCCACACTGGAAAGAAAGGCTAGAGAAGCCCTGCAGTGATATGGTACCACTCAATCAGGGGGAACCCTGGATGAGAGGGTAGAGAAACAGGAGCTGAAGGGTGACTTACCATATGGTAAGTCTGTGGAAGGAAAAAATTCATGTTGGAACAGAAAAACTATCATGGGATAGTTGTTAACTTCTCTTCTTGGTTAGAAGAAGAGGAGAAATCTGTGACCCATAGACATGAATATCCTTACAGCTCAGCATATCTAGGAGGAAATGGATGTCCTGAAGAAAGGAATCCATGTGTAGAGTTTTGAAGGAAAAAACAGTGAAAAAACTTCTACTGAGAAGAAGTTAACTGTAGGTTGTAACTCTCAGGAACCTATGGTTGCTGGGTTTGTTCAGCCTGGCTAGAGTTTGGATTCTTCAGACCAGGGCGAGGTGTCCCCTGCTTGGGAACATCTGAAGGATGGGCAGGAGAAGAGTGAAACCTTTTCCTAGGGAAAGAAGGTTTGGTAGGGCATTTCCTACCTACTGGGGAAGGAGAAGGCTTAGGATTGCCTTCAGAAATAGGGAAGTCAGTGGAACACTGAGCAACCTGATGTAAAGACTCCTTTTTGAAGAGATTTTCTCCAGTGCAAGGAGTATTACCCAGTTTTTGTTGTACCCATTTGTTTAAGTCTGAAGCCTGGAGCCGGGCTCTACGTTGTGCCCCTATGGCTATAGCAGAGGTTCTGCTGACAGACTCAAAAGAGTCTAGGGAAGCACGAGAAAGAAACCAAGAGATATTTTGGCTATGACTAAGAAGCGAGGAATAGTCTGCAGCCTTGGGCTCTGATAGAAAGGGAGTCAAAAGAGATAATTTCTTTGTGACCTCCTGCAGGGATAGACTCATATTAAAAAAATATATATATATGAGAGAATCCTTGTTGCCAGCATAGATGTTTGGAAGGTTTGACGTCCAAATGCATCCAGTGTTCTAGATTCACGACCTGGCGGGTAAGAAGAATGCTTCTTCTTGCTTTTTACCTTCCTCATTGCTGATTCCACTACAATGGAATGATGGGGAAGTTGAGTCTTCTGAAACCCTGGAGAGGGGGGCACCTGATATAGATGATCAGCTGCTCTAGAAGGTGAGGAAACACTTAAAGCTGCTTCCCACATTCGTAGAAGAAGATCCTGCAAGGAATGATGTAAAGGAAGCATTATATTTTCCTTTTCTCCAGAACAAAGGGAGCTTTGAGCAGGATCATAGCCAGGGGTAGGAATAGCAAGGGATGTTGCTATGTCCCGGAGAAAATTCTGAAAAGAAGGATCTCCAACAGAAACCATCCCTGGACAGGCTAGATCTGAAGAATTAGCCAGGGCACCGGAGTAGGCACTTGAGAATATAGGCCTAAGGAATGGATGCTGGTACTGGAGGTCATGACGTGAGACAGTCAGTACTGCATCGTCCATGCCAGGAATCGACTCCAAACTAGGTATAGAAAGGAGAGACTTTGGTGTGGAAAGAACTGACCCCGATGCTGCAGGTATCAGCACCGATACAGATACCGGCAGCCGTGCCGGAATCGAAGACGATACCAACACCGAAGCAGTCATCGGAGGCTGCTCAAGTGGTACCGAGGAAACCGAAGGCCTCTGGTGATTATCCTCGGTACCGAGCATCCAGAATCGGTAAGCATCGGATCCAAGGCGGGTTGGTACCCAGTCTTCCAGACTGGAGATCGATTCCAGACTCGGCATCGAAGGAAGCGAGTCGATCGATGCATGTCTGGAAGGTACCGATGTCGGTGGTAGTATCGGCGCTGGTACCGATACCGGAAAGTCAATCTGGGATGTATCGATCGGTCCCGAAGGTACCGAGGAAACCAGATGACGATCCCTGGGGAAGAGTGGATCACTCAACACCAGTGCCGATGCCGGGGTATCGGTACCGCTCGAAGCGGATGCCACCACCGAGCATGGCTCAGGTATGTTCTGTGAGGGGTGAGCCTCAGGAACAACCTGAAACCCCTGAAAGGCTTTGGAGACCGAAGACTCCTGCCGGGGTTTTGAAGCCAATGGATCCTTGAGGAAAAGGCCGGAGCCGTCATCATGCTGTGCATGAGACCTACCACTCAAGGATTGGCTAGTCTGAACAGACTGTTTGTGGGTTACCTGATCCTGTAGAGAAGAACTGGTCGGTGCCCCGCCATTGGAAGGGAATTCGGCATCGAGGAAAACTCGAAAAGGGAAATCTCTTCTCCTAATATGGTAGCCTAATGGCTCCGGATGGTCAGACCCAAACAATTTAGACACCAGGACTTGGAGTCTAAAAACAATACTGTACTGCCGCAGTTCAGGCACTTCTTAGGAAAAGGAGGCGGCTCCATAATGGAGAGGCCTGAAGGCCCAAAAAATAAAAAGTGAAACTGAGGGAAAAAAATTCCCTGGATTGAAGAAAAAACACCGGCGGTACCGGTGGAGGCGGGGAGACAGCCGCGACCACAGGAAAACAAGAATAAAAAAAATTTAAAAAGGAAAAATTTTCTGCGGTGACAGGAGGATGTCCTGCCGGCTCCACGGAAAAACGAAAACTGAGGAGAGACAGTTGGAAAGGCGGGAAGGCAGCACGCAGGCGCTGAGGGATGCTCCCAAAAGCTTTCTGAGTGGACGCTGGAGAGCGTTCCCGCGCAGGCTCCGTCGGTACCGACGTACCCATATGTGAAGACTCATTCCTGCTTGTTCCTGGAGATAAAAGATATTATAATGCCTCTATATCGTTCCATGGCGAGACCGCACCTTGAATATTGTGTGCAATTCTGGTCGCCGTATCTTAAAAACGATATAGCGTTATTAGAAAAGGTTCAGAGAAGAGCCACCAAAATGGTAAAGAGGATGGAAGGATACTCCTATGAAGAAAGGCTAAAAAGGTTAGGGCTCTTTAACCTGGAAAAGAGACGGCTGAGGGGAGATATGATAGAAGTCTATAAATTAATGAACGGAGTGGAACGGGTAAACGTAGATCGATTGTTTACGTTATCAGAATATAGAAAGACTGGGGGACATGCAATGAAGTTACAGGGTAAACTATTTAAGACTAATAAAAGAAAATATTTTTTCACTCAACATGTAATCAAACTCTGGAATTTGTTACCGGAGAATGTAGTAAAGGCTGTTAGTGTAGCTGGGTTTAAAAAAGGTTTGGACAAGTTCCTGGAGGAAAGGTCCATAAACCATTATTAAGGGACCCAGGATATCAATGCTTGACCCAGTACAAGCATTGCGGAACCTGTGTCTTTTGGGGAAACTGCTAGTTACGTATTTTTATTTAGCTGTATTTATTTAGCTGTATTTATTTAGCTGCATTTATTTAGCTGTATGACCTAGATTGGCCACTGTTGGAAACAGGATACTGGGCTTGATGGACCTTGGTCTGACCCAGTATAGCATATCTTATGTTCTTATGTTCTTATGGAGTGGATGGTATATATCACAAGGGTGTTGAAAGAACTGAAATATGAGATTGTAGACCTATTATTAGTAATGATATCTGTGAACTATCTTTAAAATCATCTGTAATACCTGAAGATTGGAGGATGACCAATGTAATGCCAATTATTAAAAAGGGTTCCAGATATGAGCCGAGAAACTACAGACCGGTGAGCCTGACGTCAATAATGGGAAAAATGGCAGCAACCATTATAACAAAATTACTGAACATGTAGATAGTCATGGCTTAATGGGAGACAGCCAACATGGCTGTAGTCAAAGGAGGTCTGGTCTTACTAATCTGTTATGTATTTTTGAAGGTGTGAATAAACAGGTAGACAAAGGTGAGAGTCGGTTGATACAGGGGCTTGTTTACAAAGCCGATCTGATTTCAATGAGGCCACGGCTCCGATAATGATCGGAAACCGCTTCCGTGGCTTTGTAAACAAGCCCCATAGTGTATCTGCATTTTCAGAAAGTCTTTGACAAGGTCCCTCATGAGAGACTCTTGGCGAAAATAAAAAGTCATGAGATAGGAGGCAATGTGCTATTGTGGATCAGAAACTGGTTAAAAAATAGAAAGCAGATGATAGGGCTAAATGGCCAATTTTCCCAATGGATAAAGGTGAATAGCGGAGTACCCCAGGGATCTGTGCTGGGTCCGCTGCTTTTTAACATATTTGTAAATGACCTGGAAATAAGAACGAGTGAGGTAATCAAATTTGCAGATGATAAAAAATTTATCAAAGTTATTAAAACCCATGAGGATTGTGAAAAATTGCAAGAGGACCTTGATAAACTGGAACACTGGACATCCAAATGGCAGATGGAATTTAATGTGAACAAGTGCAAAGTTATGCACCTAGGAAAGAACAATCCAAGCTATGGTTACACGATGCAAGATTCCACATTAGGAATCACCACCCAGGAAAAGATTTAGGCATCATTGTGGATAACATATTGAAACCCTCCGCCCAATGTGCAGCAGCAGCCAAGAGAGCAAATAGAATACTAGGTATCATAAGGAAAGGAATGGAAAATAAAACAAAGGATATTATAATGCTTCTGTATCATTCCATGGTGTGACCGCACCGTGAATATTGTGTGCAATTCTGGTCACCGTATCTTAAAAAGGATATAGCTATTAGAAAAAGAACAGAGAAGAGCCACCAAAATGGTAAAGGGGATGGAAGGATACCCCTATGAAGAGAGGCTAAAAAGGTTAAGACTCTTCAACCTGGAAAAGAGATAGCCGAGGGAAAATATGATAGAGATCTATAAATTAACGAATGGAGTGGAACAGGTAAACACAGATTGAATGTTTACGTCATCAAAATACAGAAAGACTAGGGGACATTCAATGAAGCTACAGGGTAACCTATTTAAGACTAATAAGAGTGGGGGTTTGATATTTATATAGTTATTGGTTTTTGATTATGGGGATTATTGAGGGCCTTATTTTATGTGGTTTTTTTTACCGTTATAATTTATTACCCCCTGAAAGCACAGTTACTTACCTGTAACAGGTGATCTCTGGGAACAGCAGGAATTAGTCCTCACATATGGGTACGTCGGAACCGACGGAGCCTGCGCGGGAAAGCTCCCCAGCTTCCCAGAA
This sequence comes from Ichthyophis bannanicus, assembly GCA_033557465.1. Taxonomy (NCBI): domain Eukaryota; kingdom Metazoa; phylum Chordata; class Amphibia; order Gymnophiona; family Ichthyophiidae; genus Ichthyophis; species Ichthyophis bannanicus. The sequence goes on from CM066032.1 coordinate 143,642,324, forward strand.
AGGAAGCTTTTGGGGCCTCCCACAGCGCATGCGCGCTGCCTTCCCGCCTTCCTGACCAACTCTCCTCAGTTCGAGTTTAAAGCTGAGACAATAGAGAGAGGAAAGGAAAGAGAGAGAGAGATACAACTCCTAGGGGAGGTGGGTGGGGTGTGAGGACTAATTCCTGCTGTTCCCAGAGATCACCTGTTACAGGTAAGTAACTGTGCTATCTCCAGGAACAAGCAGGAATGAGTCCTCACATATGGGGACTCCCTAGCTAAGATGCCGGGGAGATCCCCCCCTAGGGTTCCTCATCTTCCTATGGATCTCAGGCATCCATTCAGGGAAGGTGGGCAGGAGTTGTTTAAGAATGGAACAGGTGTCTGAGGACAGCCTGACCAAACAAGGCATCCCGGCGGGAGTCCTTGTCCAAGCAGTAATGGGCTGTGAAGGTATGAATGGAGGCCCAGGTGGCTGCTCGACAGATCTGATCGATGGATACAGAATGAAGATGAGCCATAGATGTGGCCATGGCTCTCACACTGTGAGCTGTGACATGGCCTTCCAGAGAAAGGTTCTTACTCTGGTAAGCAAAAGATATACACTGAGCAATCCAATTGGACAGTGTTCTTTTTGAGACTGGAAGTCCTAAATGAGAAGGATGAAAAGCAACAAAAAGCTGAGAAGACTTTCGATGTTGCTGTGTCCTGTGGATGTAAAAGGCGAGAGCTCTTTTACAATCTAACGTATGTAGGTTCCTCTCTGCACTGGATGCATGAGGAGCTGGAAAAAAGACAGGTAGATATACCTCTTGATTAAGATGAAAAGGTGAGACCACTTTAGGCATAAAGTGAGGATTTGTCCTAAGGACTACCTTATCATGATGGAACCTTGTATAAGGTGGATTAGCCACTAAAGCCTGCAGTTTACTGATGCGGCGAGCAGAAGTGATTGCAATAAGGAAAATGACTTTCCAGGAAAGAAATTTCAAGGAGGTAGTGGCTAAGGGTTCAAAGGGTGGCTTCATAAGCTGACCAAGAACCACGTTTAAGTCCCATGCCACCGGAGGAGGCCGAATGGGAGGTTTAGTTAAAGTTAGACCTCTCATGAATCTTGCAATAAGAGGATGAGAGGAAACAGGTTGTCCATTGATAGGCTGAAGAGATGCTGCAATAGCACTCAAATGGACCCTTACAGAATTTGTTCTAAGTCCTGCATTGGAAAGATGCAGAAGATATTCAAGTAAAGAATTCAAAGGTAGTGCTAGAGGGTTAAGACCCTTTTCAGCACACCAAATGGAAAATCTTTTCCATTTAAAAGCATAAGAACGCCTGGTGGAAGGTTTCCTAGATGCATGGAGGATATCCTTCACCTGTTGAGAAAGATTGAAGTCTTGAAGGTCTAGGCCTTCAGTAACCAAGCTCTGAGGTGAAGGGACTTGGGGTTTGGGTGCCACAAAGTCCGCTCCTCTTGAGACAGAAGGTCTGGAGCAGCTCCCAGATCCAGGGAGGGTGCCTGGGAGAGATGCAGAAGTAGAGGGTACCACACTTGGCGTGGCCAGCGTGGAGCTATGAGGATCATAGATCCTTGATCCCTCTGAAGTTTGAATAGAGTCTTAGGAATCAAAGGAATGGGTGGAAAGGCATACAGGAAGGCCTGACCCCAATGAAGGAGGAAGGCATCCTTGGCCTGAGCTCCCTGACACGGAATTCTGGAACAGAACCGGGGAAGTTTGGCATTGCACAGACTTGCAAACAGGTCTATGTCCGGGGTTCCCCATTTCTGAAAGATTCTGAGTACCTGATCCATGTGCAGGGACCATTCGTGTGGAAGCAGAACTCGACTGAGTCTGTTTGCCCAAGAGTTTTGGATTCCTGGGAGGTATACTGCCAGGAGATGGATTTGATGCTCTCTGGCGAAGGCCCACAATTTTAGAGCTTCATTGCAAAGCGACAGAGAGCCAGTCCCTCCTTGTTTGTTTATGTAGAACATGGCTACTTGATTGTCGGTATGAACAAGGACTGTCATGTTGATGAGGAGGGTATGAAAGACCTTGAGAGCAAGGAAAATTGCTCGCAGCTCCAAAAGGTTGATATGAAGGGTGGTCTCCTGTGGAGACCAAGTGCCCTGAGTGGAGAGGTCTTGGAGATGAGCTCCCCAACCTGTTTGGGAGGCATCTGTAGTGAGAGTTGCTTGGGGTAACAAAGGTTGGAAGGGGGCCCCCAACAACAGATTTTGAGTGGATATCCACCATTGGAGAGACCAAAAAAGACGTTTTGAGGTTGCTATTTGGTCTGAGAGAGCTCCTGATGCTTGGGTCCACTGGGTGGACAAAGTCCATTGAGCTGCTCTCATATGTAGGCGAGCATAGGGCACCACATGAACTGTGGATGCCATGTGGCCTAGCAGTTGTAGCATCTCTCTGGCAGTCAAGTGGCTTCTGGACTGAATTTGAGAGGCCAAGTGCACTAGACCAGGGGTCTCAAACACGCGGCCCGCGATGCATAGGGGGAAAAAAAAAACACCCCGGCTTCTGCTGCTGCTGCCGCCGCTGCCGTGGCCGGCAATAGCAGCAATATCGTAAGTCCCGCGGGCTCCGCTCCCCCCCCCCTTCCTTCCTGCTTGCCTGCCAGTTCTCCGCTTCGGCTTCGCCTTTCAGAGCCGCGAAGGGAGAGCTTCTCCCTCGTGACTCTGTTCAGCCCGCTGGGGCAGATGGGAAATTTCCCATCTGCCCCAGCGGGCTGAACAGAGTCGCGAGGGAGAAGCTCTCCCTTCGCGGCTCTGAAAGCCGAAGCGGAGAACTGGCAGGCAAGCAGGAAGGAAGGAGGGGGGGAGGGGGGGGAACGGAGCCCGCGGAACTTGCGATATTGCTGCTATTGCCGGCCACGGCAGCGGCGGCAGCAGCAGCAGAAGCTGGGTTTTTTTTAAAGTTTAATTTTCCGGGGGGGGGGGAGGGAGGGAGGGAGCAGGACTTGATGGGGGGAGCAGGACGGATGGGGGGGCAGGACTTGATGGGGGGGAGCAGGACTTGATGTGGGGGGGGGGAGCAGGACTTGATGTGTGGCTGGGGGGGGGTAGTACTGAAAATGGGGTGATGGGGGTTAGGACTGGTAATGGACAGATGGGGGTTAGGACTGGAGGTGGTCTGATTGGGGGGCTAAGACTGAAATGGGGTTATGGGGGGCTAAGAATGAAGATAGGGCGATGGAAGGGTTAGGCCTGGAAGTGGGCTGTTGGGGGGCTTAGGACCGATAATGGGCTAGGGGGGGGCTAGAACTGGTAATGGACTGGGGGGGGGTGCTATGACTGGAAATGGGCCGAGTAGAAGGGGGAGCTTGAACTGCAAATAGCTGATGGGGACAGGGTCTTGGAATGGTAATGGGCTGAGTGGAAGGGGGCTTGGAATGGAAATGGGCTGATGGGGAGGGGGGCTTGGAAAGGAAATGGGCTGTGAGGGGAGGGAGCTAGGACTGGAAATGGGCTGATGATGCGGGGACTAGAAGGGAGCGGATGCTGGGTGGGGCAGGAGCTAGAAGGGAGTTGATGTTGGGGGACGATTAGAATGGGATGGGGCTGGGAGAGTGAAATGGAGAGGGAAAATATATTTTGTGTGGGAGGGAAGAAAAATCTACAATTGGCCGGGTATTGGGAGAGTAAGTGGGGATTGAGGATGGAGGGGTAAAATTTGAGTGGATGAAATAGGAATGAGGAAAGAGCAAAAGGAGAATGATTAGTATGTTAAAGCAGATGTAGAGAGAATGGAAAAAAACTAGGAAAGAAGAAAGGACAAATGGACAGCAGACGATGGAGAGTTAGCAGAAGACACAAAGAAACCAGAAGAAAGTGAATGGAACAATTGCAACTGAAAAAAAAAATGCACAAAAGGTAGAAAAATATCTCTTTATTTTGAATTTATTAACTGAAATATGTCAGCTCTTGGAAATGTGCATCTTTAACGTCTGCACTTTATTTAATACAAGAGGAAATCAATGTATAGTTTTATTTCTACAGTGTTGTACATTCTAAGTTTGGCTTTTGTGGTTCCCAGTTTAATTGTCTTCCTGTTTCTAAATTGTGATTCCTTGTTTGGTGATGGTGTATGTTCTGCATGTGTAACTGAGCTGAGGTATTCTGTTTATGTAATTCCTATTTGACATTGCCACTTGTTCTCTTTCCCGAGTAGGTCATGTATTGTTATTCTCTGAAATGTGTTGATTTAATATTTGCAGTGTTGCCTTTTGATAGTTAGGGTATGGTGCTTTGTGAGTCCTGGTAGTGCTGTTAGGACACGGCAGGTTTGCTATGGGTTCTAAATGAGCAGTGTTTCTAGTAGTTCCTAATGTGCCTGGCGGTTGGCACTGGTTTATAGTAATGTAGAAATCTTTTAGTCTTTCTTTATCCATACACTCATTAAGAGGCATGTTTACTAAAAGTTAGTGTATGGTAACATTATGCAAATATTTATGCAAATGATGCCCTTATGCAAATGAGGCCTGCGTCTTGTGCGGCCCCCGGGTTACTCTACAAGTCCTCATTTGGCCCTCAAAGCAATTTGAGTTTGAGACCCCTGCACTAGACGGTGGCAACGGGCTTGAGGAAGATAGGCCCTTGCAGTGGTGGTATCTAGCCAGGCCCCTATGAATTCTAGGGACTGAGTAGGGGTGAGTTGAGACTTTGGCAGATTGATGACGAGTCCCAGATACTGCAGTATGCGTCTGGTGTGGTCCAGGGAAGTTTGAGCCTCGGACTGAGATGGAGCTCGGATGAGCCAGTCGTCCAGGTATGGGAAGACAAAGATTCCCAGAGTACGTAGAAATGCAGCTACTATTGCCATGCATTTGGTAAATACCCTTGGAGCAGAGGCTAGACCGAAGGGAAGTACTCTGTATTGGAAATGCTTTCCCTGGAACAGAAACCGTAGGAATTTTCTGTGGGATGGATGGATGAGTATATGTGTGTACGCATCCTTGATATCTAGAGAACAAAGCCAGTCCTGACTCTGTAGGTATGGAAGGAGAGTGCCTAGAGAAAGCATCTTGAATTTCTCCTTGTATAGAAATTTGTTCAATTCTCTGAGATCCAGAATGGGTCTGTACCCCCCTGTTTTCTTGGGAATGAGAAAATAAGGGGAGTAAAAACCTGACCCTTGTTGAGGAAGAGGAACCTCTTCTATTGCCTTTTGGGCGAGAAGAGTGGTCACCTCCTGGCCCAACAGGTACAGGAGAGATGGGGGAGAATTGAATTGTCTCACCATGGTATGGGGAGGAAGGCTGGAGAAATGTAGTTTGTAGTCCTCTCTGATGATAGAGAGAGTCCACTGTTCTGATGTGATTTGTTCCCATCTGGGAGCAAAATGAGTTAACCTTCCTGGAATGGTGAGAGGCTCTGGTTGTTGCAGAGCCAGAAAGGTTAGGTTCTCTAGAATCAAGTCAAAAACTCTGAGGGGGTTGGGACTGCTGGACTGTAGCAGCCCCTGTAGACTTTGTTCTGGCCCGTTTAGATTGCTGACGCTTAGGAGCAAAGCGAACTTGGGAAGATTGCTGGTCAGTATTTGTGGAAAATCTGGTCTTTTTATAGAAAGGCTTCTTAAAAGGTTTTTTATTGGCAGGGGTAGAGGTAGACTTAGAAAGTCTATCTAAAGCAGCATTCTCTGCATCCATTTGAGTGGCTTTGATTTGCCACTCCTTGCCAAACAGATTTTCACCTGTACAGGGCAGATTGCCCAAGCCTTCGTGTACCCAGGGTTCCAAATCAGAGGCCTGGAGCCAAGCAAGTCTGCGAGCAGCTATGGCAATGCCGGAGGCTCTGCTAGCTCCCTCAAAAGAGTCAAAGGCTGCTCTGTTGGAGAACTTTGAAACAACTTGAGTTTGCTTTAGCAAAAGAAGGAACTCCTCCTTTTTATCCTCTGGGATAAAGGGGAGAAAATGACGTATCTTCAGTGCAATCTCTTTCAAAAACATGCCCATATAGAGGCTGTATGAATTGATTCTGGCAATAAGCATGCTAGCTTGGAAGATTTGTCTGCCAAAAGCATCCAGAGTCCTACATTCTCTTCCTGGAGGGGTAGAAGAGTGCCTTTTGGTACTCTTTTTTTCATAGCAGACTTCACCACAATAGAGTGGTGAGGGAGCTGAGTTTTTTGAAAACCAGGAGAAGGAGGAACCCGATACATGGTGTCCAAAAGTCGAGAATGTGGAGATAGGGTGAGAGGAGCCTCCCACAAGTCCATCATGTGTTCTTGAAGAATTTCATGTATGGGTAAGGTGACTGCCTCTTTGGGAACCTTAGAGTATCCTAAAATATCCAATTTGTTTGCTCTAGGTTCCTTCAGAGGTTACAGATATGGAGAGTCCTTTAGCTACTTCAATAATGAAGTCTTGAAAGGACAAATCCTCTGGAGGAGACATTCTCCTTTTTGGAGAAGAGGGCTCCTCAGGAAGAGTAAAAGAGACATCAGCAGAATCATCTGAGGTATCAGAATCTTCAGAAGATTCAAAGTACCGCCTATTAGCTTCCAGAGATCGATACGCATACCGACCGGTATCGACATCGGGCGTACCGGGAACCGGATCGGTATCGAGAAAATCTCTGGAACCGGAAACCGGAACCGGCATACTACTGGAAGTAGATGCTCTGGGTACCGGTATCGGTTGTGGTACCGGAACCGGAGTCGGAACCGATTGTCGCGGTACCAAGGGCGTTGCAGCGTTAATGAAAGCCAGTAAGGCCTGCTGCATGGATTGTACCGTAGTACCCATAGACGCCACAACTGCCTGGATGTCGGTACTGGTGTTAGCCGGTACCTCAGAGCAGTCTAACAGGTGATCGGTCGAGGCCGTGCCATCGACGTCTACCTGTAACCCCATAGGAGGAGCTTTGGAAGCCGGAGCTTCCCGCCGGGGTTGTTTGGCTGGGGCAGGGTCCTCAAGGTCAAAGCCAAGGGCCTCTCGCTGCTTAGAGGGAGATTTGCCCTTTGAGGACCTGCCTGAAGAATGTTTGGTTACCTGAGATCCATCAGGAGAGGAAGACCTGGAGGATGTTGATGCTGGAGTATCCGCAGAAAACAGCATATGAAACTTGGCTGCTCTGTTCTGTAAGCCCCGTTTGGACATCAGAGAGCAGGATGGACAATCCGGAATGGAATGGTCAGGCCCCAAACATTTAAGACACCATATCTGTAACTGAAATAGTACTGGTACACTTGGTGCATTTTTTAAAACCAGAGGCTGGTTTCTCCATGAGGGAGAATCTGAGAAGGCCTAGAGGCCTCACAGAATAAACGCACCAAGTGAGGAAAAAGTAATTTTTTATTTTTTTTTTAAGAAATAAATGAAAAAAGACCGGCGGTACCGGTCCGGAATCGGGGAAGGCAGACACGCGGTCAAAGAAACAAATTAAAATAATTTCTTCAGCGGTGACAGGAACACGACCTGCTGGCTCCGCGGAAAAAGAAGAACTGAGGAGAGTTGGTCAGGAAGGCGGGAAGGCAGGGCGCATGCGCTGTGGGAGGCCCCAAAAGCTTCCGACGTACCCATATGTGAGGACTTATTCCTGCTTGTTCCTGGAGATGAAGCATTTAGCGAAACGCTTAATGGGCGCCTTGGAGAGGCGTTGGGGTGAAGCAGATCAGAGTATTGGATGAGATCTCTGGTGTCTGATCTCTTAGAAGCTGTTTAAGTTTTTATTCTGAAGCTCTTGATCTGCTGAACTCTGATTGTAAAACGTTTGGTTAATATAAGAGAAGAGTTTTTAAGGTCGTTGATGTGTTGGGACAATGGCGTGAGGCGTTTTTCTCCATTGCCTATTGAAGGTCCTATGTTGATCTGAGACCTTTTTTCCCCTTTTCCCTTTCTTTTTGGCTCAGATACTAAAATACCATATATTTTTTGATAATTTAATGAAGTGATTTTTCCTTATGTGGTGATTTGTAGTTCACTCCAGAAGTGACCTGCTTTTGAACATTGGATCTCAAGAATTGATGTAAATCTTTAACCTTTGCAACTGCTCCTTTTATTTTTTTTTCTAACTAATTTTCCTCATTTTATCATAGTCTCCCTTTTGAAAGTTAAAAGGTAGTACTGTGGATTTCCTTACCATCCTTCCTTCCTCCATTTATTAAATCAAAAGTGATCATCTATGATCACTATTGCCAAGTGGCCCCAACACCCTTATTTCTTGCACCAGATCTTGTGTTCCACTAAGGACTAGGTCCAAAATGGCTTTCCCTCTTGTTGGTTCATAAACCAGCTTCTCCAAGAAGCAGTTATTTATTTCAACTAGAAACTTTATCTCCCTAAAATGTCCTGCCGTGACACTGACCCAGTCAATACTGGGGTAATTCAAATCTCCCATTATTACTGTACTGTAACTTTTGTTAGCTTCCCTGATTTCTTTGAGCATTTCACCATCCATTTGTTCATTCTGGCCAGGTGGTCGATAGTACACCCCCCCACTGCAAATCGCCTTTCCCTTCCCCTTTTAACATGGCCTTTCAATCCACAGAGATTCTACTGTGATTTTTTTTCCTGCAAAACTTTAATCCTTTGTGACTTAATGCCCTCTCTAACATAGAGCGCAACCCCTCCACCAATTTGATCTGCTCTATCATTATGATATAGCTTGTACCCAGGTATCCTGGGCTTTCCTACAGGAGCTCTCCAGATCAACCAACAGTAAGGATTTAAGGGTTTGTTTTATTATATTAAATTGTTAGCTCTCTGACTGGGAGCTCTTAAAAGGGTTTTTTATACATTTTTAAAGCAAGGTTACTTTCTTTTGGTGCTTTAGTGGGACTTTCCTTGAGCACAGTAGGTGGTTGAACTCCAGTAACCTCCTCAGCTTTGGGAACTGCTAACACCTAATCAGGTGTTAGTTCCCTCCCTACCCACCCCGACTCCCACCCACCCCTAGCGAGTAGTCTTGCTTTATAGGGCACCTCCCCATTTAACAAAGCACAGAGAATTGGACCAGCACATTTTGAATATAATTAAGGAGATTTAACTGCTTTTTCTCTGAAAGGACAGCTGGGAAACCGGCTGGTACTTGGTAGATCTCTCTCTTTTGTTTTAACAGATACCTAAGCTCCACGAACAGAACAATGGCTGGGAAAAATCGTATCGCTAAAGCTGTTGCCCCCGTTACAGCTTCTGCCTCGGTCCAGACAGAGGTCTTAATGCCAGTTGAAGGACCGGTTCCATGTGCAGGGTGCCTGCATGCTGAAGCTCTGAGGAAACAAGTGGAGGAACTCAGAGAGGAAGTGGCGAGGCTGAGGAGCATTCAAGACAGTGAGAAGTACATTGATGAGATGCTTCTTGCAGCAACCAGGCTCTCCAGCAGAGGAGAAGATGGGTGCCAACAGAATGTCGATGGTTGGACACAAGTCACCAGGGCCTGCAAAATCACCAATCCAACTTCTCCAGCCCTTGAAATGAAGAACCATTATGCAGCCCTGGAAGTGGAGGAGATGAAAGCATCCCTGGAAAGGGAAGAACCAGAGCTCAAGTACCCCAAAGTTGCAGAATCAGTGACCACAAGGAAACGAAGGGTAGTGGTGGTTGGAGACTCTCTTCTGAGGGGTACTGAGGCGTACATCTGCCGACCAGACGATGTCCAGAGAGGTATGCTGTCTGCCTGGTGCCAAATCCAAGATGTTACGGAGAGTTTGCCGAGACTCATCAAGCCCACTGATTATTACCCAATGTTGCTAATCCATGTTGGAACAAATGATACTGCCAGGTATACCTCGGAACGTATTAAAAGTGACTTCATGGCTCTGGGACAGAGGGTGAAGCAGTTAGGTGCACAAGTGGTGTTCTCTTATAATCCTCCCTGTTGAGGGTAAAGGCCAAAGCAGAGAGGCTCGCATCCTGGAGATGAATGCATGGCTGCGTGGATGGTGTCATCGAAAGCGTTTTGGTTTCCTAGACCATGGGATGCTGTTCCAAGGGTTGCAGAGCACAGATGGCATCCATCTGTCCAAGAAAGGTCAACACGTCTTCAGTAGTAGACTGGCTAATCTACTGAAGAGGGCTTTAAACTAGATTAGTTGGGGATGGGTGAAGAAAGCCCCCAGGTAAGTGAAAGCCCCCAGGTAGGTGATGCATTAAATAACTTTATGGAAATGGGTAACAGGGGTAACATATGGAAAGCAGTGTGTATAAATGCCTGTAGCATGGGAAATAAGATCCCTGAAGTTGAAGCTTTGGTGGGAGTGACTGACTTGGATTTAGTGGCAGTTACAGAAACATGCTTCACAGAAAACCATGATTGGGATGTAACTATACATGGCTATACTTTATTCAGAAAGGACAGGGTAGGAAGTAGGGGAGGAGGAGTGGCACTATATGTAAAAACTACTATTAAAGCTTTGGAATTACAGAGCTTAAAAGGGAGAGGGGAGGCATTGTGGGTTAAACTAGAAAGAGGGAAAGATAAATCTATTTACATTGGTGTGATATACAGACCTCCCTCAAAAGAGGAAGAGGTGGACAGAGAGTTAATTGAAGACATGCGCAGCACTGCTAGGAAAGGGGAAGTGCTACTGATAGGAGATTTCAATATGCCAGATGTTGATTGGCATATTCCTGCTGCAGTATCATCTAGAAGTAAGGAGATCCTGGATTCTCTACAGGGAGAACTAATCAGGGAATTGGTAACAGACCCCACACGTGAAGGGGCCATACTGGACTTGGTGCTTACCAATGGTGAAAGTGTTTCTGATGTTGTAGTGGGAGATCATTTTGCATCCAGTGATCACCAGATGGTGTAGTTCAGTATTAGGACTAGGGCTGTTAGAATCCATTCAAAGGCGAGGATCTTAGACTTTATTTAACAATTTTTATATACCGTTTTTCTACAAGTCAAGACGGTTTACATAGAACAATTTATAGCAGTGTGTTTCAACTGTTTACATGGAACATAACATTGGATACATATAGTAACAAGAATAACTATATACATGGAACATAGCATTGGATACATATAGTAACAAAAATAACTATGTACAGCGATCAAAGATCAACTATTTACATATGAAATTATGAGGGGACATCTGTAGTGTAATAGAGTTTAAGTGATGGAAGAGGAGAAGGAGAGGGTGTAACAAGTGAAATGCTAAGGTGGGAGGGAATAATGTTCCAGGAAACGATGAGTTTTTAACTTCTTACAGAACTCAGAGTGGGATGAACAGTTCCGAAGTTCAGGAGGAAGGGTATTCCATAAGGAAGGGGCATAGAGGGAGAAGACCCTGTTATTAGTAGACTGTTTGCAGGTTCTCTTGTCTATAGGGATGGTCAGTAAGTTTTTGGTAATAGAGCGGTGTGGTCTTGTGTTATTGGATGAAAGAAGGAGGGGGGAGAGGCATGGGGCAGATTCTTTGGAAATAATTTTATGTGTAAGAGTAAGAACCTTAAATTTAATTCTGTATTGGATGGGCAGCCAGTGGAGATCGTAGAGGACAGGTGTGATATGGGAACGTCTAGGGTTATTATGAGTCAAGCTATCGTGTTCTGAGCTAACTGAAGCAGTTGAATAGTGTTCTTAGGAAGGCCATGGTAGATATGATTACAGTAGTCAAAAATAGGGATAGTGAGGGCCTGACAGACAGTACGAAAGGAGTACGAAGACTTTAGGAAGACTAACTTTGCGAAGATGGGCCAATACCTCAGGGAGTCATTAGTTGGATGGGAACAGCTGAGGAATGTAGAAAAACAGTGGGAAAAACTGAAAGGGGATATTTTAAGGGCAACCAACCTTTTTGTTAAAATGGTAAATAAAGGTAAAAGGAAAAGGAGACCGCTATGGTTTTCGAAAGAAGCAGCTGAAAAAGTGAAGAAAAATAGGGAGGCCTACATGAAATACAAGAGATCACAGAGAGAAGACGACAGGCATATGTATTTGGAAAAATTTAGAGAAGCTAGCAAAGTAGTCAAGAAGGCAAAGATTCAAAAGGAGGAGGAAATAGCCAATGCAATAAAATGGGGGGATAATACATTTTTCAGATATATTAGTGAGAAGAGGAAGGGCAAGAGTGGTATTGTCAGACTCAAGGGTGCAGGGGAGGAATATGTAGAAGCTGATAAGGATAAAGCGGAATTGCTTAACAAATATTTTTGCTCTGTGTTCACAGATGAAGAACCAGGAGCAGGACCTCAGAAAACACCCACAAATAGGAACAGAAGCAAAGGACATCTTGAACAATTTTCAAAGACTGTGTTCGTGAGAAACTATCTCAACTTAAAGTAGACAAAGCGATGGGACCGGATGGGATACACCCGAGAATACTGAGGGAACTTGGGGATGTTCTAGCAGCTCCACTGACTGACCTTTTCAATGCCTTGTTGGAGTCGGGAGTGGTGCCAAAGGCCTAGAGAGAGGCTCATGTGGTGCCTTTACACAAAAGCGGAAGTAAGGATGTGGTTGAAAACTACACGCCGGTTAGTTTAACTTCGGTGGTGAGTAAATTATTGGAAACGCTGCTGAAAGAAAATAGTGAGGTCTCTGGAGTCCAGCGGATTACAGGATCCGAGGCAGCATGGATTCACCAGAGGCAGGTCTTGTCAGACAAATCTGATTGATTTCTTTGACTGGGTGACCAGGGAGTTGGACCGAGGGAGAGCCCTAGATGTGGTGTATTTAGATTTCAGTAAAGCCTTTGACACTGTTCCTCAAAGGCAACTTATAAACAAACTGAGCACCCTAGGGATGGACCCTAAAGTTACTGCTTGTGTTAGAAATTGGTTGGGTGGGAGGCGACAAAGAGTACAAGTAAATGGAGCTCACTCTGAGGAGAAGGATGTTATCAGTGGTGTGCCCCAGGGTTCTGTCCTTGGTCCGATTCTTTTTAACATCTTTGTTAGTGATATAGCGGAAGGGCTTTCAGGTAAGGTTTGCCTCTTTGCGGATGATACCAAAATCTGCAATAGAGTAGACACCCAGGAAGGTGTAGATAACATGAGGAGGGATCTAGCTAAGCTTGAAGAATGGTCTAGAATTTGGCAGCTGGGATTTAATGTTAAAAAATGTAAGGTCATGCATTTGGGCTGCAGCAATCCAAGGAAGCAATATAGTATAGGGGGTGAAGTACTTTTGTCCACTAAAGAAGAGCGGGATCTAGGCATGGTTGTGTCTGATGATCTTAAAGTAACTAAACAGGTAGAAAAGGCAACGGCAAAAGCTAGGATGCTTGGGTGCATACAGAGAGGAATGGCTAGCAGAAAAAAAGAGGTGATAATGCCTCTGTATAAGTCTTTGGTGCAACCTCATTTGGAGTACAGTGTGCAATTCTGGAGACCGCACCTTCAAAAGGATGTGAACAGGATGGAGTCGGTGCAGAGGGTGGCTACTAAAATGATTAGTGATCTTCATTATAAAGCATATGAGGACAGACTGAAGGATCTTAATATGTACACCTTAGAGGAAAGGCGGGATAGAGGTGATATGATTGAGATGTTTAAATACCTCCGTGGCATAAATGTTCAGGGAGAGAGCCAATTGAAAGCAAGTTCTGCTACGAGGGGACATGGGATGAGGGTGAAGGGAGATAGATTCAGGAGTGATATGCGGAAATATTTCTTTACGGAAAGAGTAGTGGATCCGTGGAATAGTCTCCCAGTGGAGGTGGTAGAGATGAGGACAGTAACTGAATTCAAAAAAGCATGGGACAAACACAGAGGATCTCTAAAGGTAAAAAGGGGACTGTTGTAGTTGTTATGGAAGGACAGACTAAATAGGCCATGTGGTCTTTTTCTGTCGTCATATTTCTATGTTTCTATCCCAGTGTCCCACTGGTTGTCTTTCTTCCACCATGTCTCAGAGATACCAATCATATCTAACCTCTCATTTAGCGCTATATATTCAAACTCTCCCATCTTATTTTTTTAGATTTCTAGCAATTTGCATACAAGCATTTTAGAGGCTGTATTTTATTCATATTAAACTGGTTATCAGTAGCAGGGGTAATTTGGAATCTTTAAGGTCTGCTCTGTACTTAAGGGCATTTGGGTTACTTTTGTCTTTATTGCATCCTCCCTGTTGATATGCTCTAACTTCAGTTTTTTGCTAATATCCTTCAAGGATATATTATTCCAAACCATGCTCTCTTGCATGACTGTTGGCTTTCCACTATTATCTAGTTTAAAAGCTGCTCTATCTCCTTTTTAAAGGTTAATGCCAGCAGCCTGGTTCCATCCCGGTTAAGATGGAGCCCATCCCTTCGGAAATGTCCCTCCTTTCCCCAGAATGTTGCCCAATTCCTAACAAATCCAAAACCCTCTTCCTTGCACAGTCATCTCATCCACGCATTCAGACTCCGGAGCTCTGCCTGCCTTTTGGGTCCTGCGCGTGGAATGGGAAACATTTCAGAGAATGCTACCCTGGAAGTTCTGGATTTCAACTTCCTACCTAAAAGCCTAAATTTGGCCTCCAGAACCTCTCTACCACACTTTCCTATGTCATTGGTACCAACATGTACCAAGACAGCAGACTTCTCCCCAGCACTATCCAAATCCTTGTCTAGAAAGGCCATGAGGTCCGCTACTTTTGCACCAGGCAGATATGTTACCAGGCAATCCTCATGCGCACCAGTCACCAAGCTATCTACATGCCTAATGATCGAATCACCAACTATAACGGAGTGGAGGAGTAGCCTAGTGGTTGGGGCAAGGTACTTCAGGCCGGAAGGTCGGGGGTTCAAATCCCACTAGAGGACAGCAACCTTGGGCCGGAAGGACTGGGGTTTCTAGTCCCACAGGTGCTCCTTGTGGTCTTGGGCAAGCCACTTAACCCTCCATTGCCCATGTTCCCTGTAAAATAGTTATCTCCAAGTTATAATACCCTGTTCAATGTAATTTCAGTTTGTTCAATGTAAACCGCACTGATGCAGAATAGCGCGGTATATAAGAGAATGTAAATAAATAAATAAATAAATATATATAACGGCTGTCCTAACCCTTCCCTCATGGGCACATGGCCCTGGAGAAACCTTGATCCGAGAGGGTTTTACATCACCTGGATGACAGGTCCTAGCTACAGAATCACTTCCTGCCATACCAGGGTGATGCTTTCCTGTCACGTGACCTCTCCCCTCCATGACAACAGGGATGCTGTCAGACTGGAGGTGGAACTACATCCCTGTAGGTCTCATTATGTACCTCTCTGTCTTCCTTATGTCCTCCAAGTCTGCTACCCTAGCCTCCAGAGATCAGACTCATTTCCTGAAAGAGCTCCTTGCACCTAGTGCACACAAAAGACCCCTCACCAACTGGGAGAAAATCATACATGCAGGGCCATACCAAGCCAGAATTGCACCCTGTGCGACTTGCACATTGGGTGCATGCCCCCCCCCCCCCCGCCCCTCCATCCAGCCACTTTCTACTCTTATCTTGCTGCTGCCGCCCTTTGTTTTCTCCACAGCAGTGCCGGTAGCAGGGCAAGATCAAAAGTGGATGGACAGAGATAGAGTGGGCGTGTGCCCGATGTGCTAGTTGCCGACACTTTAAGCAGATATGTGCCTCCCTTCTCTGATGTCATGTCAGAGGAAGGGAGGGACCAGACCTGCTTAAAGTGCTGCGAGAAGGCTTAAGGGGCACATTTCATCTGCCTGTTGTTGTCCTGCTGCCGCTAAGAGAAGAAAAAGTGATGGCGGAAGGGCAACAACGGCAGCCAAAATGCACCCCTTAAAGCCTTTGAGCTCTGTTTGGCCGCACTGCTCGCACAGGGCTAGGTACAGTCCTGCATACATGTGACACTCAATGCAAAAGACTGGAAAGTCCCCATCACGCTGCTGGACTGCTGTCTGCATCTTAATTTTAAGGTTGTGTTTAGGTATTTAAGTTATTTAGTTACTTAGGTTTACTGAGGATACTTATACTAAGAAAACTATACCTAATAGATTTAAATTGACTTTGTTCACCTCAAGAATACAGGTACACTACCAAAAAACTGCCTCCAGTTTTGCAACTGATTCCTATAGATTTTGGGGTGCTGAATCCAGGAAAAATAGCCAAAATGTTCCATCACGTCACGTTTTCTTGCAAAATTAGATTTCTTATCCATATAAGGAATGTTCACATAATTTCTTTTTAGCCGACTGCAGTTTATTTTCTTGGCCCAAAATAGAGGTTGTAATGGTTAACTAACTAGAAACACTCCCTCATGATATTTTAGAGTGTTTTGTATTCATTTTATACATTAACAGGACAATTGGGAGGCGGGGGGCTAAATCCAGTACTCGCGCTGGCGCATGTTCTTTCCTGTTCGCCTCGCCTCGTTCGCTCGCTCAAACACGGTGGTTGCGACATGAACGTTCCTGTCAAATTTCAGTTTCTTGCAAGTTCATTATTACCTTTTGTTTGCTCAGTCGTAATCCAGCTTTATTCCGAAGTGGTTCACTACAGTTGTAGTTTGCAGTGCTGTGTATTTGTGATGGCTCACAGAGCCAGAGGTTGCGTCAACTCTCCGGACAGTTTTTGTTTTATTTGTTTTATTTATGTTAATAACCCTCACATTGTTTTCCATTTAACCTAGTTATTATGCAACCTAGTTTATGTTCACCTAATATTTAATGTAATTCAATATTGCACTGTTCTGCTATATTGTTGTTTAAGTTCCTTGTAAACCGCCCCTGATCTCTGGAAGGGGCGGTATAAAAAAGCACTGAAATAAATAAATAAATAAAATAAAATAAATAAAATATACCGTGAAAAAGCGGCAGAGGAACATTTCTGCATTTATTAAAAAAGTATATTTCACCTATTTCGGTTTGAAGTTAGGCGATCAAGACAAACCGTGGGCTCCTCACAAAGTGTGCAAGACATGTGAGGAAGATCTACGCTTATGGATGAAAGGTAAAAAACAAGCATTTCGTTTCGGAATACCTATGATGTGGCGTGAACAAAGAGACCACAGCAGTGGCTGCTATTTTTGCTCTTGCATTGTGAAGGGATACAACTTAAAAAATAAGAACGTAATAAGTTACCCCAACCTTCCCTCAGCAATTAGGCCTATGCCTCATAGCAACGAAGTACCTGTGCCTGAACCACCAAAATCTTTGGATCATATTTGTGTGGACGGTTCTGATCATGAGACTCATCAGATGGCTTTTCCCGATGAGTCCAGTACTTCCGAGTTTGAAACTGAACCAGATCCGAAACCTGAACTTTTCTCTCAAGCTGAATTGAATGATTTAGTCCGGGATTAAGGACTCCCAAAAGATGCTGCCCAACTGCTAGGTTCTCGGCTTAAACAGAAAAATCTATTGTCACCAGGAACAACTTTTTATTGGTACCGCAACCGCGAGACACAATTTTTGAAGTATTTCAGCAAAGAGGAAGATTTGGTATTTTGCAACGATATATACGGAGTGATGGAAAAGTTTAAACTCAAGTATGATCCTGCTGAATGGCGGCTGTTCATTGATTCGTCAAAAGACAGCATAAAAGGTGTTCTTCTTCATAATGGCAACACATTCGCTTCAGTTCCTATTGCTCACTTTGTTATTCTCCAAGAAAAATACGAGAATTTGGCCCTGATTCTTCAGAAGATTCGTAATGATGAGCATAAGTGGATGATTTGTGGAGACTTTAAAATTCTATCCATGCTATTAGGGCAGCAATCCGGTTTCACCAAATATCCCTGCTTCCTTTGCTTGTGGGATAGCCGGGCCTGCAACCTACACTGGGGAAAAAAAGACTGGCCAATTCGGGAGTATTTGAGACCCGGTGAGAAAAATGTTCTTCATGAGAGCTTGGTACCTCGTGATAAAATTCTATTACCACCTCTCCACATTAAGTTGGGTCTCATTAAGCAATTCATCAAGTCCCTTCCAAAAGATGGTGAGTGCTTTCGGTACCTTTGCTCAAAGTTCCCCCGACTTTCTGAAGCAAAGCTAAAGGAAGGAGTGTTTGTTGGCCCTGATATAAGGAAACTCATTTCAGATGGAGCATTCGCTGAAACGATGTCTGAGAAGGAAAAAGAAGCCTGGGATTCCTTCAAGGATGTTGTTCTCAAATTCTTGGGGAACAGGCAGGATGAGAACTATAAGGATATTGTTGCCAGGATGCTCAATGCCTTCAAAGAACAAGGCTGTAACATGAGCCTGAAAGTCCATTTCTTGCACTCCCATGTGAACTACTTTCCCGAAAACTTGGGTGCGTACAGTGAAGAACAAGGTGAAAGGTTTCACCAGGACATCAAGGACGCAGAGAGAAGGTACCAAGGAAGATGGAACACCACTATGATGGCTGATTTCTGCTGGTTGCTGCTGCGGGAAACCCCAGATGAAAAATACGCCAAGCAGCGCACCAAGAGAAGCATTCGGGGGAGGAAGAAACGGGCCCACCAGGAGATTGATTGACCCAAGAATGACTTTAAAATCTAAACTGGGTTGACAAATATCGTGTTTTTACTAAACTTTGAAATAAAAATTTGCTAGTTATTACCACAGTGTCGGATCTCATTTATTAGAATTTTATTTTCACACCATCGGGTGTTTGTCTTCATGTATTGCAATGGTGCGGTTTGCGTTTTCTATTCTTACAAACATACCTGTACAACATTTTTTGCACATTTCTTTGCTTTGCTTTGTGTCTAACCTCGCTCTTATATGCTCAATGTTTGTGCACATGTATGTGGCTGTTTTAAGTGCAGACAATTTTGCTACCATCACAGTGTGTTTTGTTGACATTACTCTATTCTTATGTGCTGCCTTGTTACAATTTTCTTTATTCTTATTTGAATAACTACTAAACAATTAGTATAAAGAATTCATCCAAGAAACTTTTATCTCGATCGCACTCAATCTGAAACGTTCACCTCAAACTGCTAACCCAATGTAGCAAAAAATCTGTACGTGATGGAGCAAGTTGGTTACCAGATTTGGATTCAGCGCACCAAAAAACGTAAAAATCAATCAAACCATTAGAGGCAGTTTAAAAAAAAAACATTTTTTTAGTGTACCTGTGATAATCTTAGGTCCTTAATGTATGCCTGATGAGGATAAACAGCTGCTCCTGAGAGTGAATATGGGCACCTCCTTCCCTTTAAGATGTTTATTTTAGTGTGGTGCGTTTGTTTCCTGGTTGCTGTGAAGTTCCTTGGCTCATTTCCATTGGTTCCTGGAGTCTGTGAGGCTATTCCGATTGGAGCTGCATCTCAAAGAGGGCTATATCAGCACAGCCCTCCTCGCGGGACGCCGGTGGTGCGTTTGTTTCCTGGTTGCTGTGAAGTTCCTTGGCTCATTTCCATTGGTTCCTGGAGTCTGTGAGGCGATTCCGATTGGAGCTGCATCTCAAAGAGGGCTATATCAGCACAGCCCTCCTCGCGGGACGCGAAGCGGGCGCGTCCCGTGGGCGTGCCCGAAGGGGCGTGACCAAAGGGGCAGGCATGCCCCTTTGGCACCCCTTCGGCATCTAGTCGGCGTTGGAGGCCCCCTGGTATGGGGAAGAGGAGGAAGCGCTACCCACAACCTGTGCAGTCCAAGGTGGGGAAAGTGGTGGGCCCGATGGACGCCCATGTTTTGGTGGGAGAGATGTCGTCGGTTCCTACTCCACCTGGTGAAGGTTTGTTGGAGACGTCAACTGTGAGTACTCTGTCCTCTGGCAACGACTCCCGCATTCTGGGTATTACTCCCCCCAGTAAAGTTTCTGTGCAACTGCCTACTACTAATTCGGCTGTTTCTGATTCACTTACAATGGTTCCTGATGAGGAAGTGCTTCCGGATTCTTTTTTGCGTGTGCCTGAATTATCTCCTCCTTTACCTTTGGTTATAAATTTTTCTCAAGTGGGTGAAGCCGCTGCCCCTCCGTCTGAGCTATCTTTGAAAGATATTTGGTTAGCTACTTCCCGTATCGAATCAGTGTTGAATGTTTCTTTACAAAAGATATCCGATTTTTCTAAAATGACTGTGCAGAAAATGGCTGATCAGGATAAGCGATTAAACGTGGCAACTCAACGAATATCAGCTTTAGAATCTGATTGTGCTGTTCGTCAAAATATGCTGTCTACTTTTGTGCAAGATTTTAATGTATTGCATCGACAAGACGAGATGATGGAGAACTCTTTACGTTCTAGGAATCTTCGGTTTTTGAATTTTCCCCGAACTCATTATCTATCTCCGATGCTGTTATTTCAAAAATACTTGAAGGAGAATTTGTTAATTGCAGATTTTAACACTGTTTCGGTATCTAAAATATACTATGTTCTTCCACGTAGCTTAACTCAACCATCCTCTGAAGAGGCGGTTGTGGAACCTGTGCAGGCTTCATCTACTTTAGATGTATCTGCATTTATAGAATCAGAATCGGATGATATTTCCTCTCGGGCCACATTGTTGGTTTCTTTATTATTAGAGATAGATAAAGATAGAATTATGAAAGCATACTTTAAGAGGAAGTCGGAGAAGTTTTGTGGACAGATAGTTCAAGTATTTCCGGATGTCTCCAGGGCCACACAGGTGCGACGTAAATCCTTTTTGGCTTTGCGTCCACGGGTTTTGGCCCTGGGGGCAGTTTTTCATCTTAAATTTCCCTGTAAATGCGTTATACTATACCAGGGTACAAGATATGTATTTCTTGAATCTCTTCAGTTGTCAAATTTCCTGGATAGTAAGGGAGTATAAGGTAAGCCAGGGCCGATGGTAGTATGTTAGTATTTAGTTTCTTTTTTTATATGTATTTATTACAGATTTCCTTTTTAGAGGACGCACCCCCCTTGATGTGGTTGCTCACTGTATTTCCTTTTATTGTTAGATGGATGGTTGGGGATTTGAATTGATTTATTTGTTTCTTGTAATGTTTAAAAATGTTCATAAATAAAAAATTTTAAAAAAAAAATGTTTATTTTATTTTTAACTGTATTTACAAATAATACACCCTCCACAATTGAAAGATAAGGAAACTATCATCATGGAAGAAAGCAACGGAAAAAAAATTCCAATCATACTAACAATCAGCAAAATACTATACAAGACTACAAAATGGAAAACAAGGAAAAAGAAAAATCCATCTTTTCGCAAAAGAAAATTCAAGAAGTCACAAAAAAAACTTAAATGGTAGTTAATTACCCCACTGCAGACCCCTCCCTGCCTGCCAAGAAACCCAGAAGCTGTTTGGGATCAAAAACCAGAAATCTCTTATCTAGAAACACAAAACAATGGCAAGGAAATGTTAACAAAAAGTAGCTCCCAGGGTGAGAACTCTCGGTTTCAAACCCAAGAATTCTTTCCTCCTAACTTGGGTAGACCTCGAAAAATCAGGAAAAATTTGACTCCTAGACCCCAAAAAGAGATCCTGCATATGACAAAAATACGATTTCAAAATAGTCCGTTGATCCATTTCGTGCAAAATTAACAAGCAAGGTAGTTCGCTCAGTCACAACTTCCAGGAAAAAATTCTAAGATCCATAGAGTCCTGCTGACCACATGAATGATCCACTCCAGAAGCACCAGCTTCAGGGACTACTGACAGATATTGCGCCTGAGTAATCAGTGGCAGGTTCTCTGATGAAAGATTTAGAACCTCTCAAAGGTAGTTCTTAACCATCTCACTTGCCGAAACCAGTGGAGACTTAGGGAAATTTATAAGCCTCAAGTTATTCTTCCGGAAAGAATTCTCCAAATATTCCATCTTCCGACTCAACATAGCAGAGCCTTTATCCAGCGCACCCTGAGTCTCCTACAACTCCCCAAACCTTGCTTCCAAAACAGACAACCTAGAAGCTTGCAGTCTGCTCCTGAGAGACCCCCACCAGGGAGTCCTTTATTAAAGAAAGTTCTAAGGAGAAAGCACAGTTATTCACTTGTAACAGGTGTTATCCAGGAGCAGCAGGAATCAGTTCATATGTGAGGACCGACGTCCTGCTTGGTCCTGGAGAATGTACTTACAAGGGCTTGCAAAGAAGAGCTCATCGAGATCATTACCTCCCAAATTTATTTTATTTATTTATTTAGTATACATTTGTATACCGCTACTTCCAGCGATCAGTAGCGGTTTGATTACAGATTGTAGTTTGTCAAATCATGACAGCAATTTTGGGGTATAAACACATTGATTTGAAGGGAAAAACACAGCACACAGGAAAAAGGTCTTAAGGGGGGGATTCAGCATTTACATATATACATTTTTACATAAAAGTGTCCATGTTTCATAGTGTGGTAGCTTGGAACCCCCTGGGGTTTACATCAAATTGTATTGACACTGGAATAAATACGTCTTGAGTTTTTTTCTGAAAACCATAAGATCTTTGATCACTCGTAACTCAGGTGGTAGTTGGTTCCAGAGGGTCGGGGCAGAGTATGAGTATGCGCGGTGGCTAATACTGGATTTGACAGATCTGATATTCCATAGTTATAACTGCCGGTTTTTGCAACCTTCCAGGACCCGGGATGGGGGGGGGGGAGGAGACACCTCCCTTGGTCACCACACTCCTCTCCAAAGCACCGCCACTCAATGTATACAATCCCCAAACACGGGAAAATGCTGCCACTCGGGAACCTCCTGGATACACACCAGTTCCAACCGGAGCCGGCGACAGCCGTGCGGGAGCATCGGACACACTTTGAGGAGGTGCAGCTCTGTCTTCAGGGCTCAAACTTGCCCCACTCAAAGCCGAAGCCAATAGTCCTGCCGGCCCCGCCAAAGTGCTGCCTCAGACTCCAACACTTAACCTGCACTCTGTAAGTGTTCTCTGTGACCCTGGGACAGAGGCCGTCGTACCAGAGGTCTGGGGCTTCGGTTTCCTCTTCCTTCTCGGCATCACAGCACCGGAATCCCCCAGGAATGAGACTCCTAAAAGAGAGGCAGAGCCGCAGCTACTAGCTAGACACCATCTTGTTTCCCCTTTAAGAGGTTTAAGCACCTATAAAGCTATGATTATCCCAGGGATGGGTGGGATTTGAGGAGGGAGGGAGGGAGAGAAAGAAGACGTATTAAAAGGTGGCTGCTACACAGTGCCCTGTCCTGTACTTCCAAGGTAATATCTTACCAATTTCCAGGGTGATTCACACAGCCCTTGCTTTGATAGAAAGAGCCTTTTAAGTTGCCCCTTTGATCTATCACTTGCTTAAACACCTATTTAAGGCAACTTCACGGGTCTTTTTCCTCCTAACTGGAAGGGTTCTTTGTAAAGGTCACTAGAAACAAGTTTATTTTTCTTTCTACTCAAAGACTATTCTGTTTGTATGCTAAGCTATATTCTGATTTAAGTAAAAAAAATTCACTAGAAACAAATTTATTTCATAGTCTATTTACTCTCATTTTATGTTCTATGCTAAGCTATACTCTGCTTTGACTTAAATACAAAGCTCACTGGTGGTACTAAGACCTGACTGACTCAGCAAAAACACTGAATTTTAAAACACACAGATTTATCAGCTTTAACCCCAAGAAGACCCCTTTACCCCAAGATTTAGTTTATTCCAGAAGATTATACTCACAATTGTAGATCTACTTCCAATTGTAGCAGTCCCTTTTGGTAGTTCTTCAAGGTATCAAAACTGAATATGCATTTGCATGCACTGCCTTCATTGTATGCGAGTGTATCTCATGCATATTCATTGTGATAATCCTGGAAACCTGACCAAATTATGCCTACTTTTAATCTATAAGAACACTAAAGAGAACCAAGAGTGCACACTATAGCATTTCTACAATATTTTTCTCATTGTGATGATTTCTGTAGTGCAGACCAGATCACACATTGTCTCAAAAACATATCTACATATTTGGATAAAGGTTCCCAAAGAGAATCAGTTGATGAAACACGTCTTCTCAAAGGATTCAGCAAGAATCTGTGGATTTTAGGTAACATGTAAAAAATCTAAATATGAGGAAAATGAACATGCAAAAGTGCAAGTTCTTTAAAGATCAGTACCTCTTAGCGTAACATCTTAGTTCAATGCTTCTCAACCCTCTTCAGAAGGCACATCTAGCCAGGATTAGCATCATAAATATGCAGGAAAGAAAGCAGCATACACTGGAATCCCACTGTATGTAAATCAATCTCTTGCATATTCATCATGATAATCCTGAAAACCCAACTGGCTAGGTATGCCTCCTGCAGAAGGTCAAGAAGCACTGCCTTAGTTATTCTTCTATCTGCCGAAGTCAGTTTATGGCGTAAGAGAATGATTCATGTGGAACGTTATGGAGCCACTTTAATTCAATATTGTAGACAGGAAAGTAGTCTATTGAGAAAGCGTAGTTACTCATCTGTAACAGGTGTTCTCCAGGGACAGCAGGAATCAGTCCTCACATATGGGTGATGTCGGCACCAATGGAGTCCACATGGAGCATTTCCCCAGCTTTCAAAGAAAGCCTTTGGGAATGCTACCACACATGCGTGGTCCCCTTCTCGCCCATGGGCGCCATCTTGCTTAGTCAGATGACATAGCTTAGGCAAAAGACAAAAAAGTAAAAGAGGCACCTCCAAGGAGAGGAGGGAGGGTTGTGAGGACCGATTCCTGCTCTCCCTGGAGAACACCAGTTACAAGTGAGTAACTACACTTTCTCCAGGAACCAGCAGGAAGTCAGTCCTCACATATGGGACTTCCTAGCTCCAGGCTGCCGAGACCCAAACCAAGACAGCACCAACAGCAGCGATCTAAGGGAGGTCACGAGTTGCAGAAGTTAAGTTCCTACCCAGAGACTCTGCAGACCCCAACATCCAGCATCACCAGAACTTAGTAGCCTGAACACTGAAGGGTTGAAAGGCAGGAGTTGCCTATACACTGAGAATGCTTCTAATCACTGCCTGGCCAAAGGCACTATCCCTGTGGGACTCACTCTCAAGGCAGTAGTGAGCTGCGAACGTATGGACTGAAGACCATGTAGCGGCCCTACAGATTTCTTGTACCGGTACTGTGCGTAGGTTGGCCACCTATGTGGCCATAGCCCTCACGCGATGAGCGGTGATCTGGTGCTCCAGAGAGACCAGCTCGCTCATAAGTGAGGGCAAGGCAGTCTGCCACCCAGGTGGACAGGGTTCGTTTGATTATATCGGTAGCCTCAGTCTGCTGGGGTCATAGGAGATAAAAAGCCGAGAAGCTTTCCGATGGGCATTGGTCCTCTGCAGATAGAGGACAGGGCACTCTTGCAATCCAGGGTATGAAAAACGACCTCCTCCCTGCCAGCGAGTGGCTGTGGGAAGAAAATGGGGAGAACTACCTCCTGATTGAGGTGAAAAGCGGACACCACCTTTGGGAGGAATCTGGGGTGCATACGAAGTACCACCCTCTTCGTATAGAACCTGGTATAGGGCGGGTTCACCACTAAGGCCTTCAGCTCGCTCACTCTGTGAGCAGACAACGCTACTAAGAAGGCCACCTTCCAGGAGAGGTATCTCAGGAAGCAGGTGGCCAAAGGCTCGAACGGCTGCCTAGTGAGCTGCGAGAGCACCACATTGAGGTCCCATTCTGCTGCCGGAGGGCAGAGAGTGGGCTTGGAGAACAGAAGGCCCCTAAGGAATCTGGAGACAAAGGGTTGGCCTGAGAGGGTTTCCCCTCCATAGCGTGATGGTTAGCCGCTATGGCGCTAAGATGCATCCTCACCGAGTTAGATTTCAATCCCGAGTGAGAGGTGCAGCTAGTACTGCAGTACAAGCTTTATCAGATAGGAGAACGGGTTCTCATTCCTCTCTGCACACCAGATGGAGAACCTCCTCCACTTGAAGGCGTAAGCCCTTCTGGTGGATGGTTTCCGGGAGGTCAGAAGGATTTCCTCGACCTCACCTGGGAGGTTGAAAGGGGCCAATGCTACCCTTTCAGCAGCCATGCTGTCAGCATTAGGGACCCCAGGTTCAGGTGTAGCAGGGAGCCGCCCCCCCGGTACAGGAGGTCTGGGTCCCAGCTCAGTGGTACTGGGGTTGCCACCGACAGGGAATGCAGCAGGGGGAACCAGGGCTGCCTGGGCCACCTGGGCACAATCAGGATCATTGAGGTATGCTCGCTCTGGATCTTGAAAAGGCACTGGACTATCAGAGGCGTCAGTGGGAATGCATAAAGCAGGCCCTGTGACCAGGAAATCCGGTACGCATCCGCCACCCTCCTGTGGTGTGGCTAAGGAGAGAAGCATTTGGGCAGCTGTAAATTGTCCGTGGAGGGAAACAGGTCCAGCCAGGGCCTTCCCCAGAGGCGGAAAAGCCTCCGGGCCACCCTTGGGTCCAGGCGCCATGTTAGGCCGAAGGACCCTGCAGAGGTTGTCCGCCAGGCAGTTGTCCTGACCCGGTAAGTAAACTGCCCTCAGGAAGATATGGCTGCACACTGCAAAGGAGTGGAGGGCCACTGCCTCCTGGCAGAGGGAGTAGGAGCCCATACCCTCCTGCTTGTTCACATAGAACATGGCAACCTGATTGTCTGTCTGTATGAGGACTGCAAGGTCGCTCAGGAGGTGGTGGAAGGCCTGAAGGGCCAGGAAGATGGCCCTGAGCTCGAGGAGATTGATTTACAGGAGGGATTCCTCTGGGGATCAGGTGCCCTAGATGCACCCGCCCTCGCAATGTGCACCCCCATCCCACAAGGGAGGCGCTGTCATCAGGACCCTCTGAGGAGTCTGTGCCTGAAGGGCATCCCTGCCCTGAAGTGATGCAGGGACTTCCACCAGGTGAGGGAGGCCACCAGCTGGTGGGTGTGACCTTCACTTTGTCCCTCAGCCTGCCTGTTGCCTGCATCCACTGCTCGCATATGCAGGCAGACCAGAGGTGTAACATGAACTGTCGAGGCCATGTGGCCTAATAGGCAGAGGAGTAGGCGAGCTGGCACCGAACTGCATCTCTGCACGTCTCTTGCCAGCTGCATCAGGCAGTAGGCCCTCTCCACAGGGAGAAAGGCCCTGACCCGCAGAGTGTCCATCTGGGCCCCTAAGAATTCGAGGTCTTAGACCGGGGAGAGATAGACTTGGGGTAGTTGATGATGAACCCCAAATACTGCAGGGTGTGGATAGCGAGTCTTCTGGCCCCCGCCTGGCCTCGAGAGGTGTGCTGCCTCTGATGAGCCAGTCATCCAGGTAAGGGAAGATGTGGGCCCTTTGGAGGTGCACATGGGCAGCCACGACAACCAGGCATTTTGTAAAGACCCTTGGAGAGGAGGCAAGGCCAAATGGCAGCACCCTGTACTGATAGCACTGCCCCCCTCCATGAATCTCAGGTAATGCCTGTGGGAAGGGTGGATCAGGATGTGGGTGTAAGCATCCTTGAGATCCAAGGAGCAGAGCCAGTCTCCCTGGTGGAGGTAGGGCAGTAGTGTTCCAAGGGAGAACTTCTTGAACCTTTCCCACACCAGGAACTTGTTCAAGATGCGCAGGTGCAGGATGGGCCAGAGACCCCCTGTTCTTTTTGGGACCAGGAAATACCTTGACTGGAACCCCTTTCTCCAAAGGTATGGGGGCACAGGTTCCACCACCCAGTCCCTGAGCAAGCCTGCGAGATCTGTGGTGAGCAAGACCTGGTGGAGAAGAGGCTGAGGTGGCTCTCCTAGGAAGAAGTCTGGAGGGTTCTGCTGCAAACGGAGGAAGTACCCCTCCTGCACCACCTGCAGAACCCACTGGTCTGTGGTGATGCTGGCCCATCTGTGGGTGAAAGAGGCCAGTCAACCCCCTGTGGGCTGAGGTGAGATTCCCAAGGAAGGGGAGCTCCAGCTCAGGGAGTCAAAAGCTTCCGCCCTGGCTGGACAGGAGCTGGAGCCTGGGGATGGGGAGCCTTGGGCTTCAGAGGCCGGTGTCCCTGGACCTTTGGCTGTGAGGCCTGGAGAGGCTTCCTCGAGTCAGGCTGGTAGTGGCTGGCCTGGGGATAGCCCTTTTTACCCCCGAGGATTTTTTCCTGGTGATGGTTGAGGTCTTTTTAGACAGCCTCTGCAGGTTACTACCTCGGCCTCAATCTCCGCAGCCTTATTGGACATAAGTTTCCCGCATAGGTTCTCACCATTGCAAGGGACATCCAGGAGCTTTTCTTGAACCCACTGCTCCAGGTCCGAGGTCTTACAAGACAGGAGGTGCTCTCAGGTGAAGCTCATTACCCAAATCAGTCATACACTAAGGACCTGAGATTAGTTAAGCTTCAGGTGAACAAGGTATATTACACGTATTAGGTACAGTTTTATTAGTATAAATATCCATAGCTACCCTTAGTAAGTAAAGCACAGTTACTTACCTGTAACAGGTGATCTCTGGGAACAGCAGGAATTAGTCCTCACATATGGGTACGTCGGTGCCGACGGAGCCTGCGCGGGAATGCTCCCCAGCTTCCCAGAATGAAAGCTTTTGGGGCATCCCACAGCGCATGCGCGCTGCCTTCCCGCCTTTCCTACCAACTCTCCTCAGTTCAAGTTTAAAGCTGAGACAATAGAGAGAGAGAGAGTAAAGGAAAGACAAAGAGAGAGATACAACTCCTAGGGGAGGTGGGTGGGTTGTGAGGACTAATTCCTGCTGTTCCCAGAGATCACCTGTTACAGGTAAGTAACTGTGCTATCTCCAGGAACAAGCAGGAATAAGTCCTCACATATGGGGACTCCCTAGCTAAGATGCCTGGGAGATCCCCAAGGGTATGAGACCCTGAAGGGTTCCTCGTCTTCCTATGGATCTCAGGCATCCATTCAGGGAAGGAGGGCAGGAGTTGTTCAAGAATGGAACAGGTGTCTGAGGACAGCCTGACCAAACAAGGCATCCCGGCGGGAGTCCTTGTCCAAACAGTAATGGGCTGTGAAGGTATGAACCGAGGCCCAGGTGGCTGCTCGACAGATCTGATCGATGGACACAGAATGAAGATGAGCCATAGAGGTGGCCATGGCCCTCACATTGTGAGCTGTGACATGGCCCTCCAGAGAAAGGTTCTTACTCTGGTAAGCAAAAAAAATACACTGAGCAATCCAATTGGACAGTGTTCTTTTACAGACTGGAAGTCCTAAATGAGAAGGATCAAAAGCAACAAAAAGCTGGGAAGACTTTCTATGTTGCTGTGTCCTGTGTAAGTAAAAAGCAAGAGCTCTTTTACAATCTAGAGTATGAAGGTTCCTCTCTGCAGTGGATGCATGAGGAGCTGGAAAAAAGACAGGTAAATATACCTCTTGATTAAGATGAAAAGGTGAGACCACTTTAGGCATAAAGTGAGGATTTGTCCTAAGGACTACCTTATCATGATGGAACCTTGTATAAGGTGGATTAGCCACTAAGGCCTGCAGTTCACTGATGCGGCGAGCAGAAGTGATTGCAATAAGGAAAATAACCTTCCAGGAAAGAAATTTCAAGGAGGTAGTGGCTAAGGGTTCAAAAGGTGGCTTCATAAGCTGACCAAGAACCAAATTTAAATCCCATGCCACCGGAGGAGGTCGAATGAGAGGTTTAGTTAAAGTTAGGCCTCTCATAAATCTTGCAATAAGAAGATGAGAGGAAACAGGTTGTCCATTGATAGGCTTAAGGGATCCTGCAATAGCACTTAAATGGACCCTTACTGAATTTCTCTTAAGGCCTGCATTGGAAAGATGCAGGAGATATTCTAATAGAGAATTCAGAGGAAGTGCCAGAGGGTCAAGACCCTTTTGAGCACACCAAATGGAAAATCTCTTCCATTTAAAAGCATAGGAACGCCTAGTGGAAGGTTTCCTGGAAGCATGAAGGATATCCTTCACTTGCTGCGAAAGATTTAAGTCTTGAAGGTCTAGGCCTTCAGTAACCAAGCTCTGAGGTGAAGGGACTTGGGGTTTGGATGCCACAAAGTCCCCTCCTCCTGAGACAGAAGGTCTGGAGCAGCTCCCAAGTCCAGGGAGGGGGCTTGGGAGAGATGCAGAAGTAGAGGGTACCACACTTGGCGTGGCCAGCTTGGAGCTATGAGGATCATAGATCCTTGATCCCTCTGAAGTTTGAACAGAGTCTTGGGAATCAAAGGAATGGGTGGAAAGGCATACAGGAAGTCCTGACCCCAATGAAGGAGAAAGGCATCCTTGGCCTGAACTCCCTGACACGGAATTCTGGAACAGAACCGGGGAAGTTTGGCATTCCACGGACTTGCAAATAGGTCTATGTCCAGGGGTACCCCATTCCTGCAAGATTCTGATTACCTGATCCATGTGCAGGGACCATTCGTGTGGAAGCAGAACTCGACTGAGTCTGTCTGCCCAAGAGTTTTGGATTCCTGGGAGGTACACTGCCAGGAGATGGATCCGATGCTCTCTGGCGAAGGCCCACAGTTTTAGAGCTTCTTTGCAAAGCGACAGAGAGCCAGTTCCTCCTTGCTTGTTTATGTAAAACATGGCTATCTGATTGTCTGTTTCAATGAGAACTGTCTGGTAGCTGAGGAGGGTATGAAAGACCTTGAGAGCTAGGAACACTGCTCGAAGTTCCAAGAGGTTGATATGAAGGGAGGTCTCCTGTGGGGACCAAGTGACTTGGGTGGATAGGTCCTGTAGATGAACTCCCCAACCTGTTTGGGAGGCATCTGTTGTGAGGACTGCTTGAAGCAACAAAGGTTGGAAGGGGGACCCCAGCAACAGATTTTGAGTGGACATCCACCATTGGAGAGACCAAAAGAGACGTTTGGAGGTTGCTATTTGGTCTGAGAGAGCTCCTGAAGGTTGAGTCCACTGGGTGGACAAAGTCCACTGAGCTGCTCTCATGTGCAGGCGAGCATAGGGCACCACATGTACTGTGGAAGCCATGTGGCCTAGTAGTTGTAGCATCTCCCGGGCGGTTAAGTGGTTCTTTGACTGAATCTGGGAGGCTAACTGCACTAGACGTTGGCAACGAGCCTGGGGAAGATAGGCTCTTGCAGTAGTGGTGTCCAACCAGGCCCCTATGAATTCTAGGGACTGAGTAGGGGTGAGCTGAGACTTTGGGAGGTTTACCACAAGTCCCAGATACTGCAGAATGCGCCTGGTGCTGTCCAGGGAAATTTGGGCTTCTGACTGAGATGGAGCTCGGATGAGCCAGTCGTCCAGATATGGGAAGACCATGCATTTGGTGAACACTCTTGGAGCAGAGGCCAGACCGAAAGGAAGGACTCTGTATTGGTAATGTTTTCCCTGGAACAGAAAACGTAGGAATTTTCTGTGGGATGGATGGATGAGTATATGAGTGTACGCATCCTTGAGATCTAGAGAACAAAGCCAATCCTGACTCTGTAGGTATGGAAGGAGAGTGCCTAAAGAAAGCATCTTGAACTTCTCCTTGTACAGAAATTTGTTCAATTCTCTGAGATCTAGAATGGATCTGTATCCCCCTGTTTTCTTTGGAATGAGAAAGTAGGGGGGAGTAAAACCCTGACCCCTGTTAAAGAAGAGGAACGTCTTCTATGGCCCTCTGGGCCAGAAGGGAGGTTACCTCCTGATCCAGAAGGTCGAGGAGAGATGTGGGAGAATTGAAATGTCTCACCATGGTGTAGGGAGGAAGGTCTGAGAAATGAAGTTTGTAGCCCTCTCTGATGATGGAGAGGGTCCACTGCTCTGATGTGATTTGCTCCCATCTGGGAGCAAAATGAGCTAACCTTCCTGGAATGGTGAGAGGTTCTGGCTGTTGTAGAGCCAGAAAGGTTAAGTTCTCTAGTATCAAGTCAAAAACCCTGAGGGGCGTGGGACTGCTGGGTTGCAGCAGACCCTGCAGGTTTAGGCCTGGCCTGTTTAGGTTGCTGACGCTTGTCAGACGGGTGCCTGGGTGAGAATGTTCACAGTCTTGGCAAAGGCATATATTTATATGATTTGCAAGGGATTGTGGGAAATGTAGTCCATTCATACCAGACACAGCCTTTCACAATAATTAGTTGTGCTTGAGTGTAAAGCCAATAAGATATTTATTTATGGGGTTATTTCTCCCAACACAGATATGCTTGGTAGCACATAAAACAGGATACTTGCTTTCAGTGTTAAACTTAGAAAAACAAAATCAGGAAAACAGCTGAACTTGTCAGGCAATCAAAGCAAAAGAATAAAGACCTGGTTGGTAACAAACTGGTCTTTTCTGTAGGCTTTAGCTAATATTTTCTTAGCAGTGCATCAAACAACAAGCAAAACCCATAAAGAAGGGAAAAACTGTTCTTTTCTGGTTAACTTCTTATATCTTCACACAGACTCAGAAGTGATTTCCTCAGAGCTCACAAGCAATTAGGTAAGGCTCAATTGCTAGCAGTTACCCAGCTGAAACCCCTTAGCTGGCTTGCTTTCTACTGCGTGGCTCAAAATCCTACTCAGGAGCTTTTCTGAGTAGATTAAAGAACAAGTTTGTATTTCTTTGTGATGGTTGTTGTACTTTGTAACAGTAAATTACCAAAGGAGTTTAGACAAAGAGCAATCCATGTATTCACAGCCTGCATCTGCAACCCCTCCCCCTTCTTCAACAATCATGGGTTCAATATCATGGATTGGTACAGAGGAATTTCTCAATGGAGCACTCTCAGCAGAATACTTGTTTCCCTGCTGTCTTTCAAGGATATAGCTAGGGCATACATCAGTGTTCATACCTGAGCTTCCATTGCTGTTTAGAGTTCCTCTCTAAATAGCCTGGCCAGTATGTAATCCAGTTCTTATGTCCAGCCTTCCAATCCAGATCCCTGGACACTGGGTCTCTCTTCACATACCTTCTGGCACGGGTCCTAGGGTCCCTTCCAAGTGCAGCAGTTTCCCTCACAGGTACCGTCTGGAGGTTCCTAGCTCTGCAGCACCATTCCTCTGGCTTTCCCCAGTCCAATGGTGTAAGCTTGCGTTTGGAATGCCTTCCAGTATACGTACTGCTCTGGACTCCTTTAGACCTCCCAAATGCTTTTCTCTTCTTTCTTCCAAAAGGTTTCTTGCCCTCCCTGTCTGTCCGCTCTGGCTTCTGCTTCTGATGATCCTCCAGATGATGAAGCTGTCCAAGCTGAGGATATCCAAGCTGATTCTGAGGATCTCCCAGATGAAACGGAGGATGATTCTCTGTAGAATAAACTATACCTTTATTCAGCTTAGATGAGTGCTCCACCTTAGCACAGCACAGCTGTGCTGAATCAGGCCCTGCCCTTTGAGATGAGTGCTTGGGGATTACCTCATAGCCCTCTTGATTGAACACACGTTTCCCCACTTCAGCTCCTCTAATGGCTGTTGGAAACCTGGTGCATTCTGGGACTGGTAGTCTTTTATGGAAAAATTCTGTTTTCTTATTTCTACCAGAACTGACAGGTTGCTTGTTCAGAATCACTTCACCTTTTCTATAGCTCCTTCCTGAGCTATGATAAGCTTCCTTATCACACGCTTAGTAGCAAAGCGACCTGTAGAAGACTGTTGACCAGAAGTGGAAGGAAATCTGCCCTTCTTGTAAAAAGACTTTTTAAAATATTTTTTCTTGGCCGGAGTGGAGGTAGACTTAGAAAGTCTATCCAGAGCAGCATTTTCTGCATCCATTTGAGTGGCTTTAATTTGCCACTCCTTGCCAAATAGGTTTTCACCTGTACAGGGCAGATTTCCTAAACCATCTTGAACCCAGGGTTCTAGATCAGAAGCCTGGAGCCAAGCAATTCTACGAGCAGCTATAGCAATGCCTGAGGCTCTGCTGGCACCCTCAAAAGAATCAAAGGCTGCCCTGTTGGAAAACTTTGAAATGTCTTGAGTATGCTTAAGCCAAAGGAGGAATTCATCCCTTTTATCTTCTGGAATAAAAGGGAGAGTGTTGTGCAGCTTTTCTGCAACCTCCTTCAGAAACATACCTATATAAAGGCTGTATGAATTGATTCTGGCAATAAGCATGCTTGCTCGGAAGATTTTCCTACCAAAAGCATCCAAGGTCCTACATTCTCTTCCTGGAGGAGTAGAAGAGTGTCTTTTGGTACTCTTTATCCTCTTCATAGCTGACTGCACCACAATGGAGTGGTGAGGAAGCTGAGTTTTTTGAAATCCAGGAGGAGGGAGGGACACGGTACATAGTGTCCAATCTACGAGAATGAGGAGAAAGGGTGAGAGGAGTCTCCCACAAATCAATCAAATGTTCTTGAAGAATTTCATGAATTGGCAAGGTGACTGCCTCTTTGGGAACCTTAGAGTATCCCAAAATATCTAATTTTTTTGCTCTAGGTTCTTTTTCAGAGGTTACTGAAATAGAGAGTCCTTTAGCTACTTCTATTGTGAAGTCTTGAAAGGACAAATCCTCTGGAGGAGACATTCTCCTTTTTGGAGAAGGCGGCTCCTCAGGAAGGGTGACACATACTTCAGGAGACTCATCCGATGACTCAGAATCATCAGAAGAATCGAAGTATCGTCTGCCCGATTCCAAAGATCGATAGGCGTATCGATCGGTACCGACATCGGGTGTCCCTGGTACCGGGTCGGTACCGAGAAAGAGCCCAGGACAGGGAGCCGGAATCGGCATCCTGGCCGATGTCGATGCAGCCGGTACCGGTATCGAGGTTGGTACTGGTACCGGCGCCGACAACAGGGCTTGTTGCGGTACCGACGGCGTCACAGCCTTGATGAAAGCCAGTATGGCCTGCTGCATGGATTGCACAGTGTGATCCATGGACGCCACGACTGCCTGGATGTCGGTACCGGGAGATTGTGCCGGTACCCCAGAGCAGTCTAACAGGTGATCGGTCGAGGCCGTGCCATCGATGTCAACCTGTAACCCCATAGGAGCAGCTTTGGAAGCCGGAGCTTCCCGCCGGGGTTGTTTGGCTGAGGCAGGATCCTCAAGGGCAAGCCCGGAGGCATCTCGATACTTAGAGGGAGATTTGCCCTTCGAGGACCTGCTAAAAGTATGTTTGGTTACCTGAGATCCATCAGGAGAGGAAGACCTGGAAGATGTTGATGCCACCGCCGGTGCATCCGTGGGAAACAGCACATGGAGCTTGGCTGCTCGGTTCTGTAACCCTCGTTTAGACATTAGAGAACAGGACTGGCAATCCGGAACGGAGTGTTCAGGCCCCAAACATTTAAGACACCAGTCATGGGTGTCTGTAACAGAAATTGTACCGCTACACTTAGTGCATTTTTTGAAGCCAGAGGCTGGTTTTTCCATGAGGGAAAGTTTCTTGTGGGCCTGGAGGCCTAAGAAGAAAAATACACCAAGTGAGGAAAAAGTATTATTTTTTTTTTTTTTTAGAAGAAAAGAAAAAACCGGCGGTACCGGTCCGGCGTCGGGGAAGGCAGACACGCGACCAAAGAAATAAATTAAAATAAAGAACTTCTTCAGCGGTGACAGGAACACGATCTGCTGGCTCCGCGGAAAAGAAGAACTGAGGAGAGTTGGTAGGAAAGGCGGGAAGGCAGCGCGCATGCGCTGTGGGATGCCCCAAAAGCTTTCATTCTGGGAAGCTCGGGAGCATTGCCGCGCAGGCTCCGTCGGTACCGACGTACCCATATGTGAGGACTTATTCCTGCTTGTTCCTGGAGATAGGACTTAGATCTAAACACAAACTTAAAACTAAGATGCAGACAGCAGTCCAGCAGCAGGATGGGGGCTTTCCAGTCTTTTGCATTGAGTGTCACATGTATGATTTTCTCCCAGTTGGTGAGAGGTCTTACTTGTGCACTAGGTGCAAGGAGCTCTGCTCTCAGGGAATGAGTCCGTTCTCTAGAGACTAAAGTAGCAGACTTGGAAAGCATAAGACAGACAGAGAGGTACATAGACGAGACCTACAGGGATATAGTCCTGAAGTCCCACCTCCAGTCTGGCAGCATCCCTGATGCCATGGAGGAGAGAGGTCACGTGACAGGAGAGCATCACCCTGGTGTGGCAGGAAGTCATCCTGTAACTAGGACCTGTCCTCCAGGTGATGTAAAACCCTCTCGCACTGAGGAAGTTTCTCCAGGGCCATGTGCCCATGAGGGAAGGATTAGGACAGCCGTTATAGTTGGTGATTCGATCATTAGGCATGTAGATAGCTGGGTGGCTGGTGGACGTGAGGATCGCCTGGTAACATGCCTGCCTGGTGCAAAGGTAGCGGACCTCACGCACCACATAGATAAGGTCTTAGATAGTGCTGGGGAGGAGTCTGCTGTCTTGGTACATGTCGGTACCAATGACATAGGAAAATGTGGTAGGGAGGTTCTGGAGGCTAAATTTAGGCTTTTAGGTAGGAAGTTGAAATCCAGAAATTCCAGGGTAGCATTCTCTAAAATGCTTCCTGTTCCACGCGCAGGACCCAAAAGTCAGGCAGAGCACAGGAGTCTCAATGTGTGGATGAGACAATGCTGCAGAGATGAGGGTTTTGGATTTGTTAGGAACTGGGGAACATTCTGGGGAAAGGAGGGGCTCTTCCGAAGGGATAGCACAGTTACTTACCTGTAACAGGTGATCTCTGGGAACAGCAGGAATTAGTCTTCACATATGGATACGTCGGTACCGACGGAGCCTGCACGGGAATGCTCCCCAGCATCCAATCAGAAAGCTTTTGGGAGCATCCCTCGCGCCTGCGCGGTGACTTCCCGCCTTTCCCACTGCCTCTCTTCAGTTGAGTTTCATAGCTGAGACAGAAAGGAGAGACAGAGGAAAGGAAATAGATAGATACAACTCCTAGGGGAGGTGGGTGGGTTGTGAAGACTAATTCCTGCTGTTCCCAGAGATCATCTGTTACAGGTAAGTAACTGTGCTATCTCCAGGAACAAGCAGGAATGAGTCTTCACATATGGGGACTCCCTAGCTGTGGGTGCCAGGGGAGAATCCCTAAAATGCGTATTCCTGAACAGGACGGCATTTTCCAAACCTGGATCCCCTGCATCCCCTGAGGGATGGGGGGGGTAGGAGTTGAATAGAGAAGAGCTGCAAGGAACAGCAAATTTAAAGACTACAGGGGAGATGAGTCTTTAGAATGTATGTCAAGCATCATTAAAATATTTAATGAACCAGTACAACATAGGACTTACCTACTGGATTGTAGGAAGTAGAACTGTGATGGAGTGTACTGTAGATGCAGTAGCGGAATCTTCAAGGTAACTTCACAGCAGTGAGGATGAAGTTCCAAATCTGGAATGGGCAGGTGACCCAGGTGTCAACTGGGGCAGGAGAAGAACGGCAGGTCTTCAATGGAAAGCTTTATGGGAAAAAGCTGAGAACTCTTTTAGGTACAGAGTTATTATCATTGAGGACTAAAAGAAGAAGACTGACCGATCTGGAGAATTAGCCCAGTCCGGAAGGGAAGAGAGGGTATGGAAAAAAATCCTATTCCCAAGGAAAACAGAAATGTACTCATAAATACTGAAGATGTACACTGTCTTTCCTAGCTGGTAAGAGATAGGAAGACATAGAAGTTTGATACTTAGAAACATACAAACATGATGACAGAAAAAGACCACAAGGCCCATCTAGTCTGTCCTTCCATAACAACTACAACAGTCCACTTTTTACCTTTAGAGATCCTCTGTGTTGGTCCCATGCTTTTTTGAATTCAGTTACTGTCCTCATCTCTACCACCTCCACTGGGAGACTATTCCACGGATCCACTACTCTTTCCGTAAAGAAATATTTCCGCATATCACTCCTGAATCTATCTCCCTTCACCCTCATCCCATGTCCCCTCGTCGCAGAACTTGCTTTCAATTGAAAGAGGCTCTCTCCCTGAACATTTATGCCACGGAGGTATTTAAACATCTACTTCCTAGATAGGGAGATCTCTAACAAAAATAGAAGCTGTTGACTTCACAGCAGTAATTGTGTGTATAACCGCTCCCAGTTACTGAGCCATATGAGAATAGGCAAGTTGACTGTCTGGACCCTTAAGAAGGTAAAACCTTATAGCACAGACAGTTAGGGAGGTAGTAGGTAATACCTAGCGTCCTATGGACATCTCCCAATGGGTACATAGATATATAGATATATATATATAAATATATCTATATACATGAAGATACATACATATCTATATATATGTGTAGATATGTCTAATATGTGAGATATATATATATATATATATAGAAGTATAGATAGAAAGATATATATAGATATATATATGATAGATATAGATGGGCATGGCTTATGCCCACACAGATTATAAACATATGTATGGTTATAAGTCTAAGGATATATGCCTGCAATGGAGCCCCACAAAAACATTCACATGGGGAATGTGATGGGAAACGATTCATCTAATAAGGGGGTAAAATCACCTGAAGATATATAGAGAATCTATTTCCGTGGTCCAGGAATGCATTTCAGTATGGTTGCGTGAAAAACAGAGGATAATAGCAGTCTGGTAAGAGCACGTCAGTAGTACTTGGGGACTCTGACATGTCCAAAGGACAAGGAAACGCACAGACTAAGACTCAGAGGTATCATGTATAGTAAAGCACAGTTACTTACCTGTAACAGGTGATCTCTGGGAACAGCAGGAATTAGTCCTCACATATGGGTACGTCGGAACCGACGGAGCCTGCGAGGGAAAGCTCCCCAGCTTCCCAAAAAGGAAGCTTTTGGGGCCTCCCACAGCGCATGCGCGCTGCCTTGCCGCCTTCCTGACCAACTCTCTTCAGTTCGAGTTTAAAGCTGAGACAATAGAGAGAGGAAAGGAAAGAGAAAGAGAGAGAGAGATACAACTCCTAGGGGAGATGGGTGGGTTGTGAGGACTAATTCCTGCTGTTCCCAGAGATCACCTGTTACAGGTAAGTAACTGTGCTATCTCCAGGAACAAGCAGGAATAAGTCCTCACATATGGGGACTCCCTAGCTAAGATGCCGGGGAGATCCCCCTCCAAGGGTTTCTCATCTTCCTATGGATCTCAGCCATCCATTCAGGGAACGTGGGCAGGAGTTGTTTAAGAATGGAACAGGTGTCTGAGGACAGCCTGACCAAACAAGGCATCCCGGCGGGAGTCCTTGTCCAAGCAGTAATGGGCTGTGAAGGTATGAACCGAGGCCCAGGTGGCTGCTCGACAGATCTGATCAATGGATACAGAATGAAGATGAGCCATAGATGTGGCCATGGCTCTCACATTGTGAGCTGTGACATGGCCTTCCAGAGAAAGGTTCTTACTCTGATAAGCAAAAGAAATACACTGAGCAATCCAACTGGACAGTGTTCTTTTTGAGACTGGAAGTCCTAAATGAGAAGGATCAAAAGCAACAAAAAGTTGAGAAGACTTTCGATGTTGCTGCGTCCTGTGGAGGTAAAAGGCAAGAGCTCTTTTACAGTCTAGAGTATGAAGGTTCCTCTCTGCATTTGATGCATGAGGAGCTGGAAAAAAGACAGGTAAATATACCTCTTGATTAAGATGAAAAGGTGAGACCACTTTAGGCATAAAGTGGGGATTTGTCCTAAGGACTACCTTATCATGATGGAACCTTGTATAAGGTGGATTAGCCACTAAAGCCTGCAGTTCACTGATGCAGCGAGCAGAAGTGATTGCAATAAGGAAAATGACTTTCCAGGAAAGGAATTTTAAGGAGGTAGTGGCTAAGGGTTCAAAGGGTGGCTTCATAAGCTGACCAAGAACTACGTTTAAGTCCCATGCCACCGGAGGAGGCCGGATGGGAGGTTTAGTTAAAGTTAGACCTCTCATGAATCTTGCAATAAGAGGATGAGAGGAAACAGATTGTCCATTGATAGGCTGAATAGATGCTGCAATAGCACTCAAATGGACCCTTACAGAATTGGTTTTAAGTCCTGCATTGGAAAGATGCAGGAGATATTCGAGTAAAGAATTCAAAGGTAGTGCTAGAGGGTTAAGACCTTTGTCTGCACACCAAATTGAAAATCTTTTCCATTTAAAAACATAAGCACGCCTGGTGGAAGGTTTCCTCGATGCATGGAGGACGTCCTTCACCTGTTGAGAAAGATTCAAGTCTTGAAGATCTAGGCCTTCAGTAACCAAGCTCTGAGGTGAAGGGACTTGGGGTTTGGGTGCCACAAAGTCCCCTCCTCTTGAGACAGAAGGTCTGGAGCAGCTCCCAGATCCAGGGAGGGTGTCTGGGAGAGATGCAGAAGTAGAGGGTACCACACTTGGCGTGGCCAGCGTGGAGCTATGAGGATCATGGATCCTTGATCCCTCTGAAGTTTGAATAGAGTCTTGGGAATCAAGGGAATCGGTGGAAAGGCATATAGGAAGGCCTGACCCCAATGAAGGAGGAAGGCATCCTTGGCCTGAGCTCCCTGACACGGAATCCTGGAACAGAACCGGGGAAGTTTGGCATTGTACGGACTTGCAAAGAGGTCTATGTCCGGGGTCACCCATTCCTGAAAGATTCTGAGTACCTGATCCATGTGCAGGGAACATTCGTGTGGAAGCAGAACTCGACTGAGTCTGTCTGCCCAAGAGTTTTGGATTCCTGGGAGGTACACTGCCAGGAGATGGATCCGATGCTCTCTGGCGAAGGCCCACAGTTTTAGAGCTTCTTTGCAAAGCGACAGAGAGCCAGTCCCTCCTTGTTTGTTTATTTATTTATTTATTTATTTTTATTTATTTATTAACAATTCTTATATACCGCACTATTAGACATCAGCGCGGTTTACATTGAACAGAAAACATCCGACAGTTTACACGTGTCTGGTCGTTACATTTAACAGGAAGTATAACTTGGCGAAATAGGGGAAACTAAATACAATGCAGGGTTATCTGATAAAGGATATCCTGGTTAACTATATACAACAGTGGTACAATAGTATATGGAACAACTTGCTATTTACATTGTGAAGTTGGTCTGTTGCGGGGTCTATCTGTTTGACCACTTCTGCTATTCACCTGGGGGTTATGTTCGGAGCTGCC
This sequence comes from Ichthyophis bannanicus, assembly GCA_033557465.1. Lineage (NCBI taxonomy): Eukaryota > Metazoa > Chordata > Amphibia > Gymnophiona > Ichthyophiidae > Ichthyophis > Ichthyophis bannanicus. Next base: position 143,682,929 of record CM066032.1, read on the forward strand.
ATTGAGATATTTAAGGAAGAGGAAATGCTTTAAAGCCTTTCTGAACTGACTTAGATTAGGTATTGCTCTGATTTGTGCTGGTAAGGTGTTCCATAGAGATGGGGCGCAGAATTGGAAGGCTCTGTTGGCTGTTGATCTAGTGCATCTTGTGGTGTCATTTGGGATAACTAGTGTGTTTAATTCTGCTGTTCTTGTAGAACATGGCTACTTGACTGTCGGTATGAACAAGGACTGTCATGTTGATGAGGAGGGTATGAAAGACCTTGAGAGGAAGGAAAATTGCTCGCAGCTCCAAAAGGTTGATATGAAGGGTGGTCTCCTGTGGAGACCAAATGCCCTGAGTGGAGAGGTCTTGGAGATGAGCTCCCCAACCTGTTTGGGAGGCATCTGTAGTGAGAGTTGCTTGGGGTAACAAAGGTTGGAAGGGGGCCCCCAACAACAGATTTTGAGTGGATATCCACCACTGGAGAGACCAAAAAAGACGTTTTGAGGTTGCTATTTGGTCTGAGAGAGCTCCTGATGCTTGGGTCCACTGGGTGGACAAGGTCCATTGAGCTGCTCTCATATGTAGGCGAGCATAAGGCACCACATGAACTGTGGATGCCATGTGGCCTAGCAGTTGTAGCATCTCTCTGGCAGTCAAGTGGCTTCTGGACTGAATTTGAGAGGCCAAGTGCACTAGACGGTGGCAACGGGCCTGAGGAAGATAGGCCCTTGCAGTGGTAGTATCTAGCCAGGCCCCTATGAATTCTAGGGACTGAGTAGGGGTGAGTTGAGACTTTGGCAGATTGATGACAAGTCCCAGATACTGCAGTATGCATCTGGTGTGGTCCAGGGAAGTCTGAGCCTCGGACTGAGATGGAGCTCGGATGAGCCAGTCGTCCAGGTATGGGAAGACAAAGATCCCCAGAGTGCGTAGAAATGCAGCTACTATTGCCATGCATTTGGTAAATACCCTTGGAGCAGAGGCTAGACCGAAGGGGAGTACTCTGTATTGGAAATGTTTTCCCTGGAACAGAAACCGTAGGAATTTTCTGTGGGATGGATGGATGAGTATATGTGTGTACGCATCCTTGAGATCTAGAGAACAAAGCCAGTCCTGACTCTGTAGGTATGGAAGGAGAGTACCTAGAGAAAGCATTTTGAATTTCTCTTTGTATAGGAATTTGTTCAATTCTCTGAGATCCAGAATGGGTCTGTACCCCCCTGTTTTCTTGGGAATGAGAAAATAAGGGGAGTAGAAACCTGACCCTTGTTGAGGAAGGGGAACCTCTTCTATTGCGTTTTGGGCGAGAAGAGTGGTCACCTCCTGGCCCAACAGGTACAGGAGAGATGGGGGAGAATTGAATTGTCTCACCATGGGGAGGAAGGCTGGAGAAATGTAGTTTGTAGCCCTCTCTGATGATAAAGAGGGTCCACGGTTCTGATGTGATTTGTTCCCATCTGGGAGCAAAATGAGCTAATCTTCCTGGAATGGTGAGAGGTTCTGGCTGTTGCAGAGCCAGAAAGGTTAAGTTCTCTAGAATCAAGTCAAAAACCCTGAGGAGGTTGGGACTGCTGGATTGTAGCAGCCCCTGTAGACTTTGTTCTGGCCTGTTTAATTTGCTGACGCTTAGGAGCAAAGCGAACTTGGGAAGATTGCTTGCCAGTATTTGTGGAAAATCTGGTCTTTTTATAGAAAGTTTTCTTAAAAGGTTTTTTCTTGGCAGGGGTAGAGGTAGACTTAGAAAGTCTATCTAAAGCAGCATTCTCTGCATCCATTTGAGTGGCTTTGATTTGCCACTCTTTGCCAAAGAGATTTTCACCTGTACAGGGCAGATTACCCAAGCCTTCTTGTACCCAGGGTTCCAAATCAGAGGCCTGGAGCCAAGCCAGTCTGCGAGCAGCTATGGCAATGCCAGAGGCTCTGCTTGCCCCCTCAAAAGAGTCAAAGGCTGCTCTGTTGGAGAACTTTGAAACATCTTGAGTGTGCTTTAGCAAACGGAGGAATTCCTCTTGTTTATCCTCTGGGATAAAGGGGAGAAACTGACGTATCTTTAATGCAATCTCTTTCAAAAACATGCCCATATAGAGGCTGTATGAATTGATTCTGGCAATAAGCATGCTAGCTTGGAAGATTTTTCTCCCAAAAGCATCCAGAGTCCTACATTCTCTTCCTGGAGGGGTAGAAGAGTGTCTTTTGGTACTCTCTCTTTTTCATAGCAGACTTCACCACAATAGAGTGGTGAGGAAGCTGAGTTTTTTGAAAACCAGGAGAAGGAGGAACCCGATACATGGTGTCCAAACGTCGAGAATGTGGAGATAGGGTGAGAGGAGCCTCCCACAAATCCATCATGTGTTCTTGAAGAATTTCATGTATGGGTAAGGTGGCTGCCTCTTTGGGAACCTTAGAGTATCCTAAAATATCTAATTTTTTTGCTCTAGGTTCCTTTTCAGAGGATACAGATATGGAGAGTCCTTTAGCTACTTCAATAATGAAGTCTTGAAAGGACAAATCCTCTGGAGGAGACATTCTCCTTTTTGGAGAAGAGAGCTCCTCAGGAAGAGTAAAAGAGACGTCAGCAGAATCATCTGATGTATCAGAATCTTCAGAGGATTCAAAGTATCGTCTATTTGCTTCCAGAGATCGATACGCGTACCGATCAGTACCGACATCGGGCGTACCGGGAATCGGAGCGGTATCGAAGAAAGCTCCGGAACCGGCATGCTACTGGAAGTAGATGCTCTGGGTACCGGTATCGGTTGCGGTACCGGAATCGGTGTCGGAACCGATTGTCGCGGTACCGATGGCGGTGCAGCATTAATGAAAGTCAGTAAGGCCTGCTGCATGGATTGTACCGTAGTACCCATAGCCGCCACAACTGCCTGGAAGTCGGTACCAGTGTTAGCCGTACCCCAGAGCAGTCTAACAGGAGATCGGTCGAGGCCGTGCCATCGATGTCTACCTGTAACCCCATAGGAGCTTTGGAAGCCAGAGCTTCCCGCCGGGGTTGTTTGGCTGGGGCAGGGTCCTCAGGGTCAATTGCAAGGGCCTCTCGCTGCTTAGAGGGAGATTTGCCTTTTGAGGACTTGCCCGAAGAATTTTTGGTTACCTGAGATCCATCAGGAGAAGAAGACCTGGAGGATGTTGATGCTGGAGTATCGGTAGAAAACAGCATATGAAATTTAGCTGCTCTGTTCTGTAAGCCCCTTTTGGACATCAGAGAGCAGGAAGGACAATCCGGAATGGAATGGTCAGGCCCCAAACATTTAAGACACCACTCGTGGGTGTCTGTAACTGAAATAGTACCGGTACACTTAGTGCATTTTTTTAAAACCAGAAGCTGGTTTTTCCATGAGGGAGACCTGAGAAGGCCTAGAGGCCTCACAGAAAAAATACACCAAGTGTAGAAAAAGCAATTATATATATATTTTTTTTTTTAAATAAAAGAAAAAAGGACCGGCGGTACCGGTTTGGAATCGGGGAAGGCAGACACGCGGTCAAAGAAACAAATTAAAATAACAATTTCTTCAGCGGTGACAGGAACACGACCTGCTGGCTCCGCGGAAAAAGAAGAACTGAAGAGAGTTGGTCAGGAAGGCGGGAAGGCAGCGCGCATGCGCTGTGGGAGGCCCCAAAAGCTTCCTTTCTGGGAAGCTGGGGAGCTTTCCCGCGCAGGCTCCGTCGGTTCCGACGTACCCATATGTGAGGACTCATTCCTGCTTGTTCCTGGAGATAAGAGTATGCGTTGTCCAAGTGGAGTAGAAAGATGCCAAGCTGTAAGGAAAAAAGGGGTAGATTCCTGCCAGATTGGGAACTCCATGGACATTCACGCAGAAAAAGCTTGTCTTCTGTATCACAATAGGAGACAAGAGGGTAGAAAGAACCTACATAGCCATGGAATGACTATATAAGCTTTTTCTATTATATGGAAAAAACCCTCAGAGACAAAGTTCAATGCTCTACAGCAAGGGCCCATAGTAGAAAGCTTCTCTGAAGATTGCAGAGAGCATTGTGCATGAAATTATGAGATAACTGACAGCAGTCAGATGTGCTGCCACATCCTAGGTAAGGATATGGCTAGAAGAAGATAACCTGCAGTGAGTAGTATTATGCAAGATAGATGAAAGTAGCTTGCAAGAAACATTAAAGTAAGCACTGGAACTTCTGCATGTACAGCAACTGAACAAAAGAACAGAGGGGATCCCCCTGTATAAAAACAGGGAGAAAAACAGACAGAGGGAGCGGAGATATTCCCGTCCCTGTCTGATGGGTTGTTCAGAGCATGCATTGAAGGATAGCAAAAAGTCTACACTAGAAAGAAGAGAAGTATTTCAGTATGGTACCAACTCGAGCAGGGGAAACCCTGGAAGAGGGGGCTTGGAAGGTGACGTACCATATGGTAAGTCAGCTGAAGGAAAAAATGTCCATGTGGGGACAGAAACTATCATGAGATAATTGTAATCTCCCTTTATGATAAAAAGAAAGGGAGAATTCTGTAACCCATGGACAAAAAAACCTAACAGTTTAGCATACTGAAAAGAAAACCAGTGTAGAGTTTGAAAGAATAACTTCTGGTAAGAAGTTAACTGTAGAATTGCAACATACAGGAACCTATGGTTGCTGGCTATGATTAGCCTGGTTAGAGTCTGGAGACTTCAGACTAGGATGAGATGTCCCTTGCTTGGGTACATCAAGAGGATGGGCAGAAGAAGGGTGAAACTTTCTTTTCTTAGGGAAAGAAGGTTTGGTAGGACATTTCCTACGTCCTGGGGAAAAAGAAGGCTTAGGATGGTTTCCAGAACTAGGAAAGTCAGTGGAGCAATGAGCAACCTGACGTAAAGCCTCTCTATTGAAGAGATTTTCTCCAGTACAAGGAGAATTACCCAGTGTATGTTGTGCCCAGCTGCTCAAGTCTGAAGCCTGCAGCCAGGCTGTACGACGTACTCCAATGGCAATAGAAGAGGATCTGCTAACAGACTCAAAAGAGTCTAGAGAAGCACAAGAAAGGAACCAAGAGAGATTCCTGCTATGATTAAGAAGCAAGGAATAGTCAGAGGCCTTAGGTTCTGACAAAAAAGGAGACAAAAGAGATAATTTCTCTGTGACCTCCTGAAGTGTCAGACTCATATAGAAAATATATGAAATAATTCTTGAAGCCAGCATAGAAGTTTGAAAGGTTTGGTGTCCAAAGGCATCAAGTGCTTTAGATGCACGACCTGGCGGATAAGAAGAATGCTTCTTCTTACTTCTTACCTTTCTCAATGCTGATTCCACTACCATGGAATGATGTGGAAGTTGGTTTTTCTGAAACCCTGGAGAGGGAGGTACCTGATACAGAACGTCAATGGCTGTAGAAGGCAAAGGAACCCTTAAGGGTGATTCCCATATCCTCAGAAGATGATCCTGTAAAGAATGATGTAAAGGAAGCATTATATTTTCCTTTTCTACAGGATCTTGGTCAAGAGAAAAACCAGGAATAGGAATGGCAAGAAGGGTTGCCATGTCAAGGAGAAACTTCTGAAAAGAAGGATTTCCAATAGGAACTAATCCTGAGCAAGCTGAGGTTGAAGGAGCAGCTTGAGCACCAGAAGAGATACTGGACTGGTGCAGAAAAAGAATCCTGCTAGATGGACAGTGATCCTGAGAGTTCTGATTTGAAGCAGTTAGTACTGCATCGTGAGTGCCTGGTATCGATTCCAAACTAGGCATAGAAAGGATCGATAGCACCGATGGAACTGCAGGAATCGACCCCGACACCGGTATCGGTATCGGGGACAATAATGTCATCGAAGCAGTAATCGGGGGCTGCTGAAGCGGTACCGAGATAAGCAAAGAGCCTTGATGAATATCCTCGGTACTGCGAAGCCGGAAACGATATGGATCGGTTCCGAAGCGCGTCGGTATCAAATCATCTAGACTGGATATCGATTCCAGACTCGGCATCGAAGCAAGCGAGTCTATCGATGTATGTCTAGAAAGTACCGACGTTGTTTGTGGTATCGGCGATGCCGATACAGGAAGGTTAATCGGAGTCGCATCGATCGGTACCGAAGGTAGCGAGGACGTCCGAAGACGATGCCCGGTGAAGAGAAAAACACTCGACACCGGCGCCGATGTCGGGGTATCGGTACCGCTCGAAGACCGATACCAACCCCGAGCATGGCGAAGATACAGGATAGTCAATCTGGGTCGTATCGATCGGCCCCGAAGGTACCGAGGATACCAGATGACGATCCCAGGTGAAGAGTGGAACACTCGACACCGATGCCGCTGCCGGGGTATCGGTACCGCTCGAAGCCGGTACCAACCCCGAGCATGGCTGGGATATAGGAAAGCCAATCTGGGTCGTATCGATCGGCCCCGAAGGTACCGAGGACACCAGATGACAATCCCTGGTGAAGAGTGCAGCACTCGACACCGATGTCGGTGCCGGGTTATCGGTACCGCTCGAAGCGGACACCACCCCCTGGCATGGCTCAGGTATGTTCTGTGAGGGGTGAGCCCCAGGAACAACCTGAAACCCCGTAAATGCTTTGGAGCCCGAAGACTCCCGCCGAGGTTTTATTGCCAATGAGGTCTTGAGGGTAAGGCCGGAGCCGTCATCATGCTGGGCATGAGACTTACCCTTCAAGAACTGGCTAGTCTTAACAGATTGTTTGTGGGTTACCTGATCCTGGAAAGAAGAATAAACCGGTGTCCTCACCTCAGGAGGAAAAACAGCATTGAGGGAAACTCGAAAAAGGGAAGGTCTTCTCCCAATAATATAGCCTGAGGTATCAGGGGAAAAAGGGTCAGGACCCAAACAGGTTAGACACCAAGCATTGGAGTCTAAAAAGAAAACTAAGTTTCTACAGTGAAGGCACTTCTTAGGGGAAGAAGGCTCCATGTTGGAAAGGCCTGGTAGGCCCAAAAAAGTTAAAACAAAAAACTGAGGAGAAATATTTCTCTAAGTTTGAAAAAGAAAATAATAAAGCACCGGCGGTACCGGTATCGGCGGGAAAAACAGCCACGACCACAAGAAAATAAGAAAATAAGGATTTTTAAAGAAAAACGTTTCTGCGGTGACAGTACGTTGTCCTGTTGGCTCCGCGGAAAAACGAAAACTGAAGAGAGGCAGTGGGAAAGGCGGTAAGTCACCGCGCAGGCGCGAGGGATGCTCCCAAAAGCTTTCTGATTGGATGCTGGGGAGCATTCCCGTGCAGGCTCCGTTGGTACCGACGTACCCATATGTGAAGACTCATTCCTGCTTGTTCCTAGAGATGGGCTTCTCCTTAACCGGGATGGAACCAGGCTGCTGGCATTAACCTTTAAAAAGGAGATAGAGTAGCTTTTAAACTAGATATTAGGGGAAAGCCGACAGTCGCCCAAGAGTGGATGGTTCGGGAGAATGTATCTTTGAAGGATACTACCAAAAGCAGAGAGGTTCCACAAAAGAGTAAAGTAGCCCAAATGCCCTCAAGTATGGAGCAGACAGAGCTTAAAGATCCTAAATTACCCATGTCTAACAATAGCCAAATCAATATGAATAAAATACATTCTCTAAAATGCTTGTATGCAAATGCTGGAAGTCTAAAAAATAAGATGGGAGAGTTAGAATATATAACACTAAATGAAAGGTTAGATATGATTGGTGTAGGAATGGACAGATAAAGGAATACCAGAATCCCCAATATGTAATTGAAGATGGATGAATTTATTGATATAGAATGTGTTTAGAAGTTTGACTTCTCACCTACTTCCTCTTAAATAGAATAGGATGTCATGATCATGAGTTCTGTGTAACCATCTTTAAAATAGATGGAACAGTGTTAACGCCAGCATAAAGAGTAAATACAGGCTATTAACTGTGCAGGCATAAAGTTCATTATACAGTCAACTGGAAGTCCCTGCTGACACAACATAATTTTTGCAACCTTGCAATTATAAATTTCATCTAATACACTGTAATCAGATCTTACTCTGTAAAAAGAACTTTGGCGACACCTTGTGTTATTTCCTGGTTATAATAAATGACTGTTACTTCCTCTTTTTCGCTAATAAAAGGAGCTTTTTAGGAGGAGGAATTTGAATCAATAAGCGTGGAATTATGCATGTTCATAGACCCGTTTATTGTCTTCTCTCTGAGCTCAAAGAACGTAACACTTGTGTGTGTGATTGTGTTCTGTATTACTCTCTGCCTGTCTCTCACTGCTTGATGGACCAGAGACCTAAAGAGCCGTGGTATTGTGGTCAGATCAGAGTTTTCTTCAATTGGAATATCAGAGACATGGTGGAAGGAGGACAACCAGTGGGACACTGATACCTGGGTACAAACTGTATCGTAATGATAGAGTTGATCAAATTGGTGGAGGGGTTGCTCTCTATGTTAGAGAGGGCATTGAGTCAGAAAGGATTAAAGTTTTGCAGGAAACAAAATCTGCTGTAGAATCTATATGGATTGAAATTCCATGTAAAAGGGGGAAGGCAATGGCAGTGGGGGAGTACTATCGAGCGCCTGGCCAGAATGACCAAATGGATGATGAAATGCTCAAAGAAATCAAGGAAGCTAACAAAAGTTAAAGCACAATAATAATAAAGGGTGATTTCAACTTCCCCGGTATCGACTGGGTCATTGTCACGTCAGGACATGCTAGGGAGATAAAGTTCCTAGATGAAATAAACGACTGCTTCTTGGAGCAGCTGGTTCATGAACCGACCAGAGGGGAAGCCATATTAGACCTAATCCTTAGTGGAACACCAGATCTAGTGCAAGAGATAAGGTTGTTGGGGCCACTTGGCAATAGTGATCATAGCATGATCGCCTTTGATTTAATTAGTGGAGGAGGGATAGTAAGGAAATCCACAGTACTACCTTTTAACTTTCGAAAGGGAGACTATGATAAAATGAGGAAAATAGTTAAGAAAAAACTAAAAGGAGCAGTTGCAAAGGTTAAAGACGTACATCAGGCTTGGCTGTTGTTGAAAAATACTATCTTGGAAACCCAGACCAGCTGTATTCCACGCTTTAAGAAAAGTGGAAGGAAGTCCAAAAAACTGCCAGCATGGTTTAAAGGTGAGGTCAGAGAGGCTGTTGCCAAAAAAGCATCTTTCAGGAAATGGAAAAATAAGCCAAACGATGAAACCTGGAAACAGCACAAGCACTGGCAAGTCAAATGCAAGGCATTGATAAGGCAGGCAAAGAGAGAATTTGAGAAGAAGCTTGCTGCGGAAGCAAAAACACGAAGTAAAGACCTTTTCAAGTACATTCGTAGCAAAAAACCTGTGAGAGAGTCAGTTTGTCCATTAGATGATAAAGGGGTTAAAGGAGCACTAAGAGGCGACAAGGCGATAGCGGAGAGACTGAATGAATTCTTTGCTTCAGTCTTTACTGAGGAAGATGTAGGGATGTTACCCATGACTGAAGTGGTATTTAAAGGTGCGGAAGAATTGAAGGAAATATCGATATATCGGGAAGATGTATTACAACTATTAGATAAACTGAAGAGTAGCAAATCACCTGGGCTGGATGGTATACATCCAAGGGTGTTGAAAGAACTGAAATACGAGATTGCAGACCTGCTATTAGTAATCTGTGAACTATCATTAAAATCATCTCTAATACCTGAAGATTGGAGGATCGCCAATGTAACACCAATTTTAAAAAGGGTTCCAGGGGTGATCCGGGAAACTACAGACCGGTGAGCCTGACGTCAGTAACGGGAAAAATGGTAGAAACCATCATAAAGAATAAAATTACTCAGCATGTATATAGTCATGACCTAATGGGAGACAGCCAACATGGCTTTAGACAAGGAAGATCTTGTCTTACTAATCTGTTATGTTTTTTTGAAGGAGTGAATAATCAGGTGGACAAAGGTGAGTCGGTTGATATTGTGTATCTGGATTTTCAGAAAGCCTTTGACAAGGTCCCTCATCAGAGACTTTTGGCAAAACTAAAGAGTCATGGGATAGGAGGCAGTGTACTATTGTGGATCAGGAACTGGTTAAAAGATAGAAAGCAGAGAGTAGGGCTAAATGGCCAATTTTCCCAATGGAGAAAGGTGAATAGTGGTGTACCCCAGGGATCTGTGCTGGGTCCGCTGCTTTTTGACATATTCATAAATGACCTGGAAAGTGGAATAACGAGTGAGGTTATCAAATTTGCAGATGACACAAAACTATTTAAAGTTGTTAAAACCCAAGAGGATTGTGGAAAATTGCAAGAGGATCTTGATAAATTGGAAGACTGGGCATCAAAATGGCAGATGAAATTTAATGTGGACAAGTGCAAGGTTATGCACCTAGGGAAGAACAACCCAAACTATGGTTACACGATGCAAGGTTCCACATTAGGAACCACCACCCAGGAAAAAGATTTAGGCGTCATTGTGGATACCATGTTAAAAACCCTCGGCCCAGTGTGCAGCGGCGGCCAAGAGAGCAAATAGAATGCTAGGTATGATAAGGAAAGGAATGGAAAATAAAACAAAAGATATTATAATGCCTCTATATCGTTCCATGGTGAGACCGCAGCTTGAATATTGTGTGCAATTCTGGTCGCCGTATCTTAAAAAGGATATAGCGATTTTAGAAAAGGTTCAGAGAAGAGCCACCAAAATGGTAAAGGGGATGGAAGGATACTCCTATGAAGAAAGGCTAAAAAGGTTGGGGCTCTTTAACCTGGAAAAGAGACAGCTGAGGGGAGATATAAGTCTATAAATTAATGAACGGAGTGGAACGGGTAAACGTAAATCGATTGTTTACGTTATCAGAATATAGAAAGACTGGGGGACATGCAATGAAGCTACAGGGTAAACTATTTAAGACTAATAAAAGAAAATATTTTTTCAATCAACATGTAATCCAACTCTGGAATTTGTTACCGGAGAATGTAGTAAAGGCTGTTAATGTAGCTGGGTTTAAAAAAGGTTTGGACAAGTTCCTGGAGGAAAGGTCCATAAACCATTATTAAGAAGGGACCCAGGATATCAATGCTTGAACCAATACAAGCATTGTGGAACCTGTGTCCCTTGGGGAAACTGCTAGGTACATATGACCTAGATTGGCCACTGTTGGAAACAGAATACTGGGCTTGATGGACCTTGGTCTGACCCAGTATGGCATATCTTATGTTCTTATGTCTGTAGCCATGCCTGTCGCCAAGCACCAATGCCCATGGCTGCACCCCTGGTTGCAGACTCGATCCCGTTGTAGGTGGCCCGGGAGAGGAATTTGGAACAGTCCCGGATGCCTGATGCTAAGGACTGGAACCGCTGCAGGGGTTCCCCAGCGAGGCCTGCCGAGAACCCAGAGAGTTCCTGTATCAGACACTTAAAGTACATCCCAATGTACAATTTGTATGCCTGTATTCAGCACCTGAGCATGGCTCCCTGATAGCACTTGCGTCCAATGGCGTTTAGGGCCCAGCCTTCCCTACTGAGGGGGAACTGAGGAGTAGGTCTTTTGACACTTCAGTTTTTGCATGGAGGACTCAACCACTATCGAGCTGTGGGGGAGTTGTGGTTTATGGAACCCGGGGCCCTTCCAGATGTGATAGATGACATCCAGATGCCAACTGACCACCAGCACTGAGACCGGGGACTTCCACATCTGGAGGAGCAGTCTCTCGAAGATGGGAACCAGCACGGTGAGAGTCTCCTTGGGAGAGGACACATTGTAGGATCTCGAGTCCTCCTCTGACTCTGTCTGGATCAAGAGAGCCCGGGCCATGTCACGAACGAAGTCATGAAAGGCCACATCCTCAGGCGGGGAGTGGCGCAGAGGCTCTGGGGGAGATGGCTCGAGGGGACGTCCTGGTGTCAGGTCTCCCAATCAGAGCCAGAGAGCGTCAAGGAGTCAGCCCCGGGGCAGCTCCGAGGAGCCAGGCCCTCCAGGAGGACCGGGGGTCAGACTCCCAGAAACTCACCAGTGAGGACCGGAACCCCAAGGAGCATGATCGAAACCTCGATCAATGCCTATCCGAGGCCGGTGAGCCCGGTGTTTGGGCCGATGATGCCAAGGGACCTGACATCAATGGCCACTGCAAGGCCAAGATTGAGGAGAGACTCTGCTCCATGGCCGCCATGCAGGACTTGAGGCCCAATGACTGTGCAGCACTCGGCATGGACACCGAAGACCTTGGGTCAGACGCCGGCACTCCGGAGAGTGTGTCCTCGAGGAGGATTATAGGTTTGTAGGTCCTGGCACGGCCTCAGTCAGCTGAGGACTCCTGTCTCGAGACTTTCTGAGGGCGCTGCTCGGAGTCACCAGAGTCCCATCGAGGGACCTTGCCAGGTTTGATCAGAGGCACCTCCTCTGGGACCTTCTTTTTGGGAGGGTCCGGGGCCGCACAGGAAGAGCCACCGCCACAGGACTCTGAGGACACCCGGACCTCTCGTGAAGGGCCGGCTTCGGGGCTTGGTGATGGGGAAGTCGGGGCAGAGTCAGATCTTGGGAATAGCTTCCCCTGCAACTCAGACCGCCTCCTATTGGTTTTAGAGGTCATGGCCTGGCACCGGTTGCAGGTGGACCTGTCATGGTCCGGGCCCAGGCAGCGTATGCAGCAGTCATGAGTATCAGTGACTGAAATAGTCAGACTGCAGCGTTCGCATTTCTTGAACCCACCGGAAGTCCTGGTGGAAGAGTACCCGGCCAGGGTCAAGGACCCCTGGACGAAAAATGGTGCGAAAGCCGCTCAAGGTGGAACCTCAAGAAAACATGAGAAAAAGGGGAACCGAGATCGGCACCAGTGGTGCTGCTTCGAGGCGGGAAGGGAATCGGTACGCAAACTGGACAAAAGGAAGGAATTAAAGCACTTTTTCGCGGAAAAAAGGAGACTGAGCAAGATGGCACCCTTGGGCAGGAAGGGGACCACTTATGCGTGGTAACATTCCCAGAGGTTTTCTTTGAAAGCTGGGGAAATGCACCGCGCAAGCTCTATCGGTGCCGACGTCACCCATATGTGAGGAATGGCTTTCTGCTTGATCCTGGAGAAAACCTAAATTGCTTTTGGAAAATGTTTCACTGTTTAACGATGAAACTCCATACCCAACAAGTGCTCATTTGATCTCATGATTTTAAGCACTGAAAACCACTAAAGAACTGGATGCTCAGTTAAAATAAGAATAGAGGAGACCATTTTTATTTAGATTATTTAACTTTGTTTATCTACCATTTATTATTTATTTATTTTATTACAATTTCTTATATACCGCACCATTCTGTATCAGCGCAGTTTACATGGAACAGAAAAATAAGACAGGATAACATATGTTTGAGTTTACAATTAACCGGACATTAAACTTGGATAACAAGGGAGAGTTACAAATAACAGGGTAGCAAACTTGGAATACATAGGAGAAACTATTTATACATTAGATACCATCTTATCTTTAAGTAAATGGGGCCCTTTCGCTACAGCCCCAAGGGTTTGCACACTACTGCTCGTTGACAGTAAAAAGTCATGTGCTATCAGGGGGTTCCCCCAGAAGTTAGAACTGTACCCTAATGAAATGCAATAGCATTAACAAATAATGTGGGTGCAGCTAAGATCACCCAGAGAAGTATCGTTGAGTGCACCCAAGCTAATTGGCACATGGTATTTATGTAGCCATTTTTATAGACCACTTTTATCTTAGAGCCAAAGCAGTTTACAGGTAACTTGAACATACAGCGTTTAAAAAAAAAAAAACATTATACATTTAACCTATAGGCATATATGTAACAGAGCTGTAACTGGGGAGATGGTAACCCTTCATCAGGGTGGAGGGGACAGATTTATAACAAACATAACAATCATGACTGTATTTGTATTTCTGTACGTGTTAAATTTCGCTTTCAAAGTCCTCTCTGAATAGGTGAGTTTTGAGTCTCCTGCAAAAATCTGTTATTTCTGAAGTAGTTCTTGTATCTTATGGGAGTGCATTCCAAATGGAGAGTGCATAGAATGAGAATGCTCTGCTGCAAATGACTTGGCCGCTTTTCACCTTCAGAGTTGGAATGGTGAATGTGTTTTGTGCGTTAGCGCTGATGGTTTGGTTGTCTGGTGTTTTTGTAGTAATAACTGGAGGGAATCTGAGGAAAGATTGTTTGATATCTTCAATATGGTAAGCAGAGCTTTATATTTTATGCAGATTATTACCAGAAGCCAGTATAGTTCTAGTATGGGTGTTATGTAATCAGATTTTGTTGCACCATATAGGATGTGGGCAGCTTTGTTTTGGGCCATCTGTAACAGGTACAATGCATATTTCAGTAGTTCTTGGAAGACTATTTTTAGTAGTCAAGATGTGGAGATATAATAGCCTGGAACACCATTCAGAAGTCAGAGAGGTTAAGTTGTGGGCATAGGTGATGTAATACTTTCATCTTATGGTATACGAGCTTTGTAGTCTTGCTGATATATGATTACAGGGTTAGTCACTGGTCTAAAGTTATTCCTAAGTAACGAACCTCTGGTTTTATTTCCAGTTCAGTTCAGTTCAGGATTTTTAATGTTGTTGGTGGATTGAAGGTTGTTTCTCTGGTAATATAGAGACCTTTGGGGTTTTTTGTAATTTATGGATAAATTGTGTTCTAAGACCAATGTTTTACCACGGCCAGCCCAAGGATTTTTGCTGCTCCATGCAGAAGCCCCCCCCCCCCCCCCCGCGCGCATCACTGCCAGCTGTCTTCTAGGAGGACTGGTAGCAGAGATTGGGGGGGGGGGTGCAGCAGCGCTTTAAAAGCAGCAGCTTTTTGCTGCCGCTTTGGTACCCGTGGTGAGCCATGTGCTTCTGGCCTACTGCTCCTGCCACTCTCTAACAGGAAGTTACATCAGAGGGAGGTCAAAAGTGGCAGACCATGTGTGCCGAAGCATATTGTCTGCCACAGGCAACAAAGTTGCAGCACAAGCCACCGTGCCACCCTAGGTGGCTGCCTAGCCCATCTAGTGGACAGACCAGCCCTGTGTGTTACTGCCTTGAAGCAGTTTATTAGCACTGTGTGTACAGGCTTAGTGGTGGAGAAGGGTGCATAAAACATGATATCTGCAGATATGTGATAGAAAATGTCATAGGCCTGTATAACTGAAAATATTGGTTATAGGTAAATATCAAATGATAGTGCAGAGCAATGTGGCACTACTTGCTGTTGCTTAAAGGGAACGGATTTGTGTGGTCCTATCTTTACTTCTTGTTGGCATTCTTTTAGATAAAATCAGAACCATTACAATGCTATAATATGTATATCTATGGTTTGTAGTCATGATATTAGCATGGTGTGACTGACCGAGTCTAAAGCTGCTGTTATGTCTAAGACTATTAGGATAAAACCTTGTTGCGTTTTTTTCAGTGCCTTTCATGAGTCTTTCAAAGATTGCTGTTAGAAGAGTCAACTCCATGTTTGGGTCTGAATCCATGGTGTTGTGGATCTAGAGATGCATGAGAATTAATATAATCTTGTAGCTGATGTTGTACTGCATTCTCAATTACTCGTATCTTTGTAAGGAACAGTAGGCTGGAGATGGGTCTGTAGGAATTGGAAGTTTTTGGGTCTAGCGAGGTGCTGTTCGTTGTAGGACAGACAGATGAACATTTGAGGTTGGCAGGCATGTACATGTGTATAAGAGATAGTTGTGTGATTATGTGGGGGTTTTCAACTCAGGCCATTTTGATCCAAGGAACTGGACATGAATCAAGAGATGTGGTGGTATTGAGGTTGGTGATGATGTTCTCAATGTATTCTGAAGAGATGGGATCACCAAGCATCGTCACTGGGGTCACTGTTTAGTCTGTTGTCTTGCAGAGGTTTTGTTGTTATCTCTGTTGGTCATACTTTCAAGGTAGCTGGCCCTATGCTTGTGGGCATAGGGCATTATCCTCTTTCCTTTGATTGGGGGTCCTTTATTAAGTATTTCCTTATGTCGAATAGCTCTCTAGAATGGTTTAAAGAGCTCCTGATGAGCTGTGTATGATATTCATTTTTGCTCTTTGTCATGGTATGGTATTCTTGTAGTTTGGCTGTGTAGGCACCTTGATCATGTGGGTACTTCAAATGCTGCCATTTCTGTTCTAGTTGTCTGAGCTTTCACTTAAGAGCTTTTAACTCTGTGGTGTAGCACAGTGTCATCTTTCTGTGGTTCTAATAGTTTGTGGTGCTAGAACTGTTGTTGCGATTGTCATGTTAGTATAGTTTCTCAGCTGTAACAGGTGTTCTCCAGAGTCAGCAAGAAATCAGTCCTCACATATGGGCAACGTTGGCGTCGACGGTGCCCTCGCGGAAGCATCTCCCCAGCTTTCAAAGACTGGAGAGAAGATTCACCTTTTCAGTAGGCAAATGAGCCTATGCTACGGTTGCCAGATTTTGAGAGAGCCAATCTGGGACACCTGGGCAGAGTTGAACTGGGTGAGGCAGCAGTCCTCCCAACTTAGGCATCTTTTCCCCATATATTTTGAAACAACCAGTCTAGGCATTCAGTAATTTCAAAAGCTTAAAAAAAAGACAGTAGGAGTCCTTCTCAAGTTAGAAGTGCACATACATACATATATGCTTAAACTTAATTTTATACATACATAAATAAATATTCTCTGTATTTGTAAAATTACTCCTCTTTTTTTCAGAAAAGAAGTTAATTTCACATCCTCTTCTACCAGGATTGAAACCACTGCTTTAGAAGACTATGCAGGAGAAGCAATGTCCCCTGCCCCCACTGAAATCAGAAACAGAGGTGGTTATAGTCCACAGAATCAGGAACATTACCTCAAAATCAGGAACAATTCCCAAATATTGGGGACATCTGGCAACCTTACTTACTCACAAAGTGAAAGTGACAATGGCATGTTCGGCAAGAAGAAAGTGAATGTGCTCAAGTGGCCCAGTCAAAGCCCAGATCTGAATCCAAACGAATGTGTGTGCACCACTGAGTCAATGCTGACTCCTGGCAACCCTGCGGGCCCCTAGCTTTTCTTGGCAAGGTGTGACTAGCAATAGATTGCCAGCCCTTTCTTCTGAGGCAATGGAGGGTAAAGTGACTTGCCCAAGGCCAAAAGGAGTCCAGTTGGAATCACACCCTGGTCTTTTGGTCACCGGTCCACTGCTCGAACTACTAGATAACCGCCTCCTCCCCAAACCATTCAAATGAATATCTGCATAAAAATAATAAAGAACCTAGGACAATTTTAGAAGAACCAACTTGAGTGCATACAAACTATTTTAATCCTCTTATAAAATCCACCCCCCCCCCTCCCTTTATGCAGTTCTTGGAAGGTATTTCTGTAGGAAATGATCAGTGTGAGGGTAATTTTATAAAGTTGTGACTAGTCAACGTGTGTTCTTACACCTATTTTATAAAGTCAAAGTAGGCACATGCTTGACTTTATGAAATACTAGCATAAGAATGAAAGATCGCAAGTATACAAGGTGTGATCAAAAAGTATCAAGACTTGTATAGCTATAACACAATATGTCGCGCCACAATGCTATTAAGCATGCAGTGACCTAGTTATGTGCTCTGCATGTGCAGAGTGTAGTGTAGCTGCAGCACATCTGTACTTTTTTTTAATCATGCGATGTTTGATAGCGTGTAAAAGCAGTTTGTCAGATTTACGATGAGTGAAAAAAATTGAACAGCGAATTTGCATTAAATTCTGCCAGAGATTCGTGCAAAGAGACTTATGACAAGTTACAGCAAGTGTATGGCGATGAATGTATGAGTCAAGTTTGAGTTTATGACTGGAATAAACCTTTCCAAGAGGGCCGCAAAGTGTTGAGTGACAAACTTCTGGAAGGCCATCCACAAGCAAGAATGAAGACAAAGCTGAAGCAGTGCGTGCCGCAATATGCTCAAATCATCGATTGACTATCGGGAAGTTTGCTGAGGACATGGATATTTATTTAACCCATTTTATGTAACACCTCTAATTCTTCTAGGCACCTTTTTCACATCCTCAAATCCCTTTCTTCCACTTCCTCTCTTCCTCTTCATCCACTCCACTCCTCCCCCAGTCCTTCTACCCTCACCTACTTTTTCACCGATAAAGTTCTCTCCCTTCGCTCTTCCTTCCCTGCCTGCCCTCCTCCCCTCTCTCCCCTTCCTGACCCCCCCCCCCCAATTCCCCCTGCTGCTGTCTCCATGCCCCCCTCCTGTACCTTTCCTCATATTTGGCGCTCTTTCTGGCCCATCACTTCCCCTGAACTCAAAGCTATCTCATCTGCCCATCAGACCACTTGTCCTCTCGATCCCCTACCTTCTTCCTGGTTGCTCAATCCAGATCTTGCGCTCATCCCTTACATTCTCTCCATTTTCAATTCCAGTCTTACCTCCGGTCATTTCCCTTCCAGCTGGAAACATGCCATAGTCTGCCCTCTTCTGAAAAAACCTACCCTCGATCCCGCCATCCCCGCTAACTGGCGGCCAGTTGCTAACCTCCCTTTTCTCTCAAAAATCCTCGAGAAGCTTGTCTTCTCCCAACTTGCTACTCATCTTGACTCCACCTTTGCACTTCACCTAAGTCAATCATGTTTTCGTGCCGGCCACAGCACAGAGACTATTCACGTAGCACTGCTCTCTGAACTTTACCACGCTCACGATCGTGGTGACTTCTCTCTCGTGGTTTCTTTGGATCTTTCCTCTGCCTTTGACGTTGTCGACCACCGCACTCTTCTCACCCGTCTGTCTGATTTCGGTGTTCATGGCACAGTTTTGCAGTGGTTCCGCTAGTTTCTTTCCTCTCGCTCTCTCTCTGTTCATTCCGGTTTCTCTGCTTCCCTCCCTTCCCCCTCAATCTGTGGTGTTCCTTAGGGCTCTATTCTTGCCCCCTTTGCTCTTTAATGTCTCTCTCGCCCCCCTTGCCTTGCTTATTCAACAGTCTGGAATTTCTGCCTACATTTACGCCGATAATATTCTTCTGGTTCATCACACCTCCTCCTCCTCCCCTGACATCGTCCCACTCAATCTATGTCTTACCTCTGTTGCTTCCTGGTTCGACCTAAATTTTCTCCATGCCAATCCTGCTAAATCCTCTGCGATCTGGTTTTCTTTCAGACTTCCCCTCCTGATCTGTCACCTGTTATGTCCTCCCGCCCCATCCCCCTGGTGTCGACTCTTCGCTACCTGGGTGTCACCTTGGATTCTTCTCTTTATTTTCACCAACACATTTCCTCTGTCATATGTACTTCCTTCTACCACCTTCGTCAGATAAGGGCTGTTCGGTCGTTTCTTCCCCCTCCCTTTGTTGTCACTCTTGTTTTGTTGCTTGTGATCACACGTTTGGACTACTGCAATGCTATTTACGCAGGCCTCCCCTCCTTTCAGCTCCACCGTCTCCAACTAGTCCAAAATGCAGCCGCTCGTCTCGTTACTTGCTCCCCTGCTCATTCTCACGTCACTCCCAGCCTCTTCACCCTTCACTGGCTTCCAGTTAAGTTCAGGTTTATCTTCAAATTGCTCATCATCGCGCACAGGGCTCTTCATGCTAGCACCCCCCAGTATTTGGCTGATATCATCCATCTTCAACCCTCTCCACGTCTTCTTCGCTCAGCTCACGGCAACCGTCTCTTCCTCCCCTCCCCTTCCCAGGCCCATTTGGAACTTACCCGTCACTCTGCCTTCTTCTTTCTAGGCCCCGCTTTATGGAATTTGCTCCTGCTATCGCTCCGCACTGAACTGTCTCACCCCTGCTTCAAAGCCCTCCTCAAAACCCATCTCTTTTGTCAAGCTTTCGATCTCTCCTCTCCTGCCGATGGTACTTTATCCCCCAACCGCGCCCCCAACCCCCTTAATATCTCTCCCTTATACTTTTCATCCGCCCTTTTCCCCTATTCCCTCCCCATCCCCCGTCATCTTGTTCTCTCTCTGGATCTTTTCTGTTTTCTATCTTCTTAACTGTCTCTCCCTGTCCTGTTGCTGATGGCGTTCTTTTCTGACTCTATTTTCAGCAGCCTATTCCTTTTGTATTGTACACCGCCCTGACGCCCTGGCATGGGCGGTTTATCAAATCCTGCGAATAAAGATAAAGACCTTATCCTTCAATCAAAGTGGTTTACTGTGTGGATGTTCGGGTACATTTTAAGTAGGTCAGATAGAGGAGGGAAGGGGTGAGGAGAGGTGAAGATGCACATATATACAATTTACAAATAAGGTAGACATTGGTTGTCTATGATTGTTTATGGACTCTGGGAGAGACTGAAGTGCTCTGTGAGGAGTAGTGTCTTCAGCATCTTTCGGAAATCCTTGGTGTCGCTTGTAGCTCTCATTACTTTGGGAAGTGAGCTCCATAGCGCGGGTGCGGAGAGTGATGGTGCTCTTCTGGATGTGGCTTGGATGGTTCTTTGATATTCTGAGGGTGTGATGAGCTTGTTTTCCATGCTGCTTTGCCTGGGCCTTGTGCTGGAGTCCTTGTTTACCATGTTCCGAAGGGCAGTAACCAAAATGTAATGGAAGATATTGAATATATTTAGGGTTGCTTTATATCTTGCAAGTGCATGGATGGGCAGCCAGTGTAACCGTTGGAGTATTGGCGTGATTGACTGGGCCAGGGTGTCAATGCCCTTGGACCCCAACTCCATGCGGTAACTAAAGAAGCAGCACACTTTGGCATAAGAAATCCATTTCTGGGCAACTGCAGTGGCGCAGAATGAACCAGAATGCCTCCTGATAACTCCCACCTTCCTGGATCCAGAGAGTGCTGCCTGAGGAAGTCTGCTTCCACACTGTCCACCCTCGCCATGTACTGAGCTGACAAAGCTAGGAGGCTCCCATAAACTCCAGGGAATGGAAGAGCAACAGCTGGCCCTTTCCCTAATTGATCACGAAGCCAAGGTTTTCCAAAAAGGACACCATTCGGGATGCCACCGAAAACACTTCTGAAAGGGAATGAGCCTTCCAGATATGGATGGACACAGATCTCTCAGCGCCTTAGTGCTGCAGCCGCCATCACCATAATCTTGGAGAACATTCTTGGGGTAGAAGACAGCACAAAAGAGAGGGTGGCGAACCGATTGTGAGAGTCAAGCATGGCAAAGTGCAAATACTTTGGTTGATCTGCCCAGATCAGGATTTGAAAATACATCTCAGCCAGATCCAGAGAAGCCAAGAACTCCCCTTGGCACACTGCTTGAAACTCAGAGCGCAAGGTTTCCATCCAGAAGTGCAGGATGCACAAGTGCTTGTTGACCTTCTTGAGGTCCAGAATGGGCACCATGAAATAGATGGAGTATCTGCCCTTGCTCCACTCATCCAGGAGGACAGGAACCACCGCCTTTAGGTGCAGCAACCTGTCCAAGGTGGTCCACACAGCAGCACCTTTGATTGCAGATCCATAAAGGGAGATGACGAAAGCATCCAGAATCGGCTCTTTGCATTCTAGGACATAGCTGAACTCCATGGTGTCTAGCACCCAGCAATCCTTGGTAGCCCAGGCCCATTCCTGAAAGAAAAGGCGAAGCCTGCCCCAACCAGAGGAACCAGGGAATGGGCCCCCAAACCTTCACTGTGCAGCCTGGAAGAGTCCTCCTCTGGATAGCCCGGAAGAGTCCTCCTCTGGGGTGGACAGAGTCCTTGGGCTCAGAAGCTCCCCAAAAAGACAGTGTGAGCCCAAAACCTGGAAGCAGAGGGGAAGAAAGGTTTTCCAGGTCCGTAACAACGAAAGTCCTAAAACCCCTGGGGATCCAGCTAGTGTGCCCTCAGTGGACAGGCAGACAAGAAAGGGGCACCAGCCCACTTCACAGGCCCCTTCAACCTGTCTTCTGGAAGGCGGTAAGATTTCATTTTGCCCAGATCCTTCACCAGCTTCTCCAAAATGGCTCCAAAGAAAAGCTTCCCCTTAAATGCCAGCTGGGGCAACTGGGCTTTGAAAAATGAGTCCACTGCCCAGTGCCAGAGCCAAGGCCAATGCCTCAACACTATCCCTCGCCAAACATACCAGGTCATACATGGCATCAGAAAGGAAGGCCGTAGCCTACTCCAAAAGTGGGATAGTATCATTTGGCAGAAGAGACTGAATCCACTGGAGCAGAGCCCAAAATGTCAGGCTGGCCCATACCGCCAGCTGCAGAATAGCATTCGCCACAGCAAACTGACTTCAACAATGAATCCATCTTACAGTCCAGAAAATCCTATAAGGCTGATCCGCCTTACACAGGAAAGGTGGTCTGTCTGGTAACTGCCGTGACCTGCGCATCCACTTCAGGAATACCTAACTACTCAATGCACTCCTTCTCCAGGAAAGAGTATATCTTCTTACACACCCTTAATCTCATATGCAGGGAGTCTGGAGAGTCCCACTATGACTGGATCATATCCTTGATCACATCTGGGAACGAGAAGACAGTGAATTTCTGAATCCCTTGAAGGAACAGGTGCATCTTTGGCTCCTGCTCTGTGCCAGAAACCATCAAGGCAAATGAAACCATGGTAATCAATGCTGCTGGCTCCTCCTTCTGGAAGATGGATCATTCTGGCTTCTTCACAATCTTCTGAAGGTGAGAGTACTTCTTCATTCACGTCAGAGCCCAGTACTGACCATCTCAATCCACATCATAGTCAAAACCTTAGACCAGGGGTGGGCAATTCCAGTCCTGGAGGGCTGTAGACCAGTCAGGTTTTCATGATGTCCCTAATGAATATTCATGAGATCTATTTGCATCCACTGCCTTCCATTGTATGGAAATAAGTCCATGAATATTCATTAGGGACATCATGAAAACCTGACTGGCTTGCGGTCCTCCAGAACCGGAATTGCCCACCCCTGCCTTAGACAACTCCCAGCTGTTCCCCATCTCCAGGGGGCACCCTCGCCGGGGACACTTAGCCAAAGGCAATTGAACAGGGCTTCCACTCTCAACTAGTCCAACATGAGATTGTGCCTAGGGCACCCAGAGGCTGCAGGGTCTGAATTTCCATGCCAGAAGAACCAAGCCTGCTGCAAAAAAGAAAAGAATTCTGAGGAGGACAATCTGGAGTCCAGAAGTTCTCCTCGCAGAAATGACCACCCAACACCAGGAGGAACCACCACTGCAGACCCCCCTAGAGGACAAGGAGCAGCTCACAGCATGGTCACCGGACCCTCCGGCTGGCTGGATATCCTTACCCATAGCGCCATCTATCACCTCCTGCCCTAAGAAGCTGTCATGCAAGAAGAGCAGAGTCCAGAATCCAGAGAAGAGGCACCTCACTTGCCACAGGTCAAACGTTTCCTGGAAGAAGACCGAGAGTTAAGGCAAGTATCACAACAGCGCACGCTAAGGCCACAGCAACCTGAAGGTGCACATTAACTACGCTTTTACGGCAACGTGCATTACAGGCAATAGGGTAGGAACATACATTGGAACTGCTTGGGCAGAATGCGTGTACAGACCATGCAACTTCCAGGCACACAAGAGGAGAAAATGCTACTAACGCGTGCAGAAAATGGCAGAAACCACCCCCCCCCCCCCCCCACACACACCAATGGCCACCAGTGGTCCACCCCAAATTGCATCCCAGGAAGACTGAATCAGGAACTACCAACAAGGTCAACGATGAGGTCAAGCCTTGGTACTAACCTCCTCTCTGAGAGCCCCAGGCAGAGAGTCCATGCCAGGCTCAGCTCTATTCCCCTAGAAACTGTTTTACTGACTTTGCAGCACTGCGTTTAAGGTGGCTGACAAGCAGAGCCCTCTGCAATCTTAGAGAGAGAGCAGCGAAGAACAGAGGAGGGAGGGGCACTAAGGTTGAGTGAGGCTGCTGCATTATTCCAGATCCTTCCAAATTCTGGCTGCTCAAGAGGCTCTTATCATGATAAGTGCATGGAGCTGAACCAATTTTCCCTCCTATGTCTACCAAAAAGCCCAAAGTCTAGTGGAACCTCCCATGTCACGCTCAAGTGAGAGAGTCACCCTCAAATTTGTCGTTCATGAGCGTTTAATCAAGCTTTCTTCTCAATCTTCAGATTTTCTTCAGAGAAGAGAAAATCCATCCGCCATCTGCTGGAGACAAAGAAATACTGAAGAGACCTCTTATGGCTGAGAGAAATAGAGGCATAGGAGTGATGTTATTGAAACCTGGGCTTTTTATTGGTTCTTTGTCTCCACCAATCTGCTGGAAGGGGAACACAATCCACTTGTCTGGACTGGTCTAGCAGAATATGGAATAAGGAATTTTCTAATCGACAGGTATAAGTGTGGATTCCACCCATGCTTGGCCCAAACTCTGCCACTGTGCATACCCACAGTGAAAGTATGCGTGATGCAAACATGATGCATAGTTTTATGTTAGTCTGTATTTTAAAATGAGGTCATTTATATGCATACATGATTAAACTACTTATTGACACAATCACACAAAGTGATCAGAACATAAGCTATACCATACTAGGTCAGATCATAATTCCATCAAGACTAGTATGGAATCTGTTTACCTTTTTGAAACCTGACAGATATTTGTGACCTAGATTGGCCATTGTTGGAAATGGGATACTAGGCTTGATAGATCTTTGAACGTCATAAGGTGGAAAAACACTTTATTCAATCTAGTTAATTAGCCAACCCGCCACAGGCCGTGTTTCGTAACCTTCGTCAGGGGTTGATCAGGCTAAACACTAACACACAAAAACATAGAAATGAAGTAAAAAACAAGATATTAAAACCATATACAAGAACAGATGACTAAATTATGAATGCATATATAAGCACAACAAAATAATAAATATATAAATATCATAAAGAGTTAAAAAATAACTATAAACAATGAAAAAAATGAACAATAAAAGCATCTGGAACCTAATGGATGATAAAACCACTCATAACCAAATGATAAATAATAAAAATAACACTATTAGAACTGTCAATCAAATACATATAAATAGTTAAAACATTCAAAAATTGGGATTGCAAAAAACATGTCATACATTAGTATAGTGTGATAAGGAGCATAGGAGCATAACAACCATTGTTCATTCATATAAAGTAGCTTGAAAAAGTGTATAAATACTCAAACATTAAATATCCTATTATCATTAATAAAGAATGAAGGGAAACGCAGCAGGAGCGAAAGAAACATGGGATAAACATTCTACTACTGAAGGAACAGAAATATTCGTGAATAAACTTAACACATTCAGAATGTGCCACCTTAAAAAAGGGGGAAAAATTATATCCTAAAGTAAATGTGTACCTATATTGTTTGAATCACTCAAGAAGCCATTAGCTTCAGTGTTCTAACTTCACTGTATGTGATCAGAATTAGTGGATATCAAAACAGCTAGTAACGCCTACCATCTGGCTTTAGAAGTGTTGTGTAAATCGAAAGTAGACCAATTTCTCTGTGAGATTTCCTCAGGTGACGAAAACCTTTGTAAGTCACTGTCAAAGAAAATAATATAATCGAAATCCTATATGATCCTTATTAGATAAAAACCATCTGGCAAAAAAAAGTGGAAGAAAATATCAAACCTTCATCTCATCGTTGTCGATCGAACGAAAAATCACATGTAGAGAGTATCCCTCTTCTGCTCGCCATAAAAACTTGCAGTCAGTGAACGCCGGCTCATGCGCATATGAGTCGGAGCCAGCTCGGCGGGAAACAGAGAGGCGGAAAAAGGAGCGGAGTTATATCTTCCTAGCGCTAATCATGAATTTCTTATAATGTTAACAGAACAGAGACGGCCGATGTAATAGGCAGATTGTGCAATAAAATTCATGGAATAAAAACTGACAATATAAAAGGTTTAAAAATCTGGACATATAAAGGACCTACGCTGTAAAATCTTGTAGACGGTAAACGCCGGCTCATACACATATGGATCAGAGCAGGTCGAGAAACATGAAGGTAGAGAAGAGACAGAGTATATCTTCTTAACTCAATTCATTCTAATACTTGCTAAAAAAGCCTGCCGATGTGATAGACTAAATGTGCAATAAAATTCCCAGAGTGCAGGTCAAAAAACAGGAAGGTAGAGAGGAGCCCGCACGGGAATGCTCCCCAGCATCCAATCAGAAAGCCTTTGGGAGCATCCCTCGCGCCTGTGCGGTGACTTCCTGCCTTTCCCACTGCCTCTCCCCAGTTGAGTTTCATAGCTGAGACAGAAGGAGAGGAAGAGGAAAGGAAATAGATAGATACAACTCCTAGGGGAGGTGGGAGGGTTGTGAAGACTAATTCCTGCTGTTCCCTGAGATCACCTGTTACAGGTAAGTAACTGTGCTATCTCCAGGAACAAGCAGGAATGAGTCTTCACATGTGGGGACTCCCTAGCTGAGGGTGCCATGGGAGATCCCATAAAATGCGTATCCCTGGACAGGATGGCATTTTCCCAACCTGGATCCCCGGCATCCATTGAGGGATGGGGGGGTAGGAGTTGAGGAGAGAAGAGTTGCAGAGGAACAACAAAAAACTAAAGACCACAGGGGGGCGGAGCCTGATGTCCAGCGGGATGGTCGCATAACGCTGAGGCTCCCGAGAGGCCTACTC
Organism: Ichthyophis bannanicus; assembly: GCA_033557465.1. Classification (NCBI taxonomy): domain Eukaryota; kingdom Metazoa; phylum Chordata; class Amphibia; order Gymnophiona; family Ichthyophiidae; genus Ichthyophis; species Ichthyophis bannanicus. Next base: position 143,709,313 of record CM066032.1, read on the forward strand.
AGAATCCTGAATTAACACCGTACATACTTGGAACTTCTACTCTGATCTTGCCGGGGCACATTGATGAGATGGCGGGGACCAAACCCACGCGCCTGGAATTCGGATCTCCAGCGGCTTCTCACGGCAAACGTTCCAAAACTGAACCCCCGTCCCCGCAGAAGGGGCTGGCCTTGCGCGAGGGCCCCGAAATGCAGCAGGAAATCCTCGCAGAGATTAAAGGGGTCAAAAACCTCGTGCAGTCAAACGGTGAAGCACTTCGAGCGCTGCGGGAAGATCTTGGTGTGCTGCAAAGCAAGCTAGAAGGGCTTTCTTCGCGTCAGGACAAAATGGAGAGCATATTGGACTCCCATGCGGCCCGGTTGTCCAAACTCGACAAAGTTGAACATCAGGTGCGGGCTCTGCAGAAAGAAGTGGAAGATGGCAATAATAGAGCGCGTCGCAACAATATACGACTCGTGGGCATACCGGAGGGAGCGGAATCGGGCGACATGAAAGAGTTTTTACGCAAAATCCTCCCTTCCCTGCTCCAAATCACCTTTACCAAAGATTTGGAGATCGATCGCGCTCATCGTGTACCCACAAGCATAACGCTCAACAGGAAGACCCCGCGGCCTATCATTTTTCGACTTTTGAGATATCAACACGTGGAGCAAATTTTAAGTGCCTCTCGGGCAAAGGGCCATATGGAGTTTGAGAGCCACAAGATCTCCTTCTATCCTGACTTGGCTAAACCCACGGTCGACCGCCGAAAGCGCTTTCTGGAATTTCGGCCGAGGCTTCAACAACTACAAGCACGCTATGGCCTGATGTACCCGGCCAAGCTCCGAGTCACGCTTCACAATCAGACAAGAACATTTGAGGACCCTGATCTACTAGCGGAGTTTTTGGATTCCAAAGAAGCCGACTTGATGCGCTGACTTCCAGAATATTCCTGCAAGTATTCTCATATCCGCTGTACCTGCCATATTGGATCTGCCGCAGCCCAGCAAAGAGTCTGGCGAGGGCAGTTTGTTTGCCTTACTTTTGATGATATCTGTGACCCGACTCCATCTACCCACAGTAGCCTCGATGAGTATCAGAGACAGTGTTAATTATAGACTCTGGTGTTTCTTTTCTTTTCTTCACGTCTTTCTATTTCCTCTCTAGGGCCTCCTCCAGCAGACATCTGGTCGCCATATTCTTTGGGGGTTTTGCTTCTTCTCTAAGATACAATGTACATATTTTTCAATATGGGGTGTATTAGCCAGCATATTCGGTGATTATGTCATTGTTGCACAGATTCTGATTATGTTGTATGTTTTCAAGCGCTCTACCTAAAATGTCCATTACCGATTGATGGCACCATGTAAGATTTTCTCATTGAACGTAAAAGGAATCAATAATCCGATAAAACGGAAGAAAATCCTAAGCTACCTACGTCAGGAAGCTGCGGATCTGATTTTCTCCAAGAAACGCATTTAAATTCGAAGGAAACTCTTGAACTCAATATTAAACCTTACATGGTGGCCGCCTATTCCCCAGCCGTTTCTGAGAAATGTGGGGTTGCCATACTGGTTAGTAAATCTTTGCATGCTACTATTATTGCGACTAGCTCAGATACAGAAGGTAGATGGTCCAGAGTTCACCTCAAGATAGGTAGCCTTGCAGTTACATGTATATGCCTTTACGCTCCTAATGTGGATGACCCTGCCTTTTTTGCTACCATTGCTCAGGTTGCGCAGGCCTCTGCTAATACTTCATTGATAATTGGGGGGGATTTCAATCTAGTCCTTGATCCCCTGATTGACAAACAGCCGCCTAGGACAAGTGGTCCCCCCAAGAGTCACATCACGCTTACCTCCCTGATCAAAGATCTTGCCTTAGTTGATCTATGGAGGTTACTACACCCCAATGAGCTTGACTTCACCTTCTTCTCTTCCCCTCACAAATCCCAGTCTCGCATAGCACGGCCACTTTCAGAGCCCAACAAGCCTGGGAGCGCGAACTGCAAACCACTTTAACCCCTGTGCAATGGAGCGTTTTCTGGAGCAAAGTAGTGCGGGTTTCCCGGTCTGCCTCTGTTACCCAAACTCTCTTCTTTTTGCACACAGATGCTTTTATACCCCAGAAAAATAGCCAAATGGAACACACCTGCTGGGGACCAGTGTTGGTCTTGCCATACTGCTGTGGGAACCTTCGCTCATGTTATTTATGAATGTCCTCAACTACAGGATTATTGGGGGCGGGTTTGGGGTTGTATTCAATTTATCTTATACCTTCACGAACCTCTCTCTTGGAAGATTGTGGGACTCCGCTCTGTGGCGGAGGTCCCCTCTCTTCCTAAGAAGGGTCGCTTTCTCCTTGATTTCATGCTGGGTATAGCCATATGCTTAATCACGAGGAATTGGAAGGATAGCTCTCGATTTACTGTCAATGAATGGTGGAACCTCGTCTGCTTATATAGTAAATATGAGCAGATACCTCGGAGAGCTATTCCCCATGCCCAAACTCACTCTCGCTTGTCTAAATGGCAGATGCTTAATGATTATGTACAATCTGCTCATTGTTCCAACATGCCTGTATAATGTGCACTCATCATGTTTCAGATCACCGTTCGGTTTTGTAACACAATAAAGTAAGTATACGCCCGCTTCGGGAATGATTAGTTTTCTAGAGAAGAAGCAGGGGGGAGGGGGGTGGCAGGGGTTTACTTTGGTGTATGTATTATACTTTATGTATCTGTCTTTTAGTTGTATGTCTTCCTTTTCCTTTGTTGTTATAAAACGAAAATAAAGAATTTAAAAAAAAAAAAAAAAGACCACAACAGGGGAGATGAGTCTTTAGAATGCATGTCAGGTATCATTAAAGCATTTAATGAACTAGTACCATATAGAGCTTACCTACTGGATTGTAGGAAGTAGAACTGTGATGGAAGGTACTGTAGACGCAGTAGCGGAATCTTCAAGGGAACTTCACAGCAGTGAGGATGAAGTTCCAAATCTGGAATGGGCAGGTGACCCAGGTGTCAACTGGAGCAGGAGAAGAACGGCAGGTCTTCAATGGAAAGCTTTATGTGAAAGCTGAGAACTCTTTTAGGCACAGAGTTATTAACATTGAGGATTAAAAGAAGAAGACTGACCGATCTGGAATTAGCCCAGTCCGGAAGGGAAGGGAAGGTATGGAAAAAAACCCTTTTCACAGGGAAAACAGGAGGGTACTCCGGAACACTGAAGATGTACACTGTCTTTCCTAGCCAATAAGAAATAGGAAGACATTGAAGTTTGATACCTCATAGATAAGGAGGTGTATAACAAAAATAGAAGCTGTTGACGCCACAGCAATAATTGTGAGTATAACCGGACCCAGTTACCAAGCCGTATGATAATAGGCAAGCGGACTGTCTGGACCCCTTAGAAAGTAAAAAACTTTAGTACCGACAGTTAGGGAGATAGTGGGTAATACACAGGGTGCTATGACCATCTCCCAAAAAGCGCATACATACATATATACATATATATACACACACATACACATATATACATATACATATATACATATACACACATATACATATATACATATACATATATACACATATACATATATACACATATACATATATACACATACACATATACACATACACATATATATATATATATAAATACAGATGTGAATATATATGTCTAGACAAGTGTGACACATATAGCTATATATATAGATGGGCATGGTTTATGCCCACCCAGGGTACAAAAACCATGTATGCATAGGAAAACAATACTGCCTGCAACTGGGCCACAGAAGAAACATCCACATGGGAAATGTGATGCGAAAAACTTCATCTAATAGTAGGGGGCGAAAACCACCCGAAGAGTATAGAGAATCTATTTCTGTGGTACAGGGATGCAGATCAGTGGAATTAGCAGTATAGTTGCGTGAAGAACAGAGGACAATATCAGTCTGGGGAGAGCACGTCAGGAGCACTTTAGGCTGCTGATGCATCCCCAAGGACAGAAAACGCATAGACCAAGATACCAGGATGACCCAGCCAAGGGACTCAGGGGTATCATATACAGTAAAAGAGTATGTGTTGTCCAAGTGGAGCAGAAACATAATGCCAAGCTGTAAGGAAAAAAGGGGGGATTCCTGCCAGATTGGGAGCTCCTTGGACATTCACGCAAAACAAACTTGTCTTCTGCATCACAACGGAAGACAAGAGGGCATAATTATCTAGGTAGCCATGGAATGACTATATAAGCCTCTTCAATTATATGGAAGACCCTCAGAGACAAAGTCCAATGCTCTATGGCAAGGGCCCATAGTGGGGAGCCTCTCTGACGATTGCAGAGAGCATCGTGCAGGAGATGGGACTGACAGAAGTCGACAGGTTGCCACATCCTCGATAAGGACATGGCCAGGAGAAGATAACCTGCAGTGAGTGTCAGCACGCAGATAGTTGAGAGCAGCGTGCAGAAGCATTAAAGTACGCACTGGAACTCCTGCATGCACAGCAACTGAACAAAATAGCAGAGGGGATTCTCCTGTATGAAACAGGGAGAAGACAGACCAAGGGAGCGGGGATATTCCGGCCCTGTCTGAGGAGTTGTCCAGAACATGCGTTGAAGGATAACAGGAAGCCTACACTGGAAAGAAAGGGAGAGAGACGTTCCAGTATGGTACCGACTCAAGCAGGGGAAACCCTGGAAGAGAGGGGTTGAAGGTGACGTACCATATGGTAAGTCAGCAGAAGGAAAGAATGTCCATGTGGGGACAGAAGCTATCATGGGATAGTGGTGATCTCCCTTTATAGCAATAAGAAAGGGAGAATACTGTGACCCATGGACAAAAGCATACTGAAAAGAAAACCCAGTGTAGAGTTGGAAGAAAAAATTCTGTTAAGAAGAATTTAATTGTAGACTGCAGCATACAGGAGCCTATGGCTGCCGGTTGTGATTATCCTGGTGAGAGCCTGGGAACTTCAGACCAGGATGAGATGTCCCTTGCTTGGGGACATCTGGAGGATGGGCAGGAGGATGAAACTTTCTTTTCTTAGGGAAAGAAGGTTTGGTAGGACATTTCCTACATCCTGGGGAAACATAAGGCTTAAGATGGTTTCCAGAACTAGGAAAGTCAGTGGAGCAATGAGCAACCTGACGTAAAGCCTCGATATTGAAAGGATTTTCTCCAGTACACGGAGAATTACCCAGTGTATGTTGTGCCCATCTGCTCAGGTCTGAAGCCTGCAGCCAGGCTGTACGACGTGCTCCAATGGCAATAGCAGAGGACCTGCTAACAGACTCAAGAGAGTCTAGAGAAGCATGAGAAAGAAACCAAGAGATATTCCTGCTATGGTGAAGAAGCAAGGAATAGTCAGAGGCCTTAGGTTCTGACAAAAAAGGAGACAAGAGAGATAATTTCTCTGTGACCTCCCGAAGTGTTAGACTCATATAAAAGATATATGAAATAATTCTGGAAGCCAACATGGAAGTTTGGAAGGTTTGACGCCCAAAGGCATCAAGTGCTTTAGATGCACGACCTGGAGGAGAAGAATGCTTCTTCTTGCTTCTGACCTTCCTCATTGCCGATTCCACTACAATGGAATGATGCGGAAGTTGGTTCTTCTGAAACCCCGGAGAGGGGGGCACCTGATACAGAACATGCATGGCTGTAGAAGGTGCAGGAACCTTTAAAGGCGACTGCCAAATCCCCAGAAGAAGGTCCTGCAAAGGAGGATGTAAAGGAAGCATCATGGTTGCTTTTTCTGCAGGACCTTGGTTAAGAGTAGGGCCAGGAATAGGAATGGCAAGAAAGTCTGCCATGTCAAGGAGAAATTCCTGAAAAGAAGGAACTCCCAGAGGAACTATTCCTGTGTAGGCTGAGGTTGAATGATCAGCTTGAACACCAGGAGACCTACCGGACTGGTGCACCAAAGAGATCCTGCTAGATGGAGAATGATACCGACAGTTCCGATTCGAGGCAGTTAGTACTGCATCGTCGGTTCCCGGTATCGATTCCAAGCTAGGTATAGAAAGGATCGATGGCACCGATGGAACTGCAGGAGTCGACATCGATACCGACACCGGGGATGGCAATGCCCTCTGAGCCGGCAGCGGCGGCTGCCGGAGTGATACCGAGGCAACCAGAGAGCTTTGATACCGACAGCTCCGATTCGAGGCAGTTAGCACTGCATCGTCATTTCCCGGTATCGATTCCAAGCTAGGTATCGAAAGGATCGAAGGCACCGATGGAACTACAGGAGTCGACATCGGTACCGTACTGCGTAGCCGGAAGGGACAAGGATCGGTTCCGAAAACCGTCGGAACCAAGTCATCCAGACTGGATATCGATTCTAGACTGGGCATCGAACCGAGCGAGGCTATCGACGCCCGTCTAGAGGGCACCGACGTCGGTGGTGGTGTCGGCGATGCCGATCCCGGAAAGTTAATCAGAATCGCATCGATCAGCGCCGAGGACGTCCGAAGACGCCGCTCGGCGAAGAGAGGAACACTCAACACCGGCGCCGATGTCAGGGTATAGGTACCGCCCAAAGCCGGTACCCCCTCCGAGCATGGCGTAGCAAGAGGAAAAGCCATCTGGGGCGTATCGCTCGGCCCCGAGGCCCAGGATACCCGACACCGAGCCCCGGTGGAGAGTGGAACACTCGACACAGACGCCGATGCCGGGGCATCTGCGCCGCTCGAAGCCGGAACCAACCTCATGGCTGGCTGGGGCAGAGGAAAGCCAGTCTGGGTCATATCGACCGAAGGCACCGAGGACCCCAGATGACAATACCTAGTGACAACTGGAGCACTCGACACCGGCGTCGATGCCGGGGAATCGGCCCCGTCCAAAGCCGGCACTAACCCTGCTTGTGGCTGGGATGCAGGAAGGCCAGTCTGGGTCGAATCGATCGGTCCCGAAGGCACCGAGGACACCAGTTGACGATCCTTGGCGAAGAGTGGAACACTCGACGCCGATGCCGGGGAATCGGCACCGCTTGAAGTGGATACCACCCCCGAGCATGGCTCAGGTATGTTCTGTGAGGAACGAACCCCAGGAACAACCTGAAACCCCGTGAATGCTTTGGAGCCCGAAGACTCCCGCCGGGGTTTTATTGCCAAAGGGGTCTTGAGGGGAAGGCCGGAGCCGTCGTCATGCTGGGCATGAGACTTACCCCTCAAGAATTGGCTAGTCTTAACAGACTGTTTGCGGGTTACCTGATCCTGGGGAGAAGAATAAATCGATGTCCTCACCTCAGGAGGAAAAACAGCATCGAGGGATACCCGAAAAAGAGAGGGTCTTCTCCCAACCCTAAAGCCCGATGGACCGGGGGAAAAAGGGTCAGGACCCAAACAGGATATACACCAAGTGGTGGAGTGTAAAAAGAAGACCAAGTCTCCACAGTGGAGGCACTTCTTAGGGGAAGAAGGCTCCATGCTGGAAAGGCCTGGAAGGCCTCAGAAAGGACTTGAAGAGAAAAAGACCTCTAAGTGGTAAAAGAAAAAAACAAGGCACCGGCGGTGCCGGTATCGGCGGGAAAACGGTCGCGACCACAAGAAAACAAAAAATAAGGATTTAAGAGAAAAAGTTTCTGCGGTGACAGGAGGTACGTCCTGCTGGCTCCGCGGAAAAACGAAAACTGGGGAGAGGCAGTGGGAAAGTCACCGCGCAGGCGCGAGGGATGCTCCCAAAGGCTTTCTGATTGGATGCTGGGGAGCATTCCCGTGCGGGCTCCGTCAGCGCCGACGTACCCACATGTGAAGACTCATTCCTGCTTGTTCCTGGAGATAAACCCTGTATCCTGTTGATGACTGGGTACTACTTCTATTGCCCCTTGGGCAAGAAGCATAGTGACCTCTTGACCTAACAGGTTGATGAGAGAGGTCTGAGAATTGAACTGTCTTACCATTGTGGGAGGGGGCATGCACAGAAAGTGAAGCTTGTACCCCTCTTTTATAATGGAGTGTGTCCAATATTCTGCTGTTATCTGCCCCCATCCTGGGGCAAAGTAACACAACCTTCCTGGAATGGTAGAAGGCTCTGGTCCATTGAGGACCAGGAAGGCTAAGTTCTCTAGATGAAAGTCAAAGGCCTTGTGGAGGCTGAGACTGCTGAGACGGTTGAGGTTTAGCAGTCTTTGCTATCCTTTGTTTAAGTGGTTGCTGACTCTTTCAGGCAGGCTGACCTGCAGAACGTCCCTGCTGGGAATAGGAGGGATAAAACCTTCTTTTTTTTAGAAAAATGGTTTCTTGAAAGATTTCTTCCTTGCCGGATCAGCAGTGGCTTTGGATAACCTATCCAAAGTGGAGTTGTCAGCATCCAACTCATTGGCTTTCTCTTGCCAATTTTTACCGAATAGATTCTCACCTGTACAAGGGATATTGCCCAGTTTGTCCTGCACTCAGAGCTCCAAATCGGATGCCTGGAGCCAGGCAATTCTACGTGCACCTATGGCAATGGCAGAGGTTCGGCTTATGCACTCAAAACAATCAAAAGCTGCACGATTGACAAACTTAGAAATATCCTGGGCATGTTTAACCAGTGTGAGAAAATCCTGCCTCTTGTATTCAGGAAGGAGGGGGCTTAAAATCTCCAAGTCTCCTGTGACTTCTTTAAGGAACATTCCCATATATAAAATATAGGAACTGATCCTGGCAGAAAACATGGAAGCCTGGAATGTACAACGTCCAAAGGCATCCAAAGTTCTACACTCACGTCCTGGAGGATTAGAGGCATGCCTCTTTGCACTCCTGATCCTTCTCATAGCTGATTCCACTGCAATAGAGTGGTGAGGAAGCTGAGTTTTCTGGAAACCAGGACAAGGAGGGACTCGATACATGGCATCCAGTCTGCGAGAGTGAGGAAAGGTGGTAAGAGGTGTCTCCCACATTCTCAACATGAGATCATGTAAGATCTCATGGATAGGCAAGGTAGCTGCCTCCTTAGGAGCCTTGGGATATTGTAAAATCTCCAACTCCTTTGCCCTGGGCTCTGTTTCAGGAGTCACAGTAATGGACAGACCTCGAGCCATCTCCCTGATAAAATCCTGAAAGGAGATATCCTCTGGAGGAGACATCCTGCGTTTAAGAGAGGAAGGCTCCTCTTGGAGAAGTACTCCGGTACCGACAGAGCTATCAGAATCCTCAGATTCTTCCGAGGATTCAAAGTACCTTCTGTCCGGATGCTCTTGTAGAGCCCGATACCCGTACCGACCAAAGTCGGTACCGGGGGGGGGGGGGGAGAGAATCGGTACCAATGTATCGGTACCGGAAGGCATAGCAAGACTGGGTGCCGGCAAAGCGGACACCGATGTCGATGCTGTCAGTACCGGTACCGGAGTCAGTGCCGGTACCAATTGAGCTGTCTGACGCGGTTCCGAGGGTTTCAATGCCGCAAGGAGAGCCACCAGACTGTGTTCAATAGCCAGGAACAACTGGTCTATCGACGCTGCCGATGCCTGGGTATTGGTACCGGAGAAAGCAGCCGGTACCTCAGAGCATGGCACCAGTAGCTCTGCCGAGGTCGAGGCCTAGGCCTCGAGAACATCCTGGAGCCTGGATAATGCTTTGGAAGCCGAAGCCTCCCGCCGGGGCAATTTTGCCGGTACAGTACCCTCAAGGGCAATGCCAGAGGCATCTCGATGCTTGGAAGGAGATCTACCTTTTGAGGACCGGCTAGACTTATGTTAAGTTACCTGAGATCCATGGGAGGAAGACGAAGCCCTGGAAGATGTCGATGCCACAGAGGCTGCATCGGAGGGAAAAAGGGTGCTGAGCTTAGCAACTCGGTTCTGTCGACCCCTCTTGGCATTCATGGCACAAGCCATACACTCCGAAATGGAGTGGTCAGGACCTAAACATTTAAGACACCACTCATGGGTGTCAGTGACAGAGATGGTAACGCCACACTTGGTGCACCTTTTGAAACCCGAAACGGGTTTTTCCATAGTGGAGGAAATTTTTAAGGCCCAAAATGGCACGTGTGCACCTGGAAAGCACAGTTACTTACCTGTAACAGGTGATCTCTGGGAACAGCAGGAATAAATCTTCACACATATGGGTACGTCGGTACCGACAGAGCCTGCGCGGGAACGCTCTCCAGCGTCCCAAAAGGAAAGCTTTTGGGAGCATCCCACAGCGCCTGCGCGCTGCCTTCCCGCCTTTCCTAACCGCCTCTCTCCAGTTCGAGTTTTAAAGCTGAGACAAAGAGAGAGAGAGGAAAGGAAAGATAGATAGAAAGATACAACTCCTAGGGGAGGTGGGTGGGTTGTGAAGACTTATTCCTGCTGTTCCCAGAGATCACCTGTTACAGGTAAGTAACTGTGCTATCTCCAGGAACAAGCAGGAATGAGTCTTCACATATGGGGACTCCCCAGCTAGAGATACCTGGGAGATCCCCAAGGTTGTGAGACCCTGAGAAGGGCTCTACCTCCTCCCATGGATCTCAGGCATCCAACCAGGGATGGAGGGCAGGAGTTGATCAAGCATGGAACAGGTGTTTGAGAACGTTTACGTTTACGTTTATTCAGACTTTATATACCGCCCAACACTTAGTAGTACCTGGGCGGTTTACAATACAAGTTTAAAACAAACTTAAAAACAGTATTCTAAAACCGTTTAAAATGGCTGAGAAGGAAGAAAAGGAACGCAAGTAAAACAAATAGGAAAGAGGAGGAAAGGAAAGGCAAGGAAAGGACAAACCACAGTGTAATAATTGATAACAGGCGAATAAAACATCAAGAGGGCAGGAGGGAGGGGGTAACAGAGGGGGGGGGAGGGAAATGGGAATGGCAGGTCGAATGCTAGACTGAAGAGATAGGTTTTGAGTTGTGATTTGAATTTTGGATAGGACTCCTCTGCACGGAGTGAGGGGGGGAGTGAGTTCCAGAGGCTGGGGGCTAGAAAGTAGAAGGCAGAAGTACGAGTGGAAACAAGATGAGCCTGGGTAGGTGAGGGAAGGGCAAGTCGGTTAGAGTGTATGGCCCGAAGCAAGCGAGGGGGAAGACGAAAGTGTATTTGGTCAGCGAGATAGAGGGGAGTGCCAGTGTGAGCAGCCCTGTGCGTGAGAATGAGAATTTTGTATTGGGCACGGAAAGAGACAGGCAACCAGTGATAGCGAAGAAGAAGCGGGGTAACATGGTCAAAACGAGAGGCATGGGCAAGAAGACGAACAGCTGAATTGTGGATACGTTGGAGACGAGACAATTGGGATTGAGGTAGACCAACAAGGACGACATTACAATAATCGAGACGGGACAACACAAGGGAGAGGAGGAGAGTGGCTAAGGCAGAAGGGGACAAAAAGGGGCGGATAGAACGGAGTTGTCTAAGTGAGAAGAGAAGAAAGAGCGTTGAATAATAGAAGAGATATGGTCCTTGAAGGAAAGAGAAGAATCAAGTATGACACCTAAATAACGTAGTGAAGAGACAAGAGAAATGGATTGTGAAGGAAAAGAGGGGGCACAAGAGGGAGAGGGACCCCCAAACGTGAACCAAATAGCATGGGACTTAGAAGGGTTCACCTGCAGAAAATTAGAGGAAAACCAAGTGGCAATAGCAGCAAGACAGAGGTTGAGAGGAGTGATGTCTGGAGAGGTGGAGGTAATGCGGTGCAGGAGGAAGATATCATCCGCATAGTAATATGCAGAGATACCGAATTGTTGAACAAGAAGGGTGAGGGGTGCTAAGAAGATATTGAAAAGAAGCGGTGCAAGAACAGACCCCTGAGGAACCCCACAGAGGAGGGGGGTAGAGACAGAAGAGGAGGACCCAGAGACTACAGAAAAGGAGCGACAGGAAAGAAAAGAGTGAAACCATTGCAAGACTGTCCCAGAAAGACCCGCTTCCTGCAGACGAGTGAGGAGGGTGCGGTGATCCACTAGATCGAAAGCAGCAGAAAGATCAAGGGAGACAGCTAGTGTGTAGAGACCCCGATCGTGAGCAGCGTGAAGTTCATTAAGAAGAGAAAGAAGAACCGTTTCCGTGCTGTGGGCAGGGCGAAAACCGGATTGGCGGGGGTGAAGAGTGAGGGAAGCTTCAAGATGGGAGGAGAGTTGTGTTTAAGACCAGTTTCTCGAGAAATTTAGAAAGAAAAGAAAGATTAGAGACAGGTCGCCAGTTAGCAAGCACAGAGGGGTCAGAGGAGTGGGATTTCAAGATAGCACGGACGGTAGCATGTTTCCAACAGCTAGGAAAGATACCAGAAGATAAGCTGGAGTTAAACAGAGAAAGAATAAAGGGAGAAAGGGCAAGCGAAGGTTCAAGAAGCCATGAAGATGGGATAGGATCAGCAGAGCAGGTGGTCTTGCGGAGAGAAAGGAAGGTATCCTGAAGAACAGAGGGAGTGATCAGAGTAAAGGAGGACCAGAGATGAGATAATGCAGGGACAGGTTGGGAAGGGGGAGAGGGGGATAGGGAGGAGGGTAGGGCAAGGGGGGAAAGGGGTGGAGGACATAACAAGAAAGACTGACGAAGGGAGTTTATCTTATTAGCGAAGAAAGAAGCGAGGGAAGAAGGATCGGGAAGGGAAAAAACAGAAGGAGAGAAGGAAGAGGAGGGGGAGTGAGAGGCGGTGAGGGTGTGCAGTACAGAATACAGACGACGAGAAGAATTGGAAGAGGAGGAGACGAGGTTAGAGTAATAGTCACGTTTAGCAGTGTGGAGGAGGGACCGATAGTGCTGGTGACAGAGACGAAATTCCAGCAGCGAGGTGGGGGAAGGACGCTTTCGCCAGAGCCTTTCAGCCCGGCGAAGATATCGACGATGTAAAAAGAGAGCCGGGTGAAACCAGGGGTGGTGAGGATGATGTGAAAGGCGAGAGAGCAGGAGCGGACTGGGGCGACCAGGTTCAGAGCGGATTGAAGGGTAGAATCCCAGCACCGGGCCTGGTCGTCCACAGAGAGGGAGTCAAAATCTGATGGGAATAGAACTGCAGAGGACGGGAATTGTGCAAGAGTATCCGCTGTGATTTTCCGGGTGGGTAATTGGACAGAGTGAGGGTCCAGAGAAGTAGAGGAGGTTGGAGGTGGAACAGAGGCAGAAAACAATAAACAGTAGTGATCTGACCAAGGGAGGGGAAAAGAGGATAATGATGAAGAGAGAAGGGGAAAAGAAGCTGAGGTAATAAGAAGATCGAGGGAATGGCCAGCCGCGTGGGTAGGGAAAGAGACAGATTGACAGAGAGAAAGGTCAGAGAGAAAGGTGAGGAAAGAGGAATCCTTCGCTGACGAAGGAGAGTCAGTATGCACATTAAAATCCCCCAAGATAAGGAGATGGGGATAGAGCAGGGTGGCCTCGGCTATAGTAGCCAATAAAGAGTCCCAGGAGGTGGGGGAAAGGGAGGGAGGTGCATAAATAAGGAGAAAGTGATAAGAAATAGTGGGAGAATTTAATTTTATAAGCAGGGACTCAGGGTAGTGCAAAGAGGGAGAAGAGGCAAGTTCAGATAGGCAGAGGGAGGAGCGGTAGAGGATAGCCACTCCCCCACCGGACCTACCCCGGCGGGACACAGAAAAAAAGGAATAACCTGGAGGAAGACAACGGTTCAGGAAGGGCTCATCCCCTTCCTTCAACCAGGTTTCAGTTAAAAACAAGATATCCAATTTATGTACTATGATTAAATCATGAATAAAGAGAGATTTAGAACGGACAGAACGACAATTTATCAGTGCGAGTTGTAAACACACCAAAGGAGGGGGAGGAGGAGGAGGAGAAGAAGGGAGAAACGGGGTATCAGGGCAAGAAGCTAGACATGAAAGCTGACGAAAGAGAGGAGGAGGAGGAGCAATGAGCATAGGGGCCGGGCGCCAACCCCAGTGGACCGGGATGGCAGCCATGACCAGAGAAAGGAGCAGGAATAAGAAGCCAATTGACACAGACGTTAAAACACTGAAAAGAGGGGCGTACCCAACCACGTAGGAGGGGGTAAATAATACAGACCGTGAACTTAGAGACCGAGAAATGGAAGTCCCGGTACTGCCGCCCCGAACCTCGCCCCAAGGAGCTCGCACAAGGAGCAGGTCCTGCTCCTTGTGTGCGCTCCTTCGGCGCGCGCACGCCGCGCCAGGCAGGATGTTATAGCGCGCAAACGCCAGCGTCACTTCCGGGGTGGAGCAACGAACCTGGGGAGGCAGCAGGAGAGGGATCAGCGTGTTAAACAGCAGGTAAATGGCACAGTCAGCCCAGTCAGTACAGCAGTAATAGCAGCAGGAATAGCAGCAGCAGCAGATGGCAGACAGTTACAGGAGCAGCAACAAACAATTCAGCGACAGGGCACCGCGCCAGGCAGGATGTTATAGCGCGCAAACGCCAGCGTCACTTCCGGGGTGGAGCAACGAACCAGGGGAGGCAGCAGGAGAGGGATCAGCGTGTTAAACAGCAGGTAAATGGCACAGTCAGCCCAGTCAGTACAGCAGGAATAGCAGCAGGAATAGCAGCAGCAGCAGATGGCAGACAGTTACAGGAGCAGCAACAAACAATTCAGCGACGGGGCGCCGCGCCAGGCAGGATGTTATAGCGCGCAAACGCCAGCGTCACTTCCGGGGTGGAGCAACGAACCTGGGGAGGCAGCAGGAGAGGGATCAGCGTGTTAAACAGCAGGTAAATGGCACAGTCAGCCCAGTCAGTACAGCAGTAATAGCAGCAGGAATAGCAGCAGCAGCAGATGGCAGACAGTTACAGGAGCAGCAACAAACAATTCAGCGACGGGGCGCCGCACCAGGCAGGATGTTATAGCGCGCAAACGCCAGCGTCACTTCCGGGGTGGAGCAACGAACCTGGGGAGGCAGCAGGAGAGGGATCAGCGTGTTAAACAGCAGGTAAATGGCAGCCTGACCTAACAAGGCATCCCGGCGGGAGTCCTTGTCCAAGCAGTAATGGGCTGTGAAGGTATGAACCGAGGCCCAGGTGGCCGCTCGACAGATCTGGTCGATGGACACAGAATTTAGATGAGCCATAGAGGTTGCCATGGCTCTCACATTATGAGCTGTGACATGGCCCTCCAGAGAAAGATTCTTGCTCTGTTAGGCGAAAGAAATACACTGAGCAATCCAATTGGACAGTGTTCTCTTAGAGACTGGAAGTCCCAAATGAGAGGGATCAAAAGCAACAAAGAGCTGAGAAGACTTTCTGTGTTGCTGTGTCCTTTGTAAGTAAAAGGCAAGAGCCCTCTTACAATCCAGGGTATGAAGATTCCTCTCTGCACTTGATGCATGAGGACCTGGAAAGAAGACAGGTAAGTACACCTCTTGGTTAAGATGAAAAGGTGAGACCACTTTAGGCATAAAGTGTGGATTGGTCCTAAGGACTACCTTATCATGATGGAACCTTGTATAAGGTGGATTAGCCACTAAGGCCTGCAGCTCACTGATACGGCGATCTGAGGTGACTGCAATAAGAAAGATAACTTTCCAGGAAATAAATTTCAAGGAGGTAGTGGCTAAGGGTTCAAAGGGAGGCTTCATGAGCTGACCAAGAACCAGATTCAAGTCCCATGCCACTGGAGGTGGTCTAATGGGAGGTTTAGTTAAAAGAAGAGGAAAGCCTCTCATTAATCTTGCAATAAGAGGATGAGAGGAAATAGGTTGTCCATTGAGAGGCTTGAGAGATGCTGCAATAGCACTCAAATGGACCCGTACTGAATTCGTTTTGAGGCCTGCATGGGAAAGATGCAGGAGATACTCTAGTAAAGAATTCAAAGGTATTGCTAGAGGGTTAAGACCCCTCTCAGCACACCAAATGGAAAACCTTTTCCATTTAAAAGCATAGGAACGCCTTGTGGAAGGCTTTCTGGAAGCATGAAGGATATCCCTCACTTGCTGAGACAGATGCCAATCTTGAAGGTCTAAGCCTTCAGCAACCAAGCCCTGAGGTGGAGAGATTGGGGGTTTGGGTGCCACAACGTTCCCCCCTCCTGAGACAGGAGATCTGGAGCAGATCCCAAGTCCAGGGAGGGAGCTTGAGAGAGATGCAGAAGTAGAGGGAACCACACTTGGCGTGGCCATCGTGGAGCTATGAGGATCATAGTCCCTCGGTCTCTCTGAAGCTTGAACAGGATCTTGGGAATTAGGGGAATGGGTGGAAAGGCATATAGGAAGTCTTGACCCCAATGAAGGAGGAAGGCATCCTTGGCCTGAACTCCCTGACACGGAATTCTGGAACAGAATCGGGGAAGTTTGGAATTCCACGGACTTGTAAAGAGGTCTATGTCCGGGGTTCCCCAAATTCGAAAGATTCTGACTATCTGGTCCATATGAAGGGACCACTCGTATGGAAGCAGAACTCGACTGAGTCGGTCTGCCCAAGAGTTTTGAACTCCTGGAAGGTATACTGCCAGAAGATGAATTTGATGCTCTCTGGCGAAGGCCCACAATCTCAGAGCTTCGTTGCAAAGCGACAGAGAGCCAGTTCCTCCCTGCTTGTTCACATAGAACATGGCTACTTGGTTGTCCGTGTGAATGAGGACTGTCTTGTAGCTGAGCAGGGTATGGAAGACTCTGAGAGCCAGGAAGATTACTCTGAGCTCTAAGATGTTGATATGTAGAGAGGTCTCCTGTGGGGACCAAATGCCCTGGGTAGAGAGGTCGTGAAGATGAGCTCCCCAACCCTTTGGAGAGGCATCTGTTGTAAGGGTTGCTTGGGGTAGCAACTGTTGGAAGAGGGACCCCTGCAACAGATTTTGAGCGGACTTCCACCACTGGAGAGACCAAAAGAGGCGCCTGGAGGTTGCTATTTTGTCTGACAGACCCCCTGATGCCTGGGTCCAATGGGTGGACAAAGTCCATTGAGCTGCTCTCATGTGAAGGCGAGCATAAGGGACCACATGAACAGTGGATGCCATGTGGCCTAGCAGTTGTAACATCTCTCGAGCAGTTAAATGGGTTTTTAACTGAATCTGGGAGGCTAACTGCACTAAGTGTAGTCAACGGGCCTGAGGAAGATAGGCCCTTGCAGTTGTGGTATCCAGCAAGGCCCCTATGAACTCTAGAGACTGAGTAGGGGTGAGTTGGGACTTTGGAATGTTTACCACCAGTCCCAGACACTGCAGAACACGCATTGTGCAGGTTAGGGAAGTCTGGGCCTCTGACTGGGATGGAGCTCGGATGAGCCAGTCGTCCAGATATGGGAATACGAATATTCCTAGAGTGCGTAGGAATGCAGCTACTACTGCCATGCATTTTGTGAACACTCTTGGAGCAGAGGCCAGACCAAAAGGAAGTACCCTGTATTGGTAATGCTTCCCTTGATAAAGGAACTGAAGGAACCTTCTGTATGCTGGATGGATGAGTATATGGGTGTACGCATCCTTGAGATCTAGAGAACAAAGCCAATCCTGACTCTGCAGGTATGGAAGGAGAGTACCTAGAGAAATCATTTTGAATTTCTCCTTGCATAGAAACTTGTTCAATTCTCTGAGATCTAATATGGGTCTGTAACCCCGTTTTCTTTGGGATAAGAAAGTAGGGGGAGTAGAACCCTGAGCCCTGTTGAAGGGGTACTTCTTCTATTGCCCCTTGGGCAAGAAGGGTAGTAATCTCTTGACCGAGAAGGTCGAGGAGAGATGTTTGAGAATTGAACTGTCTCACCATGGTGTGAGGAGGAAGGTTTGAGAAATGAAGTTTGTACCCTTCCCTTATGATGGAGAGGGTCCATTGCTCTGCTGTGATTTGTTCCCATCTGGAAGCAAAGTAAGCTAACCTTCCTGGAATGGTGAGAGGCTCTGGTTCTGCTAGAGCCAGAAAGGCTAAGTTCTCTAGATGCAAGTCAAAGGCCCTGAGGAGGCTGAGGCTGTTGGGCTACAGGAGTCCTTGCAGCCTTAGGCTTGGCTTGTTTATGTTGTTGACGCTTTGCAGCAAAACGACCTGCCGAAGATGTCTGTTGACCATAAACAGGATAATATCTTCCCTTCTTGGGAAAATATGGCTTTTTGAACAACCTCTTCTTGACAGGATTAGAGGTAGACTTTGAAAGCCTTTCCAAAGCAGAATTTTCTGCATCCATTTGTGTGGCCTTTGCTTGCCAATCCTTGCCAAAAAGGTTTTCACCTGTACAAGGAAGATTTCCCAATCCATCTTGGACCCAAGGTTCCAGATCAGAAGCTTGTAACCAAGCAATTCTGCGTGCACCTATGGCAATAGCCGAAGCTCTGCTGGCACCCTCAAAAGAGTCAAAGGCTGCAAGGTTGGAAAATTTGGAAACATCTTGGGCATGCTTAAGCCAAGTGAGAAACTCTTCCCTCTTATCTTCTGGAAGAAAAGGGAGAAAAGTTTGCAGATGATCTGTAACTTCTTTTAGAAACATCCCCATATAGAGACTATAGGAGTTGATTCTAACAAGCATGCTGGCTTGAAAGATTTTTCTGCCAAAAGCATCTAAAGTTCTACATTCTCTCCCTGGAGGGGTAGAAGAGTGCCTTTTTGCACTCTAACTTTTTCATGGCAGACTCCACCACAATAGAGTGGTGAGGAAGCTGAGTCTTATGAAATCCAGGACAAGGCGGGACACGGTACATGGTGTCTAGCCTACGAGAGTGGGAAGAGATAGTAAGAGGTGTCTCCCATATGCCCAACATGTGATCATAAAGGATCTCATGAACTGGCAAAATGGCTGCCTCCTTAGGAGCCTTAGGATATTCCAAAATATCCAACTTTTGGCTCTAGGCTCTGACTCAGGGGCTACTGAAATAGAGAGCCCCTTGGCCACCTCTCTTATAAAGTCCTGAAAAGACAAATCCTCTGGAGGAGACATTCTTCTTTTTGGAGAAGAAGGCTCTTGAGGAAGGAGTACTGATGCTTTGACAGAAACCTCCGATGCATCAGAGTCTTTGGAGGAATCGAAGTATCGCCTGTCTGGATGCTCCTGTAGAGCCCGATACGCGTACCGAGTGGTATCGACATCGGGAGTGATCGGTACCGGTTCGGTACCGATGGGCATCATCGGATAGGGTACCGTTGCAGTCGACACCGAAGCTGATGTCGATGCAATCGGTACCGGCACCGGAACAGAGATCGATGCCGGTGCCGGAGCCGGTACCGGCAACGGAGCCTGTTGCGGTACCAGCGGCGTCGCAGCTCGAATGAATGCCGTGATGGCCTGCTGCATGGTCAGAATATTCTGATCCATCGACGCCATCAATGTCTGGACATCGGTACCAGCAGATTGTACCGGTACCCCAGAACTTTGTAACAGGTGATCGGTTGAGGCCGTGCCATCGATGTCAACCTGTGACCCCATAGGAGGAGCTTTGGAAGCCGGAGCTTCCCGCCGGGGTACTTTTGCCGGTGCAAGATCCTCGAGGGCAAGCCCAGAGGCATCTCGATGCTTAGAGGGAGATCTACCCTTCAAGGACCGGCTGGATTTATGTTTGGTTACCTGAGATCCATAGGAGGAAGAAGCAGCCCTGGACGACGTCGATGCCACCGAAGCTGCATCAGAGGGAAACAGGGTACTGAGCTTAGCTGCTCGGTTCTGTAAACCTCTCTTAGACATCATGGAGCAGGACGCACAATCCGTGATGGAATGGTCAGGACCCAAACATTTAAGACACCAGTCATGGGTGTCGGTAACAGAAATGGTACCGCTGCACTTAGTGCATTTTTTAAACCCGGAGACGGGCTTTTCCATGAGGAAATTTCCCTTAGGCCTAAGGCCCAGAGAGACAAAAAAAAAAAATACACACTAAAGTGGAACGGAGAATTATATTTTTTTAAGAAAAGAAAGAAAAGACCAGCGGTACCGGTCCGACGTCGAAGAAGGCAGACGCGCGACCAAAGAAATAAAATAAAATAAAGAACTTCTTCAGCAGTGACAGGAACACGACCTGCTGGCTCTGCGGAAAAGAAGAACTGGAGAAAGGCGGTTAGGAAAGGCGGGAAGGCAGCGTGCAGGCGCTGTGGGATGCTCCCAAAAGCTTTCCTTTTGGGACGCTGGGAAGCGTTCCCGCGCAGGCTCCGTCGGTACCGACGTACCCATATGTGTGAAGACTCATTCCTGCTTGTTCCTGGAGATAGGAAAAGTTTGGAAAAAAACTATACTATATTGATTTTTTGTTTTTTTTAAAAGAAAGAAAGAAGAACCGGCGGTATCGGTATAGCGTCGAGGAAGGCAGACGCGACCACAAAAAGAAAGAATAAGGAAAAAATTTTCTGCAGTGACAGGAACAACGACCTGCTGGCTCTGCGGAAAACGAAGAACTGGAGAGAGGCAGTTGGGAAAGGCGGGAAGGCAGCACGCAGGCGCTTTCTAATTGGACGCTGGGGAGCGTTCCCGCGCAGGCTCCGTCGGTACCGACGATACCCATATGTGAAAACTACATTCCTGCTTGTTCCTGGAGATAGTGACTTTCCCAAGGCCACAAGGAGTGCCAGTGGCAATCAAACCCAGATCTTTTGGATGCTAGGCTGTTGCGCTAACCACTAGGCTACTCCTCCACTCTGCATTTTGCATTATTGACAATATATTTCATTTTCTTTGCTGTTATTCCTACTGTGAAAGCTATTGACTAAACTGTACTGCTTTTGTACTGGTTGCTATCTGTATAGTCAGATAGTATCTGTTGCCATAGGCAGGGCTAAACTAAGGAACTGACAAGGTAGGAACATACCTAGGGTTCAAAGTTTACAAGGATACTGTCAGATGTGCTCAGCACTTGGAAGGTTAGGACCCACAACTGTCTTTTTTCATGATTCTACTAAAACTAGAAGGAATGCTAAACGTCTGGATATTTTTCATACTTTAAAACCTCTATCTACAGTTCTCAAATCCCCCCTCCCAAGTAAAGGAACCTTTCCTGCCTGCTTCCAATATAATTAGCAGCAGAGACTAGTAGGATCCAACCAGTGGGAACGCTCTGGGGTGGCACACTAGATTGCTGCTCTAGCCACAGAAAGGAAGGAGGTGAGCCAGGGGTAGTTTCTGTGCTGTGGAAGTTTTGTTTCCATGTGTGGTGGAAGATGGAAGAGAAACTAAGCCTCCATTCCTCCAAAAATGTCTCTGTGCATTTCTCTAGGAAAGGAAGTTCCAAAAGTTACAGCATACTAACACCAATTCACAGTAACACAGCAATATGCAATTGTACCTGCTGTGGAAGTGTATTAAGGGGTTAATACCAGCTGTACTGAGCAATCTGTAGATATGAATTGGTTAAGGAAACAAGCAAGGGTGAAATGTTGAAGGATAAGGCATATACCTGATTAAGGTTTGGGCATCTGTGGAAAGGAGTAAAGCACTTAGGAAGGCAGATTTAGATAAGACAACTGTGTAACTAATTCATTGAATTGCTTCCGGTAAGTCAAAAGGCTGGAAAAGTGTTTCATTAGTACATTTGTATCACATCCTTCTTTCCAACCACATTTCATCTCTGTGTATTTAAGTGAGCTCCCTACCTATAATGGGAGAGAGAGTTGGATTCACTAAAAAAACCCTGTATCTCAATGTATGGGTAACCTAATAAAGGCTCTTGATGATATATAAAGAATTGTTTCATTATTTCAGCCTTCCCATCTCATCTCCTCTCAGACACACAGAGAACACACACATGCATGCAAGCTTTCACATGCATGTGCAAGAAAGAATAGCCACACATATAAGCAGATATGCAGTGACACAAACACATGCACATTCATACAAATACACACAGATATATCAACCCACAAAGATACATATACACGTGTGGTAGTGTGGCGTGCGGTGGGAAGAGGTTTTCTTTAACACACAGGCCAGAGAGCAGCTCTGGGAAAACAAAAGTAGTTTTTATTCTATTATATCCCAGCGTGTTAAGCCGCCACAAAGCAAACCCCAGAATAGACAGCAGTTCAGGAAAAACAAAATCAGCTTTACTTCTGTCCCAGCTTATTTTCCCCACAAACTGGTTCTCCTGGCCCTTCCTCCAGCCCCAGTTAAAGTTCCTACCTCAGAACTCCTTTGCACAGCTTGCCTTGGAAGTACTTCTGGCTCGATGGGCCTCTCTCCTTCCTGCAGCCTACTGGGTTCATAACCTATCCCTGTGAGCCATGCCCTCCCAGCCCAGCACTCTGAACTACAGACTCTCTTAAAGGGAACTGTTTATACTCCCTTTAGAGAGGGACAGGTAACATTCTATAGACCCCCATCACACCCCCTCCTCTTCAGCTCAACCATGCCCCATTGAGCGCCTGCTTCACCTGGGACCCCCACCCGGGAAAGGAAGTCCACATTCAGGTGAATCCAACCAGCCCTATGGCAGACCCAAAAAGGGTAGGGTTGGAGACTCAAAAACCACTGCATAATACTGCAGTTAGACTTATTTTGAGCCAGCCACTTGAGGGTTTGGTGGTCCATCACCAGCATAAATGGGCAGCTGAGCAGGTAGTATTTGAAGATCTCAAGCGCCCACTTGTCAACCAGGATTTCCTTCTCGATTACCGTATAATGCTGTTCCCGAGGAAGCAGCTTCCTGCTGATGAATGCTACAGGATGTTCTTCACCCCTGACTTCCTGGACCAGAATGGCTCCTAGGCCCACCTCTGAGATATCAGTTTGCACAATAACTAGTAGAGAGAAATCAAGGCTAATCAGGATAGGTTCAGAGCACACAGCCTTTTTGAGGTGCTGGAAGGTCAGGTCCAGGTCCATGACCACTTAATCCATTTGGAAGCTCTCTTCAAGGAGGAGAATAGTTAACGGCTCTGCCACCTCTGCAAAATTAGGGATAAACCAGTGGTAGCAGCCAATAAGTCCAAGGCAGGCAAGAACCTCTTTCTTTGACTTCAGAGTGGTCAGTGGCATCCATTTTCCATAGTTAAGGTCATATCTGCCCATTCCCAATTAAATATCCCAGGTATTAAATGTTCCAACCTCCCAGAAAACATGTCTTGGGGTTGGCCGCAAGGCCAGTCTGTCCAATGTGCGAGAATGTTGTTCACACAGGGCCCCGTGTGAACTTCATTTGCGCACAATAGACAGCTTCAGAGGTGAGCCAGGGAAGCCACGCAAGGCTCTGGCTCATCTCTACAGAGCCGCCAGCGTGAAAAGCGCCATTTTCACTCACGCTGGCAGCTGTGTTACTGTGAAGCGCGCGAGTGCCGGGAAATGCCCTTTAACCTTTCCCGGCATTCAGGCGCGCTTCATAGTAACACAGCCACCAGCGTGAGAGAAAACACCGCTCTTTATGCTGGCAGCTATGGAGAAGTGAGCCAGGGACTCATGCGGGCTTTCCCGGCTCACTTCTGAAGCAGTTTAGATAGGCGCAGGGCTCTTCGGGGGGGGGGGGGGGGGGGGAAGAGGGGTCTAGGATAGGACAGAAAAAGGCCGATGGAGGGGGGCTTGGACTGGAAATGGGCTGATGGGGTGGGGAGCTTGGACTGGAAATGGGCTGACGGAGGGGACTTGAACTGGAAATGGGCAGATGGGCTGGAATAGGGCTGGAAATGGTTGATGGGGGGCTAGGATTGGAAATGGCTGATGGGGGGCTAGGAGAATGGGACTAGAAGGAAACGGATGCTAGGTGAGGCTGGAACTAGAAGGAGCTGATGTTGGGGGAGGACTAGAAAGGGATGGGGCTGGGGAGTGAGGATGGAGAGGGGAAAAGATATTTTGTGCAGGAGGGAAGAAAAAATCTACAATTGGCTGGGTATTGGGAGAGTAAGTGGGGATTGAGGATAGAAGGGTGAAATTTGAGTGGATGAAAAAGAAAAAGAAATGGGGGAAAGAGCAAAAGGGGAAAGATCAGTATGTTAAAGCAGATGTAGAGAGAGAATGGGAAAAAACTAGAAGAGAAGAAAGGACAAATGGACAGCAGACAATGGAGAGTTAGCTGAAGACAAAGAAAGCAGAGGAAAGTGACTGGAGCAATTGCAACTGAAAAATAAAATGCCCAAACAAAAAGGTAGAAAATTACTTTTTTATTTTGAATTTATTAACTGGAATATGTCAGCTCTGGGAAATATGAATTGCTAACATCTTTGCGTTTTTGTTTAGTACAAGAGGAAATTAATTTATAGTTTTATTTCTCCAGTGCTGTTGTACGTTCCAACTTTGGCCTTTGGGGTTCCCCGTTTAATTATTGTCTTTCTATTTCTAAATTATGATCCCTTGTTCTTTGGTGACAGTCTTCGTTCTGCATGTGTAACCGAGCTAAGGTATTTTGTTTATGTAGTTTCTATTTGACAGTGCCACTTGTTTTCTTTCCCTAGTAGGAGATGTATTGGTATTCTCTCAGATGTATTGGTTTAATATTTGCAGTGTTGTCTTTTTAATAGAGGTAGGGTTTGGTGCTTTGCGAGTCCTGGTAGTGCTGTTATGATACCATGGGTTTGATATGGGTTCCAAATGGGCAGTATTTATAATACTTCCTAATCTGGAACCTCTTTTGGCGATTGGCACTGGAGTATAGTAATGTAGAAATCTGGTAGTCTTTCTTTATCCAGACACTCAAGAGGCATGTTTACTAAACGTTAGTGTACATTAACAGTATTCAAATATTTATGCAAATGAGACCCGCAATGAATCTTCGCACTTGGCCCTGCACTCCCCTTGGGCCGCCCCTGGTTGGCCGTCAACCCAGCCTTCCACAGGCTAACCAACACGACTTGTACTTGGATTAGATAGGTCCAGTCTCTGCTGTAGATGACAATGTCGTCAAGGTATGCAGCCACATACTCCTTGTGCGGTCTCAGTAGGTGATTGACTAGGCATTGAAATGTGACAGGAGCCCCATGTAATCCAAACGGCAGTACTGTAAACTAGAAAAGATCTTACAGTGTCAAAAAAAAAAAAAAAAGTCTTCTCCTTGGCAGATGAAGTCAAGGGTACCTGTCAGTATCTCTTTGTCAAATCCAAGGTTGATATAAAGTGTGCTCCATTGTATCACTCAATAAGCTCATCTATTCTGGGCATGGGATACGCTTCCATTTTAGAAGCTGCACTAACCCTCCAGAAGTCAATGCAGATTCTGATGCTTCCATCAGCTTTAGGAACAAAGACAACGGGTGATGACCAGTCACTCATAGGCTCTTCTATAACTCCCAGGTTAAGCATCGCTTCCAGTGCCTTGGTGACTGCCTGTTGCCAGACCTCCAGAATCAAGTAGGGTCATTGCCGGATAACCACCCTAGGGTCAGTAACGATATCATGACAAATGAGGTGGGTTCATCCCAGGTGGATGGAGAACACCTATAGGTTCTGGTGAATCAAACCTTCTAAATCTCTTCTCTGAACAGCAGAGAGCTGGTCTCCAATCAGGACTTGAGCTGGATCAGACAGGGCTGAAATTTCTGGCCCAAAAGCATCTCCTTGTAGCACCATATCAGCCACTTTTTAATAGTAAATTTTGGCTTTCTGCTGTCTATCTAGCTGGGCAATCTTGAAGTCTGTCTCCAGGTTGGAAGGTGCGGTGCATGGATGCCCAATTGTAACCCCTGGCCTGCTCGGCTTGGGCTTTTTCCAGACTGAGTTTGGCTACCTCTCCAGCTTTCCTCAGCCGGTCTTGCATTTTATTTATTCATTTAACATTTTTTCTATACTGCCTTTCTACAATTCAAAGTGGTTTACAAAGAACAAGAACGTGTACAGGGCATGGATAAGCATTCTGTTTCTCAGTGTAAAACATTACAGAACAATAACAATAAAGGTTGATGGAGGAAGAACCTTTTGGGGAAGGGAAGAAGTTGGGATTTAACTATTTGTATAACATACTCCACCAAATTACACCTGGCACGGGTTCTTCTTTCCAAGTTTCCCTTATCACGTCTAATATGCCTCTTGGCCATCTTCCGAAAAACAACTCAAAAGGCGAAAACCCTGTGGAGCTCTGAGGTACCTCGTGGATATCAAATAGGGTCCCAATTCTTCCTATCCTCCTGCACAAACTTTTTTAACATTTGTTTCAGAGTTGTATTGAATCATTTAACGAGGCTATCCTTCTGTGGGTAATATTTATTTATTTATTTATTTATTTAAAAGGATTTATATACCGCTTTGTCCTGAAATCAAAGTGATTTACACTTCAAACAATCAAAGAACAGAGTCAGTAGGGGTAGGCATGCAGTGTTTATACAGGAGAGTATTTGTGGGAGAGAAGACAATGATTTCTTGGTGAGGTATATACAGCATGAGCTATGTACAAGTAGTATATACAGGGATGGTGGGGGGGATGGAGGGGGGCAGGATGTTAGGTAGCCAGGGGCTAAAGTACAGGTTATTTATGTAATGTCACTATAGTGTTCAATAAAAAGCATGGTTTTGAGCTGCTTCCTGAAGTCTATAGTTGATCGTAGGTCGTCCGGGAGGGAGTTCCAGAGAGCGGGGGCAGCCAGGGATAGTGCTCTTCTTGCCGTGTCTTGCTTTGCTTTGGGGTAAATGCTACGGGGGTTATAATGGATCCTGAGGTGCCCGAGAGGTTGTGTTTGATTTTTAAAGATGTTTAGTATTGCCTTATATCTGATGCGGGAGCTGATAGGGAGCCAGTGGAGTTGGTTGAGAATGGGGGTGATGTGATTGTGTCTTGATGATCCCGTTATTATTCGGGCGGCAGTGTTTTGAGCCATCTGCAGGGGCCGGAGTGTTTGTTTTGAGAGTCCAAGGTAGATGGGGTTGCCGAAATCTAATATGGGTGTGATTAGAGCTTAACAGACAGTGCGGTAATATACTGATGTTCGCAGCATCTTGATCTTCACAAAGCGCACACTTGCTTCATCACCTTGGATACAAAGAGTGTTCCTGATCTGTGAGGATCTCACTGGGTATTCTTACCCACGAGAACACTTCCTGGAGGACATTCACAATTGAAGCAGTCTTCATAGTCCATAGAGATATGGCCTCTGGGTATCAGGTATCATACTCTAGTATGACGAAAATATACTTGTTGCTTCGGGTGGTTCGCTCCAAGGGTCCTACCAGATCCATGGCCACTCTTTCAAATGGGACTGGAAATTGGCAGATGGGGGCTGGAATAGGGCTGGAAATGGCTGATGGGGGGCTAGGATTGGAAATGGGCTAATGGGGGGCTAGGATGGGACTAGAAATGGCTGATGGGGCTAGGATTGGAAATGGGCTGACGGGCTGGAATAGGACTGGAAATGGCTGATGGAGGGCTAGGACTAGAAATGAGGTTGATGGGGGTGATTTCAATGATGGGCATAGGTACTAGAGGAGCAGGTTAGATTCTGGCAGGGTTATGAAATTGGCAGGTGGGGCATGACTGGCAATATACAGTAACTGCACCTGTTTATTGACCCTGGGCCAGAAAAATCGGGCCAAAACACTAGCATTTTCTCCACCTCCAGGTGTCCCCCTAACAGCCAGCTATGAGCCAAGGATAACACCCGCTGACAAAAGGGCCAGGAACTATCAGTTCTACTTTTTCTCCCTCTAGGGCACCCTCGGATACTCTGCATAATAAATCTCTCTTTAGCACAAAATAGGGAAAGGTTCCTGCAGAGGACTCTCCGTTACGTACTGAAACCCCATCTACCTACAAAACCTGCTTTTGGGAATGTTTAAGGGACTCATCCCCTTTCTGGGCCCTCCTGAAGCTCCCTGGCTCTTCCACCAGCCCCCACTCTGGCAAGGGGATAATTGTATTTGGGTCACTACTGCTGAGGACTGATTTATCCCCAGGGGTTTCTTCCCTAGGCTCTCCCTCCCCGAATCCCTCCCCCATAGCCGCCCACAGATTCTGTTGATAGCGTAGCTTTTCTTGGTGATGCCAGCTCCAGGAATTAGCAGGGTTGGGATTCTCAACATACACTGTAGATCCAGGTCTTGCAGGGGGAAAATCTCTGGGAAATCTTCCTGGTCTGACTAAGTGTAGCTGGCAGTTAGCCAGGCACATATCACTCTGAGGTTTGGGTAGTCTCGGCCGATCACCACTGGATATGGGAGCCAGGGCAGCACCACGACCTCTAACTTGGCTTGCCCTGCTGGAGTCTTAAGTGAAACCTGTGCTGTTGAATGCTGCCTCTGGTCTCCATGTACACAGACCAGCATTACCATCTTTGCTTCATCACTTTGAAATTGGGTTACAGTTTCCCGGCGAATGAGGATCTGCACACTCCCGAAATCTATCAAGGCCTGGAAGCGGGCTCCCTTGAGCTCCGCAGGAATCACAAAATTCTGTGCCCTAGGGTGGGAAGTGTCTACAAAAGCGTGAATGTGAGGGGTGGTTTGGTTGATATCCATGGGTTCTTCCATACCCAGGGTACATTCCTGAGCAAAATGTCCCCAGGATCCACACCTAAAACAGGTGAAGGGGTTGTGGTTGGGGCATGGGTCTAGGACAGGACTTTGGGGGTCGGAACATGGGAGCCAACATCCATTCCGGCTTCCCCTTCCGTCTTCCTGGGCTGATGGGCGACTTCTTCCCCTTCTCACTGTCCACTTCAGTCATCAGCTTGGCTTTATGATACCCCTCGGCTATTTCCAGTGCACTCTCCAGTGTAAACTTGGGGTGCTGACGTACTTACTGTTTCATCGGGGTGGTCAAGCTCTCCAAAAGCTGTTCCAATAGCACAATCTTGGCTATCTCAGGCCCAGTCTTTTCATTCGGTGGCAGCCACTTCCATGAGAGATCCTTCAACCAATAGAGGAACCTCTGAGGGCTTTTATCTGGAGCGCCCCCCTTTCTGAATCTCTGACTGTAGGCCTCTGGGGTACAGCCGGAACGTTCCAGCATGGCAGCCTTGATAGCTGCATATGTAGCTCGCCCATCTGGGTTGGTGTCCTGGAATGCAACCTGACTGCTGCCCATCAGCAGATTCTCCAAACAGGTAGTCCATGTTGCCTCTAGCCACCCATCCATGCAGACAGTACATTCAAAGTTCACCAAACAATGGTCCAGTTCATCTTCTGCCATCATTGAAAGCAGCATTTGTGCTGGAGGGTGGAGATGCAGTCTCTACAGGGCCTGGGTCAACTGAGCTAGGGAACTCTTCTGTAGCTCCCCCTGCATTCGAATATCATCCTGTATCTGCTGCTGCTGCTATTATTGCTGCCCTTCCAGCAGGATGCTGACATTGTTGCTCTTGCTGCAGACCTTCCGCCAGAATCTGGAGGAGCTGCTCCATCCTGGCTTGTCACTGTTCTCTTGCAACACCACCTCAGCTTCCTCTCCTACAGCTGAGTTAACCCTGCAGTATTCCAACTCTGACAAACCTTTGGTGGCCTCTAGTGGCCTAAATAAAGCCTGCCTGTCTGTCTGGCAAGGATTATACCTTCTTCAAGCTCCCTAATTAGGGTGAGGCTAACCCTCTTAGCCCATACAAACAAAGGAATACTGACCTGCTGTAGAGGCCCAGCCCTGGAGGGTGTGAATTTGCCCTCAGTCACATGTTAGAGGAAATCACCAAGCTTCCACCATATATGGTAGTGTGGTGTGCGGTGGAAAGGGGCTTTGTTTAAAACACAGGCTAGACAGCAATTCAAGGAAAACAAAAGCAGTTTTTAATTCTGTCCCCCTGCTTGCTAAACCTCCACAAGCTGGTTCTCCTGGCCCTTCCTCCAGCCCCAGTTAAAGTTCCTATCTCAGAACTCCTTTGCACAGCTTGCCTTGGAAGCAGGGCCGGATTTACCTTGAGTGAGGCCCTACGCCAACAAAAATTGTGGGCCCCCAGCAGGGGTGGCCCAAGGGGAGTGCGGGGCCTCATTTGCATAAGGGGCCTCATTTGCATAAATATTTGCATAATGTTACCATATACTAACTTTTAGTAAACGTGCCTCTTAATGAGTGTATGGATAAAGAAAGACTAAAAGATTTCTACATTACTATAATCCAGTGCCAACTGCCAGACACATTAGGAACTACTACAAACACTGCCCATTTAGAACCCATAGCAAACCCACCGTATCCTAACAGCACTACCAGGACTCACAAAGCACCATACTCTACCAATCAAAAGGCAACACTGCAAATATTAAACCAATACATTTCAGAGAACAACAATACATGACCTACTGGGGAAAGAGAACAAGTGGCAATGTCAAATAGGAATTATATAAACAGAACACCTCAGCTCAGTTACACATGCAGAACATAGACCATCACCAAACAAGTAATCACAATTTAGAAACAGGAAGACAATAATTAAACTGGGAATCCCAAAAGCCAAACTTGGAATGTACAACACTGTACAAATAAAACTATACATTAATTTGCTCTTGTACTAAACAAAGCGCAGACGTTAATGATGCACATTTACCAGAGCTGACATATTCCAATTAATAAATTCAAAATAAAGAGATATTTTTCTACCTTTTGTGCATTTTTTTCAGCTGCAATTGCTCCAGCCACTTTCTTCTGGTTTCTTTGTGTCTTCTGCTAACTCTCCATCGTCTGCTGTCCATTTGTCCTTTCTTCTCTCTTCTAGTTTTTTTCCATTCTCTCTCTACATCTGCTTTAACATACTAATCTTTCTCCTTTCGTTCTTTCCTCATTCCTATTTCATCCACTCAAATTTTACCCCTCCATCCTCAATCCCCACTTACTCTCCCAATACCCGGCCAATTGTAGAGTTTTTATCCCTCCCACACAAAATAGTTTTCCCTTCTCCATT
The DNA here is from genome assembly GCA_033557465.1 of Ichthyophis bannanicus. Lineage (NCBI taxonomy): Eukaryota > Metazoa > Chordata > Amphibia > Gymnophiona > Ichthyophiidae > Ichthyophis > Ichthyophis bannanicus. The sequence goes on from CM066032.1 coordinate 143,739,812, forward strand.
TTACTCTTCCAGCCCCATCCCATTCTAATCCTCCACCAACATCAGCTCCCTTCTAGTTCCAGCCTCACCCAGCATCCATTCCCTTCTAGTCCCTGCATCAGCCCATTTCCAGTCCTAGCCACCCATCAGCCCATTTCCAGTCCTAGCAACCCCCCAACCCAATACCAGTCCTAGCCCCCCATCAACCCACTTACAGTCCTAACCCCCCATCACCCCATTTTCAGTTTAAGCCCCCCCTATAACCCATTACCAGTCCTAACCCCCCATCAGCCCACTTCCAGTCCTAACCCCATCAACCCATTTCCATTCAGCCCCCCATAGCCCATTGCCAGTCCTAACCCCCCCCATCAGCCCACAGCCCATTACCAGTCCTAACCCCATCAGCCCACCTCCAGTCTTAACCCCCCCAGCCCCTTTCCAGTCCTAGCCCCCCCCATAGCCCATTACCAGACAGCCCCCATCAGCCCACAGCCCATTACCAGTCTTAACCCCCCCAAAGCCCATTACCAGTTCTACCCCCCCCAACAGCCCATTACCAGACCTAACCCCCCCCCACAGCCCATTACCAGTCCTAACCCCCCCCCCCACAGCCCATTACCAGTCCTAACCTCATCAGCCCACCTCCAGCCTTAACCCCCCCAGCCCATTTCCAGTCCCAGCCCCAGCCCCCTCCCAGCCCATTTCCAGTCCCCGCCTCATCAGCCCCCAGCCCAAGCCCCCCCAATAGCCCATTACCAGTCCTACCCCCCCCCCCCCGTCGGCCTAAAACAAAATTTAATTTAAAAAAAGAAACCTGCTGGCTGCCGCCGCGGGGCCCCCTCTGCTGCCGCGGCAGCAGCATGGACTGACCCGCGGGGGCCCCCTGTGCAAGCTCGATCCGTCCCTCCCACCCACCCGCCGGTCAGGCGGTTAGAGACGCGGAGGGAGCGTGTCTCCCTCGCGTCTCTGTTAAGCCCGCAGGGGCTGATGGGAAATTTCCCATCAGCCCCTGCGGGCTTAACAGAGACGCGAGGGAGACTCGCTCCCTTCGCGTCTCTCACAGCCTGCACGGAGGGAGGGATGAGGGACGGATCGAATCGACGGATCGAGCTTGCAGAGGGGGCCCCCGCGGGTCAGTCCATGCTGCCGCGGCAGCAGAGGGGGCCCCGCGACGGCAGCCAGCAGTTTTTTTTTTAAATTTTATTTTTTTAAAAAAAGCGCTAACTTGTTCCATTTTTGTGGGCCCTTGCCAGCTGTGGGCCCTACGCCATGGCGTACATGGCGTATAGGTAAATCCGGCCCTGCTTGGAAGTATTTCTGGCTCAATGAGCCTCTCTCCCTCCAGCAACCTACTGGGTTCATAACCTCTCCCTCTGAGCCACACCCTCCCAGCTCTGCAATCTTGGCTGCAGACTCTCTTAAAGGGGACTGTTGATAATACTTTTGGAGGACAGATAACATTCTGTAGACCCCATTACAACATGGTTGAAAACAAAATAGAAATACACACAAAAAAATCCCCAGATAAAAATACAAAACAGAGATATACATGCATATACAGACACACACTGATACTCAGATTCATACAGACCACCACCATCACAAGAGACAAACTCACAAGCAATGCAGATACAAATAGATGGGTATGTTCATGCACACATACACATGCACATGCTCACAAACACATACGGGTTTGAAAGGAATTCCACGAGTCTTGCTCACCAAGCTTTTCCCACTTGTTACACTGTATAAGTTTTCATTCTTTGGGTCTCTTTTTACTAAAAGGTTAGCGCACGTTAATGAAACTGTGCCTGTAGAAATAAAATGGTTCTTTTGTAAAAGAGCCCTTTCGTCTTTGCAAAATAATTTAATGTTTTCTCAAATTCTCATGATTATCATTTTTGATACGCTTCAGTCAGCTCTGATCACCAACTAGGCACCAGCTGGTGTAGTCTCACAGTTTGGATTGCATCTGTCTTTTTGCTTAAACTAAGTATTAAATTTTTTATATTCTGTGCTTTAGGTTTTTTAAAAATACCTACTGTATCTGAATGTAACTTAAAACTTCTGAGAAAGGCATGAGCTAAATCCAATATTCAATTTACTGAGAATACCGATTTTGGACGCTGTAAGAATTCTGAAACACTATCAAATTGGATAATTGAAGAACATGTTTCTTTAGGATAAATCTCTCCAAATGGGTTAATTCTGCACATACCTTGACAGTAATGAACCTCATTCTTACAGTGAGGTATACAGTGTATGATGGGTTTATGCAGATGAAGCGATGAAATGCATGGATGCTTCTCTGTCAGATTTTATACTTTCAAAATCTTATACGGTTTTTATTGAGCTGTTTTGAGTAAAATTTCATGCTGCTGAGTAATCTGATTGTTTCACTTCTTCTCTTTGGTCTTCATGTGCTATTACTATTTTGTTTACACGGATACAGATAAAGGGACAGAGACAGACCAACATGCAGGGAACGAGATATCATTACAAATAAACCACACCCACACCCATTCTCGCTTCTTCCAAAATGCCCGCTCTCTGGTTGCAGCAGCAAAACAAACATCTTTTCTCTTCTTCAACCCCAAAAGCAGGAAGTAGCTATTTTGATCTTGTAGGAGAACATAAGAACTGTCACAATTGGCTAGATCAGTGTCCTGTTTCCAACAGTGGCCAATCCAAGCCACAAGTACCTGGCATATCCCACAAGTAATTAACTTTAAAAAACAAAACAAAAAGGGGTTGCTAACCTCTGAAATTGGGACAGGTCATTGGTGACGGCCTTTCACGTTTTAAGTGCAGAGTGGAAACTGCTCTCAACTTGAAGGAACCAAAAGCTAAGTTATTTTAAAAAAATATAAAAAAGGATTATACATAATATGCTCATTTGAAGATGATACCTCTGACATACTTTAAATATTTGCTGTGATTTATGATCCACCTTGATTTATTTGTATATTGAATATCCCAGACATAGGCAGATCCATGCCATTTATCTCTAAGGATAAGCACTGGTTTTCTCTCAGTCTACCCTAATAATAGTTTATCCCCCTAATAGTCCACTCCCTCAAAAGCTTAGAAAATCAGAGCTAGGCATGTTGACATGGTTCAAAAACTCAAAGCACAATTAAGACCATGCTACCTCATTTCCCACCCCAGCCCCTTTCTGATCTAAGTGAAGCAGCTGCCTACCTCTCCTTCCTCTAACACTTGAGCGACTGCATCCTCCAAGCAACTTTCCTGCAAAGTTGTGTGGGAGCCCTCCGCCCATGCTACCATTGGAGAGAGGTGCTGCAGGATCGCATTTTTAGTCACAAGGAACAGGTAGTCTCCTCTCTTAAAAGGTAGAAGTCAGTTACCCCTTGACAACCGTTAGCAGATAAACATAATAAAAAAATGTTGCAGAAAGCAAAGAAGAACTTTCACATGCATGTGGTTCGCTGGGAAAGGACACAGGCATCAGCAGACAAAAGATCATCAAGAAAGTTTTGCACAGCATTAACAGCAGAGGACCACAGCAGAAGCAGGAGTGAACGATATCAAGGAATGAGAGGCTGAAAAGCAGCATTATTAAAAAGGAGTAGCATAGCCTGATATCAAGCTTTGCCAACAATGCAAGACAGCACAGTACCTTTCTTTCAGAAAATCTTCATATTCTTTACAACTCTTCCTACCGTCGTTCATATGCTGAATGATAGTATCATAGCCAGCTGTGCTGTTTATATCTGAATTCTGAGAACACAAAACCCAAAGCATCAGTAACTGCAAAGGCTTCAACTTAATCTCAGAGCATGAATCCCTTCACATCCACAGAAACATACAGGTCAATTTTCAATAGGCCTAGGTGCCTGGTGTCAAGGGCAGGTAGTACATGCTCTAAGCAGCTAAATTTAAGTGCCTTAAAAGGTGGCGGGGATTGGGATGGTGGGGCCAGGCAAGGAAATGTAGTTAGGCACCCAGCACTGGAAATTAGTGCCAAGAGCCTACACAGACATCTTACCTTAGACAAGTTCATAGCTGGCCTTACTTTAGGAACCTCAGTTTAAAGTGCCTAAAAACATTATAGGCTCCTAACTTAGGAGCCTCTATTGAGATGTTCTGCCCTCTTTAAATATCAAGCTCATAGAATACAATGTTAAATAAAGATCACTAGGCCTAACTGCCAAGTTTGTAAACACTGCCCCCAATTTACTTCCTTTTGCAATCTCTGGCTTTTCCTTACTATTTATTTGCTAATTCAAACAGGTCTAGGAGATTTATTTTATTTATTTATTTAAAAATATTTACATACCACTTTCTCACAAAGTCCAAGGCAGACAACATACATTCACAGTAAAATCATAACAGACAACAACAATTGCTACATTTCAGAAGGGTATAAAAGCAGTTTAAAAAATAGGACTTCAATTTCCTAAAACTCCGTATATTGTCAAGCAGACGAAGGTTAGCAGGTAGTTCATTCTAGAAGCTTGGTGTAAAATACTTAAAAGCTCGAACAGAAGAAATATGCGAACAACTAGAAGAGGAAGGTATAACCAAATGAGTCAACCAACTGGAAGAATACGATTGCAACAAAATCAGCAAGACATGTCTCTGAAAGCCCCAAACGAATTTTCAAGATGACACATACTACTTTAAAATGAATCCTCTGACGGATAGGCAACCAATGAATATCACGCAAGCAAGGGGTGATATGATCACAACAGGATTTACATAATAAAATCTGAGAAGCTGCATTCTGCACTAACTGCAGAGCATGCAAAGTAGAGTTGGGAAGACCAGTCAGCACAACACTGGCTTAGTCCAAAGTTGGAAAAACCATATGAAAATCGTAGGCAAATAGGAAAGGTCTTAGATACTTTAAAAGCCGAAGTTGAAAAAAAATGAACATTTGACAAGCTTCTTCACATACACACACATACTCAGGGTTTGATCTAATGTGACTCCTAAATAAACCACTTCATTACTCACTTCTACCCTATGGCCGTTCAGCAGGACAGTTTTCCTATAATGAATGTATAACCCATGTTCCAAGAACTGACACGAAGTACCACAAACACAGTCAAAACTCACCAGGGACTCAAAACCTGAAGCAATAGAAAAAGGCATATACAACATAAAGTCATCATCATAAACATAGTAAGAAACACCATATTGCTGAAACAAAGAACAGACAGGAGCCACATACGAATTAAACAGGAGAGCCAACACCACCAATCCCTGTGGAACCACCTGAAGCAACTGTGACCAAGCAGAGGTTCTACAGCCTATCCTAACTTGCTGATACCAATCAGTTAAGTAGGACTGAAACAAAGCCAAAACTGTACCTGAAATACCATAGGTCTGTAACATCTGCATCAGCAATGTCTAGTTAACTGAATCAAAGGCAGATGATGTCTAAAAATATCAACAATACTGCAGAACCTACCCGATCCAGATAGTGAGCTAAATATATATATTTCCGGTGACATGGTGATAGGAGTCTTGTGTGTTTCACGGGAGTGCAAGTAGGTGGTGTGGCACATAGTCAGGTGCGGGATGCACATAGGTAGGGCATACACATGTAAGTGGGTAGGCATGTGTAAGCACAGTAATGCATATAGGAGAGAATACACACACAAGTTCAGACAACTTCAGTGTGTATACTCAATACTATTATATATAGAGAGAGATTATTAACTCATATTTACTGTATATACTGCATGACCAAGAGTGCCCAAGGTGGCTTACAAGGAGTCCAGAAGGACGTACGTTCCCCCTTGCAAAACAATCAAACATGACAGGTGCAAGGAGACCAACACACCCTCTCAACGTGGAATAAGACTTTATTGGTTACATCCCAACACCAGCAGTGCTTTGGCATCTCATGCCTTCATCAGGGAGTATATAACTGAAAACCTCCAACACAAACAAATAAATTAAAATAAGAAAATAAAACCATATTAAAAGAACCTAAATATATGTATTAGCTAATAAATAAACTATAGATCACCTAAACTTAAAACATATTAAAAATATGAGTAAATACATCATAAGAAAACTCATATAAAACAATTAAAAACAATTCACGTCTATGAGTTAAGAACTTCTAGATCATAAACAATAAAACCACCAGAGGAATAAAAGAAGAGATAAAAAGAGGAATAATAAAAACAATAAGGATAAAGACAGTTAAAAACAACTTATACCATAAAAAACAAGAAAAACAAAACAAAGGATAGTGTACATGTGGAATAATAAAAGGACTCACTGTATATCCACTTGAAAGCACAATTTTGTGCAGAGCAAATAATTCTATAAGCTATGGAATGTCACTAAAATAAACAAGAATATTACCAAATAAACAGACATCAAGGGCATAGAAGTAATCTCAAACATGTCAATGCACAGAAAATATATATGAGGGGGACGTCCCACGTCATTTCGTCCCACTTTGTCCTGCCACTTTGTCCCTTGTTACTACTTCTTCCCGCAAATATGGAATCAAGTTGTCTTACAAATATTACAAATATGGAAGCAACATTCAGCTGGAGTACGAAAGGAAAGAAAACTTTGATTCATAACAATTACGAGTATGTTAAACATAGGGACAATAAAAACGGAACAACTGCTTGGCGTTGTCGTTACCATGAGGCGTTTAATTGCAAAGCAAGAATACTTACGAGGAATAGTACTGTCCTTATAAATTTTAACCCAGATCATACTCATGAAGATAATATTAACACCAGTCTTGCCAGAAAAGCGATGGGAGATATGAAAGTGGCAATGGCAGACGTTGGAATTATACCAAGTGCAGTTATGGAATCTGTTTCTGCGCAGTTAAGTGATGGTGTCCTATTAGCAGTACCAAAACGTTCGTTGGTGGCAAAAACTCTTCAACAGGAAAAACATTGCAAAGCAGTGGTTTCCACTGGCGTTCCTCTTCCCGCTCTTCCAAATAGTGTATGCTTTGGGATACCTGCACAATATACAGATATGATCCTCTATGATGCGGGACCTATTGTGATAGTTTGATTATTATCGGATGCCCTCAGCTTCTGGATGGCAAGGCACGTGCAGACATTTGGATCACAGATGGAACATTCAAGTTTGTACCGAATATTTTCTTTCAGCTATACACCGTGATAGGGAAAAAAATAAAACTTAAAGTGTGTAGCAGGACTAAGAGGCCCGCAGGTGAAAATAGGAATCCTGCATATATCTATATATGGAAAGGAATGTGCTGTGCTAAGACAAATTGATTGTTCTACACGGAGACGACTAACATCTGTGAAGTTACTGATAAGCTGTGGTGGGCCTCAGGGGATGAGTTGATGACGTATGTATATGTTTCTGTTAATGTATAAAAGACAGACAGCCCCTCTAACCTGTGGAATAAACTTACATACTACCTATGTGCGAGTGTGTGTGTTTGTTCCCCTGGAATTCCAGACAGAGAAGGTAAGGTGATTCCTCAGCCCAGAGGATTAATGGACATCCCGAGGGTAAGTGGTATATAGTGCTGGGAAAGGAATAACCCACACTAACACACAGTACATTTCAATTTTAGCAATGGTGTTAATCCTGCTGGTGTGTATTGTTTATTAACCAACAAAACGAGTGAAACATATATACACTTATTACATGCACTTCAAGGACTGATCCCGATGTCTTCACCTCAAAAAATTCTGCTAGACTTTGAGGGAGCTGTAATTAACGGATTTCACAATGCATATCCAAATGCAACCATTACCAGTTGCTACTTTCACTTGTGCCAGAGTGTGATCCGTAAGGTTAACGAAGTTGGCTTCAAAAAACAAAAATGAAACACAAGATGTTGTGCGTGAATACATTCGCTGTCTTCCTGCTTTGGCATTTGTCCCACCTGATGATGTTGTAGAAGCCTTCGACATTCTATGCCAGAAGTGAACCGTCTTGATGAACTGACAACTTTCTTCAAGCAAACGTATGTTCGGGGTCAACGGCAGAGAGGTTGTGGATGTAACTATGCACCGCCTATGTTTCCCATTTATATGTGGAATCAACAGGAACCACAGGATTACTGCGTACTACGAATGCAGTTGAGGGTTGGCATCATTCACTGCATTCCCTTTTCACTTGCCACCATCCGACTATATGGACTTTCTTGGCTAGACTAAAGAAGGATATACAGCAACAGAAAGCCACCTTCCTTCAAGGTACACCAGGAGTTGTCAATATTCCTTCACGTAAATATCGTAATTTAAATGATCGAGTAGTCTGCGCTGTTGGTGCCTATGGGCGCTCAGAAATATGGTGAAATTAGACTTACCTGCTAATTGTTGTTCCTTTAGGAACTCCAGGCTAGTCCTGAACCTTTGGGAGTCTTGTACCTCCTCCAGCAGCTTTGGAGACTGAGAACGTCACTTCTTTGATGTCACTGGTATAAGTACCCCCGGATCCGCCTCCTGACATCAGTAACCTATTGACAAAGCAAACTCACCAGAGCAACAATTAAGTAGCAACTGTACCCAACATCTATTCTCACTATAACTACTAAGAACAAACCTAAAAAGGGACGCCCCTATGCAGGAACACACTGCGTCCCCTTAAAGCTAACCGCTTATGTGCTGAGATCCCCATATCCTGACAGAAAGATAAAGATACGGAGTGAGAGATTCTACACCCCCTAGCCAAATACCCCCCCCCAACACGGACTCCATTCTGGAAGATCCCCCAAAAAGCTTACCTGTCACACTTTCCATGCTTCAGGCGTTGGCCCATGCTAAAATCTGGGAGGGATACAGGACTAGCCTGGAGTTCCTAAAGGAACAACAATTAGCAGGTAAGTCTAATTTCACCTTCCTTAGCGTCCCTCCAGGCTAGTCCTGAACCTCTGGGGATGTAACAGAGCAGTGCAAAGAATCAACGGGAGGGACCTGCCAATCCCGCCTGAAGTACCGTTGAACCAAAACCGGCATCGCTCTCCGCCTGCAAATCCAGCCGGTAATGCCTGATAAAGGAATGCAAAGACGACCAAGTAGCCGCTCTACAAATCTCTACCGCCGGAACCAGACTACGCTCCGCCCAAGAAGTAGCCTGCGCCCTAGTTGAATGTGCTCGCAAACCCACCGGAACTGGCCTACCCTTCAGCAGGTATGCGGATGCAATCGCCTCCTTAAGCCACCTAGCAATGGAAGCCCTCGACGCAGCCTGACCCTTGAAAGGACCCGCAAACACAAACAGCCTATCCGACCTACGGAACGGAGCGGTAACCTTCAAATACCTCTTCAGGGCCCTCCGAGGGTCCAACCTACGCAACAGTCTATCAGCGAAAGTCTCCCCGCTCTTCGCAAACACCGGCAGGGACACTACCTGATTCACATGAAAAGGCGAAACCACCTTGGGTAAAAAGGACGGCACTGTTCTCAACACCACCTTGGAATCACTAAAAACCAGAAAAGGTTCCCGACAAGACAAAGCCTGTAGCTCCGAAATCCTCCTGGCGGACGCAATCGCTACCAGAAATACTACTTTTAAGGTCAAATCCTTTAACGACGCCCTCGCCAAAGGCTCAAAGGGTTCTCTCACCAATACGTCCAACACCAAAGGCAAATCCCACTGCGGAACGAGCTGCCTACACGGCGGGCGCAGGAGAACCACCGTTCTCAAAAAACGCTTGACATCCGGGTGACACCCCAGCGCTTGACCTCGTATCTTACCGCGGTAGCAAGATAAAGCCGCCAACTGCACCCTCAAAGAAATGCCAGGACCTGAGAAATCGAAGCCTGTAACGCCATAACTCTGTGGCCAGCACACCAAGCCTCAAACACCCGCCAAACACGAACATATGCCAAAGAAGTCGACCTCCGCCGAGACCTCAACAACGTGGACACTACCGCCGAGGAATAATCCCCTTGCTGTTAACCGCGCCCGTTCAATAGCCAAGCCGTAAGCGAGAACCGATCCACTTGTGGCATCCAAAGTGAACCTTGTAGCAATAGATCGCTCCGATCCGGTAACCTCCAAGGCTTGTCCCCGAGAAGCCGGACCAAATCTGCATACCACGGCCTCCGCGGCCAATCCGGCGCAATTAAGATTACCGGCCCTCTGTGAAATTCGATACGCTGCAGAACCCGGCCTATCAACACCCATGGCGGGAACACATTGAGCAGACAGTCCACCGGCCACGGTTGAACTAGGGCATCCAGGCCCTCTGACATCCTTTCCCGTCTTTGGCTGAAAAACCGACTGGCCTTTGCCGACTGAAAAGTCGCCATGAGGTCCATGACCGGAGGACCCCAGCGCAGAACGATCATCTCGAACACCTGTGGATGAAGGGACCATTCCCCCGGATCCACCCTCACCCGACTGAGAAAATCGGCCTCTACATTTTCCATTCCTGCCACATGCGCCGCTGACAAGGCCACCAGATGCCTTTCGGCCCACACGAACAACCGACCGGCCTCTGCTTCCAGCGGCCGACTGCTGGTGCCCCCTTGCTGGTTGATATAGGCCACCGCCGTCGCATTGTCGGAGAACACCCGCACGGCCTTCCCGTGAAGGAATTCCCGGAACGCCCGGAGTGCGAGGACCACTGCTCGTAACTCCAACCGGTTGATTGACCATGACCTTTCCGACACCGACCACACACCCTGCGCGAACCTTCCTTGGACATGTGCCCCCCAACCTGACAGACTGGCATCCGTCGTCAGAGGAATCCAATCCGGCACCTCCAACGGCATCCCTTTTTCCAACGTTCCGTCTCTCAACCTCCAGAGCAGAGAGAGACGCGTCTCCGGCGGACAGGGCAACCTCCGAGAAAGACCGTCGTCCTGATGGGACCACCGTCTGAGCAAGGCACTCTGTAGAGGTCTCATGTGCGCCCTGGCCCAGGGCACCACCTCTATCAACGCCGCCATGGTACCTAACACTTGCAGGTAGTGCCAGGCTGTAGGACAGCCATTGCGGAGAAAGTTGCGGATCAGACGCCTCAAACCTTGCGCTCGGTTCTGCGGGAGAAACACCCTCCTGATCCTCGTATCGAACCACGCCCCCAGGTACTCCAGGGTCTGAGAAGGCCTCAAACTGCTTTTGGCTCGATTGACTACCCAACCGAGGCTCTCTAAGAATGCCACCACTCTGCTCGTGGCCGCTTCGCTCTCCTCCATGGACTTTGCCCGAATCAACCAATCGTCCAGATAAGGATGAACCAGGATTCCTTGCTTTCGTAACGCCGCAGCCACTACCACCATCACCTTGGTGAAGGCTCGTGGCGCTGTCACCAGACCAAACGGTAATGCTTGAAATTGGAAATGCCCCATCGGTACCGCGAACCTCAATAACTTCTGGTGTTCCTGCCAAATGGGAATGTGCAGATACGCCTCCATCAAATCGAGCGACGTAAGAAACTCGCCCTCGCGAACCGCCACTATGATTGAGCGCAACGTCTCCATCCGAAAATGAGACACCCTTAGACAATGATTTACGTGTTTGAGATCCAGAATCAGTCGAAAAGTTCCCTCCTTCTTGGGAACCACAAAATAAATGGAGTATCGACCGCAGCCGCATTGGTCTGGGGGCACTGGAACTACAGCCTCGAGGGAAAGCAGACGATTCAGAGTCTCTTCCACCGCCACGTACTTGAACTGAGCTTTGCACGGGGACATCACGAACGAATCGGTCACTGGACGCTGAAGCTCCAAGGCATAACCGTCGCGGACAACTTCTAGCACCCACTGATCTGACGTGATCTGGCTCCAGGCAGGATAAAACTTTTGCAAACGCCCTCCTATTGGCTCCTGCCCCACCTGGACCCCCATGGCTTCATTGCGGTTTCCGGGAATTGGAGGCCCCCGAGGCGGAAAACCCCCTGCTCACTCCTCGAAAGCCTCGAAATCCCTGGCTACGATAGGGAAAACGTCCCCTTTGTCCCTGGCCAAACCGAGGGGAATGAAAACGCCGAAACTCCCGTTGTTGCGCTTTAGCTGACGGCCCCGGGCGACCTTGCTTCTGCTTATCCTCCGGGAGCCTACCACCTTTGGACTCCCCCAAATCCTTGACGAGCTTCTCTAGGTCCTCCCCAAAGAGAAGTTTCCCCCGAAATGGAAGCTTGCTAAGCCGAGATTTCGAAGAAGTATCCGCCGCCCAGTTCCGCAACCACAGATACCTCCTGGCTGCCACCGCCGAAGCCATGCTATTGGACAACCCGCGAACGAGATCGTAGTGAATATCAGCGAGATAAGCCGCCCCGTCTCTATTCGGGCCGCTTCGTCAGCCGAATCAACCGCTTGCCCAGACTGCAGACCCTGAGCCCAACGCAGGCAAGCTCTGGCTACCCAAGCCCCACAAATGGACGCTTGGAGGGACAAAGCATTCACATCAAAGACCTGTTTCAATAAGGTATCCACCTTCCTGTCCTGAGCATCCTTTAGCGCAGCGCTCCCTTCCACCGGAATAGTAGTTTTCTTCGTAACCGCCGAAACCGTGGCATCCACCTTGGGCGATTTGAACAACTCTCGATCTTGCTCCGCTAAAGGATAGAGCCGAGACATCACTCTGGAACCTTTAAGACTAGCCTCAGGCATGTCCCACTCACCTTGTATCATCTCTTTAAACACTCTGTGCACAGGAAAAACCTTCTGTGACTTACGAAAAGCCTGCAACAGGGGATCCTCCAACTCCACTTCGTCTGTCTGCCCCCCTGCTGGCATATTGAGCGCTTAAGCGTCTCAGCGATGAGCGTCGGCAACTCATCCCGTCTAAAAATGCGGACCACCCGGGCCTGATCTTCCTGCTCCGCAATCTCTCCTTCTTCCAAATCCTCCAGCTCTAAATCCTGCCCGAGGTCCCCTAAGTCAGTTCCCGCCGAAGCCACGGAATGAACCGACAGGTCCTTTTCGGAGCGGGCCCTCTTCACTGGGACACATGAACCCCCCAAGCTTAGAGGCGTCCCTGGGCGCTTATCCCCCAAACCCCCCTCAGCCGGGCTAGGGGAGGATCTACCAGGCGCCCCTGCAAAAGCCTGCTGAATTAAATAGACAAATTGGGGAGAAACAAATCGCTTCCAAGCCTCCCGGGACTTGTCCCTGCGATACCTGGCTTCCCTGAAGGGAGGACGGCCCCGCGACTGGCTCACCTAAAACCTTGGACTCAGACAGGTCTGATGCCCCTTCCCTTGGGCTCTCAAAACTCTGTAAGCCCCTGCTCCATAGACACAGCCTCTCTAAAACAACTCCTGCAAACGCCTGTGTCAGAAACTGCCCCTCTCTTGGAGCCACAGAGCAGACAGAGAGATTTAGATGGCATGCCGCGGGGCAGACAACAAAATGCCCCAAACCGGCAGACTCACCCCCAGGGAAAAAATTGCAAGGACTCTCTGTGACGTGTTTCACTTTTTTTTTTTTTAAACAGCACGGGATGCCCCTCACTGTCTAGACCTACTATCCAGAAACCCCGATGAAAAACGAGGCTCCTTTAACCTAAAATGGACCAAGGAAAGCTGAGAAGAACACCTAACCGATTTTCTCGCACGCGCGAATCCCCCGACGCACGGCCTACCGTGGGCTCCACATGCGGCCCGGGCCCTCAAAAAACCACCAAAATAAGAAATTTCGACGACCCCGGTCCCTTACCTTGAAGCAGGCAACTCCAACTGCAGAATCCAGCCAATCAGCGCTCAGCCGTGATTGCGGCTTCAGCGCCTGAGGCTATACAAGCCATCTGCTTTCGACTCAGCCTGTCACGTCCTGCCGGCATCAGACTTTGGCTTCGGACTTGCAGGTCAGCCCTCCGGTTCAGCCGGGCTGTCTTCCTACCAGTTCCTCACCCAAATTGGTGGGATCGGGAACCGGAAAAGAGCACCCCCCCCCTTTTCACCCGCTATGCGCTATGAAGAAAAAAAACCCACAAAACACAAGGCAGAGCAAGGGAAGAGGGAGGGGAGGGGGGAAGGAAGAGATCAGAAACAGCAGATTTAAAGGGAGAAAACCAAGGCAGGAATAAGTAGCTCAGCACCACATCTAAACTAAACTCTGCAAGCTCTCCCAACCTTCTACCCCCACTGCTTAATTGCTCAACGTGAGCCCTATCCCAGGGCTCACCAGACCTCCAGCTGCTTGGAGACTGAGAATACTGGTGTCAGGAGGCAGATCCGGGGTACTTATACCGGTGACATCAAAGAAGTGACGTTCTCAGTCTCCAAAGCTGCTGGAGGAGGTACAAGACTCCCAAAGGTTCAGGACTAGCCTGGAGGGACGCTAAGGAATACAGTATTTGCGTCTATAGCACATCTATCTCATTCCTGATAGTAACTAGGACAGAAAACTGATATGCCGTCTTGTATTAAATTCATTAATATTAACCTTTTCTATGTAATTCGGTTATGTTTATACTTTGCATGAAATTAAATATAATTACAATTTAATTGCCTTTGACTTTTTATTTGCGTTGCTATTTTTCTTATTAATTTTGGTGTTATAATATGAGACTAAATGACGGTATTATCTGACCGGTACGAAGTAACGCGGGATGAAGTGACACCAAATTGAGGGGAGAACAGGCACCCAAGAGATAGCACTGATAATAGCTTACCACATCAAGCATTTGTACTTCAAGAACTAAGAAACTAAGTGTAGCAGATCCATTCATTTAAAGGGGCTCATTATGGTGCTAAAAACTCAATATAAAGGAAACCCGAATCCTATATGAAACTTTGTGTGGCATTTTCACCTCTGTTTGTTAGGAATAGTATCAGTTTTTAATTTTCACCAAGCTTCCTTATGTTTATAAAGTCCCCTGGATCATAAATTCATCACATTTTTTGCATGTAACACCGTCAGTAGAGGTGGCACTATATGGTAATTGAGGAGTGGAGGAGTAGCTTAATTTTTTTTTTAGAGCATTGGCTTGGTAACCAAATGACCAGGGTTTGATTCCCTTGGGCATGTCACTTAATCCTCCATTCCCTTGGAAGAAACACCTGGCAATCTACTTCTAGTCACACTGCCAAGAAAGCCATGGCACTGTTGTGTTGCCAGAAGTCAGCACTGACCGCAAGACACTTTTTTGTCAGACAAATATCATTACCTTTGACCTAAGAGTTGGACCAACGGAGAGCTCTAGATGTTGTGTACGTAGATTTCAGTAAAGCCTTTGACACAGTTCTGCACAGGCGACTTATAAATACATTGAATGCACTAGGAGTGGACCCTATAGTGATTGACTGGGTTAGAAATTGGTTGAGTGGGAGGCAACAAGTAAATGGAGCTCACTCTTAGAAGAAGGATGTTACCAATGGTGTGCCACAGGTATCTGTCCTTGGTCCAATTCTTTTTTTATAAGTGATATTGCAGAAGGGCTATCAGGTAAGGTTTGCCCTTTTGCAGATATCATCAAAATCTGCAGTAGAGTAGCCACTCAAGAAGGAGTAGATAACATGAGGACGGATCTAGCAAAGCTTGAAGAATGGTGGAGAATTATTTAACACTAAAAAATCCAGGGTCATGCATTTGGGCTGCAAAAATCAAAGAGGGTGAAGTACTTCTGTCCACAAAAGAAGAGCACGAACTAGGGGTGATTCTTTCCAATGATCTTAAAGTGGCCTAACAGCTAGAAAAGATGATGGAGAAAGCCAGAAGAATGTTTGGGTGCACAGGGACAGGAATGGCCAACAGGAAGGAGGAGATGATCGTGTCTCTGTATAAGTCTTTGGTGAGATCTAATTTAGAATACTGAATGCAATTCTGGAAACCACATCTTCAAAAGGATATAAACAGTATAAACTCAGTACAGAAGGTGACTACAAAACTGGTTAGTGTGCTTCATCGTAAGGCATATGGGAACAGACTTAAAGATCTCAATATGTATGCTCTAAAAGAAAGACGGAAGAGGGGAGATAGGATAGAGACGCTTAAATACCTCCATGGCATAAATGCACAGGAGGACAGCCTCTTTCAATTGAAATAAAGCTCAAAATGAGGGGGCATAGGATGAAGGTGAAAGGAAACAGACTCGGGAGTAATTTTCAGAAATATTTCTTTATGGAAAGAGTGGTAGATGCATGGAATAGCCTCCCAGTGGAGGTAGTAGAGAAATACAGAATTCAAGAAAGCATGGGACAAACACAGCAAATCTCTACACAGTACCCCTTAATAAACATTTTGAGTTAGTCTCTCTCCTTGTTGTCTTCTAATCTCTATCTGCTGACATTTTTCTATGTTTCTTTCTTCACTGCTTACTCCATATCAGCCTATGCTGTCATAGCTCTCTCAGCAGGGGAACATATTAGCCATTCCTACCCAATGTTCCCTCTTATTTTTTGTAGGCTGTGTGCGCATAAAATATCAGCTGTGCAGCTTTTGAAGGAAGGTTAAATTTTTGTGCGCCACATAGCGACACTCGGACTTATATACTTTAAAATTTGACTACACGTCAGAATACAGTATATACACCATATTGATTGCACTAGAAAATATTGTAGAACTTGTGAAAACCATAAATACACAACAACTTTTAAATTTTAAGACGTCTGTGTTGTTTTCTATCAGAATCAGAACCGTAATTTTTGTGCGCTCTATTGTAAAGTATGTGCGCGCGCACACACGCACAGCTTAGAGGCAACAGTGCTTCTACCCCAGCTTGTGCCCAACTTGATACTTCCAGGCAAGCAATCTTCCTTTTTTCCTCTAGTACCCACAATGTAGAATCCGCTGTCTACATTTTTTGAGATTGGAAATATCAAATTAGAAATTTAAATCTGGCCTAAAAGCATATTATGAGCTAGCATTAGTGTTCTAAGCTGACTGGGGCCGATCAGTTATGGAAACATCATATTGGCAGATTTTCACAATTGTTTTAGCTCTTACTTCCACTGTATTGCTTTTGTAGAATGGAGAAGTAGCCTAGTAATTAAAGCAACAGCCTATTACCCAAGAAATCTGGGTTCAATTTCCCCGGGCACTCCTTGTGATCTTAGGCTAATCACGTTACCCTCCATAGCATTTCATTGCCTCAGAAGAAAAGGCCTAGCAATCCTTGCCAAGAAAACCCAGGGGCTGTTAGTTTGTCAAGAAATCAGCAATGATGTGAAGGCACTTAAAAAAAAAAAACACACCCAAAATACCTCACTCAATTACAAATGTGACCAAGAGACCAGTGTTTGATTCCCACTGGCACTCCTTGTGGACTAGAGATAATCATTCTAACCTCTGTTGCCTTGGGAAGAAAGGCTTGCAAATCTGCTTCTGTTCCCACCTTGTCTTCAAGAAAACCCAGGGACTGCTGGGTCTCCAGGAGTTAGCATTGGCTTGAGCACACACAAACAATTTCAATTTTTGTCATCTTTTTTTTTTTTTTTTAGTGCAGTCAAGTCAGTGCTGACTCCTGGTGCTTCTGGATTTTCTTGGTAATGTATCACTGAAAGTAGATTGCCAGGCCTTTTTTTCTGAGGCAATGGAGGGTAAAGTGACTCGCCCAAGGTCACAAGGAGTGCCAGTGGGAATCAAACCCTTGATCTTCTAGGTACTCGTTAATACCTAGAGTCGGCAGTGGTGCCAGAGTACTGGAGAGAGGCACATGTGATCCCCTTTACACAAAAGCGGAAGTAAGGATGTAGTTGAAAACTACAGGCTGGTTAGTTTAACCTCTGTGGTGAGTAAATTATTAGAAGTGCTAATAAAATAAAAAAAATAGTGAGGTTTCTAGAGTCCAGCAGATTACAGATCCAAGGCAGCATGGATTCACCAGAGGCAGGTCTTGTCAGACAGATTCGATTGATTTCTTTGAATGGGTGACCAGGGAGTTGGACCAAGGGAGAGCCCTAGATGTGGTGTATTTAGATTTTAGTAAAGCCTTTGACACTGTTCCACACAGGCGGCTTATAAACAAACTGAGAACCCTAGGGATGGACACTAAAGTTACTGCTTGGGTTAAAAACTGGTTGAGTGGGAGGCGACAAAGGGTACAGGTAAACAGAGCTCACTGAGGAGAGGGAGGTTACCAGTGCTGTGCCCCAGGGATCTGTCCTTGGTCCGATTTTTTTCAACATCTTTATTAGTGATATTGCGGAAGGGCTATTGGGTAAGGTTTCCCTCTTTGCAGATGATACCCAGGAAAGTGTAGATAACATGAGGAGGGATCTAGCTAAGCTTGAAGAATAATCGAGAATTTGGCAGCTGAGATTTAATGTTAAAAAATGCAAGGCCATGCATTTGGGCTGCAGCAATCCAAAGGAGCGATATAGTATAGGGGTGAAGTACTCCTGCCCACAAAAGAAGAACGGGTCTTAGGCATGATTGTGTCTGATGATCTTAAAGTAGCTAAACAGGTAGAAAAGGCAACTGCGAAAGCTAGAAAGATGCTTGGGTGCATAGGGAGAGGAATGGCCAGCAGAAGAAAGGAGGTGTTAGTGCCTCTGTATAGGTTTTTGGTGCGACCTCATTTGGAGTATTGTGTGCAATTCTGGAGACCACACCTACCAAAGGGTATAAACAGGTCGGAGTTGGTACAAAGGGTGGCTACTAAAATGGTTAGTGGTCTTTGTTATAAAGCATATGAGGACAGACTTAAGGATCTTAATAGGTATACTTTAGAAGAAAGGCAGGACAGAGGTGATATGGCTGAGAGGTTTAAATACCTCCATGGCATAAATGGACAGAAGGAGAGCCTCTTTCGATTGAAAGCAAGATCTGCTATGAGGGGACATAGGATGAGGGTGAAAGGGGATAGACTCAGGAGTAATATGCGGAAATATTTCTTTACGGAAATAGTGGTAGATGCGTGGAATAGTCTCTCAGTGGAAGTGGTAGAAATGATGACAGTATCTGAATTCAAAAAATCATGGGACAAACACAGAGGGTCTCTAAAGGGCAAAAGGGGACTGTTGTAGTGGTTGATATGGAAGGGCAGATTAGATAGGCCATGTGGTCTTTTTCTGCCATCATGTTTCTATGTTTCATGTTTCTCTAACCACTAGGCTAATCCTCCCCTTAGTCTATTGTTAACTGTTTTGCTGATGGCATAGTAAATATTAGTAAAGCACTATTAAAAAACTGTGGAAATGACTAATCTCCATTTGGAAGACTGCTCTATCTAAAATCTTGATTACCCTCTAATGATAACTGGGCCTCGGCGTCATACAGAAATAGAGTCAGAACTATAATTACTATGCTTTGCTTAACGTATTCCTAAACTAGTAATAACAAAACGTGAAAGTCTGTAAAAGCATCCTGCGATTGCCTAGATTTGCATTGCTCAAACCAAAACTTGGCACCCTGTGCTCTGGAATAGCTTGCACATGAAAAGAAAAAAAAAAGAGTAGATATCATCCATTTGCATTCTGGTAAATATTTAACAGCTTTGTTAGTCAGTTGACAGATTGAACAAAAATGTTATGGAAAGCAAAAAAGGAAGGGTGCATGCGAGTCCCTTTGTTTCAGTCATTCTGTAAGGTTATACCCAGGGCTCTTTGTCTCCCATGACTCTATGGATTTGGGAAGGTCTGCTAAATCTGTAAATTCCTGCAGAATTTACTACTCCCTGCAGAATCACCATGTCCATCAGGGACGGTTTTTGAGGGGCTGGTAGATTGGATGTCAGAGGAGGAAGGCCACACCCAAAGTCCAATGTATAGCCACACTGCACAGTCAGGCCTGGAACAACATCAGAGAACATAGTCCAATGGGGCAGACGCTTTCCTCCTCCTACCACATGATTAGCGAGGGAAAGAGGGACCCAAGAAGGACATTACAGAGGGGGAAGTTGGGAATTGAGGCAGAGAGGATAGGTGGTAGATAGGGGTTAGGTAAAAAAGGGGTGAAGTGTAAAGAAGGCACTGGGGAAGTTTATTTATTATTTATTTATCCAGTTTTCTATACTGCTTTATCCTTCAAAGTGGTTTACATTATGTATTACTACAAACAAGTACTGGATATATTCCCTCGTCCCCAAAGGGCTCACAATCTATGTGTACCTGAGGCAATGGAGGGTTAAGTGGCTTGCCCAGGGCCACAAGGAGGACTAGAAACCCCAGTCCCTCCAGCCTGAGATTGCTGTCCCCAGGTGGAACTTGAACACCCTCTGGCCTGAGGTACCATGTCCTAACCACTAATCCACTCCTCCCTACGATCACCCATGGTCACCCAACAAAGATCTCCGTTTTGCTGTTGGTGATCGTCCTGCCTGAACAGCTGAGTGTTGCAAGCTGAGTACTTTTGAGCAATTGTTTGTGGCCATTTGTTTCCCCTTCCAGTTAAGTTTGCTGTTTTCTGTTGCAGGAGAATTGGTACTGTTGAGTGGTGGTGAAATGATGGTGTTCACTCTTCTGTGGAAACGCTTTATTTTGCTGCGTTTTACTTATTTTATTGAAATATAATTGATAAAGATTTGGTCACCAAATTCAATAATAAAATTTATATATCGGAGAGTTTTTCTGGCTGTTGATGATGAACAAACGTATCCCATTCAGGCAGGCTTATGCTGTATAGAGAGATATGACAACTACTGAGGCCTTTTTTCTCCGTTTGAAAAGATTTTCTTTTTTTTTAATTTGAAAAAGTTAGTCATATATTTTGAATTAAGGTAGCTATTCGGGCAGACCGATGAAGTTGCTTAGTGTTTAGGAGTATAAGGTTTGACCTTGATAATTTACTTTAGTTGATTGTTAGAGTTATAATTTGTGTGTATATGACCTGGGGTTTTTTGGTTTATGAGTTTAAGTACTACCAGGGTGGGATTTGTTTTGATTGCAATATATGACCACCTCAAGGTCTTCGAGATTTCACAACAGATTTTACCTGAGGCTACCAAGTGCTAAAGGCAATCTTATTTTCTACTTTGGCCAATGTCTCCAACTAATAGAAGTTCCTAAATAGTAATTGTGATGTTTTTAGAAGAAAAAAATATTACCCTCTAAAAATAAATTTTTAAGTAGGTACTGCAGTTCATTTTAGCCTCAGCTTTGGTTTACTACATGTACAGTAGGTTACATGATAGTCCGCTATCACGTACACTATATATCATCTTTATGCTGCCCTCTGCTGGCAATGCTCAATATTCTCAGATGCCAGAGACACCTTAGGAAACATTTTTTTGTTCTCCTACTATGTAGCATGCCAAATATCTAAATAAATATTGAAAGTGGTTTCTGTGATGAGATAGGAATTCAATAAATATTTTTATATTATGAAGAATTAGCATAATTCTACAATTATAAAGATAGCTGTACTCAATACTCATTCCCCTGTGCTTTACCACTGGTAGAAATGTAAGCATCAACATTGCAAAGGTCAAATAGCACAGTTACTTACCTGTAACAGGTGATCTCTGGGAACAGCAGGAATAAGTCTTCACATATGGGTATCGTCGGTACCGATGGAGCCTGCGCGGGAACGCTCCCCAGCGTCCAGTAAGAAAGCTTTTGGGAGCATCCCACAGCACCTGCGCGCTGCCTTCCTGCCTTTCCCAACCGCCTCTCTCCAGTTCGAGTTTTAAAGCTGAGACAAAGAGAGAGGAAAGGAAAGACAGATAGAGAGATACAACTCCTAGGGGAGGTGGGTGGGTTGTGAAGACTTATTCCTGCTGTTCCCAGAGATCACCTGTTACAGGTAAGTAACTGTGCTATCTCCAGGAACAAGCAGGAATGAGTCTTCACATATGGGGACTCCCCAGCTGGAGATGCCAGGGAGATCCCCAAAGTTGTGAGTCCCTGAGAAGGGCTCTACCTTCCCCCATGGATCTCGGGCATCCAACCAGGGATGGGGGGTAGGAGTTGATTAGGTATGGAACAGGTGTTTGAGAACAGCCTGACCAAACAAGGCATCCCGGCGGGAGTCCTTGTCCAAGCAGTAATGGGCTGTGAAGGTATGAAACGAGGCCCAGGTGGCCGCTCGACAGATTTGGTCGATGGACACAGTTTAGATGAGCCATAGAGACTGCCATGGCTCTCACATTGTGAGCTGTGACATGGCCCTCCAGAGAAAGGTTCTTACTCTGGTAGGCGAAAGAAATACACTGAGCAATCCAATTTGACAGTGTTCTCTTAGAGACTGGAAGTCCTAAATGAGAGGGATCAAAAGCAACAAAGAGTTGAGAGGACTTTCTATGTTGCTGTGTCCTTTGTAAGTAAAAAGCAATCCAGGGTATGGAGATTCCTCTCTGCACTTGATGCATGAGGTCCTGGAAAAAAGACAGGTAAATACACCTCCTGGTTCAGATGAAAAGGTGAGACCACTTTAGGCATAAAGTGTGAATTGGTCCTGAGGACTACCTTGTCATGAAGGAACCTTGTATAAGGAGGATTAGCCACCAAGGCTTGCAGCTCACTGATGCGGCGAGCTGAGGTGACTGCAATGAGAAAAATAACCTTCCAGGAAAGGAATTTCAAGGAGGTAGTGGCTAAGGGTTCAAAGGGTGGCTTCATAAGCTGACCAAGAACTAGATTCAAATCCCATGCCACTGGAGGTGGTCTAATGGGAGGTTTAGTTAAAAGAAGGCCTCTCATGAATCTTGCAATAAGAGGATGAGAGGAAATAGGCTGTCCATTGAGAGGCTTGAGGGATGCTGAAATAGCACTCAAATGGACTCTTACTGAATTCGTTTTAAGGCCTGCATGGGATAAATGCAGCAAATACTCTAGTAAAGAATTCGGAGGTATTGCAAGGGGGTTAAGACCCTTCTTTGCAAACCAAATGGTAAACCTTTTCCATTTGAAAGCATAGGAACGTCTAGTGGAAGGCTTTCTGGAAGCATGAAGGATATCCTTCACTTGCTGAGGAAGATGCAAATCTTGAAGGTCTAGGCCTTCAGCAACCAGGCCCTGAGATGGAGAGACTGGGGATTTGGATGCCATAACGTCCCCTCCTCCTGGGACAGGAGGTCTGGAGCAGATCCCAAGTCCAGGGAAGGAGCTTGAGAGAGATGCAGAAGTAGAGGGTACCACACTTGGCGTGGCCAACATGGTGCTATGAGGATCATAGACCCTCGATCTCTCTGAAGCTTGAAAAGAGTTTTGGGAATTAGGGGAATGGGTGGAAAGGCGTAAAGGATGCCTTGACCCCAGTGAAGGAGGAAGGCATCCTTGGCCTGAACTCCCTGACACAGAATTCTGGAACAGAACCGGGGAAGTTTGGCATTCCACGGACTTGCAAAGAGGTCTATGTCCGGTGTTCCCCAAATCTGAAAGATTCTGGCTATCTGGTCCATATGGAGGGACCACTCGTGTGGAAGCAGAACTCGACTGAGTTTGTCTGCCCAAGAGTTTTGAACGCCTGGAAGATATATTGCCAGAAAATGAATTTGATGCTCTCTGGCGAAGGCCCACAATCTCAAAGCTTCATTGCAAAGCGACAGAGAGCCAGTCTCGCCCTGCTTGTTCACATAGAACATGGCTACTTGGTTGTCCGTGTGGATGAGGACTGTCTTGCAGCTGAGCAGGGTGTGGAAGACTAAGAGCTAGAAAAATTGCTCTGAGCTCCAAGAGGTTGATATGTAGAGAAATCTCCTGTGGAGACCAGATGCCCTGGGTGGAGAGATCTTGTAGATGAGCTCCCCAACCCCTTGGAGAGGGTTGTAAGGGTTGCTTGGGGTAACAACTGTTGAAAAGGGGACCCCAGCAACAGGTTTTGAGTGGACTTCCACCACTGGAGAGACCAAAAAAGGCGACTCGAGGTTGCTATTTTGTCTGATAGGCACCCTGATGCCTGGGTCCATTGGGTGGATAAAGTCCATTGAGCTGCCCTCATGTGAAGGCGAGTGTAAGGAACCACATGCACGGTGGATGCCATGTGGCCTAACAATTGTAACATCTCTCGAGCAGTTAAATGGGACTTTAACTGAATCTGGGAGGCTAACTGCACCAAGTGTAGGCAACGGGCCTGGGGAAGATAGGCTCTTGCAGTTGTGGTATCCAGCAAGGCCCCTATGAACTCTAGTGACTGAGTAGAGGTGAGATGGGATTTTGGGATGTTTATTACAAGTCCCTGATACTGAAGAACACGCCTTGTGCAGGCTAGGGAAGTCTGGGCCTCTGACTGGGATGGAGCTCGGATGAGCCAGTCGTCGGGATATGGGAATACGAATATTCCTAGAGTGCGTAGAAATGCAGCTACTACTGCCATGCATTTTGTGAACACTCTTGGTGCAGAGGCCAGACCGAAAGGAGTCACTCTGTATTGTTAGTGCTTTCCTTGATAAAGGAACCGAAAGAACCTTCTGTGTGTTGAATGGATGAGGACATGGGTGTACGCATCCTTGAGATCTAGAGAACAAAGACAATCCTGACTCTGAAGGTATGGAAGGAGAGCACCGAGAGAAATCATCTTGAATTTCTCCTTGCATAGAAACTTGTTCAATTCTCTAAGATCTAAAATGGGTCTGTAGCCCCTGATTTCTTTGGGATAAGAAAATAGGGGGAGTAGAACCCTGAGCCCTGTTGAAGGGGTACTTCTTCTATTGCCCCTTGGGCAAGAAGGGTAGCTATCTCCTGACCCAGAAGGTCGAGGAGAGATGTCTGAGAATTGAACTGTCTCACCATGGTGTGAGGAGGAAGGTTTAAGAAATGAAGCTTGTACCCCTCCCTTATGATGGAGAGGGTCCATTGCTCTGCTGTGATTTGTTCCATCTGGGAGCAAAGTGAGCTAACCTTCCTGGAATAGTGAGAGGCTCTGGTTCTTCTAGAGCCAGAAAGTCTAAGTTCTCTAGTTGTAAGTCAAAGGCCCTGAGGAGGCTGAGGCTGTTGGGCCGTAGCAGTCCTTGCAGCCTTAGGCTTGGCCTGTTTACGTTGTTGCTGACGCTTTGCAGCAAAATGACCTGCAAAAGATGTCTGTTGACCATAAACAGGATATCATCTCCCTTTTTTGGGATAAAAAGCCTTTTTGAACAACCTTTTTTTAACAGGAGCAGTAGACGACTTTGAAAGTCTATCTAAAGCAGAATTTTCAGCATCCATCTGAGTGGCCTTTGCTTGCCAATCCTTTCCAAAAAGGTTTTCACCTGTACAAGGAAGATTTCCTAATCCATCTTGGACCCAGGGTTCCAAATCAGAAGCTTGTAACCAAGCAACTCTGCGTGCCGCTATGGCAATAGCCAAGGCTCTGCTGGCACACTCAAAAGAGTCAAAGGCTGCACGGTTGGAAAATTTGGAAACATCCTGGGCATGTTTAAGCCAGGTGAGAAACTCCTCCCTTTTATCTTCTGAAATAAAAGGGGCTAAAGTCTGTAGATGATCTGTAACTTCTTTTAGAAACATCCCCATATAGAGAGACTATAGGAGTTGATTCTGACAGTAAGCATGTTGGCCTGGAAAACTTTCCGGCCAAAAGCATCTAAGGTTCTGCATTCTCTTCCTGGAGGATTAGAGGAGTGCCTTTTTGCACTCTAACTTCTTCATGGCAGACTCTACCACAATAGAGTGGTGAGGAAGTTGAGTCTTATGAAAGCCAGGACAGGGAGGAACACGGTACATGGTGTCCAACCTACGAGAATGAGGGGAGGTGGTGAGAGGAGTCTCCCATATGCCCAACATGTGATCATAAAGGATCTCATGAACTGATAAAGTAGCTGCCTCCTTAGGAGCCTTATGATATTGTAAAATATCCAATTGTTTGGCTCTAGGCTCTGACTCAGGGGCCACAGAGATGGAGAGGCCCCTGGCCACTTCCCTAATGAAGTCTTGGAAAGACAAGTCTTCTGGAGGAGACATTCTCCTTTTTGGAGAAGAAGGCTCCTGAGGAAGGAGTACCGATGCTTCGACAGAAGCCTCTGATTCATCAGAGTCCTCGGAGGAATAGAAGTATCGCCTGTCTCGATGCTCCTGCAGAGCCCGATACGCGTACCGAGTGGTATCGACATCGGGAGTGATCGGTACCGGTTCGGTACCGATGGGCATCCTAGGACAGGGTACCGCTTCAGTCGACACCGAAGCCGATGTCGATGCAATCAGTCCCGTTACCGGAACCGATATCGGTGCCGGTGCCGGAACCGGTACCGACAACGGAGTTTGTTGCAGTACCGGAGGCGTCGCAGCCTGTATGAATGCCGTAATGGCACGCTGCATGGTCAGAATATTCTGATCCATCGACGCCACCAATGTCTGGATGTTGATACCAGTGGAAACCACCGGTACCCCAGAACATGACAACAGGTGATCGGTTGAGGCCACACCATCGATGTCAACCTGTGTCTCCATAGATGAAGCTTTGGAAGCCGGGGCTTCCCGCCGGGGTAATTTTGCCGGTGTAGAATCCTCGAGGGCAAGCCCGGAGGCATCTCGATGCTTAGTGGGAGATCTACCCTTCAAGGACCGGCTGGACTTATGTTTGGTTACCTGAGATCCATGAGAGGAAGAAGCAGCCCTGGAAGACGTCGATGCCACCGAAGCTGCATCAGAGGGAAACAGGGTACTGAGCTTAGCCGCTCGGTTCTGTCGACCTCTTTTAGACATCATGGAACAGGACGCACAATCCGTGATGGAATGGTCAGGACCCAAACATTTTAGACACCAGTCATGGGTGTCGGTGACAGAAATAGTACCGCTGCACTTCGTGCACTTTTTAAACCCGGAGGTGGGCTTTTCCATGAGGAAAAATACTTCCCAGGCCTAAGGCCGAAGAAAAAAATTGCACAGAAGTGGGAAACGGTAGATTTAGTTGTTTTTTTTTTTAAGAAAGAAAGAAAAGACCGGCGGTACCGGTCCGACGTCAAAGAAGGCAGACGCGAGACCAAAGAACTAGAAAATAAAGAAATTCTTCAGCGGTGACAGGAACACGACCTGCTGGCTCCGTGGAAAAGAAGAACTGGAGAGAGGCGGTTGGGAAAGGCGGGAAGGCAGCGCGCAGGCGCTGTGGGATGCTCCCAAAAGCTTTCTTACTGGACGCTGGGGAGCGTTCCCGCGCAGGCTCCGTCGGTACCGACGATACCCATATGTGAAGACTCATTCCTGCTTGTTCCTGGAGATCAGCATTTATATAAAGCATCAGCAGGAGCATCTGTCATTCACATATAAAAGGGCTCGCTAAGTACAACAGAAATTTTATTGTTAACACCAGTATTCTGCAAACTTCTCCTACTAATCCAATTTAACATCTGAGTTTGATCTCCTTTTACAAGTTAACTCTGTCATGACAACCACCACAAAAGCAAGCCTTCCCCTTCCCTTTTCTGAGAGTGGTCAACTAGCTTGAGTGACAACCAGTTCAGTTTTCCACCAGAAAAAGAACTTCCCAATTCTTTCATTGGAACCCCATAGCCAGTTGAGTTTTCAGGATCTTCACAACTGTTACTGTAAACAGTGGTAGAAAACAACTTTTTAAAATGTTCCTCTCTGAAGGTGGAAGGGCCATCCAGAGGCTCCCCCCCCCCACACCGATGCAGCCCCAACCCAGAAAAAGGCTGTCCCAGCAATCCCATGCTCAAACCCAGAAGTGGATCAGTTGGCTGCTATGAAAGAAGTGCATACCAAAAATTGCTCAATTACTGAACGATTGGTCAATACCCCAAAAATAACAAAAAATCCCTCATGTATCAATGTAGGTGATCAAAAAACTTTCTCCTTTTTATACTAATTCAAAAACAATATCTTAAATAACCGAGGTCTCAGACTTGTTGGCTCTGCCATTGGGACTCTCATCCGTTTTCAAAGCAGATTGCCCATTTGCATCAATGACCTCTAAGAACTCAGCAGGTAACCACACTCAGGTACATATACACTTTTCACAAAAAGCACTATTATTGTACTTACCTGAATGGCCTGAGTACACCCACTGGTATGGGACAGTTTAAGGATCCCGACGCCCTTCACAGGTACCAATCACGCGTTTCATAGCTGTACTTTCATCAGGGGATCACTCCAAAACAAACGTCCATAGTTCTTCTGGTTAATATTCTAAAACAGTTACCGCTGCCCGCGTTTCAATTGAGCAGGTAAAAGAAAGGATAGTCACCGGAGAACTGCAGGCAGCGGTAACTGTTTTGGAATATTAATGAGGGAGGAGTAGCCTAGTGGTTGGGGCAAAGTACTTCAGGCCGGAAGGTCGGGGGTTCAAATCCCACTAGAGGACAGCAACCTTGGGCCAGAAGGACTGGGGTTTCTAGTCCCACAGATGCTCCTTGTGGTCTTGGACAAGCCACTTAACCCTCCATTGCCCATGTTCCCTGTAAGTATTAGTGTATGTGTCTCATATCCCCGCGTGTTAAATGTATCCCCCAATTGTGTTGTGACCGCTTTGATTGAAGGATAAGGCGGTATACAAAACTGTCTAAATAATAAATAAAATAACCAGAAGAACTATGGACGTTTGTTTTGGAGTGATCCCCTGATGAAAGTACAGCTATGAAACGTGTGATTGGTACCTGTGAAGGGCGTCGGGATCCTTAAACTGTCCCATACCAGTGGGTGTACTCAGGCCATTCAGATAAGTACAATAATAGTGCTTTTTGTGAAAAGTGTATATGTACCTGAGTGTGGTTACCTGCTGAGTTCTTAGGGTCATTGATGCAAATGGGCAATCTGTTTTGAAAATGGACGAGAGTCCCAATGGCAGAGCCAACAAGTCTGAGACCTCGGTTATTTAAGATATTGTTTTTGAATTAGTATAAAATGGAGAAAGTTTTTTGATCACCTACATTGATACATGAATGAAAAGTGCAGGCAGAAGCAGCTGCTGCCTTGAAAAGCTGGAGTGCCACAACTACAGCAATAGATGGACCCAGGTGAGAGAGGAAGAGCAATGGTAGACCTCAGCAGCAGCTGCTCTAAAGAAAGCACCGCCGGTGGGAGCAGGGCATCAAGGGAGAGGTAGAGCCATGCCAAAGAGAAGTATTGTCCCCATCGGGAATCTCAAAGGGACTTTGACCCCAGAAAAAAGGAGAAAGAAGAGAAGGGATTCTAACCTTCCCTTCCCCCATGGGAGACAGCAGCGAGAGACAGGAGTGCTGCTGCAATACAGAAGAGACTCCCTTCCTACAGCTACCAGCTGAAGACAAAGGGCAGAAGCAGTAAGATACCTCCCGTCCCTCAGAGCAGCATCAGAGGGCAGGCAGAGATGGGGCACCCGCAGCAGCAGTGATAACCAGGGAAGAATAGCAGAAGAGCCCTGGAGGGCCAGAGACAGGAGGGCCACCCCACAACAACCACTCTGAGGGAAAAAACTACTCCAGGACTCTAGACACAGCCAGGGATCAGGAAAAGCTCAATGCCCTGCAGGCAGAGGAAGTGACGCAAGAGGGACAAAGATCATTCCCACAGAAGCAGAGAAGAGAATCGAAGATCAAATAAAGTCAAATAAAAGTTAGGAGAAGATGAATGAGAAACCCATGGAGTCCATGTTTGCTACAGTGAAGATATAGACAACACATGGAGGACAGGCCCTGATTTAAGCATAGGCAATGTAGGCAACTACCTAGGGTGGCAAATTCTGAAGACATCAAATACCTACGTCAAAGAGAAGTCTGCTCCCATATGCATCTGCGGCTTCAAAGGGGCGCCACTGTGGCACTGTATCCATCCTCTGCTCCTCTTATGGCTCTCCAGCCTCTGAGATTTCTACCACCCCCTGCCACTCCACTACTCTCTAGAACCTGCTGTCTGATCTTGTTTATGGGTGCCAAAATATTAAAACTGGTCATGGTGGAGGCTTGTACTGATATGGGAAGCACATGCTTGAAGATGAAAGGGCCCATATGCAAGAGACTAAAAATCCCATGGAGAGGGAGGAAGCAGTGCAGAAGAAGATATGAAACCCCTCAGTGTGAGGCGAGAGAAATACTTGGAGATAAAGGAAGCAGCAGCAGTGGAGTGCTGAAATAAAGAAGCAAAGCAAGTGAAGAGCAGGCAGCAGGAGCAGAAGGGAGTTCATCCAGTAGAAGAAACAGGGGAGGCCCGAGCAGAAGCTGAGAGCTGACTGTTGAGTACAGAGGTGAAGACCAGCTCAGAGGGTGCAGGAATCTGTCTGGAGTGCATGAAAAGCTGTCCCAAAGCAAAGCGGCCAGAGTCAGGGCCATACCAAGGACTGTGCGAGCGGTGCTGCCGCACAGGGCGCAAAAACAGAAGGGATAAGATATGCCATACTGGGTCAGACCAAGGTCCATCAAGCCCAGCATTCTGCCTCCAACAGTGGCCAATCTAGGTCACACGTACCCAGCAGTTTCCCTAAGAGACACAAGTTCCACAATGGAGGGAAGAGTGGCCTAGTGGTTGGGGCAAGGTACTACAGGCCGAAAGGTCGGTGGTTCAAATCCCACTAGAGGACAGCAACCTTGGGCTGGAAGGACTGGGGTTTCTAGTCCCACAGGTGCTCCTTGTGGTATTGGGCAAGCCACTTAACCCTCCATTGCCCATGTTCCCTGTAAGTATTAGTGTATGTGTCTCATATCCCCCTTGTGTTAAATGTATCCCCCAACCGCTTTGACCCGGTGAAAAGCGGGATATAAATGCAGCTAAATAAATAAAAATAAATAAATAAATAAATGCTTGTACTGGGTCAAGCATTGACATCTTCGGTCACTTCTTAACAATGGTTTATGGACCTTTCCTCCAGGAACTTGTCCAAACCTTTTTTAAACCCAGCTACACTAACAGCCTTTACTACATCCTCCGGTAACAAATTCCAGAGTTTGATTACACGTTGAGTGAAAAAATATTTTCTTTTATTAGTCTTGAATAGTTTACCCTGTAGCTTCATTGCATGTCCCCTAGTCTTTCTATATTCTGATAAGGTAAACAATCGATCTACGTTTACCCGTTCCACTCCGTTCATTAATTTATAGACTTCTATCATATCTCCCCTCAGCCGTCTGTTTTCCAGGTTAAAGAGCCCTAACCCTTTTAGCCTTTCTTCACAGGAGTATTCCTCCATCCCCTTTACCATTCTGGTGGCTCTTCTCTGAACCTTTTCCAAAATCGCTATATCCTTTTTAAGATACGGCGACCAGAATTGCACACAATATTCAAGCTGCAGTCTCACCATGGAACGATATAGAGGCATTATAATATCTTTTGTTTTATTTTCCATTCCTTTCCTTATCATACCTAGCATTCTATTTGCTTTCTTGGCCGCCGCTGCACACTGGGCCGAGGGTTCTAACATGGTATCCACAATGACGCCTAAATCTTTTTCCTGGGTGGTGGTTCCTAATGTGGAACCTTGCATCGTGTAACCATAGTTTGGGTTGTTCTTCCCTAGGTGCATAACCTTGCACTTGTCCACATTAAATTTCATCTGCCATTTTGATGCCCAGTCTTCCAATTTATCAAGATCCTCTTGCAATTTTCCACAATACTCTTGGGTTTTAACAACTTTAAATAGTTTTGTGTCATCTGCAAATTTGATAACCTCTCGTTATTCCACTTTCCAGGTCATTTATGAATATGTCAAAAAGCAGCGGACCCAGCACAGATCCCTGGGGTACACCACTATTCACTTTTCTCCATTGGGAAAATTGGCCATTTAGCCCTACCCTCTGCTTTCTATCTTTTAACCAGTTCCTGATCCACAATAGTACACTGCCTCCTATCCCATGACTCTTTAGTTTTGCCAAAAGTCTCTGATGAGGGACCTTGTCAAAGGCTTTCTGAAAGTCCAGATACACAATATCAACCGACTCACCTTTGTCCACCTGTTTATTCACTCCTTCAAAAAAACATAACAGATTAGTAAGACAAGATCTTCCTTGTCTAAAGCCATGTTGGCTGTCTCCCATTAGGTTGTGACTATCTACATGCTGAGTAATTTTATTCTTTATGATGGTTTCTACCATTTTTCCCGGTACTGACGTCAGTCTCACCTGTCTGTAGTTTCCCGGATCACCCCTGGAACCCTTTTTAAAAATTGGTGTTACATTGGCGATCCTCCAATCTTCAGGTATTAGAGATTATTTTAATGATAGTTCATCACTAGGCTTCCATGAAGCCCAACAAAAGCGAGCTCCTGCATGTGGATGGGTGGGAGGGGCTAGGCTTGCGCATCGCACAGGATCCATTTATAGCTTGGTTCGTGCCTGACCAGAGTGACAAGAGTGAACACTGCACACAGACCAGAGGCTGATTTGTTGCTGTGGGAAGCTAACACTGTTGGAGCCTTAGCAGGTGGATCAGTTGAGGAAACTCAGACAGAGAAAGACTGGGCTGAGGTGTTGCTGGGAGAGAAAGAGAAATCTGGGATCCGAGCAGAAGAGAAACCAGAGCCAGTGTAAGGTAAAATGCTGTGTGAAAAGAAAGACTGCAGGAAAATCTTGTGCTCACATTACACCTAGTTAAGGGCACTAAAAGTTATATTTATTTACTTGTTAGGAAGAATAGTGTAGTTACTCACCTGTAACAGGTGATCTCCGGGAACAGCATGAAGTCAGTCTTCACATATGGGTATTGATGGTACCGACAGAGCCTGCACAGGAACGCTCCCCAGCGCCCAATAGGAAAGCTTTTGGGAGCATCCCACTGCGCCTGCGTCACTGCCTTCCTGCCTTTCCAACTCTCCCTCTTCAGTTGAGTTTATAGCCGAGGCAAAGGAGAGAAGGAGAGATAGAGAAAGCACAGTTACTTACCTGTAACAGGTGATCTCTGGGAACAGCAGGAATAAGTCTTCACATATGGGTACGTCGGTACCGATGGAGTCTGCGTGGGAACGCTTCCCAGCATCCAATCAGAACACTTTTGGAAGCATCCCAAAACGCCTGCGTGCTGCCTTCCCGCCTTTCCCAACTGCCTCTCCTCAGTTAAGTTTTAAAGCTGAGGCAAAGAGAGAGAGAGAGCAAGGAAGGGAAAAACAGAGATAGAGAAATGCAACTCCTAGGGGAGGTGGGTGGGTTGTGAAGACTTATTCCTGCTGTTCCCAGAGATCACCTGTTACAGGTAAGTAACTGTGCTATCTCCAGGAACAAGCAGGAATGAGTCTTCACATATGGGGGACTCCCAAGCTGAGATGCCCAGAGGGAGTCCTAGCATGTTGCGAATCTAGAAAGAGCCATGCTGCTACTCAGAACCTCAGGCATCCTGGGGATGGAGGGTAGGAGTTGAATACAGAAAAGGTGCTGTGGAACAGCTGGACTAGAACAGGATTTCTTTAGAGGAAGACCCTGTATAGAGGGCATTTAGTAGTAAAATATTGTAATATGGGCCTTCCTTGTTGGCATTGCAAAAGTCTACTGAGGTTCATATGGATCTGTTAGAAGAGCCAGTGAAAAACCTCAAGGAGTACCCTCACTGAGAAGTAGAGGTAATAAAAGTAGAAAAAACAAGTGGCGGTCAGAACCCTCCAGGGTGAGAAATAGCCCCAGGGGAAACTGGGGTAGTATAAAGAGGTAGGGCTTCAGCGGAAGACGCAGAAGGTACTATTGGACAAAGCTTAAGCTGTTTTGGTCCAAGAACAGTACAATCCTAGGACCAAAAGAAAAAAAAAAAAAAAGAGTCTGACCCATCTAGACTGGCAATGGATCAGTCCATGTAGGAGAGAAAGGGTATGGAGACCCCTGTATCAGATAAGAAGTAAGGACAGACTTAGGAAACGCTAAGCTTTAGATTAGCTGAAGTTCCGCAATGTCTTTCCTAAATGGGGTCAAATAGGAAAAAAAAAGGAACATGGAGAGCTTCAGAGGTACCTAACCCTGAAAGGTTATGGTAAGGAAAAAGTTTGTTAATTACCACAGGAAGTGGTTATATGTGTAGAATCCTAAGTATGCTGGCACAGCATTGATAGGGGTAGTGCCCATCTGTCAGGATCATTTAGGAATGTATGGATATCTGAACCTAAATAGACAGATAGATAAGTATGTGGATACATATCTACCTAAAAGATATATCTTCTGCCCATACATATCTCTCTCTATATATATATATATATACACATATAGGGTATATATGCATATATATATAGAGAGAGAGATATGTATGGGCAGAAGATACACAGATATAGATAGATACATACATATGTATATGAATATGTAGGCATATAGACACATGTCTCCAGGTATGTGGATGGAGAGATGCCTATAGAATTAGATCCCCCTAGGAATATGGGGAGAGAGAAAGATTCATCTAATAGCAAGAAGGGTGATACCTGCTTGAATAGATGCATAGAGAATCTTCTTTCCCCGGTTATGACTGAGAGAGTCAGAGGAATG
This sequence comes from Ichthyophis bannanicus, assembly GCA_033557465.1. NCBI lineage: Eukaryota > Metazoa > Chordata > Amphibia > Gymnophiona > Ichthyophiidae > Ichthyophis > Ichthyophis bannanicus. The sequence continues at coordinate 143,773,868 of CM066032.1, forward strand.
GTTTCCCTGACAAGAAGGAATCTAGATTCCTTTCAGAAATCGAGCTCTTGAATAACCAGGAGAGCCTACGTGAAAAATGCAGAGGATAACTTCAGTCTGCAGGCAGCAAGTCCAGATCTCTCCAGAACTGCAATATGGTGATTGGATAGAGGGCGCCAGTGGAATAAGATACCATAGTGACCGGCCTATAAGGGCAAGATGGGTATCAGGCATCCTTGAGCTGCCACTGAAAGAAAACTATCTCTGGAGAGAGTCCAAAGGAGATATGGGCCAAGCCAGGGAATTGGCCATTGTTTAGGTTTTCACGTGATGAAAGGCCTGTGTCTTATGTCTCAAAAGAGATTTTAGATGAGATGGTAAGGGTAGGGAACACCTACCAGCCATGAGAACATGACTGGGGGAACCCCTCCTAACCAGCTGAGGTTATCTGCTAGGCAGAATATTAATGCTCTCTAGCAAGGGCCCATAGTGCAAATCTACTCTGTAGAGTTGCAGAGAGCATACTGCAGGTTGGTTAGAAGAAAAAACTGACTGTTTAAAGCCAGTGGGTAACAAACTATTCTGCCAAGGACAAGGGGGCAAAGAATAGAAGTTAACCAACCAGTCTGTGATAATAGGGTTTCCAAACAAGGTTAATAACCTGTTTGAGGTTTAGCACTGAGGCTAGAAGGATTACTAGTGGAGGGGAAACCCTGGTTGTGTGGTGAACAGAACCAGTGGCTTAACCACTAGGAATTGCTGTATCTGCAGCAACTACCAGGGCAACGGAAGTAAATTTCTTTTCCCCTGCTTTTTTAGATTGGGAAAAACGAAACAGACATAGAAGGACTTCCTATTGTCTGATGAGCTGCCCTAAGGTGCTAAAGGGGGAGACAACTCTAGAAGGGAGAATCCCCCTGTGGAATAGGTAGAGGACCATAGGGGCTTACCAGTGTAAAAGAACCACTCTTACAAACTGAATGTTGTAGTAAGAGGGAGGTAAGAGAGTTGGAGACTGACTATGCAGGAAGTCTCTGAAAGGTAAGATGATACATGCCAGTACAGGGAAAAAACTGTCTTATTGATAGTTGTCACTTCTCCTTTCCCCAAAGAGGAAGAGAAACCTGTTAACTATGGGCATGATCATCATAAAGACTCAGAGTAAAAGAAAAGCTGTCTCGTGAAGAGATATCTAGAAAAGGTTAGGATAAACCACACCTATCCTCAAACAGCTCCATTGGCTCCCTATACACGGAAGACTTACATTCAAAACCCTCATTCTCACATTTAAGGCCTTAAATGGTTTATCGTCCACATCACTTACCGCACTCATCCAATCCGTTCCATCAAATAGAAATAGGAGACATGCAGCATTAAACTCACTAACAACCCCAAAGGCTATTACAACGTGCAGCCTATCAACATCAAACAGAGCTTTCATGTTTAGCGCACCAAAATACTGGAATTCTCTCCCACCTGATCTCCGTGCCATAACCGACCTAACCCAGTTCAGAAAAGCCCTTAAATTGCACCTTTTCATCAAATACTACCCCACATGAACCGTAACATAACAACCTCACCCCAGCACATTCCACAATATCCCTCTTGTCCCAAGCACCCCTGCTAATTCTATGTAAATAGTTTGAGCATGTTATCTAGCTAATAGATTATATACTCCATGTAAATAGTTATCCCATGTTATCCAAGTTGACACTCCTGTTATATGTAATACCAAACAGCCTGTTGTTCTGGTTTCTTTCTGTTATTTGTAAACCGCGCTGATGTCAAAGAGTGCGGTATATAAGAAGTTGAAATAAATAAATAAATAAATAAAAATAAATAAAATTAGTGCAGATACTTCAAGTGAAAAAAAGCTACTCCAACCACCAACCAAGAGAGGTAATGATGATCTATTTGAAACCCTGCAACTGCTGGGTTTGCTGACCCTGATGAGGTTGTGGTTTCTTCAGACCAGGGCGATGTTTCCCCTGTTTGGAAACATCTGTATGATGGGCAGAAGATGGATAAAACTTTCTCCCCCTAAGGGAAGAAAGTTTGGTAGGACATTTCCTACCAACTGGGAAAGAGGAAGGCGTAGAACAGCCTCTGGAAACAGGAATGTCAGTGGTTAACTGAGCAACTTGGAGTAAAGACTCCTTGTTAAAGAGATTTTCTCCAGTGCAAGGAGTATTTCCCAGTCTTTCTTGTGCCCATTTGTCCAAGCCTGAAACCTGGAGCCAGGCTTTATGTCGTGCCTCTATAGCTATAGCAGACGTTCTGCTAACAGACTCGAAGGAGTCTAGGGAAGCACAAGTAAGGAACCTAGAGATATTTTGAGCATGACTAACCAGTAAGGAATAGTCTGCAGTTTTGGGCTCTTGAAGAAAAGGAGTCAAAAACAGTAATTTCTTTGTGACCTCTTCAAGAGATAAACCCATATAGAAAATATATGAGAGAATTCTTGCTGAAAGCATGGATGCCTGGAAGGTTTGGCGTCCAAAGGCATCTAAAGTCTTAGACTCACGACCTGGTGGATAAGAAGAGTGCTTTTTAGTACTCTTAATCCGCCTCATTGCTGATTCTACAACAAATGAATGATGAGGAAGTTGAGTCCTTTGAAAACCTGGAGAGGGGGGCACCTGATATAGAAGATCAGTTGCCCTAGAAGGTGGGGGTACCGTTAAAGGAGCTTCCCACATTTGTAGGAGATGATCCTGTAAGGAATGATGCAAAGGAAGCATGATGTTCTCCTTTGCTCTCCCAGGAATATACAGGGATTCTGCATTCCCTTGTATAGGATCCTGTCCAGGTATAGAAATGGCAAGTGATTTTGCCATATCCAGGAGAAAAGCTTGAAAAGAAAAATCCCCAGAGGGAAATCCTTTTGGACAGGCTAGATCTGTTGAAGAACTAGCATTGGCACCCAGGGATCTATCCAACTTTATAGGAATATAAGATCCTGAATGGTTGAGTATGGGATCCTTAGGAGGATGGTTGCCGGTACCGTAGGAGGTCGGGACCAGCAACAGTCGGTAGCATATCGTCCATGCCAGGAATCGATTCCAGACTCGGTATCGAGGGAAACGAGCCTGATGAAAGAAGCATGGAAGGTACCAACAACGATGGTAAAAAGCATACCGGTACCGACTCCGGTATCGTATCCAATACCGGTGGAAGAAGGCCAGCCGGTGACGGCTCTAACGGTATCGAAAGAACCGTCAATGCCGAACATGGACCATCGGAACCGTGCCTTCGGTACCGTTTAGTGTCGGTACCAAGGCAAGTCGGTACCCAGTCCTCCAGACTGGAGATCGATTCCAGACTCGGCATCGAAGGAAGCGAGTCTATCGATGCAGATCTGGAGGGTACCGACATCGGTACTAGTACCGATACCGAAAGGTCGGTCTGCAGTGTATCCACTGGCCCCGTAGGTACCGAGGACACCAGACTACGACCCTTGGTGAGGAATGTTCCATCCAAACACCATTGCCAATGCCAGGGTATCGGTACCGCTCGATGCGGATGCCACCACCGAGCATGGCTCAGGTATGTTCTGTGAGGGGTGAACCTCAGGAACAACCTGAAACCCCACACAGGCTTTGGAGGCTGAAGACTCCCACCGGGGTTTTAAAGCCAGTGTGTTCTTGAGGGCAAGGCCAGAGGCATCTCTATGCTGTGCATGAGATCTACCACTCGAGGACTGGCTAGTCTTAAGAGACTATTTTTGGGTTACTTGATCCCGTGTAGAAGAGGTGGTCGGTGCCCTGAAGTTGGATGGGGACCGCATATCGAGAGGAACTCGATGCTGAAGACTTCTTCCCACAATACTATTGCAGGAGGGACACTCTGGAGGAAAATGGTCAGGACCCAAGCAGGATAGACACCAATTATGAGTGTCTAAAATAAGTTTTTTACCGCCACAGTTTGAACATTTCTTAGGAATAGTGGCTGGCGTTTCCATGAGGAAAAAAGGGGTAGGCCTAGAAGGCCGGGAAAACCCAGTCAGGTACTAAGAGGGAAAAAGTTATTCCCTAACAGGAATAGATTGAAGAAAAAAAGAAACACCGGCGGTACCGGTGGCGTCGGGGAAGGCAGCCGCGACCACAAGAAAACTAAAAAATAAAAGAAGAATTTTCTGCGGTGACAGAAGGACGTCCTGTCGGCTCCGCGGAAAAACGAAAACTGAGGAGAGGCAGTTGGGAAAGGCGGGAAGGCAGCACGCAGGCGTGTTGGGATGCTTCCAAAAGCGTTCTGATTGGACGCTGGGAAGCGTTCCCGCGCAGACTCCTTCGGTACCGACGTACCCATATGTGAAGACTCATTCCTGCTTGTTCCTGGAGATAGACAACTCCTAGGGAAGGTGGGTGGGTTGTGAAGACTAAATTCCTGCTGTTCCCGGAGATCATCCATTACAGGTGAGTAACTATGCTATCTCCAGGAACAAGCAGTAATGTAGTCTTCACATATGGAGAATCCCCAGCTTAGAGATGCCAGGGAGATGACCCCAGAAAGCTGCGAAACCCAGGTTGAGATGGATCATGCTTCCTCTCAAGGATCTCTGGCATCGAAACCCGGGACGGAGGATAGGAGTTGTTCTAAGTCTGAAAGAGATGCTGGAGAACAGCCTGGCCAAACAAAGAGTAGCCGCCTAGTGGTTAGGACACAGTACCTCAGGCCAGGGGTTCAAGTCCCACCTGGGGACAGCAATTTCAGGCCGAAGGGACTGGGGTTTCTAATCCTATAGGCACTCCTTGTGGCCTTGGGCAAGCCACTTAACCCTCCATTCCCTCAGGTACACATAGATTGTGAGCCCTTTGGGGACAAGGGAATGTATCCAGTATATGTTTGTAATGATTACATAATGCAAACCGCTTTAATTGAAGGATAAGGTGGTATAGAAAACGGGTTAAATAAATAAATAAATAAATAGAAATCCTGACTGGAGTCCTTGTCCAAGCAGTAATGGGCTGCAAAGGTGTGGACCAATGACCAAGTGGCTGCTTTGCAGATGACACAGAGTGAAGGTTGGCCATAGAAACAGTCATTGCTCTCACATTGTGAGCTGTGACATGACCTTCAAGAGAAAGTCCCTTACTCTCATAGGTAAAGGATATGCAGTCTGCAATCCACTTAGAGAGAGTTCTCTTGGAAACTGGTAAACCCAGGTGACTCGAGTCAAAGGCAACAAAAAGTTGTGAAGCTTTTCTATGTTGCCTGGTCCTCTGAAGGTAAAAAGCTAAAGCTCTTTTACAATCTAGAGTGTGAAGATTCCTTTCTGCACTAGAGGCGCGAGGCCTAGGAAAGAAGACAGGAAGGTAAACCGACTGGTTTAAATGAAAAGGCGAAACCAGAAACCACCTTTGGCATGAAGTGAGGATGAGTCCTAAGAACTACTTTATCATGCTGGAACCTTGTATAAGGAGGATCAGCCACTAAAGCCTGCAGCTCACTGATGGGTCTTGCAGAAGTGAGAGCAATTAGGAAGATTACTTTCCAGGAAAGAAACTTCAGAGATGTAGTGGCCAAGGGTTCGAAGGGCGGTTTCATGAGCTCCCCAAGGACAAGATTCAAATCCCATGCTATGGGTGGTAGCTTAATGGGAGGATTAGTCAAGAGTAGACCTCTCATAAACCTTGCTACAAGCAGTTGAGAGGAAACAGGTTGTCCATCTAAGGGCTTGTGGAAAGCTGCAATGGCACTAAGGTGGACCCTTACTGAATTGGTCTTAAGACCAGAGGATGATAAATGGAGGAGATACTCCAGTAACGCCTCCACTGGCACTGAAAAGGGATTAAGTTCCTTTTTAGAACACCAGATGGAGAATCTTTTCCACTTAAAGGCGTAGGCCCGCCGTGTGGAAGGTTTTCTTGAAGCCAAAAGGATATCCTTAACCTGTTGAGAAAGGTTGATATCCTGGAATTCTAGGCCCTCAGCAGCCACACCCTGAGGTGTAGAGACTGAGGATTTGCGCGCAATAGCGTCCCGTTCTCCTGGGAAAGAAGATCTGGAGCACATCCCAACTCCAGCGGTCTGGCTTGAGAGACACATAGAAGCAGACGATACCACGTTTGTCGTGGCCAGCATGGGGCTATGAGGATCATATGGCCCCTATCTCTCTGAAGCTTGAACAGAGTTTTGGAAATGAGGGGAATGGGTGGGAAGGCATAGAGGAAGTCCTGATCCCAGTGGAGGTGGAAAGCATCCCTTGCCCGACAGTTTTGAGCCAGAATTCGGGAGCAGAACTGGGGAAGTTTGGCATTCTGAGGACTTGCAAAGAGGTCTATATCTGGAGTTCCCCAGATCTAAAAAATTCTAGCAATTTGCTCTGGATTTAGAGACCACTCGTGTGGCAGTAGTACTCGACTGAGTTTGTCTGCCAAAAGATTGTGTATGCCTGGAAGATACACCACTAGTGGGTGGATTTGAAGATCCCTGGCGAATGCCCAGAGGCGTAGAGCTTCGTTGCACAACGCTTGAGACCCCATCCCTCCCTGCTTGTTCACATAGAACATGGCTACTTGATTGTCGGTCTGGACCAGAACTGTCTTGTAGCTGTGGTGGGCCTGAAATATTTGAAGAGCATAGAAGATGGCTCTGAGTTCCAGGAGGTTTATATGAAGACAAGCCTCTTGCTGGGTTCAGAGACCATGAGTGGAGAGATTGTCCAAGTGAGCCCCCCCCAGCTTAACTTGGACGTATCCGTCGTCAAGGTGGCTTGGTGTAGTGGCTGCTGGAAAGGAGAGCCTATGAGAAGGTTTTCCAGCGATTGCCACCACTGTAGGGACATGTCTAGTTTCTGATTTTGTCCGTCAGGCAATCTGAGGCCTGTGTCCACTGAGAGGATAGGATCCACTGGGCTGCCCGCATATGAAGGCGAGCATAGGGAACCACATGGACAGTGGATGCCATATGCCCCAGCAGCTGAAGCATTTCTCGAGCAGGTAGCAGAGTTTTCATAGCTGTTTGAGATGCCAGCTGGAGTATTTTAAGACAACATAGCTGTGGTAGGAAAGCCTTTGACTGCCTTGTGTCTAGTCGAGCCCCTATGAACTCTAGCGACTGCGAAGGGGTGAGATGAAATTTTGGAAGGTTTATGACCAGTCCCAAGTACTGCAGGATTTGCATTGTGCGTGAGAGCGCGAAGCTGGCTTCTGGAGCTGTTGATGCTCAGATGAGCCAGTCGTCTAAGTAGGGGAAGACGAATATCCCCAGAGTTCTCAGGAATGTTGCTACCACTGCCATGCATTTTGTGAAGACTCTTGGGGCAGAAGCCAGTCCGAAGGGTAGAACCCTGTACTGGTAATGTCTTCCTTGAAAAAGGAATCGAAGAAATCTCCTGTGATCTGTATGAATGAGAATATGCGCTTATGCATCCTTTAGATTTAGAGAAAATAGCCAATCCTGACTCTGAATGTAAGGAAGAAGTGTTCCGAGGGAGATCATTTTGAACTCTTCTCGGAACAGATACTTGTTCAACTCTGAGGTCCAGTATGGGTCTGTATCCCCCTGTTTTCTTTGGAATGAGGAAGTAGGGGGGAGTAGAAACCCATGCCCTGTTGGGATATGGGTACCTCTTCTATTGCCCCTTGAGCAAGTAGTGAGGTGACCTCCTGACACAAGAGAGTGGTGTAAGGGCCCTGAGAATTGAACTGTCTTGTTATGGAGGAAGGGGGCATACTGTGAAAATGGAGTTTGTACCCCTCTTGTACAATGGGAAGAGTCCAGTTTTCTGATGTTATTTGTTGCCATCTTCTGGCAAAATGATAAAGTCTGCCAGGGATGGTGAGAGGCTCTGGACCTTTCAGGGGCAGGATGACCAAGTTCTCTAGGAAGGAGTCAAAGCCCCGAGGAGACTGAGTCTGCTGAGCTGGTTGAGCTCTGGGGACTTGGGCCTTCCCTTTGCTGTCTGGGTTGCTGTTACCCCTTCTGGGGAGCATGAACTAGACAGTGGACAGCCTGGATGTAAGATGGGTAGAATTTATTTTTCTTGTTAAAGGGTTTCTTAATTGTCTTTTTCTTTGCTAGGTTGGCTGTGGCCCTTGATAATCTGTTCAAGGTGGTATTTTCAGACTCAAGCTGATTAGCCTTGTCCTGCCAATCCTTGCCAAAGAGATTTTCTCCTGTGCAAGGAATATTCCCCAGCTTATCTTGCACCCATTGTTCTAAATCTGATGCCTGAAGCCAGGCAATACGACGTGCACCGATGGAAATAGCAGAGGTTCTGCTAATGCACTCAAAGCAATCAAAGGTTGCACGATTCATAAACTTCATAATCATCGGAGAAAGGTGGAGCCATGAGCTCTAGATCCCTTGTAACCTCCTTAAGGAACATTCCCATATAAAGAATGTAGGAGCTGATCCTGGCTGATAGCATCGATTATTGAAAGCATCGACGCCCAAAGGCATCAAGTGTCCTCACTTCCCGGCCTGGAGGATTGGAAGAATGCGTTTTAGCACTCTTGATCCTACACATCGCCGATTCCACTACCATTGAATGGTGTGATAATTGTGTTTTCTGAAAACCAGGACATTGTGGAACTGGATACATGGTATCGAGTCTCCGAGTGTGTGGAGACACCGTTAAAGGAGTTTCCCACATTTTTAGCATGATATCATGCAAGATTCGGTGAATGGGAAGGGTAGCTGCTTCTTTAGGAGCTGTCGGGTACTGAAGAATTTCTAATTCTTCTGCTCTCGGTTCCTTCTCAGGGGTTACAGTGATGGAGAGTCCTCGTGCTACATCACATATGAAATCCTGAAAAGACATGTCCTCTGGAGGAGACATCCTACGCTGAGGAGAAGGAGAGGGATCCTCCGGAAGAATCACTCCAGTACCAGCAGAGTCATCAGAATTGGAGGACTCGAAGTATCTCCGCGCCGGGAGTTCTTGTTTTGCTTGATGCCGGTATCAATCAAAGTCGACATCGGACTGTCTCGATACCAGATACTGATTCAAGAGCTGGCATGGGGGGAAGCACATCGGTTAAAGCAGGCGCAGTCAGTACTGATGACTGCGGAACTGTTTGCAGCGGCTTTAGCGGTACCAAGGCTGCTAAGAGGGCCGCTAGGCTGCATTCGATTGCCAGGATGCACTGATCCATTGCCCCTGCCGATGCCTGGATGTCAGTACCGGTGGAACAGGCCACGACACCAAAACATGGCACCAGGAGGAAGCTTCGGGAACATCCTGGAGCCCCGTTAAAGCATTGGAGGCCGTGGCCTTCCACCGGGGCTGTTTTGCCAGTATGTTTTCCTTGAGGGCAACGCTAGTAGCATCTCGATGCTTCGAAGGAGATCTACCCTGTGAGGACCGGCCAGTCTTGGAAGACCTGGGTTTAGTTACCCGAGATCCATGGGAGAAAGATGAAGCCCTGGAAGACATCGATGCAACGGACATTGCATCTGCGGCAAAGAGGGTGCAGAGTTTTGCAGCTCTGTTCTGCAGGCCTCTTGGTCATCTTTCTACAGAGAAGACACTCCGATAGTAAATGGTCAGGACCTAAACATTTAAGACATCAGTCATGGGTGTCGGTAGCAGAGATGGTACCGCTACACTTTGAACATTTTTTGAAAAGAGGACCTAGTGCCCAAAATGGCACCTGGCACCTAGAGGGGACAGACCCTCCAAAAAGAATTACTACTTTTCTTAAAAAAAAAGAAAAAAAGTAAGGAAATGAAGAAAAGACCGGTGGTACCGGTATAGATGTCGACGGTGAAGGCAGACGTGACCACAAAAAGAAAATTTTCTGTGGTGACAGTTTGCTGCCTGTTGGCTCTGCGGAAAACGAAAAACTGAAGAGGGAGAGTGGGAAAGAGTGGGAAGGCAGCGACGCAGGCGCAGTGGTATGCTCCAAAAAGCTTTCCTATTGGACGCTGGGAAGCGTTCCCGCCCAGGCTCTGTTGGTACCGACAATACCCATATGTGAAGACTACATTCCTGCTTGTTCCTGGAGATCACAGCAGTACACTAAGGTTCCTGTCTGTGAGCCAGCTACGGGTTAAGCAAGCTGCTGAGGAAATTCATTGGGAGGCCTAACATTACTTTAAAACATAGGTTCCCAAACCTTTTTGCCCCGTAGACCACTTGCCAATTTTTTTTGCTTTCCGTAGACCCCCCTGCCTGCCTAATATTAAATTTTCCTAAACTTATTAACTTCAAATGTGTTTTGACAGCTGACAGTGCTCCTCACTTTGATAGGGTTTTTTTTGTAGAGTGGAGAATTGTAAAAAAAGAAAAACATGTACAATTTTTATCCATACCTTTATTGAAAAGACACAAAATGCAAGTAAATATTTGGATTTGAAATGAAACAAATCAGAACCTAGTAAAATTCTTACATAAAATTAATACACAAATAATGCTGTTAATGGGAGGGATGAACCTGATGCTCTGATAGGAATTGTTCAATATTTGGCTTCAAATTAGTGAGGTATAGTCTTAAATCTCCAAGTCCAGTGATTTGCAATCAATTTCTTTTTTTCGTAAGAAGATTGACAACCACGCTAAAACCCCTTTCCACGAGGTATGAAGATGGAAAAGCTATCAAAAACTTTATTACGACAGTCCATAATGCAGGATAAGCAACAGGTATATCTTTCTGAAGCCAGAACTGCTGATACCCCTTTCTGAACTTAAGTTCTTCGTTAGTGCTTATTCTGATCAGTTCTTCTTGTAATATGACATCCAATTCTTCAATGTCACCATATGGACTGATAAGCCACTGTGGGATTTCCATAGTCAACACATCCTCAAACCTGGTTTTAAAGTCTGTGTGAAAGACATTTAAAATGTTGACCGTAGACCAAAATGTCATCATCCTGGACGTTTGTCAATGACAAGTTGGGTAACTGGGAAAATTCTCTCCGTCCAATGTTTTGCTTCATTAGATTCATTCTGGCAAGAAAAGCAGCAATGATGGACTTTGTTTTTATTCAATTCAGACTGTCACCTTGTAACTGCAAGTTAACCTCATTAAATTTAGTAAACAAATCTGTTAAATAAACAATGTCTGGGTTCCATTTGATTAAATTTTCTTTCAAAATGGGATGTTCAGCATCCAAAAACTCTAAAACGGTCTCAAAAAGTGAAAAAAATCTTGTCAAACATAAGCCTTTCGAGAGCCAGCGTACTTCAGTGTGAAGGAGTAATCGATGAAAGTCCCCATCATTTTCCTCACACAACTGCGCAAATAACCTAGACTTCAACGCGTTGCTACGAATTTTGTTTACTGCGTTTATGACAAATTGAAGAGATTGATGCAATCTGGCACTCAGATTTTTAGCTACTAAATGTTGTTGATGAATGACGCAGTAAATTGCAAACACTCTGGGTACATTTTGTTTTAAATGGCTTATAAAACCGCGATAGCGCCCAAACATGGCTGGTGCTCCATCTGCTGCTGCCGATATTATATTTGATAAAGGGATCGCTTTTTCCATGAAATAATCTTTCAAAACATTGAATATTGATTTGCCTTTAGTGTCTGTTGTCAAAGTTCTCGCAAAGAGCAGTTCTTCATGGATTTCTTGGTCCATAACAAAACAAACATATGCCAATAATAGTGTTTCATTACCAAGTAATGTTGACTCATCCAATTAAATAGAGAAATGGTTCATTTCCAGATAATTACACAAGAAGCTTTCAACATCATGACTCATGTCATCAATACGTCTTTGAACTGTGTTGTTGCACAAAGGAATTCTTTTGAGTATATCATATGCAGGCTTGTGTAGAACAGTTTTTAAAACCTCTTCAACAGCTGGCAAAATCAGCTGTTCCGATAGTATGAGACTTTCCTGGTTTTGCTATGAGTAGTGAGATATTGTAAGACGCCCGCAAACCATCATCGTCTCTTTTTGACGTTGAAGCGAACATACTGTCCACTGTGGTTCCATTCTGAAGTTTTTCTTTCAGTATTTTCTTTATTTATTTATTTAGACAGTTTTGTATACCACCTTATCCTTCAATCAAAGTGGTCACAACACAATTGGGGGATATATTTAACACGAGGGGATATGAGACACATACACTAATACTTACAGAGAACATGGGCAATGGAGGGTTAAGTGGCTTGCCCAACACCACAAGGAGCACCTGTGGGACTAGAAACCCCAGTCCTTCTGGCCCAAGGTTGCTGTCCTCTAGTAGGATTTGAACCCCCGACCTTCCATCCTGGGGTAACATGCCCCAACCACTAGGTCACTCCCCCTTTAAAGTATGTCAAATCTTACCTTGTTTTATCAGGGCGACACCTTCTCAGATCATCCTCCAGCATGGATGGTTTCATAGCGTCATTACTTAAAACTCTGTTGCACAAAAGGCACAAGGGCAGATGTTTGTCCAACAGGGATGGAATGAAGCCAAACTTCAAATAATCAACACTATATTGCCCACATTTCTTTTTATCATAGAATCGAATATACTCCTGCGCTCTGTCACGTTAGTTATATAGCGTAATCCTATGGCACTAGATTCAATGAGGAAATTTTTACGGGTCTCAGACTTATAATAGCCTGAGTTTCTGGATTGTTTTTGTCCAGTAACACACTTATTTGCATCAACGACCCTTTTTACTTTCTATCCTCTCAATTCTTCTTCATGCAACCAGCAACAAAGTATCAAAAAATGTTTCACTTCAGTCTTTTAGAGAAAGATATTGTTTAACTCACATTGCTGTAAGTACTGCAGATAGTCCATTGAAACAAGATATATTTGAAACCCTAAAAACAATGAAAAAATATTCTTTAAGGTGCCACTTAACTTGCTATGCCATAAGGTTTCATCCATATACTGCAGTTCTTCTGTTTGAAATTAAAAATCCCGACGCTATTGTTTGAAGCGCCTCTGCGTTTCTCAATCCGGTTCTTCAGGGGACTCTTAAAGTGTCGCTACTAATTTAAAAGACATAAAAACACCCATCCATAGGTAAACTACTATAAGATGTTATAGTAACAGCCTCACCCTAGTATAATCCACAATATCCCTCTTGTTCCAAGCATCACTGCTAATTTTATGTAAATAGTTCGAGCATGCTATCTAGCTAATAGATTATATACTCCATGTAAATAGTTTCTCCATGTTATCCAAGTTGATACTCCTGTTATATGTAATACCAAACAGCCTGTTGTTCTGGTTCCTTTCTGTTATTTGTAAACCGCGCTGATGTCAAAGAGTGCGGTATATAAGAAGTTGAAATAAATAAATAAATCATATGAAAGCTCCACATGCTACCTCTCAAAAAATACTACATAAAAGCAATTACCTCAAAAAGAATGATGCTGCCCACGTAGAAATAACAGACCTTCAGTTCCTCATGGAAACTGTTTTTGCAGTCTGCAAAAACGCCGCGCATGCGGACTTGGGATTTTACCCCAGTTATTTAAACTTCTTTAGACTCCTCCCATCCGTTACTGAGCGTGAGATACTTTATACCCGTGAAATCCCGTTTTTTATATTAATAGCGTAGACATTCTTACTATAAAGAATAGAGTTTAAGACGTGACTAAGAATTTTTTAGGAACAAACACCCCAATCAATTGCCAAATTTAACCCCGCTGGATGAACGGAACCCAGTCGGTGTATCCAACGTTGTTCTCCGACTATTAGAGTATGGTCCCTTGTCTTGCCACAGGACCCCATCTGCACCTGTTCAATGCACCAACAGCGTAAATGTTCAAAATTATGACCTTGAATTGTACAGTGGGCTACCAGAGGAGCTTCCATCCTCTTGCACTTGATCCTGCTCTCATGCTCTTTCATACGAATTCTGAATTTTCGAATTGTCTTCCCAATGTACAGCAAGCCACACGGGCACAATATTGCATACACCACATAAGTTGAATCACAAGTAGTGTCACCCTTTAACCAATAGGTCACTCCCTTGTAATTAAACTGATTTAATGTTTTAGAAATATTACAAATGGTGCACTGGCCACATGGATGATGACCTACTGCTTCTCCATTCTGCATGATCGAGTGCTCCATCCGTAAAACCGCCGGGCTGATGTATTCTTTCAAATTTTTACTTCGTTGCCACACGCAGCGGATACTGTGGTGCTCCATGCTGGGTAGTGTTTTCAAAACCCTACTGTTCTTTTTGATGCTTTTCTGTATGCTCACACTAATCGGAGAATACTTGGTTACAAGATGCACAAATCGTGTGTCTGATTCACTTCGGGATGACTGAGAGTTCAATATTAGAGCTCGATCACAATACAAAGCTCGTTTGTAAGCTCTGGTGACCACTCCTGCTGGATAACCTCTCTGAATAAACTGTGTTTTTAATCGCTTCGATTTCTCTTTAAAATCTTCACGGCTAGAACAGTTTTGACGATATCTTAAAAATTGTGAAAACGGAAGCCCCTCTTTAAGTCTCGGAGGATGAGCACTGTCAAATAGTAAAAAGGTATTTCTATCAGTAGGTTTACTGAATACTGTAGTTTCCCAGTGATCCAACCCCTTAGTGACCCGAACATCCAAGTAAGTAATACTCTCTTTACTAAACTCATGTGTAAATCGTATATGAGGATCACATTGGTTAAGCCAATGAATGAATTCAGCTAGTTGATGTTCAGTGCCACTCCAAAGCAAAAAAACATCATCAATATAGCGGAGCCAGGTTTTAATCTGTTGCGCTTGGGGGGCTTGAGACATCCATTTTTCTTCGAAATTGCCCATATATAGATTGGCCACAGAAGGAGCACACGTGGCTCCCATGGCTACGCCACTCAGCTGATGGTATAACTGCCCCTCAAAAATAAAAAAAAGTTTTTGTAGGCCCAACTGGGCTATTTGAGTTAAAAATTCAATATGTTCCATACTGAGGTCTCCCCTGCTTTGCAGAGCTTTAATAACTATTAATATTGCCTCTTGCTGTGGTATATTTGCATACAGCGATTGCACATCAAGAGTGACCAACAGTATCATTTCATCACTTGCCCACTTAGTCAACTCCTCCAAATTGCTCAAAAAATGGGTTGTGTCACGAAGATATGAGGGGATACGAAGCAGCATACAGAAAAGCATCAAAAAGAACAGTAGGGTTTTGAAAACACTACCCAGCATGGAGCACCACAGTATCCGCTGCGTGTGGCAACGAAGTAAAAATTTGAAAGAATACATCAGCCCGGCAGTTTTACGGATGGAGCACTCGATCATGCAGAATGGAGAAGCAGTAGGTCATCATCCATGTGGCCAGTGCACCATTTGTAATATTTCTAAAACATTAAATCAGTTTAATTACAAGGGAGTGACCTATTGGTTAAAGGGTGACACTACTTGTGATTCAACTTATGTGGTGTATGCAATATTGTGCCCGTGTGGCTTGCTGTACATTGGGAAGACAATTCGAAAATTCAGAATTCGTATGAAAGAGCATGAGAGCAGGATCAAGTGCAAGAGGATGGAAGCTCCTCTGGTAGCCCACTGTACAATTCAAGGTCATAATTTTGAACATTTACGCTGTTGGTGCATTGAACAGGTGCAGATGGGGTCCTGTGGCAAGACAAGGGACCATACTCTAATAGTCGGAGAACAACGTTGGATACACCGACTGGGTTCCGTTCATCCAGCGGGGTTAAATTTGGCAATTGATTGGGGTGTTTGTTCCTAAAAAATTCTTAGACACGTCTTAAACTCTATTCTTTATAGTAAGAATGTCTACGCTATTAATATAAAAAACGGGATTTCACGGGTATAAAGTATCTCACGCTCAGTAACGGATGGGAGGAGTCTAAAGAAGTTTAAATAACTGGGGTAAAATCCCAAGTCCGCATGCGCGGCGTTTTTGCAGACTGCAAAAGCAGTTTCCATGAGGAACTGAAGGTCTGTTATTTCTACGTGGGCAGCATCATTCTTTTTGAGGTAATTGCTTTTATGTAGTATTTTTTGAGAGGTAGCATGTGGAGCTTTCATATGATAACATCTTATAGTAGTTTACCTATGGATGGGTGTTTTTATGTCTTTTAAATTAGTAGCGACACTTTAAGATGCGGGATATAAATGATTGTTAAATAAATAAATAAATAAATAAGAGTCCCCTGAAGAACCGGATTGAGAAACGCAGAGGCGCTTCAAACAATAGCGTCGGGATTTTTAATTTCAAACAGAAGAACTGCAGTATATGGATGAAACCTTATGGCATAGCAAGTTAAGTGGCACATTAAAAAATATTTTTTCATTGTTTTTAGGGTTTCAAATATATCTTGTTTCAATGGACTATCTGCAGTACTTACAGCAATGTGAGTTAAACAATATCTTTCTCTAAAAGACTGAAGTGAAACATTTTTTGATACTTTGTTGCTGGTTGCATGAAGAAGAATTGAGAAGATAGAAAGTAAAAAGGGTCGTTGATGCAAATAAGCGTGTTACTGGACAAAAACAATCCAGGAACTCAGGCTATTATAAGTCTGAGACCCGTAAAAATTTCCTCATTGAATCTAGTGCCATAGGATTACGCTATATAACTAACGTGACAGAGCGCAGGAATATATTCGATTCAATGATAGTGTGAACGCTCTGAGACAAGACCGTTTTGGATTTGTTAGCACATTTCTTTTTAGCCTGGGCCATGTTTATTAGAAAAGGTACAGAGAAGAGCCACCAAAATGGTAAAGGGGATGGAAGGCTACTCCTATGAAGAGAGGCTACAAAGGTTAGGGCTCTTCAACCTGGAAAAGAGATGGCTGAGGGGAGAAATGATAGAGGTCTATAAATTAATGAATGGAGTGGAACAGGTAAACGTAGATCGATTGTTTACGCTATCACAATATAGAAAGACTAGGGGACATGTAATGAAGCTACAGGGTAAACTATCTAAGACAAATAAGAGAAAATATTTTTTCACTCAACGTGTAATCAAACTCTGGAATTTGTTACCGGAGGATGTAGTAAGAGCTGTTAGTGTAGCTGGGTTTAAAAAAGGTTTGGACAAGTTCCAGGAGGAAAGGTCCATAAACCATTATTAAAAAGGGACCCAGGATATCAATGCTTGACCCAATACAAGCATTGTGGAACCTGTGTCTTTTGGGGATACTGCTAGGTACGTATGACCTAGATAGGCCACTGTTGGAAACAGGATACTGGGCTTGATGGACCTTGATCTGACCCAGTATGGCATATCTTATGTTCTTATGTTGGGTAGAAGTTATCTGTCGACAAAAATGAAGCTATTTAAATATAAGAGAGCAATTCAAAATTGATTCCTGCCCAGACAGCATACACATATTTTTTAAATATTTTAAAAATATCTTTTAGGAATTTAGGAAAAATCGACTTTACCTAAAGTCGTGATCGGCGTCTATGGCTCTACGCAATCGGAGCAACTACAAAAATATGTATAAAAGTTTGTACTTACTTTTCTTAGGCATTCCTAAAGAAGATGATTTTGATTCACTTTGACTTGTACCTATTTATATTTTTGAACGTATTTTCAAACCACTTTTCTTCTCAAAACTCAGAAAACAAATGAACAGTATTTGTCTCTAACACTCTTATTTATAATTGATGAATCAAACAAGTCTGTGCAAAGCTTTGGTACAAGTCTGGACAAGTGTTATTCACTGCACGTACGTGCACAATGCGTTGCTGCTGGTATGAAAACTTGTAAAAACTTGCACATGAACGTAGCACACCACAAAGCAGACAGGTACTGACGTACCTGGGAGTCACTTCACTGCTCCGTGCCTTTGAATTGGAAAAAGGATTAAGAGAATTGTTGAACCCATACATTATTTATTCTATCAATTTTTATATTTATGCTTTAAAAAAATAAAAAAAAAAGTTGACCCTTTTTAACCTCCTTGTTTTTAATTTGGCGATTTTCAGCCATCTCAATATCGCTGGAGAACTTTGAAATGATATGCTTCTCGCATGTTTCCTTTGTATATGAAGCCTCCTTTCCTCTGCTAGTTTTGTCTCCTGTCATAAGGAGGTATATTCAATTTTACCAATTGGTCGTATGGTCTTTATGAAAGGTACTTAAACAATTTTATGAAAAAAATTGGGGGTGCACGAGATGTAAATGGGCGGGTTTCCATGTGAGTGGACCCCCGATTTAGGAAGATCATCATCAACATTTAGGCGTTCCGTAAATCTCTTATTACACTTAACACAGATTGTGCGTACATAATACTTATAGACATAGATACATAATAAACCATAATAAAAAAACAAAATTACTCAGCATGTAGATACTCATGGCTTAATGGGAGACAGCCAACATGGCTTTAGACAAGGAAGATCTTGTCTTACTAATCTGTTATGTTTTTTTGAAGGTGTGAATAAACAGGTAGACAAAGGTGAGTTGGTTGATTTAGTATATCTAGACTTTCAGAAAGCCTTTGATAAGGTCCCTCATCAGAAGCTTTTGGCAAAACTAAAAAGTCTTGGGATAGGAGGCAGTGTACTATTGTGGATCAGGAACTGGTTAAAAGATCAAAAGCAGAGGGTAGGGCTAAATTGCCAATTTTCCCAATGGAGAAAGGTGAATAGTGGTGTACCCCAGGGATCTCTGCTGGGTCTGCTGCTTTTTGACATATTCATAAATGACCTGGAAAGTGGAATAACGAGTGAGGTTATCAATTTTGCAGATGACAAGAAACTATTTAAAGTTGTTAAAACCCATGAGGATTGTGGAAAATTGCAAGAGGATGTTGATAAATTGGAAGACTGGGCATCCAAATGGCAGATGAAATTTAATGTGGACAAGTACAAAGTTATGCACCTAGGAAAGAAAAACCCACACTATGGTTACACGATGCAAGGTTCCACATTAGGAACCACCACCCAGGAAAAAGATTTAGGTGTCATCGTGGATAACGTTAAAACACTCCGTCTAGTGTGCAGCGGCGGCCAAGAAAGCAAATAGAATGCTAGGTATCATATAAGGAAAGGAATGGAAAATAAAACAAAGGATATTATAATGCCTCTGTATCTTTTGCGACTGCACCTTGAATATTGTGTGCAATTCATAAGAACATAAGATATGCCATACTGGGTCAGACCAAGGTCCATCAAGCCCAGTATCTTTTTTCCAACAGTGGCCAATTTAGGGCATACGTACCTAACAGTTTTCCCAAAAGACACAGCTTCTGCATTGATATCCTGGGTCCGTTTTCTTTTATTAGTCTTAAATAGTTTACCCTGTAGCTTGATTGCATGTCCCCTAGTCTTTCTATATTCTGATAATGTAAACAATCGATCTACGTTTACCCATTCCACTCCTTTCATTAATTTATAGACTTCTATCATATCTCCTCTCAGACATCTCTTTTCCAGGTTAAAGAGCCCTAACCTTTTTAGCCTCTCTTCATAGGAGTATCCTTCCATCCCCTTTACCATTTTGGTGGCTCTTCTCTGAACCTTTTCTAATAATGCTATATCCTTTTCAAGATACGGCGACCAGAATTGCACACAATATTCAAGGTGGGGTCTCACCATGGAACGATAAAGAGGCATTATAATATCTTTTGTTTTATTTTCCATTCCTTTCCTTATGATACCTAGCATTCTATTTGTTCTCTTGGCACAGCTGCACACTGGGCCAAGGGTTTTAACATGTTATCCACAATGACGCCTAAATCTTTTTCCTGAGTGGTGGTTCCTAATGTGGAACCTTGCATCGTGTAACCAAAGTTTGGGTTGTTCTTCCCTAGGTGCATAACTTTGCACTTGTCCACATTAAATTTATCTGCCATTTTGATGCCCAGTCTTCCAGTTTATCAAGATCCTCTTGCAATTTTCCACAATCCTCTTGGGTTTTAACAACTTTAAATAGTTTTGTGTCATCTGCAAATTTGATAACCTCACTCGTTATTCCACTTTCAAAGTCATTTATGAATATGTCAAAAAGCAGCGGACCCAGCACAGATCACTGGGGTACAACACTATTCACCTTTCTCCATTGGGAAAATTGGCAATTTAGCCCTACCCTCTGCTTTTGATCTTTTAACCAGTTCCTGATCCACAATAGTACACTGCCTCCTATCCCATGACTCTTTAGCTTTGCCAAAAGTCTCTGATGAGGGACCTTGTCAAAGGCTTTCTGAAAGTCCAGATACACTATATCAACCGACTCACCTTTGTCCACCTGTTTATTCACACCTTCAAAAAAGACATAACAGATTAGTAAGACAAGATCTTCCTTGTCTAAAGCAAATGTTGGCTGTCTCCCCTTAGGCCATGACTATCTACATGCTGAGTAATTTTATTCTTTATGATGGTTTCTACCATTTCTCCCAGTACTGACGTCAGGCTCACCGGTTTGTAGTTACCCGGATCACTCCTGCAACCCTTTTAAAAAATTGGTGTTACATTGGCGATCCTGCAATCTTCAGGTACTAGAGATGATTTTAATGATAGTAATCTGTGAACTAACAGCAGCTCTGCAATCTCATATTTCAGTTCTTTCAACACCCTTGGATGTATACCATCCGACCCAGGTGATTTGCTACAGTTTAGTTTATCTAATAGTTGTAATACATCTTCCCGATGTATCGATATTTCCTTCAATTCTTCCGCACCTTTAAATACCACTTCAGTCATGGGTAACATCCCTACATCTTCCTCAGTAAAGACCGAAGCAAAGAATTCATTCAGTCTCTCCACAATCGCCTTGTCGCCTCTTAGTGCCCCTTTAACCCTTCTATCATCTAATGGATCAACTGACTCAGAGGTTTTTTGCTCCAAATGTACTTGAAAAAGTCTTTATTTTGAGTTTTTGCTTCCGCAGCAAGCTTTTTCTCAAATTCTCCCTTTGCCTGCCTTATCAATGCCTTGCATTTGACTTGCCAGTGCTTGTGCTGTTTCCAGGTTTCGTTGTTTGGCTCTTTTTTCCATTTCCTGAAAGATGCTTTTTTGGCAACAGCCTCTCTGACCTCACCTTTAAACCATGCTGGCAGTTTTTTGGACTTCCTTCCACTTTTCTTAAAGCGTGGAATACAGCTGGTCTGGGCTTCCAAGATAGTATTTTTCAAGAACACCCAAGCTTGATGTAAGTCTTTAACCTTTGCAACTGCTCCTTTTAGATTTTTCTTATCTATTTTCCTCATTTTATCATAGTCCCCCTTTCCAAAGTTAAAAGGTAGTACTGTGGATTTCCTTACTATCCCTCCCTCCACTAATTAAATCAAATGCGATCATGGTATGATCACTATTGCCAAGTGGCCCCAACACCCTTATCTCTTGCACTAGATCTGGTGTTCCACTAAGGACTAGGTCTAATATGGCTTCCCCTCTGGTCGGTTCATGAACCAGCTGCTCTAAGAAGCAGTCATTTATTTCATCTAGGAACTTTATCTCCCTAGCATGTCCTGCCATGACACTGACCCAGTCGATACTGGGATAATTGAAATCACCCATTATTACTACTGCACTGTAACTTTTGTTAGCTTCCTTGATTTCTTTGAGCATTTCATCATCCATTTGTTCATTCTGGCCAGGCGGTCGATAGTACACCCCCACTGCCATCGCCTTCCCCTTTTTACATGGAATTTCAATCCATAGAGATTCTACAGCAAATTTTGTTTCCTGCAAAACTTTAATCCTTTCTGACTCAATGCCCTCTCTAACATAGAGCGCAACCCCTCCACCAATTTGATCAGCTCTATCATTATGATATAATTTGTACCCAGGTATCACAGTGTCCCACTGGTTGTCCTCCTTCCACCATGTCTCTGATATTCCAATCATATCTAACCTCTCATTTAGTGCTATATATTCTAACTCTCTCATCTTATTTTTTAGACTTCGAACATCTGCATGCAAGCATTTTAGAGACTGTATTTTATTCATATTAATTTGGCTATTGGTAGACATGGGTAATTTGGGATCTTTAAGCTCTGTCTGCTCCATACTCGAGGGCATTTGGGCTACTTTACTCTTTTTTGGAACCTCTCTGCTTTTGGTAGTATCCTTCAAGGATACATTTTTCCAAACCATGCCCTCTTGGGCGACTGTCAGCTTTCCCCTACTATCTAGTTTAAAAGCTGCTCTCTCTCCTTTTTAAAGGTTAATGCCAGCAGCCTGGTTCCATTCCGGTTAAGGTGAAGCCTATCTCTTCGGAAGAGCCCCTCCTTTCCCCAGAATGTTCCCCAGTTCCTAACAAATCCAAAACCCGCATCTCTGCAACATTGTCTCATCCATGCATTGAGACTCCGGAGCTCTGCCTGCCTTTTGGGTCCTGCGCGTGGAACGGGAAGCATTTCGGAGAATGCTAACCTGGAAGTTCTTGATTTCAACTTCCTACCTAAAAGCCTAAATTTAGCCTCCAGAACCTCCCTACCACATTTTCCTGTCTCATTGGTACTGACATGTACCAAGACAGCTGACTCCTCCCCAGCACTATCCAAGACCTTATCTAGGTGGCGCGTGAGGTCCGCTACCTTCTCACCAGGCAGGCATGTTACCAGACGATCCTCACGTCCACCAGCCACCCAGCTATCTACATGCCTAATGATCGAATCACCAACTATAACGGCTGTCCTAACCCTTCCCTCATGGGCACATGGCCCTGGAGAAACTTCCTCAGTGCGAGAGGGTTTTGCATCACCTGGAGGACAGGTCCTAGTTACAGGATCACTTCCTGCCACACCAGGGTGATGCTCTCCTGTCACGTGACCTCTCTCCTCCATGGCAACAGGGATGCTGCCAGACTGGAGGTGGGACTTCAGGACTAAATCCCTGTAGGTCTCGTCTATGTAACTCTCTGTCTTTGTTTTCCAAGTCTGCCACTCTAGCCTCTAGAGAATGGACTCGTTCCCTGAGAGCAAAGAGCTCCTTGCACCTAGTGCACACATAAGACCTCTCACCAACTGGGAGAAAATCATACATGTGACACTCAATACAAAAGACTGGAAAGCCCCCATCTCGCTGATGGACTGCTGTCTGCATCTTAGTTTTAAGCTTGTGTTTAGATCTTTAAGTTCTTCACTTACTAAGGGTTGCTATGGATATTTATACTAATAAAACTGTACCTAATATATTTAATATACCTTGTTTACCTGAAGCTTAATCAATCTCAGGTCCTTAGTGTATGACTGATTTGGGTAACGAACTTCACCTGAGAGCACCTCCTGTCCTTTAAGATGTGTAAGTACCTATAAAGCTACGATTATCCCAGGGGTAGGTGGGAGGGAGGGAAATAACACTTATTAAAAGAGGGCTGCTACACAGTACCCTGTCCTGTGCTGTTGAGGTAAGCTGTATTCTGATTTGATTTAAATTATAGCTCTTTGCTGCTGCTAGGCTCTAACTTATTATGAAATTTAAACTACAAGCTCTCTGCTGGGTATGAAATGGAACCAGAAAGTTCTCTTCTGTGTTTTAAATTCAAACTGCTGCTACTAGGCCTTGACTGATTTAACAAAAAACAGTGGGTTCACAGATTAATTAGCTTTAATAGAAAGAATTCCTTTCAGAAAATTCCCAGACGTATATACTCACAATTGCAGATCTCTCTCCAGAAGTAAGAGTCCCCTTTTCTACTCCTTCAAAACTGAGGATCACAGAGCTCTGGTTGATCTATTTATGCCTGTGCTGCTGAGGTAAGCTGTGACCAACTTCCTGGGTGATTAACAGTCCTTGCTTGGATAGAAGGAGTCTTTCAAAATGGCCTTTTGACCTGCCACCTGGTGTTAACACCTATTGAAAACGTTTCACAGGTCTTTTTCCCCCTAGGTAGAAGGCCTCTTTGTAAAGTTCTCTAGAAGACTTTATTTGTTGCTCAAAGACTACTGACCCTGTTTTGCCTTTTTGGTCGCCGTATCTTAAAAATGATATAGCATTATTAGAAAAGGTACAGAGAAGAGCCACCAAAATAGTAAAGGGGATGGAAGGATACCCCTATGAAGAGAGGCTGAAAGGCTCTTCAACCTAGAAAAGAGACGGCTGAGGAGATATATGATAGAGGTCTATAAATTAATGAATGGCGTGGAACGGGTAAATGTAGATCGATTGTTTACATCATCAGAATATAGAAAGACTAGGGGACATGCAATGAAGCTATAGGGTAAAGTATTTAAGACTAATAAGAGAAAATATTTTTTCACTCAATGTGTAATCAAACTCTGGAATTTGTTACCAGAGGATGTCGTAAAAGCTGTTAATATAGCTGGGTTTAAAAAAGGTTTGGACAAGTTCCTACATATATATATGAATATTTAGGCATATAGACATGTCTCCAGGTATGTGGATAGAGAGATGTCTATGGAAACCGATCCCCCTAAGGGATATGGAGAGAGAGGAAGATTCATCTGACAGCAAGAAGGTTGATACCTGCTTGAATAGATACATAGAGAATTCTCTTTTCCTGGTTATGACTGGTAGAGTCAGAGGGAAGGTTTCCCTGACAAGAAGAAGTCTAGATTCTTTTCAGAATTTGAGCTCTTGAATAACCAGGATGGCCTACGTGAAAAATGCAGAGAATAACTTCCGTCTGCAGGCAGGAAGTCCAGATCTCTCCAGAATTACAGTATGGAGCCTGGATAGAGGACGCCACTGGAGGAAGATACCCTAGTGACCCGCCTATGAGGGCAAGACGGGTATTAGGCATCCTCTAGCTGCCACTGAGAAAGAAATATCTCTGACGAGAAGACTAAAGGAGATATGAGCCAAGTCAGGGAATTGGCCCTTCTTTAGGTTTTCACGTGATGAAAAACCTGAGTCTTATATCTCAAAAGAGATTTAAGATGAGATGGTAAGGATAGGGAATACCTACCAGTCATGGAACATGACTGGGGGAACCCCTCCTAACCATCTGGGGTTATCTGCTAGGCAAGATATTAACGCTCTCTAGCAAGGGCCCATAGTGCAAAGCTACTCTGTAGGGGTGCAGAGAGCATGCTGCAGGTTGGTTAGAAGAAAAAACTGGCTGTGTAAAGCCAGTAGGTAACCAACTATTCTGCCAAGGACAAGGTGGCGAAGAATATAAGTTAACCAACCAGACTGTGATAATAGGTTTCCCCAAACGAGGTTCATAACCTGTCTGGGACTTAGCACTGAGGCTAGAAGGATTGCTAGTAGAGGGGAATCCCTGGTTGTGTGGTGAACAGAACCAGTGGCTTAAACACTAGAAATTGCTGTATCTGCAGCAACAACCAGGGCAGCGTAGAAAATTTCTTTTCCCTCTCCCTTTTTTAGATTGGGAAAAAGAAACAGACATAGTAGGATGTCCTATTGTCTGATAAGCTGCACTAAGGTAACAAAGGGGGGAGATAACTCCGGAAGGGAGAATCCCCCGGTAGAATAGGTAGAGGACCATAGGGGCTTACCATTGTAAAGAGCCACTCTTACAAACCAAAGGTTGTAGTAAGAGGGAGGTAAGACAGAGTTGAAGGAGACTGACTATGGAGGAAGTCTCTGACAAGTGAGATGAAACATGCCAGTACAGGGAAACTACTGTCTATTGATAGTTGTTACTTCTCTTTTCTCCAAGAGGAAGAGGAAAACCTGTTAAGTATGTGCATGATCATCAGAAAGACTCAGAGTTAAAGGAAAGATGTCTCATGAAGAGATATCTAGGAAGGTTAGAATAAATTTAATGCAGATACTGCAAATGAAAAGAAGCAGACTGCCACTCTAACCACCAACCAAGAGGGGCAATGATGATCTATTTGAAACCCTGCGGCTGCTGGGTTTGTTGACCCTGTTGAGGTTGTGGATTCTTCAGACCAGGGCGATGTTTCCCCTGTTTGGGAACATCTGTATGATGGGCAGAAGATGGATAAAACCTTCTTCCTTTAGGGGAAGAAAGTCTGGCAGGAAATTTCCTACCAACTGGGAAAGAAGGTGGTGTAGAACAGCCTCTGGAAACAGGAAAGTCAGTGGTTAACTGAGCTACCTGGAGTAAAGACTCTTTGTTAAAGAGATTTTCCCCAGTGCAAGGAGTATTTCCCAGTCTTTCTTGTGCCCCACTTGTCCAAGCCTGAAGCCTGGAGCCAGGCTTTACGTTGTGCCCCTATAGCTATAGCAGAAGTCCTGCTAACAGACTCAAAGGAGTCTAGGGAAGCACGAGTAAGGAACCTAGAGATATTTTGAGCATGACTAACCAGTGAGGAATAGTCTGCACTTTTGAGCTCTTGAAGAAAAGGAGTCAAAAAATGTAATTTCTTTGTGATGTCCTCAAGAGATAACCCCATATAAAAAATATATGAGAGAATTCTTGCTGAAAGCATGGATGCCTGGAAGGTTTGGCATCCAAAGGCATCTAAAGTCTTAGACTCACGACCTGGCAGATAAGAAGAGTGCTTTTTAGTACTCTTCACCCGCCTCATTGCTGATTCTACAACAATGGAATGATGAGGAAGTTGAGTCTTTTGAAATCCTGGAGAGGGGGCCACCTGATACAGAAGATCTGTTGCTCTGGAAAGTGGGGGTAGCTTTAAAGGAGCTTCCCACATTCGTAGAAGGAGATCCTGCAAGGAATGATGCAAAGGAAGCATGATGTTCTCCTTTGCTCTCCCAGGAATATAGAGGGATCCTGCATTCCCTTGTGTAGGATCCTGTCCAGGAATAGAAATGGCAAGTGATTTTGCCATATCCCGGAGGAATCCCCAGAGGGAACTTCCTTTGGATAGGCTAGATCTGATAAATAACTAGCGTTGGCACCGAGGGATCTATCCAAGTTTATAGGAATAGAAGATCCTGAATGGTGATGTATGGGATCCTTAGAGGATGGTCGCCGGTACTGCAGGAGGTCGGGACCAGCAACAGTCGGTAGCACATTGTCCATGCTAGGGATCGATTCCAAACTCTGTATCGAGTGAAGCCTGCTGAGAAAAGCATGGAAGGCACCGACAGCAATGGTAATGTGGATAGCGGTACCGAGTTTTGTACCGTATCCGATACCGGTGGAAGAAGGCCAGCCGGTGGCAACTCTAACGGTATCGAAGAAACCGAGCATGCCGGATCCGGATTATCGGAACCGAGCCTTCGGTACCGTCTGGTGTCGGTACCAAGGCAAGTCGGTACCCAGTCCTCCAGAATGGAGATCGATTCCAGACTCGGCATCAAAGGTAACGAGTCTATCGATGAACATCTGGAGGGTACCAATGTCGGTACTAGTATCGGTACCGGTACCGATACTGGAAGGTCGGTCTGCAGCCTATCCAACGGCCCCGTAGGTACCGAGGACGCCAGAGGACGATCCTTGGTGAGGAATGTCTCATCCAACACCATTGCCGATGCTGGGGTATCGGTACCGCTCGAAGCGGATGCCACCACCGAGCATGGCTCAGGTATGTTCTGTGAGGGGTGAACCTCAGGAACAACCTGAAACCCCACACGGGCTTTGGAGGCCGAAGACTCCCACCGGGGTTTTGAAGCCAGTGGATTCTCGAGGGCAAGGCCGGAGGCCTCTCTATGCGGTGCATGAGATCTGCCACTCGAGGACTGGCTAGTCTTAATAGACTGTTTATGGGTTACCTGATCCTGTGTAGAAGAAATGGTCGGTGCCCTGAAATTGAATGGGGACCGCGTGTCGAGGGGAACTCGATGTTGAAAACTTCTTCCCACAATACTATTGCAGGAGGGACACTCCGGAGGAAAATGGTCAGGACCTAAGCAGGTTAGACACCAATTGTGAGTGTCTAAAATTAAGTTTGTACCGCCACAGTTTGTACATTTCTTGGGGATAATGGCTGGCGGTTCCATGAAGGAAAGTGGAGAGGCCTAGCAGGCCTAAAAAACCGTGAGACACTACACTAAGAAGGAAAAATGTTCCTTAAAAAGGAAAAATTTTACAAGAAAGAAAAAAGAAACACCGGCGGTACCAGTGGCGTCGGGGAAGGCAGCCGTGACCACAAGAAAACTAAAAAATAAAGGAAGAATTTTCTGCAGCGACAGGAGGACGTCCTGCCCGCTCCGCGGAAAAATGAAAACTGAGGAGAGTCAGTTGGGAAGGCGGGAAGGCAGCACGCAGGCGTGTTGGGATGCTTCCAAAAGCTTTCTGATTGGACGCTGGGAAGCGTTCCCGCGCAGACTCCGTCGGTACCGACGTACCCATATGCGAAGACTCATTCCTGCTTGTTCCTGGAGATATGATTTTTAACTATTTTATAGTTTTATGGGTGGCCAATTTTAAAACTGGTGTTGTATCTTTTGCATTTATGTTTGAGAGCTTGTAATATGCACAGTGCATTGCAAAAGTATTCATCCCCTCTATGTTTGTCCTGTTCTGCCGCACTACAATCTGGAATTAAAATGGAGTTTTGGGAGTTAGCACCATGTGATATACACAACATGCCTACGACTTTGAAGGTGCAAAATATCCTTTGTGATACAAACAATAATTAAGACAACAAGGAAACTGAAAGCAGGAGGGTGCATATGTATTCACCCCCCAAAGTCAATACATTGTAGAGACACCTTTTGCTGCAATTACAGCTGCAACCCTCTTGGGGTATGTCTCTATTAGCTGCCTTAGCACATCTAGCCACTGGCAAAACTTAAGGCAAAACTGCTTCAACTCCTTCAAGTTAGATGGGTTGTGTTGGTGTACAGCAATCTTCAAGTAATGCCACAGATTCTTAATTGGACCGAGGTCCGGGCTTTGACTAGACCATTCCAAGACAATTTAATTGTTTCCCTTTAAATGTTTCCCCTCTCTGACTTCAGCTGCATGTCAGCAGGGGAGGAGGAGCCAGTGCTACTGACTGGCTCTTCTGTTGTCAATCACAGCCTCTTCTGCTCCTCCCTCCATGAGTTCCCTTGGAGCTGACTTCTTGAAACCATGGCAGCAACTAGGCTGTTCCTTGGCTCCTGTTGTTCTAATGAGCTGTTGAATCAGGTCTGTTCCTCCTCCTGTGGGTTTGGTTCAGGGCTGGCCTCAGAAATGGTTCAAGGTGTTGGCATCCCAGGCAGACCTTAAGCTTTACACACCCCCTGGCTTTCAAAATCTATTGTTTAGCTTTGAATGCCCTGTTCTTTGCCACCTACAGAAGTTGCCGCTGTGGGCGACTGCCTAGTTTGGGCCAGTCCTGGTTTAGCTACACCTCTTTCTTTTGCAGATTTGGTTACACTTGGTCTCTTTTGTCACACAGATTCTTTGAGCTGGATAGATACGCTCCTCCACCTGCAGATTTGGCAGTTCTTTGGCTCACCTTTCTCCCATGGCATGTTAATCTAGCTCTCACTGCGTGCAATGTTTTCTGTGGACAAAAGATACAAATCTACACTGCTGGGGAATTTTCAAATTCTGCATTGTGCAGTATTCCTCCAGGAGTAAGCTAGAAAAAGAAATAAAGCTTCTCCCATCTCAGCAATGTTCCTAGATGTTATATAGTTCCTAACCAATACTGGAGTGGAGTAGCCTAGTGGTTAGAGCAACAGCCTAATACCCAGGTGATTCCCACTGGTACACCTTGGGTAAGTCATGTTCCTTATCGTTCCTCCAGTTCAGTCCTCTACCTCTGGGTTGTCAATCTCCTCCTGCAGCTTGGAGACTGGTATGTCAGAATGATGACATCACTGGATATAGCCTGCTGCACTCCTACTTCCATTCCAGTGTGACCAGTCTCCATGCAGCAGGAGGACTTGATGAGCCTTGTAGAAGGGCTCTCTGGAGGAATTGATAAGGAGCAGTGAGAAAGGTTAGGTTAGCTAAGTGGGTTACATTTGGCTTGGGTTCATTGGCAGTGGTGCCTTTAAAAAAAAAAAAAAAAGAAAAGAAAAGAAAAGTGGAGCTCCCGGCTTTCCTTGTTCCCTGCCTGTGCCTGTTATTGTTTGTTGGGGGCTCCGGTTCATGAAGTCGAGCTGTCCCCCCTGCGGTGGCCCAGAGGTCTCTCCCCCCTGACTCTACGGGGGAGAGCCCTTCTTAGAGAGTAAGCATTGTCAGGACTGCAGTGCCGGCGTTTCTGCGGCTTAGCAGACTGCACGGGCTTAAAACGGCAGAGCTTCGGGCCCGGGTTTGCAGGCACACGACACAGCGATTTTAGCAGGGGAGCTGCAGGCCTGATCAGTAAGGGGGAAACGTGTTTCGAGAGGGCGAAGGCGCTTGCGGTGCTTTTGGCGCCCTTTTTTCTCCATCGTCGGCAGTTGCGTCGGCCATTTTGGTGCCGCGATGCAGCCGCGTAGTTTCAAGGCATCCCCCGATCCCGTGGCCGGGCAAGGCAACGGCGATATTTTTAGTGCCCTGGTGTTGATTTCTTTTGTTTCCTTGGGTTAGTTCTTTTGGGGGGCTTCCTTTGTTTTGTAGTTTTTTGGGCCCTTTTCAGTCACCCCTACAGAAACAGGGGGGGGGCTGAGGGGGGATTTTTGGCTAGGAGAGCAGTGCGTTTGGAAAAAAAAAAAAAGGAATTCAGTAAGAAACAGTGTCTCTTCGGGTCTGCCAGGCTGCTGTTGATTTGTTGAAAAAAAATAAATAAAGAAAAATAAGAAAAAACAAAAACGGATGGAGGAGTGCGATTCAGGTAAGCCCTAGGGTTCTGGCTGGTCTGCTTGATGGCTGCCAGACCTCAGTGTATCGTGTGTGGCACTAGGAGGGGCACAGTAGCTGATACCGGGGTGTGCAGCTCTCTCATCCACGGTGGAGCAGCAGATGGAATTCCAGGAGTCCCTGGAGGCGCAGGGCGTGCCTGCGGGGGCGGGGGCCGCGTCCCCGCGGCCGCTGGCGCAAGGGCCGGCGTTGGAGGAGCTGGCAGGGCCTTCCGGCGCCCCTCTGACAGCCCAGGCGTCGGGCCTCGGGGCGTTTAGTCCTGAGTTTGTTCTGCTTATGCATCAGGCTTTTTGCCTACAGCGACAGGGCAAGGGAGCAGGCTCCGGGTCGCTGGCATCGCCACCTCCGCAGCTGGTGGCGGCTGAGGAGATAGGCGAGGAGCCGTCGGCGCCGAAGAGAGCACGAACTAGGGACCCTACGTCGGTGGAGGGCAAGTGGCCTGAAGCCCAAGATCCGGAATGGGATCCTGAAGAGGGTACGCAGGACCTGGAAGAAGGTGAGATCCCTGAACCTGAAGATAAAGTGAAGATAATTAGGGTCTTCCGCAGAGAGGAGTTGGCGGCCTTGATTACGGAGACTTTGCAGATGTTGAATCTTACTACGCCGGCTGCGGTGGAGGATGAGGTCGAGGATCCAGTCATCCAGGCGGTTTGACAGACACAGGTGGTGTTTCCGTTGCACAGAGTAGTAGATAGAATGATTGAAGAAGAGTGGGATAAGCCGGCAGGGCTTCGAGGCATACGGACGATGAATCAATTGTATCCTTTGGCCGATAAAGATAAAGAAAGGTTCCGGACGCCGCGGATAGACGCGGTGGTGTCGGCGGTTACGAAAAAGACCACCATTCCGGTCGAAGGCAGTGCAGCCTTGAAGGATACCCAGGACCGTAAAGTTGACGGTCTGCTAAAGCAGGCTTTTGAAGCGGATTCTATTTCGCTGCAGGCCTCCATCTGTGGAGCTTGGGTGGCCAGAGCGTGTCTGCACTGGGCCCAGCGGCTGCGCCAGTCTTCGCACATGGATCTCGAGGAGATGACAGAGCTGGATCGGCTGGAGTCCAGAGCTGCCTACCTAGCAGATGTGCATTATGACTTGATCAGGGCGCTGGCCAATAGCACTGTGTCGGTGGTGGCCACCTGTCGGTCATTGTGGTTACAAAATTGGGCGGCGGGCGGACCTTCTAAATCCCGTCTTAGCAAGCTTCCCTTTAAGGGTGGTTTGCTGTTTGGTGAGGATTTGGATAAGTTGGTAAAGGATCTGGGTGAGTCCAAGGCGGGCCGTCTTCCTGAGGATAAGCCGAAGCAAGCCAAGTCGGGCCAAAGCTTTCGGGGTTAGTTTCGAGATTTCAGAAGATTTCATACAACACAGTTCGGTACTTTCCAGAGGGGACGGTTTCAGTCTCGAGCCCAGGGATTTCACGGGTTTCGGGGGGCGAATAGAGGGTTCTCCTCCAACCCTACGTCCACATCGCGTAAGTCACAATGAGGCGAGGCGGGTCCTGGCGGAAGGGCCTCCCATAGGCGGGCGGCTTCGGGAGTTCCTTTCCGCTTGGACCCACTTCACATCAGACCAGTGGGTGTTGGAGATAATCCAACACGGCTATGCTCTGGAGTTTGCTCGCCCCGTGCGGGATTCCTTCGTCATGTCACCGTGCAGGGGCCCCAAGAAACGGCGGCGGTTCGCGGGTCATTGGAAAGACTCCTTCAGTTGGGAGCCATGGTAGAAGTTCCCAAAACCGATTACGGCTCGGGTCGGTACTCTATTTATTTTGTGGTGCCAAAAAAGGGCGGAACGTGGCGGCCCATACTAGACCTGAAGGACATAAACCGTTGCTTAAAAGGTGCCGCATTTCTGGATGGAGACGTTGAGATCGGTCATAGTAGCGGTGCATCGCGGAGAATTCTTGACGTCTCTGGATCTGACGGAGGCGTATTTGCACATTCCCATCTGTAAAGCTCATCAGAAATTTCTACGGTTCGCACTTCCTTGGGGTCACTATCAGTTCCAAGCATTGCCGTTTGGTTTGGCCACGGCGCCGTGGACCTTCACCAAAATCATGGTGGTGGTGGCGTTGCGCAAAGAAGGGATTCTGGTCCACCCTTATCTCGACGATTGGTTGATTCGAGCCAAGTCCGAGGAGGAGAGTCTCCGGGTGACGGACAGGGTGGTGAAGTTTTTGCAAGGTCTTGGTTGGGTAGTCAACTAGGCCAAGAGTCGTTTGCAACCCTCTCAGGAACTCGAATACCTAGGAGTCCGGTTCGATATCAGGAGGGGCAAGTGTTTCTGCCGCACAAACGGGCCGAGGGCTTGAGGTCCTTGGTACGGCAGTTCATGTCTGTGCCGGCGCCATTGGCGTGGGATTATCTCCAGGTACTGGGCACCATGGCGGCAACGTTGGAAGAGGTGCCATGGGCCAAGGCTCATATGTGGCCTCTCCAAAGAGCACTGCTCCGCCGATGGTCGCATCAGGCCGATTCGCTGAGCGTCTCCCTTGCCTGAACAAGGTCAGACGGTCTCTCTGCGTTGGTGGCTCCTCGGGTCGTCCTTGACAGGCGGCATGCCGCTGGAACAGCCGGAGTGGCTTCCGTTGTTGACGGATGCCAGCCTAGTAGGATGGGGAGCCCACTGCGGGTCCCAGTTTGCGCAGGGGCTTTGGTCTCCCCTGGAGGCCTCATGGTCGATCAACCGGCTGGAACTTCGAGCTGTTTTCTGGGGCCTTCAGGCGTTCGAGGACATGGTACGCGGTCAGCCCGTACGAGTGCTCTCCGACAACTCGGCGACGGTGGCGTACATCAACCGTCAGGGCGGCACGGGGAGTGCCACAATGGAGGAAGAGGCAGACGAGGAGTTCGTGTGGGTAGAGATGCGGATGCCCGTGATCTCGGCGGCGCACATTGCAGGAAAAGACAATGCCACAGCGGACTTCTTCAGCAGAGTTCAGGTGGATGCAGGAGAGTGGGAGTTGCATCCCGAGGTTTTCAAACAGACAATCGGTCATTGGGGGACTCCGGTAATGGATCTCATGGCGACCTTCCAGTCGGCAAAGGTCGGCCGGTTCTTCAGCAGAAGACGAGAGCGGATGTCGGAGGGCATAGACGCGCTGTTACAACAGTGGCCGGTCGGCCTTCTATGTTTTTCCACCTTGGGCGTTGATAGGCCGAGTGATTCAAAAGACTGGAGCGCACGCGGGGAAGGTCCTTCTGGTAGCGCCCGACTGGCCGAGATGTCCTTGGTACGCGGACCTAGTGCGTCTCCTGGACGGCGAGCCCTGGCGGCTACCGGTGCGAATGGACCTGCTGCTGCAGGGGCCTCTGTTCATGCCTCAGGTGGATCGGTTCTTGCTTACTGTATGGCCATTGAGAGGGCTAAGCTGAAAAAGAAAGGCTATTCGGTGGCGGTCGTGGCAACCTTGCTTAGAGCACGTAAGCACTCGACATCTTTGACGTATGTGTGGGTCTGGCGTATTTTTGAGGATTGGTGTGCGCGACGTCAGGTTCGGGCATCTGTTTCCATTCCGTTGGTCTTGGAGTTTCTACAAGGCGGATTTGATAAAGGCCTTGCAGCCAGTTCCTTGCGCGTCCAGTTGGCAGCCCTTTCCTGTTATCGGGGTAAGGTCAATGGAGTGCCATTAGGGGCTCATCCTGATGTAGGTCGTTTCCTGAAGGCGGTAGCTAGATTGCGGCCGGCGCGTAGAGTGTGCATTCCGCCGTGGGACCTCAATCTCGTTCTCAGAGCGTTAACCAAGCCTCCCTTCGAGCCACTGCGTCATGCTACAGTGAAGGATTTGACGTTGAAGACGGTATTTCTGGTGGCGATTTGTTCGGCTCGGCGAGTTTCGGAATTTCAGGCGTTGTCGTGCCGAGAGCCATTCTTATCTTTTTCCAGGGAGAAGGTGGTTTTACGTCCGGTCCCGTCCTTTATGCCTAAAGTGGTCTCTCCATTTCATTTCAATCAGACGGTGTGTTTGCCCGTTCTGAGGTCGCTGGGGGGAGGCGAATCGGATCGCAGTCTTCGTCGTCTCGACGTGAAGAGCGCGTTGCGTCAGTATTTGAAGGTGACGGAATCCTTCCGCAGGTCTGAGCGGTTGTTTGTATTGTTCAGCGGAGTACGCAAAGGGGAGGCGGCGGCTAAAGCGTCCATCGCTCGCTGGCTTAGAGAGGCGATCGCTTCCGCTTATTTGCTTCAAGGTCGGGTTGTGCCTGTGGGGTTGCAGGCGCATTCCACCAGAGCACAGGCATCTTCCTGGGCGGAGCACAGTTTGGTTCCGCCAGGGGACATTTGTAGGGTGGCAACTTGGTCGTCTCTACATACATTTAGTAAACATTACAGGCTGGATGTTGCAGCAGCTTCGGATGCTCATTTCGGGTCAGCGGTCTTGTCTGCCAGCTGGAAGGGTCCCTCCCAATGATTACTGCTCTGGTACATCCCAGAAGTAGAGGACTGAACTGGAGGAACGATAAGGAAATGACAATTACACTTACCTGGTAATTGTAGTTCCTTGGGTGACGACAGTTCAGTCCTCCTTCCCACCCAGATGATTCAAGGGGGATCCCGATTTGGTAGCGGGCAGCAGAAGGTTACAGGTAAGTCGGGCTTACTTTCTTTGGTTCTGTTGTTCACTTCTCTGTGGCAGGCAAGGGTATAAGAAAGTCTTGCCGGAGGGGGTGGATGGTTTGTACTTAGTAAAGGTTATATTATGATTAGCTACTTATTTATTGCTCCTTTGAGTCTGCTTTGTTAATAGTTCACACTGGGATGGAAGTAGGAGTGCAGCAGGCTATATCCAGTGATGTCATCATTCTGACATACCAGTCTCCAAGCTGCAGGAGATTGACAACCCAGAGGTAGAGGACTGAACTGTCGTCACTCAAGGAACTACAATTACCAGGTAAGTGTAATTATCATTTACCTTTCTTTGCCTTGGAAGAAAAGGCCTAGCATTCTACTTCTGGACATAGGGACTGCTGGGTTGCCAGCAGTGAGCATTGATTTGAAGGCAGTTTAAGAAAAACACAATACTGACTGTTCCTACAGCCACCTAACATGCTTAGTGAACATATCAGCTCAGAAAATAGAAGTTCAACATTTCAACCAGTTGCAGCAACAAAATGGGTAACACTGTAGCGTTATGAGTGTCATTTTAGATGCTCTATTCATGATTTCCACATCTGAAAATGACATTTCAGATATGTCAATCACGATTATGTCCCAGGAGATATTTTAGAAAGCGCTGAATTTATTTTTTTTATTTTATACTTAATTAAATTTTGCAATAAACCAAGAACCTTGGATAAAGGATATCACAGTCCATCATGCACATGCAAAAACATACTCACAAAAGAACATAAAGCAACCAATAACATGACAGTATGCTAGCAGTCCACAAAAGAACAATAAAGAAAAGGGAGGATTATAAGAATATACGATATGCCATACTGGGTCAGACCAACGTCCATCAAGCCCAGTATCCTGTTTCCAGCAGTGCACAATCTAGGTCACAAGTACCTGGCAGTTTCCTCAAAAGACACAGATTTCACAATGCTGTGTTGGGTCAAGCAGTGGAGATCCCAGGTCCCTTTCAATGGTTATGGGCCTTTTTGTCAAACCCTTTTTTAAACCAGGTTACACGAACAGCTTTTACTACATCCTCCGGTAACAAATTCCAGAATTTGATTACACATTGAGTGAAAAAAATATTTACTCTTAGTCTTAAAATAGTGTACCCTGTAGCTTCATTGCATGTCCCCTAGTCTTTCCATATTTTGATGTAAACAAATCAATCTACATTTACCCGTTTCACGCCATTCATTAATTTATAGACCTCTATCATATCTCCTCTTAGCCATCTCTTTTCCAGGTTGAAGAGCCCTAACCTTTTTAGACTCTCTTCATAGGGGTATCTTTCCATCTCCTTTACCATTTTCGTGGCTCTTCTCTGTACTTTTTCTAATAACGCTCTATCCTTTTTAAGATAAGGCGACCAGAATTACACACAGTATTCAAGGTGTGGTCGCACCATAGAACGATACAAAGGCATTAGAATATCCTTGGTTTTATTTTCCATTCCTTTCCTTATGATACCTAGCATTCTATTTGCTCTCTTGGCTGTCACTGCACACTGGACGGAGGGTTTTAATATGTTATCCACGATGACGCCTAAATCTTTTTCCTGGGTGGTGGTTCCCAATATGGAACCTTGCATTGTGTAACCATTGTTTGGGTTGTTCTTGCCTAGATGCATAACTTTGCACTTGTCCACATTAAATTCCACCTGCCATTTGGATGCCCAGTCTTCCAATTTATCAAGAACCTCTTGCAATTTTCCACAATCCCAGTTTTCATCATTTGGCTCTTTTTCCATTTCCTGAAAGATGCTTTTTTGGCAACAGTCTCTCTGACCTCATCTGGCAGTTTTTTGGACTTCCTTCCACTTTTCTTAAAGCGTGGAATACAGCTGGTCTGGGCTTTCAAGATAGTATTTTAAACACCCAAGCTTGATGTAAGTCTTTAACCTTTGCAACTGCTCCTTTTAGTATTTTCTTAACTATTTTCCTCATTTTATCATAGTCTCCCTTTCAAAAGTTAAAAAGTAGTACTGTGGATTTCCTTACCATCCCTCCTCCATTAATTAAATCAAACACAATCATGCTGTGATCACTATTGCCAAGTGGCCCAAACACCCTTATCTCTAGCACCAGATATGGTGTTCTATTAAGGACTAGGTCCAAAATGGCTTCCCCTCTGGTCAGTTCATGAACCAGCTGCTCCAAGAAGCAGTCATTTATTTAATCTAGAAACTTTATCTCCCTAGCATGTCCTGGCGTGACACTGACCCAGTCGATACCGCGGTAATTGAAATCACCCATTATTACTGTGCTGGAACTTTGTTAGCTTCCATGATTTCTTTGAGCATTTCATCATCCATTTGTTCATTCTGGCCAGGCAGTCGATAGCACACCCCCACTGCCATCGCCTTCTTTTTACATTGAATTTCAATCCATAGAGATTCTACAGCAAATTTTGTTTCCTGCAAAACTTTAATCCTTTGAGACTCAATGCCCTCTCTAACAGAGCATAACCCTCCACCAATTTCATCAGCTCTATCATTACGATATAGTTTGTACCCAGGTATCACACAGTGTCCCACTGGTTGGTTTCTCAGAGACATGATGGAAGGAGGACAATCATATCTAACCTCTCATTTATAGTGCTATATATTCTAACTCTCTCAACTTAGTTTTTATACTTCTAGCATTTGCATACAAGAATTTTAGAGACTGTATTTGTCATATTATTAATCTGGCTATCAGTAGGCAGGGGTAATTTTGAATCTTTAAGCTCTGTCTGCTCTGTACTCAAGGGCATTTGGGCTACTTTTGTCTTTATTGGAACCTCTCTGCTGATGTGCCCTAACTTCATTTTTTTGGTAGTATCCTTCAAGGATACATTGTTCCGAACCATGACCTCTTGGGTGACTGTCGGCTCTCCCCTATTGTCTAGTTTAAAAGCTGCTCTCTCTCCTTTTTAAAGGTTAATGCAAGCAGCCTGGTTCCATCCCAGTTAAGGTGAAGCCCATCCCTTAGGAAGAGCTCCTCCTTTCCCCAGAATGTTCCCCAGTTCCTAACAAATCCAAAACCCTACACCCCAAAGAGATTACGGAGTTTGGCCTGGCCGAAGGCACTGTTCCATAAGGACTCCCTCTCCAAGCAATAGTGAGTTGTGAAGGTATGGACCTAAGACCAGGTGGCATCCCGGCAGATGTCCATCATGGGGATGGAACACAGATTTGCCACGGAAGCAGCCATGGCCCTGACGCAGTACGCAATGACCATCTGGTCCAGCTAGATCTCCTGCTTGCTCATAAGCTAGGGTAATGCAGTCCACCACCCAAGACGACAGAGCTCGCTTAGTCACTGAAAGCCCCAGACAGCTGGGGTCATAGGATACCAAAAGCTGTGGTGCTCTGCGGTGGCCCTGAGTCTGTTGCAGGTAAAGGGACAGGGCTTACAATCCAGATTGTGGAGAACAGTCTCTGCCCTACCGGTATAAGGCCTCGAAAAGAAGGTGAGTACCACCACCTCCTGGTTGTGGCGGAATGGGGACACCACCTTCGATAGAAACTTGGGGTATGAACGAAGTACCACCCTGTTCTTGTAAAACCTCATGTAGGGCAGTTCCGCATTCACAGCCTGGAGCTTGCTGACTCTGCATGCCGATGTGAGTGCTACCAGGAAGGCGACCTTTCAGGACAGGTACAGAAAGTGGCAGGTAGCCAGAAGCTCAAACAGAGGCTTAGTGAGCTGCAAAAGCACCACACTGAGATCCCACTCTACCGCTGGAGGGCGGATGGGGGTTTGAATAACATGAGGCCCCGCAGGAATCGGGACACAAGGAGCTGAGCCAAGAGGGGTTTTCCCCTCAATGGAATGACAATGCGCTGCGATGGTGCTCAGGTGTACTTTGACTGAATTGGACTTCAGTCCCACCTGCGATAGGGGAAGCAGGTATTGAGCAGGAAAACAGGTTTGCCCACCTTTCTGCACACCACACAAAGATTCAAGAACAATATACACTGTAGGAGAATGGTTACAAACAAAGAAAAATATTAGAAAGAAAAAGTAGGACGTAAAACGAATACAACTTATAAAGAAAAACACTTAATTGAGATGGCTCGAAGAAATTAAAAATCTTATTCTGATACCCAAGTACACATTTACAAGGAAATCTCAAATGGAAACTTGCACCCAAAGCTAAAACCTCAGTGTGAAGCTCCAGAAATTTTTTCCTCCTAGATTGAGTCTACCTGAACACATCTGGGAGGATCTGTACCCTACCCCCAAAAAATAAACATCAGATTTTTTTAAATACATTCATAATAACGCTTCCTTATCCTGAAGAAATACAAAAGTTACCAACAAAGTAGCCCGGGCTTCAACCACCTCGGTGGACTGCTCTAAGAACTCAGACAAGTTCCCAAGTCCAAGGAGTCAGAAGGCACTTCTACCTGAGAGGTATCAGCTTTCTGCAAAGCCTCCTT
Organism: Ichthyophis bannanicus; assembly: GCA_033557465.1. NCBI lineage: Eukaryota > Metazoa > Chordata > Amphibia > Gymnophiona > Ichthyophiidae > Ichthyophis > Ichthyophis bannanicus. The sequence goes on from CM066032.1 coordinate 143,813,309, forward strand.
ACCAATCATTGAGGGGAGGAAATAAATCTCTTGAAGAGGAGGGATCCCTGACTCAGGATTATTAAACAGCTGCTTAAGAAACCGAATGAACAGGTCTCTAGGGGAGCACAATGAAAGCTGTGAGAATTTAGAAAGCGAAGATTTAAGTTTCTCTCTTGATTTTCCAAGTTTTCAATTTTACGCTGGAAAACCAAACCATCCTTAGCTGTGACCACTGTTCCCTCTAAGCTGTGCGTGTGTGCGCGCGCACACACCTCAATGAGCGAGCGCACATACTTTACAACAGAGCGCACAAAAATTACGGTTCTGATTCTGATAGAAAAAAACAGATGTCTTAAAATTTAAAAGTTGTGATTGTAATTGCTAGAAATTTTCCGCTTCATTTAGTAATTGTCTATTTTTCATTTAATTTGATTAAAATCAATGTGGTGTACATACTGTATTCTGACGTGTAGTCAAATTTTAAAGTATATAACTCCGAGTGTCGTTATGTGGCGCACAAAAATTGAACCTTCCTTCAGAAGCTTCACAGCTGATATTTTATGTGCACACAGCCTACAGAAAATTAGAGGGAACATTGGCTGTGACACCTTGCTGATCCTGCAAATGCTGAATTTTAACCTCAAGTCCATCTAATTGCGCTTGCTGTTGGAGCACCTTTGCCTCCATCCCCTCTGATCTAGGTTCGAAGGGAGTAGAAGCCTGCAATACCCCAGCACAAACCCGATAAAGTGACTGCATTGCGTCCGAAATGGAGTCCAGGGTTACCTCTTTTGGTCTCAAGAGGAGGAAGATCCTGGATCATCACACTCTCCTGAACAGGGGATAAACCTCCTACCTGGAGACAGTTGGACCCATTACCTCTAGCCACTGGTACAACCAATGCCGAGGCCAAGGACCGCTGAGTAGCCGCATCTGAAACCACACCAGGAGCTCTGCCCCTGGCAGAGTTGAGGGTAGGAGGACTGAAAGGGCCAAGTGGGCTCAGCGAAACATTGCTGTCCAAATCGGGGCTCTCCCTAACCCTGACAATGGGTTCGCCCAAACACTTCACCTGTACAAAATCATCCATGGCACGTTGCTCCACTGGTATAACAGGAGTGAAGGAAATACTTCCCCTACCTTTAGCTTTCCGTTTAGGCATCTAGAGAAACTAAACCAATGGAAGCCAAGGCCAGGACGAACTACTCCAACATAAACTTAAACCTTCCTAAGGACCACCGCTGCCAAAAGATATTAAGTTGACCGAGAAGACAGTGTTAAAAGATATTAAATGCCAAGCTCACCGCCTCGTGCCCCGCCTTAAGTACATTGACTTTTAAAGCCAGCAGATGAAACAAGGCAGGGAGGAGCTTGCTCCCACTCCCAACAGCACAGCAGTTCTCCGAAAGCTCTGAATTTATATGACTCCAGAGCAATCACATGCATGTTGCACAGGTTTGTGGCAAAGACATGTCCAGGGCAGAAAGACATGTATATGCCCAATTTTAGAAAGGGCCTGCATGTCTCTGCCATCCGGCAGTGACGTCCATATCTATATCTGCTCCAGGACACTAACAAACATCAGAAAGTGCTTGTTTTGGCACCCAAATGCTTGTAGGGAGGACAGTAGGCAGCACTCTCATATCCTCTACACGTTTCACAACAGCAAAAAACTGTTTACATGTAGTAAAATTAAGCCACTTGTTTTGTGGCTGCCGTGCAGCAGCACATCTCTGTTTGCAAAATGTCTGGCTGGCATATGTGAGTTTCCCCCACATAGATGTTTCCATCCTGGAATACCGTCCAGGCACATCTATGTAGCCGCAGGCGCTGTCTTCCATAACAAGCACATAGCAGATTCTAAAATCAGCCTGGATCATGGACACACCCACGCTATTGATATGCACGAGTCCAACATTTTCAAGGTCATGGAGACATGAATCTTTCAGGGGTGAAGACGGAGCGGTTTTAGAAGGCACATGCACAGGCCCACATTCACCGCTGCCGCTCCCATACTATTTGAAGCATTTTGACTTGAATGTCCCAGCTTCACCTATACAACCTTTCTAAAATGTGCCTCATATTAAGCAGGCTGAGTGTTTTCTCTCTTTGTTTTTCCTCCGAGGTAGCTCATTTAATAGGCCTAAGATTGTAACTATATCTAGATCATGGTTCTCAACCTTTTTTCCATTGGGACACATCTGATAGATGATGCTTGCATATATGGACACTACACAAATCCGATACCTTTGTCTGACACAGTATAGCAGTTCTTATGAGATGAATTTCAACATCCCCTGCATCCACAAAGCCTTCCCTCCCCCCTCCCAGCAACAGGTACAGAGCAGAACTAGGACATTCCTCCAAGGCATTTCACTATACAAAAAATATTCCGATTCTCACACCATCTGTGTAACAGAAACATAAATCTTTCCCCTATCAGGAATATTGTGAATACAAAACCTGAAAAACAAATACCCAGTCACTACACACGAAGCGAACATGCCATACCATAGTAGCACCGATTCCAATGATTCAAACAGCAAGAATCTACTACAAATATTACATTGGGCTCTAGAACACCAATACACCTAACTACTGGTAAAACCTAACAAATGGGATTACTACAGATTTTGACACAGGAGCTACATACTAATACCACCACACCTTTGTCACACACAAAACACTGACGCTCTCATCAAATATAGAACAAGGGACCACAAATAAGACATTGCAAAATGAAAACAAAAATTGAACTGGGCACCCCAAGAATATTGGGAAAATACAACAAATGCATTTCCTCTTGTACTCAATAGACAACTGCTATCCACTTTTCTCAAACCAAACATATTATAGTTAATATAGTCAAAATAAAATACTTCTTTCTACTTTTGTTATCTGGACGTTTTATTTACCATTCATTTTGGACCTTCTCTAAGAATATAAGAAATGCCATGCTGGGTCAGACCAAGATCCATCAAGCCCAGTATCCTGTTTCCAACAGCAGCAAATCCAGGTCACAAGTGTTTGTGCGCTCTACTCCTGACCGGGCACACCAAGTAAAATCCTCCATCGGTTCTTTGGCTCCAATTCTCTAAATTCAGTGCACTCTCTTTTCTGCTGTACTCAGTCTTCTGTTCTTGTTCCAAAATATGCTGTCCATTTTTCATTTCTCCTCTCTCCTCCTGTCTTTTTCCCTACATGTGTTTCTGACATATTGACATTAAGGGAGGAGTGGCTCAGTGGTTGGGACAGGTTACCTCAAGCCGGAAGGCCTGCGGTTCAATTCCCACATGGGGACAAGCAACCTCAGGCCGGAGGGACTGTGGTCTCTAGTCCCATGGCCACTCCTTGTGGCTTTGGGCAAGCCACTTAACCCTCCATTGCCTCAGGTACACTTAGATTGTGAGCCCTTCAGGGACAAGGGAATAAAAAGTACCTGTTAGTATACATGTAAACCGCATTGATTCTAAAGAGTGCGGTATAAAAAAAAATAAAATTATGCTTTTAGCCCTTTCACCCATTTCTTTTCTGCTTCTTTGTCCACTCAAATTTTACTCTCTCTCTCTCACCTTCCAATTCTCAATTCCTGCCTATTACCTTTCCATCTTCTCTCACCTCCTGCCCAACTCATGTCCCTTAGCTCTGCTATTTCCCGTCTCACTCCTTCCTTAGCCCCTTATTCCCTTTTATCTTTCACCCACTCCTCATTACCACATTTCTGCCTTCTGTATTTACTATCCTCCTCTCCCTCATCTCCTCGACAATCCCCCATGGCCTCTCCCACCAAACCCAGTGTCTCCTCTTTTCTCTACCTCCACCCCTCCATCACACCATGTAGCATCTCCCCTCTTCCTTATCTTCCCCCCACATCAGCATAGCATCTCTTTTCTCTCCTACTTCTCCTTACACCAGTACAGCATCTCTCCTCTATCCTACCTCCCCCTCCATAAATGTTCAGGGAGAGAGCCTCTTTCAATTGAAAGCAAGTTCTGCTACGAGGGGACATGGGATGAGGGTGAAGGGAGATAGATTCAGGAGTGATATGCGGAAATATTTCTTTACGGAAAGAGTAGTGGATCCGTGGAATAGTCTCCCAGTGGAGGTGGTAGAGATGAGGACAGTAACTGAATTCAAAAAAGCATGGGACCAACACAGAGGATTTCTAAAGGTAGACTAGATGGGCCTTGTGGTCTTTTTCTGTCATCATGTTTCTATGTTTCTCCATACCATCATAGGCAGCTCTATAATGAGGCCAAGTGAGGCGGTGGCCTCAGGCGGCAGCTTTTTGTGCTTTTTGGGGGCAGCAAAATTGCCCCCACAAAGACCGCCGTCACCGTCTCACCCGGCCTTCAAAATAAAATTTTAAAAATCCTTCCGGTGTAAGAAGCAGCTGCTGCTGCCGCTCCAGTGGCGGCAGAATGAGGAGCCCCATGGCCCGCCCGCCCCCCCCCCCCCAGAGAGCCTGCTGGTTTCCCCGGCTCCGCTTTGCAGAGCCACGGCAAAAGGACAGTGTTTGCCTTAACCAAGGCTCTGTTAAAGCTGAGCCAGAGGTGCTGATGGGATTTCCTGTTTCCCATCAGCACCTCGGGATCAGCTTTAACAGAGCCCGATGTGCTGATGGGAAACAGCAAGAGACAAAGTGTAAATAAACAGAGCCACGCGAAAGGGAAACACTGTCCCTTCGCCGCGGCTCTGCAAAGCGGAGCCGGGGAAACCAGCAGGCTCTCCGAGGGGGGGGGGCGGGCAGCCGCAGGGCTCCTCATTCTGCCGCTGCTGCCACTGGAGTGGCAGCGACAGCTGCTTCGTACGTCAGAGTTTTGGGGGGGGGGGGATTCAATTTCCTTGGGTTTGGGGGGGAGGGGTCTAGGACTGGAACTGGGCTGCTGGGGGGGGAGGAAGGACAGGAATTGGGCTGATTGAGGGGTTTAGAACTGGAAATGGGCTGATGGGGGTAGTATTGGAAATGGGCTGATCGGGAGGGGGGCTAGGACTGTCACCTGGGGGCCAACCCAGCGCCTAGGGCACGGAGGGTTGGTCTGCCTGGGGATTCTAATTCAGGGAGTATGGCATGGCATTTGCTCCTGCAATGCCTTATGGAAATAGTAGTCCCTTTCACCCTCTGAGAAAAGAAGAAATTGTAGTCGAGTGGTTTCAGGCAAATGACAAGGATTTATTTCCCTTTCCAAGAAGATTAAGTGCATGTGGAAAACTTAGGATGGTTGCCATATAAGTGGCGTGAGGAATACATTCAGGAACTAAGGTAACCAGCCTCTTTAGCTTCAGGCTTTAAAACGTGCAGTGCTCAGTACAAACAAAAGCAAACAGCAGTTTCTCATAACAAAAGAAAATGTTCCCTTTTCTTCTACTGCTTTCCCAGCCTTCTTAATATATTGTTCAGCAGAGAGATTCAATATGGTCAGCAAGAGACAAAGTGCAATCCATCTGATTATCTGCTACGTCATTGATATCAGAGTCTATCTGCATCTCTTCTAAGTCAGCGTCAGCTGGGTGTGTCTGCAAGTTGCTATACGGTGTTTTAAAACAAACTTCTTCTCTGCCTTCACGTGGCTTCCCTTTGTAGCACTCTTAATGAGCAGGGCTGTAAAGTACCATATATACTGGAGTTGCTGCTTGGGGAGCCTAATACTTCCTGGCAACTACAAGGAAATATTTTAAAACTAGGTTCAAATCTGGACAATTTGTGAAGCCTACCTTTTGGCTTTAAAGAGGAAGGAATTCTCTGTTCTGTTGGGTCAGAAAGGGTTCCAAACACCGGTTGTGTATTCTTGCCTTTTAGCTTATCAGCTTCTGCCTCAGACGTATAAATATTCTCATGCCAGTATGTCTCTCTCCCTGGAGCCTCTGAGTTTTCCCAAGCCAGTCTCTCAGGAGGTTTCTCCTTCCTCCTGCCTTTACTGGACGGCACCGGCCCTGTGCTGCTCACACCTGGCTTTTGGGCTTTGGCTTTCTGGGTCCTTACTCCTCCTTGACTCCTTTTGGTCAGCGTGCTCCCTTGCTTGATCCCCTGCCGGATCCCTTGCCTTTGTCTTTGCTCTTGTCCAGGCGTCTCTCCCTCGGAGCTTCCTTGGAACTCCTGCTCCTTCTCTTCCTCCTCATTCCCCTGGTCAAATCTAATGACCACTTTTAATAATCCTGCTTCTCAGGGCTTAGCTCTGCCCCTCCCCCAACCAGGTGTTTCTCATTAACTCCTGAGCTTGGGGATACGTTACAGCATGGGCGTGCCTGTTCAGCTCGTGACTCTTTTTGTTTTCCTTTTCCTTGAAAACATTGAGCCATTTGCTCTGACTGCCTGTCAGTTTCTGAAACGAAATCCTCTTCTCTCCCTATCTCCATAGGCTCAGAAGGGTCTTCTAAATGACAACTGGTAATGGGCTATGGGGGGGTTAGAATTGGAAATGGGCTGATGGGGGGGTTAGGACTGGAAATGGACTGATCATGAGGGGGGCTAGGACTGGTAATGGGCTATCGGGAAGAGGGGTTAGTACTGGAAATGGGCTGATGGGGGGTTAGTACTGGAAATGGGCTGATCGGGAGGGGGGCTAGGACTAGTAATGGGCTATGGAGGGGTTAGAACTGCAAATGGGCTGATGGGGGGGTTAGGACTGGTAATGGGTTATGGGGTGTTAGTACTGGAAATGGGCTGATCGGGAGGGGGGCTAGAACTGGAAATGGGCTGATGGGGGCTTAGGACTGGAAATGGGCTGATCGGAGGGGGCTAGGACTGGTAATGGACTGACGGGGGTATAGAACTGGAAATGGGCTGATGGGGGGGTTAGGACTGGTAATGGGTTATGGGGGGAGACTAGGACAGGAAATGGGCAGATTGGGGTGCTAGGACTGAAAATGGACTTATTGGAGGGTTACGACTGGTAATGAGCTGATTGGGGGGCTAGGACTGGGGTGGGCTTATAAAGGGGCTAGGACTAGAAATGGGCTGGGACAGGAAATGGGCTAATAGGGGAGGGGAGGAGAGTGCTGCTGGCCCTGGAAGAAAACTAGGCACTAGGGCTACAAATGGGCTGATGCGGGGGGGGGGGGATGGTAGAATAGGACTGGAAGGGAGCGGATACTGAGAGGGTCTGCCAGGGGAAGGATGGGGCAGGAAGGGAAGGAGGGGGCTGGAAAGGAGCTGACACCTGGAATGTACCGAAGGGGGAATGGAAGGGAGCTGACACTAGGGGATGGAAGTGGTAGGTAGCTGGGTAATAGGGAGGAGGCTGGAAGGGAGCCGACATGTGAATGGCACTGGAAGAGAGATGGACAGAGGGTAGGGTGGCTGGAAGGGAGCTGACAGGGGGGTGGCACTGAGAGTGAACCTGAGCTGATACCTGGGATAGCACAGTTACTTACCTTTAACAGGTTATCTCTGGGAACAGCAGGAATAAGTCTTCACATATGGGTACGTCGGTACCGACGGAGCCTGTGCGGGAACGCTCCCCAGCATCCAATCAGAAAGCTTTTGGGAGCATCCCTCAGCGCCTGCATGCTGCCTTCCCGCCTTTCCAACTGTCTCTCCTCAGTTAAGTTTAATAGCTGAGACAAAGAGAGAGAAAGAGGAAAGAAAGATAGATAGAGAGATACAACTCCTAGGGGAGGTGGGTGGGTTGTGAAGACTTATTCCTGCTGTTCCCAGAGATCACCTGTTACAGGTAAGTAACTGTGCTATCTCCAGGAACAAGCAGGAATGAGTCTTCACATATGGGGGCTTCCTAGCTTTAGATGCCAGGGAGAGATCCCATAATTGCATGTCCCTGGGACAGGACCGCACTTCCCACCCATGGATCTCTGGCATCCCAAGAGGGATGGTGGGTAGGAGTTGAAAAGAGAGGAGCTGTAGAAAAACAGCTAAGCTAAGGACTACAGGTAAGGAGTCCTTGGTATGTATGATAATTATCATGAAAAATATTGAATGAACCATCAAAACATGGACCTCACCTACTGGATTGAAGGAAGTAGATAGGCTGATGGAGTCTACTGGAGATCCAGTGGAGGAATTTTCAAGGTGACTTCACGGAATTGAAGGTGAAGGTCCAAGTCTGGAAGTGGCAGGTGACCCAGGTGTCAACTGGGGTAGTATAAAAAACGGCAGGTCTGTAGTGGAAAGCTTTATGGAAAAAGCTGAAAACTCTTTTGGCTACAGAATGATTAACCTTTAGGAGCAAAAGAGGAAGACTGACCGTTTTGGACAAACTAACCCAGTCCTGGAGGGAGAAGGGGTATGGGAAAAAGCCCGCATTCCCAAGGAGGACAGATGTCTGAAAGGCTGAAACCTCAGATCTACTGAAGATCCACTCCGTCTTTCCTAGCTGGTGAGAGATAGAAAAGATATGGAAGCATGGAGCTTCAGGGATAGCTAGACGTAGAGGGTAGGGCTAAATGGCCAATTTTCCCAATGGAGAAAGGTGAATAGTGGTGTACCTCAGGGATCTGTGCTGGGTCCGCTGCTTTTTGACATATTCATAAATGACCTGGAAAGTGGAATAACGAGTGAGGATATCAAATTTGCAGATGACACAAAACTATTTAAAGTTGTTAAAACCCAAGAGGATTGTGGAAAATTGCAAGAGGCTCTTGATAAATTGGAAGACTGGGCATCAAAATGGCAGATGAAATTTAATGTGGACAAGTGCAAGGTTATGCACCTAGGGAAGAACAACCCAAACTATGGTTACACGATGCAAGGTTCCACATTAGGAACCACCACCCAGGAAAAAGATTTAGGCGTCATTGTGGATACCATGTTAAAACCCTCGGCCCAGTGTGCAGCAGCGGCCAAGAGAGCAAATAGAATGCTAGGTATGATAAGGAAAGGAATGGAAAATAAAACAAAAGATATTATAATGTCTCTATATCGTTCCATGGTGAATATTGTGTGCAATTCTGGCCGCCTTATCTTAAAAAAGATATAGCAATTTTAGAAAAGGTTCAGAGAAGAGCCACCAAAATGGTAAAGGGGATGGAAGGATACTCCTATGAAGAAAGGCTAAAAAGGTTGGGACTCTTTAACCTGGAAAAGAGACGGCTGAGGGGAGATATGATAGAAGTCTATAAATTAATGAACGGAGTGGAATGGGTAAACGTAGCTCGATTGTTTACCTTATCAGAATATAGAAAGACTAGGGGACATGCAATCAAGTTACAGGGTAAACTATTTAAGACTAATAAAAGAAAATATTTTTTCACTCAACTTGTAATCAAACTCTGGAATTTGTTACCGGGGGATGTAGTAAAGGCTGTTAGTGTAGCTGGGTTTAAAAAAGGTTTGGACAACTTCCTGGAGGAAAGGTCCATAAACCATTATTAAGAAGGGACCCAGGATTTATTTTATTTATTTAGACAGTTTTGTATACCGCCTTATCCTTCAATCAAAGCGGTCACAACACAATTGGGGGATACATTTAACACGCGGGGATATGAGACACATACACTAATACTTACAGGGAACATGGGCAATGGAGGGTTAAGTGGCTTGCCCAAGACCACAAGGAGCATCTGTGGGACTAGAAATCCCAGTCCTTCCGGCCCAAGGTTGCTGTCCTCTAGTGGATATCAATGCTTGAACCAATACAAGCATTGTGGAACCTGTGTCCCTTGGGGAAACTGCTAGGTACGTATGACCTAGATTGGCCACTGTTGGAAACAGAATACTGGGCTTGATGGACCTTGGTCTGACCCAGTATGGCATATCTTATGTTCTTAGAGTTAAAGTAGAAGCTGTCAGTACCACAGTAGTGGTTGTGTGCATAATACCCCAGACAAACTGAGGGACAGTATGAACATATGCAAGCCCACTGTCTGGAACCTCTAGGAGGGTAAACCTTTATAGGCATAGACAGAGAGATAAGTATGTAAATACAAATCAACCTATAAGGAAGCATCTCGAAAGATACACATAGATATATACATACATATACCTATATATCTATGTGTATCTGTCGGACCAAGGTCCATCAAGCCCAGTATTCTGTTTCCAACAGTGGCCATATATTTATATTAAGATCTGGAGGGGCATAACATATGCACACGCAGCTTACAGACATATGTATCTATAGAGGAGTATATAGAGATATATACATACATGAATATATACGTCTGAAGATAAATGTCTGCAACTAAGCAGATAGAGATATGCCCATAAGAACATTCACATGGAAGATGTGAAGGGGAAAGATTCATCTAATAACAAGAAGGTGGAACCTTCTTGAGAAGATATATAGAGAATCTATTCCCCCTGGCTAAGACGGAGCAGAAATGCTATCCAGTGAAAGAACCAGGATGGTTGCGTGAAAAAACAGAGGATAATATCAGTCTGTAAACAGCAAGTCCTGAGTCTTGTAGAACTCTGGCATGGTAAATGGACAGAAAACGCATAGGATGAGATACCAGGTTGACCCACTGGAGGGATACAAGGGGTATCATGTGTTATTAGTAGAATATGTGCTGTCCATGAAGGAGTAGGATACCATGGAGGACAAGCTGCAAGGAAAAAAAGAGCATATTCCTGGAAGGAATTGGAAAACTCTTTGGACGTTCACGTAGAAAAGGCTTATGTCCTGTATTATAACAGGAGATAACAGGGTGAGGAGAACCCTCACAGTCATGGAAAATGACTGAGGAAGCCTTTCCCAACCATATAGGATAGTCATCAGAGACAAAACCCCATGCTCTCTAGCAAGGGCCCATAGTAGAAAGCTTCTCTGTAAGATTGCAGAGAGCATTATGCAGGAGAATTGGGAAATAAAACTGGCTGTAGGTCAACTATGCTGCCAAATCCAAAGAATTGGAGATGGCAAGAAATAAGATAGTTTGATAAGCCTGAAGTGATTAGGATCATCCAAGATAGATGAAAGCACTACCTTGGAATCACTACTAAGGCCAGACAGAAAGTAGTGGAAGACAAACAGGAAACTTGTGGAAAAGTACCAGTAGTCCAAACACTAGAACTCCTGCATGGGCAGCTGCTGAATAAGACAGCAGAGAGAATCTTTCTGTGTAAATAGAGAGAACAGACAAAAGAAGAGGAGAAAATCCTGTTCCTGTCTGATGAGCTGCCCAGAGAAAAGAAGGGAGTTTATTCAAGAGAAAAAACTCCACACTGGAATGAAAGGCTAGAGAAGCCCTGCAGTGGTATGGTACCACTTATTCAGGGGAAACCCTGGATGAGAGGGTAGAGAACAGGAGCTGCAGGGTGACTTACCATGTGGTAAGTCTGTGGAAGGAAAAAATTCATGTTGGAACAGGAAACTATCATGGGATAGTTGTTAACTTCTCTTCTTGGTAGGAAGAAGAGGAGAAACCTGTGACTCATAGACATGAATATCCTGACAGCTCAGCAAATCTAGGAGGAAATGGATGTCCTGAGGAAAGGAATCCATATGTAGAGTTTTGAAGGAAAAAACAGTGAAAAAACTTCTACTGAGAAGAAATTAACTGTAGGTTGTAACCCTCAGGAACCTATGGTTGCTGGGTTTGTTCAGCCTGGCTAGAGTTTGGATTCTTCAGACAAGGGCGAGGTTTCCCCTGCTTGGGAACATCTGTATGATGGGCAGGAGAAGAGTGAAACCTTCTTTTCCTAGGGAAAGAAGGTTTGGTAGGGCATTTCCTACCTACTGGGGAAGGAGAAGGCTTAGTATTGCTTTCAGAAACAGGGAAGTCAGTGGAGCACTGAGCAACCTGATGTAAAGACTCCTTATTGAAGAGATTTTCTCCAGTGCAAGGAGTATTACCCAGTCTTTGTTGTGCCCATTTGTTCAAGTCTGAAGTTTGGAGCCAGGTTCTACGTCGCGCCCCTATGGCTATAGCAGAGGTTCTGCTAAAAGACTCAAAAGAGTCTAGGGAAGCACGAGAAAGAAACCAAGAGATATTTTGGCTATGACTAAGAAGTGAGGAATAGTCTGCAGCCTTGAGCTCTGATAGAAAAGCAGTCATAAGAGATTATTTCTTTGTGACCTCCTGAAGGGATAGACTCATATAAAAATATATGAGAGAATCCTTGTTGCCAGCATAGATGTTTGGAAGGTTTGATGTCCAAAGGCATCCAGTGTTCTAGATGCACGACCTGGCGGGTAAGAAGAATGCTGCTTCTTGCTTTTTACCTTCCTCATTGCTGATTTCACTACAATGGAATGATGGGGAAGTTGAGTCTTTTGAAACCCTGGAGAGGGGGGCACCTGATATAGAAGATCAGTTGCTCTAGAAGGTGAGGAAACCCTTAAAGGTGCTTCCCACATTCGTAGAAGAAGATCCTGCAAGGAATGATGTAAAGGAAGCATTATATTTTCCTTTTCTCCAGAACAAAGAGAGCCTTGAGCAGGATCATAGCCAGGGGTAGGAATAGCAAGGGATGTTGCTATGTCTAGGAGAAAATTCTGAAAAGAAGGAACTCCAACAGAAACCATCCCTGGACAGGCTAGATCTGAAGAACTAGCCTGGGCACCGGAGTAGACACTTGAGAATGTAGGAATAGAAGATCTCGCCCGGTGCAGAAAAAGATCCTGAAAGGATGAATGCTGGTACTGGAGGTCATGACATGAGACAGTCAGTACTGCATCGTCCATGCCAGGTATCGACTCCAAACTAGGTATAGAAAGGAGCGACTCTGGTGAAAGAAGCATGGAAGGAGCTGACCCCGATGCTACTGCAGGTATCGGCACCAATACCGATACCGGCAGCTGTGCCAGAATCGAAGACGATACCGACATCGAAGCAGTCATCGGAGGCTGCTCAAGTGGTACCGAGGAAACCGAAGGCCTCTGGTAATTACCCTCGGTACCGAGCATCCGGAATCGGTAAGCATCGGATCTGAGACATGTCGGTACCCAGTCTTCCAGACTGGAAACCGATTCCAGACTCGGCATCGAAGGAAGCGAGTCTATCGATGCATGTCTGGAAGATACCGACTTCGGTGGTAGTATCGGCGGTGATACAGATACTGGAAAATCAATCTGGGATGTATCGATCAGTCCCGAAGGTACCGAGAAAAAAAGATGACGATCCCTGGTGAAGAGTGGATCACTCAACACCAGTGCCGATGCCGGAGTATCGGTACCGCTCGAAGCGGATGCCACCACCGAGCACGGCTCAGGTATGTTCTGTGAGGGGTGAGCCTCAGGAACAACCTGAAACCCCTGAAAGGCTTTGGAGACCGAAGACTCCCGCCGGGGTTTTGAAGCCAATGGATCCTTGAGGGCAAGGCCGGAGCCGTCATCATGCTGTGCATGAGACCTACCACTCAAGGATTGGCTAGTCTGAACAGACTGTTTGTGGGTTACCTGATCCTGTAGAGAAGGAGAAATGGTCGGTGCCCTGGCATTGGAAGGGAACGCGGTATCGAGGCAAACTCGAAAAAGGAAATCTCTTCTCATAATATGGTAGCCTAATGGCTCAGGATGGTCAGGACCCAAACAGTTTAGACACCAGGACTTGGAGTCTAAAAACAATACTGCACTGCCTCAGTTAAAGCACTTCTTAGGAAAAGAAGGAGGCGGCTCCATAATGGAGAGGCCTGAAGGCCTAAGTTTAAACTGAAACTGAGGGAAAAAAATTCCCTGGATAAAATAAAAAGAAAAGAAAAAAACACTGGCGATACCGGTGGAGTCGGGGAGACAGCTGCGACCACAGGAAAATAAGAAATAAAGAATTTAAAGAAAAAATTTTCTGCGGTGACAGGAAGACGTCCTGTCGGCTCCATGGAAAAACAAAAACTGAGGAGAGACAGTTGGAAAGATGGGAAGGCAGCACGCAGGCGCTGAGGGATGCTCCCAAAAGCTTTCTGATTGGACGCTGGGGAGCATTCTCGCGCAGGCTCCGTCAGTACCGACGTACCCATATGTGAAGACTCATTCCTGCTTGTTCCTGGAGATTGTAGTCTTCACATATGGGGACTCCCCAGCTAGAGATGCCAGAGAGATCTCCAAGGTTGTGAGTCCCTGAGAAGGGCTCTACCTTCCCCCATGGATCTCGGGCATCCAACCAGGGATGGGGGGTAGGAGTTGATCAGGTATGGAACAGGTGTTTGAGAACAGCTTGACCAAACAAGGCATCCCGGCGGGAGTCCTTGTCCAAGCAGTAATGGGCTGTAAAGGTATGAACCGAGGCCCAGGTGGCCACTCGAAAGATTTGGTCGATGGACACAGAGTTTAGATGAGCCATAGAGGCTGCCATGGCCCTCACATTGTGAGCTGTGACATGGCCCTCCAGAGAAAGGTTCTTACTCTGGTAGGCGAAGGAAATACACTGAGCAATCCAATTGGACAGAGTTCTCTTAGAGACTGGAAGTCCTAAATGAGAGGGATCAAAAGCAACAAAGAGTTGAGAGGACTTTCTATGTTGCTGTGTCCTTTGTAAGTAAAAAGCCAGTGCTCTCTTACAATCCAGGGTATGAAGATTCCTCTCTGCACTTGATGCCTGAGGTCCAGGAAAAAATACAGGTAAATACACCTCCTGGTTCAGATGAAAAGGTGAGACCACTTTAGGCATAAAGTGTGGATTAGTCCTGAGGAGTACCTTGTCATGATGAAACCTTGTATAAGGAGGATTAGCCACCAAGGCTTGCAGCTCACTGATATGGCGAGCTGAGGTGACTGCAATGAGAAAAATAACCTTCCAGGAAAGGAATTTCAAGGAGGTAGTGGCTAAGGGTTCAAAAGGTGGCTTTATAAGCTGGCCAAGAACCAAATTCAAATCCCATGCCACTGGAGGTGGTCTAATAGGAGGTTTAGTTAAAAGGCGGCCTTTCATGAATCTTGCAATAAGAGGATGAGAGGAAAAAGGCTGTCCATTGAGAGGATTAAGGGATGATGCAATAGCACTCAAATGGACTCTTACTAAATTCCTGGGATAAATGCAGCAAGTACTCTAGTAAAGAATTCAGAGGTATTGCAAGAGGGTTAAGACCCTTCTGTGCACACCAAATGGTAAATCTTTTCCATTTAAAAGCATAGGAACGTCTAGTGGAAGGCTTTCTGGAAGCATGAAGGATATCCTTCACTTGCTGAGAAAGATGCAAATTTTGAAGATCTAGGCCTTCAGCAACCAGGCTCTGAGGTGAAGAGACTGGGGATTTGGGTGCCACAACGTTCCCTCCTCCAGGGACAGGAGGTCTGGAGCAGATCCCAAGTCCAGGGAGGGAGCTTGAGAGAGATGCAGAAGTAGAGGGTACCACACTTGGCGTGGCCAATGTGGTGCTATGAGGATCATAGACCCCTTGTCTCTCTGAAGATTGAAGATTACCTTGGGAATTAGGGGAATGGGTGGAAAGGCATAGAGGAAGTCTTGCCCCCAATGAAGGAGGAAGGCATCCCTGGCCTGAACTCCCTGACACGGAATCCTGGAATAGAACCGGGGAAGTTTGGCATTCCATGGACTTGCAAAGAGGTCTATGTCCGGTGTTCCCCAAATTCGGAAGATCCTGGCTCTCTGGTCCCCATGGGGGGACCATTCGTGTGGAAGCAGAACTCGACTGAGTCTGTCTGCCCAAGAGTTTTGAACCCCTGGAAGATACACTGCCATGAGATGAATTTGATGCTCTCTGGCGAAGGCCCACAATCTCAGAGCTTCGTTGCAAAGCGACAAAGAGCCAGTCCCGCCCTGCTTGTTCACGTAGAACATGGCTACTTGGTTGTCCGTGTGGATGAGAACTGTCTTGTAGCTGAGCAGGGTGTGGAAGACTCAGAGCTAGAAAAATTGCTCTGAGCTCTAAGAGGTTGATATGTAAAGATGTCTCCTGTAAAGACCAGATGCTTTGAGTGGAGAGATCTTGAAGATGAGCTCCCCAACCTTTTGGAGAGGCATCTGTTGTAAGGGTTGCTTGGGGTAACATCTGTTGAAAGGGGGACCCCAGCAACAGATTTTGAGTGGACTTCCACCACTGGAGGGACCAAAAGAGGCGACTGGAGGTTGCTATTTTGTCTGACAGGCAACCTGATGCCTGGGTCCATTGGGTGGACAGAGTCCACTGAGCTGCCCTCATGTGAAGGCGAGCGTAAGGAACCACATGCACAGTGGATGCCATGTGGCCTAACAGTTGTAACATCTCTCGAGCAGTTAAATGGGATTTTAACTGAATTTGTGAGGCTAACTGCACCAAGCGTAGGCAATGGGCCTGGGGAAGATAGGCCCTTGCAGTTGTGGTATCCAGCAAGGCCCCTATGAACTCTAGAGACCGAGTAGGGGTGAGATGGGATTTTGGAAAGTTTATTACAAGTCCCAGATACTGAAGGATACGCCTTGTGCAGGGGTTAGAGAAGTCTTGGCCTCTGACTGGGATGGAGCTCGGAGGAGCCAGTCGTCCAAATATGGGAATACGAATATCCCTAGAGTGCGTAGAAATGCAGCTACTACTGCCATGCATTTTGTGAACACCCTTGGTGCAGAGGCCAGACCGAAAGGAAGCACTCTGTATTGGTAGTACTTCCCTTGATAAAGGACCCGAAGGAACCTTCTGTGTGTTGGATGGATGAGGACATGGGTGTACGCATCCTTGAGGTCTAGAGAGCAAAGCCAATCCTGACTCTGAAGGTATGGAAGGAGAGTACCGAGAGAAATCTTGAATTTCTCCTTGCACAGAAACTTGTTCAATTCTCCGAGATCTAATATGGGTCTGTAACCACCTGTTTTCTTTGGGATAAGAAAGTAGGGGGAGTAGAACCCTGAGCACTGTTGAAGAAGGGGTACTTCTTCTATTGCCCCTTGGGCAAGAAGGGTAGCAATCTCCTGACCCAGAAGGTCGAGGAGAGATGTCTGAGAATTGAACTGTCTCACCATGGTGTGAGGAGGAAGGTTTAAGAAATGAAGCTTGTACCCCTCCCTTATGATGGAGAGGGTCCATTGCTCTGCTGTGATTTGTTCCCACCTGGGAGCAAAGTAAGCCAACCTTCCTGGAATGGTGAGAGGCTCTGGATGTTCTAGAGCCAGAAAGGCTAAGCTCTCTAGTTGTAAGTCAAAGGCCCTGAGGAGGCTGAGGCTGTTGGGCCGTAGCAGTCCTAGCAGCCTTAGGCTTGGCCTGTTTCGGTTGTTGCTGTCTCTTTGTAGCAAAACGACCTGCAGAAGATGACAGCTGACCATAAGCAGAATAATATTTCCCTTTTTGGGGAAAAAAAACCCTTTTTGAACAACCTTTTCTTAAAAGGAGCAGAAGTAGACTTTGAAAGTCTATCTAAAGCAGAATTTTCAGCATCCATTTGGGTGGCCTTTGCTTGCCAATCTTTGCCAAAAAGGTTTTCACCTGTACAAGGAAAGTTTCCTAGTCCATCTTGAACCCAGGGTTCCAAATCAGAAGCTTGTAACCAAGCAACTCTGCGTGCACCTATGGCAATGGCTGAGCCTCTGCTGGCACCTTCAAAAGAGTCAAAGGCTGCACGGTTGGAAAACTTGGAAATATCCTGGGCATATTTGAGCCAGGTGAGGAACTCTTCCCTTTTATCTTCTGAAATAAAAGGAGATAAAGTTTGCAGGTGATCTGTAACTTCTTTTAGCAACATCCCCATATAGAGACTATAGGAGTTGATTCTGGCAACAAGCATACTGGCCTGGAAAATTCTCCTGCCAAAGGCATCTAAGGTTCTGCATTCTCTTCCTGGAGGAGCAGAAGAGTGCCTCTTTGTACTCTTTATTTTCGTCATAGCAGACTCCACCACAATGGAGTGGTGAGGAAGCTGAGTCTTATGGAAGCCAGGACAAGGAGGAACACGATACATGGTGTCCAACCTGCGAGAATGAGGGGAAGTGGTGAAAGGAGTCTCCCATATGCCCAACATGTGATCATAAAGAATCTCATGTATTGGTAAAGTGGCTGCCTCTTTAGGAGCCTTAGGATATTGTAAAATATCTAATTTTTTGACTCTAGGCTCTGTCTCAGGTGCCACTGAGATGGAAAGGCCCTTGGCCACTTCCCTAATAAAGTCTTGAAAAAACAAGTCTTCTGGAGGAGACATTCTCCTTTTTGGAGAAGAGGGCTCCTGAGGATGGATCACCGATGCTTCGACAGAGACCTCTGATTCATCAGAGTCTTCAGAGGAATCGAAGTATTGCCTGTCTGGATGCTCCTGAAGAGCCCGATACATGTACCGGGTGGTATCGACATCGGGAGTGATCGGTACCGATTCGGTACCAATGGACATCACAGAACAGTGTACCGCTGCAGTCGACACCGAAGCGGATGTCGATGCAATCGGTACCAGCACCGGAACCGATGTCGGTACCGGTGCCGGAGTCGGTACCGGCAACGGAGTTTGTTGTGGTACCGAAGGCGTCGCAGCTTGTATGAATGCCGTTATGGCACGCTGCATGGTCAGGATATTCTGATCCATCGACGCAACCAATGTCTGGATGTCGGTACCAGTGGGAACCACCGGCACCCCAGAACATGGCAACAGGTGATCGGTCGAGGCCGAGCCATCGATGTCAACCTGTGACCCCATAGATAAAGCTTTGGAAGCCGGAGCCTCCCGCCGGGGTAATTTTGCCGATGCAGGTTCCTCGAGGGCAAGCCCAGAGGCATCTCGATACTTAGAGAGAGATTTACCCTTCGAGGACCGGCTGGATTTAAGTTTGGTTACCTGAGATCCATGTGAGGAAGAAGAAGCCCTGGAAGACGTCGATGCAACCGAAGCTGCATCCGAGGGAAACAGGGTACTGAGCTTAGCTGCTCGATTCTGTAGACCTCTTTTAGACATCATGGAGCAGGACTCACAATCCGCAATGGAGTGGTCAGGACCTAAACATTTTAGACACCATTCATGGGTGTCGGTGACAGAAATAGTGCCACTGCACTTCATGCATTTTTTAAACCCAGAGGCGGGCTTTTCCATGAGGAAAAATTTCCTAGGCCTAAGGCCAAAGAAGAAAATGCACTGAAGTGAGAAAAACAGTAGGGTTTTTTTTTTTTGTTTTTTTTTTTTAGAATAAGAAAGAAAAGACCAGCGGTACCGGTCCAGCGTCGAGAAGGCAGACGCGCAACCAAAGAAATAAAATAAAATAAAGAAATTCTTCAGCGGTGACAGGAACACGACCTGCTGGCTCCGCGAAAAAGAAGAACTGGAGAGAGGCGGTTAGGAAAGGCGGGAAGGCAGCGCGCAGGCGCTGTGGGATGCTCCCAAAAGCTTTCTTTCTGGACGCTGGGGAGCATTCCAGCGCAGGCTCCGTCGGTACCAACGATACCCATATGTGAAGACTCATTCCTGCTTGTTCCTGGAGATGGTATTTGGACTAGAAGGGGCTGGATAGTGGGAAAGGAGGGGGACTGGAAGGGAATGGACACAAGTGGCAGTCATGGGAATGCAAGGTGGTTGACATTGGAAGGTACTGGGAGGGGAGGACTGGAAATGGGACTGATACTGGGGAGGGTTACTGAAACTGGAAATGGGCTGATGGAAAGAAGTGATGAAAACAAAAGAAGAGAAGAAATGGCTGATGGACCATAGACCACAGAAAGAGGGCTAAGAGAAGACAGGAAAGCAGAAGCCTCAGATCGGGACCAGCATAATCAGAGAATAAAATGGTCAGACAAAAAAGGTAGAAAAAATAATTTTATTTAATTTTGGTGATTGGACTTTGTGCTATTTTTATATTTTACACAGTATTGGGGAGCTGCAACTCATTTATCTGATGTTGCACTGCATGTGGACTCTAGCTTCTTGGGGTTTCGGTTTAAATTTTGTCTACATATTTTTATTTTTACTTTAGATTGTGGTTACTTATTCTGTACTTGGTGAGGGTCGATGTTGTGCGTGTGTGACTGAGGTTAGGTGTTCTGTTAACATGCAGTTTGTATATAAAGATCTATACTATACTGTAGTAATTTGACTTGTTCAGCTTTTCAAATAGGTGTATGGATGTTCCAGGGCCCACTGTAGTATTTACAATGATGCTTTTTTGGATGGGCTCCTTATGTGACTTTTGGAAGTTTGTGCTGATATGGTATGGTAGGTTTGCTTTTTGTTGTAGGGTTTTTTTATTAGTTCACAATATGTCTGGTACTGGAGAATAGTGGTGGTGGTTGTTAGTGAGATGATCAGAATCAGATTTTTTTTTTTTAATATTGAGTTCTGTGGGTGAATGTCCTGGTTCTGCTCTGCACCTACTGTGGATGCAAAATATATGTTGAAAAAGAAAAAGCAAGAACCATAACGCAGTTTATAACAAAATAAAAATGGGTTATAATTTAGTTTTATAAAACTGTGCTATTGATTCTTGCTGTCTTTTTGGTGTGCAAACAGGACCGTACCTAGCCCTGTGCAACCGCACAGGGCGCAAAGGCTTGGGGGGGGGGCATTTCGGCTCTCTGCTGTTGCCCTGCTGCCGCTGGCAGGACAATAGCAGGCAGTTAAAATGCACCCAAAGCCTTTTCGCAGCACTTTAAGCAGGTCTAGTCCCTCCCTCCTCCGACACCATGTCAGAGCAGGGAGGGACAAATCTGCTTAGAGTGCCGGTGCCTTTCAGATTAGGTGCATGCCCCCCCTCCTCCTCCCCATACCTCCGTCCAGTGCTGCCTGCTCCTTCCCTGCTGCCGGCGCTGCCGTGAAAAAAACAGAGGACGGCAGCAGCAGGGAAAGAGCAGGCAGCGCTGGATGGAGGTATGGGGGGGGGAGAGAGGGGGGTGTGCGCCCAAGTTGCAAGTCGCACAAGGCGCGATTGCAGTTCAATGCAGCCCTGTGTGCAAACATCTTGCATTTCCTCCATATAATCTAATCGGCTTTTTGATTTGGTTCAGTCTCAGATTGGATTTCTGAAAAAGCCCCGCCCCCTCTAAGGTGGGGGGGGAGGCGCCATCTCATTCTTCGCCTCAGGCAGCAGACTGCCTTGAGCCGCCCCTGCATACCATTGCAGCATCTCTTCCTCCCCTTCACATAACTGCACCATCTCCTATCTCCCCTACCTCCTCCCAACCCGTGCAGACATCTCCCCTCTTCCCTCCCCCCCCCCCCCCCCGAGATGAATGCATGGCTGCATGGATGGTGTCATTGACAGCATTTTGGTTTCCTGGATCATGGATGATTTTCGAAGGGCTGCTGATCAGAGATGGTGTCCACCTATCCAAGAAAGTTAAGTGTCTTCTGCAGCCTCATTTCCCTGTTATACATCTTCCAGGACCTCACTACAAAGGCACCCCAGTTGAGAACTGCTGCTCTATATAATAACATCCTGTCTAGGTTGATATTGCCTGAAAAATATCTTAAGAGGCCAATATTAAAAGGAACTTATCAGGTTAGCAACACCTCTTAACCAAGAAAGTGCTGCTGAGCCCAATATGGGTAACAATCCGTATAACGTAGGACAGCAAAAACGTTGTTCTAATTGTACTTAACCCTCTGTTGCCTCAGGTACAAAAAATAGACTGTGAACCCTTCGGGGACAAGGGGGGAAAATATTATAGACACACATATACATATACACACACACTGCGTTGACTGGTAGAAAAGCGGTATATAAGCCTAGTTAAATAAAATAAATAACTGATATGTGGATTGGCTACTTGGATAGTGGCTAAATATTAGCACTATTCAAATACTGCCAGCACTGACCGCCACATCTGGATATTCAGAAACAACCCATTTATCTGCTTGACTACTACCTAACCTAGCATTTTATTTTTCTTAAAATAGTATTCTATGCTGCATTTCTTATTATACAGCATTTACCTGCACCTAATAGTTGCATAGCAAAGTTGTGCTCTGCTGTTGAAACTGCCTGCAGACTGGCAATTGTTGGTACTACAGAGGGCCCAGGAGAACAGTGGAGGAGTGGCCTAGTGCTTGAGGCAAGGTACTTCAGGCCAGAAGGTCGGGGGTTCAAATCCCAATAGAGGACAGCAACCTTGGGCCGGAAGGACCGGGGTTTCTAATCCCACAGGTACTCCTTGTGGTCTTGGGCAAGCCACTTAACCCTCCATAGCCCATGTTCCCTGTAAAATAGTTATCTCCAAGTTATAATGCCCTGTTCAATGTAATTTCAGTTTGTTCAATGTAAACCGCACTGATGCAGAATAGTGCGGTATATAAGAGAATGTAAATAAAATAAATAAATAAACAGATGATCACCCACTACATCAAGAACAGGTGGGGGAGAGAAAGCAGCTGTGATCTCAGCAGACTCCTCCTGTTTGCCCATGCAGACAGGAGGCCTTCCCCTTCTACCTGCAGGGATCCAATCTCCTGTGGGCAGACAGGAGTCTGCCACAATCGCAGCCATTCCCTTCTCTTCTGCCCATGGGAGATTGGATCCCTGCGGGCAGAACAGGAGGGGAAGACCGCAGGGGGCTAGAGACAGAGTCAAGGTGGAACTTGGCCCACCAATTACAGAGGTATTCCATGGCCCATGGTATACATTGCATTTGCTTGAGAGGCATAATGCAGAGACATTTGGGCAATTAAATTCTCTGGTTGACATCCTCCCGGCATCAGTTGATCCTAGTCCAAGGACCCTAATACCAGGACCTGACGTGCTCAGCCTCAGGGACCTGAAGGTGAAGGGGACCTGTCTCCTTCAGTGAGAGTACCCAAACAGATGCACAGGACCCCAGCTACAGATGGATGGTGCAAAGTACAGTCAGATCCTGGAGGAACATCTTTTCAAGTCTGCCACAGACCTGGAGAGAAGATTCACTTTTCAGCAGGACAACGATCCTAAGTGCAAAGCAACAGTAACAATAGAGTAGCTCAGCAAGAAGAAAGTGAATGTCCTTGAATGACCGTCCTAGTCAAAGCCCAAGCCTGTAGCAAAGACTGCAGTCCACACGTGATCTCCAGCCAATTTGAAAGTGCTTGAGATATTCTGCCAATAAGAATGGGTAAAAACTGTACCATTCACTCTGCAAGGTTCATAGGCATTTTGGGATCCCACAGGTCTATAGTTTTCCATTTTTGTCAACCTGTATTTAACTGTTTGTTTTTTTTATATCGCTTCATCATTTCAGTCAAAGCGGTTTACATTGAAAATTAAACTTGGTAACAAGGACATTGATAACTAGGATTTTTCTGAAGCAATGACTTCCCCAAGGCCACAAGGAGTGCTAGTGGGAATTGAACCCTCGTCTCTTGGTTCCCAAGCCAGTGCTCTAACCATTAGGCTACTCCACTCCTGCAGCTGAAATGCCTTTATATATACACATTATAATATTCACAATGCCTAGATTTGAATAATCTGAATATGCAACACACACACACAACTCAGGAAAGTACAAATTAAGGGCCACCCCAGCATCCACAACCCTGCCATTACATTCAAATTAGTTTTATTGATGTCATCTTAACAACATAAACCTGGAATTTTCTCCCTTAACACAACATTCCTACCGTTTTCAGTTCCAGGCTCATTAGAGCTCTCCCAAATCTGATGTTCCACACCAAGTTGTTTGATGCTCAACTATGCTGCCATTTCAAAGTCAAGCATGCCTTTTGCTTTGGTCTCTCCCCTATTATATCACATGAGAAGTGAAACACTGCTTATATCTTTAAATGACAGGCTCTTGAAGGAAAGCACAGTTACTTACCTGTAACAGGTGATCTCTGGGAACAGCAGGAATTAGTCCTCACATATGGGTACGGCGGTACCGACGGAGCCTGCACGGGAATGCTCCCCAGCTTCCAAGGATGAAAGCTTTTGGGGCATCCCACAGCGCATGCGCACTGCCTTCCCGCCTTTCCTACCAACTCTCCTCAGTTCAAGTTTAAAGCTGAGACAATAGAGAGAGAGAGTAAAGGAAAGACAAGAGAGAGATACAACTCCTAGGGGAGGTGGGTGGGTTTTGAGGACTAATTCCTGCTGTTCCCAGAGATCACCTGTTACAGGTAAGTAACTGTGCTATCTCCAGGAACAAGCAGGGATAAGTCCTCACATATGGGGACTCCCTAGCTAAGATGCCTGGGAGATCCCCAAGGGTATGAGACCCTGAAGGGTTCCTCGTCTTCCTATGGATCTCAGGCATCCATCCAGGGAAGGAGGGCAGGAGTTGTTCAAGAATGGAACAGGTGTCTGAGGACAGCCTGACCAAACAAGGCATCCCGGCGGGAGTCCTTGTCCAAACAGTAATGGGCTGTGAAGGTATGAACCGAGGCCCAGGTGGCTGCTCGACAGATCTGATCGATGGACACAGAATGAAGATGAGCCATAGAGGTGGCCATGGCCCTCACATTGTGAGCTGTGACATGGCCCTCCAGAGAAAGGTTCTTACTCTGGTAAGCAAAAGAAACACACTGAGCAATCCAACTGGACAGTGTTCTTTTAAAGACTGGAAGTCCTAAACGAGAAGGATCAAAAGCAACAAAAAGCTGGGAAGACCTATGTTGCTGTGTCCTGTGCAAGTAAAAAGCAAGAGTTCTTTTACAATCTAGAGTATGAAGGTTCCTCTCTGCAGTGGATGCATGAGGAGCTGGAAAAAAGACAGGTAAATATACCTCTTGATTAAGATGAAAAGGTGAGACCACTTTAGGCATAAAGTGAGGATTTGTCCTAAGGACTACCTTATCATGATGGAACCTTGTATAAGGTGGATTAGCCACTAAGGCCTGCAGTTCACTGATGCGGCGAGCAGAAGTGATTGCAATAAGGAGAATAACCTTCCAGGAAAGAAATTTCAAGGAGGTAGTGGCTAAGGGTTCAAAAGGTGGCTTCATAAGCTGACCAAGAACCAAATTTAAATCCCATGCCACCGGAGGAGGTCGAATGGGAGGTTTAGTTAAAGTTAGGCCTCTCATAAATCTTGCAATAAGAGGATGAGAGGAAACAGGTTGTCCATTGATAGGCTTAAGGGATGCTGCAATAGCACTTAAATGGACCCTTACTGAATTCATCTTAAGGCCTGCATTGGAAAGATGTAGGAGATATTCTAATAGAGAATTCAGAGGAAGTGCCAGAGGGTCAAGACCCTTTTGAGCACACCAAATGGAAAATATTTTCCATTTAAAAGCATAGGAACGCCTAGTGGAAGGTTTCCTGGAAGCATGGAGGATATCCTTCACTTGCTGAGAAAGATTAAAGTCTTGAAGGTCTAAGCCTTCAGTAACCAAGCTCTGAGGTGAAGGGACTTGGGGTTTGGATGCCACAAAGTCCCCTCCTCCTGAGACAGAAGGTCTGGAGCAGCTCCCAAGTCCAGGGAGGGGGCTTGGGAGAGATGCAGAAGTAGAGGGTACCACACTTGGCGTGGCCAGCGTGGAGCTACGAGGATCATAGATCCTTGATCCCTCTGAAGTTTGAATAGAGTCTTGGGAATCAAAGGAATGGGTGGAAAGGCATACAGGAAGTCCTGACCCCAATGAAGGAGGAAGGCATCCTTGGCCTGAACTCCCAGACACGGAATTCTGGAACAGAACCGGGGAAGTTTGGCATTCCACGGACTTGCAAATAGGTCTATGTCCGGGGTACCCCATTCCTGGAAGATTCTGAGTACCTGATCCATGTGCAGGGACCATTCGTGTGGAAGCAGAACTCGAATGAGTCTGTCTGCCCAAGAGTTTTGAATTCCTGGGAGGTATACTGCCAGGAGATGGATTTGATGCTCTCTGGCGAAGGCCCATAATCTTAGAGCTTCGTTGCAAAGCGACAGAGAGCCAGTTCCTCCTTGCTTGTTTATGTAAAACATGGCTACCTGATTGTCCGTTTGAATGAGGACTGTCTGGTAGCTGAGGAGGGTATGAAAGACCTTGAGAGCTAGGAACACTGCTCGAAGTTCCAAGAGGTTGATATGAAGGGATGTCTCCTGTGGGGACCAAGTGCCTTGGGTGGATAGGTCCTGTACATGAGCTCCCCAACCTGTTTGGCAGGCATCTGTTGTGAGGATTGCTTGGGGCAACAAAGGTTGGAAGGGGGACCCCAGCAACAGATTTTGAGTGGACATCCACCATTGGAGAGACCAAAAGAGACGTTGGGAGTTTGCTATTTGGTCTGAGAGAGCTCCTAAAGCTTGAGTCCACTGGGTGGACAAAGTCCACTGAGCTGCTCTCATGTGTAGGCGAGCATAGGGCACCACATGTACTGTGGAAGCCATATGGCCTAGTAGTTGTAGCATCTCCCGGGCAGTTAAGTGGTTCTTTGACTGAATCTGGGAGGCTAACTGCACTAGATGTTGGCAACGAGCCTGGGGAAGATAGGCTCTTGCAGTAGTGGTGTCCAACCAGGCCCCTATAAATTCTAGGGACTGAGTAGGGGTGAGCTGAGACTTTGGGAGGTTTACCAAAAGTCCCAGATACTGCAGAATGTGCCTGGTGCTGTCCAGGGAAATTTGGGCTTCTGACTGAGATGGAGCTCGGATGAGCCAGTCGTCCAGATATGGGAAGACAAAGATTCCCAGAGTGCGTAGAAATGCAGCAACTATTGCCATGCATTTGGTGAACACTCTTAGAGCAGAGGCCAGACCGAAAGGAAGGACTCTGTATTGGTAATGTTTTCCCTGGAACAGAAAACGTAGAAATTTTCTGTGAGATGGATGGATGAGGACATGAGTGTACGCATCTTTGAGATCTAGAGAACAAAGCCAATCCTGACTCTGTAGGTATGGAAGGAGAGTGCCTAAAGAAAGCATCTTGAACTTCTCCTTGCATAGAAATTTGTTCAATTCTCTGAGATCTAGAATGGGTCTGTATCCCCCTGTTTTCTTTGGAATGAGAAAGTAGGGGGAGTAAAACCCTGACCCCTGTTGAAGAAGAGAAACTTCTTCTATGGCCCTCTGGGCCAGAAGGGAGGTTACCTCCTGATCCAGAAGGTCGAGGAGAGATGTGGGAGAATTGAAATGTCTCACCATGGTGTAGGGAGGAAGGTCTGAGAAATGAAGTTTGTAGCCCTCTCTGATGATGGAGAGGGTCCACTGCTCTGATGTGATTTGCTCCCATCTGGGAGCAAAATGAGCTAACCTTCCTGGAATGGTGAGAGGTTCTGGCTGTTGTAGAGCCAGAAAGGTTAAGTTCTCTAGTATCAAGTCAAAATCCCTGAGGGGCTTGGGACATCTGGGTTGCAGCAGCCCCTGCAGGTTTAGGCCTGGCCTGTTTAGGTTGCTGACGCTTAGTAGCAAAGCGACCTGTAGAAGACTGTTGACCAGAAGTGGAAGGAAATCTGCCCTTCTTGTAAAAAGACTTTTTAAAAGATTTTTTCTTGGCCGGAGTGGAGGTAGACTTAGAAAGTCTATCCAGAGCAGCATTTTCTGCATCCATTTGAGTGTCTTTAATTTGCCACTCCTTGCCAAATAGGTTTTCACCTGTACAGGGCAGATTTCCTAAACCATCTTGAACCCAGGGTTCTAGATCAGAAGCCTGGAGCCAAGCAATTCTACGAGCAGCTATAGCAATGCCTGAGGCTCTGCTGGCACCCTCAAAAGAATCAAAGGCTGCCCTGTTGGAAAACTTTGAAATGTCTTGAGTATGCTTAAGCCAAAGAAGGAATTCATCCCTTTTATCTTCTGGAATAAAAGGGAGAAAGTTGTGCAGCTTTTCTGCAACCTCCTTCAGAAACATACCCATATAAAGGCTGTATGAATTGATTCTGGCAATAAGCATGCTAGCTTGGAAGATTTTCCTACCAAAAGCATCCAAGGTCCTGCATTCTCTTCCTGGAGGAGTAGAAGAGTGTCTTTTGGTACTCTTTATCCTCTTCATAGCTGACTGCACCACAATGGAGTGGTGAGGAAGCTGAGTTTTTTGAAATCCAGGAGGAGGGAGGGACACGGTACATAGTGTCCAATCTACGAGAATGAGGAGAAAGGGTGAGAGGAGTCTCCCACAATTCAATCAAATGTTCTTGAAGAATTTCATGAATTGGCAAGGTGACTGCCTCTCTGGGAACCTTAGAGTATCCCAAAATATCTAATTTTTTTGCTCTAGGTTCTTTTTCAGAGGTTACTGAAATAGAGAGTCCTTTAGCTACTTCTATTATGAAGTCTTGAAAGGACAAATCCTCTGGAGGAGACATTCTCCTTTTTGGAGAAGAAGGCTCCTCAGGAAGGGTGACAGATACTTCAGGAGACTCATCCGATGACTCAGAATCATCAGAAGAATCGAAGTATTGTCTGCCCGATTCCAAAGATCGATAGGCGTATCGATCGGTACCGACATCGGGTGTCCCCGGTACCGGGTCGGTACCGAGAAAAAGCCCAGGACAGGGAGCCGGAATAGGCATCCTGGCCGATGTCGATGCAGCCAGTACCGGTATCAAAGTTGGTACCAGTACCGGCGCCGGTACCGACAACAGGGCTTGTTGCGGTACCGACGGCGTCGCAGCCTTGATGAAAGCCAGTATGGCCTGCTGCATGGATTGCACAGTGTGATCCATGGACGCCACGACTGCCTGAATGTCGGTACCGGGAGATTGTGCCGGTACCCCAGAGCAGTCTAACAGGTGATCGGTCGAGGCCATGCCATCGATGTCAACCTGTAACCCCATAGGAGGAGCTTTGGAAGCCGGAGCTTCCCGCCGGGGTTGTTTGGCTGGGGCAGGATCCTCAAGGGCAAGCCCGGAGGCATCTCGATACTTGGAGGGAGATTTGCCCTTCGAGGACCTGCTAAAAGTATGTTTGGTTACCTGAGACCCATCAGGAGAGGAAGACCTGGAAGATGTCGATGCCACCGCCGGTGCATCCGTGGGAAACAGCACATGGAGCTTGGCTGCTCGGTTCTGTAACCCTCGTTTAGACATTAGAGAACAGGACTGGCAATCCGGAACGGAGTGTTCAGGCCCCAAACATTTAAGACACCATTCATGGGTGTCTGTAACAAAAATTGTACCGCTGCACTTAGTGCATTTTTTGAAGCCAGAGGCTGTTTTTTCCATGAGGGAAAGTTTCTTGTGGGCCTGGAGGCCAAAAGAAGAAAAATACACCAGAAGAAGAAGAAAAGAAAAGACCGGCGGTACCGGTCCGGCGTCGGGGAAGGCAGACACGCGACCAAAGAAATAAATTAAAATAAAGAACTTCTTCAGCGGTGACAGGAACACGACCTGCTGGCTCCGCGGAAAAGAAGAACTGAGGAGAGTTGGTAGGAAAGGCGGGAAGGCAGCGCGCATGCGCTGTGGGATGCCCCAAAAGCTTTCATCCTGGGAAGCTGGGGAGCATTCCCGCGCAGGCTCCGTTGGTACCGACGTACCCATATGTGAGGACTTATTCCTGCTTGTTCCTGGAGATATAGAGAAACCCAAGCAATAATTCATACTAATATTTTGGACATTTCAGCTGCTTTTGATTACATTAATCAAAGCACCCTTCTAGCCAGGCTCCAAGAGATCAGAATTGGCATGTCGACCCTATAATGGTTTAAATCAGTGGTACTCAACCCAGTCCTCTCAGACCCCCAAAACTGTCAGGTTTTCAGGTGTCCACAATGAATATGCATGAGATAGATCTGCATACAATGGAAGCAGTGCGTGCAGATCTCTCTCATGCATATTCATTGTGGATACCTGAAAACCTGACTGGGCTACGAGTCCCAGAGGACTGGGATGGGAACCACTGGTTTAAATCATATCAGATTGTACCCAGCAAGTCAAGATAGATCAAGTCTCATCAAAATCCTACAGTCAACATCAAGGCATACCACAAAGCTCATTCCTTTCATCTTTACTACTTAATATTTATCTTCAACCAATACGCAATGTATTTCACAAACATGAGCCCGATTCCAGGCATTCATAATCTGGATGGGCCTGCATTGTACCCAAGTCTGCTCCAGGGAACAGAATTGGGTGCAACCGGCCAGACATGCAGGCCATGCCCCCAATTCTGGGCACCTGGACGTCCAGCTCACTATCTGGCTAGCCCAGTCAGGCTCCTTCATGGAGCCATGGTGCCCTGGCGTCCTGTTGCCATGGCACTGCGGCTTCATGCAGGAGCCAGATCTCTGGCAGCCACAGCACAGTTCTTTTTCCCCACAGCCCAACCCCCAATTAGGCTGCCATGGCCAGGGTTGGGCTGCAGGGAACCCCCTGCACCCCTCACCTTTCTTTCCAGACCCAGATCTGCCGTACTTCTCCATCAGGGGGACTTATTCCACCTCCAAGGTGGAATAAGTCCCCCATGCAAATGGCAGACCCCGGATGTACACAGCCAATCCCAGAATCGGCCCTGTACTTCCGGGGTCAGGTTCCCGCCCACCCCCTCCAACCCACAAAACAGACATCCCTGCACAACTTGCCTTTATGTGTGGGGAGCTCTGTCCTCCAGATCGGCATACCTGGCGTTTAGCGGGTCTGGCCATCCGGATTGGACGTCCAGCCCTGTTAAGTGTGGGTCAGCATGATCCCCAATGTAAGTTACAACATATATACGGATGGCATTATGTTTTACCTCCCATATAATCCAGCCCAAACCAAAACCCAGCGAATAACTAAAGTATTCGATGAAATCTCAGAATGGCTTGCCTTTCACACCTTAGGATAAACCTACAAAAGACCGAAGTACTGTTCATCTCCAAACATAAAGACTTCCATCTACTGCCACAATTAAAGGTCAAGGGAACATCACTGGTAGTAAGAAATTAAGATAGATATCTAGGGGATAACCTTGGACCAAAATTTGAACCTAGCATCACATAAAATGACCAGAGCAATATACAAGATAAGGATCCTCCAGCAACAGAGACCCCTACTATTATTCAACGATTTCCGCACAGTACTCCAGTCAATGATTTTGCCACACTGACCTCTACAATGGAATCCTACATGACCTCTCAAAACAAGCTTTGAACCAACTTCAGATGGCCCAACATACCACAGCACACGTGCTTCTTAGGTTACCAAATTCAAAATATATAACCCCCATACGCCAACAGCTACACTGGCTATCTATCAAAAGCAGAATAAAATTCAAGTCCATAATAACATTCAAATTACTATACAACCTGTCCTCTACTTACTTATGTGTCCTTATAGCCACCATACCAAACAACAACAGGCAAAGGAGAGGCGGTGCACAAAATACCCTAGCCATTCCACCTGAATTTAGGAAAACCAATTGTGCAAGAAGCAACAGAGCCTTCACATTCTACTCACCAAGTCTCTGGAACTCACTCCCAGACAAAATCAAGGACTATAAAAGACATCTCCACATTTAGAACACAACTTAAAACATACTTATTCTCAGAACATTACAGAGAGAAGACAGATGGAAATCACATCAATACGACAATCACCAGCTACCATGATTTTAGCTCCTATGACATGCATAAGAGTTATGTTACTTCATTCTGTTGTCAGATATTTAGCCTTCAATTAATCCTTGCATATACCTCCATTGTTATAACTTGTCAGCTGTACTCTTAACCAGTTCTTTTGAGTTTCCTTTGTTTTATGTACATTGTTTAGTTCTATGTAAACCACTTATTTGATAAGGCGATATAAAAAACACTCAAATACATAAATACATAAACCTCTCCATGGCTTCTGTGAGAAAGGCAGAGTAGCCTAGTGCTAAGGTCAGTGGGCTCGGAATAGAATGACCATGGTTCAAATCCTGTTTCCCCCACTAGCCACCCTTGTGACTTTGGGTTAGCTACTTCACTCTCCTGTGCTTCAGGCACAAAACTCTATGGAGCAGGAAAATGCCTACTGTAACTCACCCTAGAAAGACAAATAATAATGTCCAACATTCTACTTCATGTAAGTTGTCACTTAATGAAACTTAAAAGCAGAGGGGAATGACAACACACTACTTTTTTTTTATAACACCAGATTGATCTAACTGCATTCCATGAAATATCTGCTAACTCTGCACATTCCACACCTTCAGTCAGCTTGGCAGGACTGCCTTGTCCTAATTCAGAGCAGCAATAGCTCCCTGCATGAAGCTTACAAATGGATTTACAAAAATTCTCTCTTCCCCTTTTATTGATCAACAGCATAGTGCCCTCAGCGAACACAGCACTGCACAGCCTGGTTCATACTGTTACAAGGTGTTGCATTCTAAGGTCATTAATTACAGTACAACAGTCAGTCAAATTCCCCTCAAAAGCATTTGGTTGAGCGTTAGTCAAATATCTTTGCAACTGAAAGGGAATACATCAGAAGCTCATCTGAAGGAGGGTGATGGCTATACTGTAACCAAGGATTTTTCCTATATGAAGTACAAACCGTGTACCTAATTAAACTTAGATTTATATTGGCCAGTTGAAAGTTTTTATTGGCTCGTCCTAGATAAGGCCCTGAGACTGAGCACAGGAAGTTCTAGCGACAAATTGGTTTTCTAACCACCAAAAGCTGGACTATACTGTAGAAAAAGGAACCTTGCAGGACACAGACAGACATAGAACACCTTTGTGTTACACCCACGCATACTGTAAATACTAAAACATTTTCAGTACAAACACAATAATCAGCACTGCTGCAAATCTCACTCTACAAATTAAACCAGGCTAATTGACATGGCAGCACCAGGCAGAGCATGGGCCAAGTGAGAATCAGCCAGTGTCAGTGCTCTGCCTGCTACAGATCTCTCCTTTATAATTTTCACTCTCTCTCATGTCCACCATTCCTTCACCCAGATTCAGCTACACTGCTGACAGCTCTGCCAGTCCTCATCCTTAAACACAGGAAGTTTACATGGGAGGAGCTGAGACTGGCAGAGCCACCAGTGGTGTGGATCCACTTGCAAACTCTGCAATTTTTTGTGGTGTAGTGCTGCTTTTGCAGGTTTGAGCAAGCAGCAGAGGTGGGAATTGGTGGGGGAAAGGGATGGAACCGGAGAAAGAGGGAAGCCCAACGGCAGCGGCAGCAGAGTGATGCTGTGAAAATGCATGACAGAAGGGAGCCAATGGCATGTGAGTGTATGAATGAGGCCAAATGCATGTACTTGGCATGTTTTCAGTAGAAAGAAGTAGGTAGCCAGCCAAGAAATAGCTTGTTTTCTTGCAACAAAATAAATTGTTGTTGACCAACTATATTCTGCTATTCTTCCATTTATGTGACTTAGAAATTCTGAAGAACTCAAGCCAGTGTTGTCGATGCCAGTAATACGCAATTTCCAGGGAAGGGAGTGTTGCCGACATTAATGACTTATCCTATTACCCAAGCACACTCAGCTGTGAAGATCTGTAGCTTTTCACAAGACAGCAGCCCACAAAACCACAAAAGCACACTTCCAGATGCCACTGCTGCAGAGACAAAGCATAGAGCAAGCGACTGCTGAATAGCTTAAGCACCATGAAGTCCTCCTGCAGTTCATATACCAGAAGAGCAGACCACAGCAAAACCACAGCATTTCCACATACATGCTCTTCTCAGATGTAAGAGCAGTCTTTACAAAGCTTAACTCAGTGATCTTCACTATTTTTCAAGCTGGATGTACAGTGCCAAAAATTCTTCAGTGTTCAAGCCAGAAAAACATCACTAGACAAAACAGTTCTCTGTCAAGGTGGGGAAGAGTCATCTTCCAATGATGCAGCGAGGCCACCTGCTCAGGCATACTCGGGCCAATTTCTTGTACTAAAACAGTCTCGCTCCCTCAATCCATCTCACCCTTTTAACCCGCCTACATCCTACTCTGTCACCCTTCCCCATTCCATATCCCCACCCCCAAAGTACTCTCTCTCCAGCTCTTCTCCCCATACACAGTACATGCCTTTTCGGTTGAGGAGGGACCCAGGCAAACTAAGTGCTGCCCCCAGC
The DNA here is from genome assembly GCA_033557465.1 of Ichthyophis bannanicus. Lineage (NCBI taxonomy): Eukaryota > Metazoa > Chordata > Amphibia > Gymnophiona > Ichthyophiidae > Ichthyophis > Ichthyophis bannanicus. Next base: position 143,846,888 of record CM066032.1, read on the forward strand.
TCTACCTCCAGTTCCATCCTCTAGTTTTTTACATTGTTTATACATTTTTAATCAAAAGCCATTCTGATCTATGTGCAAAGTATGTAAATCTAGATGTTTCAGTCATATATATGCACAAGTTGCCATGCATGTGCATGACATGGTTCACAATTCTCTGCATCAGGCCAATTGTATCTACTTACACTGTGGGCATGCACAGAAGCGGAGTTTGGATGAAGTGTGGGCAGAATGCAAAGTTACATGCTTAAATTATGCAATACTATAATTTGCGTGTGTTCTTGAAAAATCTAGGTACAGGCATAATGCCAGCCATGTTATGTCTTATGAACTCCAGAAGGAAGCTCTCTTTGGCATAATGCAAGTACTACACCGAGCATTAGCAGTAAATTTGGGAGACCGAGATCATATGCCACATACAATGGGTTTAGAAATGAGGTTTATTACTGTCATGGTATGCACAAAACCAGCCCATTTGAAGAAATTGCCCCCATGCAGGGTGACTGCTCAAGTTGATGCTACATGAGAAAATCTATTGCTTCCTTGCGACTCTAAATCAGGGAGATTCATTTATTTTATGCATTTATTTAGCATTTCTTACATACCGCCTTTCAGTTTTATCAAGGCAGTTTACATTGAACATAACAATTTTACATAGAACAGCTAACAATATAATTGTGTAGTCACAATTAAACTGTGTAACCATTCAAAAACAACTATTTACAATATTTTAGGACTCAGTTCAGTGTAGATAATAAGCTTCTAAAATTAACAAGGGAGGCTTGTTTGAACCTTGCATCACAGCTTCAGTGTGCTTGCCTCTTTAGCAACACACACATTCTTCTACCTAATACAAAGTTGTCCTGATGCTGATCGCCAAGTCTAAAGAGAAGAACATGCCTGCTGGGATTCCAACCTCCAACCTCAGTCTGTCCCTCAGCAGAACAAGGCTACATATGAAACCGCCCCCCCCCCCAAAGGTGGGTGTTTGAGAGTGTGTTGAATAATGTAAAATCAAAGGTGAAGGAGAAATTAGGTCTTACCTGCTAATTGTCTTTCCTTGAGCTCTCTCCGGGCCAGTCCAGGGTACGTTAGGGTTGTCAATCCCCTTCAGCAGCTGAGGACTGAAAAACTCCAAGTCTTGCTGACAGGCTAAGCCACTCCCCCTGGTGACATCTCCTCAGTCTACTTCTGACAAAGCAGCTCAACTAGCCTAGCCGAAAAACAGAGGAAAAACCAAAGAAGAAAAAGAACACTGAATATCTGCCATATTTCTCAGTGACGGACTTGTCATGTAAAAAGAGACAGCCCTGCTCCAAGCAGTCATGCACCCTGAGGTGCAGGAATCTTAATGGATCGAAAAAAAAAATTATTTTTATTTTTTTTTTAATTTTTGTAATCAGATATCTATTTTGTTTTCTTGTCGAAGGAACAGGCGGGAGCCCCAAAAAGAAAAACCATGTCCTCTGAGAGAATTGCTATGGCGGAAAATACTTCTCACCCCCCAGAGAAAATCGAACTCCTGGAAAGAAACCAAAGCAAAACAAACTGAGGCGAGTACTGGGTGGGCCCTGGACTGGCCCGGAGAGAGCTCAAGGAAAGACAATTAGCAGGTAAGACCTAATTTCTCCTTCCTTATAGTCTTTCCGGGCCAGTCCAGGGTACGTTAGGGCAGTACCAAAGCAGTACCTAAGGCTGGGAGGGACCCGCAAGTCCTGCGACAATCGCCGAAGCCCCTACATTGGCATCCTGCCTAGCCAGCACGTCCAACCGATAGTGCTTTGCAAAAGTATGCAGGGAAGACCAAGTCGCAGCTCTACAGATATCTACTGGCGGAACTAAGGCGTATTCAGCCCAAGACGTAGCCTGAGCTCGAGTAGAGTGCGCCCTGAGCCCCTCTGGTGGCGTCTGACCGCCAGACTCATAAGCCGCTGATATGGCCTGTTTCACCAATCTGGCAATCGAAGCCTTCGACACCGCAGAGCCCTTCCGCGGCCCCGAAAATAAGACAAATAAGCGATCCGATTTACGAAAAGACTCAGTAGCCGCAAGATACTTTTTCAGCGCACGCGCCAAATCCAATTTTCGTAGCGTGCGATTCACCCGTGAACCGGAACGATGCGGAAAAAACGGCAATGCCACAGACTGATTAACATGAAAAGTCGAGACTACTTTAGGCAGAAATGAAGGCACCGGCCGTAGCAACACCTTCTCCGGCAAAAATTGAAGGTAAGGCTCTCTGCAAGAGAGCCTGCAAATCCGAAATTCTCCTAGCAGAACACAACGCTACCAAGAACGCTGTCTTCCAAGAAAGTTCCCGTAAACCACTCGAGGAACCTACTTCAAAGGGAGAGCGCGTCAAAGCCTCCAGAACCAAGTTCAAATCCCAAGGAGGCACCACAGAACGTACCGGAGGGCGAATAAGTTTGGCCGCTCGAAAAAAACGCAGCACATCCACATGTGTCGAGAGTCTATGCCACTGCACAGCACCCCGAAAACAAGATAAGGCTGCCAAGTGAACCTTGAGAGTGTTAAGAGCCAATCCTTTCTCTAAACCGTGTTGAAGAAACAAGAGTTGCGGCAAGGTAGCCTCCCTAGGGCTAATGCTACGCTGTGCGCACCAAGTTTCAAAAACTCGCCAAACTCGAGCGTATGTCAAGGAAGTCGAATGTTTCTTAGACTGTAACAACGTGGAAACCACCGATTCAGAGTAGCCCTTAAGCTTCAATCGGTCCCCTCTCAAGAGCCAAGCCGTAAGCAAGAAGCGATCCACCTGCTGCATCAATACGGGCCCCTGGCTCAAGAGGTTGATACGATCGGGTAGCTGCCAGGGAGCATCTATCAACAGCCGAACCAGATCTGCATACCAAGGACGGCGAGGCCAATCCGGAGCAATGAGAATCACCGGCCCTCCGTGACTTGAGATTCGCTGGATGACCCGACCGAGCATTGGCCACGAAGGGAACACATAGAGAAGGGCGTTCGCCGGCCAAGGTTGCACTAAGGCATCCAAGCCCTCTGACATGCGCTCCCTGCGTCTGCTGAAAAACCGCGACGCTTTTGCATTGCCGCAAGTCGCCATCAGATCCATCACCGGCTGTCCCCAGCGCATCGTGATGTCGTGAAACACTGCCGCGTTCAGTTCCCATTCCCCGGGATCGAGAACGTTGCGGTTGAGGTAATCGGCTTGCACATTGTCCTTGCCTGCTATGTGCGCCGCTGACAAGGCGACGAGATGAGTCTCCGCCCATAGCATCAACTCCTGACTCTCCTCCAATAAAAGCACACTGCCCGTGCCGCCCTGGTGATTGATATACGAGACTGTCGTCACATTGTCGGAGAACACTCGAACCTCTGTCCCCTCGAGCAAGCTTTGGAAATGCAGAAGCGCAAGGCGCACCGCTCGAAGCTCTAAACGATTGATCGACCACAAGCTTTCGTCCGGAGACCAGACTCCTTGAGCCACTTGAGACTGACAGTGCGCCCCCCCAGCCGGATAGACTTGCATCCGTGGTCAACAGCACCCAGTGTGGCTCCCGCAAGGGAACCCCCGCTCCAAGATGCCGGACCTCCAGCCACCAAAGCAGACTGTGGCGCACCCTCTCCGGACAGACCAACCGCTGCGAAAGAGGATGGAGTTGCAGAGACCACCTGGAGAGCAATGCTTGCTGAAGTGGTCTCATATGCGCCCTTGCCCATTGCATCAGGTCTAGGGCTGCCGCCATGGAACCCAAAAGCTGCAAGTAGGCCCATGCAGACGGCGCCCGGAGCCGTAGAAACGCGTGAATCTGTCCTACCAACTTTACTATCCTGCCTTCGGGCAGGAAGACCGATCCCCGGTCTGTGTCGAAAAAGGCCCCTAGGTAAGTCAACTGTTGCACCGGAGACAACTGGCTCTTTGCTTGGTTGATAACCCAACCGAGTTGCTCCAAGAGCTGGACAACCCGAGTAGTCGCCGTGATCGAGTCTGGTAACGAATCCGCTCGGATCAACCAGTCATCCAGGTACGGATGCACTCTGATCCCCTCTTTCCTCAGAGCCGTCGCCACCACCACCATGACCTTCGTGAAGGTACGCGGCGCCGTTGCCAGACCAAAAGGCAAGGCTTGGAATTGAAAGTGACCCATGGGAACCGCAAAGCGCAAAAACCGCCGATGCGCCTCGCGAATCGGAATGTGGAGATAAGCCTCCATGAGATCTATTGCCGAGAGAAACTCCCCGGGGCGCACCGCCCAAATGACGGAGCGCAGCGTCTCCATCCGAAAATGGGGCACCCACAATGCTCGATTCACGTGCTTGAGGTCGAGAATTGGCCGGAAAGAGCCTTCCTTCTTGGGGACAACGACATAAATCGAGTATCGACCGAAGCCGCACTGGGCGGGAGGAACGGGAACTACGGCCTGTAGGAACAAGCAGCGCTGTAACGTCTCGGCAATGGCCTTTGCCTTGGGTCCCTGACCACAAGGGACATCATGAAGGCTTCTTGTAATGGGCAAGCGAACTCCAGCGCGTAGCCATCTCGAATAATGTCCAGTACCCACTTGTCTGACGTTATGGCGGTCCAGGCGGAAAGAAAACCCCGTAAGCGACCACCTACAGGGACTTCCGGCTGGACCAGCCGACCTTCATTGTGGCTTCTTAGCGGAGGACTGCTGGGCCGAGAAATAGCCTCTACCGAAACCTCTGGCACCGCGAAAGGACGGACCACGAGAAGTGAAACGGCCTCGAGGATAGGGAGCAAAACGAGCACCCCGGAACCTCCGAGAATCCCTACCGGACCCCCGCTGCGCTACCCCCACTTTAGAAACCGTCGGCCGATCTTCCGGTAACCGACCGCCTTTAGAGTCACCGAGATCCTTGACAATCTTCTCCAAGGCCTCCCCAAAGAGAAGTTTACCCTTATAGGGGAGCTTACTTAAGCGAGATTTAGACGAGGCGTCAGCCGCCCAGTTTCGCAACCAAAGGAAACGCCTGGCCGCTATCAGCGATGCCATGGACTTAGCGGCAATTCTAACCAAATCATAGAAGGCATCCGCCAAGTAAGCCGCCGCGGACTCCAATTTAGCCCCTTCTGCGGAAGGACTCGCCCCCGAATCTGTTGGGACTTCGCCCTGTAGCCAACGGATGGAAGCCCTGGAGACATACGCTCCACAAATAGAAGCCTGCAGCGAAAGAGCAGTGGCATCGAAGGCTTGCTTCAAGAGCACCTCAAGCTTACGATCCTGTATATCTTTAAGGGCCGCTCCGCCTTCCACAGGAATCGTGGTCTTTTTCGTCACCACAGACACTAAGGCATCTACTTTGGGCATTTTCAACAACTCCCTGTCCTCTTGAGGAACCGGGTACAGGCGACCTAAGGCCCGACTACCCCGTAGTGTAGCCTCAGGGCACTCCCACTCAGAGTCAATCATCTGCTTAATGACGCGATGTACATCGTTGCTCTGTCTTAAAACCTCGTAATAACGGATCTTCCAAGGGTTCTTGAGATACTGTGGGTAAAGCAATATTTAGAGCCGCCAAAGACTGCGCAATAAGCGCTCCCAGCTCTTCTTTGCGAAAAACCCGAAAAAGGTTAGGATCTTCGCCAGGCACTAATTCACCCTCTTCCAGCTCCATCAGCCAAGGGTCTAAGCAGGCTTCTGAGAGAACTTCTCCGTCCTCTAAGTCCTGCGGCTGCCTGCTCTGCTCTCCTTTAGTAAATAAATCCCACTCTGGCTTTAACAGGGACTGGGAGGAACCTTCACCCGGGTCCACCACAGCCTCTGCCGTGAGAGGAGCCTCTAACCCATCAGAACCGGCTACAGCAGCGCTGGCTTGTGACGTTTTTAAAAGAAAGGCCTTATGCATTTGCAAAATGAATTCTGGAGAGAATAAAATTGAAAAGCCTTCCTGAGCCCCCTGCAGGGACTGCGGGGTCTTAATCGCAGGTGCCGAATCTCTATGCGTTTTGGCTTTCCTTTTACCTTGCTTATGGTGCCCCGCGGGAGAAACAGGCTGCTCTGCCAAAATGGCCGCCGTTCCCGCCTTTTCTGAGGAGAGAAGAGCCTTGTCGGATTCCCCAGAAGCTTTAACTTCCATCTCCTGGCCAAACGCCGGGCCGAAGCAAGGCACAGCAAAGTCAAAACGGCCCTGAGCCGCCGAAAAAACAACGGGCTGTCCGCCGCAGAAACACTGAGCACAGCCCGCCTGCAAACACACTCCACGACGCTGCGGCCGAGCCGCGGGAATAAAATAAAGCACCCACCTGATAGGAGCCGCTGAACCGTGTGTTCCGGGCCGCCCGCTGCTAGCGGGAGCCGAAATCACGAGTAACCCAGAGAGAGGAATGGTCAACTGGGGCTCCCAGAAGCAATCCTCCGGTATGGCAGACAGCAAGTCCCTAAGAAAACAGGCTCTGCTTTCTAGTGCCGCTCTGAACGCGGTAGCCTCGGGACGTCCACCTTTTGGTCTTTTTTTTTTTTTTTTTAAAGACTTTAATCAGATCACTGGAAATAAAGCAGAGAAGCAGCCCTGCCAGAGCCAATCTGCTGCAAATTTCAACGAAAATAACAAAAAAAACTAATGTCTTCAACCAGGGAGGCAGTCAGCTATGCGTCCAATTCAGCTGCTGAGGACTGAAAGACTGAGGAGATGTCACCAGGGGGAGTGGCTTAGCCTGTCAGCAAGACTTGGAGTTTTTCAGTCCTCAGCTGCTGAAGGGGATTGACAACCCTAACGTACCCTGGACTGGCCCGGAGAGACGATAAGGAATGGTCTCTTTACACTACTAAAGAGGTTAGATGAGGTACAACATTATATATGAGCTGTATTAAATATAAAATGTGCATGATTGCATTTAAACTCCTGAGGGAAATAGCCCCATCATATCTAACCTCACTGATTAGCATCTTATCTAATGAGAGATCTAGAAGAGGATGCAATAAAAATACCATGGCAATCCCTACTATCGCAACACAAACCATTTGACGAGTAATAGAGCATTCTCTTACTTTTCACCTATATTCTGGAATGCTCTATCGGATAAGCTAAGAGCCAGCAAGGATAGCGTAGTTACTCACCTGTAACAGGTGTTCTCCAGGAGCAGCAGGAATCAGTCCTCACTTATGGGTGACGTCGGCGCCGACGGAGCCCTCGCGGAGCAATTTTCCCCAGCTTTCAAAGAAAGCCTTTGGGAATTGCAGCGCGCATGCGCGGTCGTCTTCCCGCCCGAGGGTACCATCTTAGCCAGTCAGATGACATAGCTAAAAAAGACAGCATAAAAATATTTGCAAAACATAAGCAGACGATTGCAACTCCAAGGGGAGGAGGGAGGGTAGTGAGGACTGATTCCTGCTGCTCCTGGAGAACACCTGTTACAGGTGAGTAACTACGCTTTCTCCAGGACCAAGCAGGAAGTCAGTCCTCACTTATGGGACTCCCAAGCTCAAGGCTACCGGAGACCCTAAGCACAAAAATGAGCTCCCTCTAGCTCAGCAGCACAGAAGGATAGAATCTTCGCTGAATTATCACCCACCGGTAGCCCACATCCGGGATGGAGGGTAGGAGTTGCTCAGACCTCAAAGAGATTACGGAGGACTGCCTGTCCGAAAGCACTGTCCCTACGGGACTCCCTCTCGAGACAGTAATGGACCGCAAAAGTCTGGCTCGAAGACCAAGTAGCGGCCCGGCAGATGTCTGCCAGCGGAACAGAGCGGAGGTAAGCCACTGACGTGGCCTTTGCCCGAACGCAATGAGCCGTGACTCGACTTTCTAAGGAGAGTCCGGCTGCCCCATAAGCCCAAGAGATACAGTCCGCAACCCAGATGGACAGAGTACGCTTGGAGACCGGGAGCCCCAATTTATTGGGGTCAAAAGACACAAAAAGCTGAGCAGCTTTACGGTGCTCCCGCGTACGGTCAAGGTAGAAGTTCAATGCCCTTCTACAGTCCAGGGTATGGAGGACCGTCTCAGCTCGGCTGGAGTGTGGTCTGGGAAAGAAGGTTGGAAGTACCACCTCCTAATTGATGTGAAAAGGGGAGACCACCTTAGGCAGAAATTTTGGGTGAGTCCGTAGGACTACCCTATTCTTGTAGAACCTAGTGTAAGGGGGATCAGACACGAGGGCCTGCAATTCACTTACGCGTCTAGCGGAAGTGAGGGCTATCAAGAACAGTGTTTTCCAAGACAGAAAACGGAGAGAACAGGTAGCCATAGGTTCAAAAGGCGGACAGGTGATCCGCTGCAAAACCACATTCAGGTCCCAGTCAGGCGCTGGCGGGCGCAGAGGTGGTTTAAGTAGAAGGAGACCTCGGAGAAACCTCGCTACGAGAGGGTCATTGGAGAGAGGTCTGCCGTCCACCGGCACATGATGTGCTGAAAGAGCACTGAGGTGAACTTTGACGGAGTTGGACTTAAGTCCCAGATTAGAGAGGTGGAGCAAGTACTGCAAGATCACCGACACCGGGCAGGAGAAGGGATCCTGAGACTGCTGGGTACACCAGACTGCAAAGCGACGCCATTTAAGGGCGTAGCATTTGCGGGTAGAAGGCCGTCGCGAAGCCAAGACGACCTCCTCCACCTCCGTCGGCAGGAGAAGGGGAGCAAGGACTACCCTCTCAGCAGCCAGGCCATGAGGTTGAGAGACCTGAGGTTGGGGTGCAGGAGGGACCCCTGATCCTGAGTGAGGAGATCCGGTTGCATCCCCAGAGGGATTGGATCCTCCACCGCCAGTTGCAGCAGGAGCGGAAACCACGGCTGCCTGGGCCAGCGAGGGGCCACCAGGATCATGAAGGCTTTGTCTCGGAGAACCTTGAAAAGAGTCCGAGAGACCAGCGGGATGGGAGGGAAAGCGTACAGAAGGCTCCCCGACCACGAGATCAGAAAGGCGTCCGCCGCCACCCGAAGGGGGTGTGGCCGACGAGAGCAGAAGCGAGGAAGCTGCCGGTTGTGAGGACTGGCAAAGAGATCCACCGTGGGGAGACCCCACTTGAGGAAGAGCTTCTGAACTACCAAGGGATCCAGACGCCACTCGTGCGGCTGGAGGACCCTGCTGAGTTTGTCTGCAAGGCAATTTTCTTGGCCCGGGAGATAAACTGCCTTGAGGAGAATGCCGTGACTGACGGCCCAAGAGCAGAGCCTCTGTGCCTCCCGGCAGAGGAGGAAGGAGCCCGTGCCCCCCTGCTTGTTCACGTAGAACATGGCAACTTGATTGTCTGTCTGGACAAGGACGGACTGTTGGGAAGTCAGGTGGGAGAAGGCCTTGAGAGCCAGGCGTATCGCCCTGAGCTCCAGGAAGTTGATCTGCTGAGCAGACTCCCACGTGGTCCAGAGGCCCTGAGTACGTGCCTCTTGGCAATGTGCTCCCCAGCCCAGGAGGGATGCATCGGTGGTCAGCACCCGGGTCGGCTGAGGTGACTGGAAAGGCATTCCGAATATCAGGTTCGGCTGCCGGAGCCACCACCGGAGAGACGAGACCAGCGGCTCGGAAACGCGCACTAGGTCTGCTAGGCCGCCCGTGGCTTGTCGCCACTGCTGGCGGAGACACCACTGAGCAGACTGCATATTCAGGCGGGCATTGGGGGTCACATGGACGGTGGAAGCCATATGGCCGAGCAGTCTCAGGAAGCGCCTGGCGGAGACCAGGGGCTGGCTGCGAAAGCGGTCGGCTAGGTCCATGAGCCGTTGAGCCCTGTCGAGCGGTAGGAATGCTCGCGCCTGAGGAGTGTGCAGCCTTGCGCCGATGAACTCGAGATCCTGTGAGGGGAGCAAAGTGGACTTTGCGAAGTTTATGACAAAGCCCAAGTGCTGCAGCAGAGTCACCGTGCGGCACGTGGCGTTGGTGACCTCCTGAGCGGACGCTGCTCTGATGAGCCAGTCGTCGAGGTACGGAAAGACAGAGGCCGTGAAGCCGGAGATGGGCCGCCACGACCGCGAGACATTTTGTGAAGACTCGCGGTGCGGAGGACAGGCCAAAGGGCAGTACTCGGTACTGATAATGATTTCCTGCCACCACAAACCTTAGGTATTGGCGGTGGCTTGGGTGGATGAGGATGTGCGTGTAGGCATCCTTTGGATCCAAGGAGCATAGCCAATCTCCCTGCTGGAGGTAGGGCAGAAGGATTCCAAGGGTAAGCATTTTGAACTTCTCCCGCACAAGGAACTTGTTGAGGTTGCGCAAGTCCAGGATGGGTCTGAGGCCCCCTGTTCTCTTTGGTATCAGAAAATACCTTGAATAAAAGCCTTGACCTCTCAGGTGGTGAGGCACCGGTTCCACCGCCTGTTCCTGCAGAAGACCTGCTAACTCCTGAAGGAGCAACTCCCTGTGCAGAGGGGGGCGCGGAGGTTCTCCCGGAAAATAGGAGGGAGGGACCTGATGGAAGTGGAGAAGATAGCCTTCTCGCACGACCTGAAGCACCCAGGCATCTGCGGTGATGCTGGACCACCTGTGGGCGAAGTGAACCAGCCGGCCTCCGGTGCTGGGAGGAACCAGCGGGGGGGGAGAGGCTATGCTTAGCGAGTCAAAAGCCCCCACCCTGCTGAGCAGGGGCTGGTGGTGCAGGCTTGGGGGCTTGCTGCCTACGGGACCCGTTACCCCGTCCCTTGGCCTGCTGGCCCTGTTGGGGAGCTGCAGGGGCCTGATAATGGGGGTATTGTTTGTAGGCAGCCGCCTTCCTCGGGTAAAAGGACTTTTTCCCCGAGCCCTTCTTTTTCTGGGAAGGGGCGGAGGTCTTCCTAGAAAGCCTGGTCCGGGTGAGAGTCTCAGTCTCAATTTGCGCAGCCTTTTCCGCCATGGGCTTGCCAAAGAGGTTTTCGCCTCGGCAGGGGACATCGACCAACTTGTCCTGCACCCAGGGCTCAAGGTCTGACGACTGAAGCCAAGCCTGTCGGCGGGCACCGATGCCGGCTGCGGCCACTCGAGCCGAGGCTTCAAAGCCATCATAGGCTGCTCGGGACATGAACTTTGAGCATTCCCGAATGCCAGTGGACAAGGCTAGGAACCTCCGCAAGGGCTCCTCGGAGAGACCAGCGGAGAATCCGGCTAGCTCTTTAGCCAGATCCCGGAGATACATGCCCATGTATAGCTGGTAAGTCTGGACACGACATGCGAGCATAGAGCCCTGGAAGCACTTCTTGCCAAGGCCATCCAGGTTACGGGCCTCCCTGCCAGGAGGCACCGAGGAGTGCATCTTCTGGCTCTTAAGACGATGCATGGCCGATTCCACTACCATGGAATGGTGTGGCAGCTGTGCCTTTTGAAAGCCAGGGCTCTTGCGGACTCGATAGATAGAATCGACCCGCTTGCTCAGGACCGGCGAGGAGGCCGGACTCTCCCACATGCGGAAGAGTAGTCGTTCCAGCATAGGAGGAACCGGCACAGTAAAGTGTTCCCTCGCGGGAGAGTCATACTGGAGGGCGTCGAGCTCTTCGGCTCGAGGCTCCTCCTCGGGATCCGCAGGGAAGGCCAAAGCCTTGGCCATATCCCTAACGAAGTCCGAGAACCGGGCATCCTCCGGGGGGGACTGCTTCCGAGGCTCGGACTCCGGTGAGTCCGATGGGACACACCGAGTCCGGAAAGAATCAGGTGACTCTTCCTCCTCAGACTCCCAGACCGACTCCGACGAGGACTCGGTGGGGTCGGCCCGGGCAGGGTGCGGCGCCAGCCGCCCCGACGCCGAGGGAGTCGGCGTCGGCGACCTCGGTCCCGAACGGGAGGCCGAGGGCGACCTCGACCGAGGATCGACTCGAGTTCTCATCGACTCGAGGATCGGCTCGGTCTCCGGGGTCGACTTGGACGTCGACGTCCCGGCGGTCGGGGCAGCGACGCCAGCGAAGCCAGCGAGCAGTGCCCTCTGCTGGTCCATGAAGGCAGACAGTCTGCTCTCCAAGGCCGTCAACCTGAGTCCGAGCTCAGGTGACCCAGCAGCCCCCGACTCGGGCCCCGACGGCGTCGGGCCCGACGTCGGCTGTCGCGGAGGCGAGTCCAGAAGGACCACAGGACTTACCCGGGCAGGCATCTCCGACTCCAGGCGAGGTCGCTTCGGGACGTGTTCCTTCTCCAAGGACCCGGGGCAGCTGTCGGGGCTATGCGACCTGGCCCTCGCGGAACCAGGAGCGTCCACCGACACCGCCCTCGCGGGTTTTTCCTTCCGACGATGGTCCCCGGAGGGAGAACCCCGGTCGGAGGAGCTCCGGCGACGGTCCGAGCTGGAGCCTTTCGACACGGAGGCCTCCGACGAGGTCCGGGTACGGCTGGGGTCAGCGAAGATTCTCTCACGCTGATGCCGCCGACTTCTCAACGCCTTTGAGGACAGTTTGCTGCAGGGCCCACAGATCAGTTCCTCATGATCCGGGCCCAGGCAGCGGAGGCAAAAGTCGTGTGTGTCGGTTAGTGACATATTTCGGTCACACCGACCACACCGCTTAAACCCACTGGCAGCCATCGGGGGAAAAAGGGCCCCTGCGAGGTCAAAGGACCGGGCTGCCAGGGAAAACGAAAACGAAAGCTGACTAAGTCAGAAAAACCGAAAAAAGTAAGAGGACTCGAGACCGGCGTCGCGAGTCCGGGCGGGAAAACGATCGGCGTCGAACCGAAAGAAAAAAGGATAAAATAAAGAAGAAAATCAACTTTTTCGCGGGGACAAGACGGGGACGTCTGTAGGGCTCCGCGGAAAAAAGAAGACTGGCTAAGATGGCACCCTCGGGCGGGAAGACGACCGCGCATGCGCGCTGCAATTCCCAAAGGCTTTCTTTGAAAGCTGGGGAAAATTGCTCCGCGAGGGCTCCGTCGGCGCCGACGTCACCCATAAGTGAGGACTGACTTCCTGCTTGGTCCTGGAGAACTTAAAGATTTCCGCAAGGAAATTAATACATATCTATTCATAGAATATTTTGGTAACTCAACTGATGGAAACAAAATATACTCAACATAACAATGAGCCTTTGAGAAAATATTCCCTGATCCCTCCCACTTAAGATTAGGAATTACCCAACTATCCAAACTGTCCTATGCAACACCCATGAACATATAACTCCCTTGTAAACATGTTGATTGTAATATATGTTTTCTGTAAATATTGTATGATCTTTCCTGTATATACTCTACAAATTATTTCCTTTTAACATTACTGTTCCAAATTTAAGTTCTAAGTTTAATGTAAGTTTAATGTAATTGGTTTGTTAATTGTAAACTGCCCTTGATCTCTGGAAGGGGCGGTATAAAAAAACAAAAACAAAAAAAAAACTTATACATAAATAAAACAAAACATTAAAAGAGCAGCCTGCAGTAACAGTCACTGTGCTAGCAGAGCTGGAAAGTAAACATTTAGGGGGATATGCAAATCACTGCCTATGATTTGGGTAATAAAGGGTAATTTGGGTAATAAAGGGTAATATTTGCCTACATTTGTATCTACTATTAAGATTTCAATTTAAATCTATAGGGAATAGTGTAGGGGGATAAAGTGCACACACTAGACAGGGCGGAGAAGTAAATACTGGGGCCGGTGGAAACTGCTCACCCTAAGAGAATGGTATCAGTTGGAATTGGCACCAGCAGCCCTCTGCAGAAAAGAGCTCGGAGAAGAGTTATCTGGGATTTAGACCTGTCAGGTCTGTTTAGATAAAGAGCTTAACCATCATCTGAGAAGGGAGGAGGAAACTCCGCTTGCTCTGTGGGCCCTCCTCCTGAATATGGTGCTGAGACAGGCTCCAAGTGAAGATGCCAACAGAGCCTCCGATTGGAGGAGGCAGAGTCAAGGCTACAGCCTCAGCAATTGGACAGAACTAAAAAAACTCTCTATTTACAAGCAGCCATTGGTCCAGAGCCTCAGCAGTGGGTAAGACTTGGGGGCTGGTGGGTGAAGGGAAAGGGAGGGGAGTTAGGAGACAGATTAATAAATAAACCTTTAAAGATTATGAATTTAATCTTAAGTCACTACGTATAAGGTTATAGTTTATGGTTTATGAACCACTTGTAATACTGCATTATTTTATCACATTACTTGATGTATATATTTTGTAAATAAATTGTAAATACTATTTAAGCCAGCCTTGTTCACAGCAGTGTTTTTTTTCTGAGAGATTTTCCTTGGTGAGAGGAGGGAGATCCTGCCCGTTAACATCTTTCTGCCCCAGATGGAGGCACAAGGCGCCATACTGACAAAGACCGACGGAGCCTGCCCTGAGGGGACTCCAGCCAGGCTGGTCCTGGACCCAGAAGTGCACCCAAGGGGGTGCTACACATAGAACTCCTGACTACCTAACCCACTAGCTCACACTTCAACCACATATAAGTTAAAGTATGAAGTGTTAAGCCAGTATCATTTTGAACTAAATGGACAAAAGAGCAAGAGATAATCATCTGTCCTCCCAGAGGAAGGCGGCGGCTTTGGGCCTGGAGAGGTTGAAAGGATCCAAGTGGCCTAGTTGCAGACGACCCAGTTTTCGATTGTGAACTTAATGAAAGTATGTGAGTGAGGTAGAATGGGGCAGGGTTGAATTTGGATTTACTCATGAACTATTGCCTTTCTGAACACTAGCCTAAAACATGAAAATAAGCAAATCCGTCAAGAAAACCTGAGCTTGGTGCAGCTGCTAATTTTTATACATGGTGGATGTGAAGCAGTTTTGAAAAGTTGGTTCTTTAGAGCTTACATGGCCTCAAGATCTGATGAGCTCAGTTTGGCGGTGCATGGCACATTTTTTTCAAGTTAGTCCTGTCTTTGCAATAATGCTCTAAATCCCTACTCCACTAGTAAGCCATTTTGCACTATGCCATCTTCAACTTTGCTTCTTACAAGATAAATCCTTAAACTCTGAAAAGATTTACTCCCAGTTCAGGTTTAAGCCAATGTTATTTTTTTCACTTTGTAAAAAATATTCCTATGAAGGAAAAAAGAATAATCTTTCCAGAACATCCCATAACAGTGTAATACCATGCCAGGAGAAAAGAAATCTGCAGCAACCTTATTCTTTATAAGCACAGTCGCCTTTTCCCCTGCAAAAAAAGGATCTGTGCCACTTTTTGCACAAGGAGATTGTGGCACTCACTTCTGAATGACATGCAAATATAAGGCACATGTATACTAAGGTGAATAAGTGATAGTCAGTGGCATGACCAGTGCAAGGGGTATGAGGCACCCTATGCGAGCCCTCATTCCTGTTGCCACCCCCCCCCCCTACTCCCATCCCTCTCCACGATCTGCAAACAGCAACACGGTATTTATCCAAAGCCTCTGACGCTGCATGCTGTTGATGCTATGCTCTAACCAGTCAGTCCCGCCTCCTCTGACAGACTTCCTGTTTGCATGGGCGTGGAGCCAGTTGGTTGAAGCACAGCACCAACAGCATGCAGCGACAGAGGATATGAGTAAGCGCTGTGTTGCTGTTTTATTGTCTTGCTGCCACCAGTACTGCAGGTCTTGGAAAGGGGCTGCAGCAGAGGGAACGGAACACCCTCTAAAGGTTGGCGCTCCAGGTGACTGCCTAGTTCACCTAATGGGGAGCACCAACTCTGGTCAATGTGTGGACTGGCAAGTATTAAAGGAGCATCTATATGGGCTGCTCCTCCTACGTACTACAAAACATTATTTTAGTCCTGACCAGCATTATCTTTTTATGCTAAAATCTCCTGAATCCATGAATTTCCTATAGCTGCTCTTCATGTTTTATATAGTCTTTGACCTTCAGAGACCCCTCAGAATCTGGGTAATTTGAGCAATTAATCCCTGAACTGTTTAATCCTTCAATCAGTCGTTAAGCAATTCTGCCATATTACCATTAAACAAATCTGTGACTAGTGACCAGCAACTGTGCTGAAGAATCTCTGGCAACAAGCTTCCCGATTTCAAATAAATTAAGGAATATTTTGAAAGCAAAGAGCCAGGGCTGGCAGGTCTGCTAGTCAAACTAGGTGGTTGCCTAGGGTGGTAACCCTGATGGGTGGCACAGAGATCCTTTCTCGATTCTTAGAAGCAACAGCTGAGCCGCCTCTTCAGCTCTGCCACAGACCTTAAAGTGCCTGCAGGCATGCATGCAGTCACAGCCTGCCGCTCGTGTCCCCTCTGACAGGAAGTTGCATCACAGCATAGAGCAAGTGGAACCTGCAAGGAACAGTAGCTACAACCCTAAACACTTTGTTGGGCAGACTAGATGTGCCATGTTGATCTTTATCTGCCATCATTTACTATGTTATGAAACGCTTCCTGAATCTACACATCCTCTCTCTTTGAAGAGGACAAAACAGTTGTGACTCAAGTGTTGAAGTTTCCTGGATTCAAATTTCAGGTCTGACTTGCCTCTCTTTAGTTCTTATTACACAAGAAAAAGTCTAAGGATGACAACAGCCAGCTACGCGCTTCTGGTCCTATGGGGATGTAGGGCACCCATAAAAATCCAAAATGCACATTAAAGCAAAAACAAAAGCCATTTTTGGAGGAAGTTGCAGTGTTTTCTAGCCCACATCAGGTTATATTTCAAGAAATAACAGCAGCAAAAAAATGTACCGACTTGTATAGGATGTGTGTGGCAACATGTGGGTGGAGGACAATGACACCAGGGATTTCCCCAGTCTCTTTCCTGGACAGGAATCTGTATGTTAATTTAATAACATCTAAAGGAATAAACGGTGTGCTCAGCTACTGTATTACGATGCAAACCCAGACCACTAATAGCAAAATGCATTCAACATTTCTAAGCTGCAACATACACATCATTTACTTCAAGTGCTGTCTGGCTCAATTATGTTTTTTCAGATGATGGCAGCATCGTGTAGCAGATTGCAGTCAGTGCACTGGCTCCATATCCTTAGTCACTGCTCACTGTATGACTTGGAGCAATTTCCTCTCTCTCCTCCCTAGTCTTGACTTCTGGAGCTCAAATTTAAGATTATAAGACCCTCAGACAAAACGCGGCCCACTCGCTCATCATACCTAAAACCATCCGCAAAACTAAGAACACCACTAGCTCCAGAGCATTCTCATTCACTGCCCCTACACTCTGGAACGACCTCCCTATTGAACTTCGCACCATAAGAGACCTCTTCCAATTCAGAAAAGAATTAAAGACCTACCTGTTCACTGAACACTTCGAAGTCCCCTACTACCCCAAAGCTAGCTCCACAACAAACCTGGTCACACATGCACAAACTCCTTCAACCCAAACAATATAAACACAAGCCTACCCCCCCCCCACTCACACGCCTCAAAGACGACAAAAAAAAAGGAACTAAATTCCAACACCTACACCAATATCTGCCCCACACAACACACACACCACACACTGTAAATATACATTTGTAAAAAGTTTGATGTGTTTGCTTTAATACCTACAAAGTTCTTGCTTTAATACTTAAAAGATGTCTCTGCTTATTGATTTTCTTTAATATATTTACTGTTCAATGTAAATAGTTGATTTCTATTGTTCTATGTACAATGTTCAATGTAAATAGTTGATTTCTATTGTTCTATGTAAAATGTATACAAACTGTGTACAAGACTGTTAACCTGTTATATGTAAACCGCCCTTGATCTCTGGAAGGGGCGGTATAAAAGAAATAGTTAAATAAATAAATAAATAAATAAATAAATAAGTTCTTTGGGACAGGGATACTGTAACCAAATAAACTATCTTGTACAGTCATGTGCATGCTGTCACCAACCATATATAGGGCCTTGGTCGTCACTGCCAGTCCGAGGGCTGCCAACAGGTCAGGTTCAGGCTCTCTCTAATGAATATGCATGAGAAAAATTTGCATACAATGTAGGTAGGGGGCATTCAAATCTCTCATATACATATTCATTAGAGATGCCCTAAAAGTAGACATTTTACATACCTGCTAATTTTCTTTCCCCGAATCCTGCTAAACCAATCCAAATGAATGGGTTATGCTCCCCAGCTAATAGATGACAGCTTTCAGTGATGTCACCACTAGTATATATTCTGGTGCAGCACTGAGGGAAGTCAGTATGACACTTCTTAAGTAGAAGCAAGACTGAAAAACTCAGAAAAGTATTAAAACAACAACAACTTTGTACAAACACTGGAGTCTGCATCAGGCATGGATATTTATAATGCAGATAAAAGGCAGCAGGATTCCCAAACCTGAAGAAGTCTTCCAGGGCGGATCCTGGACTAGTCTAGCAAGATTCAAGAAAAAAAATAGCTGGTATATCAAAATTTTCCTTACTTATCCTGCTAGACCAGTCCAGATAAATGGGACATATCCAAGCAGTCAAGACTCAGCTTGGGAGAAAGACTGTGCTCAGGAGAGAACTACTCTGCCAAAAGCACCATCTACTCCAGGTCCCACATGCAATCTCTAGTGCTTTACAAAGATGTTCAGGGATGACAAGATAACCACTTTACAGATATCTTCCAGAGACACCAAGGCAGACTCAGCTCATGATGAGGCTTGTACCCTAGTGGAGTGCAGCTCTATCCAGCACACATTTTCCACACAGGAGATAGGCTGAACTAACAGCTTCTTTAAGCCAGCAGACATTTAGAAGGACAAAACGGCCACATCATCCACCTTCTTAGTATCCAGGGCCTGAGAGGAACACCACCTCTCAGTTCCAGACTCTAACAGACCAAAGGCATAGAGGCCCTTCAGACTTTAAGGAGGATGTCAACTACCGCCCAAGTGTATCCATTTTTTTATTAGATAGCTTGTGCCTCTCAAAAGGCCAGGCCATTAGCGAGAAGGTCACAAGGTCCTCTCCTGAGGTAGCAATAGATGGGACCCAGCCAACAGACTCAAGAAATCTGTGTACCATGGCCTGAACAGCCAATCTGGCGCCACCAAAATGACCAAGCCTGAGTGAGCCCAAATCCTTTGCAGAAGCCTGCTTATCAAGGGCCACAGGGTAAAGATGCAAAGGAATACCTCCTGGCCTGTCGCTTGCAGATCTTTCCATGGCTGAAAAGAATTCTTCCCTTTGGAATGCTCATGGGTGACTATCAAAGCAAGCACTGGTAGGTCCCACCTCCCCAATATGAGGCCAAACATATGAGAGCTTAGTTATTTATTTTATTTATTTAGACAGTTTTATATACCACCTTATCCTTCAATCAAAGTGGCTACAACACACATGGGTTCCCTCTCACTGGAATCTACAGTGTTCTGGTTTGAGAAGTTGGCTTGTACAGTGTTGATTCCCGCAATGTGTGCCACTGACAGACCACCAGATGAGCCTCTGCCCAATGACAGAGCTCTGCCATCTCCACAGCTACCACAGTGCTACAAGTGCCCCCTTGCTCAATGACATATACCACTGCCATGGTATTGTCTTGCCTTCTCTTCAGAGCTAGGCACCTCGTTTGGGTATCTTGTCTCTTGACTGAGTCAAAGCCATTGATCCGAGGAGTTGCAGGTAGTCCCATGCCCTGGGAGCTGCCCGAGAGCAAAAATCCCTGAGCTGCATCTGCAGCTTTACCAGTATCTCAGGGGTGAGAAATACTCTGTTCACATAAGTATTTTGGAGTGGGCACCCTGAAAGGAAATAAAGCTGCACTTGAGGCAGTTGATCACCCAACCCAACGTTTCTAGCCATTGGATCACCTGGGGCATGTTTGCTATGGAATTTTCCCAGAGATTAGATGGAACTAGCCAATCATCCAGGTACATGTGAAACTGGATCACCTGCTTGCGCAGGAAGGCTGCCATGACTACTATGACTTCTGAGAAGGTGCAAGGGGCCATCATAGGACCCAGAACCAGAAATAATGGCCCAAAATGCAGAAGTAGAGAAACCATTAATGTTAATCACAGACAGGAAACCTGGAAGCATGCCTCAAACTCCCCTTGCCAGATCGATGCAATGACCAACCTGAGGGTCTCCACATGGAAATGGGATAATATAAGATCTTCGGGTCTAGCTTCTGGAAATCTGTGGGCAAGCCTCTCCCAGGTCCTTCACAAGCTTATCTAGGTCTTCCCCAAAGAGCAACTTGCCCTTAAGAGGACCTTGCTCAGCTGCAGTTTGGACACAGCATCAGCAGACCAATTGTAGAGCTAGAACTAGAGCCTGGGCTACCATAGCTGCCACTATGGCCTTAGAGGAGATCCTAATCAAATCATACAGGGCATCCAACACAAATGACACTCCAATCTCACCACCTGAGTGCCCAAGGCGAAAGCAGTACTGGCATTCTTGAGGAGGGCTTCCACACTCCTATGGTGATAAGTAGTAGCAGCAGCAGCAGTAGTAAAGTGCCACCTTCCACCGGACTTGTTGTGCACTTTGTCACCACCATAACCAGATCATCCTCCTTCAGAACACCAAAAGCTAGTCCATCTCCCTTTAACACTGCAACATGCAAACCCCAAAATCAGCTTGTTTTAAATTCTGAATTCCATGCTATTCTGACATCTTCCTCAACCAATGTCTCCAGCATTTTGCAAATCAGGATTTTCTTGTTCGGACAAAAGCTTAAGAAAGTTTCTTTGGCTTAGTCACTTTTGCTCTCATCATCCTGGTGCGGCTGTGTGAATCACTAACATGGTGCCGATATCACCCTGATACATCTTAAGCAAGCCAACTACCTCCCATCCAGCCCTATTAGTTGAGCACCAGCCAATCCTGGAAATTTAGGGGTGTGGTCTTGAGGGTATCATTGTGGATAACATGTTAAAACCCTCGGCCCAGTGTGCAGCAGCAGCCAAGAGAGCAAATAGAATGCTAGGTATCATAAGGAAAGGAATGGAAAATAAAACAAAAGATATTATAATGCCTCTTTATCGTTCCATGGTGAGACCGCACCTTGAATATTGTGTGCAATTCTGGTCGCCGTATCTTAAAAAGGATATAGCGTTATTAGAAAAGGTTCAGAGAAGAGCCACCAAAATGGTAAAGGGTATGGAAGGATACTCCTATGAAGGAAGGCTAAAAATGTTAGGGCTCTTTAACCTGGAAAAAAGACGGCTGAGGGGAGATATGATAGAAGTCTATAAATTAATGAACGGAGTGGAACGGGTAAACGTAGATCGATTGTTTGCGTTATCAGAATATAGAAAGACTAAGGGACATGCAATGAAGCTACAGGGTAAACTATTTAAGACTAATAAAAGAAAATATTTTTTCACTCAACGTGTAATCAAACTCTGGAATTTGTTACCGGAGGATGTAGTAAAGGCTGTTAGTGTAGCTGGGTTTAAAAAAGTTTGGACAAGTTCCTGGAGGAAAGGTCCATAAACCATTATTAAGAAGGGACCATGGATATCAATGCTTGACCCAGTACAAGCATTGCGGAACCTGTGTCTTTTGGGGAAACTGCTAGGTACGTATGACCTAGATTGGCCACTTTTGGAAACAGGATACTGGGCTTGATGAACCTTGGTCTGACCCAGTATGGCATAGCTTATGTTCTTAATAGTTGAAGCTAAAAGTCACCTGGACATGATTTGATACTTTATCATAATCAGGATATGGCTTGTCCAACAGACATGGCTAACTGAACCAGGCCTGTCCCCCTGAATATCCTTACCTCTTTCGCTAGTTTTCCAGAGCAATCACATTCCTATTGCTTCCTCGCTACAAAGTGTGACCTTAGATAATTATTAGAATTTCTATTCACAGATCTCTCAAGTAATAAAAGCATGCTTCTTTTCTATGAAAATGATTTGTTCTGTCCATTCTGTTATTGATACTAAGAGTATAAACTCTATAAGCCACCTGGACTATGGTTACACGATGCAAGGTTCCACATTAGGAACCACCACCCAGGAAAAAGATTTAGGCGTCATTGTGGATACCATGTTAAAACCCTCGTCCCAGTGTGCAGCAGCGGCCAAGAGAGCAAATAGAATGCTAGGTATGATAAGGAAAGGAATGGAAAACTATTTAAGACAAATAAGAGAAAATATTTTATCACTCAACGTGTAATCAAACTCTGGAATTTGTTACCGGAGGATGTGGTAAGGGCTGTTAGTGTAGCTGGGTTTAAAAAAGGTTTGGACAAGTTCCTGGAGGAAAGGTCCATATACCACTATTAAAAAGGGACCCAGGATAATCAATGCTTGACCCAGTACAAGCATTGTGGAACCTGTGTCTTTTGGGGATACTGCTAGGTACGTATGACCTAGATTGGTCACTGTTGGAAACAGGATACTGGGCTTGATGGACCTCGGTCTGACCCAGTATGGCATATCTTATGTTCTTATGGACTATTGCAACTACTGCAAGGACTGACCAGTCCCTCCCCCTTAGATACTTGCAAATGGTTCAAAATACAGCAATAAAACTAACAGGTGCTAAAATAGCAGATCATTTTACTCCATTACTACAGCAAGAGATGAACATGGGCTTCCAGTCACTTACAGAATCCCCTTCAAGATCCTCGTGCTTGCTCATTAACCTTCTTTGTGAATCTTCTCCTTCATTCCTTACATCCAATTGTGCCTGTTGTGATCAATGCAACAGAACCTCTTGGTGGTTCCTTTACACACTAGGATATAATTCTAAACAACTAGATGCTTCGCTTTTGGAGTAATTGTTTAGTGTCTATAGAACAATTCACCATCTGAACTTCATCATAAAGCATCCCCTCTGCTTCAGTACCACCTCCTCCACTTCACAGGCACACCTACAATCCACTCACACCTCTGCTTTCTTTTTCCTTGACCCCTCACTCTGGAACACCCTCGCCTCTGCCCTCCTTCTTGAGCTCTTTTTCCATAAGTTTAAAGCTATGCTGAAGACATATTTGTTCTCCCTTGCCTTTGACCTCCTTTCACCCACGCCCAGCCTCCTAATCATCTCCTTCAACGGAGTTACTTACCTGTAACAGGAGTTCTCTGTGGACAGCAGGATAAGTCAGCCATACTTGGTGACGTCATCCGACAGCGCCGAGACGGAAGTACTCTCTATAGCTCAGAAAGGCTTTTCGCCCTTCTGAGCATGGCCCAACTGGCCACACCTCCCTGCCCGCCCCTAGCTAGCCAGTAAGTCACTAGCTGAGCCTTTTGCCGCTAGGAGGCGGGCTCCAGGACGGAAGCCGACCCCTTCCCAGGGGAAGTGGGCGGGTATGTGTGGCTGACTTATCCTGCTGTCCACGGAGAACTCCCGTTACAGGTAAGTAGCCCCGTTTTCTCCTAGGACAAGCAGGATGAGTCAGCCACACTTGGTGCCTCCCCAGCTGCCATGTGCTGTGGTGGAAGGGGGAAGGCCGAGACAATTCTTTAGGGCTAGCATGAGCCCTTGTGGTACAGCATGTTGCAACCAGAGCATGTAGGCACGAACCTGTAGGCTTGTAGTGGTGATGCACATATGGTGCACGCAACGATGGCTTGCAGTCACAATGCACGCATGTGCAGAGGGTGTAGTTGTAAGGCACCCCTATGCGGTAAGATGTAGGCACCTCGAGTGGGGAGTCACTGCGAAGAAGAAGCGACGGCATCAATATCGCTGACCGCGAGAGTGGTGCAAACTGGAGAGTTAGTACATCACTAATAAGAGAGGGGGGGGGTTGTTTGTTTTTTTTAACTTTAAGTTAGTCAACTCTGGGACTTGTTGCCGGAGGATGTTGTAAAAGCCGTTAGCATAGCAGGGACCGTGAAATCGCTGCTTGGCCCAATGCAAGCATTGGGGAACCTGTGTCTTTGGGGAGACATGACCTAGGTTGGCCACTGTTGGAAGCAGAAATACTGGGCTTGATGGGCCTCGTTTTGAACCAGTATGGTATATCTTATGGTCTATGGTATCAGCGAGGTGATTGCTGCGTGCAGGGATAGCAAGGCAGCATCGGCTGTGCTACAAGAGAGGTATGAGGTTGATCCTTAAGCCCGCAGAGTCCATAAGTCAGTTTCAGGCCTGGGCGGCCTGCAGTCCAGATTGCTGGGGCTGCCTGGTCGGAAAGGCATAAAGACACAAGGACATGGAATTCACCATGGCTTCTATTTATGAGTCTGTGGTATTGTTTGAAGTTAATGTCCCTGACTACAAACAACTAAAGCGGTGCGGAAAGCACAGTTACTTACCTGTAACAGGTGATCTCTGGGAACAGCAGGAATAAGTCTTCACATATGGGTACGTTGGTATCGACGGAGCCTGCGCGGGAACGCTCCCCAGCTTCCCAAAAAGGAAAGCTTTTAGGAGCATCCCACAGCGCCTGCGCGCTGCCTTCCCGCCTTTCCTAACCAACTCTCCTCAGTTCGAGTTTAAAGCTAAGACAATAGAGAGAGAGAGGAAAGGTAAGATAGAAAAGAGATATAACTCCTAGGAGAGGTGGGTGGGTTGTGAAGACTTATTCCTGCTGTTCCCAGAGATCACCTGTTACAGATAAGTAACTGTGCTATCTCCAGGAACAAGCAGGAATGAGTCTTCACATATGGGGACTCCCTAGCTGAGATGCCTGGGAGATCCCCAAGGATATGAGACCCTGAAAGGGGTCTGCGTCCTCCTATGGATCTCAGGCATCCATCCAGGGAAGGAGGGCAGGAGTTGTTTAAGAATGGAACAGGTGTCTGAGGACAGCCTGACCAAACAAGGCATCCCGGCGGGAATCCTTGTCCAAGCAGTAATGGGCTGTGAAGGTATGAACAGAGGCCCAGGTGGCTGCTCGACAGATCTGGTCGATGGACACAGAATTTAGATGAGCCATAGAGGTGGCCAAGGCCCTCACATTATGAGCTGTGACATGGCTCTCCAGAGAAAGGTTCTTACTCTGGTAGGCGAAAGAAATACACTGAGCAATCCAAGTGGACAGTGTTCTCTTAGAGACTGGAAGTCCTAAGTGAGAAGGATCAAAAGCAACAAAAAGCTGGGAAGACTTTCTATGTTGCTGTGTCCTATGTAAGTAAAAAGCAAGAGCTCTTTTACAATCCAGAGTATGAAGATTCCTCTCTGCACTGGACGCATGAGGAGCTGGAAAAAATACAGGTAAATATACCTCTTGATTAAGATGAAAAGGTGAGACCACTTTAGGCATAAAGTGTGGATTTGTCCTAAGGACTACCTTGTCATGATGGAACCTTGTATAAGGTGGATTAGCCACTAAGGCCTGCAGTTCACTGATGCGGCGAGCAGAAGTGACTGCAATGAGGAAAATATCCTTCCAGGAAAGAAATTTCAAGGAGGTAGTGGCTAAGGGTTCAAAAGGTGGCTTCATAAGCTGACCAAGAACCAAATTTAAGTCCCATGCCACCGGAGGAGGCCTAATGGGAGGTTTAGTTAAAGTTAGGCCTCTCATGAATCTTGAAATAAGAGGATGAGAGGAGATAGGTTGTCCATTGATGGGCTTAAGGGATGCTGCAATAGCACTCAAATGGACTCTTACTGAATTTGTCTTGAGTCCTGCATTGGAGAGATGCAGGAGATAATCTAACAAACAAGTTAAAGGTAGTGCCAGAGGGTCAAGACCCTTTTCAGCACACCAAATGGAAAATCTTTTCCACTTAAAAGCATAGGAACGCCTGGTGGAAGGTTTCCTGGAAGCATGGAGGATATCCTTCACCTGCTGAGAAAGATTCAAGTCTTGAAGGTCTAGGCCTTCAGTAACCAAGCTCTGAGGTGAAGGGACTTGGGTTTTGGGTGCCACAAAGTCCCTTCCTCCTGAGACAGAAGGTCTGGAGCGGCCCCCAAGTCCAGAGAGGGGGCTTGGGAGAGATGCAGAAGCAGAGGGTACCACACTTGGCGTGGCCAGCGTGGAGCTATGAGGATCATAGACCCTTGATCCCTCTGGAGTTTGAACAGTCTTGGGAATCAAGGAAATGGGTGGAAAGGCATATAGGAAGCCCTGATACCAATGAAGGAGGAAGGCATCCTTGGCCTGAACTCCCTGACACGGAATTCTGGAACAGAACCGGGGAGGTTTGGCATTCCACGGACTTGCAAAGAGGTCTATGTCCAGGGTTCCCCATTCTTGAAAGATTCTGATTACCTGATCCATGTGCAGGGACCATTCGTGTTGGAAGCAGAACTCGACTGAGTCTGTCTGCCCCAGAGTTTTGGATTCCTGGGAGATATACTGCCAGGAGATGGATTTGATGCTCTCTGGCGAAGGCCCACAATCTTAGAGCTTCATTGCAAAGCGACAGAGAGCCAGTTCCTCCTTGCTTGTTTATGTAAAACATGGCTACCTGATTGTCCGTATGAATAAGGACTGTCTTGTAGCTGAGGAGGGTATGAAAGACCTTGAGAGCTAGAAACACTGCTCGAAGTTCCAAGTGGTTGATATGAAGAGAGGTCTCCTGTGGGGACCAAGTGCCTTGGGTGGAGAGGTCTTGTAGATGAGCTCCCCAACCTGTTTGGGAGGCATCTGTTGTGAGGGTTGCTTGGGGCAACAACTGTTGGAAGGGGGACCCCAGCAACAGATTTTGAGTGGACATCCACCATTGGAGAGACCAAAAGAGACGTTTGGAGGTTGCTATTTGGTCTGAGAGAGCTCCTGAAGCTTGAGTCCACTGGGTGGACAAAGTCCATTGAGCTGCTCTCATGTGTAGGCGAGCATAGGGTACCACATGTACTGTGGAAGCCATGTGGCCTAGCAGTTGTAGCATCTCCCTGGCAGTTAAGTGGCTCTTTGACTGAATCTGGGAGGCTAGTTGCACTAGACGTTGGCAACGGGCCTGAGGAAGGTAGGCCCTTGCAGTGGTGGTATCCAACCAGGCCCCTATGAATTCCAGGGACTGAGTAGGGATGAGCTGGGACTTTGGGAGGTTTACCACCAGTCCCAGATACTGCAGAATGCGCCTTGTGCGGTCCAGGGAAATCTGGGCCTCTGACAGAGATGGGGCTCGGATGAGCCAGTCGTCCAGGTATGGGAAGACAAATATTCCCAGAGTGCGTAGAAATGCAGCAACTATTGCCATGCATTTGGTGAACACACTCGGAGCAGAGGCCAGACCGAAAGGAAGGACTCTGTATTGGTAATGTTTTCCCTGGAAAAGAAAACGTAGGAATTTTCTGTGAGATGGATGGATGAGAACATGTGTGTACGCATCCTTGAGATCTAGAGAACAAAGCCAATCCTGACTTTGAAGGTATGGAAGGAGAGTGCCCAGAGAAAGCATCTTGAACTTCTCCTTGCATAGAAATTTGTTCAATTCTCTGAGATCTAGAATGGGTCTGTATCCCCCTGTCTTCTTTGGAATGAGAAAATAGGGGGAGTAGAACCCTGACCCTTGTTGAAAAACTTCTTCTATTGCCCCTTGGGCAAGAAGGGTAGTTATCTCCTGACCTAGAAGGTCGAGAAGAGATGTGGGAGAATTGAAGTGTCTCACCATGGCATGGGGAGGAAGGTCTGAGAAATGAAGTTTGTAGCCCTCTCTTATGATGGAGAGGGTCCATTGCTCTGATGTGATTTGCTCCCATCTGGGAGCAAAATGAGCTAACCTTCCTGGAAAGGTTCTGGCTGTGTTAAAGCCAGAAAGGCTAAGTTCTCTAGCATCAAGTCAAAAACCCTGAGGGGGTTGGGACTGCTGGGTTACAGCAGCCCCTGTAGACTTAGGCCTGGCCTGCTTAGGTTGCTGACGCTTAGCGGTAAAGCGACCTGTAGAAGATTGTAGGCCAGAAGTGGAAGGAAACCTGCCCCTTTTCTTGGCAGGAATGGAGGTAGACCTTGAAAGTCTATCCAGAGCAGAATTCTCTGCATCCATTTGAGTGGCTTTAATTTGCCACTCTTTGCCAAACAGATTTTCACCTGTACAGGGCAGATTTCCTGAGCCATCTTGAACCCAGGGTTCTAAATCAGAAGCCTGGAGCCAAGCAATTCTGCGAGCGGCTATGGCAATGCCTGAGGCTCTACTGGCACCTTCAAAGGAGTCAAAGGCTGCCCTGTTCGAAAACTTGGAGATGTCCTGAGTATGCTTAAGCCACATGCGGAATTCTTCCCTTTTATCTTCTGGAATAAAAGGGAGGAAAGTGTGCAGCTTTTCTGCCACTTCTTTCAGAAACATACCCATATAAAGGCTATATGAGTTGATTCTGGCAATAAGCATACTGGCCTGGAAGATTTTCCTACCAAAAGCATCCAAGGTCCTGCATTCTCTTCCTGGAGGAGCAGAAGAGTGTCTCTTTGTACTCTTTATCCTCTTCATAGCTGACTGCACCACAATGGAATGGTGAGGAAGCTGAGTTTTCTGGAACCCAGGACAAGGAGTGACACGATACATAGTGTCCAACCTGCGAGAATGAGGAGAGAGAGTGAGAGGAGTCTCCCATAAATCAATCATGTGTTCATGAAGAATCTCATGAATTGGTAAGGTGACTGCCTCTTTAGGAGCCCTAGAGTATCCTAAAATATCTAATTTTTTTGCTCTAGGCTCTGATTCAGAGGTTACTGAAATAGAGACTCCTTTAGCTACTTCTCTTATGAAGTCTTGAAAGGACAAGTCCTCTGGAGGAGACATTCTTCTTTTTGGAGAAGAAGGCTCCTCAGGAAGGGCTATGGATACTTCAGGAGACTCATCTGATGTATCAGAATCATCAGAGGAATCGAAATATCGCCTGTCAGGGTGCTCTTCTAACGCTCGATACGCGTATCAAGCGGTATCGACATCGGGCGTCCCCGGTACCGGATCGGTACCGAGAAGTAGCCTTGGACAAGGAACCGCAGCAGTCGGTATCCTGGTCGATGCAGTCGGTACCGGCATCGGCGCTGGTGCCGGTACCGGAGCCGATACCGACAACGGAGCTCGTTGCGGTACCGCCGGAGTCGCAGCTTGAATGAAGGCTGAAATAGCCTGCTGCATGGACAGAACATTCTGATCCATCGACGCCATGAATGCCTGGAGATTGGTACCGGTAGATTGTGCCAGTACCCCAGAGCATTCTAACAGGTGATTGGTCGAGGCCGTGCCATCAATGTCAACCTGTAACCCCATAGGAGGAGCTTTGGAAGCCAGAGCTTCCCGCCGGGGTTGATTGGCTGGTGCAGGATCCTCGAGGGCAAGCCCAGACGCATCTCGATGCTTAAAGGGAGATCTACCCTTCGAGGACCTGCTAGGTTTATGTTTGGTTACCTGAGATCCTTCAGGAGAAGAAGACCTGGAAGATGTCGATGCTACTGCCGGTGCCTCAGCGGGAAATAGCACATGGAGCTTAGCTGCTCGGTTCTGTAACCCCCGTTTAGACATTAGGGAGCAGGACGGACAATCCGGAATGGAGTGTTCAGGACCCAAACATTTAAGACACCATTCATGGGTATCTGTAACAGAAATAGTACCGCTACACTTAGTGCATTTTTTGAACCCGGAGGTTGGTTTTTCCATGAGGGAAATTTTCTTGTGGGCCCTGAGGCCTTAAGAGAAAAAATACACCAAGTGAGGAAAAAATATTGATTTTTTTTTTTTAGAAAGAAAGAAAAGACCGGCGGTACCGGTCCGGAGTCGGGGAAGGCAGACACGCGACCAAAGAAATAAAATAAAATAAAGAACTTCTTCAGCGGTGACAGGGCTCGACCTGCTGGCTCCGCGGCAAAGAAGAACTGAGGAGAGTTGGTTAGGAAAGGCGGGAAGGCAGCGCGCAGGCGCTGTGGGATGCTCCCAAAAGCTTTCCTTTTTGGGAAGCTGGGGAGCGTTCCCGCGCAGGCTCCGTCGGAACCGACGTACCCATATGTTAAGACTCATTCCTGCTTGTTCCTGGAGATAAGGAGTTTGTCTGGTTAAAGAACTCTGGGATATGGTCTGTTTGGATGAATCCAGCATGGAAGACTGGCAGACAACCAGGCATCTCTTTATGCCTGGTTGCCAAGAACTCCCGACGTTATACTTCTCAATACGGTTATTGCATGAGGTGCACAAATTACCGCTGGTGTTACTGGAAGGTGTGTACCAGCGCCCGGGTGATGTGATAGTCCCTGTTGCGAGGTCCTCGTGGCCTTGCAGACTTGTGCTGCATGGGCAGGATGCAGGGAGGAGCTCTGGGGATGCGTGCATCGTGTGCGCGCCCCTGCTTATATCCGGGTGGATGGAGATGCAGGCGGAGTCAGAGTAGTTACTCACCTGTAACAGGTGTTCTCCAGGAGCAGCAGGAATCAGTCCTCACATATGGGTGATCTTTTCGCCAGTCCTCTGAACCGGCAACTCCTGAGATTCTGTTCCAGACAACCGCATCCTCTCAGAGTAGCAGCGGATGCCTTTCTGATTCCGTGGTCCCAAGGCCTACTGTATGCGTTTCCTCCCACGCCACTAGTGTCCCGAACTCTGTTCAAGGTCCTCCAGGATGGGGCCTCAATGATTCTGATAGCCCCCAGGTGGCCAAGACAGCCGTGGTTCCCACTCCTGCTGCAACTGGCGGTGGACACTCCTCTTCCTCTGGGGATTCAACACGATCTCCTGTCTCAGGATCAGGGATCTCTCTTGCACCCCAACCTCCAGTCCCTTCATCTGATGGCCTGGCTGCTGAAAGGGTAGTCCTGGCTCCCCTACTACTGCCTAGATAGGGGGAAGACGTATCTTAGCCTCTAGGCGGCAATCCACCAGGAAATCCTACGCTCTTAAGTGGCACAGATTCTCCGCATGGTGTGCTCAGCACAGCGAGAATCCCTTCTCGTGCTTGGTAGCGGTAGTATTTCAGTATTTGCTTTACCTCTCCAATCTAGGCCTTAAGTCCATCTCTGTCAGGGTTCACTTCAGTGCTCTCTCAGCGCACCACTCGCCGGTGGACAGCAGACCTCTTTCCAACCACCCTTTGGTGGCTCGTTTTCTCAGAGGCCTCCTCCTGCTTAAGCCTCCTTTGTGTCCACCAGCCCCTGAGTGGGATCTGAATGTGGTCTTACAGAAGGATTACTTGTCCGCCCTTTGAACCTATGGCTACCTGCCCTCTCCGTTTTCTCTCCTGGAAAACCTTGTTTCTGGTAGCTCTTATCTCTGCTAGGCGAGTGAGTGAACTTCAGGCACTAGTGTCTGATCCCCCTTACACTAGGTTCTACAGGAATAGGGTAGTCTTACGGACTCACCCGAAGTTTCTCCCTAAGGTTGTCTCCCCTTTTCACCTCAATCAGGAGGTGGTTCTTCCGACCTTCTTTCCCAGGCCGCATGCCAACCGGGCTGAGATGGTCCTGCATACCCTGGACTGTAGGAGGGCGTTGTCCTTCTACCTTGACCGTACGCGGGAGCATCGAAGGGCTGTTCAGCTCTTCGTTTCTTTTGACCCCAATAAATTTGGGTTACTCGTTTCCAAGCCTACTTTGTCCATATGGGTCGCTGACTGTATCGCCTGGGTTTATGGGGCAGCCGGCCTCTCGTTGGAGGGTCGAGACACGGCTCATCGTGTCAGGGCGAAGGCTGCATCAGTGGCTCATCTCCGCTCTGTTCCGTTGGCAGACATCTGCCGGGCCGCTACTTGGTCTTCAAGCCAGACTTTTGCGGCCCATTACTGCCTTGAGAGGGAGTCCCGCAGGGACAGTGCTTTCGGATAGGCAGTACTCCATAATCTCTTTGGGGTTTAGGCAACTCCTACCCTCCGGCCCTGCTGTTGGGCTACCGGTCGGGGGCGTTCTCAGAGAAGATTCCTTCCTTACGTACTGCCGAGCTAGAGGGAGCTCATTTTTTCCGCTTGGGGTCTCCGGTAGCCTTAAGCTGGGGAGTCCCATATGTGAGGACTGACTTCCTGCTTGGTCCTGGAGAAAGAGTAGTTACTCACCTGTAACAGGTGTTCTCCAGGAGCAGCAGGAATCAGTCCTCACAACCCTCCCTCCTCCCCTTGGAGTTGCAGTCATATGATTTATTTTTGCTATTTTGCTGTCTTTTAGCTATGTCAGACTGAGCAAGATGGCACCCTTGGGCGGGAAGGGGACCACGCATGAGCGCTGCAATTCCCAAAGGCTTTCTTTGAAAGCTGGGGAAATGCTCCGCACGGGGGCTCCGTCGGCGCCGACTTCACCCATATGTGAGGACTGACTTCCTGCTTGGTCCTGGAGAACTTAGGGGTGTAGTCTGCTAGGACTGGGCAGCCAGGCTCGTGCACTGTTCAGTGTATGTCCTGGGTGTATGGTAGCAGAGGGCTGTGAAGCTTTCCAGAGCATCTATGTGAAAACGTCCCTGGAGATCTATTTCAGATCATTATGTCATCGCCGGCAGCAGGCTGTCAAGAGCAATGGCCTCGAGGAGGCTCCAACTCGGCATTGGGGTCTGCGTGCTGGTGGGAGCCACAGCAGCCATTCAGTCGTGGTGCACAGGTAGGTAGAAGACCGCAGGGTCTGGTCTGGATCACAACCTGTCAACAGTGTCAGGCTCTTGGGGAAGAAAGGCACTGGTACCGGACAGTGTGATGAAGGGCATGGTCCATTTTAATAATCGCACTTCCTGTTCTCCACGTGGAGAGCAGATCGATTTGCAGTCAGCCCCACTTATGGAGGGTGCCTAAGGGTTTGAGCTCTTATACAAGTCCGAGGGGAAGGAATGCCTGGAGCATCCGTAATTCCAGATATGGCTCTCAACCAAGTTTTGAACCTGTGACCCGTAGGTCGGATGTACCTGCCTTTGTGCATGCTGATTCAGAGTGCTGCCTTTGAGTTGATCATAAGGACGGTCCAGACTGGAGCTCCCAGGCTGGCCATGGGCCTGTCGCTCTGCCTCCATGCACCCCATGACGTTAGGTTTAGTGCCACAGAGCTTACTGGGGCCGGGTGCTCTCTGCAGGGTGGAGAAGATGGCCCACGTTAGGCATGGTTTGCTGGATCACAGCATAGGGCTCCAGAGATGGCAAGGCAGAGGTGGGTAGTGGCGGACTTGTCTACAAGGTGTGAGAAGACCAATACCCTTCCCACCGAGGTGAGCTGCCGCCACATGGTTTTGTGGGCACAGCGTGGGCCCCTCTGCCCAGATGGAATCTGGAAGGATGGGGATCCCGTGGTTTTTCGGGACTGCACAGGTGCAAATGTCATGAATGGTCATACCTGCAGGCAATGCGCAGTTATTAATCTCCCAGGCTGAAAGTAGGGACATGTGCTGCAGGGTCTACAGCTGGTATTTGAACCTGTGACCTTCTGCTCGAGGACAAATTGACTATTTATACTGCACCCCGCTGTTTGCCAGTGCAACTGCAACTGGTGGTGGATTAAACACCTTGACTATTTATACTGCACCACACTGTTGCCACTGCAAACGGTGGTGGATTGTCAGGGCTTGCTTTGGCCATGAAGGGTGTGTCTCATCCACATCTGGTGGATTGCCAAGTCTTCCATTGTAGGTTGTTCTTTAGAGGCTACAAGGGAAGCAGCTCACCCACGTCTCTTGGTAGGGGGTTGACCCCTTAGTCCTTGGACTAATCGTCGGGCAGGCACCCAAATGCTATGTTGGACAGAGTGACCTGTGCATTCTTGTTACAGACGTGAAGCCTCCTGCCTTTTCTGGATTGTAATCTTCCACGCAGGCTCTGAACTGATATGTGCACGATATCATCCATACGGGTTCTGACCTGGGGTACTGCCGCCTTTGTTTGTTGAGACTGCGGTCCACTTTGTGTTACTGGGTGGAGGTCCACACACGTGGCTGGATGAGAGCCCATGAGCTTTTTTTTTTTTTTTAAGAGGCAAGTAGGGTGTCGGTTGAATGTGAGGTGTTGGCGAGCTACTGATGTGCTGTAGCTTCGGCTGCGCAGCTGTGATGTTTGCTTTGTGTCGGGGCACTTCCTCAGGGCTGGCTGTGCCCCTGTGGCCCTTGCTTCTGTCCTGGATCCCTAAGGTAGACCAGAACCAGTCCGAAGGGGAACTGTATGCGGGAGCAGGAAGTGGCGCGAAAGCGCAGAGGTGTCAAGCATCAGGCGGTTGCAGGCTGAGAGGTGCCAAGCGTTGGGCGGTTGCAGGTTGTACTGCAGTAAGGAACATCCTTACTGGCTTCATTTTTCATGGTCGGAGCCATGTGACCAGAGATTGATGACACGCTTTCCTTGGAGGCCGTTAGGAGTGCTGGGAGGGGATCGAAGCGGTACACTTAAGAGCCCAAACACAGATCATTGACACCACTACCAAACCACTGAGCCAACTGCTCACTGTTTTTGGGATCAAGCGCTTGGATACCGGGGCAGTCCCTCATCCAGATAGGCACAGAACGCCACATGTGCATCTCCTGTGGAAGATTATGGTGAAAACTCCTTTTCCTCTTGGTTAGGGATGGCATGAGGTCTAGTCATGTCTAACCTTCCTGTGGAGTCTGGTGTTATGAGGACAAATTCACCCGAACGGGGATCAAGTACCGGGATCTTGGTGAAGTGTAGACGTAGCACGGAGAGGCTGTCGCCTGCCGTCATCCGGGACATAGAACATAGTATAAGGCGGCAGATTTTGCTGAAGGAACAGGCTGTGTACAAGGACAGTGCCTGACCCATTCTATCAGCCCCTAGAGAGTAGGGTAGCTGGAGAGGGAGGCTTGCGTGAAGCGATTACTGCCTGCTGAAGAGGTTCGGGTGCTTCGGCTTGGGCTCAGGTCCCTGCATTGGACCAGCTACACTGGACTCAAGTCTCCAAGCAAACTTCCTCTCCTCAGCACATGATCCTCAGATTCATCTCCGATGAACTGCATTAGATTTGCATTTGTTCTGTAAGTTAGCTGCAATACTTCTACACTCTATTAGCATGAAAGAACTAGATTTATTGGCTCAAAAACTACATTAAGAATACTGTATATCTACATTGTTACTTGCATTTCTCTTATTAGTACTTGTGACCAGTCTGTGACAGGCTACCATATATCCTACTCTCTACTGGCCAAGCCAAAGTAACATCACACTTGTCCCACACATCAGCCTTCACCAAATTCTGAACTCTCAACCAACTTTAAGTGGCCAAACATGGCTACCATAGTAGTTCCAACCCTTTGCCTCCTCATCTGCTATATCCTGCTTAGCTCGTTAGCATTAACCTATGCACTCAATCCTACCCACACCCTTCCTATACCTACCATCCACAATCCTTACAGATACCAACAAACTGATACATCGCTCAAAAGACTGAGTGGTGGGTCCACCCCTAAACAAAGACAGGGGAGGGGTGGCCTGCACAGAGCGACAGGTGCACCTACTCTTGCCGTATTGCTGGGCAGACTGGATGGAGCATGCTGGTCTTTATCTGCCATCATTTACTATGTTACAATATAAAACCAAAAACCATCCCCCAAACAGCTCCAACCATAACCCCTCCACAACCTACACATTTAAAATGTTACATTGTGCCAGATAAATTAAAAAGAAAATACCAATCTTTCTAGACTTACTTGCTGACAACTTCCCAGACCTTGTATGTATAACGGAGGCCTGGCTCTCTGATGCTGATACTGTAATAGTTAACCAACTCAAAGGCCCTGGATATGAAATATAATCAAGCTAACAGAACCTCTAAAAGAGAAGGGGGTGTCCTTATAAAAATAAAAGAAGATCTGAAATCCTCCCTAATCACCTCAAACAACATAGAAAACATTGACTTAATTACCATAAAAACCAAACACATACACATATGCCTAACGTACAGACCATCAGAGCGAAAATCTGAAAACCTGGACATAAGTACTGAATTTCTATGCACCACTACTGTTCCAAGGGTTGCAGAGCAGAGATGGCATCCATCTGTCCAAGAAAGGTCAACGCATCTTCGGTAGTAGACTGGCTAATCTACTGAAGAGGGCTTTAAACTAGATTCGTTGGGGATGGGTGAAGAAAGCCCCCAGGTAAGTGAAAGCCCTCAGGTAGGTGATACATTAAATACCTTTATGGAAATGGGTAACAGGGGTAACATATGGAAAGCAGTGTGTATTAATGCGCCCGTAGCATGGGAAATAAGGTCCCTGAAGTTGAAGCTTTGGTGGGAGTGGCTGACTTAGATTTAGTGGCAGTTACAGAAACATGGTTCACAGAAAACCATGACTGGGATGTAACTATACCTGGCTATACTTTATTCAGAAAGGACAGGGTAGGAAGAAGGGGAGGAGTGGCACTATATGTAAAAACTACTATTAAAGCTTTGGAATTACAGAGCTTAAAAGGGAGAGAGGAGGCATTGTGGGTTAAACTAGAAAGAGGGAAAGAGAAATCTATTTGCATTGGTATGATATACAGACCTCCATCACAAGAGGAAGAGGTGGACAGAGAGTTAATTGAAGACATACGCAGCATTGCTAGGAAAGGGGAAGTGCTACTGATAGGAGATTTCAATATGCCAGATGTTGATTGGCACATTCCTGCTGCAGTATCATCTAGAAGTAAGGAGATCCTGGATTCTCTACAGGGAGAACTATTCAGGCAATTGGTAACAGACCCCACACGTGAAGGGGCCATACTGGACTTGGTGCTTAACAATGGTGAAAGTGTTTCTGATGTTGTAGTGGGAGATCATTTTGCATCCAGTGATCACCAGATGGTGTGGTTCAGTATTAGGACTAGGGCTGTTCGAATCCATTCCAAGGTGAGGATCTTAGACTTTAGAAAGACTAACTTTGCGAAGATGGGCCAATACCTCAGGGAGTCGTTAGTGGGACGGGAACAGCTAGGGGATGTAGAAAAACAGTGGGCAAAACTGAAAGGGGGTATTTTAAGGGCAACCAACCTTTTTGTTAAAATGGTAAATAAAGGCAAAAGGAACAGGAGACCGCTATGGTTTTCAAAGGAAGTAGCTGAAAAAGTGAAGAAAAAGAGGGAGGCCTTCATGAAATACAAGAGATCACAGAGAGAGGAAGACAGGCATCTGTATTTGGAAAAACTTAGAGAAGCTAGCAAAGTAGTCAAGAAGGCAAAGATTCAAGAGGAGGAAATAGCCAATGCAATAAAATGGGGGGATAAGACATTTTTCAGATATATTAGTGAGAAGAGGAAGGGCAAAAGTGGTATTGTCAGACTCAAGGGTGCAGGGGGGGGAATATGTAGAAGCTGATAAGGATAAAGCGGAATTGCTTAACAAATATTTTTGTTCTGTGTTCACAGATGAAGAACCAGGAGCAGGACCTCAGAAAACACCCACAAATAAGAACAGAAGCGAGGGACATCTTGAACAATTTTCAGAAGACTGTGTTCGTGAGAAACTAGCCCAACTTAAAGTAGACAAAGCGATGGGACCGGATGGGATACACCCTAGAATACTGAGGGAACTTGGGGACGTTCTAGCAACTCCACTGACTGACCTTTTCAATGCCTCGTTGGAGTCGGGAGTGGTGCCAAAGGACTGGAGAGAGGCTCATGTGGTGCCTTTACACAAAAGCGGAAGTAAGGATGTGGTTGAAAACTACAGGCCGGTAGTTTAACTTCGGTGGTGAGTAAATTATTGGAAACGCTGCTGAAAGAGAAAATAGTGAGGTTTCTGGAGTCCAGCGGATTACAGGATCCGAGGCAGCATGGATTCACCAGAGGCAGGTCTTGTCAGACAAATCTGATTGATTTCTTTGACTGGGTGACCAGGGAGTTGGACCGAGGGAGAGCTCTAGATGTGGTGTATTTAGATTTCAGTAAAGCCTTTGACACTGTTCCTCACAGGCGACTTATAAACAAACTGAGCACCCTAGGGATGGACCCTAAAGTTACTGCTTGGGTTAGAAAATGGTTGTGTGGGAGGCGACAAAGAGTACAGGTAAATGGAGCTCACTCTGAGGAGAAGGATGTTACTAGTAGTGTGCCCCAGGGATCTGTCCCTGGTCCGATTCTTTTTAACATCTTTGTTAGTGATATAGCGGAAGGGCTGTCGGGTAAGGTTTGCCTCTTTGCAGATGATACCAAAATCTGCAATAGAGTAGACACCCAGGAAGGTGTAGATAACATGAGGAGGGATCTAGCTAAGCTTGAAGAATGGTCTAGAATTTGGCAGCTGGGATTTAATGTTAAAAAATGTAAGGTCATGCATTTGGGCTGCAGCAATCCAAGGGAGCAATACAGTATAGGAGGTGAAGTACTTTTGTCCACTAAAGAAGAGCGGGACCTAGGCGTTGTTGTGTCTGATGATCTTAAAGTAGCTAAACAGGTAGAAAAGGCGACAGCAAAAGCTAGAAGGATGCTTGGGTGCCTATGGAGAGGAATGGCTAGCAGAAAAAAGGGAGGTGATAATGCCTCTGTATAAGTCTTTGGTGCGACCTCATTTGGAGTATAGTGTGCAATTCTGGAGACCGCACCTTCAAAAGGATGTGAACAGGATGGAGTCGGTGCAGAGGGATGCTACTAAAATGATTAATGGGCTTCATTATAAAGCATATGAGGACAGACTTAAGGATCTTAATATGTACACCTTAGAGGAAAGGCGGGATAGAGGTGATATGATTGAGATGTTTAAATACCTCCGTGGCATAAATGTTCAGGGAGAGAGCCTCTTTCAATTGAAAGCAAGTTCTGCTATGAGGGGACATGGGATGAGGATGAAGGGAGAGAGATTCAGGAGTGATATGCGGAAATATTTCTTTACGGAAAGAGTAGTGGATCCATGGAATAGTCTCCCAGTGGAGGTGGTAGAGATGAGGACAGTAACTGAATTCAAAAAAGCATGGGACCAACACAGAGGATCTCTAAAGGTAAAAAGTGTACTGTTGTAGTTGTTGTTATGGAAGGACAGACTAGATAGGCCATGTGGTCTTTTTCTGTCATCATGTTTCTGTGTTTCTAATAACCTTATTTTACTATTAGGCGATCTCAACCTTCCATCATTATCACACAATCAAATGTCGGATTTTCTCACCTCCATATCTGACATGAACTTTCACCCGATAATTAACATGCAAACACATGTCAAAAGGTAACACACTAGATCTAGTGTTCTTACCCACTCTTCTTTACAATGTCTACAACCCAACAACTCTAGAAATACAACCTATTCCCTGGTCCATATCACCACTTAATACAATTCCAGCTTCCATACTATGACATCACAAACTCAAAACCTACATATAATCCCTATCCCATAAGGTACAAGAAATTCAACAAAGATAACTTTCTGAATCAAATCACTCAGCACCTCAAAGCCCCCACTGACCTTGAGGAAGCTATAACCTCATGGAACATCACCATATTATTTAATGCCGCCACTTTACAAGCTCAACACACTTATGCCTCAAAAAAAAAAAAAACGCACCATGGTTCAACACTGACCTAAAATAACTTAAAGCAGAGCTGCACAAATGTGAACACCAATAGTGCAACAAATCTAAAATCCACCAAACACAAACACACTCAAACGCTACAGGGACACCATAAATGCTACCAAAAAGGCAACTACTCCAGCATCCTATCCCAGGGGTCACCAACCTGCGGCCCACGAGGTAACCATAACATCATGCTCACCAGACTACAGCAAATAGGAGTTAAGGACACAGTATTAAGATGGTTCATCTCTTACTTAACTGGTAGAACACAAGTCAAAATTGTGCAACAGCTATTTGAATCTTACAAACAGGAACAAGGCCCTCCTCTAACATTTACCGCCAACCCATCTGCTCCATTTTTAAGAAATTTCAGTTACAGCATTATATCATCTGCATATATGAGGTACTTTATCTCCCGCTCAACATCCACAACCCTTCTACACAACAAATTACAGATTGCTTTACAGATTTAACGATATGGCTAGTGAACCACAACCTCAAGATCAATTTTAACAAAACTGAAGCACTGTATGAATCTCTGGTTTCTTGTTACAATCCCCCACATCTATCAAGATCCAAGACACCAACATTCCAGTCAAAAATGAGGTAAAATACCTAGGCGTAATCCTCGACTGCACCCTCAATATGACAACACTTATCAAACAACAAAGAATTAGAGGGAACATTGATGCAGATACATATCTACCAATAATAAAATATCTCGACCGATCTATATCTATATATCTATATATATATATCTATCTCTATCTATATCTATATCTATATATATATAGTGAGATATGAAAAAGCATAAAATACACATAAATGATAGACACAGACATCTGTAAGATGTATGCTATAGATATGAATATATATGCCTCTATATGGGTGTCTGCAAGAAGCAGACAGAGATATGCCCATAGAACGGTATTCACATAGGAAATGTGGAGAGGAAAGATTCATCTAACAAGAAGGTGGAACCTACTTGAGAAGATATATAGAGAATCTATTCCGATTGGTTATGAGCTACAGGGATGCTAGCTAGTGAAAAAAAACAGGACGATTACGTGAAAAGCAGAGGATGATATCAGTCTGCAGCCAGCAAGTCCCGAGTATTCCAGAACTCTAGCATGGTAAGTGAACAGAAGACGCATAAAAATGAGATACCATGCTGACCTGCTTAAGGGCAAAAAGGTATCATGCGTTCTTACCATGAGGACGAGCTGCAAGGAGAAAAAGCATATTCCCGATTGGAAATACTATGGACCAAAGCAGGGAATTGGCAACTCCTTAAGCTTTCACGTAAGAGAAGGCCTATGTCCTTTATATTAAAAAGGAGATAGTGAAAAAAGGGAGAACCTTTCTAGTCATGGGAGACATGACTGAAAAAGCCTTTTCCCAACCATCTAGGATAGCTGTTGGAGAAAAAAAAACCATGCTCTCTAGCAAGGGCCCATAGTGGAGAGCTCCTCTGTAGAATTGCAGAGAGCCTGATGCAGGAGAATGAGGAGATAGAACTGGCTGGTGGAGAGCCAGTACCTATGTCAACTATGCTGCCAAACCGAGGGGACTGGAGATGGCAGAAAGAGAAGAGAATCCAACAAGCCTGTGGTGAAGTAGTTTCCAAGACAGATGACAACACTGACTTGGAGCCACTACTAAGACCAGACAGAATGTTAGTGGAGGACAACCTGGTTGCTGGTGGACAAGAACCAGTGGTCCAAACATTAAGGCTCCTGCATAGGCAGCTGCTTGCCAGACAGCAGAAAGAATCTTACTGCTTAAAAAAAGAAAGGACAGAACAGGAGTAGAAAACTGGACATGTCTGATGAACTGCCTCAAAGCAAGATTGAAAAAGAGGAGTTAACTCAGAGAGGAAACTCCGCAGTGGAAAAGTAACAAAACTAGAGAGGCTGAAGAAAAAGCCCTCCAGTGAAGCAATACCGCTCTTACAGGGGAAAAACTTGGTAAGAGGATAAAGAGAATGGAGCTGAAGAAGACTTACAAAGTAGTAAGTCTATAGAAAGGAAAAAAAAGACATGCTGACACAGGACACTATCGTTTGATAGTGGTTAGACCTCTTTCCCTAGCAGGAAGAAGGCGAGAACCCTGTGACCTATAGGCATAAACATCCTGACAGCTCATAGAACAGAGAAAATGGATGTCTTTTGGGAAGAGATCCATGTCTAGGGTTTAGAATGAAAGCAATGGATTGCCTCTATTGAGAAGAAGCAACTGCAGATTCTAACCCCAAGAGTCACAAGCATCTGATGAAGATTGATCAGAAACCCTGCGGTTGCTGGGTTTGCTGAGCCTGATGAGAGGTTGAATTCTGCAGACCAGGACGATGCTGCCCTTGTTTGGGAACATCTGTATGATGGGCAGATGATGCATAAAACCTTCTTCTCCTATGGGAAGAAAGTTTGGCAGGACATTTCCTACCTATTGGGACAGAAGAAGGTGCAGAACAGCCCCTAGGAACAGGTAAGTCAGTGGACAACTGAGTAACCTGACGTAAAGACTCCTTGTTGAAAAGATCGTCTCCAATGCAAGGAGTATGTCCCAGTCTTTGCTGTGCCCATTTGTCCAAGTCTGAAGCTTGGAGCCAGGCTCTACGTCGTGCCCCTATAGTTATAGCAGAAGTCCTGCTAACAGACTCAAAAGAGTCTAGGGAAGCACGAGTAAGAAACCAAGAGATATTCTGAAGATGCTTAAGCAGTGAAGAATAGCCTGCACTCTTGGACTCTGGAAGGGAAGGAGTCAAAAGATGTAATTGCTTTGTGACCTCCTCAAGAGATAGACCCATATAAAAAATATATGAGAGAATTCTTGCAGAAAGCATAGATGTCTGGAAGGTTTGAAGTCCAAAAGGCATCTAGTGTCTTAGACTCACGACCTGGCGGATAAGAAGAGTGCTTTTTCTTACTCTTTACCCGCCTCATTGCTGATTCCACTACTATGGAATGAGGAGGAAGTTGAGTCTTTTGAAACCCTGGAGAGGGGGGCACCTGATATAAGAGATCAGTTGCTCTGGAAGGTAGGGGTACCTTTAAAGGTGCTTCCCACATTCCTAGAAGGAGATCCTGCAAGGAATGATGCAAAGGAAGCATTATGTTCTCCTTTGCCTTGGTAGAAACAGAGCCTTGTGCAGGATCATATCCAGGGACAGGAATGGCAAGAGATCTTGCTATATCCAGGAGGAAACTCTGAAAAGAGGGATCTCCAACTGGAATCTCCTTTGGACAGGTTAGATCTGAAGAACTAGCCTGAGCACCGAAAGAGCTATCCAAATATATAGGAACAGAAGATCCTGCACGGTGCAGTGTGGAATCCTTAAGGGATGGTCGCCGGTAATGGCTGTCAGGAGCAGCGACCGGCAGTACCACATCATCCATGCCAGGTATCGACTCCAAGCTTGGTATAGAAGGGAGCGATCCTGTTGAAAAAAGCATGGCAGGAGTTGGCCACGATGGTACTGTGGATACTGGTACCGATGCCAATACCGGTACCGATGTCGGAGCCGAGCCCGACACAGACATCGGAGCAGCCATCGGTGACAGTTCAATCGGTACCGAGGTAACCGAAGACCTCCGGCCACTATCCTCGGTACCGAGCCTCCGGTATCGATCGGTGTCGGTACCAAAGCGTGTTGGTACCCAGTCTTCCAGACTAGAGATCAATTCCAAACTCAGCATCGAGGGCAAAGAGCCTGATGAGCGAAGCATGGAAGGCACCGACCGCAAGGGTAATGTGGACATCGGTACCGACTTCGGTACCGTGTCTGATACCGGTGGATGAAGGCCAACTAGTGGCAACTCAAACGGCCTCGGAGGAACCGAGAGTTGCGGATCCGAATCATTGGAACCGAGCCTTCGGTACCGCCGGGAGCTGGTACCAAGGCGAGTCGGTACCCAGTCCTCCAGACTGGAGATCGATTCCAGACTCGGCATCGAAGGAAGCGAGGCTATTGATGCACGTCTGGAGGGTACCGACGTCGGTGGTAGTATCGGTGTCGGTACCGATACTGGAAAGTCAGTCTGGAACGTATGTACCGGTCCCGTAGGTACCGAGGACGCCAGACGACGATCCCTGGTGAGGAGTGTTACGTCCAACACCAGTGCCGATGCCGGGGTATCGGTACCGCTCGAAGCGGATGCCACCACCGAGCATGGCTCAGGTATGTTCTGTGAGGGGTGAGCCCCAGGAA
Source organism: Ichthyophis bannanicus (assembly GCA_033557465.1). NCBI lineage: Eukaryota > Metazoa > Chordata > Amphibia > Gymnophiona > Ichthyophiidae > Ichthyophis > Ichthyophis bannanicus. The sequence goes on from CM066032.1 coordinate 143,890,054, forward strand.
CAACCTGAAACCCCACATAGGCTTTAGAGGCCGAAGACTCCCACCGGGGTTTTGAAGCCAATGGGCCCTCGAGGGCAAGGCCGGAGCCGTCTACATGCTGTGCATGAGACCTACCACTCGAGGGTTGGCTAGTCTTAACAGACTGTTTGTGGGTTACCTGATCCTGTGTAGAAGAAATGGTCGGTGCCCTGAAGTTGGAAAGGTACCTCGTATCGAGGGAAACTCGATGTTGAAAACCTCTTCTCACAATATTGTTGCCCGAGGGCTCCGGAGGAAAAAGGTCAGGACCCAAACAGGTTAGACACCAATTTTTGGAGTCTAAAAATAAAGTTGTACCGCCACAGTTTGAACATTTCTTGGAGGAAATGGCTGGCGGTTCCATGAGGGACATGGAAAGGCCTAGAAGGCCTGAAAAAACCGTAAGACACTCAGAAGAAAAAAATATTCCCTTAAAGGGAAAAATTTACAAGAAAAGGAAAAAGAAACACCGGCGGTACCGGTGGCGTCGGGGAGACAGACGCGACCACAAGAAAACTAAGAATTAAAAGAAGAATTTTCTGCGGTGACAGGAGGACGTCCTGCCGGCTCCGCGGAAAAACAAAAACTGAGGAGAGGCAGTTAGGAAAGGCGGGAAGGCAGCACGCAGGCATGGGGGGATGCTTCCAAAAGCTCTTGATTGGACGCTGGGAAGCGTTCCCGCGCAGACCCCGTCGGTACCGGCATACCCATGTGTGAAGACTCATTCCTGTATGTGAAGACTCATTCCTGCTTGTTCCTGGAGATTGTCATAACACTAGCCAGCTAGTGTCGGAGCATTCCAGGGACGGATCAGAGGTGGCACCCAGGAATAACTAGCTAGCAGCAATATTCAGCCGCTAGCTGGTTATCCCTAAGTGGTGAAAGTTAGGCACAAAAAAGGCTCGCCTTTCACCGCTGAAGCTAATCGGGCAGTAGCTGAATATCAGAGTTAGCTTTGGCCCTATCCAGCCAACCTAGATATTCAATGCTGGTGGCCTGATATGGCCCCAGCATTGAATATCCAGGTTTAGAGCTCAGCAGTGGCAACTGTTTATCAGTGCTAACCACCTCCACCACCACTGCATATACTCCTCACTGTTTATTAATGTTGTTATTGTTAAGTGCTATCAAGTCTGTGCCAACACATGGCGACCCTCTGGATAGTTGTCCTGAACTGTGTTCAGTCTTCAGTCAGGTGGTGAATTGTTCATAGAGTGGCATCCCTAGCTACTGTTATTGTATCGATCCATTGTATTGCTGGCCTTCCTCTTTTGTGCTGATCTTCAAACTTTCCAAGCACGATGTCTTTCTCAAATGCTCTCACTCTTCTCATGATGTGTCCAAAGCAGGAAAGTCAAAGTCTAGTCATCTGTGCTTCTAAAGAAAGCTTAGGTTACATTTCCTCTAGTACCAAATGATTTGTACTTTGGGCAGTCCATGCTTTACAGAGTATTCTTCGCCAGACCATAATTCAAGGGCATTGATTTTTTTCCTGTCCTTCACCTGTCCAACTTTCACATCCATATGACATTATGGAAAATACCATGGCTTGGACAAGTCAAATTTTTGTGTGCAGAGATATATTTTTTGTACTTAAGAAACTTGTTTAGGTCCTTCATAGCCATTCTGCCAAGAGCAATGTGTCAGATTTCTAGACTGCTTGTCATTTCTTTATTGATTGATCCAAGCAGGTTAAAGCTATCTACTATTTTTATTTCTTCTCCATCAAGGATGAAGGTGAAATTAGACTTACCTGCTAATTTTTGTTCCTTGAGGAACTTCAATCCAGTCCCGGAACCTCTGGGTTTAGTACCTCCTTCAGCAGCTTTGGAGACTGAAACACGTCATCACTTTGATGACACTGGTATAAGTAGGCAAGGACCGCCTCTCCACTCCAGTACCTATTGACAAAGCAGACTCAGCAGAGCAACAATTAAGCAGTTAATTTAGTTACAACACTTCTACTCATTTATATTCTTTGTTTAAAAAAAAAAAAAAAAAGTAGTTTAACCTCAACCTCAAGAAAAACCTTAAACACTAAGCTGCATCCCCCAGGAAGGGAACCTATGTGATATCACATCGCTGCATAGGAAGGCCCTCATCCTTCCTTTAGAGGATAGGGAATTCATTCCTAACTCCCTTGCAAACCAAAGGACCGTCTATCCCCGTAATGGCATCCTTATCCCTATCTTCGAGACAAATGGCTTCAGGCTACAATCCATCAAGGAAATCAAGGGTGGGATCCAGGACTGGACTGGAGTTCCTCAAGGAACAACAATTAGCAGGTAAGTCTAATTTCACCTTTCTTTTCGCCCCTCCAGTCCAGTCCCGGAACCTCTGGGGATGTAACAGAGCAGTAAATATCAACGGGAGGGACCTGCCAAACCAGCCTGAAGTAAAGCTGATCCAAATCTGACATCGCCGCCGCCTGCACATCCAGACGGTAATGCTTGACAAAGGAGGAGAGAGACGACCAAGTCGCGGCTTTGCAAATATCCACGGCCGGTACCAAACTGTATTCCACCCAGGAGGCCGCCTGCGCCCTAGTCGAGTGAGCTCTCAGACCCTCTGGCACTGCCTTACCTTTCAAAATGCACACCGCTGCAATGGCCTCCTTTAGCCACCTGGAACTAGAAGCCTTAGCCACAGCTTCTCCTCCCCTAGGACCTCCAATCAACACAAACAACCTATCCGACTTCCGGAAGGAAGCTGTACCATGGAGGTAATTCTTAAGTGTCCGAACATCCAGGAGCCGCAATTTCCCTCCAGAGGTCGCTTTTGCCTCTCCCGAGAACACCCGTAATGAAACCACCTGGTTGACGTGAAAGACCGAAACCACCTTGGGCAAGAAGGCAGGCACGGGACACAAAACCACCTTCTGATCCGCGAAAGAAAGAAAACGCTCCTTACAAGACAACGCCTGTAGCTCCGAAATCCGACAAGCTAAACAAATGGCCACCAAAAACACCGTTTTCAAAGTCAGATCCTTTAATGAAGCCTTGCCTAGCGGTTCAAAAGGCTCTCTAACCAAAGCTTCTAGCACCACATTCAAATCCCAAGAGGGAACCATGTACCTGCACGGCGGTTGAAGGAGCACCACGGCTCTTAGAAACATTTTAACGTCCGTGTGCATACTCAACGCCTCCCCTTGGATTTTACCTCGGTAACAAGAAAGCGCTGCAAGCTGAACCTTTAAGGAACTAGCTGCCAGCCTCTTCTCGAACCCATCCTGCAGGAATGATAGAATCTGTGAAATAGATGCCGCTGAAGGACACACCTGCCTGTCCGCACACCAAGCTTCAAAAATGCACCAGACTCGTATATACGCCAACAAAGTAGATCTCCGCCTAGCTCTTAACAGCGTAGAGATGACTGCCACCGAATATCCCCTGGCTCTCATCTTCGCCCTCTCAAGAGCCAAACCGTAAGTAAGAATCGATTCACCTGCGGCATGCAGAGCGGCACCTGTAACAAAAGATCCTCTCACACCGGGAGCCGCCATGGACTGTCCACCAGCAGACGTACCAGATCTGCATACCACGGTCTTCTTGGCCAATCCGGTGCAATCAGAATCACCAGGCCCTGGTGAAGCTCTATGCACTGAAGCACACGCCCTATTAGCGCCCATGGAGGAAAAACGTACACTAGACCCTCGACTGGCCACCGTTGCATCAGAGCATCAAGACCTTCCGACAGCCTTTCTAGTCTTCTGCTATAAAATCGTGTAGCTTTTGCCGACTCGAACGTCGCCATCAGATCCATAATCGGTGTCCCCCAGAGTCTTGTAATTAGTGCAAACACGTTTGGGGTGAAGTACCCACTCCCCTGGATCCACCTTGCAGCGACTCAAAAATTCTGCCTCTACATTGTCCACTCCTGCCACATGTTGAGCCGACAGAGCAAGCAGATTTTGTTCGGCCCAGACCAACAGCTGACCTGCCTCTGACTCCAAGGCCACACTTCACGTGCCGCCCTGCCAATTGATGTAGGCTACCCTGGTTGCATTGTCGGAAAGTACCCGAACCGCTGAATTTCTCACTCTCGACTGGAACGCTAGTAAGGCTAGGTATACAGCCCTCATTTCCAACCTGTTGATGGACCACTCCTTCTCTAGCGCCGTCCATTGACCCTGTGCAAACCGTCCTTCGAAACGTGCCCCCCAGCCCGTGAGACTGGCATCCATCGTTAACGGTCTCCAGGCCGAGGCCTCCAATGGCATTCCCTTCTCCAGGATCCCTGGCATCAACCACCAGCGAAGCTCCCAACCCACCTCTGGTGGACAGGGAAACTGCCAAGACAGAAGGTCCGTTTGGTGCGACCAGTGCCGCAGTAGAGCCCTCTGTAGCGGCCTCATGTGAGCCCTGGCCCATGGCACTACTTCGAGTGTGGCTGCCATCGTCCCGAGCAATTGCAAATACTGCCAAGCTGTGGGAGCTCTCTCTCGGCAAGGAACCTTTGAATGAGCGTCCTCATGTTCCGCACCCGCAGAGGTGGAAGAAATACTCTCCCCTGTGCTGTATCGAAGCGAGCTCCCAGATATTCCAAATCCTGTGATGGAACCAATTTGCTCTTGGACACGTTGACCACCCAGCCCAGGCTCCGCAGTAGTTCCACTACCCGGGCTGTGGCCGATTCGCTTTCACTCCTTGAAGGGCGACCTTCAATAAAATCCCTCCAATAGCAGTAGGTCACCCTGGATGTTTTTGATCATACATCTGCGTGTGCTCCCTACGGGAGGAAATATACTCGAAGGGCTTGCTGACTTTATCTTAGGTCACCGGGGAGAGTGGTGCTGAGCCGGTGGCTGGTTTCATACAGACAAGCAAATGGATGGAGAGCTATGCAAAATGATGTTTTACATCCAGATAAGTGACTTTTAATTGCAGGATTGCCTATTGTTTGGAACAATAGGAAGTGGGTCTGTTGACTGAATTGATAACCATCTGGTATCGAGGGGTTTAGTATCCCTTTTAGTACCATCGATGGGGTTGCATCCCCAATTAAAATAATAAAAAGGAACATTACACCGCAAGAAGGGGGTTCCCTTCAAGGTGTACGTTCCAACAAAAATTTGTATGTGTGCGTGTCTCTCTAGGTTGAGGATTGGCTTGTCTTCAGGCAAACGACCCCCCTTGGACTCCAAGGTCCTTAACTAACTTGTCCAAATCCTCTCCAAACAAAAAAGTTTCCCTCTAAAGGGAAGCTTGCTGAGTCGAGCCTTCGAAGAACTGTCTACCGACCAGTTTCGCAACCACAAATATCGCCAGGCTGCCACTACCGAAGCCATACTTTTTGAAAGCCCCCGGATGAGATCATAATGAATGTCCACCAAATAGGTGGCCCCCGACTCTAGACGGGCCACCTCTTTGACCTGCTCTCCCATCTGATCCACCTGTAACCGCTGAGACCAACGAAGGCAGGCCCTAGCCACCCACACACCAACGATAGAGGCCTGCATTGAAAGAGCACTTATATCAAACACTTGCTTCAACAAAGTATCCAGCTTCCTATCCTGACCATCCTTGAGAGCTGCACTACCGGAATCGTCGTCTTTTTGGTAATCGCCAACACCGCTGCATCGACCTTGGGTGAGTGAAAAAGATCTGACAAAGGATAGAGCCTGGCTATTGCTCTAGACCCCTTAAGGGCCGACTTGGGCAGATCCCATTCATCACCACTCGGTGTATGGGAAAAACTCGCTGTGTAGTACGCATGGCCTGCAACAGATCTTCTAACATCTCATCCGCTGCTGGCACAGCAGCCGGCATGTTCAGAGCCTTGAGTGTTTCAGCTATTAGCGCTTGTAACTTCTCACCTGAACACCCTGACTACTCTAGCCTGCTGCTCCAGATCAGGCAGCTCACCTTCCTCTAGTTCCTCTAACGAATCGTCCTCGAGATCACTGTCCGTAGTCTCAAGATCCTCCACAAGCATCAAGTTCTCCATCCCCTCCTCTGTCACCTTTAATTTATTAGCAGAGGTACTGCCCATCCCCAGAACTCAGGGGGACCCCAGGCGTTTACCTCCGCGCTCCCCGGTAGGAGGGGTTACCGCCCCTGGCTGTAACAAGAAAACCTGATGCAGTAATAAAAAGAAATCCGGCGGGACTATGGACGGGCCAACCGTCTGACAGTGCCCTTGCGGAGGCGCCGGTCCTAAAGCCGTGGACGGCCCCCGCTGTCAGCTCCGGGGGAGGGAGAGATGGAGTCAAGACCTCCGCCTGACCCTGAGGAACCATTGTCAGTCCTCCATCCCCCACCTCTAGCACCTGCTCCATCAAGGCCGCCTCCTGAGTGCAGCCCCTGCACACTCCCATGTCTGAAACTGTGCCTCGCCTAGTGCCACAAACTACGCACTGAGGCCTAGCAGGCATGCTAGCCCTGAGGCCAAGCCTCCAGAACTAAGTAATCACAGCAATGGGAGAAACAGTTACTAAGGCTGTAAGAACAAATTGAACCAATTGAACTTTTTTTTTGTCACACTTCACCGTCCCGATCAACTAACGACACCCCATCGAAAAACAAGGCTCCAATAATCTGCAGGCCGCCAAATAACAGTTGTAAACCAGCCCCGCCTGACTGCTGACAGGAAATCAAAAAACCGCCGAACGCGCTTCCCGCGCAAAACCACACGGCTCTGCCTGCTGCTAGGGATCGCGGCCTGCGTCTGCACGATCCCGCTGTTACGGCCGACCTGACATAAGCCCCGAAAGAGAGAAATAATGCCGGAGACTTACCACAGACTCTGCGTCCCCTTATCTGTCTACCGGCGTCTCGATCCTCCTCCAGTGCTCAGCCGTATATGCGGCTTCGGCACCCGGCAAGGAGAGACACGCTGCGCTGATCCACTGCAGGCCCTGGACATTTACTCCATGCCGGAAAACTGTCGGCTGAGCCTGCCACCTGCTCCTCACCCGTTAATACGGAATCGGAAGCAGGGAGGCTAAACTAACTGCTGGTACTCGCCCCCCCCCCCCCATGCCCAAATGAAAACGAGGGGAGGAGGGGATGGGGGAAAGGAGGAGGAAAGAGGAGATGAATCCTGACCTCTACAGCAGTGACAAAACACTCTCAACTCCAACCCCCTTTTTGCCCTAAAGTCTGATCCTAGTCCAAATTAAAAAGCTCTTCTTAGTTGTTGCTGAGGGAGCCTGGTACCCCAGGCTCACCACCTTTCTCCAGCTGCTTGGAGACTGAAACTACTGGAGTGGAGAGGCGGTCCTTGCCTACTTATTCCAGTGTCAAAGTGATGACGTGTTTCAGTCTCCAAAGCTACTGGAGGAGGTACTAAACCCAGAGGTTCTGGGACTGGACTGGAGGGACGAAAAGGAACTTACTGATTTTGTCAGTTGCGAGGATCTTTGTCGTCTTCATGTTAAGGTGCAGGCCCATTTTAAGACTATGTTCCTTGACATTGATAAGCAAATGTTTTAGATCATCTTCACTTCCAGTCAGGAAAGTGGTATTGTCCGCATAGCTTAGGTTGTTGATGAGTCTTCCACCAATCTTCACACCTCGATTGTCTTAATACAGTCCTGCTTCTGTGATGATTTGTTCAGCACATAAATTGAACAGATAGGGGAAAAATATGCATCCTTGTCGTATACCTTTGCTGATGGGTATTAGACATCAATATTTAAGCAAGTTGTGCAAATTCATTTTCCCGGAGGTTTTCTCTTTATAGAATTTGAAAAATAATATCCCTACCTAATGACCCTATTAGATATTGGGCAGAATCCCTGGAATAACAAATTTTAAGAAGCACCAGAGGTGCTTTATTAGACCAGGAGGGTCACTGCTAAAACAGTCTAATGGTGAGGGATTTTAGCAAGACAAAGTTTTAATGTTTCCACTCTCGCAAGGCCAACACCACCAAAATGAAGGAAGGGTTAAGTGACTTGCCCAAGGCCACAAGGAATGCCAGTGTGATTTGAATCCTGGTCTCTTTGGTCACTAGGCTGCCACACTAAGCACTAGGCTACTTCTCCACTCCACCACTAGGCTATTCCTCCACTAATATGAAGTGCGGCAGTTCACGTCAGATGAGCCAACAGTGACAGACTCCTCGTGGTGCATCAGGAGTTACTGCAAGGGATCCATTTGCCAAATGAGGCAATGCTTTCCAAATAAGGGAACTTGCCTTATTTGGAAGACGTACTTCTCACAGTGTCTCCTGATGCAAAGCAAGAGGTCAGGTGCCATCATTTCCAAGATGGCGGCAAGGAAAGAAGACACTGCTGGACACTTTCTTGAACTGGATAAGTATTATTAATCTGGGTGGTCAAGTGGCATTGGGGACTTCCGGTTTAAAGGCCTCCCTGACTAAGAATGCTCATGCCAGGGTGCTGTAGCCTAGTGTACCCATACCAGGAGTACCCTGGCTTGGGGTACCCTGAACCGGGGGGGGGGGGGGGTAGAGTATAGGGAGACTGGGAGTGTCAGTGGGTTGGGGGTAGTGGGATCGAGTATCAGGGGGATGTTGGGTGAGGGGAAATCAAGGGTCAGGGTCTGGGGCCCATGAATGTTGGGGGGGGTGGAATGTTGGGCAAGAGAATTGTGTTGGATTGGGGGCTTGAGTGTCAGGGGGCACAGGAGGGGGATTGATTGTCAGGAAATGACAGTTATAGTGAGTGTCAGAGGGGTCTGTGGCCCATTGGGAGGGCACAGGGTGACAGAGTGTCAGGGAGGGTATTGGGTGGAAGGATCAAGTGTTGGTGAGAGAGGCCCAGAGCCCACTGAGCCAGCAGAGAAATTTTTTTTGGAGGAAGGTGGGTATGGGTTGGGAAGTGAGGTGGTCTGCTTTTATTCATGTTTCCATTTCTGTCTGTGCAGGAGCCAATCCCCTTCATGCACTGGAGTAAAAATATTGCTTAGTGCATGTGTTAGAACACAGTGTGCTGAAGCTTAGCATAGAATTCTAACACAGAGTTTATGCATCAAGGCTTCAGTGTACTATGTTCAGTTTTGGAGGCTGCATCTTGCTGAGGCTATAAAGACGAAGTGGTTCAGAGGAAAACAACCAAAATAGTATGGAATTTGTGCCAGAAGACATATGAGAAGAGACTTGAAGACCTAAGTAAAGGAAAGCACAGTTACTTACCTCTAACAGGTGATCTCTGGGAACAGCAGGAATAAGTCTTCACATATGGGTACGTCGGTACCGACTGAGCCTGCGCGGGAACGCTCCCCAGCTTCCCAAAAAAGGAAAGCTTTTGGGAGCATCCCACCTCGCCTGTGCGCTGCCTTCCCCAACTGTCTCTCCTCAGTTAGTTTTAAAGCTGAGACAAAGAGAGAGATAAAGGAAAGTAAAGAGAGATAGAGAGATACAACTCCTAGGGGAGGTGGGTGGGTTGTGAAGACTTATTCCTGCTGTTCCCAGAGATCACCTGTTACAGGTAAGTAACTGTGCTATCTCCAGGAACAAGCAGGAATGAGTTTTCACATATGGGGACTCCCCAGCTAAGATGCCTGGGAGATCCCCAAGGTTGTGGGACCCTGAGAAGGGCTTCACCTCCTCCTATGGATCCCAGGCATCCAACCAGGGAAGGAGGGTAGGAGTTGAATAGAAAGGAGCTGTAGGAAACAGCTAACCTAAGATAGGACTACAGGTAAGGAGTCCTTATAGGTATGATAACTATCATGAATATATATTGAAATTAAAAAATTGCAATATGGAGCTTACCTACTGGACTGCAGAAGTAGATAGGCTCATGAACTCTACTGGGGATCCAGTAGAGGAAACTGCCAGGTGACCTCACTGAAGTGAAGGTGATAACCTATAGGACAACAGTGAGGGTCAACACTGGAGTGAGGGGTGACCCCAGGATTGAACTGGGGTAGTACAAAAAACGGCAGGCCTTCAGTAGGAAGCTTTATGGAAAAAGCTGAAAACTCTTTTGGCTACAGAGTTATTTACAGTTAGCAGCAAAAGAGGAAGACTGACCGATTTGGATAAACTGGTGAAGTCCTTGAGGGAAGAAGGGGTATAGGAAAACCCTGTATTCCCAAAGAAAGGACAGGTGTCTGAGGAGTTGGAACTTCAGATCTACTGAAGATCCGCCATGTCATTCCTAACTGGTGAGAGGTAGGAAAGATATTGGAGTATGGAGCTTCAGTGACACCTAACCCTTAGGGATATTGTGGAAGCTGTTAGTACCACAGAAGTGGTTGTGTGCGTAATACCCTAAACATGCTGTGGAGCAACATGAAGATGGGAAAGCCCACTGTCTGGAACACATAGGAAGGCAAAACCCATATGAGCATAGACAGTTAGAGAGATAAGTATGTGAATACATATCTACCTATACAAAGAAATCTTGACAGAGATAGATAGATAGATAGATAGATAGATAGATAGATAGATAGATAGATAGATAGATAGATGAACATACAGGATATATATACCTATAGCGAGATCTAGAAGGGCATAACATATGCACACACAGCTGACAGAGTTATACATCTATAAAGATGTATATAGAAATAAATATATATGAATATATAGGTCTAAAATAAATGTCTGTAAGCAGACAGAGATATGCCTATGATTAAATTCACATGGGGGATGTGAATGGGAAAGATTCATCTGACAACAAGAGGTGGAACCTACTTGAAAAGAAATATATAGAATCTATCCCTCCTGGTTATGATAAGCAGGATGCTATCCAGTAAAATAACCAGGATGGTTACGTGAAAAACCAGAGGATAATATCAATCCGTAGCAAGCAAGCCTTGAATCTTGCAGAACTCTAGCATGGTAAATGGACAGAGAACGCATAGGAAGAGATACCAGGTTGACCCTCTGAAGGGACAAGGGGGATCATGCGTTCCTTAGTTGACTGTGCTGTCCATGAAGCATTAGCTGCACGGAAAAAGAACATATTCCCTATAGGAATTGAACAACTCTTTATGCTTTCACGTGAAGAAGGCTTATGTCCTTTGTTTAAAAGGAGATAGTAGGGTATAAGAACCCTTACAGTCATGGGGGCATGACTGAGGAGCCTTTTTCAACCATGTAAGATAGGCCTTAGAGAAAAAAAACCATGCTCTCTAGCAAGGGCCAATAGTGAAAAGCTTCTCTGAAGAATTGCAGAGAGCATCATGCAGGAGATGGAGCTAACTGTTAGAGAAGCTAGCAGTCATATGAACTATGCTGCCAAATCCAAGCCTGTAGTGATAAGGATTATCCAAGAAGATGTATAGACTGTCTTGGAATCACTACTAAGGCCAGACAGAAAGTAGTGGAGGACAACTCTGGAAACTTGTGGGGAAGAACCAGAGGTCCAACACTAGGCTCCTGCATGGGCAGCTGCTAATAAAAGAGCAGAAAGAATCTTTCTGTGTAAAACCAAAAGAACAGACAGAACAAGTGAAGAAAAAAAACTGTTTCTGTCTGATAAGCTGCCCAAGCAAAAAGAAGGGAGTTTACTCAAGGACGAAAACTCCACACTGGCAAAGAAGACAGACTAGATAGGCTGAAGAAGCCCTCCAGTATAATGGTACCACTCTTATAGGGGAAATCCAGATAAGAGGATAAAGACAAAAAAGCTGGAAGGAGACTTACCATGTGGTAAGTCTGCAGAAGGAAAAAATCCAAGCTGGCACAGAAAAACTATCATATGATAGTTGTGAAACCTCTTTTCTTAGCAAGAAGAGGAGAAACCTGCGACTTATAGCAAGGATATCCTGACAGCTCAGATAAGAAAGTGGATGTCTTGAAAAAGAAATCCCTGTGTAAAGTTTAGAATGAAAACAGTGGAAAAACTTCTGCTGAGAAGAAGTTAACTGTAGGTTCTAAACCCCAAGAGACAGAAATTGATGAACCAGAACCTTAGGGTTGCTGGGTTTGTTTAGCCTGGTGAGGGTTTGGAGTCTTCAGACCAGAGCGATGCCTCCCCTGTTTGGGAACATCTGTATGATGGGCAGGAGAAGAATAAAACCTTCGTCCCCTAGGAAGGTTTGGTAGGGTGTTTCCTACCTACTGGGGAAAGAAAAGGCTTAGAAGAGCCTTGAGAAACAGGGAAGTCAGTGGAACACTGAGCAACCTGATATAAAGACTCCTTATTGAAGATATTTTCTCCAGTGCAAGGAGTATTACCCAGTCTTTGTTGTGCCCATTTGTCTAAGTCTGAAGCTTGGAGCCAGGCCTTACGTCGTGCCCCTTTGACTATAGCAGAAGTTCTGCTAACAGACTCAAATGAGTCCAGGGTAGCACGAGTCAGAAACCAAGAAATATTCTGAATATGACTAAATAGTAAAGAATAGTCTGCAGTCTTGGACTCTGAAAGAAAAGGAGTCAAAAGATGTAATTTCTTTGTGACCTCCTGAAGAGATAGACTCATATAAAAATATATATGAGAGAATTCTTGCTGACAGCATGGATGTCTGGAAGGTTTGACGTCCAAAGGCATCTAGAGTCCTAGACTCACGACCTGGTGGGTAAGAAGAGTGTTTTTTCTTACTTTTCACCTTCCTCATTGCTGATTCCACTACAAGGGAATGATGAGGGAGTTGAGCCTTTTGAAACCCTGGAGAGGGGGGCACCTGATAAAGAAGATCAGTTGCTCTAGAAGGTGGGGTTACCCTTAAAGGTGCTTCCCACATTCTTAGAAGAAGATCCTGCAAGGAATAATGCAAAAGAAGCATAATGCTTGCCTTTGCTTCAGCAGAAACAGAGCCTTGTATAGGATCATGGCCAGGGATAGGAATGGCAAGTGATCTTGCCATATCCAGGAGGAAACTCTGAAAAGAAGGGTCTCCAACGAGAAGTTACCCTGGACAGGTCAGATTTGAAGACCTAGTCTGGGCACCGAAGGATCTACCTGCACGGTGCACAGAAAAATCCTTAAGGGATGGATGTTGGTACTGGAGGTCAATAGTTGTGACAGACCGTACGACATCGTCCATGCCATGTATCGACTCCAGACTTGGTAGAGAAAGGAGCGATCCTGGTGAAAGAAGCATGGAAGGAGCTGGCACCGATGGTACTGCAGATACCGATACCGATAGCGCTGTCGGAATCGAAGGGGACACCGACATCGGAGCAGCCATCGGTGGCAGTTCAACCGGTACCGAGGTAACCGAAGGCTTTCGGTAACCACCCTCGGTACCGACCACCCGATACCAAAAGGCATCGGTACCAAGACGTGTCGGTACCCAGTCTTACAGACTCGAGATTGATTCTAGACTCGGCATCGAAGGAAGGGAGTCTATCGATGCCCGTCTGGAGGGTACCGACGTCGGTGGTAGTATCGGCATCGATGCCGATACAGGAAAGTCAATCTGGAACCTGTCCAACGGTCCCGCAGGTACCGAGGAGGCCAGATGACGATCCCTGGTGAGGAGTGTTAAATCCAACACCAGTGCCGATGCCGGGGTATCGGTACCGCATGAAGCGGATGCCACCACCAAGCATGGCTCAGGTATGTTCTGTGAGGGGTGAACCCCAGGAACAACCTGAAACCCCTCAAATGCTTCGGAGGCCGAAGACTCCTGCCGGGGTTTTAAAGCCAGAGTATCCTCGAGGGCAAGGCCGGAGCCGTCTTCATGCTGTGCATGAGACCTACCACTCGAGGGCTGGCTAGTCTTAACAGACTGTTTGTGGGTTACCTGATCCTGTGAAGAAGAAACGGCTGGTGCCCTGACACTAGAAGGGAACCTAGTATCAAGGGAGACTCGATGTCGAAAGTCTCTCTTCACGATATCCCAGCCGAAAGGCTCCAGAGGAAAAAGGGTCAGGACCCAAACAGGTTAGACACCAGTTTTTGGAGTCTAAAAATAAAGTTGTACCGCCACAGTTTAAACATTTCTTAGAGAAAATGGCTGGCGGTTCCATGGGAAACATGGAGAGGCCTGGGAGGCCTAAAAAAGTTAAGACACTCAGAGAAAAAAATTTTCTGAAGAAAAAGAAAAAAGGAACACCGGCGGTACTGGTGGAGTCGAGGAGACAGCCGCGACCACAATAAAAATAAGAATTAATGTAAACACAAGCATGTAAACACAATGTAAACACAAGCATGCCCCCCCCCCACTCACACGCCCCAAAGACGACAAAAAAAAGGAACTAAATTCCAACACCTACACCAATATCTGCCCCACACAACACACACACCACACACTGTAAATATACATTTGTAAAAAGTTTGATGGGTTTGCTTTAATACCTACAAAGTTCTTGCTTTAATACTTAAAAGATGTCTCTGCTTATTGTTTTTCTTTAATACTTACAAAGTTTATATTTACTGTTCAATGTAAATAGTTGATTTCTATTGTTCTATGTAAAATGTATACAAACTGTGTACAATGTTCAATGTAAATAGTTGATTTCTATTGTTCTATGTAAAATGTATACAAACTGTGTACAAGACTGTTAACCTGTTATATGTAAACCGCCCTTGATCTCTGGAAGGGGCGGTATAAAAGAAATAGTTAAATAAATAAAAATAAATTAAATAAATAAATAAATTAAAAGAAAATTTTTCTGTGGTGACAGGAGGACGTCCTGCCGGCTCCGCGGAAAAACGAAAACTGAGGAGAGACAGTTGGGAAAGGCGGGAAGGCGGCGCGCAGGCGCGGTGGGATGCTCCCAAAAGCTTTCCTTTTTTGGGAAGCTGGGGAGCATTCCCACGCAGGCTCCGTCGGTACCGACGTACCCATATGTGAAGACTCATTCCTGCTTGTTCCTGGAGATATGTTACAGACATTTACTGTAAATAGTTGAAACGTATTAATGAACAAACAAACCTCTTCCAAAGATGGAAAAGACACAAAGCTGAAGAACATGAAATGAAGCTGCAAGGAAGTAAACTAAAAGCAACATTAGGAGACACTTCATCACCTTCATCAGGAGGGCTTTCTGGTATTCACCACCTTTTCCGTGAAGGAGACAAATAATTACAGAATTAAAAAAACATGGGATCACTATATAGCAAGAGACTGGAATCGAAGCAGACTTAAATGACTTTTTACATGTCAAAAAATAGAGGGGGGAAGCCTGTATAGAGAAGCAGGTGGAGCCCTAAACAAAGGCATAGAGCGGGTAACCTGCAAAGGAACAGCAAATACACCCTAGCCACTTCCCGAGCAGACTAGATGGACCATGCAGGCCTTTATGCGGTTGACATCCTAAATAGTAATCTTGCTTCTTCCGATCCAAGTTTTAAATGCACACAGTCCTCAGGAAAAACTGTTTGTTAAAGATGAGTGCGTGCTGGTATGCTGTTTGTGTTTGGACGTCTTATACTGCATCCGTAAGACGTCCAAACACAAACGGCTGTATTTGGCTGGCTGTTTTGAATATATTGATGCTATGAGAGATGGGTTTAGCTCCTTGAAGCAGCATTGGCGAAACGCCCGGTGTTGAAGCTGAACCGATGGCATGCTGAAGTGGATTTGCTGTGTGCCTAAGAGTGTCTGCAGCTAAGTACAGCAATCTGGTTACATATTAGTTAGAAGGTTGCTTTGCATTGTTTATATGACTTTAAAAAAGCCAAGCCTTTTCAGTACTACAGTATAATTTGTATTATACATAGTGCTGGAGGTATTTTATGACCTAGGATGTTAGGGTGTGACTGTGGTGTGCCACTGTTGGCTGATGCAGAGTTTTGTCATATGTGATAACTGCTGCCATTGCATTAGTATATGAACCCTGAGGTCTTTTTCCTCCAGCACGTTTTCACTTTTTTCTCATGTCCATTTGATAAATACCTGTGATGTATATCTGGAGGCTGCCAGATAAGTGAGGTGGTCTTTATGTGGTGGCAATTACGATGTTGTTATCAGGGACAGCCTGAGGGGGATACAGAAGGATGCAGGGCCATGTGCAGAAACCAACTGTGAGGCCTCATATGTATTAGTTAATAGGGGCTGAAAAGTGGGACCATGTGCAAAAAACAGTCGCTCACTAGTAGGGCTGGCCCTGGTTATCATGTTACTGATTTCAATGGCTAGAATAAAGGGCTACAAATACTCCAGTGCTTTGAACTGGATTAAAGATTCAGCATTGAGAGACTAGTAAAAACTGCACTAATTTTTGTGCCGTTTCTTTTACATCAGGAACACTTTATTATTCAGCTGTTTGGCTGTGATTTGCATACCCAGGCTCGCATTTAGCAAAGTGGTTTTGCACCGATTTTCCCATGCTAGAAATTGTTGTATCGGGAGTAAGACTAGCTCAGGAAAATCTTGAATAAAACTGATGTGGTAGAGGACAGTGCAGCTTATTGCACTGGGTCCCAAGTATTGCTCAAAACGACTTGTGTAGGGATCACCTCTCCCTTTCTGTTACTGCTGTTCTCTACGCAGCCCAACATCCTTCTGGCCTTGGCCATCACCTTATCACACTTTTTAGCAATCTTGGCATCCTCAGACCAGGGCCGGCTTGAGAGTTTCTGCCTCCCTGGGCAGACCCTCCATGCTGCCCCCTGAAGATTACAACCCCTCCTGGCATCCATCTTCTCACCTTAGGGAGGGTGTGGCAGCACAGCAATATTTCCGCTGCATCACTTTAAAGTGCCCATGCTGGTGCTCACAGCCAGCCGCAACTGTCCCCTTCCAACGCAACTTCCTGTTGGAGAGGGTAGGAGTGGCAGGAAGTTGTGTTGAATGGGAGCAGGAGCAGCCAATGTTCCCTCTAATTTTCTGTAGGCTGTGTGCGCATAAAATATCAGCTGTGCAGCTTTTGAATGAAGGTTAAATTTATGTGCATCACATGACGACACTCGGAGTTCTATACTTTAAAATTTGACTACACGTCAGAATACAGTATGTACACCACATTGATTGCACTAGATAATATTGTAGAACTTGTGAAAACCGTAAACACACAACTTTTAAATTTTAAGATGTCTGTGTTGTTTTCTATCAGAATCAGAACCATAATTTTTGTGCACTCCTGTTATAAAGTATGTGCGCTCGCTTGGCGAGGTGTGTGCGCGCGCACACATGCGCAGCTTAGAGGGAACAGTGGGAGCAGCAGGCTGTGAGCGTGCTAGCGAAGGCACTTTAAAGCCTGACACAGTGGAGGTATCACCGTGCCGCTCCCCCTTCCCAAAGTGAGAAGATGGATGCCAGGAAAGGGGGGGGGCGGCATGGCAGGCCGAGTGACGATAAACTGCCACTTCATTGGGAGGAGGGGTGCCGATGCTGCCCACTGGGGCCTGCCGCCCTAGGCAACTGCATAGTGGACAGGACGGCCCTGCCTCAGACTATCATCTCAAGGTCTCTCCCCTGGTCTGTGTACATCCTCCTCTCACCTCCTATCACATACAGCTTCTTTAGATTTCTGCACCCCAAATGCTTCACTCTACACTTCTTCACATTAAAGATTGGGCCAAACTCTTGGCAGTTATACTTCTAATTTTTGTAGATCACTCCTCATGTTGTTTGCCCCCTATGGGATGTCTACTCTATTGTAAATCCATATAGCATTTGCATAAAAGGCAAACTTTTCCTTTTAACCCTTTGGCAATATCACTCACAAAGATATTGAACAGAAGCAATCCAGGACTGATCCTTGAGGCACGTCACTAATCTTTCTTTCTGTTGAGTGAATTCCATTTACCACCATCCTCTGTGATCTGTCAATCAGTCAACCAATTTCTTATCCCTTGGGTCTCAATCACAGGCTGCTCAGTTTATTCATGAGTCTCCTATTAGGATCATCATTACAGAGCTTTGCTGACATCTAAATAGATCACATCCAGGACATGCCCTCACTATAGTTCTCTTGTCACCCACTCAAAGGCATCAGGTACATTTGGCATGATCTGACTTTGGTAAAACATGGCGCCTCAAACATGGCAATCCCTTGGATTGTAGAAAGTTCACTACCCTTCTCTTTAGCTGCCTCTGTATTACTTTTCCCATCTTCGAGATAAGGCTTACTAGTCTCTAGTTTCCAAACTCTTCTGTGTTACCATTTTTGTAAAGAGGGCCCATATCAACCTTTCTCCAATCCTCTGAAAGCTCTCCCTTCTCTACAGAACTATTAAACACATCCTTAAGAAAGCCTGCCAGAACCTTTCTGATCTCCCTCAGTATCCTGGGATGGATCTCATTTGACCTCATGGCTTTGTCCACTTCTAGTTTTTCTAGTTGTTCATAGACATTTTCTTCCGTGAATGATGTGCTTTTGTTCCATTCCCACATGTACTCTGTCAAGCAGCTGTGGTCCTGTTCCAGAATTTTCTTCCATGAACACTGAACAGAAGTATTTCTTTAACATGTAACTTTTTCTTTGTCATTTTCCACACATGGAAAACCTTTGAGTCCTGCAATTCCACCTCTGGCCTTCCTCCTCTCCAACATACCTTGAAACATTCTTCCCACATTTATTTATATCATTCTTCTGCCCATGTTTTAGCCGTCGTTATTTCTTTCTTTGTCTCTTTCAGTTTATCCAGTGTTCTTATCTGTGTTCCTCTTCTTGTGATCTTTTTTTTTACTTTATTTTTGCAGCCACTTCTTTTGAAAAGCATACTGGTTTCCACTTCCTCTTACTTTCATCTACTTTCCTTAGATAAAGATCTGTTGCTCTTTTTATACCCCCTTTCAGTTTAACACAGTCTTTCCAATTCACTTATCTCATTCCACCCTGCCAGTTCCGTCTCCAGGTACTTCCCCATTTCACGGGAGTCAGCATATTTGAAATTGAGGACTTTGGAGTTTGGTGTGTCTGGACTCTGCCTTAGCTTTTATATGAAACTATACTATATGATGATCACTATTCCTCTGACCTTAGATTCACTTTCTTCATTTGGGAATACTAGATCCAGCATCAGCCTTTCCCTGGTTGATTCTGACACCATGTGCCTGAGCAAAGCCCCTTGTAAGTCATCCACAATCCTACTTCTTTCTATTTTGCAGAATAGAGGACAGGGCCATTGCAACCCAATAGGCAAAGTAGGTGGTCGCCTAGAGTGCCAATGTTAGGTGGGGGTCCAATTTCTGGCCCTCTCCAGGATCTGCAGCAACAGCAATGGCATTGAAACCATGATGCAATGCATATCTGAACTCTCCGGTGCTGTGTCACGGGTCCTGCTCTCTAATTTGCCATTTCTGCCCCCTCTGCCGCAGACTTATAGTTACATGGGGGCATGTAAAGCAGAAGTCTGCATCAGAAGGGGTTAGCAGTAGTTTAAAAAAGATTTGACACATTCCGGGAGAAAAAGTCCAAAAGACCTGAGGATCGTAGAAGAGAATCTGGTTACTTTTGGGATGTATCAGGTACTTGTGAGCTGGATTGCCCACTTTTGGAAAAAGGATATTGGGCTTGATGGACCTTTTGTCTGACCCAATATAGTGATTCTTATATTCTTATGTTGGATGCAAAACTTCAATTCACATCTGATGGATTAAAGTTTCCTAGTATCATCATCATCATCTCTCCCTTCATTGATTGATTTGAGTTCTGTCTAGTTCTCCTATGAGTCAGAGGTCTGTAAACCACATTAGTATGTATGAAAGTGCCATCTCCTCCTTTCACAATGTCCAAGTCCATTTCCATCATTAGGGCTTCCAGGTCATGAACTTTATTACCTAGGCAGTGAGAATTTGTGCCTACAGACTTCCAGTAAATTTTGGATGGCTTGCTTGTAAAGTTTTCCAGTCTCCTCCTCCTCTTTGTTGCTAATGATTTAAGATTATGTCTTTTTATTTTCTCCACTACTGTAATGCTCTTGTTGGGGGATGATGTTATGAATTTATTCTCTTCCATCTGCCACTCCGCTCCTCTAGTTTAAACACCGGACTACATATTGTTTGAATTTTCAATGGAAAGTAAACTCTGGAATGAGATCTCATAAAATGAGGGTGAAAGGAATAATCTAAGGAAATATTTGTTTACACAAAGAAGGTGGATGTGTAGAACAGCCTCCCAATGGAGGTAGTGGAGACAAATGGGCCAATACAGAAAGCTAGCACGGGCTTTATGAGCCCATAGTGCCACATTTAAGCACACTTTATGATCCTTTAAATGCAGAAAACAGACGTAAATGCCGGTGGAAAAACTAGCACCCAATTAACGCCACGCATATTTAAATCTATTTAAAATATATTTTAATAATTGAAATGCATTAATCAGCTGGTCTGGAATGCAAATCATGGCTATGCCCGATGCAGAGACAGATGTAGAGGATTTCACAACCAGCCATAGTGCCAACATTTTTACTGCAGGGCCTGAGTAGATGTAAACCTCTAACGCGTGCCCCCAATAGTATTTTGAGGCACCGGGTGCTTTCCCAAATGCCAAGACCATCTTCTCCTCAGATGATCAGGCATCAGGACAAGCCCCAGATACTATCAAAATACTGCCAGGGGCCATGCCTGACAAAAAAAGAATCCCAGTGGCCCAGCAGCCCCGTTTCCCCCCCCAAAAAGTATTTTGATGGCATCATGGGGCACTTTGTCGGGGGGCACTGGCACTTGACAATGTTTTGATGGCATCAGGGGGCTTTTCCCAATGCCTAGACCACTGGGAAAAGCCCCCCTGATGCCATCAAAACATTGTCAAGTGCCAGTGCCCCGACAAAGTAATCACCTGGTAGTCCAGCAGCCCCTGTACCCCCACACCCATCCCCAAGTAAAATAAAATAAAGTAAATATTACCTGGTGGTCTAGCGGCCCCTAAATCCAACCCTCCCCCCCTGTACCTTAAAATAGGCAGGAGCCCCAATTTGAGCAAGTGTGGGAAGCCTTTGTTTTGAAATATGTCTCACAATCCGCAACGTCTTTAATAATTTAGTTGGAGACACTGGATAGGAGCCTCCCCTTGATGTGGAGGATTTACTTCCTTCCTTCCCCATTGTTGTTTGCCTGGCTGGAAAACCCCTACTCTATAGAGTTAGTAGCAAAAGAAAGATGGCTGTGGGAGGGGGTGAGGGGGGAGGAAGGGGGGTAGAGGGAAGGGGGGTAGAGGGAAGGGGGGGTGAGGGGACGGGGGGTGAGGGGAAGGGTTGAAGGGGGACAAAAATGGGTAATAAGTTCAGTGAACAAAGATGAAAAAAATATCAGGCTGTGCTGTTGCAACTGTTCTGGTTGAGGATCTTGTGTTATAATAATGTGCATGTATTCCGTGTGCAGTTTGTACTGAAAATGCTTGTTGTAATTCTTTGAAAGCCTTTAAAATTAAAAAAAAAAAAAATAGGCAGGAGTTCTGCCTAGGTGCTCACGCTCTAGTCTGTCATCTTGTAAAATGGCACAATCCTGGGATGTACCAGGCAGGGTTAGACTGCCATATAAGGCATAGAGAAAAGGTACTTAATATATGTGCCCCATCAGCATATAGCAATAAGTTACATCAGATGGGAAAACACTATTGATCCATAAAACTCCTTTTTATGTAAACTCATTTGGCCTTAAACTTTAAAATTATATCATTTTATTTAGCCATATATGTTTTAAATAAGATAATAAAGTTCATATTCAAAATCCAAAATTCAAATTTATGCAAAGTGATTCCAATGAAGTGTGTTTTAAGCTTCCTATCGAGGCAGACACACCTGCACATCTAAATTACCTCCATTATGCAGTTACCATGCCACCACTATATATATGCAGATAGTAGCTGCATATTGCCACCATCTGGATCATTTGAAAGCCCACCTTCTCTCAGATTCAAACCTGACCTCTTTATCTACAGATAACAGTGGGCCACTCAGATTTGGGGTGATAATATGGCAATAAGGGCTGAAAATCCACATATAATCAAGTTACACATTCACTAGCCGCCAGTGAACGTATGATTTGCTTTGAATAATAACTTCCTATACGTGTATAGACACAAACAAATGCATATAATGGCAGTCATGTCTCCTCTTCCCTCCTCCATGATGCCAGTCTCTCTTTGAAAGGCAGTGCTCCACCAGAGTACCTGCAATACCCTGAATCGCTATCCCACTCAAGGGATCAAGACTAAATTCTAACAGACAAAGAGGATTTAGTTTTGTTTGTTTTCTTATCCATCCACCAAAATTTTTTAGATTATTGTAATGGTCTGTATATTGGGTTACTGAGGAAAGAATTGTGCTGCCTGCAATCAGGGCCAGCATGGCTCACTGTGCAAACTGTGCACTCGCATGGGATGGCACAATGAGCCAACCAAGCTCAGCTGTTAAGGCAGGTGAGCAGCAGGCAGCACAGCCAGCCAGTTATGGTGGCAGGTAGTGAGCAGACAGGCAGTAAAAATCAGAGTGGGGCTTTGAAGCCCATGTGTGTGCATGAGCTCCAAAGCCCCGTGCTGATTTTTAGGGGCCTTTAGCAAAGTGGCCAACAGCACTTCCTGCACCGTAATGCCGTTTTACTCTCTGAATGGTGGAGCTATGCAGGGAAGGAAGTTTGCACTTATCTTGCAGTTTAAAGATCAGCCTGCACGACTCCACCATTCAGAGAAGCAATCGCGGGGGCAGGAAGCTGCTGAATCACAGTGGTTCAGACTAGAGGAAGAGGACAATGGGTAAGATGAATGCCAGAGGAAGGGCGGATGTAAGAGAAATATAGACTAGAGGAAGGCTGGGGGTTATGAGAGAGAAAGAGAGGGGAGACTAAGGGAAATCTAGTCAGGGCTGGGGTTATCAGAGAGAGAAATTGGGTGAAGCCTGATGGGGCCTTAAGGTTCAGAGATACAGACAAGGGGAAGGCTGAGGGGAGATTATGAGAGAGAAAGAAGTAGGCTCGGGGATTATGAGAGAGAAACGGATCGGGTGGGGAAGGTTGAGGATTATGTGCGAGAAAGAGACTGCAAGAAACCTGAGGGGGGTCATAAGAGAGAGAGGCACAGACACACACACACGCACACACAGTCTCACACACAGCCCCCAACACTCCCCATGACATACACATGTGCATGCAGCTCCCAAACACTCCCCTTGACATACACACACATATACACAAAATCTCAATACTCACCATGACACACACACATGCATGCAGCTCTCAACACTCCCCTTGACATATGCATGCATGAAGCCCTCAGTACTCCAAGACACACACGAACACATGCACAAAGCCACAACACTCCCTATAAACATGCACAAATGCATCCACACATTCTCCAACATGCCCCATGACACATACATGCATACACGGAAATGCCGAGCTATGAGGGGATAACAGAGAAAGTGGTGGACAGAAAGGGTGAGGGGTGGACAAAGATGCCGGGCTCCGAGTGGTGGACAGATGCTGAACTTTGAGTAGACAGAGATAATAAAGAAAGTCATGGAGGAAAGAGCTAAAAGGGAAAGATCAAATATGTCAAAGATAAAAATAGACTGGGAATGGAAGAAGATAGGAGGAGCCAGGAGAAATGATAGATGGACAGCAGACACTAGACAGAAGGTTAATTGAAGTTAGAGTAGCAAAAGAGAGATTGGGGCCATTGTGATTGAAAAAAAAATAGCATGACCAGACAACAAAAGTAGAAAATAAAGTATTTTATTTTGAATTTATTAACTGCAATATGTTAAGTTTTGGAGAATGTGATTGTTGTTGTCTGTGTTTGTGCTCAGTAGAAGAAATGAATTTCTATTTTTATTTCTCCAGCGTTGTCATAAATGCAGAAGGGACTATTGTAGTAGCTGATATGGAAAGGCAGACTAGATAGAAATATGATGGCAGAAAACCACATGGCCTATGTTTCTTGGGGTTCCCAGTTCAATTAATGCCTATTTCTAATATTCTTATTTATTTAGCTATGCCTATATGCTGCTTTTCTCTGGGTCAAAGTGGTATACATTCAGGTAGGGTATGTGGTCCTTTGTTTCGTATTTGGTGAGGGTATGTCTGATTTATATGTATGACCAAAATATGACATTCTGTTAGCTTGTAGTTTCTGTGTAGAGATCTCGAGCAGTCCCAGTCTCTATGATGTATTGGTTTAATATTTGTAGTACTGCCTTTTCATAAGCAGGATTAGTTCTGTATGATTCCAGATATTATGCGCTATGGCAGGTTTGTTAGAGTCTTGACTGGTCCTTTTGCAGGGTTTTATAGTACTTACTCATTTATATGGCAGTTGGTGCTGGAGGGAAATCATGTAGCCTCTCTTTAACCCCACTGCACATGTAAATGATCAGACACTAATACATTTATTAAGTTATTGTTGTGAGAAAAACAACAAAGGAAGTTGGCATCTTATAGACTGACTAATTCATTGAGGTATGAGCCTTAATTAGTTAGCCTATAAAAGGTGTCATCTATAAAGGTGCAAGTCATTTTTGCTACTCCAGACCAACCCTGCTAGCCCTTGGAAAATTTTCATCATGTTGGGACAAAAGAAAGGCTTGTGAAGGGCTCCACTGGAACCTACTGGGACGGTGTGGGAGAGGGCAGCACAGTAATCACTTGCACAGGGCAGCAAAAAAACATAGCACTGGTCCTGTCTGCAATTAATTCAAAATGTGGCAGCCTGTTTATTGGCGGGAAAAGACGTTTGTGACCATATGTCCCATATTCTCCGTTCTTTGCATTGATTGCTTATGGAGAGCAGAGCTAAGTTTAAAATTCTCTGCTTGGTTTTCTAGGCACTACGTTTGAAAAAAGCCCTGTTTTGTGGCATCAGTTCTGATTCCCCAAGAGACCAGTGCGTTCTTTCCAACAACCCTTACTGGAGTTGCTTGCAAAGGTGTGATTACAACAGATTAGATCCAAGGCATTTGCTTATGCTGAATCACGATTATGGAATATATTGCCTCTTTCAAGTCATTCAGAATCCAGTTATACAACATTTCGGAAGTAGGTCAAGGCCTGACTTTTTAATTATTGACGACGACGACACACTTCGGGCAGTTGGATTTTTCTTCTTTATGTTTGGTGTCACAGAGATTATGATTAGGCAAAAAGGAGATGGGAAATCTTTATGACTGTATTATTTGATAATATTTTTATGCTTAAATTTGTACCACGCTATTATTTGTTGTAAGGCACGTTAACAAATATAAATAAATAAGAAGATAAAAGTAGGAAAAGCAGAGAGAGAAACATAAATCAGAGAAGAGGGATCAGAAAGTACTGTGGGTAATAAGAAAACAGCAAGAGGAAGAGCAGCATGGGCTCTGGGAAAGGTAGATAAGTGTGCATGAGGCAGGAGAGGGTTACTAGCACAGGATATATAGAAATAAGCACCAGAGGATGGGTAAATCAGTAGGGGAGATGGAAACTGGGAAAACACTTTAAAAACATCTCTTCTAGCTCCATGCTAAGTGAAAGATATGGGTGGGGAGAGTGAAAAAGGAGCTGCAAAGAATGTCAGACAGAAAGACAGACCCAGATGGAGGGGAAGACACAATCAATGTTAACTATAGTTATACCTATGCCAGAGAAACAAAAAATAAATAAAAATAAAATAAAATGAAAAATTGCTGATCAAACAATGAAAAAACTGAGACTTTTCCCAGCAATTACACTAACTGGATGCTCTTTCTTTTTTTTTTTTTTGCCATGTGCTACACAGCATGTAATGATATGTTTCGGGAGGAGGAATCAACTCGTCCTCAGACATCTGCATCTCTCACATGCTCTGAATGTGGGAACATACGAAAAGTACCAAGGTCCAGGTTACCTCATTTTCAGAGTAAGACCCCAACTGCACCTTGAATTGAGGCTGGCCTGGGTATTCAGGATTCTATTAGATCAGCTTGTAACCTGACACAAGATGTGGCTATAGAGATAAAGACTGTGCCAGGCAGTCATCAAGGCCACACTCCTAGAGACCATGGATTGGCTGAGACATAGTTGCTGGGAAGCAGGTAGCTCTTCATATGAAACCGAAGGCTAACCAGTCCAATTGCTGTCAAGCCCCTGGCATATAGAACTCTTACCACCAAGGATCTGTGCTCCGGGCTTCTAATTCTAGATCACTGGTAGTTCCTGCTTCAGTTTAGTAGCCTGCTTTCTGACTTCATTTCCCCAGCTGCAGTTCTGTTTCTTTTGTAGCCTTTGCTCCATCCTTGTAACTTGCTCACTGTCCCCAGTTCCAGGTCTTTAGCTTTTGCCATGTGCAATTTCCAGGTTCATGCCTTGTCTAACCAAGTACCAGCTGAGATTCCAGTTCCACTAGCTCTTGCAGGTTCTAAATCCAGTCTTCTCTACCTACACAAATATAACTTCTGATTTTCAGGTACTTTCCATACTGTGCCTGACCCAGCCTAAACACCCACACCAAAGGCTTGGCCCTACTCCGAGCCCAGTAAGTAACTTAAGGGCAGTATCCTGAAAATCATCTGGCAGCAAGTCAGAATGCCTTTTTCAGGAATTGGTAAACTTTTCTGTAAGGACAAGTGGGATAGTAGTCCTCACATACAGACTGACATCTGACAGAGCCCATGATGAAGCGTTTATTAAGAAACTACCAGAAATTTCTAACATGCTCCACTAACCATTCAGATGCTGGTGGTGCCTCAGCACTGAAGCAGCATTGTTCTACCTCGAAGCCAGGGAGAAAGCACTTTTTCTAGTTCTTCCCACTCAATGAAAGCAGAGTTCCACTTCATCGGTAACAGAATCAGAAAACAATGATGCCAAGCACCGAGTGACAATTAAGAAGCATTAGCCTGAGTCCCCATTGATGCACAATACAGAGAACAGTGGAAGGCTGTGGCTTACGCATCCCCAGAATGTGGTTCACCCTCAAAAGACTACTACTACTGAATATTTGTATAGTGCTACAAGAAGTATGCAGTGCTGCACAGACACATGTAAAGACGGTCCCTGATCATCAGAGCTTACAATCTAGTCAAGACAGACAACACAGTAGCTGTAGACATGGGATAAAGCTGGGGGAATGATAAGGAAACACATAGGAGATCAGGTAAGTCAAGATCCAAAAGCGGCAAAGAGGTGAGTTTTCAGCCTGGATTTGAAAAGACACTGGGGATTTGTGCCATTGCGACTAACACACCTCTGGCGACTCAATAGGCTGTCACCTTTCCTCATGCTACCCATCCTTGTTAACATCAGCAATGTTTTAGGAGGAAATGGAAAAAGATGCAAGAAGCTTTGGACCGCTGTCTTACGAGCACTGGTGCATAAGCAGCGACAATATCAATAGTGATGCACATAGAGATGCATCCAGTACTAGAAACTAATATCACCTAATGCTTAGTGATCGTGATGTATTGAGGGGCACTGGTAACCACAAAACAAGCGATTAAACAATAAACTTCTTTTACTGAACATCTCAGTCGGTCAGTCTGTATGGTATAACTGCAGAATTGCTGCATATAGTGTGTCAGAGCTTAAAGTCTACATTCTAAGGAGTGTTTTTTTTCTGACTTCTGCAACTTGGAATTTTACAGTATACGTATACAGTATACGTATGCATTGTGACCCCTGAGAAAGGAGTGGCATCGCCGTAAAATGGCCATGTAGGATCTGTTTTTTATGCAACTGACTGCTTTTCAGTAAAAGGTGAAATTAGACTTACCTGCTAATTGTTGTTCCTTGAACTCCAGTCTCGTCCCAAACCTCTGGGGTTCTGCTCCTCCTACAGCAGCTTGGAGACTGAGAACGTCATTCTTCTGATGACACTGGTATAAAACCACTGGCACCGCCTCCTCACTCCAGTAACCTATTGACAAAGCAGACTCACCGGAGCAACAATTAAGTAGCAAATACTACTCTCAAAATACTGTAGCAAGAACTGAACTAATAATCTGAAAACAGAGAAAACTATGTCTCCTGTTGTTCTCCTCTATCTTATAATAGCTATTGACGAACTGTGTAGGCCCTCCCCCCCCCCTTGTGGAGGATTTGGACCCTATCAAAATCCCCATCTTTTTGGGAAAAAACCCTCCCCGCCATGGACCACAACCTTCACTGCTGTTCTTTCAGCTTACCTGTATAATAATATCTCTTGCTTCAGGCTACAGTCCAAAAGAAACTACTAGGGAGGGATACGGGACTAGACTGGAGTTCCTCAAGGAACAACAATTAGCAGGTAAGTCTAATTTCACCTTCCTTATCGTCCCTCCAGTCTAGTCCCGAACCTCTGGGGATGTAACAGAGCAGTAAACAAAAAAGTCAACGGAAGGGACCTGCTAAACCAGCCTGAAGCACCAGTGATCCAAAACAGGTATCCCTTTCTGCCTGAATATCCAGACGGTAATGTTTGACAAAGGAACTTAAAAGACGACCAGATCACCGCCTTACCAATTTCAACCACTGGCACAAAACTGTACTAAGCCCACGACGCCGCTTGTGCCCTAGTCGAATGAGCTCTAAGCCCCTGTGGAACGGATTTGCCCTTTAAAAACATAGGCTGAGGCAATCGCCTCCTTAAGCCATCTTGCAACGGAAGCTTTTGATGCTGCTTCCCCTTTTCTCGGTCCCCCAAACAGGACAAAAGGCCTATCCGATTTGCGGAAACTTGCTGTTCTACAGATATACTTCTTCAATACTCGAACATCTAATAGATGTAACTTCTGAGGAAATACCGTCACTACTTTCACCGAACACCGGCAAGGAAACAACCTGATTCACATGAAAACCAGATACCACCTTGGGCAAAAAGGACGGCACGGGCCTCAACACCACCTTTGTATCAAAAAAGGATATAGAAGGCTTCCTAAAAGACAAAGCCTGCAATTCTGAAATTCTTTGAGCCGAACATATCGCTACTAGAAACACCACTTTAAGAGTATGATCCTTTAGCGACGCTCGAGACAAAGGCTCAAAAGGCTCACGCACCAAAGCTTCCAGAACCAAATGGAGATTCCATGTTTGAACCATCTGTCTACATGGTGCCCTCAGAGATACCACCCGCAAAAAACACTTTATATCCGGATGCAGTCCCAACGCCTCTCCTTTTATCTTTCCTCTATAACAGGAGAGCGCCGCTAAGTGTACTCTTAAGGACGCCGCCACTAAACCTTTTTCAAAACCATCTTGCAAAACAGCCAAAATTTGCAGCACCAAAGTTCTCAATGCTTCTACATTCTTGTCAAAACACCATGCTTCAAACACACGCCAAATATGAACATAGGCTAGTGAGGTCGACTTCCGCCTTGCCTTCAACAAGGTAGAAATTACCGACGCAGAGTATGCCCTTGCTCTCAACCTTGCCCTTTCAAGAGCCATGCCGTAAGCGAGAATCAACCCACCTGCAGCATGAACAGAGGACCCTGAGATAAGAGATCCCTCCGAAGTGGGAGGTGCCATGGCTTCGCTATTACTAATCTCAACAGATCTGCATACCAAGGACGT
Organism: Ichthyophis bannanicus; assembly: GCA_033557465.1. Classification (NCBI taxonomy): domain Eukaryota; kingdom Metazoa; phylum Chordata; class Amphibia; order Gymnophiona; family Ichthyophiidae; genus Ichthyophis; species Ichthyophis bannanicus. Next base: position 143,919,264 of record CM066032.1, read on the forward strand.
CTTGGCCAATCCAGCGCAATCAGTATGACCTGCCCCCTGTGACGTTCTATGCGCTGCAGACACCTAACCTATTAGTACCCAAGGTGGAAACACGTACAGGAGTTGCTCTTTTGGCCATGTCTGGATGAGAGCATCTAGGCCTTCCGACATTCTTTCCCGCCTTCTGCTGGAGAACCAATTGACCTTTGTCAACTGGAACGTCACCATGAGATCCATAACTGGAGTCCCCCAGCGCTGCACCAAGCTCTCGAACACTTCCGGATGGAGAACCCATTCCCCCGGATCTACCTTTACGCGACTCAAGAAATCTGCCTCCACATTGTCCACGCCTGCTACATGTGCTGCCGACAACACCCGTAGATTTACCTCGGCCCAATCAAACAGGTGTTCCGCCTCAGCCTCCAGCTCTACACTGCTGGTGCCGCCTTGACAGTTGACATACGCTACCGCTGTCGCATTGTCAGAAAACACCTGAATGGCTTTTCCCCAAAGACAATTTTGAAACTCTTGAAGTGCCAACGTTATCGCCCGCAACTCCAGTCTGTTGATTGACCAGCCCTTTTCAAGGTCGGTCCACTGCCCTTGTGCATACTGCCCTTCGAAATGAGCTCCCCAGCCTACTAGACTGGCGTCCGTCATTAGGGGTAGCCAACAGGGTGCTTCTAACGGCATCCCCTTCTCCAGAATCTGCAGTCTGAGCCACCATTGAAGTGCCTGACGAGTCTCTGACGAACAAGGTAACTTCCGAGACAGCGGATCCTCCTGGTGCGACCACCGACAGAGTAATGCTTTCTGCAACGGTCTCATGTGGGCTCTTGCCCATGGCACCAGCTCCAGTGTCACCACCATGGTACCGAGCAACTGTAGATAATGCCACGCCGAAGGATTTCTTTTGTTCAAAAATTGGCGGACTAGTGTCTCAATCCCTGCGCTCGTCGCTGAGGAAGAAAGACTCTTCTGACCCTTGTATCGAATCGAGCCCTCAGGTACTCCAGGCTCTGCGACGGAGTCAAGTTGCTTTTTGCCATATTGACTACTCAACCGAAACTCTACAGAAAAGCTACCACTCTGGCCATAGCCAATTCACTCTCGTTTCTGGATTTCGCTCAAATCAACCAATCGTCTAGATATGGGTGCACCAACAGTCCTTCCTTTCACAATGCTGCCGCTACTACCACCATCACTTTGGTGAAAGTCCTGGGTGCCGAATCCAGTCCAAACGGTAACACCCAGAATTGAAAATGCCCCATAGGCAATGCAAATCTGAGAAACCTCTGATGCTCCAGTCGAATGGGAATGTGTAGGTAAGCTTCCGACAAATCGAGGGACGTCAAACTCTCCTTCTCTTACTGCGACGACGACCAACCTTAGTGTCTCCAAATGAAAATGCGATACCCGAAGACAATCAATTTACTCTTTTGATATCCAAAATTGGCCGAAAAGCCCCTTCTTTCTTTGGTACAACAAAGTATATGGAGTATCGACCGGACCCGCACTGGTTTGGCGGAACTGGTACCAGGGTCAGGAGTCTCTCTAAGGTGTCTTGCACTGCCTCATATTTGACCTGCGCTCTGCACGGAGACTGCAAGTAAGAATCGATCACCAGATGCTGAAATTCTAAAGCATAACCCCCAGCACCCACTGATCTGATGTGATCTTGACCCAGGCAGGGTAAAACTCCCGTAACTGACCTCCCACGGGTATTTGCCCTATCTGGGTCTCCCTGGCTTCATTGCGACTTTCTAAGACTCGAGGCCGAGGAGGCCGCAAATCCTCTGCTCCCTCCTCGAAAGCCCTGAAATCCCTGGTTCCTATAGAGAAAACGTCCTCTCTGAAATTGACCGAACCTTGGGGAACAGAAACGACAAAATTCCCTCTGTTGACCCTTATTTGTCGGAGCTGGCCGCCCTTGTTTTGTCTGTCTTCTGGCAGCCTACCGCCCTTGGACTCTCCTAGCTCCTTTTACCAGCTTGTCTAAATCTTCTCCAAAAAGTAACCTTCCTCTGAAAGGAAGCTTACTCAGTCTCGCTTTGGAAGAGCCATCTGCCGCCCAATTGCACAACCACAGATACCTTTGCGCCGCTATTACCGATGCCATACTCTTAGATAACCCCCGTATGAGGTCATAATGAATATCGACGAGATAAGCCGCTCTGGACTCCAATCTGGACGCTTCTGTGGCCGTCTCCTCCATCTGTTCCCCCTGAATCTGCTGTGACCAGCGAAGACAAGCTCTCACTACCCATGCTCCACAAATAGAAGCTTTTATGGATAGAGCATTAACATCAAAAACCTGTTTGAACAAGGTGTCCAACTTCCTGTCTTGGGCATCCTTAAGCGGCACTCCCTTCTACCGGAATGGTAGTCTTCTTGGTTACCGCCAAAACCACTGCATCAACCCTTGGCGACTTAAACAATTCCCGATCCTGGTCAACCAATGGGTAAAGACGGGCCATAATTCTGGACCCTTTAAGACTGGCCTCGAGCATGTCCCATTCATCTTGAATCATTTCCCTAACAACTCTGTGAACCTGAAAAGCTTTTTGAGTCTTTCGAAACGCCTGCAATAACGGATCCTCTAAAGTGGTATCTTCTGCTGGACCCGCCACCAGTATATTAAGCGCTTTAAGCGTCTCTGAAATGAGTGCCAGTAACTCCTCTCTCCGGAAAACGCACACCACCCTAGCTTGGTCCTCTTGTTCCGCGATTTCTCCTTTCTCCAACTCATTGTCCAACTCCAAGTCTGAATCCCCCTCCTTGGAGAGGAGACCTTCAGAAACTATGAACTGCTCTGGACAATCCTTCTCAGTCCTGGGCTTCTTTGAAAGAACCCCTGCATCCCCTGAGGATAGAGTCGTCCCTGTATGCTTCTCCCAAAGCACCGCACCTGTGGGATTGGCTGAGCGCTTTCTCTGCGCTCCCCCAAACGCCTGCTGAATCAGCGTGACAAAGTCTGGGGAGAAAATTGCCGCTAAACCTCCCGGGAAAGATGCCAGAACAGGAGAAAGATCCGGAGTGGAGGAAGTCCCCGCCACTGGCTCCAGAAGTGACAAAGAAGGTGACACCGGCTCCGGCAGGACCACTGGTGCCCCTTTCTGATTCTCTGCCTGCACTTTCAATGCTTGTTCCATTGAGGTCGCTTCTTGACTGCACCCCCTACAGACCCCCGTCTCAGAGCCCGCTCCCCTTCTAGATAAGCAGACCAAACAGTGCGGTTTAGAAGGCATGCCGAATGAGTGGAATTCCCCCCTATCACTCAGCCAGTCCAAGTCTACTGAGTGTGTTCCTGGTACTGCAACCCTTGAACAACAAACAGATGGCTTTCGTAGAGGAAAAAAAATATCGCAATTTTTTTTTTCAATGTAAAGACTTTAGTTTTGAAAGGCCAGAAAAATTATGTGGAAAAACCCCTAAAACCGCCGACTTCCCAAAGCACAAAGAGTTTGTACTCAAAACCGAAAAAAGCTTTCCCACGCTGCAGACATGCGGCTCGGCCTGCAGTGAACTCCAAACGCAATTTAAACCCAGAGATCCCGCAGCCTCTGGTAACGTCCCGCTGTTCCTCGCGATCGGGGCTCCCCCTTACCTTTCGGGCTGTGTCGTCCTGATGATTTCCTGTGTTTAATGATCGCTCCCTGCGCTCAGCCGAAGACCGCGGCTTCAGCATCAGGTGAGAGACTTCAGAGAGGAACAGCAGCTGCTTTGAAAATGCTTCATCGGCAGCGGCACCAGCGCGATGAGGCAAAATTACTTCTGTTGCGCTCCTGTGCGTAAGCCACCGGCTCCTCACCCATAAATGTACTGCTTCACTTGCTGGGTTCCCACTCCAAGGGAAATCACCACCAACGGAAGAAGAGGGAGGAGAGGAGGGGGGGGGCCACCTCACAGTCTGTCTTAAAGCTACAGACAAGGATTATTTTATAAAAAACTACCAAAAACAGACTATATAAATTACTGATTCCAGAACAACTATTCTAAAAACTCTCCTAACTCTCCTTAATTGTCCCTCTAGTGAGCCTCGAACCTCTGGGCTCACCAGTCCTCCAGCTGCTTGGAGACTGAGGTAACTAGAGTGAGGAGGCAGAGCCGGTGGTTTTATACGAGTATCATCAGAAGAATGATGTTTCTCAGTCTCCAAGCTGCTGTAGGAGGAGTAGAACCCCAGAGGTTTGGGACTAGACTGGAGAGACGATAAGGAACAAGTTATTTCATTGCCTGTTTTGTGGTTGTCTGTATATTGGTGGTAAGTTGCTTTTTTTTTGGCTGTGGTATCTGAGGGGCACTGGCATCCATGCCAGCTGCACTAGTGTCAATCTCCAGTGCATAAGAACATAAGATAAGCCATAATCAGCCAGACCAGAGGTCCATCAACCCCAGTATTCTGTTTATAAAAAGTCACCAAGGTAGAGAGGTCAAGTAAGCTCATATTTGCTGCCTGCTTTATAAAGATACATAAGCACCTACATGTCTTTATAAAATTTGCCCCAGAAATGTTGCATAAATCATGGCTAAAATGAAGCCACATATGTTTGCACCCGTTAGGGACAGGTGCAATTGTTCATGCCTAAAGTGCACACACAAATGTGTATTTTATAAAGTACACATGTAAACTGTGGCTTCGCCCAACACTCAACCCTGAACACGCCTACAATTGAGTCGCATAAAAATATGCACATTGTCATTTTCCTGTGTGCACAAGTATGCACAATTTTATAGCAGTTAGTTTATGCATATATATTGCCTTATAGGTACACAAAGGTCTTTACAAAATTACCCTCACAACGTCCAAGGCGGCATTTTTACAGGATCGTTCTGGGAGGGGCAGTGCTGGGAAGGGGAGGGAGTGATTGAACTACACAATTATCAAAATTTCCTTAGGGGAGGAAGTAGAGGCCTGAAAGTTAATTGAAGGGGCCACTAGACCGAATGTTTGTCTAGGATACTTAATATCTTTGCACCAGCTGTGTCTCATGTACAGAGAAGGCATTAGAGACTGGTTTGTCTTGTGACTGTTTCCTTAAACAGAACTGTGGAACTGTTCTTTTCAGAGGAGATGCATGTAACTTACATAAAAGACTAAGTACCATCACACTAGATTAGACCAGGGGTTCTGAACCCAGTCCTCGGGACACACCTAAACAGTCGAGTTTTCAGGATAACTTCTGGACTTCTGCAATCCGATATACCTTGGACTACCGAAACAAGCCCTCAAATCACTCCAACTGGCACAAAACACTGCAGCACGAATCATATCAGGAACTGCAAGACAGGAGCACATCACACCTACCTTAAAGGACTTACACTGGCTTCCAATCGGTGCTCGCATCAGATAGAAAACTATCATAAACCTATTTAAGATAAATCAGCCAACAGCCTGCACTCCCTCATACAACCAGACACCAGCACACGTCCCAGAAGAAAACAAACACACAACCGAGTCAGCACCCCCAGTGAATACAAACACACACGCAAGGACACAACGGACAGAGCACTCTCCATGGCTGCTCCAACAATATGGAACAAACTCCCAGACGATTTGAGGGCTACTACAGACCTCAAAGACTTTAGAAAACAGCTAAAAACCATGCTGTTTATTAGAACACTATGGACACATCACATAACCTCAGAGAATGTATAACAGCACATGATACCGCCTAAACAATGTATGTATGGAATATGTTTTTTGCACCACTGTATATAGCCCACTCTGTACATAGCTCATGCCAATCTAGCACACAATACAACACACACTCAATTTCACCCCCACTGCATGTATAACACACTCACTTTACCCGATTGTTTGCTGTGATACCACCTTGATTATTAAGATAAGGCGGTTTAGAAATAATGTTAAATAAAAAATAAATAAAAATAACTACCACGAATATGCATGAAATATCTGCATGTACTGCCTCCATTGTATGCAAACCTCTCTCATGCATATACATTGTGGTTAACCTGAAAACCCGACTGGCAAGATGTGTCCCGAGGACTGGGTTGAAAACCCCTGGGTTAGGCCAATGGTGACCAGTTCAGATCATTTGGAAATGCCTGGCAAATCCTAACAGAAAAGCTCATTTTGCAAGTAATTACTACTTACTAGTTATAATTTGCGTAGCGCTATAAGGGTACACAGCGCTATACAGAAACACGTAAGAGAGAGATTCCTGCTCATAAGAGCTTACAGTCTAGTCAAGACAGACAAAACAACTAGGGACCAGCATAAGGAGGTAAACAGGAGACTAAGGGGATCAGCACCCAAAACCAATCTCAAAGAGGTGAGTTTTTAGCCTGGATTTGAAAGAGCCAGAGATGGAGCCTGACATACTGACTTGGGTAATTTGTTCCAGGCAATCTGCCGTTGGCAGGGCAGAAAAAGGCATAGATAGAAGGGATCTGTCAGAAGAGTAGAGTTCCTGAGGAAGTGTGTAGGGAGAGATAAGAGAAGCAGCCAAATGAAGGCACTTATAGGTCAATGGTGAATATTTGAACTGGATACAGAAACGGATAGGGAGCCAATGAAGTGACCTGAGAAAGCGTAGTTACTCACCTGTAACAGGTGTTCTCTCCAGGGACAGTGGGAATCAGTCCTCACATATGGGTGACGTCGGCGATGACGGAGCCCTCGTGCGAAGCAATTTCCCCAGCTTTCAAAGAAAGCCTTTAGGAATGCCTCGCGCATGCATGGTCCCCTTCCCGCCCAAGGGTGCCATCTTGCTCAATCAGATGACATAGCTAAAAAGACGGCAAAAAATAATAAAAAGCAATAAAAGGACTGCAACTCCAGGGGAGGAGGGAGGGTCGTGAGGACTGATTCCTGCTGTCCCTGGAGAACACCTGTTACAGGTGAGTAACTACGCTTTCTCCAGGAACAAGCAGGAAGTCAGTCCTCACATATGGGACTCCCTAGCTACAGGCTACCGAGAACCTATAGCTGAAAAAAGGGCTCCCTCTAGGCGAGCCACAACAGCAGCGAGAGAACTTTCTCCATGAATGCATCCCCACGGTAGCCTCACACCAGAGGGCCGGAGGGTCAGAGTTGCCTAAAGCTCGAAAAGATTCCGGAGTACTGCCTGACCGAAAACGCTGTCTTGTCGGAACTCCCTGTCCAGGCAGCAATGGGCTGCAAAAGTCTGGCTTGAAGACCAAGTTGCGGCCCAGCAGAGGTCTGCCAACAGAACAGAGCGGTGATTAGCTACTGATGCGCCTTAGCCCCGACACAGTGGGCTGTAATACAACCCTGCAGCTGAAGGTCAGCTTCCCTGTACGCCCAGGCAATGCAGTCTGCCACCCAGGTGGATAACGTGCACTTGGAGACCGGTAGACCCAGTTTACTAGGGGCATAAGAGACGAAAAGCTGAGAAGCCCTCCGATATCCCCGTGTATGCTCCAGGTAGAAGGCGAGTGCCCTCTTACAATCCAGGGTATGCAGAATTGCCTCTGCTCTGTTGGTATGTGGCCTGGGAAGGAAGGTGGGAAGAACCACCTCTTGGTTGAGGTGAAACGAGGAAACCACTTTTGGGAGGAATTCTGGGGTGCGTGCCGAGCACTACCCTGTTCTTGTAAAACCGTCTGTATGGCCTGACACTAGAGCCTGCAGCTCACTCACACGCCTAGCCAACGTGAGTGCTACCAGGAAGAGCACCTTCCAGGAGAGGAAGCGCAGATGGCAAGCTGCCATCAGCTCGAAAGGGGGGTGAGTAAGTTGCTGCAAGACCACGTTGAGATCCCACTCCGTCGCCAGAGGGCGGATTGGAGGTTTCAGCAGGAGCAGGCCCCTGAGAAACCTGGCTACCAAGGGGTGAGCTGAGAGAGGCTGACCGTCTATTGGTGCATGGTTAGCCAACAACGCACTCAGGAGGACCCTGACGGAGTTAGACTTGCGGCCTAGCTCCGAGAGATGAAGTAGGTACTGTAACACCTTGGGAACCTGAGACGAGAAGGGTTTTACAATATGTTGCGACACCACACTTGGAAACTGCACCATTTACATGCATAGGATTTTCTGGTGGATGGCCTCCTGGAGGCTAACACCACTTCTTCTACCCCTTCCGGTAAGAGAAGAGGTGCACGGCCTACCCTCTCAGCAACCAGGCCATCAAATTGAGGGATCTGGGATTGGGGTGCACTAGGGAACCCTGCTCCTGGGTGAGGAGGTCGGGCTGTACCCCTAAGGGGAGAAGGGTTTCCACCGCCAGTTGAAGAAGTGGGAACCAAGGCTGTCTGGGCCACCTGGGTGCTACCAGGATCACCCAGGCCTTGTCCCTGCGAAAGAGTTCATGCTACCAGCGGCGTAGGCGGAAAAGCATACAGGAGGCTTCCCAACCAAGGGAGAAGAAACGCATCTGCTGCTACCCTGAGGGGGTGCAGCTGTCTGGAGCAAAAGCGGGGCAACTGACGATTCTGTGGACTGGCAAAGAGATCCATGGACGGGAGGCCCCAGTGGTTGAAAATATGCTGGGCAATCTCCCTGTTCAGTTGCCATTCGTGGGGTTGAAGAACCCTGCTCAGTCTGTCTGCCAGGCAGCTCTCCTGGCTCGGCAGGTAAACTGCATGGAGAGACATGTGTCGAACTGCGAAGGAACAGAGATCCAGAGACTCCTGGCAAAGGATCCGCGAACCTGTGCCGCCCTGTTTGTTTACATAGAACATAGCCACTTGATTGTCCGTCTGTACTTGGACAGACTGGCTGGAGAGGACAGGAGCAAAGGCTTTTAGAGTTAAGCGAATGGCCCTGAGTTCCAACTGGTTGATCTGGAGTGTGGCCTCCTGAGGAGTCCACTGACCTTGAGTGCAAGATCCCTGACAATGGGCTCCCCAATCCATCAAGGAGGCATCCATTGTCAGCACCCTGGTATGCACAGGAAGCTGGAACGGTACCCCCCGCAGGAGTTTCCCTGATTGTGACCACCACTGCAGGGACTGCACTAGAGGTTTGGATACTGCCACTGTCGGACAGGCGTCCCGTGGCCTGTGACTACTAGTCCCACAGGGTCCACTGAGCTGTCCGCATGTGCATGCGTGCGAAATGAGTAACATGAACCGTGGAGGCCATGTGGCCGAGCAGGCTTAAGAACCTCCGTGCTGACACCTGGGGTACTTGACTCACCATGCCCACCTGAGACAGCAGGCGGTCTGCCCTGTCCAGTGGCAAGTAGGCCCTCGCCTGTATGGTATCGAGCCTTGCCCCTATGAATTCTAAGTTCTGGGTGGGGAGCAAAGAGGACTTTGCGTGACTGATGACGAACCCCAGATGCTGAAGCAGACTTACTGTGCGAGCTGTGGCATGGTGCACCTCCTGAGCTGACTGGCCCCTTATGAGCCAGTTGTCTAGGTAAGGGAACACAAAGATCCCCTGGCTCCCGAGGAAGGCCGCTACCACAACTAGGCACTTGGTGAAAACCCTTGGAGCGGAAGTTAGACCAAAGGAAAGCACTTTTGTATTGGAAGTGGTTTCCTCCGACCACAAACCTGAAGTATTGTCTGTGGTCTGGATGTATGAGGATGTGCGTGCAAGCATCCTTTAGGTCCAAGGAGCATAGTCAGTCTCCCTGCTGGAGGTAAGGCAGAAGTATCCCAAGTAAAAGCATCTTGAACTTTTCCTTTACCAAGAACTTGTTGAGATTTCGCAGGTCTAGGATGGGGCGAAGGCCTCCTTGTCTTTTCGGTATCAGGAAATACCTGAAGTAAAAGCCTTTCCCCTGCAGCACCGGTTCCACCGCCTGATCCTTGAGAAGACCAGCCAACTCCTGCAAGAGGAGGTTCCTGTGCAAGAGGGTTCCGAGATGCTCTCCTGGGAAATAGGAGGTAGGTACTTGGCTGAAATGGAGCAGACAGCCGTATTGGACAATCCTTAGAACCCAAGGATAGTCCAATACAGCTATCTGCTCCATTTCAGCCAAGTACCTACCTCCTATTTCCCAGCAGGTGATATGGGGGATATCCTGAATGGAGCTGCTAGGAAGGACCATATCACCCCAGTTCTGAAACATCTACACTGGCTCCCGGGTACACTGCAGGATTTCCTTCAAGATCTTAATGATGACATTCAAAGGCCATCAACAAGTGCACGTCCACCTCCCTCACAGACCACCCCCTTCAACAGGTTGAGAAGATCAGCCGCCACCAACACTCTGCTGCTCCCGAGAGCAATCACCAAATGCTCCAAGGCTACTAGAAACCGAGCCTTCACACTCTATGCACTTTCCTGCTGGAACGCCCTGCCACCAGACACCCGGGACATCAACCACCTCTCCCAGTTTAGAAAGGCACTGAAGCACCATCTGTTTCTTCAGTGCTTTTCCGACTCAGACGACACCCCACAGCCACCCAACTCCTCGAGCCCAATCCAGCACCCCCAGAGTATCCACCTCACACACCTTTCAGATCGCCTAAGTGAGCCCTCCCCTCTGAATCCACCACCCTGTGGATATCTGACCCTAACCGTAGTCAACGATGGACTGTCCACTACCCCGTGACATACAGCTAGAATGTACATAGTTACGTTGTTTGGACATGTAAATAATGCCGAGCTGCATGTAGAACCTTGGCTACCAATTTGTACATAGTTTACCTGTTAGCCCTGTAAAAATACAATAAACAAGGTAAGGCCAGTGTAGACCTTTACTACACTGCACAAATGTATTGTTTGTGAACCGCACTGATGAATAGCACGGTATAGAAGAAACATTAAATAAAAAAATAAAGTATCGGATGTAATGGCTGGCCACCTGTGGGCATACAGGGACAGCCGACCTCCTGTGCAGGGCCAAACCATTGGTGGGAGAGGAGCTATGCAGAGGGAGTCAAAAATCCCCTCCCTGCTGGGCAGGAGCAGAAGCTGGAGGCTTGGGGGTTTGAGGCTTACGAGGGCCATTCCCCCCATCTCCTGGCCTGCTGCCCCTGTTGGGGAGCTGGGAAGGCCTGGTAAGTGGGGTAGTTTCTGTAAGCCTGTCCCTTCCTCAGGTAAAAGGGCTTTTTCCCCCCAGAGGTCTTCTTCCTGTGAGAAGAAGCAGATGTCTTCTTCGACAGCCTTGTCCGGGTCAAGTACTCGGTCTCGAGTTCAGCAGCCTTCTCAGTCATGGGTTTGCCGAAGAGGTTATCTCCTCGGCAGGGGACATCGACCAACTTGTCCTGTACCCATGGCTCGAGGTCAGATGACATGAGCCAAACCTGGCACCTTGCACAGATGCCGGCTGCAGCTACCCGGTCCGAAGCCTCAAAGCCGTCGTAGGCTGCTCGAGACAAACTTCGAGCACTCTCTGATCCCGGTGGATAGGGCCTTGAAGTGCTGCAAGGGTTCCTCGGAGAGGCCAGCAGAGAACCCGGCAATCTCCTTTGCCAGGTCTCTTAAGTACTTGCCCATGTACAGCTGGTAGGTCTGGACACGGCATGACAGCATCAAGCCTTGGAAGCACTTTCTCCCGAGGGTGTCCAGGTTCCAGGCCTCCCGGCCAGGAGGCACCGAGGAGTGCGTCTTTTGGATCTTGAGCCTTTGCATGGCCGATTCCACAACCATGGAGTTGTGTGGCAGCTGCGCCTTTTGGAACCCAGGGCTCTTACGGACTCGATAAATGGAATCGACCCGTTAGCTGAGGACTGGCGCCGAGACCGGGGACTCCCACATGCGGAGCATCAACCGTTCCAGCATCGGAAGCACCGGTACAGTAAGGGCCTCCTTTGGAGGAGAGTCATACTGGAGAGCGTCGAGCTCCTCGGCTCAAGACTCCTCCTCGGCATCTGCAGGGAAAGCCAAAGCCTTGGCCATATCCCTCACAAAGTCCGAGAACCTGGTGTCCTCCGGGGGCGACCGTCTCCGAGGTTCCGAACCCGGGGAGTCTGATGGGACATACCGGGTCCGGTGGGTATCGGGCGAGTCTTCCTCCTCCATCTCCCAAGCTGAGCCCTCCGAGGAGAACTCGATGGGCTCCGGCCTCGAGGGATTCGAGCGTGTCCGTCCCGACGCCAATGGCCCCGGCAACAAAGACCTCGGTCCCGAACGGGAGGTCGAGGGAGACCTTGGCTGAGGATCGACTCGAGCCCGCATGGACTTGAGGATCGGCTCTGCCTCCGGGGTCGACTTAGACTTTGATGTCCCAGTGGTCGGGGCGGATGCACGGGTGAGACCAGCTATCAGCGCCCGCTGCTGGTCCATGAAGGCAGACACGCTGCTCTCCAAGGCCGCCAACCTGAGACCCAGCTCAGAAGGCTCCGCAGCCCCCGGCTCGGTTCCCGATGCCGGAACCGACACCGGTTCTCACGGAGGAGAGTCCACGAGGACAACAGGCATTACCTTGTCCGACGCCTCCAGCTCCGTACGAGGTATTTTAGCAGGCCTCTCCGACTCAGCGAACCCAGGGCGGCGTTCGGCACTCTGCGACCTAGGGCCCCGGCCGATTGGAGTCCTCCAGAGACGCAGCCCTTGCGGGTTTCTTCTTCTTACGGTGCTCCCAGGTGGGAGACCCCCTTTCAGAAGACCCCCGATGGTGCTTGGGTTCAGAGTCCCGAGACGTCGAGGCTTCTGACAAGGTCCTGGCCCGGACGGATCCAGACTCAGAGAAAATAGTCTCACGCTGGTGCTGCCTGCTCCTCAGTGCTTTGGAGGACATCTTGCCACATGGACTGCAGACCACTGGGTCATGGTTGGGTCCGAGGCAGCAGTCATGGGTGTCGGTGAAAGACATAGGTTTTGTACACCGATCACACTTCTTGAACCCGCTGGCAGCCATCGGGGGAAAAAGGGCCCCTGCAAGGTCGAAAGACCAGGCTGCCAGTTAAAAGAAAAAGGAGCATCAACGCTAGTCACTAAGGACAAAAACAAAAAAGTTAGTCGGACTCGATACCGGTGTACCGAGCCGAGGCGGCGTCGAACCGGTATCATAAATGTTAGAAATAGTCAAAAAAACAATCAACTTTTTCTGAGGAAAATGGGACGACGTCTGTCGGGCTCCGCGGGAAAAAGGAAGACTGAGCAAGATGGCACCCTTGGGCAGGAAGGGGACTGCGCATGCGCAAGGCATTCCCAAAGGCTTTCTTTGAAAGCTGGGGAAATTGCTCCGCACGAGGGCTCCATCGGCGCTGACGTCACCCATATGCGAGGACCGACTTCCTGCTTGTTCCTGGAGAAAAGGGATTATGTGAGCATAGTGACACTGGCAGAAGATTAGCTGTGCAACTGAGTTTTGAATAGACTGAGGTGGGGAGAGATGATTCAGAGGAAGACCAGCAAGGTATTAGGTTAAGGAGCATACATTCTATATATTTAAAACATTCATTTTAATGATAGTTTTACTGTTTTCTTTGTTTTGTTTTGCGCTGTCATATTTATAGTGTAATTAGACCTTACCTGTTAATTGCCTTTCCTTGAATCCCTACAGTCCAGGTCAGAAGCATTGGGTTGTGCCCCCCCAACCAGCAGATGGAGACCGAGCAACTCACAGCTTGCTGATGCCCCATATATAAGGAGCTGCGCATCACCAGGCTGAACAGTATAGGAGTACCAGAACAGAAAAACAAATAAAAACGCCCCGCCTAAGGGAAAAATTACTCAACCATACAAAGTCCAAGGGTGCGCGCCCCTAAGGCTCTTAGGAACATACTCTAATTCCTTACCAGCACCATGTAGTACCACCATATTGCTTCTCTACGTTTACTCTCCTTAATCTTTTTTTTTGTTGTTTTTGTTTTCCTGGTGTGACAAAACCAGCCCATGATCCCCGCAGGGACCAAAGACAAGAGGAGTCCAGAAGATTCCGAGCCCCAAAGAATGAAAGCTGCCACCAGAACTCTCATGAAAAAAAGGTAACAGGCAAGCTTAACCAGGCGGGTTCTGGTCTGGACTGTAGGGATTCAAGGAAAGGCAATTAGCAGAGAAGGCCTAATTACATCTTCCAGGCCAGACACATGGGATGTAACATAGCAGTACCTCCTACCAGGTGGAGTCAGTGAGGCCGGCCTGTAGCACCCTGGCCCCAAAACACACGTCTTCCCGCGCACTGAGATCCAGCCGATAATGCTTGGTAAAGGCATGCAAGGACGCCCAGGTGGCTGCCCTACAAATTTCTCCAGGAGGCACCAAACTCACCTCTGCCCAGGAGGCTGCATGAGCCCTTGTCGAATGCATGAACAGCCCCGAGAGAACTGCCTTCCCGTGCAACACATAAGCTGATGCAATTGCTTCCTTCAGCCACCGAGCAATGGTGACTTTAGAGGCCGCCTCCCCACAACAGCCTCCGCCAAAAAGGACAAACAGGTAATCTGAATGTCAGAAGGTCTCCGTCTTCTTTAAGTAATGTCGCAGGACCCGTTTGGAGTCCAGTAAGCGCAAACAGGCGCTGCTAGGCGAGACTCTTTCCTTATGAATTACCGTCAGAATTATTGGCTGATTAATGTGGAAGGGCGACACCAAACTTGGGCCGAAAGGAAGGCACAGTCCGCAGCACCACCTTCTCTGGATGGAAACTCAAAAACGGTTCCCTGCAAGAGAGTGCCTGCAGCTCCAAGATCCTCCTTGCTGAACATACAGCCACCAAAAATACTGCCTTCAGGGTAAGATCTTTTAACAAGGCTGCCCGCAAGGGCTCGAAAGGAGCCCCCACGAGTGCCTCCAAGACCATGTTCTGGTCCCACAGAGGAAACACTGGTCTCCAAGGCATTGGACCTGTTGGATGGCCCGCAGGAAGCGCAACACATCTGGATGGGACTCAATCGAGACACCTCTTATCCACCCCCGATAGCAAATCAGAGCTGCAATCTGTACTCATAGGGAACCAAGTGCCCGTCCCTTATCCAGCCTGTCCTACAAGACCAGGATCAGGGGCATGGAGGCAGCCAGTGCCGACGTCCCATTGCCCTTACATATTTATTTATTTTAATTTTCTATACCACCTTATCCTTCAATCAAAGCAGTTTACATTATGTAATCACTACAAACAGGTACTGGAATACATTCCCTTGTCCCGAAAGGGCTCACAATCTATGTGTATCTGAGGCAACGGAGGGTTAAGTGGCTTGCCCAAGGCCAGAAAAAGTGCCTATAGGACTAGAAACCCCAGTCCCTCCGGCCTGAGATTGCTGTCCCCAGGTGGGACTTGAACCCCCAGCCCCCTGGCCTGAGGTACTATGTCCTAACCACTAGGCCACTACTCCCCATACTTTCCACACCCGCACATAGGAGAGAGAGGTGGACCTTTTGCAAGCCCTAAGCAGAGTGGCCACCACTCTGAGTGAGTAGCCCCTCTTGGTCAGGCGTGCCCGTTCAAGGGCCATGCTATAAGCGAGAAGCGCTCTACTTAAGACATGCGGAGGGGTCCCTATCTTTATCTTTATCTTTATTCACATTTGATAAACCGCTATTTGTAAAACAATTAAGCGGTGTACAATAAAAAGTATGAATTTAACACTGCAACTCAGGAAAAAGAACACCAATAATAGATAGGAAAGAAGGAAGCAGGACAGAGTAGTAACAACACATTATTTCCAAATCATAAGACAGACATAGCCTGGCTGGGCTACACAGATAGACGAACTGGGGCAGACAGGTGACAGACTATAATGGAACAAAGACAAAGACAGGGTAGTCAGGGGGGGGCTTCGGGGGGAAGGTCGTATGCTTTCTGAAATAGATGAGTTTTAAGTAATGACTTAAACTGAGGATAAGATGGTTCTAACCGAAGAGGAGTTGGTAACATGTTCCACAGGAGGGGTCCGAAGAAGAAAAAAAGCAGAATGGCGAGTTTGTTCTAGGTGGACCTGGGATGGTGAGGGAAGGGATAGGCGGCTGGCATGAATTGAACGGAGTTGACGGTGAGGAAAATGTAAGGAGATGCAGTCTGCTAAGTAGAGAGGATTACCAGTATGAATGGCACGATGGATCAAGATCAGAAATTTGTAATGGAAACGGAAGCGAAGGGGCAGCCAATGTAGGCGAATGAGGATGGGAGTGATATGGTCAAACCTGCTAGAGAATGTGACTAGGCGTGCTGCTGTATTTTGAATCCTCTGTAATCCGGGCTTCAAGGGGATTCTCCACGGATCCCACTCAGGAGTCGAATCAGGTCCGCATACCATGGCCTCTGAGGCCAATCCGGCAGAATGAGAATCACGGTCCCTTAGTGTTTCTCTATCCTGTGAAGTACCTGACCTATGAGGGGCCAGGGAACAAAGACATACAGGGAACCTTCCCGTGGCCACAGCCGGGATAGCACATTGAGTCCTTCGGACATGCGCTCTCCTCCACCAACTGAAGAAGCGGGCCACTTTGGCATTGTCCACTGAAGCCATCAGTTCCATTACTGTCTGTCCCCAGTGTCTTACTATGCCCTGAACACTCCTTCTTCCAGGGTCCATTCTGCTGGGTCCACTGAGCAACGACTTAGAAATTCTGCCTAGACATTGTCCTTTGCTATGCTGCTGACAGTACTGACAAATGCTCCTTCGCTCAGGAGGAGTGGTGTCACTTCCTCTATCAGGACTGGCTGTCCCTCCCTGGCGGTTGATTACCGCCGTGGCTTTGCTCGAGAAGACCCGAATCGCCTGATGTTCCAGGAGCAACGTAAAGTGGTGGAGGGCTTGCGACACAGCCCTCAGCTCCATCCAATTGGTTGACCACTGTGCCTCCTCTGGCGCGCAAGTGTCCTGAGCAAAGCTGTCCTGGCAATGTGATCCCCAGCCGATGAGAAGACTGGCATCGGTCATAACCATTAGCCATGCCAGAGTCTTGAGTGGAAGGCCTGCCATCAGCGCCAGCGAGTCCCACCAAATCTGGTTGTTCCTTGCCTCCTCCAGGCAAGGGAAGTACTACGTCAGAAAGTCCAACTGCGGGGACCACCAGTACAGAAGTGAGTATTGTAGTGGACGCATGTGGGCCCATGCCCACTGCACCAACTCTATGGTAACTGCCATGGAGCCCAAGAGCTGCAGATAGTGCCAGGCTGTGGATCAATAGATGGAGGAACTGGCAGACCTGATCCTGCATCTTGTCAACCTTCTCCAGAGGCAGGGAAACCATTCCTCGTTCTGTGTCGAAGCTCGCACCCAGGTATGTCAGCTGCCGAGAGGGTATAAGGTGGCTCTTCTCAAAGTTGACTTACCCAGCCCAAGCTCTGGAGGAACTCGACCACTCTCCTTCTGGTCCTTTCACTCTCCTCGGCCAACTTTGCCCCAATTAGCCAATCGTCCAGGTACAGGTGTATCAGCATGCCTTCCTGATGCAAGGTGGCTGCCACCACCACCATCACCCTTTGTGAAGGTCCAAGATGCTGTGGCCAGACCGAACAGCAAGGCTCGGAAGTGAAAGTGCCCCATGGGAATCATGAAGCGCAGGAAGCTCTGATGTTCTGGCCGAATCAGGATATGCAAGTATGCTTCAGAGAGGTCCAGGTAGGTCAGGAACTTGCCCGGCCATACAGCTATCATCACAGATCTCAACGCTTCCATGTGGAAATGTGGCACAGGCAGCGCCCTGTTCACGTGCTTGAGATCTAAAATAGGTCAGAATAGGCCCTCTTTTTGGGGACCATGAAGTATATTGAGTACCAACCGGATCCTCATTGGTTTGGGGGTACCGAACACACCGCCTTCATTTGGAGGAGTTTGTTCAAGGTCATTCGTACTGCCGTCCTCTTCACCTGTGACTTGCACAGTGACACCACAAAGGCCTCAGGAATAGGGTGCACCAGTTCCAAGGCGCATCCCTCGCAGATGACCTTGAGGACCCACTGGTCCTGCGTTATGTGGGTCCAAGTGGAGGTGAAGGACTGGAGCCTTCCTCTGATCTCAACCACTCCCCCAGACCTGCCTTGCTTCATTGTGATTTCCTAGATGAGCCTGAGGGGGTGGACAAGAAACCCCTGTTTGAAACTCAGCCTCGAAAGAAGGGACCCCCCTCGAGGGGAGAAGACAGCCCCTCTAAAAGGGCGTAAAGCGCGCTTTCTGGAATCCCCAAAAATTCCTAGGCTGACCCCTAGGAGCCAAGGACCTAGCTCCCCTTGGTCTATCCTCTGGTAGCTGGGACCCCTTGGTGTCCCCCAGGTCCTTGAACAACTTTTCCAATGCTTCCATGAAAAAGGAAAGCACGAGAGGCGGACCTTTGAAGATATGTCTGCTGACCAATTTCATAGCCATAGCAAGCGGAGCGCTGCCATAGTCGAAGCCATCACCTTTGAGACCGTAGAAACTTGATCATAGCAGGCATCTGCCAGTGGGCTGCTCTCGACTCCAGCATTTATTTATTTACATTCTCTTATATACCGCACTATTCTGCATCAGTGCGGTTTACATTGAACAAACTGAAATTACATTGAACAGGGCATTATAACTTGGAGATAACTATTTTACAGGGAACATGGGCTATGGAGGGTTAAGTGGCTTGCCCAAGACCACAAGGAGCACCTGTGGGACTAGAAACCCCAGTCCTTCCGGCCCAAGGTTGCTGTCCTCTAGTGGGATTTGAACCCCCGACCTTCCAGCCTGAAGTACCTATACATAGTATATAGCCGCCTCAGTCCCTTCCACTGGAAGGGCTTATGCCCATCGCAAGCAGGATCTCGCCCCACGGATGGAGGTCTGTACAACCATGGCACTGGCCTCAAAGGCCTGTGTCACCATCATTTCCAACCTCCGATCCTGCGGGTCCTTAAGAGCTGCCCTGCCTTCTACCAGAATGATGGTCTTTTTGGCGACTGCCAAGACTAGGGAGTCCATCTTTAAGAAGCTTAACAAGTCCTTTCCCTTCAAGGTCAGGGGATAAGGGCAAGACAATGTCCTGCTGCCTCTCAGGTTAGCCTCCAAAACTTCCCATTCAGCATCTATCATCTGCTTGATGGCCTTATGAACCGGGAAAAAATCTTGCAGCTTTCTGATCCCCCGCAACAAGGGATCCTCCAATGCTTCCTCCTCTGAGGACACCCCCACTTTCAAGTTCAAGGCACCGAGGGAGCAGGCAATGAGCATTGGAAGCTCCTCCCTTTGGAACAAGCTAATCAGCGCAGGCTTGTCAGACATGGGGCAGTCCTCAGACTCCCTCTCGGGGCCCCAGGGCATGTCCCAGGACTCAGGAGCCTCCTCGGCCACCTCAGAGGACACAGATGAGGGGGAAACAGGCTGGGCCAAAAGTTACCCTGTGGGGAGCAGTCTTCTTTGCCTGTGAGGCCCTTCCCTGATCCACCAAAGCGGTAGTTCCAAGGCCAAGGAGAGCCCCCAAGCCGCTTGGGAGGTGCCTGCAGTGCTCTGCTTCAAGCAAAATGCTTGATGCAGCAGTAGAACAAATTCCAGGGAAAAGGGCAGGCCCGAAACTCCCCTGTCTGCCCCGAGCCTGCCCTGCATTTCTTAGCTTTTTTTCACTGCTGGAGCTGAAGAGAGCTGTTTCTGCCTCCCTGTGATCCAATCCGGCCCCTGCCAATGCCACGGAGACTCGCAGAGAAACAAATGCCAGGGAGGTGGAGGCCTCCGAAAACATGTCCACCCCTGCTGCCTGAGACACACACAGGGCCTTGCTCTGAGCAGAGCCGGCAGAGACCCGCTTAGGAAATGGAGCCCCTGCGCATGCCACAGGCAGCACACATGTGATTGCTCAAAAAGACACATTCTCCCGCAAACCTGGGAAACAGTGAAAAGAAAGGGAAAAAAAATAAAGACGATTGCCCGTGCACTTAAAGGACTCCTCACACCCCCACAGGGCAGGAAACATACTCTCCACGAAAGGAGGGACTCGGGGCCCTCAAGTTTGAGCCCCATTGCTCCCAAGGCCATCACCACTTCAGGACGATTTGTGACACTCAGGGCACTTGGGGAGACAGAGTACTTTTTTTTTTTACTCCCTGAGTTTCACGTACAGCAAAAGTATTTTTCCTTGCAAGCAGCCAGCCAACAGCAACATCCGAGGACTTTGCCCAGCTCTCCTAGACCCCGGATCCTCCCAGAAAACCCAGGGACTCTGCCACTGTCAGTCGGAAGAACCCTGCAGAAAGCACAGATGCACAGCTCTGTCTCCAACAGGTGTCCCCCAACTGCTGGAGACTGAGCAAATGCTGTTCGCCTGGTGATGCACAGCTCTTTATGTATGAGGCATCAGCAAGCTTTGAGTTGCTCAGACTCTACCTGCTG
The DNA here is from genome assembly GCA_033557465.1 of Ichthyophis bannanicus. Classification (NCBI taxonomy): domain Eukaryota; kingdom Metazoa; phylum Chordata; class Amphibia; order Gymnophiona; family Ichthyophiidae; genus Ichthyophis; species Ichthyophis bannanicus. The sequence goes on from CM066032.1 coordinate 143,939,367, forward strand.
GTTGGGGGGGCACAACCCATGCGTCTGACCTGGATTATAGGGATCATATGGAAGTTGAATTATCCCTTGTGCTATTGTAAAACTGCTTAGAACTGTAGATAGGCTGTATAAGAAGAGTTTTAAACAAATTCACTCTTTGTCCCTCCCAGAAATAAGTGATGGAGTCATGCAAGTCTATATCGCTAGCAAGTTGATGAACTCCCAGAACATGTTCAAACTTTTTTTTTTTTTAAACCCAGCTGTACTACCAAGCTTTAATCGCATACTCTCACAAAAAAAAATTCAGTCTTAACTGCACTTTGACTGAACCTTTTTAAACCTGTTACCATTTTGATCATGGAGAGTCCCCTAGTCCTTGTTCCAATCCAGTAAGTTGTTATTGTATAGTAAAAGTTTCAATAACAAAACCTCAAACCAAGGACAGATAAACAGTGCAGAAAAACAAGACCATTTTCACACAATACAAATGAGGGCGGTAAGGTCACCAGGGGCAAGAACAACAACTCAGAATCTATGCAGACACATCAATGACAGTAAATATCAAGAATCCTTTGACATCCTGAGGTTCAAATAAGTGAACAAAAAGGTCCAGGTTCAGTAAAATGATCTTAAAGCATTACTGCGTTCAACCACCACTCGCTCGTATTTGTAGACCATCTAATAAAGAGTTTCACCAAAATACTTTGAGAGCAAATTGCAGTGTTTCCAGCAAGTAAGAACAGCTTGACAGACCATTAACAATATGATGTGAAAAAAGTTTACCACAACTAGCATTAATAAATTCAGACAAAGAACTTGACTTCCATTGTACAAGTGAACAGATCAGCTCCTGAGAAAGCCCAAATGCTGTTTCTTGAATACTCTCCCACACCCACTGCCTGAAGGCTTGAACATATCCACAATACAGTAGGTGATCAGGTGTACCAATTCAGCATTGCAATGCCAGCATCTGTTGAACATTTCAGGGTGAAGTTTATGCAATTTATTTGGAAGAATCTCTTTGCCTGTGCTACTCCTGACCAGGTAGCAAAATTCAACCTCATCTCTTTGATTTCAATTCTCTAAATTCAAATGCAAATAAGGAAGCACACATACCCAGAGAGTCATATAAAACAGTATGACTGGGGGCAATCACATGAGTGAGTGAGGACACGTTCTCTGCTCGCTCCAGGGCTACCCCTGCAATTAATCTACAAAAACCATCTTATTCTCCCCTTAAGCATTGTAAGGAGGATAATCGTACAAAAGCAGCTGGTGATCAGGCTGAAAGCATGTTAGACCTATAATGCCTCGGACAATGAAGAAAGATGGCAACAAAGCAACCAGGATGGCGGCCGTGGCCCTAGCAACGGCAACGCCTGCATTGCCGGGGACCGAAAGCATGGACTCAGCCCCGGAAGAACCAGCCAAAGAGGTTGTAAAGTTGTTAGACCCCAAAAAATTGGAAGATGTGGGGGAATCACTAGCTGATATAGGCCGGAGAGTGGACGAATTGGAAAACTGTGTGGTGGCTGTAGAGGACTCCAATGGGCAGCGTGAGCAGGAGAGCAAGGCACAGCAAACACAAATAGAGGCCTTACTATCCAAGGTGGATGATCTCGAAAACAGATAGAGAAGGAACAACCTGAGGTTAGTTGGGGTGCCTGAAACAATGTCGGATTGAATGTTGGCCTCTCTGATAGAATCCTGGCTAGCCAAAGAGCTGGGCCTAGAGGCGCTGATAGGCCAAATCCAGGTGGAACGGGTGTACTGCTTAGGAGCCAGGACAGAGGCAAGGCAACGACCAAGAGTGGTAATAGCGAAGATTTTGAATTTCCACCACAAAGTGCAACTATGGCAAGCATACTGTAAAAAGGTTATTCCAGGAGAATCATCGTATTCTACTATTTCAAGATTACTTGCCATGGTAACAGCTCAGTACAAAGAATGCACTCCGCTCTGTGCCACACTATTTCGCAGGAAAGTGTGTTTCACCCTGGCTTACCCAGCAGTACTGAGAATCCACATGAGGAACGGATCCTCTCGTTCGAAAACAAACGTGGCAAAAAAAATTTGTAGCGAAATTAGCATCACGCCGTCTACATAAGTAAGGCAGGCTGCAGAAACACATGGAAAGAACAGGATTATTTAGATTTGGAACCTGAAGGGCTATGCCACAAAGGAGACATATTATAAATTTATCATCATCATAGTCTCAACTGAACATAGAAGTACTCTGTGAGTGAAAGGAAATTAAGAGATCCCACTCGGGATCACAAAGAACATAAATGGACAGGATAAAGGCTGTCATCGGTGATAATCAGGAAGACATAGCACTGTGACATCTGGGGATTTACACCACAGTGGAGGACCAGAGAGGAGGAGGAAAGACTGGGGTAGCACTGCAGTATCTGCTGCAGACCCAGCCTCAGAAAGATGAGGCATGAGAGTAAATGGGAAGTATATTGGGGTAATGGGTTCTTTGAGCTGTGTTGGGATTAGGCTACAAACTAGAGATAGAGAGAAGAGAATGACTGATGAAGAGAGATTGGCACTGCAGAATCTGGGGGGGGGAGGGGGAGAAGGCAAGAAGAGTGGGAAAAGGGGGTTACCAAGAGAAAAATAGGGGAAGCAAGCACTGGGGAGAGAAGGCGAGAGGGAGGTAGGGAAGGGAAAATCTTTAGCCAAACACTGCCCCTTGCCAAGGTAGGGTCCCAAAGCGGAAAACTGAAAAGGAAAAACCAAGAAGCAGCAATACGATCACCCAAGGGTTGAGGCTGGGCAAACCAGGGTTGGAAGCATCTATAAAGGTCAGCTACACAAACCACACTGACACCTTAGGTGCTAAATACAATTTGCATAGTAACTTGGAATGTGGGGGGGGGGGGGGATAAGCACGCCTATTAAACGAACAAAAATACTGCAGGCTCTGTAGAGGAAGGGAGCACAAAATGCTCTCCTCCAAGAGACACATTTAAGCAAGCTGGAACATGACAAACTGAAGCACGACTGGATAATCCAGGTATTTAGGGCCTCCTCAGGCACTCGTAAATGCAGAGTCGCCATTTTAATAAGAAGAGGTTGGCCCCTTGAGGTTCTTTCTAGGAAACTGGATCCACAGGGCTGTTTTATATTTTTTGCATGTAAAATTGCATCAGGAGGAACTCTTACTTGGGAATATATATGCTCCCAATAACTATGATCATAAGTTCTTTAAAGACATAATGCAATGTATAGCACGCAACCCCCAAGTCCAGGTGGTGATAGCAGGAGATCTCAACTGCCCTGCATGATCCAGAGCAGGATAGATCGGGCCCTCCCAATAAAGGGGTATGGAAAAGTAAAGGAATGGGATATCTGTGTAGCATAGTGGGCCTGGTAGATGTATGGAGGACCCTGAACCTGGGAGTGAGGGACTACACACACTTATCAAGAGTGCACCAGACTTGGTCCCGTATTGACTATATCTTGGTGTCGAAAGATAGCTTCAGGTATGCTCTAGAGGCGAAAATAGAGCAAATAGCAATTTCCGACCATGGCATAGTCTGGATGGATTGGAGGGGAAAAGGATCTACCTCGAGAACTTGGTCATTCTCAAGGCATCTGTGGGAGGACGAAGACTTTCGATCCTATCTCCAACAGCAGTGGGTAGAATATGAAAAGCTGAATGAGGCACATATAAATACCCCAGTTCTTTTCTGGGAGGCAGGCAAAGCTGTGTTGAGAGGGACCATCATCGCTTATATGGCTAAATGTCGCAAACAAATAGACCGAAGCATCTTACAACTTGAACAGACTCTTCAGGAGAAGAAATGGGCGGCCCTGAGACACCCAGGCCCAGCAACTAGGAAAGCATATGTTGCAACCCAGGCCACCTTCAACACCCTATTGCACAACAGAGCAGTGTCCAATATGCAGTATTAAAAGACACCAATTCTTTCGCTATGGGGACAGATCTGGGAAGTTACTGGCCCGGGTGGTGAGGGATTGGGGAAGTTCTCAGTTTGTAGCAACTATCAAAGACTCCGCTGGAGTATGACATGACACAATGATCCTAAGCAAATAGCGGGAGTGTTTTGGCAATTCTACCAATCCCTGTACACTTCAGAGTCAGAAGATCAAGATTTTTTTAAAAAAAGGTCTTTTTAGACGCGGTCATGCTCCCGACTCTTACAGAAATCAAGCTCAACAAACCGATATCGGGGGGGGGGGGGGAATTCAGAAAGTGATCAAGGCTGGGACCCCGCACAAGACCCCATGGCCGGATGGATACTGGGTGGAATACTACAAGATCTTGTCCCCCCAGTTAACTACAGCATTAGCTGCGCTGTAAACAGCGGTGCTGACAGAAGGAAAATTCCCCAAAGACATGCAGCGAGCAACAATAATGGTCCTCCCTAAGCCAGGCAAAAACCTAGAAGACCCTGCTTCTTATAGACCGGGCCGAAATGGGCTTCCCCTTAGAGCCGCAATGGTATGCCCCTATTTTATTTATTTAACATTTCTTATATACCGCCTTTCATAATATCAAGGCAGTTTACATTGAACAGGGCATTATAACGTGGAGATAACTATTTTACAGGGAACATGGGCAATGGAGGGTTAAGTGGCTTGCCCAAGACCACAAGGAGCACCTGTGAGACTAGAAACCCCAGTTCTTCCAGCCCAAGGTTGCTGTCCTCTAGTGGGATTTGAGCCCCCGACCTTCCAGCCTGAGGTAACTTGCCCCAACCACTAGGCCACTCCTCCCATCTAGGTCAATGGGTGCTTTTCTCCATGGTTCCCTGCCTGTAGGGCTGGTACCCCTGCAATTCTGCAGCTGCAGATCTCCGGCCTACTCAGATGCTGAAGCCTGAACCAAAGCTGACCAAACAAGATGGTTTCTTGCTACAAAGGATTTTACTGTGCTTAGTCTCAGATCTGACCTTCACACAAATGCTTGCCAAGTGATCATACCTGAGCATACAGAAGACTATTGTTTCTGTCCAATTAGTTTCCCAGGCCAATTAGTTGTCTACGTGCAAGAAAATTTGCTTCTTTGATCTTCATCATCCACTAACGATGCTACTGGCCTTGGGATGTCTGGAACTGCATACTGTTATCTTCCCTCATTATGGCTCCTAGGTCTGCAGGATGAACACCTGTTCATTACCTTCTGATTCGCTGAGAACACAGCTGTTCAGGCAGCTAATGGATTCCAAACTGCCAAGCTTCAGGCTGTTAGCAATTTCTAAGTCATTCTCCATATTAACCCTTTCAAAGGGCCCTGGTACCCCACTTTAAGTCCCTCTCAACATCTATAATGGAAGAGACTTCTAGCTCACTCATGTCAATAGCTGATGTCTTAATATAATGTTGAAGCTAGAGTCACTGAAAAAAGAAAGAAAGAAAAAAAAAGCTGTACAAGGTAATTGAAAGCTATCAACCAAGGCTTAAAAAGCTAAAGGTTTGACCCTGTTCACAAATCTGTCCTATGGTCCAAATGCCCTTCTCCTGCCATCAATGCCATCTGATTTCCTTGTGTTTGATCTTCCAAATAGGGTTCTGCCAAAGCACCAGCATTAACAACTGATCATATGAGGTTTCTGAACCCTTATTCAGTGCTCTAAACATGGCCTATATGACAGGACTATTCTTAAGGCTCAAAGGCAATCCCATCCCAGCAGGGGGAATAGCCAAGGGTGGGCCTTTGTGGGCCATGCCCCCCCATCCCCACTCTGCCATCAGCAACAGAAAGTCAACCGAGAGGAGACCTGGAGGCAGTGCCAATATTCACGCTGCCTTATATCTACCCATCTTAATCGCAGGCCCCACCAAAAAAAAAAAAAAAAGTCCTGGCTATACCACTACCTAGGTAGAAGCTTCAATAGGACAGGGGAGGCCCGAGTTCTCTCTATCTGAAGTCAGGTACAGAGATTCACCACCAAGTCATCCAACCATAATGGTTAGTATGGTGGGAGAAGAGAGAGCAGGAGTGAAAGGTGGAGAAATTGAGGGAAGCCATATTCTGGTTGGAACACCTAGATAAAAACAGCCAGCAGAGAACTGAGGAGTAAACTCTGGGTGGAATTAATGAATAAGATTAACTGGCAAATGCTACAAGTGAAGCAGCTGTTTTATGAGCATGGTCATAAGACTGGCCAAATGCTGGCTAATAAGTTAACAGAACATAAGATATGCCATACTGGGTCAGACCTGTTTCCAATCTAGGTCATACGTACCTAGCAGTTTCCCCAAAAGATACAGGTTCCGCAATGCTTGTACTGGGTCAAGCATTGATATCCTGGGTCCCTTCTTAATAATGGTTTATGGACCTTTCCTCCAGGAACTTGTCCAAACCTTTTTTAAACCCAGCTACACTAACAGCCTTTACTACATCCTCCGGTAACAAATTCCAGAGTTTGATTACATGTTGAGTGATAAAATATTTTCTTTTATTAGTCTTAAATAGTTTACCCTGTAGCTTCATTGCATGTCCCCTAGTCTTTCTATATTCTGATAACGTAAACAATCGATCTACGTTTACCCATTCCACTCCGTTCATTAATTTATAGACTTCTATCATATCTCCCCTCAGCCGTCTCTTTTCCAGGTTAAAGAGCCCTAACCTTTTTAGCCTTTCTTCATAGGAGTATCCTTCCATCCCCTTTACCATTTTGGTGGCTCTTCTCTGAACCTTTTCTAATAACGCTATATCCTTTTTAAGATACGGCGACCAGAATTGCACACAATATTCAAGGTGCGGTCTCACCATGGAACGATATAGAGGCATTATAATATCTTTTGTTTTATTTTCCATTCCTTTCCTTATGATACCTAGCATTCTATTTGCTCTCTTGGCCGCCGCTGCACACTGAGCCAAGGGTTTTAACATGTTATCCACAATGACGCCTAAATCTTTTTCCTGGGTGGTGGTTCCTAATGTGGAACCTTGCATTGTGTAACCATAGTTTGGGTTGTTCTTCCCTAGGTGCATAACTTTGCACTTGTCCACATTAAATTTCATCTGCCATTTTGATGCCCAGTCTTCTAATTTATCAAGATCCTCTTGCAATTTTCCACAATCCTCTTGGGTTTTAACAACTTTAAATAGTTTTGTGTCATCTGCAAATTTGATAACCTCACTCATTATTCCACTTTCCAGGTCATTTATGAATATGTAAAAAAGCAGCGGACCCAGCACAGATCCCTGGGGTACACCACTATTCGCCTTTCACCATTGGGAAAATTGGCCATTTAGTCCAACCCTCTGCTTTCTATCTTTTAACCAGTTCTTGATCCACAGTAGTACACTGCCTCCTATCCCATGACTCTTTAGTTTTGCCAAAAGTCTCTGATGAGGGACCTTGTCAAAGGCTTTCTGAAAGTCCAGATACACAATATCAACCGACTCACCTTTGTCCACCTGATTATTCACTCCTTCAAAAAAACCATAACAGATTAGTAAGACAAGATCTTCCTTGTCTAAAGCCATGTTGGCTGTCTCCCATTAGGCCATGACTATCTACATGCTGAGTAATTTTATTCTTTATGATGGTTTCTACCATTTTTCCCGGTACTGACGTGAGGCTCACCAGTCTGTAGTTTCCCGGATCACCCCTGGAACCCTTTTTAAAAATTGGCGTTACATTGGTGATCCTCCAATCTTCAGGTATTAGAGATGATTTTAATAATAGTTCACAGATTGTGAGCAGCGCCAGCTGGGGAGGCAACGGGGAGCACAGGGAGAACTTCTTTATAATCTAAGGAAATTAGGGGATGCTTTTTCAGCAATATTATAGGGATCTATATAAAAGGGAGAATAAAGGCACATACAGAGGACTAGATAATTATCTTAACTCACTTGCTTTGAACTTACTCTCTCCTGAGGACGCAGAGAATTTTAATGGAGATACTACTGAGGAGAAAGCTAGGATGGCACTAAGCTCATTAAAGATAGACAGACAATCAAGGCATGGGAATATGCCAATCAAGTAAATTTTGTAAGACTTTTGTTGATTCTTTAATAGGACCTCTGGTGAGCTTATTTAATTAAGTTAATAGCGGGGGGAGAAACTAGCCAAAACCATGGGATGGTCAGGCATATCCTTGATACCCAAGGAGGGGTGCGATCTCCAGCAGGGTGGGTCATATCAATATTGCAAAAAGATTTGGTGATATTAAAATTTTAGCTAAGATATTCGTGACCCCTTGCAAACAGGAAGACGGCATCAGTGGGGGCAAAAGCAAACCGCCACGCAGGACCAAAGGTTTGAAGGTAAGCACCATTAGACTGTTTCAAATCACTGCTGCTGTAGGTCCCGGTGAGGGGCACCAGCGGCGGAAATGGTTACCCCCAGAAGAACGGTGGCAATGGGTGCCCTTGGAGGGCTGGTGCTCTAGGCAATTGCCTAGTTCACCTAATGGTAGCACTGGCCTTGCCCATAGTAAAGAAATAACTGCGCTTGCCTTGCATATTGCAAACTGCGTTATTCCAAAAAAATAAATCGCAAGAATATTGCTAGGGTGGACACCAAGTGCCATTTTGAACCTGGTGCTGGTGCTATGTCACGTTTTCAGTTCCACAAGGTACTGAAGTTGGTTATTGCTAAGGTGGTCCTGGAGAGGGTTATTACGGATCACACTTCTTCCGCATTGGGGTGGCTACCACCGTGGTGGGGATGGGCATGACGTGGGAACAGATCATGTCCCTGGGCAAGTGGTGCTCAGATAAAATGTACATTTGCCCAGAGACTAGGGAGAGATGGCTCCTGCACCACTTTGAGGCACTGGTTGCTGACTAACTCGTTTTTCTTTTGTTCTTCTTTTGGATTATTTGTCCTAGATACAGGTACTCCCTAAGGCCACCAAGAGGTGTGGCTATGTGGCCATTCATATGTGCACTAGGCCCAGAGGAGACCTCGGATTAGACCCCAGGGTCTCAACATGGGCCTGTGCATTGCAGATATTTCCATCATCCGGATGGGTGTTCGTGGTATGACCTGGGACTAGCTAGTTCCAATCCTTATGCACAAAAAGAGGGCAGCGGGGGTCTCCTGGGTTGTGGTGGTGCACTTGGTGGGGAACGATCTGGCAAATACCCACAGTGTCGAGCTCACCAGGAAGATCCATAGAGACCTCCTAGCACTTGATGATATTTTCCCTGGCCTGTATCACGCAAACAGCGTGCATTTTTAGGACATTGGCAAGGACGTTTTCCCGTGTGCACTACAGGACACATTAGAGATGCTTTTGCATAAGGCGAGGGCTGGCCACAACTGAGTGCTGGATGGAGCCCCCCCCCCCCGATAAGCGAGGAGTCACTGTCGATGGGGTGTGGCCGGGATTTAAGGGGCACCAGACTGAGCACACAGCTGTATAACAGAGAATAAGGGGAGTGGCCACAAGGAAATTTGTCCTCCCCCAGTTAGAGTCAATGGGTTCGCAGCAGGACCAATGGGCAATGCGCCTCCCCATGCTTGGACGGCGGGGGAGGGAGGGCTACACCTTGACACCATATACCAAGTTGGCACGAATATCGACCTTTGACAGGACGGGCCAAAAACTGGGAAGATGGAACCCTGCTGCGACTGGGGTCAAGGGCACACTAACAGCATGCTTCCCTCCACAGCACATTATGCAAAATGTGTATTGGTTTGTGCCAGAAATGGTAACTGAGTGAGTTGAGCCCAAAGGGGTGGACTTTGACGGCATCACCCCCATGCAAGTACAGGCTATGTGTCTCGACGATAGGGTCAGCTAAGTCAACTTCTTGTTTTGCATATATGTTGAGACAGTATTATATGGTGAAGTGTTGAATAGGTTATGCTGTGGCCAAAATTTCCCAATAAACTCTTTTTGTTGTGGCAAACTGGTAGCCTGTTGCATTATGTCAGCAGTAAAGGGAGCCAACAAGCAAGGGGTCATAGGACGAGTAAAGGGGGAAGGGGGTGGCTGCTACTTGGCCAGTTGTAACATATATGTGTGTTGCCATTTTTTTCAATGCTTGCTGTAAACCATCTCTTCCATAATACATTGTCCTGGGCTGCAACTATCAATCACTCATCCTTCGGTGTCAGTTCACCTCTCCTCAACCATTCATGTGCCTGTTAGTGATCGACAAAGGGTTTCTGGAGTAACACTTTTTCTCCTTGGACAAGCAGGATTCGTCAGCCACACCTAATGACGTCCTCTGACGGCGCCGTACCCAGAAGTGCTCTCTAGAGCTCAGAGCCTTCTGAGCATGAGCCAGATGCCCAACCCACTAGCCCGCCCCTAGCCAGTCTCTTTTCTTCCGCGTCCCATACACACGTGGAATCCTGCTCTCTCCTTCGAGCCAGCAACTAGAATACTCACCAAATGCCTAAACTAGCAAAACCAGGCTTTAAGAAGGGCAATCGATGTTCAAGAAAGATGAGCTGCACCGATTCACATGAAGTCTGTGTTCGCTGCCTGGGAACGAAGCACCAAGTCACCGACTGCGAACACTGCGCTCGGATGTCCCCCCGAGCAAGAAAAGCAAGAAACCACGCTCTCCAAGACTTCCTGGCATCCCTTCCAGCTTCGGGGAACACGGCAACCCGGGACGCACCTTCCGAGGCCTCCGTCCCCGATCGCGCCGTTGCTGAGGCTTCCTCTGCCCCGCAGGCTCCTTCCGGACATCTGGAACCCCACAGAGAATTGCCGGGCCATGCTTTCCCTGGGGGCAGCCATCTTGAAAGTCCAGCAGGAACCGCCCACTCTGCTCCTATTGGCCGGCTCAACGGGTCCCCCCGACGTCATCGCGGGTCTCCTCCCACTCGCAGTGCCGACTCTAGAGCCTCTCCGAACAGAAGCAGGGATTCCCCCTCAGCACCGGAGCAACATCAGAGCCGGCAGCGGGCTGCAGAACGCAGATCGGAGGCTAGGACACAGAACCAGGGACTCCCTCTCGGCACCGAAGCAATCTAAAGACCAAAAGCCTGATTCTGGATGGAGCTGTGATCGCCACGATGACCGCCAGTCCAACACTCAACGAAGCCGCCAGGACAGCTGAGATCGGGGCCACAACCATCCCAAGGACAAAAGCACCCGGAGGAAACGTCGGCACCAACGATCCCTCAGCCCCAGGCACTCAGAAAGGGGTAGCAGTTCTCTGCATAACAAACGGCGCACAGCAACTCCCCCGAGCCCAGGGGAGGGAGGGAGTGGACAGAGGCAGTGCACCACAGTGATCAGCCCTGCTCCACCAGAAGCAACCAGCGGAGGCAACCCTTGCACCAACGACACAGACTCTGGCAGGTCAGTCCTCCCGAACCAAGGGGCCATACTTCAGCTTCTCTCCAACCTTACTAACCTCCTACAGGAAGGTCTTAAGGCCACCCCAGCGCACCAGGAGGAGCAAAGTCACCCCACCGATTGCAGCGACGCATGGCACGCCGATCTCTCAGATGACTCCGAGCTCCAGTCCTTCCTTAGCTCTGGAGAGGAGGAGGAGGGAGAAGGAACAGCTCCACTGGGATCTGCTTCCCCAGAAAAGGCATCCAGCATCTCGAACAACTCCGATAACAGTTACCAGCACGGACCCTCCCTCAACAGCGCCACTCCCCGAGGACCTCACCTACCCCAAATTTCTTCGTAAAGTGGCAACCCCACTAGCTCTTGCTCCCGCAGAAGCCACGGATCAAGCCGGGCCAGAGGTCCTCATGTATCTCAATGCCCCAAGGCCTCCTGCCACACTTAGAGTCCACCAGCCCCTGCTGGATGCGCAGACAAAGCTTTGGCAGAGCCCGGCCTCCTCGCTTGCTTGCCCCCGGAAACTGGACACAACGTACCGAGTCAGCCAGGCCCCGGGCTTCAGGAAGAGTCAGTTACCCCACCACTCCATCGTCATCTCCTCTGCCTTGAAATGCATCAAATCATCACGCAATCATACCAACTCCCCTCCGGAGAGAGATCCCAAACTGCTGGACGACATGGGGAAGAAAGTCTTCCAAGGAACCATGCTGAAAGCAAGGATTGCTGCACATCAATTTCAGCATATACTCTTCCAAGACACATTGCTGATGACACTAAAGGACACCATTGCAGCTCTCCCTCCCGAGGCTGCAGCAAAAGCTACATCCACAATTGGGGACCTCAAAGAATGCGGAAAACACCTGATAAGCACAGTGTACGATGCCTTTGAGACGGCCACGCGCACAGCCGGCACTGCCATCTCCACCAGGAGGCTAGGATGACTGCGGGCTTCTGGCCTGCGTGATGACACCCACGAGCGCATTGCGGATGCCCCCTGCAATGGCGAGTCCCTCTTCGTAGATAAAGTCAAGGACACGGTCAATGACATGAAGGACCATTGCACCACCCTATAGACCCTTGCAGAGGATGGCCTGGAACACAATTCCAACTCCAAGGGAAACTACAGCCGCAGGTCCTTCTCCACACACAAAAAAATACAACTCCTACCGTAAATGGCAGCCACGCTACAGGCAGGCATTATACCAACCCTCATATGCAGCCTCGCATCAGCAAAAGCATCAAAGGGACAGAAAACAAGACAAGCAACCGCCCCCGCCCAGGAAAAGCACCCCTTCCTTTTGACAATCAGCCGGGAGAAGAGCAGACAACGCTTCCGGTGGGAGGACGATGGACCGCCTTCTGGGACTCCTGGCGACTCATCTCTACAGACTTGTGGGTCTACAGATCATCCGGGAAGGTTACCGCCTCTGCTTCCAGTCTTCCCCTCGTCAACGCTCGACCCCAGCACAAGCCAACCAGAACGAAGAACCTCTCCTGATGCACCAGGAGTTGATACATCTTCTGGCTTCTCAAGCCATCAAGCCGGTACCCCCCAACCAGATCAATCAGGGCTTCTACTCCAGATTCTTCCTGGTGCCCAAATTGTCGGAGGGGATGCACCCGATTCTCGACCTCAGGAACTTGAACAAGTTTATCTACAAGGAGAAGTTCCGCATGTACTCACTTGCTTCCATCCTCCTGCTCCTTCAACAAGGAGACTGGATTGCATCCCTCGACCTACAAGATGCCTACACTCACATCCCAATCCATCCAGAGGACAGGAGATACCTGCGTTTTCAGGCCCTGGGCGGTCATTACCAATACAAAGTCCTTCCATTCGGTCTATCCTCAGCACCACGGATATTCACAGTGTGTGTGGCCGTCGCTGCGGCACACCTGCAAAAACAGGGCATTCACGTCTTCCCATACTTGGACGATTGCGTTCCCCATGATGGCGATGAGATAAGCCAGACGGCAGTCAAACAGACTCTTCGCCTCCTCACCTCCCTCGGGTTCCTGGTAAACCACCAGAAGTTGCAACTCACCCCCACCCAACGGCTGGAATTCATCGGGGCCAACACAGACACCGTCAAAGCAAAAGCATTTCTCCCAACACAGCGAGCGGAGAAACTGACCGCCCTAACTATGGAAGTCTGCCTTCGACCAGTCTCCACAGCTCGGACTCTCTTTCGACTCCTGGGCCACATGGCCACCACCATGCAGGTACTGCCTCTAGCACGGCTGCACATGTGCGCCCTCCAGTGGCATCTGCGGTCATGCTGGAACCAGCGCACACAGCCCCTCTCAAAACGCACATCACCCTTGATGCACGTACCAAGAGGAGCCTCCGATGGTGGATCACCAAGCGAAATCTCAGTGGGGCAGGATCTACAGCAACCCAGTCACCGAATCACCATCACTACAGATGCTTCCAGGATGGGCTGGGGAGCGCACATAAGTCACTTATGCACACAGTGGAGCCTGGACAGCAACGGAGACGTCCCTACACATAAACCTCCTGGAACTCAGGACCATCATATATGCCCTACAAGCTTTTCAACCGCACATCAAGAACAAGTCCGTCCTCATTCAGACGGACAACCAGGTAGCCATGTTCTATGTCACCAAGCAGGGAGGAATGGGCTCACGACCCTTGTGCAAGGAGGTGCTCACCATCTGGGCGCTAACCATAGCGAACCACTGTTGGCTGCAAGCCTCCTACCTACCAGGCGAACAGAACTCCCTGGCAGACAGGCGAAGCCAACAGCTAAGCCCACACGAGTGGACCCTGAGCCCCGAGATCACCAAGGACATCTTCCACCGCTGGGGCCAACCCCACGTCGACCTCTTTGCAACGGAGCAGAACAAGAAGTGCAATCTATTCTGCTCCAAACACCCATCAGCCCGCAGCATAGCTTCGGATGCCTTCGATGTGTGCTGGGGGGGGGAGTGGTCTCTGGTGTACACCTTCCCACCCCCCCCCCCATCTCCAAGACACTGCAGGTGGTGGTCCAGGACAAAGCCCACATTATCCTATTGGTCCCACAATGGCCCAGGCAGATGTGGTTCCCAACCCTCCTACGTCTCGCCCAGGAGCAGCCTCTCCACCTTCCCCTCCAACCGTCCCTGCTCACTCAAGATGACGGGCGCACCCTACACCCCAACTTGAAGGCCCTCGCGTTGATGGCGTGGAGGTTGAGCGGGTGAACCTCTCCTCACTCGGCATCCCTGAAGAAGTTCAGCATATCATCATCGCAGCCAGGCGACCCTCCACCAGAAAATCTTACAGCCTCAAGTGGAAGCGATTCAGCCTATGGTGTGCTTCCAAAGGTCTGGCCCCATCATCCTGTCCCTTGCTGAGTGTCCTGCAGTACCTCACCTCACTCTCCGAGCAAGGGCTCAAGATTACTTCCATCCGAGTCCACTTATCCGCCATTGCGGCCTTCCTCGACCACTTGGGTGACGTGACTTTCTCCTCCTCACCCCTAGTGACAAGTTTTATGAAAGGGCTTCACAACTTGCGACCTCTAATAAGAACCCCCGCCCCAGCTTGGGATCTGAACATTGTCCTGCAACAGCTGACTCAACATCCTTTCGAGCCTATGCTCTCAGCTTCAATGAAACATTTGACATGGAAGACGCTCTTCTTGATAGCCATTACATCTGCGTGCAGGATCAGTGACCTGCAGGCCCTGGTGGCACATCCCCCATACACGCAGCTCCTTCAAGACAGAACCACCCTGCGGACTCACCCCAAATTCATCCCCAAGGTTGCTTCTGAGTTCCACTTGAACCAAGCCATCGAGCTGCCCACGTTCTACCCAGAGCCACACTGCCCTAAGGAGCAGAGGCTCCACACTCTGGACTGCACCAGAGCCCTCCGGATCTACATTCTAAAGGCAAGCCCACTCCGGAAGGGCTCTCAACTGTTTGTGTCTTACGATCCCAACAGACCAGGACGCCCAGTCACGAAGCGTACCATGGCCCTATGGATCTTGGACTGCATCAGTTTCTGCCACAACCAAGCAGGCGCTCAAACTGCACCCAACATGGGCCCACACCAACTCCAGGCGCTGGCAGCTACCATCGCGAACCTGCACTCGATTCCCCTGACGGACATCTGCAAAGCAGTCACGTGGTCTTCAGTCCATATGTTCCAAAAACACTACTTCTTGGACTTGGACACACAAGCACGCTGCGCATTCGGACAGGCGATCCTCTCCACAGCCACCAGAGGCCCGACAGAGGTCAGTGGCTGACCTGCTGACTTAAACCTGTATAGTCTTATTTAGCAATCCAGCCATGTTGGTCGTGCTGTTCGGCCATGTTGGCCACTCAGTTAATGTTCTAGCGAATACGGCCATGTTGGCCTCACTATTCGGCCATGTTGGCCACCCAGTTCTAACATGCAATAAACACGTTGACAACTCTAGTCTCGGCCTCCCTTCTCCACTGCTACATATTGTGCCATCGCGCAGCTAGGGAGGCACCAGGTGTGGCTGATGAATCCTGCTTGTCCAAGGAGAAAACTGAGTTACTTACCTGTAACGGGAGTTCTCCGTGGACAGCAGGATAAGTCAGCCATACAATCCCGCCCACCTCCCCGGGCCAAGGTCGACCTTGGCATGCCCCTAGCCAGGAGCACAAACAAACAGACGCAGCTAGGGACTCCCTGGCTGGCTAGGGGCGGGCTAGTGGGTTGGGCATCTGGCTCATGCTCAGAAGGCTCTGAGCTCTAGAGAGCACTTCCGGGTACAGCGCCATCAGAGGACGTCACCAGGTGTGGCTGATTTATCCTGCTGTCCACAGAGAACTCCCGTTACAGGTAAGTAACGCCGTTGTATTTCCCCACTGTATTTGTACATTTGCCACTTGTTTTTCATTGTTTTCTGATCTAATTCTTCGAAGAATTTTCTCTTGTTTTGCAAATTCTGTTGCTTCTTTTCCTGTGTGTGCTTGTGGATTCTCACTCATTCCCTCTAGTCGTCGGAATGCTTGTCCAAGTTTGACGATGGAGACAGATTCTGGATGTTTACCTTCATATTTCAACCCACTCCACAGAAAAACAAAGCGCTCTGTTGTTACAAAGTAGTAAAAAAATATATATATATCCTATTTTCATTCACCAAAGTTTCTTACATTAAGGATATCACCCATTTTTTTTGAAAATTTTAGATAGCTATTCTCAGTGGGCAGGAGTACCAGATGTATTGTTAGTTACACTAGACGTCACTTCTCTATACACAAGCATTCCACTATCAGCAGCTTATGAGGTAGTGGATTTATACCTGCGTCGTCGGGGTGATCTGTCTGACAATGTGGTCATGTTTCTCCTACAGCTAGTCCGCCTGGCAATTTTTCAGAATTATTTTCTGTTTGAGGTGGTTTTGTACCACCAAATCTCTGGGGTGGCCATGAGGGGGCTACTTTTGCCCCCTCTATTGCTAACCTGTTTATGAGTCTTTATGAAGACAAATGGTTACGTTCATCTCCTTATGCATCCCATTTGAAGTTATGGTGTAGATACATTGATGATGTGTTTTTGATTTGGCATGGCACGGCTGATATTCTAGAAGATTTTTTTAAATGGCTTAATAGCTGTGATTCCAACATTCAATTCACCTGTGTTTACAATGCTAAAGAAATAGTGTTTTTGGATCTAGTTGTGCACAGAGGGGTGAATGGTTGGGCTACTTCAGTACATTGTAAAATTACAGACAGAAATACTTTTCTTCACTATATTGCCCACCTGGTGCGGCTCAGAGATGGTTTGCTGTTTTCTCAATTTATCAGGTATCGCAGAAATTGCTCAGATGATCTGGAATTTAAAAGACAATCTAGGACTTCCGGTAGCATGGTGAGCTGAGCGGGTCGCAGCCCTCTTAGCTCCGAGGCTCTTCTCCTCTCTCACCCCCTTGATTTAGCGTGACAGCCCCGAATTTACTTGAAACAGCGTGGGGGTGTCTGCCTGCACGAGATTGTGCGCCGCTAGCTGTAAAGCCCGGGGAGTGCTGTGTATGGCGACAAGATCCTCCCGCCGAGAGAAACCACGTGGCGGTGCCGGTAAAATGGCGGAGGGGGCCCAGGAAGGTCCGATGACCGAGACAACGCTGATGGTGGAGGAAGTCTCAAAGGCGGTGGTGGTCGCACTGGAGGGGCGTCTAGGAGGGCTGGCGACACAAATCGCGGCTGTGGCACAAGCGGTGGCGGAATTCGCCGGCCGCGTGGAGCGGGCGGAGACCCGAATCGGTGCCCTGGAGGACCTGCAGGTGCGGGACGAAAACCGGCTCAAGCGGCTGGAGGATACTCTGGCCCAGCAGCGAGATAAACTTGAAGATCTTGAAAATCGCAGCCAGCGCAACAACTTACGATTTATTGGCATCGCAGAGACGGTGCCGGAGAAGGACCTGCGCTGTTTCCTTGAGAAATGGATCCCGGAGCACCTGCCTTTGGAGGGAGATCTGGGGCCCATTGTGCTGGAGCGTGCGCACCGGTTGGGGTCCCTCCGGGCCGGAGATAGCAGGCCACGTGCTGTTATTGCCAGGTTTTTAAATGCAGCACAAAAAGAAGGGGTGCTCCGTGCTTCCCGCCTCTACAGAAGATCGGGGCCCGCGGCACACAAGGTGCTTATCTTTCAGGACTACTCCGCTGGCGTTGCACAACGTCGGAAGGCTTTCAGGGATGCTTGTGGCAGGTTGGTGGAACGGGGCATACGCTTCACCTTGGCTTACCCAGCCACTCTGCGAGTGGACTCTGATAACGGCCGCCGGGTCTTCTCTTCACCACAGGACGCCCTAGACTTCTGCAATGGCCTGGGATGAGGAGTCAGGCTCAGTCCAACTGGGAGTGCTCAGCTTTGTTGGGGGCTTTGGCCCTCTGGGGCCTGGCGTGGACCGGGTCCCCCTCGTTTTCCTTGGGACTTGAGCCTGCCCGGCGGAGGTCCTCTCTCCTGGCTCTTCTCTGGCTCTGTTTTGGACCGGCCCTAGGGCCTTTGGGTTAACCTCGGTATGTTGGGTATAAGGCTTCATGTGTTAAGGCCTTGGGTATCCCTCCTGCTCTCCTTTCTGTTGTTGTTGAGGAGCTACGTGGGAGCCCGGCACACAAGGATTTTTAGTAGTGCCTCATTTAATTATCGTGTCTATACATTTGCTCTCAGCTCTCTAATTGTTTTTTCTTCTTTGTAATATTACAGGGGGGGGGGTTTTGTTTCTTTTGTTTTGTTTTGTTTATTTACTACACCATGGTGGTCGGCTGTTGAGGCGAAGCAGCCATCACGACTTCAGGTTTGCTGAAGCCTTTGCTTTAGAAGGGGGAGCTGTGTGTAATGTAATGTGTTTTTTTTCTTTTTCTTTGTCCCTTCCCTGTTTTTCTTTTTTCTCTTGTCTTCTTCATAGGCTGAGGATAAGCCGCAGGATCTTGTTTTCATCAATTCCTAATATCCATTTTTCTCTCTAATTATATTTATTTCTATCTTTATTCTCTATATTGTTCATATGCACTGTTATATAATGTACTGTATCTTTAATGGTTTTGCATTGCAGGGTTTGGTTCCACAGTTTACATGGGCCAGCCAGGGGTCTGGTGCCTGGGCCGGGCCCCAGGGGGGCTTCCATCTATTTGTCTCTCCCTGGGCGAGGTTTTCACTGTTTAGCAGGAGGGCAGGCGGCGTCATAGGTGGGTATGGCCTTAGATGCCTGAGTGTGCGTGTGAGGATGTGGGGCGTGTTTCTGAGGGGGTTAGTAGGGTTGGTTGGCTTGGGGTATGGTTGATTGTTTGTCTGCTGGATGGGGGGGGAGGGGGGCCTTGCATGCAATGGAAGTCCTGGTGGAGCCAGTGGGGTTTGACTGGCAGTGGGAAGTGGAGGTGGGCGAGGGGGGAAGGGGGGAGGATGAGGTGGGGAGGGGATGGGAGGGGTGGGGGGGTATGAGGCAGAGGTTCACTTCGAAGGGGGATAGGGATGCTGGACGTCGAGTTGGTTCAGGCATATGTGTGTGGCTGGACTGGTATGTTGGTGGGTGGAGTATGTTTGTGTGCTGGATGATACGTTGGTGGTTGCGGTCATTCTGGACGGGGTGGATGTGGACGGAGGGGGGGACCCTAGGCTGGGGGGGTTTCCACTTCATAGACGGGAAGGTTTTTTTTTCCTGGAAGCCCACTTGGAGTATAGACGCTGGATAGTGCTGTTCGAATCGCGACTTGGAATGTGTGTGGGCTCGGCTCTCCCATTAAGCGCTATAAGGTGCTGCAATATCTGCAGCGTCACCGTCTTAATGTGATTTTGCTACAAGAAACGCATCAATCAGCGGCGGAGCATGCGAAATTATGCCGTGGACCTATCTCTCATGTATATGGGGCCCCTGCTTTAGGTAAGAAGAGAGGAGTGGCTATTTTGTTTACCAAATCCGTTACATGGGTCGAGGAGCGTGTTGCCACGGACCCGGAAGGCCGTTATGTCTGTGTTTGGGGGACCCTTAATGGGGCGAAGGTGGCTATCTGCTCGGTGTATGGGCCTAATGGCTACGAGGCTGGTTTTTACCGGGATCTGGCCCGTATCCTGGAGGATACTGGGGGATATCAGCTTGTGCTGGGCGGGGACTTCAATGAAGTGTTAGCTGTTGCTCTCGATCGTTCTGGCAGAGGGGGGGGCGGGAGTTCGAGAGCTCGTAAGCGTCTGTTGGGGCTTTGCGAGGCGTACCGCTTGTTGGATGTTTGGCGGGTTTTACACCCAGGGGAACGCGAGTATACACATCTGTCCCGGGCCCATGGGACGTGGTCCCGTATTGATTACTTTTTACTCTCGGAGGCCATGTTCGGGCGGGTGGTGACATCAGCGATTGAGTCTTCAACTGTTTCTGACCACGCGCTGGTTGTGCTGGAGCTTCGAAATCCTGGCCCCGTTGGTACCCGGCTTTGGAGATATCCATTGGACCTTGGTGGGGATGCTCAGTTTGCGGACCACATACGGGCATGTTGGAAGGAATATGTGGCCTTTAACGATACGCCGGAGACTTCCCCTGCTCTTCTTTGGGAGGCAGGGAAGGCGGTTATGCGTGGGGAAATTATTAGTTACTACGGTCAGAAACGCAAGCGCTTAAACCAGCAGATTTTGCTCCTGGAAAAAGACCTGACTAGAGCTCGGCAGCGGGTAGCTGCGGATAAATCTGCTGTGAATCAACGAGTGGCACGGGATCTTCAGATGGAATTAGAAACGCTGCTTCACCGTCGCGCACAGAAATCCTTGCTATATTATCGGTTTCAGCTTTACCGTTACGGCAATAAGGCCAGTAAGTTGATGTCTGCCTTGGTGCGTCCTGGTGCGGGAGCTCGACATATTGGGGCCATAAAACGCCCTGATGGGGCCATCCAGCGGGACAAGACGGCGATTGAGGCTGTTTTCACTGATTTCTATCGTCACTTATACGCGAGTGAAGGGGACCGGGAGGTGGAGGGTTGGGAGTTTTTGGCTGGGTGTGTCCTGCCGCGGCTTACCGAGGAACAACTGCTGCTTCTTGATCGGCCAATTACGGGGAGGGAGGTTCAGGATGGTATTACGCAATTGAAGAATGGCAAGGCGCCGGGGGCCGACGGTTTTCGGGGGGAATTCTATAAGCTTATGGGGGCAGCCTTGGTGGTCCCTTTGGTGGGCTATTATGAGGATCTGGTGCAGAGAGGGCGATTTCCGTTTGAGGCGAATAAAGCCATCGTTACTGTTTTGCCGAAGCCTGGGCGGGACCCCCTTCTTCCAGGCTCTTACCGCCCGATTTCACTTCTTAATGTTGACATTAAGCTGTTCGCCAAGATTATGGCGGATAGGCTGGCCCCTCTGTTGCCCATGTTAATACACCCTAATCAGGTGGGGTTTGTCAGAGGCCGCCAGGTGTCCCATAATTTACAGCGGATCCTGCTTTCCTTATGTGCTGAACAAGTCAGGACTCAAGGGTCTCTTCTTATCAGCTTCGACGCCGAAAAGGCGTTTGATAGGGTGCAGTGGAGCTTTATGTACCAAGTTCTTGAGGTGATGGGGTTTGAGGGTTTCTTTGTCGACGCCATTAGGCTGCTGTATGCTACGCCAATTGGGGCCCTCTTGGTGAATGGTGCTGTGACGGCGGATTTCGCAATTCAGAAGGGGACCCGGCAGGGGTGTCCGTTGTCCCCGCTTCTCTTTGTTCTTACCTTGGAGCCTCTTTTACATAAGATCCGCGTGGCTACGCAATTCAGAGGGATCCCCTTGGGCCGGGAGGAATTTCGCGTGGCAGCGTTCGCGGACGATCTGCTTGTGCATTTGGGTGACCCGCATGTTGGGCTCCCTCATCTCCTACAGTTAATTAAGGACTATGGGCAGGTGTCGGGCTTTAAACTTAATTTGGATAAATCAGAAGCGTTGCACTTAGGAGCCGCAGTGGGACGACCATGGCCGGGCGATTTCCCTCTGCGTTGGGCGGCTGGGTATTTTAAGTATTTGGGGGTATATTTGCCGGCGGACCTCGGGGACCTTTACAGTCTGAATGTTGACAGGGCGCTTACTTCTATCTCGTCTGCGGTGGACAAATGGCGAGACCTACCGTTGTCGCTGGGTGGGCGGGTAGCCTTGTGTAAGATGGCTCTCTTTCCCAAGCTTCTTTACGTGCTTCAGACGCTTCCGTTGTTTCTTAAACGATTTGACCTCCGGCGGTTCGATCGGATTTTTAATCGGCTACTTTGGCGGGGGAGGAGACCTCGGGTGCGTTTGAGCGTACTCAGTCAGCCTCGGGAGTTCGGAGGTTTGGGCTTCCCAAATATACGACAATACAATATTGCCTGCTTGTTGAGGTTTGTACGTGACTGGCTTTGGGACTCTGAGGATTATGCGCCGACGGCGACACTTGCGGGTGTGGTCTCTCCACTGCACTTGCGTTACCTTCTCCATGCTTCCAGGGTCCGGGGCTTGGGGGGGCTTCCTCTTCTTCGGCGTACTCTTCTTGATCCGGTCCGATTGGCGTGGCGCCAATTTTGTGCGGGGCGCCGCTTGCCGGCCACACATACTCCATACCTTCCTATTTGTGGTAATGAAGATTTTGTACCGGGTATGGGGAATTCGCCTTTTATTGCCTGGAGCCGCATGGGGATCGTTAATTTGGAGCATGTGCTGACCCCCGAGGGGGAGATGGTTGACTTTCCCACGTTATGTCGGCAGTATCCCCTCGTCCCCAATGATGTTTTCCGCTATGCCCAGCTGCGCAGCTATGTCCGCACGATTCCTCAGGCATCTCGGAAGGGGGAGGTGAGTACGGCGGTGGAACTGGCGTTGTTGGGGGGTGAGGGGGGCATGAGGGTGTCTTGGCTATATAAGATGCTCTGGGAGGGGGTTTCACCCCTAGACCTGGCGCACTTGGCGTCCGCATGGACCCTTGACCTGGCGGAGGAGGTGTGTGCCGATGAGCTTCTTAGGGGGTTGGCCAATATTGTCTCATTGAGTGTTTTGGTCTCTCATCGTGACACCCAATATCGGCTTTTGCGTCGGCTTTACTTTGCCCCTCTCAGGGCCTGGCGGGCGGGGGTGGGCGCTGCTCATAGTTGCCCTAGATGTATGGAACCCAGGGCCACGCTGGGGCATATGTTTTGGCGTTGCCGGGTTGTTCAGGTATTCTGGGAGAGGGTGCGTTCTTATTTGTCCACCTGTCTCCGGCAGAGTGTGTTGTGGAATGCTAAGAATGTGGTGCTAGATGTTTGGGACACAGTGTGGTTGGAGGAGTTGGGAGAAGTACGCTTGCGATGGTTGCGCCTGGTGTTGGTGTCCGCCCGAGTGACTGTGTTGCAGCAGTGGCTTGCTGCTATAGGCCCTCAATATGGCCTCTGGCGTATTCATCTCCACCAACTTCTGCTCATGGAACACCTTTGGGCCCGGGGGACTGAGCAGCGGTGGCGGCGGTTCCTGGAGGGATGGGGGCCCCACTTGCATTTGATGCCTTGGCGAGTACGTAGTAGAATCATGCGGAGGCCATGAGGGTCCTGTAGAGGAGGGGGTCGCATATCCTGTTCCTTGCAAGATTTGACAGTCTGGCCGCTAGTTTTTAAGGGTTAGCCCAACTCTCTGTTACCCAAAATAAGCTGGGGGGGTGGGGGGGGAGAGGGGTGGAAGGTAGGTAGGGGAAGTGGGGGGGGAGGGGTGGGGGAGGATGGTAGGTAGGGGGGCGGGATACGGGTGGGTGGGGGGAGAGCCGTGGCCTGTATGTGTGACTGGGCCTCTGCTGGCGGGTTTGGGAGAAGAGTTCACCCCAAGCCTGGTTGTCCTCCTGTGGGGCCGTATTATCCTTTTTTCTTGCCTACTTTTGCGTTCTTTCCTGGGGGGACGCTGCGGAGGCCGTTAGGTTTCTTTATCATTGCCTAACTCTTCCCCTGTCGATATCTGTCTGTACGGGTATATGTGCTTTTATACCCATGTCTGTCCGGGAGGGTGGGGGAAGCGGGGGACTTCTTTCTGGGGGGGTCCTACCGCAGCCTTGGACGTCGTTTGTAGTCTGCCACTCTTGGGGACTTGTATTTCTTGTGTACTTTGGAATGCACTGTTTGGCTATGTGGTGGGCTTTGTGTTTACCCACCCCCCTGTGTTGATTTTGTTTCTGTATATGCTATGGAGAGGTTGTGTTTGTTTCTTTCTAATAAAAAACAGATTCATCTAAAAGACAATCTAAGGTTTTGATAGCAAATTTTGTTGATAGGTGTTATCCAATGTGAGTTGTAAAGCAGGCTTATCGCAGGGCATTATATAGTAATAGAACATTGCTTCTGAATCCTCATGCTAGAACATATCAGAATGAAGATAAAGATCATGTGAATTCAAATAACAAAATATTCCCCTTTTAGTCCTCATACAACGGATTGTTAAGAAGCATGGTTGTGTGTTACGTACCATTCCTGGCTTGGAAGGGAAGACAATTAGATGTGTTTGGCAGCACCACAGGAATCTGCAAGAAAAGCTTAGTCCCTCGGTATTACGTTCATTATCGGGTATGCCTGAGGTTTCTAGGGGACATAGGATATGTGGTGATTGTTCGATTTGTTCAATTTCTTGTAATATGACACAATTGGAGTACCGTGGCAAAAGAGTAGTTACTCACCTGTAACAGGTGTTCTCCAGGAGCAGCAGGAATCAGTCCTCACTTATGGGTGACATCGGCGCCGATGGAGCAATTTCCCCAGCTTTCGAAGAAAGCCTTTGGGATTGCAGCGCGCATGCGCGGTCCTCTTCCCGCCCAAGGATGCCATCTTGCTCAGTCGAATGACATAGCGGAAGACAGCAACCATAAGAATGACTGCAACTCCAGGGGAGGAGGGAGGGTAGTGAGGACTGATTCCTGCTGCTCCTGGAGAACACCTGTTACAGGTGAGTAACTACTCTTTCTCCAGGACCAAGCAGGAAGTCAGTCCTCACTTATGGGACTCCCTAGCTTAAGGCTACCAGACACCTCAAGCTGGAAAGAGAGCTCCCTCCAGCTCAACCGCACAGAAGGAAGGAATCTTCTCTGAATACGAATCCGGCCGGTAGCCAACATCGGGGCCGGCGGGTAGGAGTTGCCTAAACCTCAAAGAGATTGTGGAGGACTGCCTGTCCGAAAGCACTATCCCTGCGGGACTCCCTCTCTAGGCAGTAATGAGCCGCGAATGTCTGGCTAGAAGACCAAGGCCCGGCAGATGTCTGCCAACGGAACCGAGCGGAGGTGTGCGACAGATGCCGCCTTCGCCCGGACACGGTGCGCCGTGACTCGACTCTCCAAAGAGAGGCCGGCTGCCCCATACGCCCAGGCGATGCAGTCAGCTACCCAGATGGACAGCATACGCTTCGACACAGATAACCCCAACCAATTGGGGTCAAAGGAAACGAAAAGCTAGGCAGCTTTCCTATGCTCACGCGTACTGTCAAGGTAGAAGGACAAGGCTCTTCGACAGTCCAGGGTATGCAGAACAGTCTCAGCTCTGCTGGTATGTGGGGCCTGGGAAAGAAGGTCGGAAGAACCACCTCTTGATTGATGTGGAAAGAGGAAACCACCTTAGGAAGAAACTTAGGGTGAGTCCGTAAGACAACCCTATTCCTGTAGAACCTAGTGTAAGGGGGCTCCGACACTAGGGCCTGTAGTTCACTAACGCGCCTAGCGGAGGTGAGGGCTACCAAGAAGAGAGCCTTCCATGAGAGGAAGCGGAGGGGGCAGGTAGCCATGGGTTCGAAAGGCGGGCAAGTAAGCCTTTGTAAAACCACATTGAGGTCCCAGTCAGGAGCCGGAGGGCGCAACGGGGGCTTAAGCAGAAGCAGGCCCCTGAGGAAACGCGCCACCAAGGGATGCGAGGAAAGGGGCTGGCCCTCCACCGGCGAATGATGCGCAGAGAGAGCACTGAGGTGGACTCTGACAGAGTCCACCTCAGCTTTTAAACTAGAAAATAGGGGAAAGCCGACAGTCACCCAGGAGCGCATGGTTCGGACAAAGGTATCCTTGAAGGATACTGCCAAAAGCAGTGAGGTTCCAAAAGGGAGTATAGTAGCCCAAATGCCCTTGAGTAAGGAGCAGACAGAGCATAAGGATTCCCAATTACCCATGCCTATTAGCCAGATTAATATTAATAAAATAGTCTCTAAAATGCTTGTATGCCAATGCTAGAAGTCTAAACAATAAGATGGGAGAATTAGAATATATAGCACTAAATGAGAGGTTAGATATGATTGCACTCTCAGAGACATGGTGGAAGGAGGATAACCAGTGGGACACTGTGATACCTGGATACAAACTATATCGTAATGATAGAGCTGAACAAATTGGTGGAGGGGTTGCGCTCTATGTTAGAGAGGGCATTGAGTCAGAAAGGATTAAAGTTTTGCAGGGAACAAAATTTGCTGTAGAATCTCTATGGATTGAAATTCCATTTATGAAGGGAAGGTGATGGCAGTGGGAGTATACTATCGACCACCTGGCCAGAATGAACAAATGGATGATGAAATGCTCAAAGAAATCAAGGAAGCTAACAAAAGCCACAACAGAGTAGTAATAATGGGTGATTTCAATTACCCCGGTATCGACTGGGACAGTGTCACAGCAGGACAAGCTAAAGAGATAAAGTTTCTAGATGAAATAAATGACTGCTTCTTGGAGCAGCTGATTCATGAACCGACCAGAGGGGAAGCCATACTGGACCTAGTCCTTAGTGGAACGCCAGATCTGGTGCAAGAAATAAGGGTGTTGGGACCACTTGGCAATAGTGATCATAGTATGATCATGTTTGATTTAATCAGTGGAGGACAGATAGTAAAGGAATCCACAGTACTACCTTTTAACTTTCAAAAGGGAGACTATGATAGAATGAGGAATATAGTTCGGAAAAAACTAAAAGGAGCGGTTCCAAAGGTTAAAGACTTACAGCAAGCTTGGGTGTTATTTAAAAATACTATCCTCGAAGCCCAGACCAGCTGTATTCCACGCATTAAGAAAAGTGGAAGAAAGTCCAAAAAACTGCCAGCATGGTTTAAAGGTGAGGTCAGAGAGGCTGTTGCTGCCAAAAGAGCAACCTTCAGGAAATGGAAAAAAGAGCCAAATGATGAAAACTGGAAACAGCACAAGCACTGGCAAGTTTAAATGCAAAGCATTGATAAGGCAGGCAAAGCGGGAATTTGAGAAGAAACTTGCTACGGAAGTAAAAACACGAATAAAGACTTTTTCAAGTACATTCGTAGCAAAAGGCCTGTGAGAGAGTCAATTGGACCATTAGATGATAGAGGGGTAAAAGGGGCAGTAAGAGGAGACAAGGCTATAGCAGAGAGACTGAATGAATTCTTTGCTTCGGTCTTTACTGAGGAAGATGTAGGGATGTTACCCAAGACTGAAGTGGTATTTAAAGGTGATACTGCAGAGGAATTGAGAGAAATATCGCTACACCGGGAAGATATATTACAACTATTTGATAAACTGAATAGTAGCAAATCACCTGGACCGGATGGTATACATCCCAGAGTGTTGAAAGAACTGAAATATGAGATTGCAGACCTGTTATTGGTAATCTGTGAACTTTCATTAAAATCATCTGTAATACCTGAAGATTGGAGGGTCGCCAACGTAACACCAATTTTTAAAAAGGGTTCCAGGGGTGACCCGGGAAATTACAGACCGGTGAGCCTGACGTCAGTACCAGGGAAAATGGTAGAAACCATCATAAAGAACAAAATTACACAGCATGTAGATAGTCATGGCCTAATGGGAGACAGCCAACATGGCTTTAGACAAGGAAGATCTTGTCTTACTAATCTGATCTGTTTTTTTGAAGGTGTGCATAAACAGGTAGACAAAGGTGAGTCGGTTGATATAGTGTATCTGGACTTTCAGAAAGCTTTTGACAAGGTCCCCCATCAGAGACTTTTGGCGAAGCTAAAAAGTCATGGGATAGGAGGCAGTGTACTATTGTGGATCGGGAACTGGTTAAAAGATGGAAAGCAGAGGGTAGGGCTAAATGGCCAATATTCCCAATGGAAAAAGGTGAATAGTGGAGTACCCCAGGGATCTGTACTGGGTCAGCTACTTTTTGACATATTCATAAATGATCTGGAAAAGGGAATAACTAGTGAGGTTATCAAATTTGCAGATGACACAAAACTGTTTAAAGTTGTTAAAACCCAAGAGGATTGTGGAAAACTGCAGGAGGATCTGGATAAATTGGAAGACTGGGCATCCAAATGGCAGATGAAATTTAATGTGGACAAGTGCAAAGTTATGCACCTAGGAAAGAACAACCCACACTATAGTTACACGATGCAAGGCTCCACATTAGAAACCACCACCCAGGAAAAAGATTTAGGAGTCATCGTGGATAACATGTTAAAACCCTCCGCCCAGTGTGCAGCGGCGGCCAAGAAAGCAAATAGAATGCTAGGTATCATAAGGAAAGGGATGGAGAATATTATAATGCCTCTGTATCGCTCCATGGTACGACCGCACCTTGAATATTGTGTGCAATTCTGGTCACCGTATCTTAAAAAGGACATAGAGTTATTAGAAAAAGTACAGAGAAGAGCCACCAAATTGGTGAAGGGGATGGAAGGCTACTCCTATGAAGAGAGGCTAAAAAGGTTAGGGCTCTTTAACCTAGAAAAGAGACGGCTGAGGGGAGATATGATAGAGGTGTATAAATTAATGAATGGAGTGGAATGGATAAACGTGGATCAATTGTTTACGCTATCAGAATATAGAAGGACTAGGGGACATGTAATGAAGCTACAGGGTAAACTATTTAAGACAAATAGGAGAAAATATTTCTTCACTCAACGTGTAATCAAACTCTGGAATCTGTTACCGGAGGATGTAGTAAGGGCTGTTAGTATAGCTGGGTTTAAAAAAGGTTTGGACAAGTTCCTGGAGGAAAGGTCCATAAACCACTATTAAAAAGGGACCCAGGATATCAATGCTTGGCCTAGTACAAGCACTGCAGAACCTGTGTCTTTTGGGGAAACTGCTAGGTACGTATGACCTAGATTGGCCACTGTTGGAAACAAGATACTGGGCTTGATGGACCTCGGTCTGACCCAGTATGGCATTTCTTATGTTCTTATGTTCTTATGAGTTGGACTTGAGGCCTAGATCTCCATTTTCTGCTGTCCTCTGTCTCTCTCTCTCTCTTCCTTAAGTAATTTGTAACTTTCTTTTTCTGTTTCGACTTGATGTTTTTTATTAATATTGTAAACCGCCCCGATGTAACAGGGGGCGGTATATCAAATGTTTTATAAACAATAAACAATATAAACAATAAGTATTGCAGTACCACCGACACTAGGCAGGCGAAGGGGTCCTCAGAACGCTGAGAACACCAGGCGGAGAAGCGACGCCATTTGAGTGCGTAAGACTTCCGGGTAGAAGGTCGCCGAGATGCCAGGACGACAGCTTCCACCTCCGGGGGGGAGCGAGAGCGGGGCTAGGACTACCCTCTCAGCAGCCAGGCCATCAGGTGAAAGGCCCGGAGGTTGGGGTGCAGAAGAGTACCCTGATCTTGGGTCAGAAGATCGGGCTGAAACCCCAGAGGGAGAGGGGTGTCCACCGCTAACTGCAGGAGCAGAGGGAACCAGGGTTGCCTCGGCCATCGGGGCGCTATCAGGATCACGTAGGCCCCGTCCCGGGCAACCTTGAAGAGCGTCCGGAACACCAGCGGCGTGGGAGGAAAGGCATACAGTAGGCCTGTTGACCACGAAATGAGAAAAGCATCCGGGGCCACTCTGAGGGGATGCGGATGCCGAGAGCAGAACCGGGGAAGCTGCCGGTTCAAGGGACTGGCAAAGAGGTCCACGGTGGGGGTGCCCCAAAGGCGGAAGATTTGCTGGGCAACGCCGGGGTTCAACCTCCACTCGTGGGGCTGCAAGACCCGGCTCAGCCTGTCGGCCAGGCAATTCCCCTGCCCAGGCAGGTAAACAGCCTTGAGGAGGATGTTGTGGTCGACAGCCCAGGAGCAGTCGCCGGGCCTCCTGACAGAGCAGGAGGGAGCCCGTGCCCCCCTGTTTGTTCACGTAGAACATGGCCACCTGATTGTCCGTCTGCACCAGTACGGACTGGCGAGAGGTGAGATGAGAGAAGGTCCACAGAGCTAGGCGGATCGCCCGCAGCTCCAGGAAGTTGATTTGTTGAGCCGCCTCCCAAGGAGTCCAAAGGCCTTGAGTGCGCGCTCCCTGGCAATGCGCTCCCCATCCCAAGAGGGAGGCATCGGTCGTCAGCACCCGGGAGGGTGCGGGAGACTGAAGGGCATACCCCGTACCAGGTTGGGCAGGTGGAGCCACCACTGCAGAGAGGAGACCAGGCGGTCGGAGATCTGTAGAAGGTCCGCCAGACCTCCTGTGGCCTGATGCCATTGAGTGCGGAGACACCACTGGACAGGCCTCATATGCAGTCGGGCGTTCGGCGTGACATGGACCGTGGAGGCCATATGACCGAGCAGCTGCAGGAACCTCCGGGCCGGAACCGGAGATGCACTGTGGAACCTGCCGGCCAAAGCCATGAGCCTGTCGGCTCGCTCTCGAGGCAAGAAGGCACGAGCTCGCAGAGTGTCGAGCCGAGCTCCTATGAACTCGAGATCCTGAGAGGGGTGCAACGTGGACTTCCCGACGTTTATGACGAAGCCCAAGTGCTGAAGCAGAGCCACCGTACGCTGCGTGGCCTGCGCGACCTCTGGGGCCGACTGCACCCGTACGAGCCAGTCGTCCAGGTAAGGAAAAACGAACAGGCCCTGAAGCCTCAGGAAGGCCGCGACCACCGCCAGGCATTTTGTGAACACCCTGGGGGCGGAGCACAAGTCGAAAGGCAGCACGCGGTACTGATAGTGTTTCCCGGCCACTACAAATCTGAGATATTGTCGGTGGTCCGGATGAATCAGGATGTGAGTATAGGCATCCTTTAGATCCAAGGAGCATAGCCAATCTCCCTGCTGGAGGTAGGGCAGCAAGATTCCAAGGGTAAGCATCCTGAACTTTTCCCGCTGCAGGAACATGTTGAGGTTGCGCAAGTCCAGAATGGGTCTGAGGCCTCCCGTCCTCTTTGGGACCAGGAAGTATCTGGAGTAGAACCCCTGACCCCACTGAGGTTGGGGCACTGGCTCCACAGCCTGCTCCTCCAGTAGACCCTGCAGCTCCTGAAGGAGTAAGTCTCTGTGCAGAGGGGGCCTCGTAGGCTCTCCCGGAAAGTAGGGGGGAGGCACCTGGTGAAAATGCAAGAGGTAGCCCCTTTGAACCACCTGCAGCACCCAGGAATCGGATGTTATGGCTGGCCACCTGTGAGCGAAGTGGATCAGCCTGCCCACCGTGCTGAGCGACGGGCACGGAGGGGGAGAGGCTATGCTGGCATAGTCAAAAAACCCCACCCTGCGTGGCAGGGGGCTGTGCAGCGGGCTTGGGGCCCGCGGCCTGCGGGGGCCATTCCCCTGACTCTTAGTCTATGGGCACTGAGTGGAAGCCGCCGGTACTTGGTATTGAAGGTGGGATTGCTTATAGGCAAGCACCTTCCTCGGGTAAAAAGGCTTCTTCCCCGGACCCTTCCTCTTCTGCGTGGGAGCGGAGGTCTTTCGGGACAGTCGAGTCAGAGTGAGAGTCTCGGACTCGAGTTCCGCAGCCTTATCGGACATGGGCTTGCCGAAAAGGTTGTCACCTCGGCAGGGGACATCGACTAACTTGTCCTGTACCCACGGCTCGAGGTCGGATGACTGGAGCCAGGCCTGTCGGCAGGCACCGATGCCGGCTCCGGCTACTCGGGCCGACGCCTCAAAGCCGTCGTAGGCCGCCCGAGAAAGGAACTTCGAGCACTCTTGAATGCTATCGGACAAGGCCAGGAACCTCTGCAAAGGTTCGTCGGAGAGACCAGCCGAGAACCCGGCGAGCTCCTTCGCCATGTCTCGGAGGAACATGCCCATATACAGCTGGTATGTCTGGACCCTGCAGGCAAGCATGGAACCCTGGAAGCACTTCCTACCGAGGGCATCCAGGTTACGGGCCTCCTTACCCGGGGGCACCGAGGAGTGCATCTTTTGACTCTTAAGCCGATGCATTGCCGATTCCACAACCATGGAGTGGTGTGGCAGTTGCTCCTTCTGGAACCCGGGGCTCTTGCGGACTCGATAAATCGAATCGATCCGCTTGCTTAACACCGGTGTTGAGGCCGGGCTTTCCCACATGCGGAAGAGCATCGGAGGGACCGGCACGGTAAAGGCCTCCTTCGGGGGAGAGTCGTACTGGAGTGCCTCGAGCTCTTCCGCGCGAGGCTCCTCCTCTGGATCCGCAGGGAAAGCCAAAGCCTTGGCCATATCCCGCACAAAATCAGAGAAGCGCGTATCCTCCGGAGGGGATCGCCTTCGAGGCTCCGACTCGGGCGAGTCGGAGGGGACACACCGGGTCTGAAAAGAGCCGGGCGACTCGTCCCCTTCCGTGTCCCAGTCCGACGCCTCCTTGGAGGAATCAAGGGGCTCCCTGCGGGTGAGGGTTCGTCCCGACGCCGAAGACCTCGGTCCCGAACAGGAGGCCGAGGGAGACCTTGACCGAGGATCGACTCGAGGATCGACTCAGCCGCCGGGGTCGACGTCCCGGTGGTCTGGGCGGATGCACTGGCGATGCCGGTCATCCAAACCCGCTGCTGGTCCAAGAAGGCAGAGATACTGCGCTCCAAGGATGTCAATCTGAGGTCAAGCCCAGAAGACCCGGCAGCCACCGACTCGGGCCCCGACGGCATCGGGCCCGATGACGGTTCCGTAGGGGAGTCCAGGAGGACAATAGTACTCACGTGCGGCTCCACCTCGAGTCGAGGAAGTTTAGAAGGTCTCTCCGCCTCCGAGGACTCGGGGCGGCTGGCGGGGCTATGCGACCCGGCCCGCGAGGGACCAGGTGCGTCCTCCTCCGACGCCCGCGCGAGTTTCCTCTGCCGACGATGCTCCCGTCCAGGGGACCACTGCTCCAAGGAACTCCGACGGAGCTCGTGGCCGGAGTCACGAGACGTCGAAGCCTCCGACGAGGTCCGGGCCGGACCGGACTCGGGGTCAGAGAAGATTCTGTCCTTTTGCGATTGCCGACTCCTCAGCGACTTGGAGGACATCTTGCCACACGGACCACAGCTCCCAGAGTCATGGTTGGGTCCGAAGCAACGGAGGCAGAAATTATGCGTGTCTGTAAGAGACATTAATTTAGAACAATGATCACATTTTTTGAACCCACTGGTAGCCATAGGGGGAAAAAGGGCCCCCGCGAGGTCGAAACACCGGGCCGCCAGGGGTGGAAAATAAGTGGCGGGAACGCCAGTTAAAAACTGAAAACAAAAAAAGAAATGTGAACGGACTTGATAAGGAAAAAAATCGAGGCCGGGCAGGAAAAGGACACACGAAACGAGAAAACAACAAAGAATTAATCAACTTTTTCAGCGGTGGTAACAAACTACGTCTGTAGGGCTCCACGGAAAAAAGAAGACTGAGCAAGATGGCATCCTTGGGCGGGAAGAGGACCGCGCATGCGCGCTGCAATCCCAAAGGCTTTCTTCGAAAGCTGGGGAAATTGCTCCGCGAGGGCTCCGTCGGCGCCGACGTCACCCATAAGTGAGGACTGACTTCCTGCTTGGTCCTGGAGAAAATTTTAAATTGCGGAACCAGACTTCCTGCGAGTCATCACATGTAGTGTATGGGATTTTATGCCCGTGCAAGCTGCTTTATGTTGGCAAGACTATCAGGCAGTTTCGAAAACGGATGATTGAACATAAAAGTGGGTTAAACTGCCAAGTGAGGGAAGACCCATTAGTGCAACATTGTTTGGATTTGGGGCACATTTTTTCTGATTTAAGGTGCTTCTGCATAGATACAGTGACAGAGGGACGAGCGGGGAAGTCGAGGGAACAGTCTTTGTTTTTATGTGAGCAACGGTGGATTTTCTGTTTATGGACGGTGATCCCGGAGGGTTTAAATATGCAAATCGATTGGGGTGTATGTATTTAAATTAGCTCTTTCTGGGGAGGAACTTTCTAGTTCGGGAATTCCCTGATGTCATCAAGTGGGAGTATTTAGTAAACGTTTTTTTCCTGAGAGTCCACATGCGCGGCGTTCTAAGAATGAACCGGCTACATTGAAGAAAGGTTAAGTGATGAACTGTTCTGCGGCATGACGTTTGTTTAGGGTGAGTGTGACTTGAGATTATGATATTGATGATATTTTTATTGTTAAATGCGTACTGTGGAAGATAAAACAAACTATTACCAACTACATTATGTTTCTTTGTGACAGTTGGCAATATTCCCCTGAGGAAGCTTGTTTGCGAAACACTTGGAGAGCGCTAGATTGAGGTGTTGGGGTATTATACAGATCGCATCAAGTTCAAGATCATTTTTATGAAAGCTAAGTTGTACTGATGCGTTTTTTTACATATTGCTTCACTATTTATGAGGGAAGGTCGTTGATGCAATAGGGCAATGGTTTATAGATTTTCTATAAGCCTGTTGAATGCCCACTAGTTCTGAGACCTCCCATTTGTGTTTATTGGACTAATAAGAAACTTTGCTGAATGAAAATAAGATTTTTTACTACTTTGTAGCAACAGAGCACTTTGTTTTCTGTGGAGTGGGTTGACTTTTTATGACATTTTCCACTCTGAAACTTGAGCTGTATATTTTTGTACCTTCATATTTCAGCACTTTTTGTGTATTTAGAGCCAATGTTGCTGTTAGATAGGCCTGGGGGCCTATGATTGTAGGTGCAATCAATCTGTATGAGGCCTAGCTCTAGGAATGTACAGTCTTGGCAAACACTGAATCTTGTAAATTATCTCATGGGCTTGGAGGAGTTGTCTTGTTCGCACATCCAGTTTTTCAAGATCTTTAATAAGCTAGTCTACAATCCTAAAATTGTATGAGTACAGGAATTGCCAGCTGATTGATGGCTTGTATCTTATTTCGTGATATTAAGGCTGTCAACACTGTGTTTACTCAGCTAACTTTTTATATACCTTGTAAACAATCAAATTTAAATTTGAATATAAAAATATGGATTTATAGAAGAATTTACTGATCAATATTCTCTTTTGATGTGAAAGTACAGTTTTGATTAGATCAAGAGTTCTCCACTCAGTCCTCAGAACACATCTAGCCAGTCAGGTTTCAGAATAACCACAATGAATATGCATGAGAAAGATTTGCATACAATGGAGGCAGCACTTGCAGCTTTCTCTCATGCATATTGTCGGCCGGCGCCCCTACTGGCGTAGTAGAGTAAGGGCGTCTGCTGACATTTAATTTGTATCAGGGAGTATTTGAGCTGCAGGACCCAAAGGATTGTGGTCCTTGTAGTGTAGTGCTCCCTGAAATGAATAACTACGCCAAATGGAGGATAAATAAGGCTTTATTTCCCCGCTTAATGCTCTAGGTTCAAATGAGACAACAACTTAAAGTGGAGGTAAGGCTTTCCTCAAATAATAACAAAAGTTCCACCATGGACTAAACAGTTAAATATTGTCGGCTGTACAACTGACTGTTTAGCTGGGTTAAGGGATTTTCCAAACAATAGAAAAACAATTAGAACAGAATGGTTATCAGCTTCACCATTTGCAGACTCATTTCTTCAGTATACAATTATTATGGCAAGCAACTACCTCTTAAGCAAAGGTTACATTCCATAGGTTCTGTGTGAGGCATGGGAACACTGGAGCTGTAATCCAAGTCCATTGATTCTGGCTCACTATACTCTTCAATGTTTAGAGTATCCTCAGTGTTACTTAGTTCCTCACAGAAGTTCCTTGGCCTCTCATATAACTTCCCTAGAACCCTTTTGGAAAGTGGTTTTAAATAGTTAACTTTGCTTCTTCTCTGATGCTGAGGTTTATCTACCTGCATAAGATTGTCTTCATTGAAAGTCCCTTTTAGAATAAAAGGCTTTTCATACCTTATCTTCCGTGGAGTGCCACGCCTAGAATTCAGCTTACTCTGTAGCTTTTCCTGTTGATCCTCTGTCCTGTGCACTGCTCCACAATTAAGGCTGCTAGGAAAACCAGACGTGGATTTCCAGTCTTTACTTGGAGAACTTCTTTTAGGAGGCAGGCTACTTCTCTGTGCCTTATCCCAGGGCTGAGACTTGCCTATGTCTGTATCCGTTCTTCTCCTTCCTTCTCCTGTTACTATTCCTGGTACCCTCGCTGGTACCCTTCCGGTTGGTCTGTCGGCTACCCTCCTGGGTGCCTCTCTTTGCTGGACTCCTTGGTCTCTCTGCTGCACTCCTGTGCTGGTACCTGAGCTCTCTTCCCG
Source organism: Ichthyophis bannanicus (assembly GCA_033557465.1). NCBI lineage: Eukaryota > Metazoa > Chordata > Amphibia > Gymnophiona > Ichthyophiidae > Ichthyophis > Ichthyophis bannanicus. The sequence goes on from CM066032.1 coordinate 143,975,351, forward strand.
GTCTCTGTGCTGGACTCTTTGCTGCAGTCCTTGCTGCACACCTGGGTCTCTTGAGCCCCCTTTCTGGTCTCTGTACCGGTCTCTGTACTGGATCCCTTGGTCTCCTTCCGGTTCCCCGTACCACTCTCCTGTGCTGGTACCGGACGTCCCTTCCCGGTCTCCATACCACTCTCTCTCTCTGCTCATCTGATTTCCCTTATAAAGGGATTTCCAGCTTGCACGCTGTGAGTTTGAGGACAGGTGAAAACACTCATTAAGGTGCTCAGAGCTTGAGCATGTGGGTTCAGGCATTGTGTAACTGTTCATGCACCCTCTGGCTGAGCTACACTGGAACTGCGCTCTCTGGCTTTTCTGAGATTTATGCAAATCAGGAGTTTTTTTCAAGGCTGTTTCTTCCCTAGCTCCAGCCTCATGACAATATTCATTGTGGTTATCCTGAAAACCTGACTGGCTAGGTGTGTTCCAAGAACTTGACTGAGAACTCCTGGATTAGATGAATGGATAACACTTGAATTTTGAAAAGTTCCTTTGAAGCCCTTTTGCTTTGTCTCTACTGGAACTGGCAGCAATGCTATCATCTCACCAACCTCAATCTAGTCCTAATTTCTGGCAGCCATATCCTGATGCATTATGGCAGTATTTCCCAGACCTGTCTTGGGGGCTTCCTTAACCAATCAGGTTTTCAGGATATCCACAATGAATATGCATGAGAAAGCTTTGCATACAGTCGAGGTAGTGTATGCAAATCTCTTTCATGCATATTTATTGTTATCCTGAAAGCCAACTGGCTGGGGAGCCCCCAGAACAGGTTTGGGAACCACTGCACTATGGACAGAATCAGGGACCACAATTGCTGCATTGCATTGGAGATGTAAGTTGAAAACCAGGACTAGCCTAAAACGTTCCTACTGAAACTGAGTTAGTCAGCAGCTATACCTTGGCTTCAGTGTGAGTAGGGTCTTACTGAGCTAGAAATCCAAGAGTCAAAAATTATTATTCCATTGAACTAAAATGGAGATCTTTAATGGACAGAAATTTAGGAGCATGTTTTATGAAAAATGCAGTACTGCATCACGCAGTCAGTCGCAAAAATAGCATGAAGGCTGCGCAGGACCTGCGCTAAAAAAATGGAGGCATGCACGGCATGTCCCCATGCAGCTAGCATGTGACCAGCACCACCCCTGTCCTAAGCCATTTGCTGCAATTACTGCCACTCATTGAGCGCACCTGTGCTAATTGCGACTTTGATGGCGAGTGCGTGTTACTAATGCCTGCACTAACCATGATGCCCATACTCTGCCCCTAACCTGCCCAATTTCCGATTTTTAGCACAGCTGCATGCTTAGCTCATGCTAACCGTTACCATAGCAGACTTGGTGCACAATAAACTCCTTGGTGTGTTTTAGTAAACCGATTGTGCACCTGCTGGAAATGGATACTGGTGCAGTTAAAGGAAAGCAGATTCAGTGCTTTTGTCCCTTTATATCTACTGCCATTATAACGTATTATCATCATGATTATTTATCAGGATTTTTATACCACTTTATCATTTTAATCAAAGCAGTTTACATTGTAACTTAAACTTGGTAATGTATGGGGACATTGATAACTTGGATCTCTCCGAGTCAATGGAGGTTTAAGTGACTTGCCCAAGGCCACAGGAGCGCTGGTGGGAATCGAACCCTGGTCTCTTGGTTCCCAAGCCAGTGTTCTAACCACTAGACTACTCCTCCAGTTCCCCAGAAACTTCTCTAGATACTACAGGGTTTGAATAAATAAAAAGTCATTTCAGAAAAGAAATCTGTTCATTAAGACTGAAAAAGTACAAGTTTACAGTCCCTTAACATTCTTCCTTTTTCAATTTCCTGGAACAGCTCACATTTACTGAACATTTGCAGAGTTTGCAATTTAGTACACGTAGGACTGAGAATTGCGGTCTCCTCCTATCCCGTGGCTCTCATTTGTACTCTACAGAGGTACCTGATGCCTTGAGTCCTGATTTTTTTTAATTACATTATTTCTTCTTTTCTACTTCCTTGCTAGCTGAATTACATAGTACATTTTTTTATATATTAGGCAGTGGCAGAAGTTCAAATTAAAGATGCCCAAGCAACGGGTTCTAAAAAGGTCCCAAAAAGGTCCCCAAAGTAATAAGGCTTCATTAAAAAATAAAAATCTGGAAGAGGCCCCCTTTCTCCTTGGGTCCACTTGCACTTCAGGAGCTGTTTGGGCAGAATTTATGCCAGTGGTCTTAGGGATTAGTTGTCTCATGCTCCAGTCACAATTTATGCCTACTTGCCAGATAATTAAGGTGTAACATAGAAACATAGAAACATGATGACAGAAAAAGACCACAAGGCCCATCTAGTCTGTCCTTCCATAACAACAACTACAACAGTCCACTTTTTACCTTTAGAGATCCTCTGTGTTGGTCCCATGCTTTTTTGAATTCAGTTACTGTCCTCATCTCTACCACCTCCACTGGGAGACTATTCCACGGATCCACTACTCTTTCCGTAAAGAAATATTTCCGCATATCACTCCTGAATCTATCTCCCTTCACCCTCATCCCATGTCCCCTCGTCGCAGAACTTACTTTCAATTGAAAGAGGCTCTCTCCCTGAACATTTATGCCACGGAGGTATTTAAACATCTCAATCATATCACCTCTATCCCGCCTTTCCTCTAAGGTGTACATATTAAGATCCTTAAGTCTGTCCTCATATGCTTTATAATGAAGACAACTAATCATCTTAGTAGCAACCCTCTGCACCGACTCCATCCTGTTCACATCCTTTTGAAGGTGCGGTCTCCAGAATTGCACACCATACTCCAAATGAGGTCGCACCAAAGACTTATACAGAGGCATTATCACCTCCTTTTTTCTGCTAGCCATTCCTCTCCGTATGCACCCAAGCATCCTTCTAGCTTTTGCCGTCGCCTTTTCTACCTGTTTAGCTACTTTAAGATCATCGGACACAACTACGCCTAGGTCCCGCTCTTCTTTAGTGGACAAAAGTACTTCACCTCCTATGCTGTATTGCTCCCTTGGATTGCTGCAGCCAAAATGTATGACCTTACATTTTTTAACATTAAATCCCAGCTGCCAAATTCTAGACCATTCTTCAAGCTTAGCTAGATCCCTCCTCATGTTATCTACACCTTCCTGGGTGTCTACTTTATTGCAGATTTTGGTATCATCCGCAAAGAGGCAAACCTTACCCGACAGCCCTTCCGCTATATCACTAACAAAGATGTTAAAAAGGCTTTATACACCAAGCTGAGTTTCCTGGCATTTAGGATAGAGTCTTTCTAGAGCAAAGTACTATGATTGCTGCGTTTGCCCACTTGAATATGATGAAATAAGGGTCAGCAAAATAGTAATTACACTTACCTGGTAATTGTAGTTCCTTGAGTGACGACAGCTTAGTCCTCTACGTATGGGTAGTGCACCTCCTCCTGCAGCATGAAGACTGGACCAATCAAATTTCAGCATCACTGGATCCAGCATCCTGGTTATCCCTTGTACTCCAGTGAACTACTGTCAAAGCAAACTCAAACAGATAGCTAACCTTTAAGAAAAAAAATGCAATAATTTAGTATGCCGCGCAAGATGCGGAACATCTGGTTTTTTTTGTTTGTTTTTGTTTTTTTAAGAGTGAAACCTACAGCAATCACAGTAGACTGCATCCATCCCTATAAGAGGGAAAGGAAAAAACAAAAAAACAGCCAACCAAGGGTCCCTCGCCTGCCGCACCAGAAGCAGTCAGCGAGAGCAAAAAAGACAAATAAAACACCTGAAAGACTCACCTGTAAATACTGAGTCCTGTACCAAATGCGTGCCGAGGCCAAAAATAGTATCCCAAGGGAGGGAAGGAGGACTAAGCTGTCGTCACTCAAGGAACTACAATTACCAGGTAAGTGTAATTACTATTTCCTTATCGTTCCTCCAGCTTAGTCCTCTACGTATGGGATGTAACAGAGCAGCCTTAACGGAGGGATTCCGCCAACCGGCACGCAAGACCGCGGAACCAAAACAGGCATCCCGTGCCACCAAGACATCAAGACGATAGTGCTTACTGAAAGTGTGTAGGGACGACCACGTCGCCGCTTTACAAATCTCCTCCGGCGAAACCAGGCTATATTCCGCCCAGGACGCCGCTTGAGCTCTGGTAGAATGAGCCCTCAACCCCAGCGGCACAACACGCCCTGTAACAGATAGGCAGAGGCAATTGCCTCTTTAATCCACCGAGAAATGGAGGCTTTCGCTGCCGCCTCACCTTTCCTGGAACCGCCGAACGGGACAAATAAACGATCGGCCTTGCGGAAAGTTTCGGTGACCGTTAAATACCGATGCAAAACTCTTAAGGTCCAAATGACTAAGACCGCGATCAGAGGTCTGCTCCCCCGACGCGTGCAACACCGGGAGCGATACCACCTGATTCAAGTGAAAAGGGTAAGACACTTTAGGCAAAAAGGAAGGCACCGGCCTCAGCACCACCTTCTGATCCGAGAAAGATAGGAAAGGCTCACTGCAAGAAAGAGCTTGAAGCTCGGAAATGCGGCGCGCCGAACAAATCGCTACAAGAAACACCGTCTTAAGGGTCAAATCCTTCACCGAAATTCGAGAGAGAGGCTCAAACGGGGCGACCGTAAGCGCACGCAAGACCAAGTTGAGGTCCCACGCCGGGACGGAAACACGGCGCGGAGGGCGCAGTCTAGAAACCGCCTTCAGGTAACGAACATCATCGGCATGGGAGTCCAGCGCGACCCCCTGCACTTTACCCTTGTAACAGGAAAGAGCCGCTAACTGCACCCGCAAGGAACTGGCGGCCAAACCCTTATCAAAACCGTCCTGTAAAAATTCCAACACCACCAGAAGAGAGGCCGTAGCCGCCAGAACCTGACACCTGGAACACCAATCCTCAAAAAATACGCCAAACCCGGACATAAGCTAGCGAAGTGGACCTCCTACGCGCCTGAAGCAACGTCGCCACAACGGACTTCGAATAACCTTTCTTCCTTAACTTCGCCCATTCAATAGCCAGGCCATAAGAGAGAATCTCTCCACTTGCGGCATGCGAAGAGGACCCTGACACAACAGATCCAGAGTAAGGGGAAGACGCCACGGAGAATCGCTCAACAGTCGAACCAGATCGGCATACCAGGGACGACGGGGCCAATCCAGTGCTATCAACAATACTTGTCCTCTGTGAGACTCGATCCGCTGAATCACCCGCCCCAGAAGAGGCCACGGGGGAAACACATAAAGAAGGCCTGCGGTGGGCCAGGTCTGCAACAGAGCATCGATGCCCTCGGACATGGGTTCTCGCCGTCGACTGTAGAAGCGAGAAGCCTTTGCAGACCGAAAGGTGGCCATCAGATCCAGGACAGGCTGACCCCAACGATGCACCAACTGTTGGAATACGGCCGGATTCAACTCCCATTCGCCGGCATCCACCTGAACGCGACTGAGAAAATCCGCTGTGACATTGTCTTTCCCTGCAATGTACGCTGCCGAGATCATCAGCAACCGAGGCTCTACCCACGCAAATAGCAACTGGGCCTCCGCTTCCAAGGCCACGCTGCCGGTACCGCCCTGCCGATTTATGTAAGCTACGGTCGCGGCATTGTCGGAGAGAACTCGCACCACCCGGTGCGTTACCTGGACCTCAAAACTTTGCAGCGCCAACCGAACGGCTCTCAGTTCCAAACGATTGATCGACCAGCCACTCTCCTGCTGGGACCAGAGACCCTGCGTCACTTGCTCCCCGCAGTGCGTGCCCCAGCCCGTTAGACAGGCATCCGTCAACAGCGGAACCCAGTCGGGCTGCTCCAAGGGCATCCCCGCTCGAAGCGAGGATGGGCGCAGCCACCATTTCAGATCGTTGCGAACTATCCGCGGACAGGGAAGACGCTTGTTCAATGAATCGACCTGATTGGACCAGCGACGGAGTAAGGCCCTCTGTAGGGAGCGCATGTGGAAGCGAGCCCAGGGCACCACTTCCAGGGATGCCGCCATCGTTCCTAACAGTTGCAGATAGTGCCAAGCTGACGGGGCTGAGGTCCTCCGAAAGCGGCGCACTAGAGCCTGGAGAGTGAACACTCTCCTTTCCGGAAGGAACACGGTCCCTCTGCAAGTATCGAATAGTACACCCAGGTACTCGAGCAACTGAGTCGGATCCAAGTGACTCCTGCCGGGGTTGACAACCCAGCCGAGGGACTGCAGAAGCCCGACGAGCCTCGCCGTGGCTGTTTCGCACTCCGAGCGAGTCTTTCCGCATATCAACCAATCGTCCAGATAAGGATGAACCAGCACACCCTCCTGACGCAAGGCCGCCGCTACCACCACCATGACTTTGGTGAACACCCGAGGAGCGGTGGCCAGTCCGAAAGGCAAGGCTTGGAACTGGAAGTGACCCCATGGAAGAGCGAATCGGAGATACTTTTGATGGGACTGCCATATAGGAATATGGAGATAGGCCTCGGTCAGGTCGAGAGAGGTAAGAAACTCGCCTTTGCGGACGGCGACAATTACGGACCACAGGGTTTCCATCCGAAAATGTGACACTCGAAGACAACGATTCACGCCCTTGAGATCTAAAATAGGACGAAGAGCACCATCCTTCTTTGGCACCACGAAATAAATGGAGTATCTGCCGAGACCATACTCCGCCGGCGGAACGGGAACCACTGCTCCTAGCCGGAGTAAGCGATCGAGAGTCTGCCGAATCTGAGCGGTCTTGAGAGGGCCCCGGCAGGGGGATGCTACAAAGGAATCGAGAACGTGCCGGGCTAGATCCAAAGCATACCCGTCCCGAATAATCTCCAAAACCCAGCGATCTGACGTGATACGGGCCCAAGCCGAGAGAAACTGCCGAAGACAACCCCCAATCGCAGTAACCTCTGCCTGGACCCGCAGCCCTTCATTGGGGCTTGCGAGCGGCAGTAGAGGTCGCGGCAGCGAATCCTCTAGATGCCCCTCAAAAACCTTGAAAGCTCGGAGACCTCGAGAGATACCTACCGCGCTGCGTTCCCACAAAGCGGGGTGACCGAAATCTACGAAAATCCCGAAACTGACCCCGAGGGGAAGGAAGGGTCCTACCTCGCCTTGGGCGATCCTCGGGAAGGCGACCGCCCTTAGATTCACCCAGCTCCATGACCAACTTATCAAGATCTTCACCAAAGAGCAGCTTGCCTTTAAAAGGTAACTTTCCCAGGCGAGATTTAGAAGAAGCATTCGCCGCCCAACTCTTTAACCAAAGGGCTCTGCGAGTCGCCACCAAGGAACCCATGCTATTAGAAAGCGCCCGGAAAAGGTCGTAATGGACATCCGCCAAATACGCCGACCCAGACTCCAAGCGCTGAAGCTCGTTCAAGTCCTCGGCCTCTGCGGACGCCGCCTGACGAAGACGCTGCACCCAGCGAAGACAGGCTCGAGCAACCCAAGCTCCACAAATGGAGGCCTGCAACGCCACGGCGTCCGCTTCAAACGATTGTTTCAACAAACCGTCCATTTTCCGGTCCTGAGGCTCTTTCAAGACCGCACTACCTTCAACAGGGATCGTGGTCTTCTTAGTTACAGCCGAGACTGCCGCATCCACCTTAGGCAAACGGAACCGGTCGAGGTCGTTGTCTGCCAACGGATACAGTTTATGCATGATTTTCATCCCCCTGAGACCCGATTCTGGGGTATCCCACTCTGCTTGTATCATTTGATCAATGACTCTGTGCATGGGGAAGACCACCTGTGTCTGACGTACCGCCTGAATGATAGGATCCGCACCATCTTCCTCCTCAGCCGGCGGTGCTGGGGCCAGGCCAAGAGTCTGAAGCGCCTCAGAAAGGAGCGCGGGTAATTCCTCTCTGCGAAAGACTCGAATGATTTTCGCCTGATCTTCTGGCTCAGGGAGCTCGCCTTCTTCTAAGGCCTCCTCCTCCACGTCCAACTCCGGATCCTCACCCTCTATCCAATCCGAATCGGACAACATAGCTTGTACATAGCTCACCCCAATCTAGCACACGATACAACACACACTCAACTAAATTGCACCCTCACTGCATGATTAACACACTCACTTTACCCGATTGTTTGCTGTGATATCACCTTGATTAATAAGATAAGGCGGTTTAAAAATACTGTTAAATAAATAAATAAATAAATAAACAAGGGCTCCTGCAGGCGCTGCCGCTTGGCCGCTCGCACACCAGATAAAACACTGCCCGAAGCAGTAGGTTGCGCGGTCGCCACCTGACCAGGAGGGGAACCGACAGCAAAGCCTTGTCGCCTACGACAAAAAGCTTGATGCATTAATAAAATAAAGTCGGGAGAAAAATCCTCCAAGAAGGAATCACCCCCGAGATCAGCCTGCGTCCCCGCGCCGACAGGAAGAGAGGGGGCCGCTCCCGAAGGGCCTTCCAAGGGCGAGTCCGTCGCCATAGTCACGGGAGTGGACTGAGAAGAAACCGCCAAGGAAGTCTCCAGCCGCTGCTCCATACTGAGGGACACAGAGGCGCAGTGCTGACAGACACCCGTCTCTGAAGAAGCGCCCCTCCGAGAGCCACAAATAACACACAGGGACCCCGATGGCATGGAAGCCAAAAAACACCCGTTTACCCAAGGACGAAGAAATACAGTACCTGACCCCAGTTATGACGGGAGGCAACGCGGAGTCCCAGAAGCAGCGGGCCACTAACAAAAAGCTGGGGGCCTGTCAGTAAGGACAAAACCGCAGGCTCTGCCTTCTATTTTATTTATTTTTTTTTTTTTTTAAGGAAGCTGATAAAAAAGAAACATGCTCTCCAGCACGCCAAGAAGCAGCACCTAGCAGCCCAAACACTCCCTCAACAGGGGAGAGCCCAGAGATTTGGACAAGAAAGGAAATAAAAGAAATAAAAGCACAACCGAGGCCCAGTTAAGAGGTCCTCCGCAGCGGGTGCCTAAGACTCCGGGAAAGCCGAACCCGGCAACGTGGACTGCAAGGAGAAGATAACCGCGACGGACAAAATGGCCGCGGCTTCTCACTCAGTTCAGGCGCGCTGCAGAATTTTGGCGCCGAAAAGGCCCGGCATCGCTGAACAAGGACGCCCCTTCACGGAGAGCCAAGATCCGGGAAAAAGAAAACAGCGCACAAAAGAAATAAGAGAAATCAAAGAAATCAAAGAAAACAAAGGTAAAAACGCGAGAGAGGCCAAGACAGGGACAGCGGCACAAACAGTGTCTGTCTCCGCGAAGCCTGTCGGCACTTCCAAGCGCACAGAGTCCTACCTGACAGGAACTGAAGCGCTGGCCAGCCGCGCAAGAGCTCTGCCCCGAACAGTCCAGGGAACAGAGATCCAAGCCCAAATTAAATGAAAAGGCAATGATACAGCAAGCGGCCTGTGGCTGAACAGGAGAGAGACCTCGGCTGAGCCCCCCCTCCTCCGGAGTGCCGGTTCCTACAGAAATTTTAAAGAGACAGGTACTCCTTTCTTGTTGTTGTTGTTGTTGTTGTTGTTAAGTGCCGTCGAGTCGGAGTCGACTCATGGCGACCCTCTGGATAGCTATCCTAAATTGTGTTCGGTCTTCAGTCAGGCGGCTCATTGTTGACAGACTGGTACCTGTAGCTGCTGTTATTGTAGCAATCCATCTCATTGCTGGCCTTCCTCTTTTGCGTTGACCTTCTATCTTGCCAAGCATGATGTCTTTCTCTAATGATCTCTCTCTTCGCATGATGTGTCCGAAGTATGAAAGTCGAAGTCTTGTCATCTGAGCTTCTAAAGAAAGCTTAGGTTTGATCTCTTCTAGTACCGACTGGTTTGTTCTTCGGGCAGTCCATGGTATACACAGTATTCGCCGCCAGCACCATAATTCAAAGGCATCAATTTTCTTCCTGTCTGTCTTTTTCACTGTCCAGCTTTCACATCCATATGATGTTATTGAAAATACCATGGCTTGAACAAGTCGAATCTTTGTATGGAGAGAGACATCTCTGCTCTTGAGAATCTTATCTAGGTCTTTCATAGCCATTCTGCCAAGAGCAATGCGTCGTCTGATTTCTTGACTGCTTGTTGCTTCTTTATTGATAGTTGATCCAAGTAGGTTAAAGTTGTTCACGATTTCAATTTCTTCTCCTTCAACGATGAACCTGTTGATTATGCCAGTTGTCATGATCTTTGTCTTCTTTACATTAAGGTGCAGGCCCATTTTGAGACTATGTTCTTTGATTGTGAGAAGCAAATGTTTCAGATCATCTTCACTTTCAGCCAGTAATGTGGTATCATCAGCATAGCGAAGGTTGTTGATGAGTCTTCCACCAATCTTCACACCTCTGTTGTCTTCATACAGTCCTGCTTCTCTGATGATTTGTTCTGCATATAAATTAAACAGGTAGGGGGAAAGTATGCAGCCTTGTCTTACACCTTTGCTTATTTTAAACCATTCTGTTTCTCCTTGTTCCGTTCGAACTGTTGCTTCTTGATCAATGTACAGATTACGCAAGAGAACGATCAGGTGTTCTGGTATACCCATGCTTCTTAATGTGGCCCAGGGTTTCTCATGGTTTACACAGTCAAAAGCCTTGCTATAGTCGATAAAGCACAAATAGATATCCTTTTGGTATTCTTTAGTCTTTTCAAGGATCCATCTCACATCCGCAATGATGTCTCTCGTTCCTCGCCCTTTCCTGAACCCTGCTTGCACTTCAGGTAGTTCTTGTTCTAGGTATGGCTGTAGTCTCTTTTGAATAATCTTCAGTAGAATCTTGCTGGCATGTGGGATCAGAGCGATTGTGCGATAATTTCCACAGTCAGTTGGATCACCTTTCTTTAGTATTGGTATAAACACAGATCTTTTCCAGTCAGTTGGCCATGATGTTGTCTTCCATATTTCTTGGCAGAGCCTTGTAAGTACGGTAACAGCTGCATCAGATTGCTGCAATACTTCTATGGGAATGCTATCAATGCCTGGTGCTTTGTTCTTTGATAAGGCTTTCAATGCTGCTTCAACTTCTTCTTTCATCACCAATGGTTCCTGATCATAAGGTATAGGTTGAAACGGCTGTTGGTCCACTTGATCTTTATCATATAAAAACTCTGTATATTCCTTCCACCTTTTCTTGATCTTCTCAGCATCATTCAACATAGAACCTTGAGCATCTTGTAACATTCCAATTCGAGGCTGGAACTTTTTCTTTAACTCTCGCAGCTTTAGGAAAGCCAATCTTGTTCTTCCTCTAATAGTTTCTGCTTCTATTTCCTTGCAAGTGTCATTGTAGTACTTTTCCTTGTCCTGTCTTGCTGCACGTTGGAAATCTCTGTTGAGTTCTGCGATTGTCTTTCTTTCTCCTTTGGCTTTAGCTTCTCTGCGTTTCTGGGCAATTTTCAGAGTTTCTTCCGTCATCCATTTTGGCCGTTTTTGCTTTTTCACCTTTTGTAGAGACTTCTCGCTTTCTTCCAGCACAACCTTCTTGATGTCATTCCATAACTCTTCCGGAGCTCTGTCATTTGTATCTAAGGCAGCAAATCGATTTTGCAGGCAGTCTTTAAATTCCAGTGGTATATTCTCAAGGTCATATTTTGGTGCATTCATGAGTGGTTTGCTCTTTTTCAACTTTAGCTTGAGTTTGCATACTAGTAGTTGATGATCTGTACCACAGTCAGCTCCAGGTTTTGTCTTTGTTGATGTTACAGAGCTTTTCCATCGTTGACTTCCACAGATGTAGTCAATTTGATTTTTATACAATCCATTGGGTGAAGTCCATGTGTACAGTCGTCGCTTGTGTTGCTGAAAGAAGGTGTTTGAGATGAATAGATCATTGGTCTTGCAGAATTCTATCAATCTTTCTCCAGCTTCATTTCTGTTGCCAAGTCCATATTTTCCAACTACTTTGCCTTCTTCTTTGTTGCCAACTTTTGCGTTCCAGTCACCCATGACTATCAGGATATCCTGTTTGCATGTTCTGTCAATTTCAGCTTGTACTTGTTCATAGAACTCTTCAATTTCATTCTCTTCTGCAGCTGTTGTTGGGGCATATACTTGAATTATAGTTGTGTTGATAGGCAATCCTCGTAGACGAATAGAGATTAAGCGTTCGCTGACTGCATTGTATTTCATTATAGTTCTTGCAAGTTTCTTCTTTATTATAAATGCAACACCATTTCTTCTTTGTCTTTCATTTCCAGCATAGTAGACCATGTGATCATCTGATGCAAAGTGCCCGATGCCAGTCCATTTCAGTTCGCTGACACCCAACAGATCAAGTTGTACACGTTCCATTTCATTCTTGACCACTTCCAACTTCCCTTGGTTCATGCTTCGTACGTTCCATGTTCCAATGTGTAAGACATCTTTACAGCTTCTGACTCTCATTTCATGCGCAGCTACATCAGCAGTCAGACTTCCCGAAGGCTTTGATCCAACCACATCATAAATGCTGGCTTTACTCTGAAAAGTCTTCAGCTCTTCCCCAGTAGCTAGTTGAGTGCCTTCCGACCTGGGAGTCTCATCTTCCAGCACCATAGCACAATTTGTTTTGTTGTAACTATCCATTGGGTTTTCATGGCAAGATACAGAAGTAGATTGCCGGGCCTTCCTTCCGCGCAGTTTAAGTTTGGTGTTGTTGCCGTTGTCACAGAAATGTGATCCTCCGCCGTCAACACTATCCCATTCTGCTGCTGCCCAGATGGGTGGTTTGTCTTCGTCTGGCACCTCAGCTGAGACCTGTCCATCTTGGGAGACCCTGCCAGTAGTTAAACTACCGATAGTTTAGCTCTCAGCATCACTGATGCACACAAGCCCTCACAGCACGACAAGCTGCAAACTGGCTTGGACCCTGTCAATTGACTCCTGGATTTATTCATTGATTGCACTTTGCTACAGCATATTCTTGGTGCGTTGGCTGGGAAGTGTGAGTGGTAAATGGTATTCAAGTGAATAATCCATGCAATTCGCCTTGAGGTTTGGCCCGGTTGGAACCGTGTCTGTCCGACCGTGGGGGAAACCTCAGGCGCTGCTGGCCCCTTTGTGCCGGAGAGGGTTCCGCCTGCCTCGGCGGGCCATCGGGTCCAGCTGGCCAACACCTCTGACCCGGGGGAGTCAAGGTTCCAACTCAGAAGCTGGTGTGGTATCGGGGACCGGATCCGGTGAGTAGACATTTTTGTGATTCGATAGTCAGAAAGAACAGCCTGGGACAACGTCTTGCATGCGCAGGACTGATTTGGTATATTTGGTATAGACTAACTGGGAAATCTCGCATGAGTGTGTGCGAGACAAGGGAGTCTGATCACCTCCCATAAGGGCGGTCCTAGTAAGCTCCGCGTAAGAGAAAGCCGAAGCCGAAGCCATCGACCCTTCTTGTTTGAAATAGTCAGTTAGTCAGAAAACCTGGGCACTTGAAATATGATTTCCTGTTGAAATATGCTTGCTTGTGTGAGTGAGAGGTCTTGAAATACAGACCGAGCGAGAGCGGACTCCTAAGTAGCGCAGTTCCTGGCCGGGCGACCGTGCCCAGGTCGCGAAAAGGAGGAAGCGAGTGGTGTTTGTCCCCCCCAGTGTTCTGTGGGCTGTACAGACCCCTTACCTACAGCCATACTACCTATCCTTATTGTTCGTTGTCTTGTACGTCATTACGTGTACGTAGCGTACGTAGTTAGTAGAGTACGTAGGTAGTGTACGTAGTTACGTTCAGATTATGGGAGGGGCGGAGTCCACGCAAACTCCGTTGGAATGTATGATCAAGAATTTCCGTAAAGGATTTTCGGGTGATTATGGTATGAAAATGACTCCGTCTAGATTAAAAATGTTATGTGAAAGGGAGTGGCCCACGCTAGCAAATAAAAGTTGACTGGTGGGCGCTAGGCGCACACAGAAAAAGGCATCTTTCAGGTCCAGGACGGTGAAATGAGTAGCCTCAGCGGGGATCAGTCCCAAGAAAGTATAAAGGTTTGGTACTACAGGGTGTATAGTTTCAACTGCATCATTCACTCGCCTTAGGTCTTGTACTGGGCGGTAGTCCCCTGTCCCGGGTTTCTTTACTGGGAGAAGGGGGGTGTTCCAAGGTGACTGCATTCCTTGAGAAGTCCATACTTCAGCAGTTTCATCAAATGGCAATGGATTCCTTCAATGGCTGGTCGAGGGAGAGGATACTGCTTCACATGCACTGGCTCCACTCCTGGCTTGAGGGTGACAATGACGGGCTATGTTCTTCGCTAGGCCAGGTGGATTATCTTCTGCCCATACTTCAGGTGGGGCTATGAGGTTGGTAGGTATACAGGGACTAGTTGATTTTATTGGAGGTGCACTATAGAACCGCCACTCTTCTTCTCGGGGAATAGTTAGCACCATCAATCCAGCAGGCTTTGGGTTCACAGTCATTTTCATTTCTCCCCCTTCAGCAAAAGATATCTGTGCCTGGAGCTTGGCAAGCATGTCTCGGCCCAGTAGTGGAATAGGGCACTCAGGCATATACAAGAACTGGTGCATTATTTTCTGTCCCCCTAGTTCACACATGCGGTTCTGTAGGAATGACTTTGTGGCTTTATTTCCAGTGGCTCCAACAATAGTGACAGATCGTGAGGAAAGAGGAGCTACTGGCTTGGCTACTACTGAATGTTCTGCTCCTGTATCTACCATAAATTCCATGTATTGGTCCCCTATCTTTAAACTGACCATAGGCTCCTGGGGACCCAGGGTGAACTTGGAGCCCAGTCTGGCCTAGTCTTCATCTATGTCATCCAGGTCATAGCCGGTTGCTACTGCCACTCCCTCAATGGCTTCCTCCCTCTCTTGCTGGAACTGTGTTCAGTTCATTCCTCCCCTCCTTCCAAATCGTCCTCCTGGCCTCCAGGGACTCCCTCCTCCCCTTGCGGGGGCGGAGTCCAGATGCGGGCATTCATTTCTCCAATGTCCTTCTTCCTTGCAGTAGGCACACTGATTTGCACCCAATAGAGGCCTTTCACTTCCGCGGCCTCTTCCACGTCCTCTGGTCCTTTGATTAGGAAAACCTCCTCCACGTCGTTCGGTTATAGCAGCAGCAAGAAGATCTGCCTTCTTCATCTTTCGTTCACTTTCTCTGTCTCGTTCATTTTCACGATTCACAAATACTCTGAGCGACTTCCATTAACTGTGCTGTATTCATGCCCGCAAATCCATCCAGTTTCTGCAATTTTCTGCAATTTTCGTTTTATGTCTCTCTGGGACTGACTAACAAAGGCCGCATTTACCATGCGTAAATTTTCCTGAGCGGCGGGATCATATGGGGTATACAGTCTATAAGCTTCAGACAACCGCTCATAAAAGGCCGCTGGGCTCTCATCTGGACCCTGGAGAACTTCCGATACTTTCCTGATATTCATGGCTCTCTGGCCTCCCTTCTTCAGGCCCTGCAATAAGGCCTGGCGAAATCTGGCTAGGGCCGCCGCCCCCCTTTCATCATTCGGGTCTCACCCGGGATCTTCATTGGGATATTCTGCAACAGCTGCGTGCGGGGGGTTTATTCCTCTCCCTGCTACAGGGTTTTCTTCTAACCAACGGAGGGCTGCTTGCCCGATTCGCCCTCGCTCCTCAGTAGTAAAGAGGGTGGACAGGAGCTGGCGACAATCGGCCCAGGTAGGCTGATGGGTTTGCATAATGCTAGACATTAATTCTGTTAATTCCTGGGGCTTGGCTGTATAGGATGCATAATGCGTTTTCCAGTTTAATAAATCTGTGGTGGAAAAAGGTACATAAACTAAGCTGGTTGGTCCTGGCGCCATCTGGCCCTGATCATTTAAAACAGGTATTCCAGGCACTTGGCGTAATGGCATTAGGTGCCCTGCTTTCTCCTTCTTCTTCTTGGGAGTTACGCTTCTTAAATCATAAGGCTCCCGGGCACAAGTCTCCTTGGTGGGTGACCCTGAACTGGCAGGAGAGCCTCCGCTTTCTATCTTGTCAGAGGACTCGAGTCCCCCTGATGTGCTTGGGCCTGACTCGGGACTATCACTGACTCGGGGTAGGGTGCTTCTTAGGCTGCTGCAGCAGTATTTTCTGGGGCTCCTCATCTGGCTCCACCTCAGGCCGTGGTGCTGGGGGAACTAACTTCTGTGGGTACTGGGGTAACCTAGCCAGGATATCTGGGGACTCTGGGGCAGAATACACAGGTGGCTTCTCCTCCTTAACTTTTCTGGTTCCCCTAGTAGTAGCTACAAATATTTTACAGCGCTCCTCATAGCAGCGCTTCATCCATGAGGGCTGCTGTTCACACACACTTAACCAGGAATCTATATAGGGGAACTGGTCAGGATACACTCTTTGTATAAACTGATGAATCCGAAAAACTCCTTTCTTAACAAAGAAAAAGAATCCCCAATAGGGACCAAGGAAATAAAAAATAAAAGGTTAGCTAAAACTAAGCCCTAAACTGACTGACTAGTGAGCCCAGCCAGGCTCACAAACATCTTCCTGCTGCATGAAGACTGGACACACTGGAGTACAAGGGATAGCCAGGATGCTGGATCCAGTGATGCTGAAATTTGATTGGCCCAGTCTTCATGCTGCAGGAGGAGGTGCACTACCCATACGTAGAGGACTAAGCTGGAGGAACGATAAGGAACAAGCTGTAGGTGATTCCTCTTTATAGGACTAACTTAAATGCATCTGTAACTAGCTTTCAAGTGTTGTCTTCTGCAAGAGGATATCTACAAGACCACCCTAGGCTATCTGACATATCAGCCATGCACCCCCCATCCTGCTCACCCGTAGTCCAGCTTCTCTGCCTCCCTCCCAAGGTGTCTAGTAACTGTCCTTCCCTTCTTCCCCCTTCCCCAAAAAGGTGTCCGGCATCTCTCTCCTTCCCTTCTTCTCCCCCCTCCCCAAGGGGTCCAGCATCTTTCTTTTTTCGCCCCCCCCCCCCCCCGCCAAACGTGTCCAGCATCTCTCCCCTTCCTTTCTCCCCCCCCCCCCAAGATGTCCAGTATCTCACACCTCTTCCCTTCCTCCTGCCAACATTGCTGCCACCCCCGCCACCTTACTTCCATGAGGCGCCAAAGTACAGGCTTCGGCAGCAGCAGCACAGCGCAGCCCAGGACAAGACCAGCATAACCAGCGGCAGAAAAAATCTTTTAAGCTGCTGTCAGCAGTGGGCCTTTAAGCATCTGCGTGTACATACGAGCTCAAGGCTTGCTGTGCTCCACCCACATATCAGAGGGGCAGAATGTGGCAGGGCTTGAGCACACATATATGCTCAAAGGCCCACTGTTGACAGTGGCTTTAATGGGATTCCCTGCATCTGACATTGCATAGCCAGCCCTTGAAGCCTGCTGTCCTAGACAAACGCCTGGTCTGCCTAGAGGTAGGGCCAGCCCTGGGGGCACCACATCGACAACCTTGCATTTCTTCTTCAAGCACTGTTGATTGGACATTCAGGTGAAAGAAGCTAGGTTTGGCACAGAGAGTTGGAGAGTCTCCATAGCCTCTTCCCACTAGTGTACATTGATCGAGTATATCCCATCTGCTGGACTGATCTGGCAAGAAGAAAGAGGAAGTAGACATTCTTAAAATGTTAAAAGGATACAATTAATCCAAAATACTGCTGCACAGATTTTGAACAGAATGAGTAGATTTGCTCATATTTTTCCTTTGTTGCTGGAACTTGAGTGGTTACCAGTGGCTTTTAGAGTTAAGTACAAGATTCTCTCCTTGGTGCATAAGGTTCTTCATACGAAGAATCCATCATATTTATCCTCAGCAGTGATTCCTTATTGTCCATGGCACTCATTACACTAATCCCACTTATTTGTTGGCTGTTCCACCACCTTTGCGTTTTTAGCTGGAACAAACTCATCAGGCTGCTTTTAGCGTGGTGGCACCCACGTTGTGGAATGGTTTGCCTTTGGAACTATGGGGGGAGAACGCCCTAAAAAATGTAAGTTGGGATTGAAGCAATGGTTGCTGCACCATGCCTTTGATAACCGGTAATTGTTCTTTAGAGGGAGGCAGAGTAGGGTTGGACATCTTTTTCCTTGTGTTAAAAGGTCCTTTTCAATTGTCTATAGTTAAAGACTGTTGTGTGATTCAACCCCTCCTATTGTGTTTGTGTTGTAAATTTTGTTTTTTGTCTTCTGATTTGGATTATTGCTATGGTTTGTAAACTTCCTTGATGGCCTTTTTGGTCTGAATGGCAGAATATCAAGTTTTCTAAATAAATAAATATTAAATGTTTGTTTTCTTTCCTTGAATTCTGCCGGACCAGTCCATAACCGACCCTTGGAGATCCTATCATTTTTTTTTTAGCCAGACTTAGTATTAAGAGGATAGTAGCAGAAAATGACAGTTAGAAACAGGTTTCTTAGAGCTCAACATGAGCGGGAGGATGTAGGCAAGAAGGTCAATTGTGATAGAGCGCCACTGATTGGCTTCCTGGTGGCACCAGCCTCTTTAGGAAAGGCCAGCAGTTTTCCTGTGTCTCCATCTGTCTGGACTGGCAAACTCAAGGAAAGAAAATTATCAGATAAGAATAATTTACTTTGCTATTTAGAATATTTATTGGTAATCTTCCATAATGTCTTATCAGAAATATTAGTATGAAAATGCTTTCATAGATAGAATTTTACTACCTTTTGAAGCCCAATGTCAGTAGGCAGACAGTCCCAAAGTAGAGGAGCAATGAGCAAAATGGCAGGTTAATGAATTCCATGGTCAGTTTTATTTTGTGTTGCTGCAGCTGGGAAATTACATGTTCCTGGCTATAGCAACAAAAACACCACCCCACAGCAGGCCTCAAGTTGCACTTAGTGTCTTTTTTTAAAGGACCAAGCCACAATCTTACAAAAAATGCCCCTTCACTTATCAGTGTCCTTTAAAAATTATAATCCTAGTCTTAAATCTTCTCCCCATAAAACTCATCCCCTATCCTCATTCTTTTTATGCAAGTTTAGGGTGCCGTCAGCATCCCCTCCTCCCTGTGACTCCTGGCACTTATGGCAGGATCCCTGAATAAGCCCTCCAGTGATAGTAAACATACCCCTAGGTATTTCCGTAAGCAGCGATAGCAGCTTCCCTGCGATATCGGAGATGTGGCCCGATTTTGGGGCCACAGCTCCAACATCGCACGGGAGCTGCTACCGCTGCTTAGTAAACATACCCCCTAGCGTACCTGACTGTAACTCCTCTTGAACTACTATTGGAAAGGCATAAGCTAAATACTAGGGATGTGCTTTCGTTTGGAATGCAAGCGGTGAGCAGGTGAAACATGACATGAAATAGTTATTTCCTGATTCCCATTTGATAGTGCATCCTATTGCACAACAGCATGCACTATTGCACAATAGCACACACTATTACATAACGGTGTGCACTGTTGTGCAATAGGGTATACTATTGAACAGAAAATACAATACGCAAATTTTTTTAAAAAAATTACATTTTTACGCTTGCACACTCCTACTATATAAATACAAAAAATAAAAATGAATAACAGTTTACCAAGTTTAAATGCAAGCTGCATTATTTATTTTGTAATCATTTAATTTCTGTTGCAGTTAAAAGATACTTGCATTAAGTTGTGTTACTGGGACTTCCGGTGACGTCACGGAGCTCATGGCAGCTTGAGCGCCAAGCTCCGTTTGAATCCCATGTAAAAGTGCTTTAAAAGCGAACCCCCACCGGTAATAGTGGTGAGAAAGCGAACATCCAGGACCGCGATGGCAGCCCGGAAGAAACTAGAGGACTTTCAGTCCCCGTATGTCCATCGCGAGCTGATGGCAGCAGCGGCGAAGGAGTCAGCAGGTGCGGGCGAGTGTGAGCGTGGAAGGGCCTCGGAGGACGATGATGCCACCGATGCTGAAGGGACGGATGAATTGCCCTTGCGGAAATGGTTACACGAATTTAAGATGGACATGAAAGGGGAGTTGAAGGCGATGAGGAAAGAAATGCGGGACACCCTCCATGCGATACAGCAGGAGCTGAGCAGTCTCGGTGGCCGGGTGAAAGAGTTGGAAAGCCACATGGAAGAATGTGAGGGGGAGGTGCGCGGCCTGGCGGCTATGCAGGGCTCGCTTCAGTCCCAGCACGAGGAGCTGCAGGAGAAAATAGAAGAGATGGAGGATCGGGCTCGGCGGAACAATTTACGCATTACAGGGGTACCGGAGGAAGCAGGCCCCAAGGACTGTGTAGAGCTGGTGCAACGGCTTTGCAGCCATGTGCTTCTCTTGGGGGACGTGACCGGCAAGGCTCCGGAGCAGATAGGTGTGGAGCGAGCACACCGGAGTTTGGGGCCACGAAGGGAAAAGCAGGCCCGGGACATTATTGCATGTCTGAGCAGCTTCCCACTGAAAGAGCAAATTCTCAGCGTGGCTCGGAAGTTTGGGAGAGTGGCGTGGGAAGGAGCTGAAATTGAGATGTACAATGATCTATCAAAAGGTACTCTAGAGCGCCGAAGAGCCATGAAAGATGTGACCGCCTACTTGAGGGGGAAGAATTACAGGTACCGATGGTTGTTCCCGTTCGGGGTCCTGATCTCCATCAATGGCACGAACCGAAAAGTAAAGTCCGCTGTTGAGGCTTGGGAGCAGTTGAAAGAGTTAGGGTGTGAAGGCCTACCGGCGGCGGGGCAGGCAGCACGGCCGAATCAGCCAATCAGTGGTAAAGGCCGACAGAGGATGCAGCCTAGCTCCCAGTGGCAGCGTGTGGGGGAGCGCGGGAAGCAACTGCGGCGACTATCCCTGGATCAGCAGCAGGAGTCGGCAGAGAGGGCGACATGAACTGGCGAGTAGAGAGATCGACCTGGATGTTTGCAGAACACATGAGAGGGATGCTAGCGCACCTTGCTCATGGTTATGAACACTGGACTCATAGGGCATACTGGAGTTGGGGGGCTTTTTGGAGGGGGGAGGGGGCAGTAAGGGATGACAGTGGGTGGCAGGTGGGGAAGGTTATGGATTTGGGGGAGAGGGGGGTGCACCATGGGCAGGGGTGGGGCAGTAATGGTGGGGTGCATAACTTGTGGGGTAGGTGGGGGCGGTAGCGGGAATGGTGGGATTGGACGTCAGGACTGGGAGGACGGGTAGACTGGGAATGGTGGCAGGACAGGGGGGGGGACAGGGGGGCCGGGGGGGGACGCCTTATGGGGGGGAATGGAGCGTACTAGGATGGATAAGGGATGCTACGGATAGGCACTATTAATGTTCGGGGGTTGAACTCGCCCACTAAGAGGGGTTTGTTTTTTCGGGAGGTGGTGAGGAACCAATGGGATGTGGTTCTACTACAGGAGACGCATCTCCGGGCCCGGGATGTTGGGTGGATGCGGCACCGGCAATTCCCGGACCAATACTTTTCCTGCACTAAAGGGGGGGACGGAAAGGAGGGGTGGCAATCATGATACGCGGGGGTTGTGGGATACAGGTGGAGGAGACTTCGTTCAAGGATCAGGAGGGTCGGGTGGTGGGGATCACCGGGAAGCTGGGGAGGGAGGATATTGTGATTGTGGGGGTGTATGGCCCTAACGGGCAGCAGGGGGGTTTCTGGGGGGAGGTGCGGGCTTTACTGGATAAGGCGGGGAGGGGGAAGGTGTTAGTTGGAGGGGATTTTAATGTGGTGCTGTACCCGGGGTTGGATCGGAAGCCGAAGGGGGGGGGTGGGGTGCGGAAGAATAGACTAGGACTGCGAGGGTTGATGAGAAGCTATAACTTGTTGGATGCGTGGCGCGTGATGTATCCGCGGGGTGAGGGGTATACTTTCTATTCGGCTCCACATGGTAGCTGGAGTCGGATAGATATGTTCTTGCTCGATCAGAGATGGATGTCTGCGGTCCAAGTGGGGGAGGTTGTGCAAGTTGGGTGGTCGGACCATAAGAGGGTTGAGCTTTCTCTCCGAAATCTCAGGAGTAGAGGGGGGGTATTCTGGAGACTGAATGACAGTCTCCTCCGTGATAGGAGAGTGGTGGAGGATGTACGGGGCGTCATTAAGGAGTATTTGCATATTAATGATACAGGGGAGGTGTGCGATGTTATGGTATGGGAGGGCCTGAAGGCAGTGGTACGAGGGAGATTCATTATGTGGGGGTCAAAGAAAAAGAGAGAACGGGAGCGGCGGGAAGAAGAATTAAAATGGGAGGTGGGGGAGAAGGAGGAGAGGTTTCGGGGGTCGGGGGCGGTGGGGGATCGGATAGCGATGGAGCAGGCGCGGGACGCGTTGAAGGATTTACAGTTGGAGAAAGTGGCATTTCTCCTGCAGAGGGTGCAGCAGACTCACTATGAATTTGGGGATAAAGCGGGGCGGTTACTCGCGCGACGCTTGCAAAGGCAGAAAGGGATGGCCACGATAGCGTATATAGAAGGGGTGGATGGGCGGAGGTGTTGGGGAGAAGAAGAGATAAGGGAGCGGTTTAGGGATTTCTACCTTGATTTGTATAGCGAGATGAAAGGGGGGGATGAGGGGGAGATAGAGGCCTACTTAGACGGGATTACACTCCCTGTGCTATCGGAGGAAGCGGCTGCGCTCTTAGAGGAAGAAATACACGAGGATGAAATAGGACGGGCGGTGAAGGGATTAGTAGGGGGAAAGTCTCCGGGCTTAGATGGTCTGACAGGGCCTTTTTACAAGGCCTTTTGGGGGGAGCTGAAAGGTCTAATGTGTAAGGTTTTCAACGGAGTGTTAGGGGAAGGGGGGGGGCACTGTCAAGGGATATGCTGACAGCTCGGATAACGGTGTTGTTAAAGCCCGGGAAGGACCCGGGGAAATGCAGCTCCTATAGGCCGATATCCCTGCTGAATGTGGACACCAAATTGTTGGCCAAGGTAGTGGCAGGGCGGTTGGCGGACTGGCTACCGGGGCTTATCAAGGGGGATCAAGCAGGCTTCATCCCAGGACGTCAAGCAGCGGATAACATCCAGAGAGCGATTGGGGTGGTCTGGGAGGCGAGGGAGGGGCGGGAGGATTTGATCCTGATGTCTATCGACGCTGAAAAGGCCTTTGACAGAGTTCATTGGGCCTTTTTGATGCGGGTGATGGAGCGCATGGGGTGTGGGCCCAATTTAATGGGGTGGATAAGGGCACTATATCGGGGGCCACGGGCGAGAATCAAAGTCAACGGGCAGTACTCCAGAGATTTTGCACTGGGCAGGGGGACCCGACAGGGGTGCCCACTGTCCCCGCTTCTCTTTGCCATGGTGGTGGAGCCCCTGGCTGAGAGCATAAGGAGGAATGATCGGATTCTTGGTTTGCAGAGAGGGGGGCGGATGCATAAAAATTTTCCCTTAATGCCGATGATATACTGCTGTACTTAGGTCACCCCGTCTCCTCGTTACCGGAGGTAATGCAGGAGGTTGAAAGATATGGGGCAGTTTCGGGGTTTAAGATGAATGTGGAAAAAACGGAGGTATTGAAGGTGCAATTGGATGAGACGGCTGAGGAGAGTCTGCAGCGCCAGTTTCCATTGCGATGGGTCAGCGGGTCTCTGGGGTACTTAGGGGTCCGCATTACAGATCGGTATGAGACACTATATCAGGCTAACTACCCAAGTCTGCTCCACACTATTGGTAGGGATTTGGAAGGGTGGATGGGGTTGGAGATTTCCTGGATAGGGAGGATTGCGGCTATTAAAATGAATGTCTTGCCCCGCCTACTGTACTGGTTTCAGGCCTTACCGGTCGAGGTGCCGGCTGGGGTGATGCGGACGTTACAACGGCAGGTTTTCAGCTATATCTGGAAGCGGAAACCACCCAGGGTGACGCGAGCAGTGATGTATGCGCCTAAGGAAGAGGGGGGCCTGGGGGTCCCGAATCTGATGGCCTATTATAGGGCGGCCCAGTTAGTGCATGCAATGAACTGGAGGCCAGGGGGGGAGGAGAAGCCTTGGTTGTCCCTGGAGGCGGAGAGAGTACGGGGGGGCCAGTTGACGGCCTGGCTCTGGGCGGATGTCGAGGGGAGGAGGAGCTTGGGGGGGGGGGGGGAAATCGCCGGCGATGAGACAAGGGGCGAAGATTTGGGATAGGGTACGGGGAGGGGAGGGCGGGTCTTGCCCAATGGGATTTTCCTTGTTGACACCATGGAGGGGGGCCCGGGGGTTCCCACCGGGTTGGGCAGGGGGGAGATATGATGAGTGGACGAAGAAAGGCTTACTATGCAGTTATCAGTGCCTGGAGGAGGGTGTAATGAAGAGTTTTGAGGCCGTCAAGGAGGAATTCCAGCTGGAGGAAAGGGACAGGTATGCCTATCTGCAGGTTCGCTCGTTTCTGGGGAAGGTGGTGGGGAAAGAGAGGTGGGGCAGGGATCTCTCAGGTTTGGAAGCGTTGTGGTACGGGAAAATGTGGGCCAGGTGCATGATCACGGGGCTCTATAGAGTGGTGTGTGGCAGTCCAGGGGGGAAACATCGGTATATGACGGAGTGGGAGGCGGATTTGGGGCGTACTGTATCGGAGGTGGAGTGGAAGCGGGTGTGGGATCAGACTAGGCGGGGGCTCCAATCCAGCAGGTCTAAAGAAAACAGTTATAAGATATTGCTGCGGTGGTATTACACCCCTAGCCGCCTAAATAAGATGTATGCGGCGGTATCGCCCTTGTGTTGGAGGGGGTGTGGGGATGTGGGGACGTTTTGGCACATCTGGTGGAGTTGCATGAAAGTTCATAAGTACTGGGAGCAGATAGTAGGCTGGATTCAGCAACATCTCGGGGTAGAGGTGCCGATGGCTCCTACCATTTGCTTACTGTCATGGTGGGAGGAGGGGCAGGGGAGGTAGGGCGGTGGGGGCTTGCTTGAGCGCAGCTCGCTGCGAAATTGCGGCTGCTTGGCGGCAGAGTGAGCTGCCTGGGGTGGGGCAATTTGAGAAGCGAGTTCGACACACGGTTTTGATGGAAAAGTTAACGGCTGCACGTAAGCAGACCTTTGCTAGATATGAGGAACATTGGGGAGTATTGGGGGGCGTCCTGGGGTTGGGAGGACAGGGAGGGGGGGGGAGCGGGGCGGGGTAGTGGGCTGATGGGATGGAGGAGGATTGGGTGTGATATTCCGATCCCCTTGGGGGGGGGGAGGGAGGGGTAATGCGGTTGTCTGGTCGTCGCCCATGGGGGGGGGGGAGGGGGGGCTGGTTGGGGGGGAAATGCTGTGGGGGGTTCTGGTTGCTGTAAAGTGGGTTTATACCAATCTTAGCCAAATTACCACAGCGTAGAATTACGATGCAGGGCTTCTGTGTTGTGGGGGGTCCTATGGGGAGGGCAGAGGGAGCTTTAAATAAGGAAACCGGCCAGCATACCCGTTGGAGTATTTTGTAGGTTAGAAATTTAGGCTGCTAGGTACTTACTGTATAGATTAAGGCTTGTTATTGATGTATGTGTTTTTGGCTATGTTATGGAAATGCTGACAATAAACACTTAAATACAAAAAAAAAAAAAAAAAGATGTGTTACTGGCAGGTATCCATTCTATTGCCATATTCTGAATCGTCCTGTTAGACCAGTTCAGACTCATGGGTTAACTTCCTCTGCCAGCAAATGACGAAGACAGAGAAAACACCAGAAACCTCAGCGACATCAGCACTGTTACTTACACTGGTGCACCTAGAGGTCACCTTCAGTATTTTCTCTGTCTCCAGTAGATGGTGGATTTCAGCTTCAGCTCTGCTACTGACAGCCATTTTGTGAGCGCCTGATAGTATTGCTTACTTTGCGGAGGTCTCTAGGGCATACAAGAGATGATCCGCTGGAGTTTCCCCACATGCCTTAAGGAGGTTAGGCTCCTGATCACGAGGATCAGTGTAGCCCATAGGGGTGGCCCCATGATAGCCTGCCTCGTAAGGAGATCTACAACCAAGCCTGTCAATAGCTTCTTTTTTTTGTTGTTTTCTTAGTTAAAGATTACAAAAAAAAAAAAAGGAGAAGAGGAGCTAATCAACAGCAGAAAGAGGCAAAGGCTCAAGTCTACGTTGTCAGTGAACGCTTCAGAACTCCGGATCGCAGAAGATTGCAGTGAGTGAAGTCACAATACACTCCCCCACCCCCACCCCATGTACCGGCGGTGTTTGTATTCTCACAGAGAGGGGCTCTCGCCCAGTCAGCTCCTTTTGCACCTTTTCCAAAGTCATGGTAGTCCTGGCAGCTTTACATCACCAAGGGATTTGGGTTCATCCTTAGTTGGATGACTGGCTCATTCATACAGAGTCCCACTCGGAAGCGCTTCTAGCAGTATAAAAACATAAGAAATGTCATACTGGGTCAGACTAACATCTATCAAGCCCAGTATCCTGTTTCCAACAGTGGCCAATCCAGATCACAAGTACCGAGCAGTTTCCCCAACAAGACACACACGTTTCCAACCAGCTTCTTTTTCTGTCATCATATTTCTATGTTTCTATGTTTTCATAATGCTTGTATTGGGGCAAGCAGTAGATTACCTGGATCCTTTTTAATGGTTTATGGACCTTTCCTCCAGGTACTTGTCCAAACCTTTCTTAAACCCAGCTACACTAACAGCTTTTACTACATCCTCCGGTAACGAATTCCAGAGTTTGATCATGTGTTGAGTGAAAAAATATTTTCTCTTATTAGTTTCACGCATGGTTCGCTTTCTGGAGAGCCTAGGTTGGGTGGTCAATCACAGCAACAACTGTCTACATCTGTCTCAATCCCTCGAATTTCTTGGGGCCCACTTCGATACTCAAGTGGGGAGGGTGTTCCTAACATAGGACAGATGCCAGAAGTTTTTCAGCCAACTTCATGCCTTTCAAGTACAGCCAGCTCCGAGAGCTTGGAGTACCTGAAAGTGCTATGGCAGCGACATTGGAAGTGGTGCCCTGGGATTCACACAGGCGGCCTTCTACAGCACTCCTTACTGGACCGCTGGACCCCTTGTTCCCAGGATTACAATGTTTGCCTCCCGCTTCCTTGCAGCGTGTGCTGCAGCGTCAAGTGGTGGCTCTGCCAGGAGAACTTGCTATGGGGGGGGTTGCTCTGAAGGACCTACATTGGGTGGTGGTGACCTCTGATGTACAGTTCAGCCCAGGCAATGAGCACCCCAGCCTGTCAAATTGGCAAGGCACTTGGTCTCAGAGAGAAGCTGGTTGGACTATCAACTCGAGGCGAGAGCGATACGACTGGCATTGTGTCACTTCCTGCCACAACTTCTCAAATCGGGCAGTAAGTGGTCTGTTGGATAATGCCACCATGGTAGCTTACTTCAACAGGCAAAGGGACACCAAGTGCTCAGGAGTAGCCTTGGAAATGAGCCTTCTATTTGCGTGGGCTGAGCAGCCCTTGTAGACTCTTGGCACAGCACATTGTGAGAGTGGAGAATGTGCAGGCAGATTTCCTCAGCTGCCATGCTCTCGATCCCAGCGAATGGGAGTTGGTCCCCCAGGCATTTAGACACATCATTCACCACTGGAACTCTCCAAGCCTGGACCTGATGGTTACATTTGCCAATGCCAAAGTACCGTCCTCCTTCAGTCGCAGGAAGGAGCCAGGATTCAAGGGACTAGGTCCTCTGATCCAGCTCTAGCCTCCAGCGAGTCTACTTTCCCTGTTTCCACTGTGGGCCATGATCAAGTGAATCCTGTGGTGCACAGAGTCTCACCCTGTTTTGGTGATCCTGGTGGCGCTGAATTGGCCTTGGCACACGTGATATGCAGACCTGGTTTGACTTCTGGTGGCAGCGCCCCTCCTGTAATAGACAAAGGTCTATTACAGGAGGGGCCGGTGGTAATGAATGACTCAACTCCCTATTCACTTACGTCTTGGCTTTTGAGAGGCGCCGATTAGAGCAAAAAAGGGTTTTCAACGAAAGTCATGACCACATTGCTCAAAACGAGGCACCCTTCTACCTCCTTAGAATATGCCTGGATTTGGCATCTATTTGAAACTTGGTGTCATCAACGTTCTTTCTCCGTGGCGTGTTCAGATTCCTGCCATTTTAGCTTTCCTGCAGAATGGATCTGAGAAGGGCCTTGCCTTGAACTCCTGAAAGGTGCAAGGAGCAGCCCTGACTTGCTTTCGGGGTCTGATAGCAGGTCATTAAATGGTTTCACACGTGGATGCTGGCTGCTTACTCAGAGAGGTTCAGGCCTTGTACCTTCCTATCCAGCAAATAGTCCCACCATGGGACCTTTCCCTCATCCTGTGGGCACTTATGCAGCCTCTTTTTGAGCCCTTGAAAATGGCCACACTTAAGAATTTGTCTTTAAAGGTCATTTTCTTAGTGGCCATTACTTAGACCTACCAGCTGTCTGAATTGCAAGCGCTTTCCTGCCAAGACCCTTTCTTGTCGTTCTCCTCCCAGGGTGTGACTCTTTGGATTTTTCCTTCTTTCCTGCCAAAAGATTCTCTCTGCCTTTCATTTAAATCAAGTAATTTTGCTCCCATCCTTTTCAGATGAGCAGTGTTCTGGTAAAGAAAAAACCACTTTGGATGTCAGCAGGATGCTGCGTCGTTACCTCAAAGTGACGAATGCTTTTTGGCTCTTCGATGATTTGTCTCGTTTTCCGGCCCATGCAAGGGTTGTGCGACTTCAAAAGCTACGCCAGCGCATTGGATTAAGAGCGCGATTGAATGAGCATATATTTCGCATGGTAAATCTGTTTCAATCAGGCTCAAAGCTCACTCGACACGGGCTCAGACAATTTCTTGGGCGGAAAAGTCATCGAGTTACCCCTCTCAACAATTGTCATGCAGCAACTTGGTCTTCCTTATCCACCTTCATGTGCTGTTGCTGCTTGGACCTTCAAGTATGGGAATCAGCTCGTTTTGGTATAAGGGTGCTAGCAGCAGCTGTCTCTTCCCAACCCTGGGGTGGTACAACTTTGGTACTTCCCACTAGTCTGGATTGGTCTAGCAGGATGATTCAGAAGGTAAAAATTTTACTTACTGTTAATTCCCTTTCCTGGAATCCTGCTAGACCAGTCCAGGACCCACCCTCTCTCTGTCAATCTGGAAATGGCTCCGGTATTAGATTTGTGGGAGTTTAAGCAGCTGTTTCTTGTGCCTTTTGTACATGGTTGCACCTTGTGCACCAATATTTTTTCATATGCTTGTGTTGCTTTGGTTGACATAGCTGGTTGTTTTCCTTCTCAATGAAATTTGCTAAGAGTGGAGGAGTGGCCTAGTGGTTGGGGCAAGGTACCTCAGGCCGGAAGGTCGAGGGTTCAAATCCCACTAGAGGACAGCAACCTTGGGCTGGAAGGACTGGGGTTTCTAGTCCCACAGGTGCTCCTTGTGGTCTTGGGCAAGCCACTTAACTATTTTACAGGGAACATGGGCAATGGAGGGTTATCTCCAAGTTATAATGCCCTGTTCAATGTAATTTCAGTTTGTTCAATGTAAACCGCCTTGATATTATGAAAGGCGGTATATAAGAAAGAGTAATTAGACCTTACCTGCTAATTAGCGTTCCTGAAGGGACTCCAGTCCAGTCCCTTTACTTCTGGGTTGTGCTCCTCTACCAGCAGCTTTGGAGACTGAGCTCTTCAACTTTTTTCTGACACTCCTCCAGTATAAATACCACTGGCTCCTCCCATCAGATTCAGTATATTATTGACAAAGACGACAATGGAGAGACATTAAAAAAAAACCATAAATTGAACTGAATAACTTTAGACTAACCTCAGTCTTCTTACAATAGCCTAGAAGCATGTTAAGAAGAAATCTTAACCTACCTCATAAGAACGAAACTCCTCCCGCCCCCTTGGAGAGAGAGAGAGATTTACCTGAAATGAACTTACCCGTAAGTCCTCTACTTCCGTTCCTACAGAACATTCCCACTTTCACCAGGGTACCCCCGATGAGCACGCCCCCAACAACTTCCTGTTTCTTGACTTTCCTGAAGCTTTGGGACGCCTTGAAAAAAAAAATTGGGTGGGATCAGGGACTGGACTGGAGTCCCTTCAGGAACGCTAATTAGCAGGTAAGGTCTAATTACTCTTTCCTAGGCGTTCCTCCAGTCCAGTCCCTTTACCTCTGGGATATTTATTTATTTATTTAATTTAGCTGCATTTATATCCTGCTTTTCACCAGGTCAAAGCGGTTGGGGGATACATTTAACACGAGGGGATATGAGACACATACACTAATACTTACAGGGAACATGGGCAATGGAGGGTTAAGTGGCTTGCCCAAGATCACAAGGAGCACCTGTGGGACTAGAAACCCCAGTCCTTCTGGCCCAAGGTTGCTGTCCTCTAGTGGAATTTGAACCACCGACCTTCCGGCCTGTAGTACCTTGCCCCAACCACTAGGCCACCCTTCCCTCCCTCCCTAAGAGAGTAGGGAGGGAGGAGTGGCCTGCAGAGCAGTTCACCTCTGGGCAGGACCTGACAGAGCAGCCCGAAGCACTGCTGACCCAAACTCAGCATCCTCCGTAACCTGAACATCCAACCGATAAAACTTAGCAAAAGGTATGCAGCGAAGACCAAGTCGCCGCCTTACAAATATCCATGGGCGGAACCAAGCTAAACTCCGCCCATGAGGTAGATAAACTCCAAGTTGAATGGGCCCGGAAATTAACCGGAACTGTTCTACCCTTCTGAATGTATGCCGCCACGATGGCCTCTCCGATCCATCTGAAAATAGAACTTTTGGCCACCGCCTCACCTCTACGTGGACCCCCGAACACCAAACAACTGTTCCAACTTTCGAAACGGTGCTGTGCGTTTCAAGTTAACGCTTCAAGGTCCTTCTTACGTCCAGCTTGTGGAGATGTACCTCCTCCATCCCCTTCCCCACCCCCATAAACGAGGGAAGGGAAATTGAATGATGATTCACATGAAACGGAGAGATCACCTTGGGTGGAAACGAAGGCACCATCCGCAAGACCACCTTCTCTTTGAAAAACGACAGAAAGGGCAGCCGGCATGACAACGCTTGCAGTTCTAAAAACACGCTTCGCTGAGCAGATCGCTACCAGAAACACTGTTTTGAGCGTCAAGTCCTTCAAGGAGGAGCACTCCATAGGCTCGTACAGCTCCACCGCTAGGGCATTCAAAACTAGATTAAGATCTCAGGGAGGAACCAACAATACACGCTGAGGACGCACGCGCCTCACTGCCCTCAGGAACCTACCCACATCCGGGTGCTGGCCTATTGCCTTACCCTTCATCTTGCCCCTGTAACAAGAAATGGCCGCTACCTGTACCCGGAGAGAGCTGGCTGCGAGACCTTTCTCCAAACCTGCCTGTAAAAACTCCAACACTTCTAGCACAGAGACCGCCATAGGACGAATCTTTTGATCCTCACACCAACCCTCAAAGATGCGCCAGACCCTAACATAAGAAAGGCAAGTAGAACGCTTACGGGCTCTCAGCAAGGTGGAAATCACTACTCCTGAATATCCTCGCTTAAGCAGCTGTGCCCTTTCAATAGCCAGGCCGTAAGCAAGAACCGATCCACCTGCGACATCCATAAAGGTCCTTGGAAAAGTAGATCATCCTTGGAAAAGCAGATGCCATGGCTTGTCGGCCAACACTCTTACTAGATCGGTGTACCAGGGACGACAAGGCCATTCCGGCGCTATGAGGATCACCCACCCCTGGTGGGCCTCCAACCCTCTGAAGCACCTTTCCTATCAGCGCCCATGGCGGAAACACATAAAGCAGTCCCTCCGTGGGCCACCTCTGAACCAGAGAAATCGAGGCCTTCTGACATCCGTTCCCTTCTTCTGCTGAAGAAGTGGCTGGCTTTGGCCGACTCGAACCTTGCCATAAGATCCATGATGGGCT
The DNA here is from genome assembly GCA_033557465.1 of Ichthyophis bannanicus. Taxonomy (NCBI): domain Eukaryota; kingdom Metazoa; phylum Chordata; class Amphibia; order Gymnophiona; family Ichthyophiidae; genus Ichthyophis; species Ichthyophis bannanicus. Next base: position 144,007,000 of record CM066032.1, read on the forward strand.
GTCCCCACCGACGAACCACCTGCTCGTACACTTGATGGCAGAGCTCCCATTCTCCGGGATCCACCCTGCGCCTGCTCAGAAGTCTGCCTTCACATACTCTACTCCGGACACATGCTGTGCCAACAGCGCCACCAGATGGTTTTCGGCCCATGTCAGCAGCCCTTCTGCTTCTTCCCCCAAGAGAGCGCTGCTTGTGCCGCCCTGCCGGTTTATATAGGCTACCGTGGTCACATTGCCCAAAAACACCCAGACCGCTTTCTGGTGGACCCACTGCTCAAAGGCCCTGAGCGCCAGAACTACTGCCTGCATTTCCAGCCTGTTGATGGACCACTGGGCTTCCACAGACGTCCATGTCCCCTGGGCGAAGTGCTCCTCGCAATGCGCTCCTCAGCCCGACAAACTGGCATCCGTCGTCAGCTGCAACCACCTTAGAATCCCCAAGGGCATGCCCCTCTCCAAATTGCCCAACCGGAGCCACCAAAGTAGAACCTCCCCGGTTTCCGGAGGACACAGCAGCCAAACTGACAAGGATTGGCTTTGATGAGACCAACGACGGAGAAGAGCCCGCTGAAGAGGTCTCATGTGGTCCCTGGCCCACAGCACCAGCTCAATCGTTGCTGCCAACGTCCCCAGTACCTGCAGGTAATGCCACGTTGAGGGAGACTTCCTGGCCAGAAACTGACAAATCAGCAGCCACAGAGCATCTGCCCGCTGAACCAGCAGAAACACCCTTCCTTTGCCTGTGTTGAATCTTGCTCCGAGGTACTCTATCACCTGGGATGGAGACAGTCTGCTTTTCGTCAGATTGATCACCCACCCCAGACTCTGAAGAAGGTCTACCACCCTGTCCGTAACCTTCCGACTCTCCTCCTCGGACTTGGCCCAAATCAACCAATCGTTGAGGTACGGGTGGACCAGGATCCCTTCCTTGCGTAGCGCCGCTGCCACCACCACCACCATTACTTTGGTGAATGTGCATGGAGCCGTAGCCAGACCAAATGGCAGGGCTTGAAACTGAAAGTGTCCCCTTGGTACCGCAAACCGCAGGAACTGCTGATAGGACTCTCGGATCGGAATATGCAAATACACTTTTGTCAGATCGAGGGGACAAAAATTCTCCCTGCCGCACCGCCACTATTACGGACCGCAGGGTTTCCATGCAAAAATGCGGGACTGAGACAACGACTGACACGCTTCAAGTCGAAAATCGGGCAAAAAGTGCCCTCTTTCTTTGGCACCACGAAATAGATGGAGTATCGACCACATCTGCACTGGTCGCTGGGCACCGGCACGACCGCTTCCAATTCCAGCAGTCTGTCCAGAGTTTCTTCCACTGCTGCCCTCTTTGCTGGAGATCTGCAAGGGGACTGTACAAACGTAACCATCTCGAATTACCTCCAGAACCCACTGATCGGATGTGACCCAGGTCCAGGCGGGAAGGAACTGCCGTAATCGCCCCCCTATCGGCAGCACCCCCGCCTGGACCCCCCTCATTTCATTGCAACTTCCTCAGTCCCATGGCTGAGGAGGACCCAAAGGCTCTCCCTGCTCCACAAAACCCTTGGTAAACCTGTCCTCTAGAAGAAAAACGTCCTCTTTGAAACAGAGCATGCCGCATCACCTGAAACTTATGGGCCTCCTGCGGCTGCGCCCTAGTGGGAGCGGGAGTGCAATTTAGCTTCTGCCGGTCCTCAGGGAGCCTGCCTCCCTTGGACTCTCCCAACTCCTTCACCAACTTGTCCAAATCTTCTCCAAACAGAAGCTTACCCTTGAAAGGCAGCTTGATAAAGCGAGTCTTAGAGGAACCATCCGCCGCCCAGTTACGCAGCCAGAGATACGGCCTGGCCGCAACCACTGAAGCCATGTTCGACGAGCTTCTGACAAGATCATACTGGCTATCTGCCAAATAGGCCGTCCCTGACTCAATTCTTTCCGCTTCCCCCTGCGAAGCGCTGGGTGAGTCGCTGGACAGCTGTTGCTGTTGCAACCAGCGCAGACAAGCTTGTGCTACCCACGCGCTACACACAGAGGCCTGAAGAGCCAGGGCACTGATGTCAAAAGCTTGCTTCAACAACGTATCCAACTTCCAGTCCTGTGAATCCTACAGAGCCGCACTGCCTTCCACCGGAATAGTCATCTTCTTGGTGACTGCCGAAACTGCTGCATCCACCCTAGGTGAGCGCAATAGCTCCCTATACAGCTCTGGTAAAGGATACAAACGGGCCATGGACCTGATTCCCCTCAGGCCAGAGTCCAGCTGATCAAATTCTTCCTGAATCATCTGTCTCACCACCCGGTGCACCGGGAAAACCTTCTGCGACTTCCTTACCGCCTGAATAAGCGGGTCCTCCAAAACCTCATCATCCGCCGGCACACCCGGGGCCATATTGAGGACCTTCAAGGATTCAGTGATCAAAGCCGGTAACTCCTCCCGGAGAAAAACCCGCACAATTCTGGCTCTCTGTTCCTCCTGAATCTCGCCCTCTTCGAGTTCTTCCTCGTCTTCTCCTATCTCTGGATCGGAAAACTCCTCCTCCCGATCTTCCAACAACGGCGGGGGGGGGGGGGGGAGCGACCTGTCCTTGGCTAGCTTTTGCCGCTTATGCGCTATGGACGGCTCCCCTTTACTGAGGTCAACACTTCTCTTGGGAGGGCCGTCCTGACCCGCTCCCTGCTTCTGCTCCCGCTTCCGAAGACAAAATGCTTTATGCAGAAGCAACACAAACTCTGGGGAGAAATCGCCCAAGCCTCCCCCCTCCTGCCCAGCCGGCAAGGCGGATGGGCCTGGAAGATGCTGGGTAGGGACCAGCTGCTCCAGAGCCGAGGTAGAACCACCCTCCGAACCTAGCATTGGGGCTACCACCTCCCCTGAATTCTGAGCTGTGCCAGCTACTAGTTCCAGTGACATACTGGCCTGGATCTCCTACTCCACCGAGGTGGCTTCCATCGCACACCCCCTGCAGATGCCTGCCGCTGACACCGCACCATGCTTTGCTCCACACACTAAGCACTGCGGCCTAGCTGGCATAACGAACTTGGGACCCAATTACACCAAAGACATGCTGTATCTAAGGGCCTGTTACCTATTCCTCCCAAGGCCCCCCCAAAACAAAGAACAACAAATTGTTTTTTTGTTTTTACTTTCAATCAACACAGAATAGCTGTGCACGGGAGACCTGCCTGTTGCCAGGCCCCAGCGCACAAAAAGTGCGCAAAACATGCGCTCCCCTCACCCCTCCATACAGCCACCTACCTTTCGCACTGCTTTTCTCAGCAGTGATAGAGCCTGCCCGATGAAAAAGTGGCTGGTGGCACCGCAGCCCTGTGCCACGCGGTTCTCCACTCAAAGGCAGCCGCTTTCTGTTCCTCCTGTCTTTTTCTTTTTCTGCTGTACCTGCCGACCGCACTGCCTGCCAAATCCCGTCCTCGTGCTCAGCCTCCACGAGGGCTTCGGCCACGAGACGGGGTTGGCGCATAAGGGAGCCTCCTCCTCACCTCCTGCTTCTCGCCGCAATTCCTCACTCCGCCGGCCTGGGAGGCGCTTCTGTCCTAATCCTCCCTCTCTGCTACTCTTCCAAGCTCTGCCGAGGTAAAGAGAGAGAGTAGGGAGCGAGGGGAAGAGTTCTCTCCCACCAAGCACAGCTGTCCTATCCAAACCAAATTTAAAACTCTTTTCCCCAAATAAACCAAGCACAAGGGTGCACAATTAGGAAAAGAAAGATTATTAAATACCCCCTAGCTATCCTAAATCTCTCCAATAAGCCTTCCACTGGCTTAGTGCTCCTTCCAGCTGCTTTGGAGACTGAGCTAAACTGAATCTGATGGGAGGAGCCAGTGGTATTTATACTGGAGGAGCATCAGAAAAAAGTTGAAGAGCTCAGACTCCAAAGCTGCTGGTAGAGGAGCACAACCCAGAGGTAAAGGGACTGGACTGGAGGAATGCCTAGGAAATGTTAAATAAATAAGAGGTTCCATTTGCTTTGCCAGTGTTATACTGAAGGCTACCTCTAGGTGAACAAGTGTAAGTGCTAGTGCTGATGTCACTGAGGTTTCTGGTGTTTTCTTCGTCTCCATCATCTGCTGGCAGGAGGAGTTATCCCACTAGTCTGGGATTACAGAAAAGGAAACGGTAAGTAAAATTTCACCATACAGCATATCAATATTGTTACTGAAGCAATTGTGGGTTAGGGAGTCACTTTATGGTTAAAGCAGCAGGCTGAAAAATTGCAGAAGCCAAGGTTCAACTCTCACTTCTCCCATCAATGTTTCCTGTGACATTAGTCAAGTTATTTAACGTTGTACTGTCTCAGGGATAACTTTTATATTGTAAGCCTTCTGGGACAAGGACCTGTGAACTGTACCTGAATGCCACTCACCTTGAGATCAGATTTGCACAATGCAAGTAATTACATTCAAATTAGTTTGGCAACAGTTTCTGCTGTGTATTGATAATCCAGAGTACAGTACTTGTCTTTAGGAATTTGTAATACATAACTATGCCATCTGCATGGGAGACTGCAGTATAATCGTGCCACGTCCATAGTGGCAAGGAGGCTGTCAGATGGGAACTGTTTGATGTTTATCTTATTTAGAAGGCCTGTGGTGTCTTGTATGTAGCTGCTGGTGTTTTGTATGAAGGGTTTGAGGATTACTTCTGCAGGTGTGCCAGGATTGGAGATAATTGGTCTGCCAGGATTTCCAAGTGTGGTTTTCATGTAAGTCTCAAACTAAAGTAATGATTTTTGGGGGCTCTGGCACCCCCTCTGTTTTGACAAAACCTTTTATCTGGGGAGTTACAGAAGCAATATCTTTCCGCTGCAGTCGCAGATTGCAAGGGTTAATGAAATAGTTGCTGCAAACCTAATATAGGGCAGGAACATTTCTCATCGTTATTATAAAAACCATGACTGCAGGAATTTTGTGGGGGGTTGTTTTAGTGGAGGATGGGAGACATGGGATAAAGTCATCAAGCACAATAACAGATTCTTCCTTCATGTGTACCTGGGCAAACATTTTTTTTTTTACTTTTAGAACAAAAAAAACTTTTCTGTCATCCAGCAAATGTGTGGGACTTCCCCCCCCCCCCCCGCCCCATGATGCTTCAGCTTAAAGGAGAAGCTGTGATCTTTCCTCAGAAGCCTAATTTAGCCTAGTATCAGGAAATACAGATTGTGGCTACGTGACTTACTGTACTGTGTAGGCACCATTTTCAGTAGAGAAAAGAAGGGTAAAGTCTAAGGCTGTTTTCATGTGGTTTGGAAATCACTGCTGGCTGGCTGGTTGATTGAGATCCCTCAACCCTCTTTAATCCATAATATTTAAATATAGAAATTACACTTACCTGGTAATTGTAGTTCCTGGAGGGTCCAGTTTAGTCCTCCACATCCGGGTAGTGCACCTCCTCCTGCAGCCTGGAGACTGGACCAATCAAAATCTTCCTCTGGTTGTAGGTATTCTGTCGGAGCTCCCATCAGCCCCCAGTGAACTAGTAACAAAGCAGACTCAGAGAAGCAACACATGAGAATATCATAAATACATAAGAGAAAGAGAAAATTCCCCCTTTTTGAAATCAGCGACCCCCTCCCCAAACGAGGAAGCCAGAACTCTGCCCACGCCCCGCTCGAAAGGCGAAGCAAAAATGCAAAAATGTCTGAATTCGATCCCAAAAAAGGCAAGAATTCCCGAGCCGGAAACAGAAGAACGTAGAAGACGGCGTAGAAAGACGGAACGCGAATATAAGAGTCACTGATGCAGTTCCGTACCATTCGGAGATCGCGCGCCGTATCAAACAACAAGGAACCCTGACACCTGGGCGGGAAGGAGGACTAAACTGGACCCTCCAGGAACTACAATTACCAGGTAAGTGTAATTTCTATTTCCTGAGCGGTCCTCCAGTTTAGTCCTCCACATCCGGGATGTAACAGAGCAGTTAACACCGGGCGGGCACCTTCGAACCGGCGCGCAGCACTGCCGAACCAAAGCAAGAATCCTGAGCGGCCAGCACATCCAACCGATAATGCTTACTGAAGGTATGCAGAGACGACCAGGTAGCCGCCCTACAAATTTCGACGGGCGGAACAAGGCTATGCTCCGCCCAAGAGGTTGCCTGAGCCCTTGTAGAGTGCGCCCGTAGACCCACCGGTACCGGTCGACCCTGGAGAATATAAGCCGAAGCAATCGCTTCTTTAATCCAGCGAGCGATGGAAGCTTTCGCTGCCGCTTCACCCCGCCGAGCTCCACCAAAAAGCACGAACAGCCGGTCGGACTTGCGAAACGATTCCGACACCTTGAGGTAGCGACGAAGGACTCGCCGGACATCCAAGAAATGTAGGTCAGCGTCCGAGGTACCTGCCGAATCCGAGGAAAGAACCGGTAGAAAAACGGCCTGATTCAGGTGAAAAGGCGACACCACCTTAGGCAAAAAAGATGGAACCGGTCGAAGAACCACGCGATCCCGAGAAATAGACAAGAACGGTTCTCTACACGAGAGCGCCTGCAATTCCGAAATGCGCCTCGCCGAACAGATGGCCACCAGAAAAACCGTCTTCAAGGTCAAATCCTTAAGAGACGCCTGCCGAAGCGGCTCGAAAGGTTCGCGCACTAAGGCCTGTAACACTAGATTCAAGTCCCACGACGGCATGGAAACTCTGCGCGACGGTCGCAATCTGAAAACCGCTTGAAGAAAACGGCGCACGTTGGGATGGGACCCCAGGGAAAGACCCAAAACCTTACCCCTGTAGCAAGCCAGCGCCGCTAACTGAACCTTCAAAGAACTGGCCGCCAAACCTTTGTCAAAACCGTCCTGCAGAAAGCTGAGAATCACCGGTACCGAGGTGGTTGCAGCTCGCACGCCACGCCTGGAGCACCAGTCCTCAAAAATTCTCCACACCCGGACATACGCGAGCGAGGTGGAAGACTTTCGCGCCCGAAGGAGAGAGTAGCAACAACCGATGCGGAGTAACCCTTCTTACTCAGCCGAGCCCTTTCAATGGCCAAACCGTAAGCGAGAATCGATCCACCTGAGGCATCCGGAGGGGTCCCTGAAGCAGCAGATCCGGTAACGGTGGCAGTTTCCAAGGCAGACCGTCGCGTAACCTCACCAGATCCGCGTACCACGGCCGCCTGGGCCAATCCGGAGCCACTAGCAGAACGCGCCCTCGGTGCGCCTCGATGCGCTGAACGACACGACCGATCAACGCCCACGGGGGAAAGACATAAAGAAGTTGACCTTCCGGCCACGGTAGAATGAGCGCGTCGATGCCTTCGGACATGCGCTCCCTCCGTCGGCTGAAAAAACGAGCCATCTTGGCCATTTGAAAGGTCGCCATGAGATCCATGACCGGAGGCCCCCATCTGCGTACTATTTGCGCATGTATCTGCGGATGCAGTTCCCACTCCCCGGGATCCACCCGCACTCGGCTGAGATAATCCGCCATGACATTGTCCTTTCCTGCTATATGCGCCGCCGACAGCACCAGCAGCCGAGATTGAACCCAGGCGAACAGAGCCACTGCCTCTGTCTCCATGGCCACACTGCCGGTGCCGCCCTGGCGGTTGATGTAGGCCACTGTAGCGGAGTTGTCCGACAGAACCCGTACAGCACGCCCCTGTAGCAGCGCCTCGAAGGCTAACAGCGCCAGTCTCACCGCGCGCAGCTCTAAGCGGTTGATCAACCACGACGCCTCGAGGGGAGACCACGTCCCCTGCGCAAATCGGCCCTCGCAATGCGCCCCCCAGCCCATCAGGCTGGCATCCGTCAAAAGCGGAACCCAGGGAGGCTGTTCCAACGGCATTCCCAACCGCAGGTTCTGCGAGCACAGCCACCACCGAAGGGACCGTCGCACGGACAACGGGCAAGGTAACCTCTTGTTCAAGGAGTGTAACTGATTCGACCAACGACGTAACAGGGCGCTCTGAAGCGGGCGCATGTGAAAACGCGCCCAAGGAACCACCTCCAGCGTCGCTGCCATAGTGCCTAACAGCCGGAGATACCACCAGGCGGACGGCGAAGGGATCTTTAGGAAGGAGCGCACGAGGCTGCGCAAGGCTTGAACACGGCGTTCCGGTAAACAGACGACACCTTTTGCCGTGCAGAAATGAACTCCGAGGTATTCGAGGGACTGAGTGGGCACTAGATGACTCTTCTTCTCGTTGACCACCCAGCCGAGGGTCCGTAACAAGGCTACCACCCTGCCCGTAACCCTCACACTCTCTTCGAGGGATTTCGCCCGAATCAACCAGTCGTCGAGATAAGGGTGGACGAGGATCCCGTCCCGTCGCAAGGCCGCTGCGACCACCACCATGACTTTCGTGAAGGTGCGAGGAGCGGTAGCCAGACCGTAGGGCAGGGCTCGAAACTGGAAGTGACCCCAAGGGAAGGCGAAACGCAAGAATTTTTGATGAGCTTCCCGTATGGGAATGTACAAATAGGCCTCGGAGAGATCGAGAGACGTGAGAAATTCCCCGCGACGCACCGCCACTATGACGGAGCGTAATGTCTCCATCAGGAAGTGCGGAACCCGCAGAAAACGATTGACGCCTTTGAGATCCAGAATCGGACGGAGAGAACGTCCTTTTTGGGGACCACAAAATAAATGGAGTAGCGACCGACGCCATGCTCTGAAGGAGGTACGGGAACCACCGCCCCCAGCGCCAGGAGACGGTGCAGCGTCCACCGAAGGTCGCGCGATTCTGCTCGCCTTTGCTGGGAGACAGGACAAACGAATCCGGAATCGGAGAAGCGAACTCCAAAGCATAACCGTCGCGGATGATTTTGAGCACCCACTGATCTGAGGTTATTTGGGCCCAGGAAGGAAAAAAATCGCGGAGACGACCCCCGATGACTAGGCATCCCTCCGGAGCCCGCCTCACTTCATTGCTGCTTTCGAGCAAAAGAGGAGGCGGAGGAGGACGACGCTGCCGAAAATCCACGTCCTGCCCCCCGAAAACCTCTAAAACCTTGGGAATGGGAGCCAACTCGACCTCGTTGAGAACCCCACAGACGGGAGGAACGAAACCTCCGAAAATCCCGAAACTGACCGCGCACGGCCGGTAAACCTTTAGACACCTTAGGCCGATCTTCTGGCAGCCTACCACCTTTAGACTCGCCGAGATCTTTAACCAACTTATCCAAATCGTCCCCGAACAAGAGCTTACCCTTAAAGGGGAGTTTACTGAGACGAGACTTAGAAGATCCGTCGGCCGCCCAATTCCACAGCCAAATAGATCTACGCGCCGCCACCAAGGAAGCCATGCTGTTGGCGAGAGTGCGGATGAGATCATAATGTACATCCGTCAAATACGCCGAACCTGACTCCAAACGAGTAACTTCCAGCAACCCCTGCTGATCCAAGCCAGCAAGCTGCTGCAGGCGCTGCGCCCAACGCAGGCAAGCCCTAGCCACCCAAGCACCACAAATAGAGGCCTGCAAGGACAAGGCATTGGTCTCGAACGCCTGCTTCAACAAACCATCCACTTTCTTGTCCTGTGCGTCTTTCAGAGCAGCACTGCCCTCAACAGGGATAGTAGTCTTCTTGGTGACTGCCGAAACAGCGGCATCAACCCGTGGAGATCGAAATTTCTCTTTGTCCTTGTCCGCCAGGGGGTACAGACGGTTCATAGTTCGAATACCTTTCAACCCAGACTCAGGTTGATCCCATTCGGACTGAATCATTTGCTCCACCACTCGAAGCGGAAACACCACTTGGGAGTCCCGCACCGCCTGAATGAGAGGATCCTCCAAGCCGTCCTCGTCCACCGGACGAGGGGCCGACAGATTAAGCGTATGAAGAGATTCCGTAATCAAGGGCACTAACTCTTCCTTACGAAACACCCGAACTATGCGGGCTTGGTCCTCCGGCTCGGGGATTTCACCGTCCTCTAGGTCGTCCACTCCCGCTTCCTGATCCATCTCTGTATCGGGATCCTGCCAACTCAAATCATCGTGGTCGAGATCCAAAGACCGCAACCGCTTGGCGGAAGGCTGAAGTGGCTGCCGGGGCTCCTTACCTTTAAAAGAAGGCAGGGGCGACGGCCAGGCCTCAGGCAACTTGCCTGAGCGTCCCAAGCAGAAGGCTTGGTGCATAAGTAGCACAAAATCCGGAGAAAAATCAGTGAATGTAGATTCGGCAGGCTCAAGCGGGAGGGGATCGACTTGCCCCTTAGGAGGGAGCACAGAAAGAGAGGGAAGAGACCCCGGAGAAGGAGCGCGGTCCGCAGGGACAGGCGGATTGTCCGAGCCAGATAGTTCTTTATGTTCCATTGGAAGCTCTAAATCCGAGGACACTGAAGCGCAGCCCCTACAAATACCAGACTCCGCTACAGTCCCCCTACGCGACCCACAGATCACACACTGCGATCGCGAAGCCATACAGTCAAAATAGGTACTATGAAGAGCAGTCACACTTGAGGAGCAAGTGAAATAAAGAAAGAAAGAATAAGAAAGAATAAAAAAAAAAAGTTTTTTCTAAGAAATAGGAGGGATGAGGGGACACTCCCCAACAAAAACGCTATGCAAAAAACGTAGAAAAACTCAAGGGAAACCCGTGCCATGCCGTTTAAAATGCGCGGGAAAAGAAAAAAGCCTCATAAAATGGCCGCCGGCACATTTTCGCCAGCGACAAAAAACGGCGTGAAAACACCCGAGGAAAATAATAAATAAAGAAATCAAAGCCCCTGAAGGAAAAAGAAAGGTCCCCCAAAGGAAACACTCACCACAGTGTCCACAGATCGCCGGCAGACGGCTCACCGCCCGAATCTAGAGCGGGAGCACGCTGCCGAGCTGAGCTGTCAATCAACAGCCAAAACGCCGGAACGGAAGGAGAGAAGCAGCAGAAGAATGCAGACTGCCCGGGAGGAACAGAGTGCTGGCTAAAGGCAGATCTCCCCTCCGTACAGTCCAGGAGGAGAGATCAAAACCCCCAACTGCAACCAACCCCTGCCTGAGAGGGAGAAGGTCAGTATAGCCCGGGTCCTGCTCTGCCCTGCTGTTTGCCTGTGCAGAAGGACTTAAAGAGACAGCTACCTAAAAAAGTAATTAAAGTATAGGAAATAAAGGGAAAAGAAAAATCCTAACAAAAAGCTCTCTAGTGTTGCTTCCAAGCGTCCTGAAGTGCGCCACAGCAGGCACACACGTCCTCCAGCTGCAAGGAGACTGGACACACTGGGGGCTGATGGGAGCTCCGACAGAATACCTACAACCAGAGGAAGATTTTGATTGGTCCAGTCTCCAGGCTGCAGGAGGAGGTGCACTACCCGGATGTGGAGGACTAAACTGGAGGATCGCTCAGGAAATCCAGTTGTCGATTGTATTTTCTGAAACTAAATAAAATTAGGGTTTCAGAAGTGGCAGAGAAAGTTCCTACCTCAGGTCTTGAAGTGGGGTAAAGTGTGAAATGGTTACAGCAATAACGCATTCTTTGACCCTTTAATGCACATAAGAACATAAGAACATAAGATATGCCATACTGGGTCAGACCAAGGTCCATCAAGCCCAGTATTCTGTTTCCAACAGTGGCCAATCTAGGTCATACGTACCTAGCAGTTTGCCCAAGGGACACAGGTTCCACAATGCTTGTATTGGTTCAAGCATTGATATCCTGGGTCCCTTCTTAATAATGGTTTATGGACCTTTCCTCCAGGAACTTGTCCAAACCTTTTTTAAACCCAGCTACACTAACAGCCTTTACTACATCCTCCGGTAACAAATTCCAGAGTTTGATTACACGTTGAGTGAAAAAATATTTTCTTTTATTAGTCTTAAATAGTTTACCCTGTAGCTTCATTGCATGTCCCCTAGTCTTTCTATATTCTGATAAGGTAAACAATCGATCTACGTTTACCCGTTCCACTCCGTTCATTAATTTATAGACTTCTATCATATCTCCCCTCAGCCGTCTCTTTTCCAGGTTAAAGAGCCCCAACCTTTTTAGCCTTTCTTCATAGGAGTAGCCTTCCATCCCCTTTACCATTTTGGTGGCTCTTCTCTGAACCTTTTCTAAAATCGCTATATCCTTTTTAAGATACGGCGACCAGAATTGCACACAATATTCAAGGTGCGGTCTCACCATGGAACGATATAGAGGCATTATAATATCTTTTGTTTTATTTTCCATTCCTTTCCTTATCATACCTAGCATTCTATTTGCTCTCTTGGCCGCCGCTGCACACTGGGCCGAGGGTTTTAACATGGTATCCACAAGGACGCCTAAATCTTTTTCTTGGGTGGTGGTTCCTAATGTGGAACCTTGCATCGTGTAACCATAGTTTGGGTTGTTCTTCCCTAGGTGCATAACCTTGCACTTCTCCACATTAAATTTCATCTGCCATTTTGATGCCCAGTCTTCCAATTTATCAAGATCCTCTTGCAATTTTCCACAATCCTCCTGGGTTTTAACAACTTTAAATAGTTTTGTGTCATCAGCAAATTTGATAACCTCACTCGTTATTCCACTTCCCAGGTCATTTATGAATATGTCAAAAAGCAGCGGACCCAGCACAGATCCCTGGGGTACACCACTATTCACCTTTCTCCATTGGGAAAATTGGCCATTTAGCCCTACCCTCTGCTTTCTATCTTTTAACCAGTTCCTGATCCACAGTAGTACACTGCCTCCTATCCCATGACTCTTTAGTTTTGCCAAAAGTCTCTCATGAGGGACCTTGTCAAAGGCTTTCTGAAAGTCCAGATACACAATATCAACCGACTCACCTTTGTCCACCTGTTTATTCACTCCTTCAAAAAAACATAACAGATTAGTAAGACAAGATCTTCCTTGTCTAAAGCCATGTTGGCTGTCTCCCATTAGGTCATGACTATCTATATGCTGAGTAATTTTATTCTTTATGATGGTTTCTACCATTTTTCCCGGTACTGATGTCAGGCTCACCGGTCTGTAGTTTCCCGGATCACCCCTCGAACCCTTTTTAAAAATTGGTGTTACATTGGCGATCCTCCAATCCTCAGGTATTAGAGATGATTTTAATGATAGTTCACAGATTACTGATAGCAGGTCTGCAATCTCAAATTTCAGTTCTTTCAACACCCTTGGATGTATACCATCCGGCCCAGGTGATTTGCTACTCTTCAGTTTATCTAATAGTTGTAAGACATCTTCCCGATGTATCGATATTTCCTTCAATTCTTCCACACCTTTAAATACCACTTCAGTCGTGGGTAACATCCCTACATCTTCCTCAGTAAAGACCGAAGCAAAGAATTCATTCAGTCTCTCCGCTATCGCCTTGTCGCCTCTTAGTGCTCCTTTAACCCCTTTATCATCTAATGGACCAACTGACTCTCTCACGGGTTTTTTGCTACGAATGTACTTGAAAAGGTCTTTATTTCGCGTTTTTGCTTCCGCAGCAAGCTTCTTCTCAAATTCTCTCTTTGCCTGCCTTATCAATGCCTTGCATTTGACTTGCCAGTGCTTGTGCTGTTTCCAGGTTTCATCATTTGGCTCTTTTTTCCATTTCTTGAAAGATGCTTTTTTGGCAACAACAGCCTCTCTGACCTCAGCTTTAAACCATGCTGGCAATTTTTTAGACTTCCTTCCACTTTTCTTAAAGCGTGGAATACAGCTGGTCTGGGCTTCCAAGATAGTATTTTTCAACAACACCCAAGCTTGATGTACGTCTTTAACCTTTGCAACTGCTCCTTTTAGTTTTTTCTTAACTGTTTTCCTCATTCTATCATAGTCTCCCTTTCGAAAGTTAAAGGGTAGTACTGTGGATTTCCTTACTATCCCTCCTCCACTAATTAAATCAAAGGCGATCATGCTATGATCACTATTGCCAAGTGGCCCCAACACCCTTATCTCTTGCACTACATCTGGTGTTCCACTAAGGACTAGGTCTAATATTGCTTCCCCTCTGGTCGGTTCATGAACCAGCTGCTCCAAGAAGCAGTCATTTATTTCATCTAGGAACTTTATCTCCCTAGCATGTCCTGTTGTGACACTGACCCAGTCGATGCCGGGGTAATTGAAATCACCCATTATTATTACTGCACTGTAACTTTTGCTAGCTTCCTTGATTTCTTTGAGCATTTCATCATCCATTTGTTCATTCTGGCCAGGTGGACGATAGTACACCCCCACTGCCATCGCCTTCCCCTTTTTACACATTATAAATGCACATTATAAAAGGGCAATAACTTGTGTTATTTTGCCATAACTCAAATTACCACCACAATGTGCGCTGAATGCCAATTACACGCTAAGCACACAAATGCTCAAAGCTGGGGCTATTTTTCTGCCAGGAGCATCAGGGCTCTAACATGTGGCCCGATGCTCCCAGCCACGTTCTTAAAAGGGCCATACTTTTGCTAGAAGACAGCAGTCTGGAGTCTCCTTCCCCCAGCACCACCAACGTTTGCTTCCCTAAACAATCCCCCCCCCCACACAGACCCCAGTGACCCCTATACCCCCCCCCCAAGACCCCCCTGATCCCTGAAACCCCTTGCCAATCCCAGAAGGCCACCATGCCTACCTGTAGATATCCCTAGTAATCTAGAGGTAGGCCAGCAGAAGCAATCCCCATTGGCTTCTGCTCACCCATCACCCTTGAGAACATGTACCCATGGCTGCAGTTTTATCCCCTTCAGGACAGGGCACTTAGCATTACTGATGGGTTTTCCCCAGAGTTTCTGTATTCCTTCCTCTGTTCCCACCATGTTGCACGGAGTCCGCAATTCCCCTTCTATCCTCCAGCATCTTCAGATGGTTAGAGAAAATATTGCCAAGGAAATCTGCCTGGGGAGAGAGTGGCTGGCCCCTATCGATGCTCCCCCTTCCCGAGTTTGGTCCTATCCCCGCTGGGAATAGTCCTGAAGAAAGAGCCAGGCAAATTCCACCTAATACACAACCTGTCCTATCCCAAAGGCCACTTGGTTAATAACCCTTATCTGTGTTTGATGCAATATGCGTCTATCAACCAGGCCATAGCGATGGTTCAGCAATTAATTCTATGGGCGCAACTGGCAAGGCTGACAAAGTTGGCCTTCTGCCTACTCCCAGTGCATCTGAAGTCCTTTCACCTGCTTGGCTTCCTCTTCGAGGGTAAATACTGCTATGATAAATGTATGCCTATGGGCTGTTCAACTTCCTGTGTGTTTTTCAAGCTATTTAGCTCCTTCGTGCATTGGGTGGTTGAGGAAACATTTGGGCCTGGCTCAGTAGTTCATTATCTGTTTGTGGGGGCTGGGTTCGAGGAGTGCAAACTGGTCCTGGGATCCTTTGAGCACACTGTACATAGGTTTGGGATTCCTCTGGCAGTTGAAAAGACCGCGGGGCCCTCATTGACAATGATATTCCTCGGCATTGAACTCGATATCCAGGCCCAGGTGTCTCGATTGCCATTGATAAGCTAGATAAATTGAAAACCATCAAGCGAATAAGGGGCCTTCGGAAAGCTACACTCGAACAGTTCCAATCCCTACTTGGTTTATTATGCTTTGTATCTAGAGTAATTCCCATGGGGAAGGGTTTCTGTTGCCGCCTAGCTTTGGCAACAAGGGGGGGGGTGTCAAAAAGCAACACCACCACCTCAGGGTCAATAGGGACATACAAGACGACCTACGCATCTGGGAACATTTCTTGGAGTCTTTCAATGGCTTAGTGTTATGGCAGGACTCCCCCGTTTCAATCTGGAATTGTTCACAGACATTTGGTGGGGCTGGTTTCAGCATATACTTCAGAGGGGCTTGGTGCTCTGAACCTTGGCCGAGCGATTGGCACTCCTTTGGCACCACCAACGATATCATTTTCCTGGAGTTATTCCCTATAATGGCAGTTCTGTTTATTTGGGCCCCACAATTGGCCAATAGGGAGATTACATTCCGCAAACAGTGGTGGTACAAACAGTTAACAGGATGCATGCCAGAAAGCTGGTGGTGGTGGCTCTTCTCCGGGAGATATTGTGCAAAAGACAAAGCAAAACTATCACTCTTAGGGCCGAGCACATTCCTGGTTACAATAATAATATTGTCAATGCCCTTTCTCGTTTTGACATTGTTCTGTGCCATCGCTCCTGCGGTGGATGCAGTCAAAAGTCTATTCCAAAGACAGTTTGGGTGTTTGACCCACCGAAGTTTGGAGCCTCTTGATGTTCCCTGGCCAAAATTACCAGGCTGAAATACTTGAATGCCTGGGAGCACTTCTGGGAATTCTGTGTACATAATTAGAATCAGGGATGGAGACCAGTTTAAGACTGGCACCATTCTTCATTGGATACTCTGTTGCAAGGGCAAGGGCATGAGTAAATCTGCGGTTCAGATATACTTGTCAGGCACCGCCTTTCTTTTTGCCAGAGCAATGGAGGAAGAGAGCCCACTGGCTGATTTTGTCATTGCTAGGGTGATGAATGGATGTTCAGCTGAGTGTTGCCACCCACCAGACTGCAGACGCCCAATCACTCATGAGGTGTTGAGGATGCTGGTCACTGCCACAGATGAGGTTTGTTACAAAACGTTCAAGGCATGTCGTTTTTCAGATGCACTTTTCCTTGGCATTCTTTGAGGCTCCCAGGGTGGGGGGAGTTGGTTTCTGCCTCAAAATGCACACCGGCAGTTTGGGCCTCCGATTTGAGGATGTCATACTGAGCAGTGGCATGCTGGTGGTGCATATTCACAGATCCAAGACTGATCCCATGGGAAAGGGGGCCAAGTCCATGTGTCCTGTGTGGAATTTTAGGGATTATAGTTGGTGCTGCCCGCCTGGAGGTGAACAACTGTTGGTCCATGCGGATGGTGCAGTAATGCCACCCTGCCACCTGCCCGAGAGGTCGCATGAGGAAAGCCTGAAAAGACTGATGCGCACTATCTGGGTTCCATGGCCTGTTGGGAGATCTCTCATCGAGCCATAAGTTGACTCCTCTATGCCACCACATAATGGTGTGGTCCTCGGCCATACTCTTCCTAAATTTAACATCATAGTTTAGCCTAGCCAAGCCCAGCTGCCAAAACGCTTGTGCACACAGATGATAGTGTTCAGGTAACAAATTAGATATAGAGCACGAGCCCGAGCTGAGCCCTTTATAAATGCTCATAAAGATATGGACTGCTGAAACCCAATTAGTAATTGACTTGAGAATCTTTGGTTTCTTATCCCTCTCCCTGGACTTCTCTTTCGCTTTATTATCTTTGGTTTTGCCCTCCTGGTACCTAATTAACAATGAAAATATATCTGTGAACTTCCTCCTCCAAATCTTTTTCTTTATCTTTCTGTGCACCGAATTTGCCAGGGAGGTGATGCCACAACACACGTCACACCAGAAGTCACTATGAAAATGCCTGCTAGTGATGCTGACACGGCCCCCTGCCCTGCTGCTGTTCCTGTGGCTATGGTCATGGAACTGCTTTCTCCCGCTCCAGCCAACCAGACCTTAGATGCTAAGCTTTTCTGGCAGGCCTTACTCTTCTGAAAATTCTTTAGGGCATTTTGAACAACACTCACCAGAGCAAACTCACCATCGCAATCTGATACTGAACTCTCAGACATTGAGGTTGTTAGCTCTGGCACCCCCACGCTCCCTACAGACTTACCACTAGAAGAAGTTCCTGCCATGCTGGCATCTGAGTTCCCTTGTCCATCGCGGTTATTGCAGCCTTGAGGCATTGTCCAATAACCACGGGCCGTGCTGACTAACTTGCTCCCACGACATGCGAATGAGCTCCTTCATTTCGTCCCCTTGATTCGTTGCTGGATTCACCCGCTGCAGCGGCGCTACCCGCTTACTGCAACATGTGGGAGTCGCAACCGTACCACTCGCTGTCATGGCAGTAATTGATGCCCTGACCGCAGCCATAGTTGATGCTCTGGCAGTGGTCCCAATACCATTCAAGTACCAGACTCAATAAGAAAGACAAAGCAAATAACAAGCAACTGCGCTCTCTCTTTGCAAAACAAGAGGGAAAAAAAAAAAAACTCTTCAAAGAATTAGATCAGCAAATGAGGAAAAACAAGGAGGCAAATGCACAAATACAGTGGAAAATACAAAGTGTTACTCTAGGAATCCTTTGTCAATCACAAACGGACACATGAATGGTTAAGGAGAGCTGAATTGAAACGGAAGAATGAGTGATTGATAGTTGCAGCCCAGGACAGCGGATTACGGTTGAGATGGTTTACAGCGAATATTGAAAAAAACTGGCAACACAGACGTATGTCAATTCTGTAAGAAAGACCTGGAAACAGTGACACCTCATAACTCTCTCCTTTTATCCACCCTATTATCAACCTTTCCCTACAACAAGGCCACTTACCATCCTCCTTTAAACATGCACTAATTCGACCTATTCTGAAAAACTACTCCATGGATAAAAATTCCCCAACATCATACAGACCTATTTCCAGTCTCCCTTTCATGGCCAAACTGATAAAGAAAATAGTTCAGATTCAACTTCAGGATCATATCAAATCCTTCGCCCCACTACACAAGCACCAATATGGCTTTCACCCATATTGTGGAGACGCTCCTCAATGTTCTGTTTGGTGTCATCAATATCACATGTGAGTCGGTCAAACAGGTCTTTCTCCTCATATTTTTAGACATCACCACAGCTTTTGATAGTATAAACCATCAAATTATGATCTCCAGATTACATCAAATAGGAATCAAGGATACAGTACTAAACTGGTTCTGTCAGGTCTAACACAACAGGTAAGAATAGAACACCATCTTTCTGATCCCTATAACCAAGAACAAGGACTACCACAGGGCTCCTCTATCTCAGCCTTCCTTTTTAAACATTTATATCCAGCCCATCTGCACTATTTTCAAAATATTCCAAGTAAACTATTATATCATCCGTGTATGTATGATGTTATATCTCCCGTTCAATTGCTCTAACCCCACAATTCAAAAAATAACAGATTGCTTTGCTGAAATAACGGAATGGCTATTAACTCACAACCTTAGGATCAACTTCAGTAAAAATGAAGCATTATTTGTAACAAGAAACCAGAACTTTACCCCACCTACAGCCATCAGGATTCATGACAAACATTTTGGTAAAATACCTTGGTGTAATCCTTGATCGCACCCTAAACATGTCCTCACACATGTCCTCGTAAAACAAATAACAAAAAAGATTTTCTACAAGCTTAAAATGTTAAAACAACTAGGTCCACTGCTCCACAATCACGACTTTAGATCTGTCATCAATGCAATCAAACCCCACTTTGACTTCTCCAACACAATCCTACATGGACTCAAACATACCATAAGACAACTTCAAGTAGCTCAATATGTTGCAGCAAGGATAGTTACAAATTCCAACCCAATCGAACACATCACCCAGATATTGTACGATTTGCACTGGCTCCCTGTACAGAGCCTTATAAACTATAAAATTCTAGTTACAACTTCTAAACTTCTCAATGATATCGCCCCTTCATATCTTTCCACCCTCATTACCAAGGAAACCCACACTCGCATACAACGAGACTGTAACAAAAATAAAACCACAATCCCATCAGATTTCAGTAAATCAAGAAACAATAAAGTATTCTCCCACATTGCCCTGAACCTTTGGAACTCCCTTCCAGACAACCTAATAGAAATAAATGACCTCTCAACATTTTGAAAAAAAAATATATACACCTCTCTATCCTTCACTTTGGAAATGAATCTAATAGTAACAACCCCACCCCTCCACTAATTAACCCAGCCGTTAAAATTCATCCCCACCCCCTAGCTGAGCTACTCAAACCAATATACTTTCACATTTGACAAACAAACTTGTATATAGTTTTACGTTTACAATTGTTTTCTTTTAAAACAATATTAACGTAAATAGTTACAATTCGGTCTTTATAAATGGATACATACCTTCTATTGTACTATACTAAGTTTGTTTCATTATAAGCCGCATTTGATCGCCCGGAAAATGCAGTATAAAAACTTATAATTAATTAAATAATTATAAGATAAAATAACTAGTTCTGATGTCAAAAAATTTCTATTAAAAGGCACAAAAAGGTAGCATGCCTCCTCCATTGGAAACTAAGCACTACAACATCACTGTGCCTGAAAAGCACTGGGATCATGACCCTAAGAGAATTATAGAGAATGAAGAGGTCATGATTACCTGGGACATTCCCATTCTGATGGATAAGAAACTAGATGCAAGGAAACCCGACATAGTGGTGAAGGAGAAAAACACCAGAATGGCAGTGATAAGGTGTCAGTTCCGAGTGATTATTCTGTGAACTGCGTGGAGAGGCAGAAGATCCTGATGTACCAAGAAATGCAGTCAGAGACCAAGAAAACGTGGCAGAAAGATGCAGAAATATTTCACATTGTACTGGGGGCGACAGGCTTGATAAAGAATATTTTTCAAGCACATCTTGACAAACTACCCATACATGTTACAGCTTATGAACTCCACAAGGAAGCTCTCTTTGGCACAATGCAAGTAGATGCAGATTAGAATTTTGCCACTTCAGAGTAAATGAGGCCTCATTTACTCTGAAGCAGCAAATTTCTAGTTGGATGATCGTGATGATGCTCAGTCATAAGAGATGAGGATGTATGACCTGGTGTTGACCAAGATAAGGCACATCAATTGTCATCGGTCTAATTAACAAACTGATGGTGTGAACTAACAACCAGTATTGCCAACTTCGGTTTTGGAATTCAAATAAGCTTTTTCATCTTTTTTGAATAACGACGCTTTTAATGGTACAGATGAAATGGGTCTTGAAAGACTGGTAAGGGGGACTGTTGCTTCTGGAGGGAGATCTGCAACTGTGAGTATTTACTTCTGGTAATTTTCTAAAAGGAATTCTTTGTATTAAAGCTAATTAATCTGTGATCCACTATTTTTGTTAAATCAGTCAGGGCCTAGTAGCAGCAGTTTAAGTTTACATTTAAAACACAGAGGAGAACTCTCTGGTTACATTTCATACCCAGCAGAGAGATTGTACTTTAAATTTAATAGTCACTCAGGGCCTAGCATCAGCAAAGTTCTTTTAGCTTAAATTTACAACACAGAAAAGAGCTTTCTGGTTAAATTTAGAACCCAGCAGAGAGCTTGTACTTTAAATTTCATAAGAAGTTAGAGCCTAGCACCAGCTAAGAGCTATAATTTATCCATAGTATAAATATCCATAGCAACCCTTAGTAAGTAAAGAACTTAGATCTAAACACAAACTTAAAACTAAGATGCAGACAGCAGTCCAGCAGCGGGATGGGGGCTTTCCAGTCTTTTGCATTGAGTGTCACATGTATGATTTTCTCCCAGTTGGTGAGAGGTCTTACGTGTGCACTAGGTGCAAGGAGCTCTTTGCTCTCAGGGAACGAGTCCGTTCTCTAGAGGCTAAAGTAGCAGACTTGGAAAGCATAAGACAGACAGAGAGGTACATAGACGAGACCTACAGGGATATAGTCCTGAAGTCCCACCTCCAGTCTGGCAGCATCCCTGTTGCCATGGAGGAGAAAGGTCACGTGACAGGAGAGCATCACCCTGGTGTGGCAGGAAGTGATCCTGTAACTAGGACCTGTCCTCCAGGTGATGTAAAACCCTCTCGCACCGAGGAAGTTTCTCCAGGGCCATGTGCCCATGAGGGAAGGGTTAGGACAGCCGTTATAGTTGGTGATTCGATCATTAGGCATGTAGATAGCTGGGTGGCTGGTGGACGTGAGGATCGCCTGGTAACATGCCTGCCTGGTGCGAAGGTAGCGGACCTCACGCGCCACCTAGATAAGGTCTTAGATAGTGCTGGGGAGGAGTCTGCTGTCTTGGTACATGTTGGTACCAATGACATAGGAAAATGTGGTAGGGAGGTTCTGGAGGCTAAATTTAGGCTTTTAGGTAGGAAGTTGAAATCCAGAACTTCTAGGGTAGCATTCTCTGAAATGCTTCCTGTTCCACGCGCAGGACCCAAAAGGCAGACAGAGCTCCGGAGTCTCAATGCGTGGATGAGACAATGGTGCAGAGATGAGGGGTTTGGATTTGTTAGGAACTGGGGAACATTCTGGGGAAAGGAGGGGCTCTTCCGAAGGGATGGGCTTCACCTTAACCGGGATGGAACCAGGCTGCTGGCATTAACCTTTAAAAAGGAGATAGAGCAGCTTTTAAACTAGATATTAGGGGAAAGCCGACAGTCGCCCAAGCGCAGATGGTTCGGAAGAATGTATCTTTGAAGGATACTACCAAAAGCAGAGAGGTTCCACAAAAGAGTAAAGTAGCCCAAATGCCCTCAAGTATGGAGCAGACATAGCTTAAAGATCCCAAATTACTCATGTCTAACAGACACATTAATATGGATAAAATACATTCTCTAAAATGCTTGTATGTAAATGCTAGAAGTCTAAAAAATAAGATGGGAGAGTTAGAATATATAGCACTAAATGAAAGGTTAGATATGATTGTAATATCAGATACATGGTGGAAGGACGACAACCAGTGGGACACTGTGATACCTGGGTACAAACTATATCGTAATGATAGAGCTGATCAAATTCGTGGAGGGGTTGCTCTCTATGTTAGAGAGGGCATTGAGTCAGAAAGGATTAAAGTTTTGCAGGAAACAAAATCTGCTGTAGAATCTATATGGATTGAAATTCCATGTAAAAGGGGGAAGGCAATGGCAATGGCAGTGGGGGTGTACTATCGAGCGCCTGGCCAGAATGACCAAATGGATGATGAAATGCTCAAAGAAATCAAGGAAGCTAACTAAAGTTACAGCACAGCAATAATAATGGGTGATTTCAACTACCCCGGTATCGACTGGGTCAGTGTCACGTCAGGACATGCTAGGGAGATAAAGTTCCTAGATGAAATAAATGACTGCTTCTTGGAGCAGCTGGTTCATGAACCGACCAGAGGGGAAGCCATATTAGACCTAATCCTTAGTGGAACACCAGATCTAGTGCAAGAGATAAGGTTGTTGGGGCCACTTGGCAATAGTGATCATAGCATGATCGCCTTTGATTTAATTAGTGGAGGAGGGATAGTAAGGAAATCCACAGTACTACCTTTTAACTTTGGAAAGGCAGACTATGATAAAATGAGGAAAACAGTCAAGAAAAAACTAAAAGGAGCAGTTGCAAAGGTTAAAGACGTACATCAGGCTTGGCTATTGTTGAAAAATACTATCTTGGAAGCCCAGACCCGCTGTATTCCATGCTTTAAGAAAAGTGGAAAGAAGTCCAAAAAACTGCCAGCATGGTTTAAAGTTGAGGTCAGAGAGGCTGTTGTTGCCAAAAAAGCATCTTTCAGGAAATGGAAAAAAGAGCCAAACGACGAAATCTGGAAACAGCACAAGCACTGGCAAGTCAAATGCAAGGCATTGATAAGGCAGGCAAAGGGAGAATTTGAGAAGAAGCTTGCTGCAGAAGCAAAAACGCGAAGTAAAGACCTTTTCAAGTACATTCATAGCAAAAAACCTGTGAGAGAGTCAGTTGGTCCATTAGATGATAAAGGGGTTAAAGGAGCACTAAGAGGCGACAAGGCGATAGCAGAGAGACTGAACGAATTCTTTGCTTCAGTCTTTACTGAGAAAGATGTAGGGATGTTACCCATGACTGAAGTGGTATTTAAAGGTGCAGAAGAATTGAAGGAAATATCGATACATCGAGAAGATGTATTACAACTATTAGATAAGCTGAAGAGTAGCAAATCACCTGGGCCGGATGGTATACATCCAAGGGTATTGAAAGAACTGAAATATGAGATTGCAGACCTGCTATTAGTAATCTGTGAACTATCATTAAAATCATCTCTAATACCTGAAGATTGGAGGATCACCAATGCAACACCAATTTTTAAAAAGGGTTCCAGGGGTGATCCGGGAAACTACAGACCGGTGAGCCTGACGTCAATACCGGGAAAAATGATAGAAACCATCATAAAGAATAAAATTACTCAGCATGAAGATAGTCATGAACTAATGAGAGACAGCCAACATGGCTTTAGACAAGGAAGATCTTGTCTTACTAATCTGTTATGTTTTTTTGAAGGAGTGAATAAACAGGTGGACAAAGGTGAGTCGGTTGATATTGTGTATCTGGACTTTCAGAAAGCCTTTGACAAGGTCCCTCATGAGAGACTTTTGGCAAAACTAAAGAGTCATGGGATAGGAGGCAGTGTACTATTGTGGATCAGGAACTGGTTAAAAGATAGAAAGCAGAGAGTAGGGCTAAATGGCCAATTTTCCCAATGGAGAAAGGTGAATAGTGGTGTACCCCAGGGATCTGTGCTGGGTCCGCTGCTTTTTGATATATTCATAAATGACCTGGAAAATGGAATAACGAGTGAGGTTATCAAATTTGCAGATGACACAAAACTATTTAAAGTTGTTAAAACCCAAGAGGATTGTGGAAAGTTGCAAGAGGATCTTGATAAATTGGAAGACTGGGCATCAAAATGGCAGATGAAATTTAATGTGGACAAGTGCAAGGTTATGCACCTAGGGAAGAACAACCCAAACTATGGTTACACGATGCAAGGTTCCACATTAGGAACCACCACCCAGGAAAAAGATTTAGGCGTCATTGTGGATACCATGTTAAAACCCTCGGCCCAATGTGCAGCGGCGGCCAAGAGAGCAAATAGAATGCTAGGTATGATAAGGAAAGGAATGGAAAATAAAACAAAGGATATTATAATGCCTCTATATCGTTCCATGGTGAGACCGCACCTTGAATATTGTGTGCAATTCTGGTCGCCGTATCTTAAAAAGGATATAGAGTTATTAGAAAAGGTTCAGAGAAGAGCCACCAAAATGGTAAAGGGGATGGAAGGATACTCCTATGAAGAAAGGCTAAAAGGGTTAGGGCTCTTTAACCTGGAAAAGAGACGGCTGAGGGGAGATATGATAGAAGTCTATAAATTAATGAGCGGAGTGGAACGGGTAAACGTAGATCGATTGTTTACCTTATCAGAATATAGAAAGACTAGGGGACATGCAATGAAGCTACAGGGTAAACTATTTAAGACTAATAAAAGAAAATATTTTTCACTCAACGTGTAATCAAACTCTGGAATTTGTTACCGGAGGATGTAGTAAAGGCTGTTAGTGTAGCTGGGTTTAAAAAAGGTTTGGACAAGTTCCTGGAGGAAAGGTCCATAAGCCATTATTAAGAAGGGACCCAGGATATCAATGCTTGAACCAATACAAGCATTGTGGAACCTGTGTCCCTTGGGGAAACTGCTAGGTACATATGACCTAGATTGGCCACTGTTGGAAACAGAATACTGGGCTTGATGGACCTTGGTCTGACCCAGTATGGCATATCTTATGTTCTTAAGATAAGGCACATCAATTGTCATCTGTCTAATTAACAAACTGATGGTGTGAACTAACAACCAGTATTGCCAACTTCGGTTTTGGAATTCAAATAAGCTTTTTCATCTTTTTTGAATAACGACGCTTTTAATGGTACAGATGAAATGGGGGCTTTTAAATGAATTATTGTCTAAACAAAAAGAGAAAAAATAAACATTGCCCTATTCTTGCAAGTAAGGAAAAGGATCCAGTTAATGGACCAAAGCGACTAACTGAAGTCTTTTCCCCTTTATAGTTACATAAAATTTGAAGAAGAAAAAAAAAAAAAGGATAAAAATAGAAATAAAACATTTAGTATCCAGTATTAGAGGAAGTATAAAGAATAAAGAGAGTTTTTGATGACAGGTGATTTATGGTTGGATCATATCAATTTGTGCCTGTATTAGCCTTTGGATATTGGCAATTTCGTTTTGTACACACCATGACAGTCACAAACCTCACTCCTATGTTGCAAAGCCATTGCAGAAGCAATCCTCTGGCTGACAGGCCCAGACTATCACCCTGTACAGAACCCACCAGATGAGCTTTCTTGAGTCAGCCAGTAGGTGTCACTTTTGCATGGCAGGTTCCCTTTAGCCCAAGGAACAAAAGCTGGTCAAGGAACGGAACGTGGGTTCCCACATGCCAGCAGAAGATTGGCACTGTTATCAGCGTTTTTAGGATGCTTACATATCCCAGCCACTGTTCCCTCTAAGCTGTGCGCGTGTGCGCGCACACACACCTCACCGAACGAGCGCACATACTTTACAACAGAGCGCACAAAAATTACGGTTCTGATAGAAAACACAGACGTCTTAAAATTTAAAAGTTGTTAAGTATTTACGGTTTTCATAAGTTCTACAATGTTTTCTAGTGCAATCAATGTGGTGTACATACAGTATTCTGATGTGTAGTCAAATTTTAAAGTATATAACTCCGAGTGTCTTTATGGGGCGCACAAAAATGTAACCTTCCTTCAAAAGCTGCACAGCTGATATTTTATGTGCACACAGCCTACAGAAAATTAGAGGGAACATTGATCCCAGCTATCCACAGGGTCACCCTAAGATGACATTGATTTGATGGCACACAACAGGGGTGGAATGGATGGAGGAGAGAAGATGAGAGACAGGACATTCAAAGCTAAACAATAGATTCTGAGAGCCGGGGAGGCATAAGGCTTAAGGTTTGCCTAGGGTGTCAACACCTTGAACCAACTCTGGAGCCAGCCTATCATCAGTGGGAATACTACAATGACATTTCTAGAAACTTCTAATGAATCTTTTTCAACACCCTAATCCAGACAGCACTGGCAGCATAGATTGGAAAAGAAAATATTCTCCTTCAGTTATCCCACAGGTGACTTACAGTCAATATGTAAAACTGAGATCGTCCAGTGGCCTGTGTGTATGACCGATCTGTGGCGTGTGCCTTACCTATGATTAATGTCCCATATTAGACTTTAGTCATGGCAGAGAGAAATCAGCAGATGAAGTACAGGCTGAGTTCTAGCAGGCTATAACATCAACAGACCAGAAACTAGAAAAAGCAATAGCCTAGTGACTACTGCCATGGGCTAGAATCCATGGAAACCAAGGTTAAAACCAACTTCTCCCAATGACAATCCTTGTAACCTGCATCAAGTCATTTTATCTCTTGTTCCTTCAGGCATCTACTTAGCCGGTAAGCTCTTTTGGACAAGAGCTTATAGTACCTAAATTCTAAGAATAGGTGAGCTGCCTTGAGCATTATTCGAAAAGATAGGACAAAAAAAAACATTATCCTTTCCTAAATCATGACAGCAACAGGAACTGGCTACAGAATTTAAAAAAAAAAAAAAGTGGAAACAAAACCACCAGTATGTACTTTGTATTCCCATTTCACTCTACAGTAACTTTTTTTTAAAAAGGAAAGGAAATAATTAACCAGCACATTGCAAGCCAGCTTTCATGGTACAGCTGCACAGAAGCTTAATTTCAATATCCCTTTCTGACAACCAGCCTTTAATTTATTTGGTTTTACCTCATGGCAAATTACATTCAAGTATAGTAGGTATTCTTACTGCAGGCTTGGCTCTTGGGCTGAAGCTCGTCTTTCTGCACTGCGTTTGCCTCTAAAACTGACATTAGTGTGGAGCAGAAGCGAGAGATGCACGGGAGCTGTGAATGTGTTGACCCCTCAAACCACCAGAACTGGGGTCTGACCCCGTGGCCCTGTAATACCGTGCTAACTCCCCCGAGCCTGCCAGTTCCCACGCTGACTGGGACGGGAGGATAGAAGGAAATTCGTTAATGGAACGGGGAGGGAGCGGTCCTCGTGCTTTTGAAGCTGCCGACACAGCGCGCGCGCTACCTTCAGTCGGCAGCAGGCTGAGAACCCGCTCGCTCAGGACGTGTGGCAGCAGGCGGCCGGCAACGTTTGGGAAACGTCTCCCGACAAGGCTGCTCGCGCTTGCAGCTTTTTCTTCTGTCACTCAGTACCACCGTTCACCTGTCCCTGAACAGAGACGAGACGGTCCCATTATACTGGGTGTGCCTAAGCCAGCCTTACCCAGAAGTTGTCCTTAAAGGAAGTTCCCTTCATGGTGAGAGCGGCGGAGAGATGGCCGGTAAGTGGCTGCACTCGCCTCTGAAGAAACACAACTTTTAGCTTCCCCGTTCTTCCTTTTCCTTCCCTATTTTCTAGGAGCCACCTCTCCCCTGGGTCCTAAAATCCCCTGGCCGCGCGCACCGAGGCTTGTTCCCTGACGTCTTCTAGCCCAGCTCTCACAGCAAGTTTGTGAGTGCCCCCTGCTGGCAAGACCGGCTAACGAACGACAGGGCCAGTGCCCTTTCTTCCTACCTAGCGTTATAAAGTCATTCCTGCCCTCTAGTACTCCTCCTTTGCTCCATCCAAAAATTTGCTGCTTCATTGGGGGATGGGAGTATGGGGGATAGGGGTAGGGAGGAATGATATTTTTCTTCAAAGCTTAAATCCAGTCCTAGGTATATAACTTTATTATTTATTTATTTATTTATTTATTTTATTTATTACAGGCTCTTATATACCGCTCTATTCAGAATCAGCGCGGTTCACAATATAACAACATACCATAACAACAAACTGTTAGGTTTTACAGAGAACAAGGTCAGAGAACTTGGATAAAACATGGGACGTCATTACTGCAACTATTTACAAGAGGATTTACAAGTATACATAACAGGATTTGTTCTTAGTTTGGGTAGTGATTAAGATTGGTTAGTTGGTCAAGTAATATTGGGGGAAGAGGTGGGATTTGAGTGCCTTTCTGAAAAGGGATAGATCAGTGATAGCACGAATCTCTGGGGGTAGAGCATTCCAGTACTTAGGGGCATAGAATCTGAAGGCCCTGTTAGATGTCACTGATAGGCATTTTGTCGCTGCTTTAGGGATGATTAGAGTATTTGTTGATATCGTTCTCCTGGATCTGTTGGGTGGGACGGCCTGAAAGAGGTCTATTAGAGAGGAGGAGGTGATGCTTTTAGTGGCCTTGAAAGTTAGTAGTAATGTTTTGAACAATATTCTGCCATGTATGGGGAGCCAGTGGAGTTGCTCTAGGATGGGTGTTACATGGTCCCTTCTTGATGCTCCGTAGAGGACTCTAGCAGCGGTATTCATGGCGAGTTGCAAAGGGTTTAATGTGGAGTGTGGGAGGCCTTGGAGAATGGCATTGGCATAGTCAAGGTGTGGTAAGGTTAAGGCTTGAAATATAGTTCTGAAGTCATCAGGATCAAGCAGGGGGCGAAGATGTCGAAGAGTCCGGATCTTGAGGTAGATTGCTCTGACTACGTTGGTTATGTGTAGTTTCAGATCCATGCGTTGGTCAAAAGTGACTCCAAGGTAGCGAATGGAAGGTTTTGATTGGAGCTCAGCTTCTTTCACCTTTATATGGGATGGGGGGGTGAAAAGTGGGTCCCTGGTGATGAAGAGAACCTCGGTCTTTTTGTGTTGAATTCGGAGGTTCTGGGATTGAAGCCATTCGGATACTGCATCAAAACATTTAGCTAGCGGGGAAAGGTCCATATGAACTGTGGAGAAAGGCATATATAGGAGGATGTCATCTGCGTATATCAAGCATTCAACCTTGAAGGACCTGATGATATTGCAAACCGGTTGTATGTATATATTGAAAAAGAGTGAGGATAGGGATGATCCTTGTGGTACGCCTTGCTTTTGGTGGTAAGGTGTGGATGTTGTGGTCCCTGAGGTAACGTACTGCCATCTCTGATCAAGGTATGACTTGCACCACTCCAGGGCAGTGTTATTGATGCCTTTTTCTCTTAGTCGCCCTATTAACAGATCGTGATGTACAGAGTCAAAAGCCGCAGCAATGTCTAAGAAGATGAGAGCAAAGCCTTGGCGGATGTTATCAATGCCTGTGATGATGTTGTTGTAGAGAGTGGTAAGGAGGGTTTCAACACCGTGGAACTCTCTGAAGCCATGTTGGCAGTGGTCAAGAGGGGAGACGGTGTCAATGTGGTCCTGTAACTGTCTTTGAGCTTCCTTTTCAATTATTTTCGCTAGTAGGGGTATGCTAGCTATGGGTCTATAGCAGGGGTCTCAAACTCAAATTGCTTTGAGGGCCAAATGAGGACTTGTAAAGTAACCCGGGGGCCGCATAAGACGCGGGGCCTCATTTGCATAAGGGGCCTCATTTGCATAAATATTTGCATAATGTTACCATACACTAACTTTTAGTAAACATGCCTCTTTAATGAGTATGGATAAAGAAAGACTAAAAGATTTAGAAACAAGAAGACAATAATTAAACTGGGAACCCCAAAAGCCAAACTTGGAATGTACAACAACACTGTAGAAATAAAACTATAAATTAATTTCCTCTTGTACTAAACAAAGCGCAAACATTAATGATGCACATTTCCCAGAGCTGACATATTCCAGTTAATAAATTCAAAATAAAGAGATATTTTTCTACCTTTTGTGCATTTTTTTCAGTTGCAATTGTTCCAGCCACTTTCTTCTGGTTTCTTCATGTCTTCTGCTAACTCTCCATCGTCTGCTGTCCATTTGCCCTTTCTTCTCTCCTAGCTTTTTTTCCATTCTCTCTCTACATCTGCTTTAACATACTAATCTTTCTCCTTTTTCTCTTTCCTCATTCCTATTTCATCCACTCAAATGTTACCCCTCCATCCTCAATCCCCACTTACTCTCCCAATACCTGGCCAATTGTAGATTTGTCTTCTCTCCCAGACAAAATATTTTTCCCCTCTCCATTTCACTTTCCCAGCTCCATCCCATTCTAATCCTCCCCAACATCAGCTCCCTTCTAGTTCCAGCCCCACCCAGCATCCGCTCCCTTCTAGTCCCCCCATTAGTCCATTTCCAGTCCTATCCTAGTCTCACCATCAGCCCATTTCCAATCCTAGCCCCCATCAGCCCATTTCCAATCCTAGCTCCCTCCCCTCACAGCCCATTTCCATTCCAAGCCCCCCTCCCCATCAGCCATTTGCAGTTCAAGCCCCCCTTCCACTCAGCCCATTTCCAGTCCTAGCAACCCCCCCCCCAGCCCATTACCAGTCCTAGACCCCCCATAGCCCATTACCAGTCCTAACCTCCCCATAGCGCACTTCCATTTTTACCCCCCATCACCCCATTTTCAGTCTTACCCCCCCCCCCATAGCCCATCTCCAGTCATAACCCCCCCCCTGCCAATAGCCCATCTCCAGTCATAACCCCCCCCCTGCCAATAGCCCATCTCCAGTCATAACCCCCCCCCTGCCAATAGCCCATTTCCAGTCATACCTCCCCCTGCCAATAGCCCATTTCCAGTCATAACCCCCCCCTGCCAATAGCCCATCTCCAGTCATACACCCCCCTCCGCCAATAGCCCATTTCCAGTCATACCCCCCCCCCCCCGGCCAATAGCCCATTTCCAGTCATACCCCCCCCCCCCCCCGGTAAATTAAAAAAAAACCTGGCTTCTGCTGCTCAAGCAGCAAAATCAGCTGTCCTGCGGCCCCTTCCCCTGTGCCCGGAGATCCGAGTCTGCTCTATCAGCGGCGTGCTTTTCAAGCCGCGAGGAGAGTATTCCCCTCTCGCGCGGCTTGAAACCGCGCGAGAGGGGAATACTCTCTTCGCGGCTTGAAAAGCACGCCGCTGATAGAACAGATTCGGATCTCCGGGCACAGGGGAAGGGGCCGCAGGACAGCTGATTTTGCTGCTTGAGCAGCAGAAAACAGGTTTTTTTAAAATTTGACAATTGATTCTGCCGCTGCCACGGCGGCAACGGCAGAAGCCAGGGTTTTGGGGTTTTTTTGTTTTCCTCCGTCGCGGGCCGCACAAAGTTGTCTCGCGGGCCGCATGCGGCCCGTGGGCCGCGTGTTTGAGACCCCTGGTCTATAGGATTCAACCTTTTGTGGGTCGAGTTTGTGGTTTTTCAAGAGGGGTCTTATGGATGTTCTCTTGAGGGCTGGTGGGAAGGAGCCGGTTGTAAAGGATAAGTTCATCATTTTAGTGATGATGGGGCTGAGATCTTGGCGTAGTTCCTTTATCCAGTGGGCTGGGCAAGGGTCAGTTTGTGCAGTAGTCGTGTTAAGAGCAGCGATGGTGTCTTCAACATGTTTTCTGGATGGTGTGGAGAACATGGATAGGTTTGATATGCATATGGTGACTTGAGAGGAGATTGTTGCAATGTTGTTGGTTTGAAGCAACTTGGATTGCAGGAAATCGGCGAATGCTTGGGGATGGATGGGTTCAGGATGTTTTGGTGAAGGTTCTTTAGATAAGGTTTTGACTAAGTTGAAAAGATCGCGTGGTTTATTTAGTGATCTTTTCAGCGTATCGGTATCAGCTTACATCTTACTAAGGCACTGAAGCACTATTTGTTCCTAACATACTACCCCGAAGCTACTCCATCCGAAGCTACTCCATCTGAAAACAGCTCTCATGCAGATCTTTCATATTTGACCCCTGTAGAGAATGGATAATTACGATGATTATTACCTGCTCACTATTGGACATATTTATTCTCACTATATTTAGCATATTTACTCTTTAATTTAATTAACTTCTTATCCACGGCATTAATAATTAACCAAAATATCCATGTATATAGTTGCCATGTATATAGTTATTTATATATAATTACCATGTTTTACCAATTTATTTACCTTGTTCATTGTAAAAAACCAATGCTGTTTGTACCATTGTGTTTATATTTGTTCATATGTAAACCGCACTGATTTAAGAGCGCGGTATATAAGAAAAATAAATAAATAAATAAATACATCTGGACAGACTGCAAAGATTCTCACTTGCAAACTCAGCTAAGTTTATTGAACAATATTACAAATCCAAGAACAGATTTTATGGCTAACATTTGAATTTTCATGTTTATCTGACTTCTGTAGTTATGTTTTGCAGGGTTTAGGGAGAAGCGTGGGAGCAGCAACCTGCTCTGCTAAAATGTGTTAGCCTGTACTCTTTGGAAGTCAATACTGTATATAATGTATATTTGGCCCCCCAACCTACTGAAATCAAATGTATACCCTGATCTGTGTGCTATAATAATCAACTGTATATTGTATCCAACTGTTTATCCCGTGTTACGTAAATCATTGTCTAATCAAAATGTAAAACTAAAAATCTCAATGTATTATACAATGCATTATGATTCTGTAAAGTAAACCGCTGTTGATCGTAGGAAACAGCGGTATACAAGTATTTACTAAATAAATAAATAAATAAATGTTCAGATTGTCTTCTGTATTGTTACCCACAGCGGGTTATAAATGTGAGATTAAATTAAAATTAGCTGCTCTCGTTTGCATGTATTATTATTTTGTAAAGTGTATTCCTAGTCGTCTCTCCGGGCCAGTCCAGGAATCTTGGGTGATCAATCCGCTCCAGCAGCTGAGGACTGGAATCTGACAAGGTTTTACTGACAACCCCTCCAGCTCCCCTAGGTGTCAGCTAACCAGTCTTTCAGTCCTCAGCAGCTGGGCTGAACGTTCTTTGGACCAGCTCCCCTGAGAGGCGATTAGGATAGTTATAGGATTTAGTTTAGAAGAACATTAATTTTATTTTGGATTTAGGCTGCTTGCCTCACGGTAAAAAAAAAAAAACCTTACTAAATGAATTAAGACGAGTCTGTCTCGCTTCAGACTCCGTGCTGCCTTTTTTTCTTTCATCAGCACTGTCCAAAATTGAGAAGTGGAATCGAAGTGGATCGCAGCTCAGGCACTTAAGAGGAGGTCGGGGAAGCTCCCCTTGTGCCTCCATGCCTGTCTGGTGAGGTAGAGCCTGCCTCTTTAGGACGCTGAGCAGCGGCAAGAGATTAGCAGGCCTGGGAGCCCCAGTGTCCTCTCTCTCTGCTTGTTCGCATTCGGGCAACGGCGCGGCGGTGCAGGACAGCGGGGAGTTTGGCTCCGGGTATGTTTTTCAGCAGCCGGTAAGTCTTCCGATTCTCCTCGGGGGGCAGATTTCGCCGGCAGTGGGGTTTCCCTTGTTACGGGTGTTCTTCTCGGCCCGCGGTTTTCCTGGTGCTCTTTGGGTTCGTTTCGGGGGCGGGGGCTCTCGTTTCGATGGTTGCTTTCAATTCTGTCTTCTTTTTCGGTGTGTGCCCTACTGCGATGGCGGATAAAACCTCTGACGGTAGCACCGGTGTTTCTCTCTCGTCAGGAGAAAGAGCGGGAACGGCAGCCATTTTAGCAGAGCAGGTTGCTGCTCCCACGCTTCTCCCTAAACCCTGCAAAAGGAAGTCCAAATCTGTGAAACCGACTGTGTCTGCAGAGATTCAGCAGCAGTCTGTCCCTGCTTCTCAGGAAACTTTCAGCTCTTATTTCTCCCCTGAATTTATTCTTTCTCTGCATAATGCTTATCTCCTCAAAAAGGCACAGTTTTCTCTCCCTCCTGGCTCTGAAGGTCTCCTTGAGGCTCCTGTGGCCGGTCCTTCAGAACCTCTTCGGGGTGAGTCTAGCTCTTCCATAGTTCATAGTAGGGACCAGAGTGGGGAACATGCAGAGGCGCTGTTTGCCCCATCTCCAAGTGTAGAAGAGGGTGAGCTATTATCTGAACCTGGGTTGGACACCTGGTCTGGAGATTTGGAGGAAGGGGAATTAGGTCCTGGTGAGGATCCCAATGTTTTTCGCATGTTTCGTAAGGAGGAGTTGGGAGCGCTAATCTCGCAATCGCTTTCTGCTCTAAATTTAGTCCTTCGGTGCAGCAGGAACCCCTGGAAGATCCTTTGCTGCAGGGGTTCAGATCCGAGCAAAAGTGTTTCCCGGTTCACAGAGTTATTAAACAAATGATTGAAGCAGAATGGGAGTTTCCGGAGGCATCTCTCAGGGGAGGTCGCTCGTTGGCTAAGCTTTACCCTGTTCCGCAGGAGGAGAGGGACTTATTGCGTATGCCCAAGGTAGATGCATTGGTATCCGCCATCACTCGAAAGACCACCATTCCTGTTGAAGGCGGTACCACTCTCAAGGACTTGCAGGATCGCAGGTTAGAAGCGCTGTTGAAACAGGCATTTGAGTCTAGTGCTTTGGCCCTTCAAGCGTCTGTGTGTGGAGCTTATGTGTCTAGGGCTTCCATCCGCTGGCTGCAAGGAGAACAGACCCCTGAGAAAGTGGAGGAACCTACAGCAGATTTGGCGAAGCTAGAATCGGCGGCTGCTTATCAGGCCGATGCCTTTTATGATTTGGTTCACATTTCCTCTAAAGCTATGGCTTCTGTCATAGCCGCTAGACGTTTCCTTTGGCTTAGGAACTGGTCGGTGGATGCTTCTTCCAAGGCGCGTCTTAGTAAGTTGCCGTATAAGGGGAAGTTGTTGTTTGGTGAGGCCTTAGATAAGATTGTTAAGGATTTGGGTGACTCCAAGGGCGGTCGGCTGCCGGAGGACCGTCCAAGAGCTGCGAAGCAGGGTTTCCTCCTTAGGGGTCACGGTAGAGACTTTCGCAGGTTTCGAGGAGCGCGCTTCACTCCTTATCAGCGGGGTCGCTTTCCTTCTCGGGGCTATTCCTTTCGTGGGTCCAGAGGTTTCACTAGAGGAGTCTTTCATAACCAGCAGTCCGCAGCAAAGAAGTCACAATGAGATGAGGCCGGTCCAGGTGGGCGTTCAAGTAGGTGGTCGGTTGCAGCAGTTCCTTTCCACCTGGGCCACCATAACCACGGATCAGTGGGTTCTGGAGATGATTGGAAACGGCTATGCCCTGGAATTCCAAGAGCGGGTTTCCGACGCCTTTGTCCTGTCGCCTTGCGGTCCGCAGGCAAAGCTGGAAGCGGTCGGGGAAACCCTTCGCCGATTGTTGGATCTTCGCGCGGTGGTCCCGGTGCCGGCAGACCAGTGCGGTTTAGGTCGATACTCGATTTATTTTGTGGTCCCCAAGAAGGAAGGTTCTTTTCGGCCCATTCTAGATCTCAAGCATGTGAACCGTTGTTTGCGAGTGCCTCATTTTCGCATGGAAACCTTACGGTCGGTAATCCGATCGGTTCGACCTGGCGAGTTTCTCGCTTCCATAGATCTTACAGAAGCTTACCTTCACATTCCGATCAGAAGCGAACATCAGAAGTATCTCCGTTTTGCGGTGCCCATGGGTCATTTTCAGTTTCGGGCCTTGCCTTTTGGGCTGGCTACGGCGCCTCGCACCTTTACCAAGGTTATGGTGGTGGTAGCGGCTGCACTCAGAAAAGAGGGGATTCAGGTTCATCCCTACTTGGACGATTGGTTGATTCGCGCGTCCTCGCTGCAGGAGTCGCAGAAGGCCGTGGCGCGAGTGGTGCAGCTCCTAGAGCGGTTAGGTTGGGTCATAAACTATGCAAAGAGCCATTTGGTTCCCGTTCGGCGATTGACTTACCTGGGGGCCTTCTTCGACACGGAGATAGGTTCGGTGTTCCTTCCGGAAGACAGGGTGCGCAAGATCTTGCAGCAGATCTCGGCGTTTCTGCGGATCAAGGCTCCGTCGGCGTGGCGCTATCTACAATTGTTGGGGTCCATGGCGGCCTCCTTAGATATGGTGCCTTGGGCCAGAGCCCACATGCGGCCGCTTCAGAGGCGTTGCTGACTCGTTGGTCTCCTCAGGATCATCCTCTCTCCCGCAGGCTAGTCTGTCCTCCGGATGTTCGTCTCAGCCTACAGTGGTGGTTGGTGCCAGCCCATCTGACGGCGGGAGTTCCTCTGGAGGTGTCCGGTTGGGTGTTGCTCGCGACGGACGCCAGCCTCTCCGGCTGGGGGGCTCATTGCCTGGGGCGTGTCACTCAGGGTTCGTGGTCGGCGGTGGAGTCCGCCTGGTCGATCAATCGTTTGGAACTTCGGGCGGTCCGTCTCGCGTTGCTGGCGTTCGCGACGTTGCTGCTCGGGAGAGCAGTTCGAGTTTTCTCCGACAATCAAGTGACCGTTTCTTACATCAACCGGCAAGGCGGCACAGGCAGTGCTCTGTTGCTGGAGGAATGCCTTCAGTTGTTTCAGTGGGCGGAAGTCCATCTCACCATGATCTCGGCAGCATGATCGTGGCTGGCAAGGACAACGTTCAGGCGGATTATCTCAGTCGGCATCGTCTGGATCCCGGGGAGTGGGAATTGGATCAGACGGTTTTTCAGGAGATCGCGCTGCGGTGGGGTCAGCCGGTTCTGGATCTCATGGCTACCCAGACCAATGCCAAGGCGGTGTGGTTTTACAGCAGGCGCAGAGAACACATGTCCGAGGGTCTGGACGGTCTTGTACAACCTTGGCCTTCGGATCAGCTCATCTATGTGTTTCCTCCATGGCCGCTCTTGGGAAGAGTCATCCAGAGGATGGCGGCTCACAGCGGAATGGTGATTCTTGTAGCTCCCGATTGGCCTCGTTGTCCCTGGTATGCCGATCTGGTCAGGCTGCTCGTGGCTCCTCCCTGGCGGTTGCCCACTGTGATAAGGAAGATTATCATAGCTCAGGTAGGAGCTATAGAAAAGATGATGTGACTCTGAACAAGCAACCTGTCAGTTCTGGTAGAAGTAAGAAAACAGAGTTTTCACATAAAAGACTACCAGTCCCAGAATGCACCAGGTTTCCAGCAGCCATGAGAGGGGCTGAAGTGAGAAAACGTGTGTGCAATCAAGAGAGCTATGAGGTAATCCCTAAGCACTCATCTCAAAGGGCAGGGCCTGATTCAACACAGCTGCGCTGTGTTAGGGAGGAGCACACATTAGGACAGAATAAGAATAGAGCTTATTCTACAGATGATAGCTACAGAAAGAGCTTCAGACACAGATACAGCAACGGCTACAAGCTCAAGCACCAGTATCACCTGGAGAAACAGAAGCCAAGCCAAGCGGATAGAGAAAGAAGGAAACTCTCTGGAAGGAAGAGAAGAAAGCCCATTGGATGGTCTGGGAGAGTCCAAGGCAGTACCCATACTGGGAGGTATTCCAAGTGCCAGCAGAGTCCATTGGACTGGAGTCAGCCAGAGGAATGGAAGGGCAGAGATAGGAATCTCCAGTGGCTACCTGGAAGAGAGAAGACTGCACGTGGAAAGGACTTTCAGACCTATGCCAGAAGGTATGTGAGGAAAGATCCAGTGTCCAGGGATCAAGATTGGAAGGCTGGACATCAGAACTGGATTACATACTGGCCAGGCTATACAGAGAGGAATTATGATAGCAGGAGAGGCTCAGGTATGAACACTGATCCAGACCCTATCTATAATAGTGAATGGCAGCAAGGGAATAAGCATTCTCATGATAGTGCCTTATGGAAAGACTCGTCTGTGCAAATGTATGATAGTGACCCTATGCTGATTGATGAAGGGGGAGATACAGCAGATGAAACTATTCATTACATGGACTGTTCTTTATCCAAGTGCTATTGCTAGCTTTCTGTGAGCAAACACATCAGCCATCACAAAGAAACCTAACTTTGTTCTTTATTTCCACTGCAAACAGCTCTTAAAGCAGGATTTGGGTTCACACAGTAGCAGCCAGCCAGCTAAAGGGTTTCAGCTGGTCAATTGATAGTAATTAAAGCTGCACCTGATTGTGTGTGTGAGCAAGGGAGAATCACTGCTGGGATCTGCGTGGAAAATAAGCAGAAGTTAACCTAACAAGCAAAGTTTATTCATTTCTTTGTGCCTTTTTATTTGGTAATTATTTGCTAAGAAAACATTAGCTAATTGCCTGACAAGCTGAAGGTTGTTTTCTGATTTGCTTTGTGACTTTATGCTATCCACTTAAACACTGCAAGCAAGTAACCTCATTTATATTGCTACCAAGCATATTTGTGCTGGGTGAATTAAACCCCATCAATAAAAGAAGTATTTTATTGGCCTTACCACTGGTATCACAACTCAATTATTGTCTTCAGCTGTGTTTGGGAGTGAAAGAACTACATTACCCACAATACCTTGCAAGAATCATATGAATATATGCATCGTCAAGATTGTGTAAGTTCTCACCCTAGGCAGCCGTCTGACACCACTCAGAGCGGCCTCTTGAGGCAAGGGCCGGTGCGCATGCCGCAGGTGGATCGATTTTGTCTTACAGCTTGGCTCTTGAGCGGAGCAGATTGCAGCGCAAGGGCTACTCCGGTGCGGTCATAGCTACGCTGTTGCAGTCCCGCAGACGGTCTACATCGTTGACCTACATTAGGATTTGGCGCTTATTTGAAGCATGGTGCGTTGGGCGTCAGGTGCAGCCCAGGAAGGCATCGCTTCCGGATCTTTTAGGTTTCTTGCAGGGCGGTTTGGATAAGGGATTATCTCTTAGTACCTTGCGGGTACAGGTGGCGGCGCTAGCCTGTTACCGAGGACGAGTACAAGGCAGGCCTCTTGCTTCCCATCCTGATATGCTGCGTTTCTTAAGAGCCGCTAGGAATCTTAGGCCTCCCAGGCGTTCGGTGGTTCCTCCTTGGGATTTGAACCTGGTGCTCCAGGCGTTGTCCGATCCGTCTTTTGTCGGGCATCGGTCGGCACATCTCCGAGAATTATCCTGGAAGACGGCTTTTCTGGTGGCCTTGTGCTCTGCGAGGAGGATTTTAGATCTTCAAGCTTTATCTTGCAAGGAACCGTACCTTCAATTTTCAGCTGAGAAGGTAGTGTTACGGCCGGTACCCTCTTTTCTTCCCAAGGTGGTTTCGGCGTTTCACGTTAATCAGGTAGTTTCCCTACCAACGTTCCAGGGGTTGGGAGGTAGTGTTTTCGATCGGTCTCTTCGACGGCTCGACTTGGGTCGAGTGTTGCATAAGTATCTCAAGGTGACGGAATCGTCAGTTGGACAAGTTATTTGTGCTCTACGGTGGTGCGGCTAAAGGTAAGGCGGCCACTAAAGCCTCTATCGCTCGTTGGGTGAAGCATGCCATTCGCGCCGCGTACGAAGCGAAGGGCGTGCCGGTTCCGCACGGTCTGCGGGCGCATTCCACCAGAGCTCAGGCTGCCTCTTGGGCGGAATATGCGCTAGTTCCGCCAGTGGATATTTGTCGGGCGGCGACGTGGTCGTCGTTGCACGCGTTTGCGAAGCATTATAGGTTGGATGTTCAGGCTCAGAATGACGCCCGGGTGGGCGCAGCGGCGCTGGTAGCTGGTCTCGCAGGTCCCTCCCATCTTTGAGTACTGCTTTGGTACTTCCCAAGATTCCTGGACTGGCCCGGAGAGATGACTAGGAAGAAGAAATTAGACCTTACCTGCTAATTGTCTTTCCTGGAGTACTCTCCGGGCCAGTCCAGGACCCTCCCTTCTTGTATCTGCGAGTTCCGGATTGTGGGACCGATTTGTTTGTTTCCGTGGTATCTCGTCAAGGGGTCGTTCAATGCAGGGATAGCGGATACTGCGGTTCCCGTAGGGGGTATGGTAAACAGATTAACAATGAAAAAAAAATATATATATATAACATAAAATAAATAAATAAATAAATAAAATAAAAAGATGTCGCAAGCAGTCTATACCAGTTCAGTGCTTTGGCTGGTTTTTTCTTCTGTTTCTTCCTAATCTAGATTACGTTTTTTTTTGTTGTTTTGGGTTGTGCGTGTTCTTAGGATTAGCTTCACTGCTTTGTTACCGAGAGACTGGTTAGCTGACACCTAGGGGAGCTGGAGGGGTTGTCAGTAAAACCTTGTCAGATTCCAGTCCTCAGCTGCTGGAGCGGATTGTTCACCCAAGATTCCTGAACTGGCCCGGAGAGTACTCCAGGAAAGACAATTAGCAGGTAAGGTCTAATTTCTTCTTATTTGGCTTATTTCTTATAAATTACCACAATTGGTAGGAAAGAAGAAACAACAATAGGATCATAAACTAAACTAAACTAAAACTAAAGCCAAGCTACAGAGGAACATCAGCAAGCCACAGAGGAACATCAGACAGCAGGCTGATGGCCTTCACCAGCAAATGTTGAAGGGTTTGTTGATAAAGTGTTTAAAAATGAGAGGCTGTTCTTGATGTATAAGAAGAATAAGATGGCTGGTGTTGTGTATATTCTGCACCAAATGATGGCACATATGTTGTGGGTGTTAAATGTACAGCGTTTGGTTTTAAGTGTGTGGTTTATGTATACTGCTACTACTATTTAGCACTTATAGAGCGCCATGCACGCAGCGCTGCACGGTTAACATACAAGAGGTGGCTAACAAACAAGAGACAGTCCCTGCCCGTCAAAGTCATGCTCATCGGAGCTTACAATCTAGTTAGAACAGTACAGAGCATTAGTCAGTTCTGCAGACGTTTCGCTATACAAACTGTGTATACAAGATACAGTTGTAGTTAACATTATTGGCACCCTTGTAGTTCAACCCCTTAATGTCCAATATCTTCTAAAAAAATGGCCAGTGAAATGACTTTGGACTCTATATGCACACATATTTGACACATAAAAGAATCAAATAAAACAAGATCAACTGAAAAAGGAAATAGAAAATAGTATAAAAACTGGGATATTGCCAGGACATGATTATTGTACAAAACAAAAAAACAAAGGTCAGGACCACTTAAATATCACCGAAAAAAAATCAGATCAAAACTATGAGCTAAATGCAAATTTTTTGTCGAAACGTTTGTTTTGAAAGGAGACAAGACCTTTTGAAGAACAAACACTTCCTTTTAATCATTTTAAAGTGCTAATAAAAAGAACAGCACCTTCAGGCATGCCCTCGCCTGAGGGCCTCACCAGAGGGCCCTTTGGCATGGCCCTTAGGCGGGGACCATCTCAACCCAGGCAAGATAGCACTGACCACCTCAGGCAGCAACAAAGAACCACAAAATAACCACAACCTGGGACCGACGGCAACAAAGTTGTGCAGCCAAGGTAATTGGCCAGCCCTCTCCAACACACAGGCAATCATAACCACAAAATTGTACAAATCACAGAACATACCCATCCCCGGGGGCCCCTCCTAGGAGCCCTGAGGTGCAAACTATGGAACGATCTCAGCAGTAACCACCCTAGTGACCCAAACATCCGCGCCACCTACTGACTCACAATGACCTCCACACTCCTAGCTCTGTCACTCCTCCCCCTCCCTAATACCCCCCCACACTACTAAAGATGGCACACAACCACACCCCAACTTCAAACCTTATGCCAACCACCCTCAAGATCATGAAACCAAGCACACATCATAAACATACCCCTACCCTCCCCACACACCAAAACACATGCCTCTACCTCCCCCAGAGTACACACACACAGAGTCCAATGTGCACTCATAAATGCACGATCTGTCAAAAACAAAACCCTGGTCATCCATGACCTCATCCACACAATGAACCTCTACCTTTTCTGCATAACCGAGTCATGGTTCATGGACACAGAATTCATGAACCAAATCACACCGACAAACTATGTTCTTCACCACTGCTCGAGAACTTACAAGAGAGGTGGAGGGGTCCTTATCATAGCAAGATCTGACCTCCACTTCCGCCACTAATCCACAGACAGCTCAGAGGACCTAGACTTCCTCTCTATCTCCAATAAACTCTTAACAATCTCTCTCATATACAGATCTTCAACCACCACCTCCTTTGACTTCTCAGCCCTACTCCAAAACGTATCTGAAAACTCCACCTCAAACAAGGATCACATCATGGAGACTTTAACTTCAGCTCTGCACAAATGAAACAAGCTACTGCATTCACTGATGCCATGACTACATTGGACTTCTCTCAAATTATAACACAACCCATCCACAACAAAGGAAACACCCTGGACCTCGTTTTCATCAACAATAACCCCCGCAACATCACCCCACCGCAAAACACCAAATATCTCTCAGTCCCATGGTCAGACCACAACATGATTACCTTTCCCCTCCAAATACCAACAATCCCAATCCAACCCCTCCCCCCAACAGCAAGATGATTCAAGAACTTTGACAAAAAAGCCTTTATCAACAGCATCAAATCCCTTCTTTCCACTGAACCGGAAAATCTAGACACCTTCTTCTCAGCCTGGAATACCACAACTACCCAAGCAGCAGCAGCAGCAGCAATAGCAATGCACAAAAAACACCAAACACCCTAAGATGCCCTGGTAACCGCACAGCTTCATGAGTACAAAAGAAAGCTCCGAAGACTACAGCGTTGCTGGAGAAAAACAAACCACACATCAGACCATGACAAGTATATAGATTGCATGACTGAATACCGTACCAAACCGATCGATGCAAATGCACCTTCTACTCCAAGTGGATAAAGACCTCCCTTAACCGTCCAAGGGTACTCTTCAGCATAATCAAGGGCTTCACTGCTTCCCACCCCCCTCCAATGAATTCACAGCACTCCCATCTCCCCTCACCAACTTGCAGTCTTCTACTCTTCACGCCACCAACAACCCCACTCACATTCCCCCATCTCAGTATCCACAACCTTCAAAACTATAAGCAGCAACTAAGTCCATCATAAAAAAACTCAATACAACCACTTTCCCCCTAGACCCCTGCCCTGCCAGCTGGATAAAACAAACAATCACTGAAATCTCACCTCTACTCACAAAACTTACACAGACCTCCCTTGACCAAGGCTATATGCCAGACTGCCTAAAACTGTCATCCATATACCCCATTCTCAAACAGCCACACCTGGATGCCCTCGACCCATCAGCCTACAGACCAATTGCCAGTCTTCCCCTCATTGCCAAGGTGATTGAGAAGACCATATAGCAACAACTACAAGACCATCTGGATAGTCAAAACATACTGAACGACCAACAACACGGTTTCCACCCCTACCATGGAGTGGAAACGCTGCTGACATCCCTGACAAACAAACGCATCAAAGATATCCAAAAACCAAACTCCGAATTCATCCTCCTATTCTAGACAGCAGCTTTCAATACCATTAATCACCAAATACTCATACAGTGACTGCAGACATTAGGAATAGAGGGAACCATACTAAAATGGTTCCAATCCTACCTAAAAAAAAACAAAGACAACAAGTAAGGATTGGGGACTGCACCTCTGCCCAATACATCCAAGCACAAGGAGTCCCACAAGAAACCACACTCTCTGCACTGCAATTTAACATCTACATGCAACCACTCTACGAAACATTCTGAGCTCACATCTTCCCCTCTCCCCTCCTTTTACAAACCATGTAAATACTTTCAGTATAACTATATTATACTAATTTCACTCTCCTTCCCCCTTACAAGCCATGTATATACATTCCCAAAAACAAAAGTCAAAACATGAACAGCCAGAAAGCTGCTGACACTGAGCGGGGGGTTTTTCCCTCTCCCCGGCTCCTGTCCGCGGATCCCGACATTAAAAATCGTTGATTCTCTTAGAGTTTTTGGTTTCTTCAAGGCTTTATCAGGTTTTTGAGTGCTGAGCTTTCTGGCTGTTCATGTTTTGACTTTTGTTTTTGGTTGTGACTTAGAGTCATCACATTTTTGAAGGTATAATTTATGTATATACATTCAGCATAATTATATTATACCAAGCTTACCTTCCATGTTAAGTTTACCGTTCA
The DNA here is from genome assembly GCA_033557465.1 of Ichthyophis bannanicus. Taxonomy (NCBI): domain Eukaryota; kingdom Metazoa; phylum Chordata; class Amphibia; order Gymnophiona; family Ichthyophiidae; genus Ichthyophis; species Ichthyophis bannanicus. Next base: position 144,051,173 of record CM066032.1, read on the forward strand.
ATGTGTTCTCTTACCAAAGTTCTATATAAACAATTGTCGTTTTGTTCCTTGTAAACTGCCTTGATTCCCAGATAAGGTGGTATATAAAAACCGATAAATAAATAAATATACGCCGAAGACATCATGTTATACACACCCTTCAACACCAACCACCCCTCACTCCACCTCCTCCAGCGGTGCTTCTCAGATGTATCCAGATGACTTGAACAAAACCACCTCTCCATCAACCTGAACAAAGCAGAAACTTTATTTGTCACCAAGGACAGCTCATTCACTCCAGCCCTGCCATCACACTCAGTAACATCAAAATACAAGTCAAGAATGAGGTCAAATACCTCTGAGTCACTCTCAATCAGCTGCTAACCTTCAAACCACAAATCACCAAGATAGCAAAAACTATCTACTTCAAAATCCAGACCCTTCAAGCCTTCGCCCACTGCTAGAACCAACTGACTTTAGATCAGCCCTACAAACCCTCACCATCCCACACATAGACTACTGCAATGCCATATTCCAAGGACTCCCTCATTCCACACTCCAACCTTTACAAACAGCCCTACACACCGCTGCCTGCACAATTCAGGGGGCTACCAGAAGAGACCACATATCACCATCCTGAAATGCCTCCACTGGCTCCCACTATGAGCCAGGATCTCTTACAAGGCCATACTCCTAACATTTAAAACCATCAACAACATATCATCCTTACACCTTCAAAAGTTACTCCACCCCCATACTTCAACCCGACCCTCGAGAAAATCCACTGCAAACATCCTCACAATACCACCCAAAATAGCAAAAAGCAATCAGCAAGCTTGCCAGAGATCCTTTGAATTATATGCGCCCTCCCTCTGGAACTCCTTTCCTAATGACCTCAGAAACTCCAGAGACCTCACTACATTCAGAAAGATGCTAAAAACCCACCTATTCACCAAGTACTTCGCTGATGTAACATAACCAACTTGTAACTCTACCAATCACATTGTAAACCCCACCTCCCCCTCCTCCACCCCATTTGACTGTAATTAACCTGTACATAGCAAAGTGCTTAAAATCCATGTACATAGTTAAATGACTTTGTAAGTCACGTTCAGTTGTTCTAATGTACATTGTTATGCATTCCTTACAACTATATATAGTTAAACGTTCTCTGTAAACCAGTTTCAAATTGTTTATTGTAAACCACTTTGACCCAGTGAAAAGTGGCATAAAAATCTTGCTAAATAAATAAAACCACAAAAACAATGTGAAATGCTCAACACAAATTATGTGCAAAACACAAAATATGAAAAGTAAAAAGACTAGTACTCATCTGCTCATACAATTCATCTTTCTGTCTTAAAACAGCCAGTAATCTTTGTGAGCTGAAAGAAGCTGATCTCATTGACGTGCAGACACAGTACTGCGTTTCAAACTCTAATTCATGAATATGAGCTGTGCTTCAAGCACTGCATAAGGGAGCTTCTCGCTCACATGGAGGACATGATTATTGGCACCCTTATAAAATCAGTTTGAACAGAAGAACCACATTCTCTAGAGGCTAAAGTAGCAGACTTGGAAAACATGAGACAGACAGAGAGGTACATAGACGAGACCTACAGGGATATAGTCCTGAAGTCCCACCTCCAGTCTGGCAGCACCCCTGTTGCCATGGAGGAGAGAGGTCACGTGACAGGAGAGCATCACCCTGGTGTGGCAGGAAGTGATCCTGTAACTAGGACCTGTCCTCCAGGTGATGTAAAACCCTCTCGCACCGAGGAAGTTTCTCCAGGGCCATGTGCACATGAGGGAAGGGTTAGGACAGCCGTTACAGTTGGTGATTCGATCATTAGGCATGTAGATAGCTGGGTGGCTGGTGGACGTGAGGATCGCCTGGTTACATGCCTGCCTGGTGCGAAGGTGGCGGACCTCACGCGCCACCTAGATAAGGTTTTAGATAGTGCTGGGGAGGAGTCTGCTGTCTTGGTACATGTCGGTACCAATGGCATAGGAAAATGTGGTAGGGAGGTTCTGGAGGCAAAATTTAGGCTTTTAGGTAGGAAGTTGAAATCCAGAACTTCCATGGTAGCATTCTCCGAAATGCTTCCTGTTCCACGCGCAGGACCCAAAAGGCAGGCAGAGCTCCAGAGTCTCAATGCGTGGATGAGACAATGGTGCAGAGATGAGGGTTTTGGATTTGTTAGGAACTGGGGAACATTCTGGGGAAAGGAGGGGCTCTTCCGAAGGGATGGGCTTCACCTTAACCGGGATGGAACCAGGCTGCTGGCATTAACCTTTAAAAAGGAGATAGAGCAGCTTTTAAACTAGATATTAGGGGAAAGCCGACAGTCGCCCAAGAGCGGATGGTTCGGAAGAATGTATCCTTGAAGGATACTACCAAAAGCAGAGAGGTTCCACAAAAGAGTAAAGTAGCCCAAATGCCCTCAAGTATGGAGCAGACAGAGCTTAAAGATCCCAATTTACCCATGTCTAACAATAGCCAAATTAACATGAATAAAATACATTCTCTAAAATGCTTGTATGCAAATGCTAGAAGTCTAAAGAATAAGATGGGAGAGTTAGAATATATAGCACTAAATGAAAGGTTAGATATGATTGGAATATCAGAGACATGATGGAAGGAGGACAACCAGTGGGACACTGTGATACCTGGGTACAAACTATATCGTAATGATAGAGCTGATCAAATTGAGGGAGGGGTTGCGCTCTATGTTAGAGAGGGCATTGACTCAGAAAGGATTAAAGTTTTGCAGGAAACAAAATCTGCTGTAGAATCTATATGGATTGAAATTCCATATAAAAGGGGGAAGGCAATGGCAGTGGGGGTGTACTATCGAGCACCTGGCCAGAATGACCAAATGGATGATGAAATGCTCAAAGAAATCAAGGAAGCTAACAAACGTTACTGCGCAGTAATAATAATGGGTGATTTCAATTACCCCGGTATCGACTGGGTAAGTGTCACGTCAGGACATGCTAGGGAGATAAAGTTCCTAGATGAAATAAATGACTGCTTCTTGGAGCAGCTGGTTCATGAACCAACCAGAGGGGAAGCCATATTAGACCTAGTCCTTAGTGAAACACCAGATCTAGTGCAAGAGATAAGGGTGTTGGGGCCACTTGGCAATAGTGATCATAGCATGATCGCCTTTGATTTAATTAGTGGAGGAGGGATAGTAAGGAAATCCACAGTACTACCTTGATAAAATGAGGAAAACAGTTAAGAAAAAACTAAAAGGAGCAGTTGCAAAGGTTAAAGACGTACATCAAGCTTGGGTGTTGTTGAAAAATACTATCTTGGAAGCCCAGACCAGCTGTATTCCACGCTTTAAGAAAAGTGGAAGGAAGTCCAAAAAACTGCCAGCATGGTTTAAAGGTGAGGTCAGAGAGGCTGTTGTTGCCAAAAAAGCATCTTTCAGGAAATGGAAAAAAGAGCCAAACGACAAAACCTGGAAACAGCACAAGCACTGGCAAGTCAAATGCAAGGCATTGATAAGGCAGGCAAAGAGAGAATTTGAGAAGAAGCTTGCTGCGGAAGCAAAAACGCGAAATAAAGACCTTTTCAAGTACATTCGTAGCAAAAAACCTGTGAGAGAGTCATTTGGTCCATTAGATGATAAAGGGGTTAAAGGAGCACTAAGAGGCGACAAGGCGATAGTGGAGAGACTGAATGAATTCTTTGCTTCGGTCTTTACTGAGGAAGATGTAGGGATGTTACCCATGACTGAAGTGGTATTTAAAGGTGCGGAAGAATTGAAGGAAATCGATACATCGGGAAGATGTCTTACAACTATTAGATAAACTGAAGAGTAGCAAATCACCTGGGCCGGATGGTATACATCCAAGGGTGTTGAAAGAACTGAAATATGAGATTGCAGACCTGCTATCAGTAATCTGTGAACTATCATTAAAATCATCTCTAATACCTGAAGATTGGAGGATTGCCAATGTAACACCAATTTTTAAAAAGGGTTCCAGGGGTGATCCGGGAAACTACAGACCGGTGAGCCTGACGTCAGTACCAGGAAAAATGGTAGAAACCATCATAAAGAATAAAATTACTCAGCATGTAGATAGTCACAACCTAATGGGAGACAGCCAACATGGCTTTAGACAAGGAAGATCTTGTCTTACTAATCTGTTATGTTTTTTTGAAGGAGTGAATAAACAGGTGGACAAAGGTGAGTCGGTTGATATTGTGTATCTGGACTTTCAGAAAGCCTTTGACAAGGTCCCTCATGAGAGACTTTTGGCAAAACTAAAGAGTCATGGAATAGGAGGCAGTGTACTATTGTGGATCAGGAACTGGTTAAAAGATAGAAAGCAGAGGGTAGGGCTAAATGGCCAATTTTCCCAATGGAGAAAGGTGAATAGAGGTGTACCCCAGGGATCTGTGCTGGGTCCGCTGCTTTTTGACATATTCATAAATGACCTGGAAAGTGGAATAACGAGTGAGGTTATCAAATTTGCAGATGACACAAAACTATTTAAAGTTGTTAAAACCCAAGAGGATTGTGAAAAATTGCAAGAGGATCTTTATAAATTGGAAGACTGGGCATCAAAATGGCAGATGAAATTTAATATGGACAAGTGCAAGGTTATGCACCTAGGGAAGAACAACCCAAACTATGGTTACACGATGCAAGGTTCCACATTAGGAACCACCACCCAGGAAAAAGATTTAGGCGGCATTGTGGATACCATGTTAAAACCCTCGGCCCAGTGTGCAGCGGCGGCCAAGAGAGCAAATAGAATGCTAGGTATGATAAGGAAAGGAATGGAAAATAAAACAAAAGATATTATAATGCCTCTATATCGTTCCATGGTGAGACCACACCTTGAATATTGTGTGCAATTCTGGTCGCCGTATCTTAAAAAGGATATAGCGATTTTAGAAAAGGTTCAGAGAAGAGCCACCAAAATGGTAAAGGGGATGGAAGGATACTCCTATGAAGAAAGGCTAAAAAGGTTAGGGCTCTTTAACCTGGAAAAGAGACAGCTGAGGGGAGATATGATAGAAGTCTATAAATTAATGAACGGAGTGGAACGGGTAAACGTAGATCGATTGTTTACGTTATCAGAATATAGAAAGACTAGGGGACATGCAATGAAGCTACAGGGTAAACTATTTAAGACTAATAAAAGAAAATATTTTTTCACTCAACGTGTAATCAAACTCTGGAATTTGTTACTGGAGGATGTAGTAAAGGCTGTTAGTGTAGCTGGGTTTAAAAAAGGTTTGGACAAGTTCCTGGAGGAAAGGTCCATAAACCATTATTAAGAAGTGACCGAAGATATCAATGCTTGACCCAGTACAAGCATTGTGGATCTTGTGTCTCTTGGGGAAACTGCTAGGTACATATTACCTAGATTGGCCACTGTTGGAAACAGAATACTGGGCTTGATGGACCTTGGTCTGACCCAGTATGGCATATCTTATATTCTTATGTTCTTATTCCCATTGCAGTAAAATTAAATGCACCTGTGATCAATTGTCAATACTCACATGACTTGAATCAACCATTGAATGATGGCTCTTTTTTTTTTTAAACTTTTATTTAAGCTTTTCTTGAGTATACAAACAGTGAAAAGGAAAAGAAATATAATAAACATACCAAATCTTCAAGAAAACAATATACCACTCATCATAAGAATACACATCATGGAGAAAGAAACTCTTAAATAAAGATAAAATAAAAAGAAATAAGGAGTACAACATACTCCACATAAGAGAGCTATTTAAACAAAATCATTCCACCCCCTTTTACTCTCCACTAGCCTCCTGTTCAGACAACCATTGACGCAGGGAAGCCACGTCAGTATATACATAATTCTGACCCTCAAGTGTAATTAAACAGCGGCAGGGAAACTTGAGGAAAAAAGAAGCACCCAGCGCTACAACCCGAGTTCTAAACTCCAAGAACTGCTTACGCCGGGCCTGAGTTGTCCGGCCTACATCTGGAAACACCTGCATTTTGAATCCACAAAATAGAACATCTTTATATTTAAAGTAAGCACGAAGAACCCGAAGTTTGAGAGATTCCGTACTGAAGGTCACCACCAACGTGCAACGTTTGGAGATGAGATCCAGTGAATCTTCCAAAAAAGCGGTAAGGTCCTGTTCTACGGAAACATCAACTGGAAGGGGGGGAACCCCTTCCTTTGACAGTAGAGCAGGAACAAGTGTAGGAATACAATACAACTGTACCACATCCATTGTCTCACTAATATGTAACACTTCAGTAAAATATTTCTTCAACAAAATTTCAAACGAAAGCAGATGGGTATGAGGAAAATTCAGGAAACGTAAGTTCCTTGCCCTTTGCTGATTCTCAAGAGCTTCCAGTCTACATGATAGTGAGGCAACATCCCTAATAAGAGAGACATTAACGTCTCTACCAGACTGGAGCAAGTTATCAACACGGGCAAGAGACTGAGAAAAACCAACCAACTGAGAATCAATAATTTATACTTTATCTACAACAGAATGAGTAAATGTACATAGTGAAGAGACTGTTTTAGAAAATCTGGAGTCAATCTGCTGGAGTGCTAACCAAATGTCAGACAAAGTCACCTCATGGGTGGGAGAAGATGGAAGTTCCCCTATTTCAGCTGGATCCACCGGGAGTAGAGTCGGGACAACTAGTAGATTGCTTTAACGCAATAGCAGACTGGCTCCTAACCCAAAATATGCGAATAAACTATAAAAAAACCGAGGTACTGATAGTCACTAAAAACAGAGAATTCTCACCCCCTGAGACCCTAAAAGTACGGGATGCAGACCTCCCAATCAAGCCCTCCATAAAATACCTTGGAGTAATACTGGACCATCGCCTGGACTTTAAAGAACATATCAACCGCACGGTGAAAACCATTTATTTCAAGATAAGGACCCTACGCCATCTGAAAAACATGCTTGAACCAGACAGCTTCAGAACCATATTCCAAACCATAATCACACCCCACTTCGACTATGCGAACATAATACTCCATGGTCTTCCTAAAAACACCCTAAATACTTTACAACTTGCAATGAATGCCGCAGCCCGGGTACTATATGGCGCTTCAAAGAGCGAACATATAACACCCATCCTAATGGAACTTCACTGGCTCCCCATATACTGCAGAATAGCATATAAAGCTCTTCTCATGACATTTAAAGTGATAAATAATTTAGCTCCTTCTTCAATGTCTAAACTTCTCCATCCCACCCCCGACATCAGAGCCAGGAGGTCAGCAGCGACAAACACCCTAGTTACACCACCTGAGACCACAAAATGCAAACGTTCAACTACAGACAGGGCCTTTGCATACTACGCTCCTAGATGTTGGAACAACCTACCCCCCAACATAAGAGCTATTACTGACCTCAAGCATTTCAGAAAAGCCATAAAGCATCACCTCTTCATTCTGCATTTCCAAGGCTCATTATCATCATTCTAAAATGCACAGTAAAATTGTAAATACCTCATACTAAGAAATTCTATCCTTTGTATATAGATTCTTATTTATAAATATGTACAAAGTTTCTCGAAGTATAAAAGTTCTTTACAAATATGTACTAAGTTTTACAAAGTTTTTACAAATATGTACAAAGTTTCCCATGGTTAAATTCCTAGTTGTATTTGCCTGTTATATGTAAACTCATTACAGTCTGTTGCGTGCAATGAGTATTCTGTTTAATGTAAACCGCGCTGACGAAAAAGAGTGCGGTATAAAAGAACTATAAATAAAATAAACAACTGGAGGAACAGAATCCACAGGCGTAGAAGATTGAGGAGATTGAGGAGGAGGGGGAGGCGTCCGGAGTACAGGGCTAAAAGACGCCCCTTCCGAAGACAGATTAGCAGGCGGCAGGGGTAAAAGATGCCGGTCCATGGGGCCGCTCGGCTTACCTCGCTGACTCTCCTTGGCGACGGCTCTGTTCTCCATTTTTGCTTTGCGCTTCCCCATCGAACCCGGCAAATTCAACTCCGGCGCTCAGAGACAACCCTCGGAAGCACCGAAGGAGCACATAAGGAGCGTGTCAGGCCCCTTGCGACACGCCCCTTCGGACACGCCCCCGCAGGCCGCGCACACGCAGCCGCGTGTGAAGCAAGCGGATCTTATGGGGCTCGGTGGGGTCCTCAGCCCCAAGGGCGACCAACCAGCGCCTGCTGCTGACCGAGCAGGGACCCGGCTCCCACCTGCAACGCTGCTCCGCGGAACAAGAACACCCGCGGCAGCTCTCAGGTACAAAAAGTTCTTTCTCCGAATGATGGCTCTAATGTTTAAAATGGCCACATTCACTCCTTGTTCCATTTTCACAATGGTGAAGACATGAGAGCTGCCTGAGACTGTCTATCACCAAACATAAAACTTCAAAGGCCATCTCCAAAGACCTTGAGATTCCTGTATCTACAGTTTGTAAAGTTATTAAGAAGTGTTCTGCTCATGGAACTGTCAATAACCTTCCATGACATGGGGGGAAGAGGAATATTAATCCAAGAAGTCTTTGAAGGTTAGTGCGAACTGTTGTAAAAACACCACGTACAACATCCAAAGAGCTTAAGGCTGACCTGGAGCAATCTGGAGTGGTGGTTTCAACCTGCATCATATGCCACACACTAAACAAAGAAGGACTTCATGGGTGAAGGCCAAGGAGGACCCCACTGCTCAAAGACAGACATAAGAAGGCACGCCTTATTTTTGCCCAAATCCACCTTGAGAAACCACAATCCTTCTGGGAAATGTTCTGTGGACAGATGAAACCAAACTTGAGCTCTTTGGCAATGCAGACCAGTGATACATTTACAGGCAAAGAAATTAAACTTAAAAGACAAAAACACCCTTCCTACAGTTAAATATGGTTGAGGTTCCATAATTTTGTGGGGCTATTTTACTGCCTCAGGAACCTGAGGCCTGGAACATATTAAAGAAATCATGAAGTCAGAGGACTACCAAGGTATTTTGGAGCAAAATGTGCTACCTAGTGTCAGAAAGTTAGGTCTGGGTCCAAGGTCATGGGTCCTCCAGCAGGACAGTGACCCAAAACATACATCCAAAAGAACAAACAAATGGTTAAAAAGGAACAATTGAACTGTTTTAAACTGGCCAGCCATGAGTCCTGATCTTAATCCAATCAAGAACCTTTGGAAAAAGCTGAAATCTGCCATTGGTAAAATAAATCCTGGAAACATTCATGAGATGGAAGAAATTTCAGTTGAAGAGTGGGAGAAACTACCAGTAGACAGATGTACAAAACTGATAGATGGCTACAAGAAGCATTTGGAGACTGTCATCACTGCCAAGGATTGTACAACCAAATATTAGTGAAGGGTGCCATTAATCCTGTCCAGGTCATATTTAGTTGTTGTTTTTTTCCTCAGCCATTACTATGTCTAAGTTGCACAGATAATATTTTGTTGTATAGAAACATAGAAACATGACAGCAAAAAGGCCATATGGCCTATCTAGTCTGCCCTTCCATATCACCCACTACAAGAGTCTCCTTTTTTCCTTTAGAGAGCATCTGTGTATGTCCCATGCTTTTATGAATTTAGATACTGTCCTCATCTCTACCACTTCCACTGGGAGACTATTCTATGCATCTACCATTCTTTCTGTAAAGAAATGTTTCCGCATATTACTCCTGAGTCTTTCCCCTTTCATCCTCATCCTATATCCCCTTGTAGCAGAGCTTGCTTTCAGTCGAAAGAGGCTATCCTCCTGTGCATTTATGGCATGGAGGTATTTAAATGTCTCAGTCATATCACCTCTGTTCCGCCTTTCCTCTAAAGTATACATTTTAAAGTCCTTAAGTCTGTCCTCATATGCTTTATAACCAAAACCATTAACCATTTTAGTAGCCACTCTCTGCACCGACTCCAAACTGTTTCTATCCTTTTGAAGGTGCAGTCTTCAGAATTGCACACAATACTCCAAATGAGGTCACACCAAAGACATATACAGAGGCACTATCACCTCTTTTCCTCTGCTGACCATTTCTCTTCTTATGCACCCAAGCATCCTTCTAACTGTTGCCATTGCCTTTTCTACCTGTTTAGCTACTTTGAGATCATCAGTCACAATCATGCCTAAGTCCCATTCTTCTTTCGTGAGAAGTATATCACCCCCTATACTGTACCACTCCCTTGGATTGCTGCAGCCCAAATACATGACCCTACATTTTTTAGCATTAAATCTCAGCTGCCAAATTCTAGACCATTCTTCAAGCTTAGCTATATGCCTCCTCATGTTATCTACACCTTCATGGGCATCTACTCTGTTGCAGATTTTGGTATCATCCGCAAAGAGGCAAACCTTATCCAATAGCTCTTCCACAATATTAATAACAAAGATGTTAAAAAGAATTGGAATAATGACAGATCCCTGCAGTATTCCACGTAACCTCCTCAGAGTGAACTCCATTTACCTTTACTCTTTGTCACCTCCCACTCAAAAAATTTCTAACCCAAGCAGTAACTTTAGGGTCCATCCCAAAGATGCTTAGTTTGTTTATAAGTTGCCTGTGTGGAACAGTGAAATCTAAATACACCACATCTAGGGCTCTCCCTTGGTCCAACTCCCTGGTCACCCAGTCAAAGAAATCAATCAGATTTGTCTGACAAGACCTGCCCCTGGTGAATACATGCTGCCTTTGATCCTGCAATCTGTTGGACTTCAGAAACCTCACTATTTTCTCTTTTCAGCAGGGTTTCCAATAATTTATTCACCGCTGAGGTTAAACTAACCGGCCTGTAGTTTTCAACCACATACTTACTTCTGCTTTTGTGTAAAGGCACCACATGTGCCTCTCTCCAGTCCTCTGGCACCACCTCCGACTCCAAAGAGGCATTGAAAAGTTCAGTCTGTGGAGCTGCTAGAATGTCCCCAAGTTCCTTCAGTATTCTTGGATGTATCCCATCTGGTCCCATCGCTTTGTCCACTTTTAGTTTAGCTAATTCCTCACGAACACAGTCTTCTGAAAATCGTTTGAGATGCCCCTCACTTTTGTTCCTGTTTGTGGGTGTTGACTGAGGTCCTGCTCCCAGCCCTTCATCTGTGAACACAGAACACAAATATTTGTTAAGTAAGTCCGTTTTATCCTCATCAGCTTCTACATATTCCTCCCCTTCACCCTTGAGTCTGACAATACCACTTTTGCCCTTCCTCCTCTCACTAACTTCTGAAAAATATCTTATCCCCCCATTTTATTGCATTGGCTATTTCCTTCTTTTTTTGAATTTTTGCTTTTCTGACTACTTTGCTAGCTTCTCTAAGTTTTTCCAATTATAGATGCCTGTCTTCCTCTCTCTGTGATCTCTTGTATTTCATGAAGGCCTCCTTCTTTTCCTTCACCTTTTCAACTACTTCTTTTGAGAACTATAGCGGCCACCTTTTCCTTTTTCTTTGATTTACCATTCTAACAAAAAGGTTGGGTGCCCTTAAAATATCCCCTTTCAGTTTTGCCCACTGTTTTTCTACATTCCCCAGCTGTTCCCATCCCGCTAATAACTTCTTGAGGTATTGGCCCATCTTGGCAAAGTTAGTTTTCCTAAAGTCTAAGACTCTCATTTTCAAATGTATTTTATCAACCCTAGTCCTAATACTGAACCACACCATCTGGTGATCACTCAATGCGAGCTGATCTCTCACTATAACATCAGAAACACTTTCCCCATTGGTAAGCACCAAGTCCAGTATGGCCCCTTCACATGTGTGTTCTTTTACCAGTTGCCTGAATACTTCTTCCTGTAAAGAATTCAGGATCTCCTTGCTTCTAGGTGACACCGCAGCAGGGATGCGCCAATCAACATCTGGCATATTGAAATCACCTATCAGTAACACTTCCCCTTTCCTGGCAATTCTGCATATGTCTTCTGTTAAATCTCCGTCCACATCTTCTCCCTGTGTTGGAGATCTGCATATCACGCCAATGCAAATGGATTTCTCTTTCCCTCTTTCTAGTTTAACCCACACTGCCTCCTCTCTCCCTTTTAAGCCCTGTATTTCCATAGACCGAACACAATTTAGGATAGCTATCCAGAGGGTCGCCATGAGTCGACTCAGACTCGATGGCACTTAACAACAACAACATTTCCATAGCATTAATATTATTTTTTACATTTAGTGCCACTCCTCCTCCCCTTCTTCCTACCCTGTCCTTTCTGAATAATGTATAGCCTGGTATAGTTATATCCCAGTCATGGTTGTCTGTGAAGCATGTCTCTGTAACTGCCACTAAATCCAAGTCAGCCTCTCACATTAAAGCCTCAACATCTGGGATCTTATGTATTTATTTATTTGCAAAGTTTTTATATACCGCCTCTTCCAAAGATCAAGGGCGGTTGTAATTTCAGTTTGTTCAATGTAAACCGCACTGATGCAGAATAGCACCGTATATAAGAAAATGTAAATAAAAAATAGGTTAGCCAGTCTGCTACTGAAGACATGTCAACCTTCTTGGACAGATGAAGGCCATCTCTGCTCTGCAGCCCTTTGGACATACTATTAAAATATGATGACATACAGTTGAAATATTTCCAATTATTTCTCAAGATATTGTACATAACATACCTAAAATGCAAGGGTGCCAATAATGTTGACCACAACCGTATATATGTTATTGCGGCATTATGATTATTATCCTTGCATTTCCTGGAATAAAAGGGATATTAACATTGTTTTTTTTAATCTGTCCATTTAATCTTTTTTCAGTAACACCTCTGTGAAAGAAGACAAGACAGTTCCTTCACATTCTCAGATAAGCCCTGGTGGATCCACTGATGCATCAGATTGGAGTGGTTTCATCTCTCCCCCTTTTCAAATCCATGCTAAAGGCTCACCTCTTTCAGGCCGCTTTGGAATCTTAATTCTTTGTTCTCCTTCTGTCTCATTACCCTTCTCTACTGTACCCTTGTTTTCATCTATTGTACGTCTGTCTTAATTAGATTGTAAGCTCTGATGAGCAGGTACTGTCTTTTATATGTGTTTGTACAGAGCTGCATATGCCTTGTAGCGCTATATAAATGATTAATAGTAGTAGTAGGTTCTATTGGACTAGAGAGAAATAGAAGCTGTCCTTCATAGGAATGGTTAACTTAACTGACATTAAGTGGGGAACTACAGGCCTCATTTTAGTTGTGGGAGTCAGGATGGGAGGGAGGGAATTAACACTTAGTAAAGGCAAGCTTGCTACACAGGTCCCAGACCTATGCTTCTAAGGTAATCTGTTTCCTGGGTGATTCACACAGCCCTTGCTTTGATGGAGGGAGCCTTTCAAATTGTTCCTTTGATCTGTCACTTGGCTTTAACACCTATTTGAAACAATTTCACAGGTCTCTTGCTCCCTATCTGAAAGGCTTCTTTGTAAGGGTCTCTAGAAACAATGTATTCCTATTCCTTCTTTTATGCTAAGCTATACTCTGATTATATTTAAATTAAAAGCTATCTGCTGATACTAGTCCCTGGCTGAATTTTAAATTTAAACTATAAGCTACCTGCTGATAGTAGGCCCTGACTGAGTTTTAACTTTAAACTAAAAGATACCTGCTGAAATTTAAATTTAAACTAAATTTAAACTAAAGGTTATCTGCTGATACTAGGCCCTGACTGAGTTAACAAATACACTGGATTCTAAATTACACAGGTTAATCAAATTTAGTCCAAAGAATTCCCTTTTTCCCGATATTTAGAGAATTTCCCCAAAGTAGATATTTACAAGTGCAGACCTCTCTCCAGCAGTAGCAGTCCCTTTGGGTAGTCCTTCAAGACAATAATTTTGTCTCATCTGCAAATTTTATCACCTCACTCATTATTCCATTTTCCAGGTAATTTATGAATATGTTAAAAAGCAGTGGGCCTAGCACAAAACCTTGGGGTACTCTACTACCTTTCTCCATTGAGAAAATTGGCCATTTAGCCCTACTGTGTTTTCTATCTTTTAATTAGTTCCTGATCCACAATAGTACACTGCCTCCTATCCCATGACTTTTTAATTTCGCCAAGAGTCTCACATGAGGGACGTTGTCAAAGGCTTTCTGAATATTCAGATACACTATATCAACCGGCTCACCTTTATTCACACCTTCAAAAAATATATAACAGATTAGTAAGACAAGATCTTCCTTGGCTAAATCCATGTTGGCTTTCTGCCATTAAACCATGACTATCTACATGTTCAGTGTGTCGCAGAGCTAGTGCAAGTAGTGGCGGGGCAGAAAACGCAACCGCACCAGTCTCGGCAGTTGTTCTTTAGTGTCTGTTCAGCTGTGCTCTCTCTCTCTCTGTTGTAGCATCTAGGACCTTTACTAGGATTTCATTTCTGGGAGAGCAGAGGCATGCATTTAGGGTTGCTATATGTGATAGGGATAAAGAGCTGATGTGTACTGACCAGGAGAGAGACTTTGTGGTTACCACCCCTACTAACCTCAAGGTAGCAAAAAAGTGTAATAAACTTAAGAGAAAGGCTACCAAAATAGTGCAGGGTCAGCATAAAAAGACACGTGAGATAGTGGTTCTCAAACGTTTTTGTTGTGGCACACTGAACACTGCAGCTTGGAACCTATGTAGCAAATTGTCCATACCATAACAGCACCAAACTGTACCTTTTAAAAGGCAGGACTCATCTATAGAGCACCACTATTCCTCCTATTATTTCCACTTTTGTCTTTCACTCAATCTTTCATACCCCATATCCAACCCTCTATACTCAACCTCCTTCCCTAGCGCTCCTCCTTCCTCTTGCCCCCTCACCAGCCCCAGCTTCTCCCAGTCACTCATCTACCCTTCGCTGGCTTCTAGACCTTTCTTTTGTCTCTTATCCCCTACTTAGCTTTCCACACCACCTTTCGGCTCCTCGCCTGTGTCTCTATTTCTGCCTTCTGGCATTCTTCACAGAGCTGTCCCTTTCCTCTCCCTTATTCCTTCCACATCCTTAATAGTTTCACACCATCTCTATACCCCACCCCACCTTTCTATGCCTTGTCTCAGATATGTCAGCCATCTTAACCCTCCTTTACACATATCCTCATCCAGTTGTCTTGCCCTGAATCCCCATTCAATCTCTCAGTCCCCACTTCCACCATTCCCAAGTCCCTACTCTGTTACAAAATCACTCCCGCCCAATCCCCCAAGTCCCCACCTAATCCATGACTCCCTGATCTCCCTCATCCCCAAGTTCCCACCTTACCTTGGTACTGAAAACCATTTTTTGGGGTGAGTGGGAAGAGGGCCATACCGAGGTTGAATCACGCCCTGAGCGACTTGCACAATGGGCACCTGCCCCCCTCCCCCACGGCAGGAGAGAAGATGTGCGCCTGCTGTGTAAGTTGCCAGCGCGCTAAGCAGATCTGTTCCCCCCTTCTCTGATGTCGCGTCAGAGTAGAGAGGTTCAGATGTGCTTAGCATGCCACGAGAAGGCTTAAGGGGCGCATTTCAGATGTCTCCCATTGCCTGCCACCACTGAGTGAAGAAAAAGTGGTGGTGGCAGGCAACGGCAGACATCTGAAATGCGCCCCTTAAGCCTTTGCGCCCTGTGCAGCCACACCGCTTGCACAAGGCTAGGTACGGTCCTGAGTTGGAAGGCATTTGCTACTCCTAGGCTTCCCGTCCTGTAGCAGGACCACTGCACTAGACTCATACTTCTCTTGCAGGCTCACTCATTTCTCTCAATCTCCTCATACTCTTGATCCATATGCTTATTCTCTGTCTCTTTCCTTCTCAACATCCTTCCCTCCATCACTCCCTTTCCACCCAGTGATCAGAGTTGGCAGAAGAAGAAAGAGTTCAAGAGAAGGGATTCCTCAGGTCATCTCCCCCTCCTTTGCAGCCAGCAATGGCACTGATCATGGCTATAAGGAGGGTAGGAAGACCCCCATATTTCTGGGTCAGGTGCACAGCAGTGATTGTGGCAACAGGGGAGGAAGTAGGTCCTCATATTTCTGGACAGGCAGGCAGCAGTGATTGTGGCAACAGGGGAGGGAGCAGAATGTGTCATTTCCAGCCCAGTGATTGTGGTGGAAGCACAGGTAGGCGCAGTATACAGTGATACTAATTACAAGGGGAGCAGTGTGGGAGAGGGAAAGCAGACCTATAACGTTTCCATCTTGGGCTGGCAGCAGCAGTAATCATTGGAGGGTGGAGAAAGTAGAATCAGAGAGCAGTTGTAGGGATTTAAAATACCTTGTTACCTGTGCTCTCCCCAGCCTGCAGGCAAACAAGGTGGTTGATAAGGAAAGCATGAATCTGCTATGTCAAATTTTTGTTGATACACCTCTAGGATTACCAGATGTTTGGCGAGCAAATCTGAGACACCTGAACAGGGCTGAGCTGCACTGGGAGGAGCAGGGGTCATCCTTCCTCAGGCATCTTTTCCCCATATATTTCAAAATGATCAGTCTAAGTAGCATTCCGTAATTTCAAAAGTTTAAAAAAAGACAGTAGCAGCCCTTCAAGTTAGAAGTGATGTGAGCCCTCGTTTTATCAAAACATGGATCCATTTTTAGACCTAAGGGCAAACTGAGTTTTTTTCCCCCCCTATTTTTTAAGTTTTGTTTCATAGTATGTTTAAATTAATGATAGGAATATAAGTTGAAGTGTCATCATTATTAGCACAATTGGTTTTGCAAGTTTCATGCAATTATAGGTGGAAGATTACCAACGGGTGATTTTTTTGTTGTTGTTGTTTGGATGTGGATATTAGCTGTACAAAACTAACCCATTTGGAGAACTTGTTCCCTATAAGCTTGTAACAGGAAGTATATATAATCAAATACAATTGATGAGGGCAACTGTTACTAAATATAGCAAAGCCAACCCCAACAGGCTGCACATGTTGATGAAGAATAGCAGGGGAAGGCTACTGAAAGAATATCGCTTTAGTGTGCATCAACTAGCAACGTTCCCTGCCTGTACTGTTGCTGGTTTGGGGAAGTGCCACGATATCCCTCATGGTTTCTACTGCAGCCCACCCACCAAACAAACCTTCCCCCTACCCACCCACTTACTAAACTCCAGGCCTTAGCCCAATATTGTATTTTAATCTTTATATTGTGCACGATTTAGCATCAGGTTTTGTTTTAGTCATATATCACACTGTTTATATTGTTGTCTTTGTTCCATGTAACGTTCTCGTTCTAGTTGTTCTAATTGTTCCCTATAAACCACTGTGACTGGCAGATACAGCGGTATAGAAAATATGTTAAATAAATAAATATCATGCTTTTAACTCAACTAAAACACAATATTTCAGCATCTCCTTCCACTGGCAGCAATGAAAGTAGAGGACTTTCATGTAGCTTCACGGGAGCATTGCCAACCAGAAGAGAAGAGTCTGTATGGTGATTGTCTCTCAAGGTAGCAAAACAATGTGATAAGGTAATGGACAGAGCCAGAGGAATGCTAGGGCGAGGTATAGCCAACCGCAGATCCTCTCCTCCCAACACCGATCAAAGAATTTTTTCCAGCTTTAATGGAATACATCCTTGAGCTGGTCAACCTGAGCCTGGAACATAGCATAGTACCAGACTCTTGGAAAATATCATCTCTTAAATCCTGTCTAAAAGATAGTAAGTTGGACCCCAGCCTCCCATCAAGTTATGGATCAATCTCTTTCCTGGCAAAATTAACTGAGAAAATTGTTCTCAATTATCTCCTTTCTTTCCTAGAATCAAAAAACATTCTTCATCCCAGGCAATCTAGGTTCAGATCCAACCATAGCACCAAAACATTGTTGGCTGCTATGTACAATAATATCCTTACTCTTTTCGACAGTGGCAAATAGGTGCTTTTACTCCATCTTGACTTATCAGCAGTCTTTGATTTGGTCAACCATACACTTCTGCTTGCTACAGCCTAAAAGAGATAGGACTTGATAGTACTGCCCTAGACTGGTTTCATTCTTATTTCTCATACTGATACATACATAAATAGGACAATTGCTCCCAAACATCTTCTTTAACCTGTGGAGTTCTAGGAAGCACACCTCTTGTGGTCTGACATCTATAGCATATGGGGGAGGGGGGTGTTCACAGCCATCCACCCCCTACCAGGAGGAGCTCTGAGAGAACAACACATGGAAGTGGTGAACCCCAAACAGCCCCCAAGCTGAGCACTCCAGCTGTCATGGAAACAATGGTCCACCAGACTAGGGAACTCCCCAAGTCCATGGATTACTGCAGCCCTCAATCAGTGGGCTCCAAAACTGGAGGCCCATATTCAGTGACAGAAGTATTAGTTATCTGCTCAGAACTGGTAGGCCTCCGCTACATCCTTCATCAGTCAGGGTAAGGGGTCATCTGCCCCAGAAACATGACCCATGTCAGCAGTATGGCCCCCCCAGGTGCATGTATGCACTGCTATATGCCCTCAATGCAGGGAAAGTAGAGGTCTCACAGTTGATTTGCTGCCACACCATCATGTTGTCAGTAAGTGAATCACCTAATTTGCATGCCCCTCAGCCCACTGTATTCTGCTGGCTCCAACTCTAGCTATGAGGCCAATATTGACTGCAGTACAGAACACAGGCCCTATGCCCTGACACCACCACAGCACACAACACTAGCAGCCCTCTGATAACTATTCCTTACATGTGCAGACGTGGCCAGCTGTCAGTCAGACACCTCTTGATGTGTCTATGCCCGCTCTCTCACCAGGATCACTCCTGACCTGCAAGCTCTGGTTGTGTGGTAGTCAGGCTGTTGTTGTCCACTGCAACATTAGCTGCACCATGCAGCCCCTCCAAACAGGTAGCATAGGCAGGCATCTTGGTATCAACTCAGATCGCCTATTATCCCTGTATTATTCTTATATGCTTCTGCCCTTTATATTTTCCTAGCACTCGCATCTGAACCGCTCAGTTGGAGTACACGAGCATTGCGAATGCAGTTAGTGCCTGGTCAGAGGCAGGTATTAGCTGCGCCTACCCATCTAGCGGCACAGTTGTATTGCTTGCACACAACTGCGCCCATTCCACCCATGCACTCTGATGCCACCCTTTCTCCACCTTAACCCTACCAATTTATGCTGGGTGGCATGGGAATTTTAGTACAGTCACCTTTGGACCGTGTGCTCCTTGCTACCATATTGTCCAAACATGCAAAAACTCCATGGTACCCACTAAGACACTTTAATAAACATGCTGCAAAGATCGTGCAACTTTGATACATGCATTGTGAGCACTGTCTCTAAAATTCATTCTTTGCCTGCCTTATCAATGCCTTGCATCTAACTTGCCAGCATTTATGGGGGGGGGGTTTCTTCATTTGGCTCCTTTTTCCATATTCTGAAAAATGCTTTCACGGTTATTACAGCCTCTCTGACCTCACTTTTAAACCATGCCAGCAGTTGCTTAGCCTTCCTTCTACCTGTCTTAAAGCAGGGAATACATTTGGTCTGGGCTTCCAGGATAGTGTTCTTAAACAGCGTGCAGGCCTGATGTAAACGCTTAACCTTTGCTCTTGCTCTTTTCTTAACCATTTTTCTGATTTCATCATAGTCTGCCTTTTTAAAGTTAAATGCTAGCACAGTGGATTTCCTTGCTAGTCTTCCACCACAAATGCTAGTCTGTTTAATATGTTGTATCATTTTAGTGCCTTACTTTGCTTTTCTTGCATATAGTTTCCAGGAATGTATTCAGTGTTCAAATTATCATTAGTAACAGAGGGAGGCAGCTGGTGCAGTTCTATCAGAGCACACAGTAAAGAGGTCCTTCCTTGCTGACAAAAGTGCCTACCTTGTCCCTTTACTGTTGACTTACATGCTTGCCCTAGCCCAAGCACTTTAACTTGCTCCATTGTGCCCCATCCACCCCACTTTAGCCTCCCCAAACATTTAGTTACCAACCGCCTATGATGCTTGCAGTGTGGAAAGGGCAATTGGTGTCTACCTGCTGTCATCTACTTGAGACCAGAGGTTGTTTCCTTGGATGTTACATACACAAGCATGCCTACTCCCCCTATTACAATTGTATTTTGGCTGGTTTCTTAATTACATCATTCAATGTCCAAAGAGGTTTACTGTTTTAACTGCATGACAGCCCTCCCAGAAATGCTGGGAAAATTCCCAACAGTTACCATAAATGTGATACACTCACGGGCCTTGAACTACTACTGAAAAAAAAGGTTATCAGATTTTTTTATTTTTTGCTAGCAAATCTGGGGCACTTATTCAAAGTGGGGGTAGGCAGATAGAACACCTTGGTTCCATGTTCAAGCGACAAAGCGGGGAGGTAGGGTTGCCAACTGGCTCCAAATGCGCCCAACAGCCTTGATCCAGTCCTGAGGTTACCCCATTGCATGCAGGGACATGTAGTCTTGCTATTCTTATGTCATGCAGTAGAGAAATAATAATTACATATCCCTGCATCCACTGGAGTGAACCAGAGACAGGAACAAGCTTGTCCGGTGCATCTGGAGCCGGTTGGCAACTGTGTGTATAGGAGAAAAGGGGGTTCATTATCTCGCCCCCTCCCATGACAGCACTATCACTTCCAAGCAGACAAATCAACAGGAATAGAAACTGATTCATTTTTCCCCCACCCCACAAGATGCCAAATAGAAATAAATTCTAACTGACATATAAACAATATTTTCTCTTTCTTCTCTGTCCTCATTGCTGGAATGAAGGACAGGAGGCTGCCAAACAAGTGAGTGTCAGGGACACAGCTCTAAAATTAGGAACAATCCAAAAAAACTGGGGACATTTGGTAACCTTATATTAGAGTAAAATTAAAATTGCATGAGGCTGGTGGGGAATACCCACTAGCCCCAGAACAGAGACATTCAATTGTGGGTTGAGAGGGAATTTGGGGGATAAGTAGGATCAGGGGCGGCCCAAGGGGGGTGCGGGGCCATGTGCGGAGACTCGGTGCAGGGCCTCATTTGCATAATGTTATCATACACTGACTTTTAGTAAACATGCCTCTTAATGAGTGTATGGATAAAGAAAGACTAAAAGATTTCTACATTACTATAATCCAGTGCCAACCGCCAGGCACATTAGGAACTACTACAAACACTGCCCATTTAGAACCCATAGCAAACCCGCCGTGTCGTAACAGCACTACCAGGACTCACAAAGCACCAGACCCTACCTATCAAAAGGCAACACTGGAAATATTAAACCAATACATTTCAGAGAATAACAATACAAGACCTAATCACACCCCTAATCAAGATGTATCTATCCACTCACTCACGGACACTACCCTCACAACCATTACATGCCCACACCCCCGCACCACCCCACTTGATTGGTTTGCAGTGAAACCACTTTGATTCAAAGATAAATCCTTTTAAGATTTAATCCTTTTAAATAAAGATTCAATCCTTTTAAGATTTTAAGAATATGCTGACTTCCTGCGTACCAAGACAAACCAGTCCAACACTCATACCGCAAATAATTCCCCCCTAACGACCCAACCACATACTGCAACAACTGTCACCAAACACACCATCACTGAGTTCTCTGCCCCATCGGCAAGAAACATACAGGACATCGTCTCCTCCATAAACACCACCACTGCACCAAATGACCCATGAACGGCATTTTGGATAAAAACTCTGCGGACTGAACTCAGCCCCTTCCTCTCCAAAATCATTGCATTATCTTTCTCAACGGGTACATTCCCCATAAGCCTAAAACAGACAGCGATAAGACCACTACTAAAAAATAGCAAACTGGACCCAGCACGAATGGACTCCTTCAGGCTGATATCAAGTATCCCACTTCTGGCGAAAATCTTCGAGAAGGTTGTACAACAACAACTTCACCATCATATCAAAATAAGTGCACCCCTCGACCCTTGCCAATATGGCTTTCGGGAAGCGCATGGGGTCGAAACACTCCTGACCACGTTATTTAAACACACTTATCATCGGATTGGACAACATCAAACAAGGGTTTGCACTGATCTTCCTGGATATTGCAGCAGCCTTTGACATGGTATGTCACGAAATACTCCTCTCCCGCCTTAGCGAGAAGGGCATTCAGGGAAACGCATTAACATGGTGTGCATCATATTTAACAGATCGATGGCAACATGTACGTTCCGGCCCCTCCACATCTGCACCTTTTCTCCAAGAAAAAGGCGTTTCCCAAGGATCGTCACTGTCAGCACTGCTATTCAACATTTACATGCAGCCCTTATGTAATCTCATCCACTCCTTCAACATTAACTGCCTGATCTACGCCGATGATGTCCTCCTCTACATGCCTTTCCTTTTGGACAAACCAGACCTTGCACCCCTCTCTGCCTGTTTCGATGCGGTCACGGATTGGCTACATACACAGAAGCTAAAAATAAACTTTAAAAAAACAGAGGTCCTTTTCCTCAGAAGGAATTCATCATTCACTCCACCTAGCTCCCTGAAGGTCCGAGATGCTGAACTCACAAGCAAACCATCAATTCGGTACCTTGGAGTTATCCTTGACCAACAGCTCAATATGAAGGCCCAGATAAGCAATATGGTAAAAGCAGTTTACAACAAAGTCAGAACACTTCGCCACCTGAGACCACTCCTGGAACCAGAAGATTTTCGATCTGTCTACCAGGCTCTTGTGACCCCGCATTTTGATTACGCGAACGCCATATTACACGGCCTTCCAAAAACCACCATAACCCCGCTGCAACTAGCCATGAATGCAGCCGCCAGAATTCTGCAAGGGGCTTCAAGGAAGGAACATATAACACCAATACTAAAACAGCTGCACTGGCTTCAAGTCCAAAGCAGGATAACTTTCAAGGTGCTGACACTTACATTCAAAGCCATTAACAACTGCTCCTCTACATCAATCATAGATCTTATCCAGATGACACCCCCTAATAGAGCGAGAAGATCAGCCGCTATAAATACTTTGATTCTACCAAGGCAGATAACAAAATGCTCACAAGCAGCAAGATCCAGAGCTTTTTCACTGTATGCACCTACCTGTTGGAATGCCCTTCCCCCCGCTATCAGGGCTATCAAGGTCATCTCCCAATTTAGGAAGGCACTTAAACATCATCTTTTCCTACAGTACTATACTGACCAGGGTCACTCCCCACAGCAAGCCACACCCAGTGACCCACATAAACAACCTATGAGTGATAACCACGTAAGATTGAAACCAAGCATGCCGGACACGGATCCTCCCGACAAATAGTAAGTCTTATCACTCTATTATCAGCCAATACGCAGTTGAGCCGATAGGACACATTTGAGTCATTTCCAAACGTATGCTGTAATTTACCTGTATATATTTGTATATAGTTAGCCTGTTAATACCTGTACATATACCCACGTTCAGGGCCTGATTTACCTTGAGTGAGGCCCTACGCCAACAAAAATTGTGGGCCCCCAGCAGGGGCGGCCCAAGGGGGGTGCGGGGCCTCATTTGCATAAGGGGCCTCATTTGCATAAATATTTGCATAATGTTACCATATACTAACTTTTAGTAAACGTGCCTCTTAATGAGTGTATGGATAAAGAAAGACTAAAAGATTTCTACATTACTATAATCCAGTGCCAACCCATAGCAAACCCGCCGTATTCTAACAGCACTACCAGGACTCACAAAGCACCATACTCTACCAATCAAAAGGCAACACTGCAAATATTAAACCAATACATTTCAGAGAACAACAATACATGACCTACTGGG
The DNA here is from genome assembly GCA_033557465.1 of Ichthyophis bannanicus. NCBI lineage: Eukaryota > Metazoa > Chordata > Amphibia > Gymnophiona > Ichthyophiidae > Ichthyophis > Ichthyophis bannanicus. The sequence goes on from CM066032.1 coordinate 144,074,795, forward strand.
GAAAGAGAACAAGTGGCAATGTCAAATAGGAATTATATAAACAGAACACCTCAGCTCAGTTACACATGCAGAACATAGACCATCACCAAACAAATAATCACAATTTAGAAACAGGAAGACAATAATTAAACTGGGAATCCCAAAAGCCAAACTTGGAATGTACAACACTGTAGAAATAAAACTATACATTAATTTGCTCTTGTACTAAACAAAGCGCAGACGTTAATGATGCACATTTACCAGAGCTGACATATTCCAATTAATAAATTCAAAATAAAGAGATATTTTTCTACCTTTTGTGCATTTTTTTCAGCTGCAATTGCTCAAGCCACTTTCTTCTGGTTTCTTCGTGTCTTCTGCTAACTCTCCATCGTCTGCTGTCCATTTGTCCTTTCTTCTCTCTTCTAGTTTTTTTCCATTCTCTCTCTACATCTGCTTTAACATACTAATCTTTCTCCTTTTGCTCTTTCCTCATTCCTATTTCATCCACTCAAATTTTACCCCTCCATCCTCAATCCCCACTTACTCTCCCAATACCCGGCCAATAGTAGATTTTTTATCCCTCCCACACAAAATATTTTTCCCTTCTCCATTTTACTCTTCCAGCCCCATCCCATTCTAATCCTCCCCCAACATCAGCTCCCTTCTAGTTCCAGCCTCACCCAGCATCCATTCCCTTCTAGTCCCTGCATCAGCCCATTTCCAGTCCTAGCCACCCATCAGCCCATTTCCAGTCCTAGCAACCCCCCAACCCAATACCAGTCCTAGCCCCCCCAATCAACCCACTTCCAGTCCTAACCCCCCATCACCCCATTTTCAGTTTAAGCCCCCCCTATAACCCATTACCAGTCCTAACCCCCCATCAGCCCACTTCCAGTCCTAACCCCATTAGCCCACCTCCAGTCTTAACCCCCCCCAGCCCATTTCCAGTCCTAGCCCCCCCATAGCCCATTACCAGACAGCCCCCATCAGCTCACAGCCCATTATCAGTCTTAACCCCCCCTCATAGCCCATTACCAGTTCTAACCCCCCCCAACAGCCCACAGCCCATTACCAGTCCTAACCCCATCAGCCCACCTCCAGTCTTAACCCCCCCAGCCCATTTCCAGTCCTACCCCCCCCCATAGCCCATTACCAGACAGCCCCCATCAGCCCACAGCCCATTACCAGTCTTAACCCCCCCATAGCCCATTACAAGTTCTAACCCCCCCAACAGCCCACAGCCCATTACCAGTCCTAACCCCATCAGCCCACCTCCAGTCTTAACCCCCCCCAGCCCATTTCCAGTCCTAGCCCCCCCATAGCCTATTACCAGACAGCCCCCATCAGCCCACAGCCCATTATCAATCTTAACCCCCCCTCATAGCCCATTACCAGTTCTAACCCCCCCAACAGCCCACAGCCCATTATCAGTCTTAACCCCCCCAAAGCCCATTACCAGTTCTAACCCCCCCCAACAGCCCACAGCCCATTACCAGTCCTAAGCCCATCAGCCCACCTCCAGTCTTAACCCCCCCAGCCCATGTCAAGTCCTAGCCCCCCCATAGCCCATTACCATACAGCCCCCCCATCAGCCCACAGCCCATTATCAGTCTTAACCCCTCCCCCCCATAGCCCATTACCAGTCCTAACCCCCCCAGCCCATTTCCAGTCCTACCCCCCCCCCCCATCGGCTCAAGTAAAATGAAATTTTAAAAAAGCAAAACCGCTGGCTGCTACCAAGGCCGCGGCAGCATCGACGGTCCCGCGGGGCCCCCTCTGCCCTGCCGAATCCCTCCCTCCATAACGGCTTTGAGAGGCGCGAAGGGAGAGTGTCTCCCTCACGTCTCTGTTAAGCCCGCAGGGGCTGATGGGAAATTTCCCATCAGCCCCTGCGGGCTTAACAGAGACGCGAGGCAGACACTCTCCCTTCGCGCCTCTCAAAGCCGGCACGGAGGGGCTCAGCCGGGGATTCGGCAGGGCAGAGGGGGCCCCGCGGGACCGTCCATGCTGCCACGGGAACGTCCATGCTGCCGCGGCAGCTTTTTGTGGACCCTTGACAGCTGTGGGCCCTACGCCATGGCGTACAGGTAAATCCGGCCCTGCCCACGTTATACTGTATATCCAGTGCAGACCTTCTGTGCTGGACAGTTGTGTTTTGATGTAAACCGCACTGATACAGAAGAGCACGGTATATAAGAAAGTTAAATAAATAAATAAGATTTAATCCTTTTAAATAAATAAAGAGAACAAGTGGCAATGCCAAATAGGAATTACATAAACAGAATACCTCAGCTCAGTTACACATGCAGAACATAGACCATCACCAAACAAGGAATCACAATTTAGAAACAGGAAGACAATACTTAAACTGGGAACCCCAAAAGCCAAACTTGGAATGTACAACAACACTGTAGAAATAAAACTATAAATTAATTTCCTCTTGTACTAAACAAAGCGCAGACGTTAATGATGCACATTTCCCAGAGCTAACATATTCCAATTAATAAATTAAAAATAAAAACATATCTTTCTACCTTTTGTGCATTTTTTTTCAGTTGCAATTGCTCCAGCCACTTTCTTCTGGTTTCTTCGTGTCTTCTGCTAACTCTCCATCGTCTGCTGTCCATTTGTCCTTTCTTCTCTCTTTTAGTTTTTTTCCATTCTCTCTCTACATCTGCTTTAACATACTAATCTTTCTCCTTTTGCCCTTTCCTCATTCCTATTTCATCCACTCAAATTTTACCCCTCCATCCTCAATCCCCACTTACTCTCCCAATACCCGGCCAATTGTAGATTTTTCATCCCTCCCACACAAAATATTTTTCCCCTCTCCATTTCACTCTCCCAGCCCCATCCCATTCTAATCCTCCCCCAACATCAGCTCCCTTCTAGTTCCAGCCCCACCCAGCATCCGCTCCCTTCTAGTCCCCGCATCAGCCCATTTCCAGTCCTAGCCCCCCATCAGCCCATTTCCAGTCCTAGCTCCCCCATCCATTTCCAGTCCTATCTGAGTCCCTCCATAAGCTCATTTCCAATCCCAGCCCCTCATCAGCCCCTTTCTAGTCCTTTCCTAGCCCCACCATCAGCCCATGTCAAATCCTAGCTTCCCTCCATTCAGCCCATTTCCATTCCAAGCCCCCGTCCCCATCAGCTATTTGCAGTTCAAGCCTCCCCTTCCACTCAGCCCATTTCCAGTCCTAGCAACCCCCAACTCATTACCAGTCCTAGCCCCCCATAGCCTATTATCAGTCCTAGCCCCCCCATCAGCCCACAGCCCATTACCAGCCCTAACCCCATCAGCCCACCTCAAGTCCTAACCCTCCCCATAAGCCCATTTCCAGTCCTAGCCCCCCCATAGCCCATTACCAGTCCCAACCCTCCCATCAGCCCACTTCCAGTCCTAAACCCCCCTTCACCCCATTTTCACTCTTAGCCGCCCCCCATAGCCCATTACCAGTCCTAACCCCTCCATCAGCCCACAGCCCATTACCAGTTCTAACCCCATCAGCCCACCTCAAGTCCTAACCCCCCCATCAGCCCATTTCCAGTGCTAGCCTCCCATAGCCCATTACCAGTCCTAACCCCTCCCACCATCAGCCCAGGGAAAATTAAAAAAAAAAAAAAAAGCTGGCTGCTGCTGCCATGGCAGCAGCAGAATCGAGTGTCCCGGCAGCCCATTGTGCTGCGCACTTCGGTGGTTGTGAGGAAGGAGCGGGGAGCTCAACATCCCTTCTTGCTCGTGGCGGGACGCGGGCGGGAGTATTGCTCTTTGCCTCTCCTCCGCCTCCCACCGGTGGTTGCCGAGGCCGACGCAAGAACATGGAGCTCCAGAGTGTGGCTGGCAGAGGAGACAGAGAATGCGTGTCCTGAGCCGCCATGCAGCTTGATGGTTCTGGTAACGGTGCAGATATCTCCCAACCCAATCAAGTGTCCCAGCGGCCCCCCTGCCCGGCAGAGCCCTCCCTCCCTCCCTGCATCAGTCCCTCTCACAGCGGCTTTCAGAGCCGCGAAGGGAGAGTTTCTCCCTCGCGGCTCTATTAAGCCATGAGAGGGACTGATGCAACGAGGGAGGGATGGCTCTGCTGGGCAGGGGGGCCACTGGGACACTCGATTCTGCCACTGCCACAGCGGCAGCGGCCAGCTTTTTTTTTTTTTAATTTACTTTTAAAGCAGAATGTTGTTTGCGTGGGGCCCCCTGAAACGTGGGGCCCTGTGCAAAAAACATTCTCGCTCAATGGACGGGCTGGCCGTGAGTAGGATGGATGAGGGAAAGAAAGAAAAGTGGTAGCTTGTCTTCATCTAATGAAACAGTCTGAGACACCAAGCTTTTGTTATGAGTAGTAGGCACAGCAGTGTAATGCATTATCCTGAATTGTGGCAATTTCAAAAAAGTGACATTTATTTTCCTAAATCTCATAAGAGGAGCACTATAGAAAAGTCACATAATGCAATGGAAAAAAACTCAGAAAGCACAAAAGCATAATGCAAAAGGGAATCACTGAGAGAGTGCATTTCAAAAGGACCAATATTAAGCTCCTACACAATTCATTTATTAGAGCTGGGGATAAGGAAAGTCATTGATGATGAAAGGAAGTCAAATGGATTTGAGAAGCTCTCACAATTACCCAGAAGTATGCAAATGAAAGAGGAAGAGACAGCAGAACCCTTACAAAGCTTTAAGTTGTGTAAAAAGAGTATGAATAATCAAATAAAGTTAGCAAGGCCAAGTATTGCTAAATATTGCAAGACCAACTCCCAAAGGACATACATATTAATAAAGAATGACAGGGGAGACTACTAAAGGGCATTTTTTTTTTTGCTTTATTTATTTAGCAATGCTTATATAACACTTTCCCCTCACTTGGTTTGAGGCTTGCCATGCCTTGAGGGCTTGTGTGCATCAGTGATGCTGAGGGCTAAGCTATTGGTAGCTTAACTACTGGCAGGGTCTCCCAAGATGGACAGGTCTCAGCTGAGGTGCCAGACCAAGACAAACCACCCATCTGGGCAGCAGCAGAACGGGCCGGTGTTGGCAGCAGAGGATCACATTTCTATGACAGCGGCAACAACAAAATTAAACTGTGCGGAAGAAAGGCCTGGCAATCTACTTCTGTATCTTGCCACGAAAACCCAATGGATAGTCACAACAAAACAAACTGCACTATAGTGCTGGAAGATGAGACTCCCAGGTTGGAAGGCCTTCAACTGGCTACTGGAGAGGAGCTAAAGACTTTTCAGAGTAAAGTCAGCATTTATGATGTAGTTGGATCAAAGCCCTCAGGACGTCTGACTGCTGATGTAACTGCACATTTAATTTAATTAATTAGCGAGTTTTTATATACCGCACCTTCCATTGATCAGTTGCGGTTTACATGGAACAACAGTAAACAGGCAAAGCTGCTTTTACAGATAACATTGTGAAACTACAAAGAAATTCAATTTTACAATTAACAGTTTGTTAACTATATACAAAGAACCAAATATTAACTATGTACAGGTATGTATGTTTTTGAGATCGTCGGTTTGGGGTTTTCTCATTTATTCCAGTTCAAAGATGGGATATGTCAGCTGGTGAAGCTATCCTTTTTCCTGTTGAATAGGTGAGTTCGACAAGGAAATGAGAGTCAGAAACTGCAAAGATGTCTTACCTATTGGGACATGGAACATACGAAACATGAATCAAGGGAAGTCGGAGGTGGTCAAGAATGAAATGGAACGTGTACAACTCGATCTGTTGGGTGGCAGTGAACTGAAATGGACTGGCATCAGGCATTTTGCATCTGATGATCACATAGTCTATTATGCTGGATAAAGAAGAAATGGTGTTGCATTTATAATTAGGAAATTTGCAAGAACTGTAATGAAATACAGTGCAGTCAGTGAATGCTTAATTTCTATCCGTCTATGAGGAATGCTCATCAACACAACTATAATTCAAGTATATGCCCCAACAACAGCTGCAGAAGAGGATTAAGTTGATTAGTTCTATGAATAAGTACAAGTTGAAATTGACAGAACATGCAAACAGGATATCCTGACAGGCATGGGTGACTGGAATGCAAAAGTTGGCAACAAAGAAAAAGGCAAAGTGGTTGGAAATATGGATTTGGCAACAGAAATGAAGCTGAAGAAAGCTTGATAGAATTCTGCAAGATCAATGATCTATTTCAAACACCTTCCAGCAACACAACTGGCTATTGTACACATAGACTTCACCCAGTGGATTGTACAACAATCAAATTGACTACATCTGTGGAAGTCAACAATGGAAAAGCTCTATAACATCAACAAAGACAAAACCTGGAGCTGACTGTAGTACAGATCACCAACTACTAGTATGCAAACTCAAGCTAAAGTTGAAAAAGAGCAAACCACTCATGAATGTAGCAAAATATGAACTTGAGAATATATCACCGGAATTTAAAGAACTGCCTGAAGAATCGATTTGCTGCTTTAGATACAAATGACAGAGCTCCAAAAGAGTTATGGGATGACATCAAGAAGGTTGTGTTGGAAGAAAGTGAGAAATCTCTATAAAAGGTGAAAAAGCAAGGTGAAAAAGCAAAAACAGTCAAAATGGATGACCGAAGAAACTCTGAAAATTGTCCAGACATGCAGAGAAGCTAAAGTGAGAGGAGAAAGAGAAGCAATCGCAGAACTCAACAGAGATTTCCAATGTGCAGCAAGATAAGACAAGGAGAAGTACTACAGTGATGCATGCAAGGAAACAGAAATAGAAAGTATTAGAGAAAGAACAAGATCAGCTTTCCTAAAGCTACAAGAGTTAAAGAAAAAATTCCATGCCTTGATTTGGAATGTCACAATATGCTCAAGGATTCATGCTGAATGATGCTGAGCAGATCAAGAAAAGGTGGAAAGAATATACAGCGTTATTATATGATAAAGCTCAAGTGGACCAACAGCCTTTTCAACCTGGACCTTATGATCCGGAACCATTGGTGATGAAAGAAGTTGAAGCAGCATTGAAAGCCTTATGAAAGAACAAAACACCAGGCATTGATGGCATTCCCATTGAAGTATTACAGCAATCTGATGCAGCTATTACCATATTTATTATCTCATGCATATAGTTCAACCCTGTTAGCCAAGTTGGTACTCCTGCGGCAAAATGAACAAAAAAATAATAATAATTGGACTGCAACTTCAGGGGAGGAGGGAGGGTCATGAGGACTGATTCCTGTTGTCCCTGGAGAACACCTGTTACAGGTGAGTAACTACACTTTCTCCAGGAACAAGCAGGAAGTCAGTCCTCACATATGGGACTCCCTAGCTATAGGCTACCGAGAACCCATAGCTGAAAAATGGGTCAGAGCCGGGGCCTGGGGGTCTTCTGCTTACGCGGGCCATGCCCCTGTCCCTTGGCCTGCTGCCCCTGTGGGCAAGCTGGGGAGGCCTGGTGAGTGGGGTAGTCCGGAACCCATGGCTCCAGGTCCGACGACATTAGCCACGCCTGGCGGCGGGTACCGATGCCAGCTGCGGCTACTCAGGCCAAGGCCTTGAAGCCGTCATAGGCTGCCTGAGACAAACTTCGAGCACTCCCAAATCCCAGTGGACAAGTTCTTGAAGTGCTGCAAGGGTTCATCGGAGAGTCCAGCTGAGAACCCAGCAATCTACTTTGCCAGGTCCCGCAAGTACATGCCCATGTACAGCTGGTATGTTTGGACTTGGCTTGACAGCATCGAGCCCTGGTAGCACTTTCTGCCGAGGGCATCCAGGTTCCAGGCTTCCCTGCCAGGAGGCACCGAGGAGTGCGTTTTTTGGCTCTTAAACCTGTGCATGGCTGATTCCACAACAATGGAGTTGTGCGGCAGCTGTGCTTTTTGGAACCCAGGGCTCTTGCGGATTCGATAGATGGAATCGACCCGCTTGCTGTTAACCGGCATCGAGGCCGGTGAGTCCCACATGCGGAGCATCAGCCATTCCAACATCGGAGGAACTGGTACCGTAAGGGCTTCCCGAGGGGGAAAGTCATACTGGAGGGCTTCCAGCTCCTTGGCTCGAGGCTCCTCCTCGGTGTCCACCGGGAATGCCAAAGCCTTGGCCATGTCCCTGACGAAGTCTGAGAACCGGGTATCCTCCAGGGGGGGACCTTCTCAGAGGCTTGGAACCCGACAAGTCTGATGGGACATACCGGGTCCGGTGGGTTTCCGGGGACTTCTCATCTTCCGTTTCCCATGCCAAGTCCTCCGAGGAGGAATCGATGGGCTCCGGCCGTGAGGGCTTCGGTCTCAACCGCCCCGACGCCGGGGGGACCAGCGTCGATGACCTTGGTCCCGAACGGGAGGTCGAGGGAGACCCTCAGCCGAGGATCGACTCGAGTCCGAAGAGTCTCAAGGATCGGCTCGGCCTCCGGGGTTGACTTGGACGTCAAGGTCCCGGTGGTCGGGGCGGATGGACCAGTGAGACTGGTCATCAGCGCCCGCTGTTGCTCCATGAAGGCAGACATGCTGCGCTCCAGGGCCACCATTCTGAGACCGAGCTCAGAAGGCTCCACAGCCTCCGGGTTGGGTCCCGACGCCATCGAGCCCAACACCGGTTCTCCCGGAGGAGAGTCAACGAGGACAACAGCAGTTACCTTCCTCTGCGTCTCTGGCTCTGTGCGAGGCACCTTTGCAGGCTGCTCCGAGGACCCGGGGCGGCGGTCAGGACTCCGCGACCTGGCCTGCGAGGATCCAGGCCGATCAGAGGCATCCAACGATGCCACCCTCACAGATTTCTTCTTCCTCTGGTGTTCCCGCGAGGGAGACCCCTGCTCAGAAGACCCCGACGATGCTCGGAGTCAGATAGCTCCCGAGACATCGAGGCTTCTGATGAGGTCCAGACCCAGGTGGATGCGGACTTGGAGAAAATCCTTTCACGCTGCTGCTGCCTACTTCTAAGTGCCTTGGAGGACATCTTGCCACACGGGCCACAGACCTTCGGGTCATGGTCGGGCCCGAGGCAGCGGAAACAGCAGTTGTGTGTGTCGGTGAGTGACATTAATCTTTTACACCGATCACACTTTTTAAACCCACTGGCAGCGAGAATCTTCAGTAGTTCTGACACACTTTTTCTGCAAGGGAAGTTGGACTACGTCCATTGGGCTCTGCGGAAAAAGGGAGACTGAGCTAGACGGCACCCTTGGGCGGGAAGGCGACCGCGCATGCATGATGCAATCCCAAAGGTTTTCTTTGAAAGCTGGGGAATTGCTCCGCACGAGGGCTCCGTCGGCGCCGACGTCACCCATATGTGGGGACTGACTTCCTGCTTGTTCCTGGAGAAATATTCTACTAAAGATTATTCAGCAGAGACTACAATCATACCTGGAATGAGAACTGCCTGAAGTGCAAGCAGGGTTCAGGAAAGGGCGAGGAATGAGAGACGATATTGCAGATGTGAGATGGATCCTTGAAAAAACAAAAGAATACCAAAAGGATATCTATAGGTATTTTATTGACTACAGCAAGGCTTTTGACTGTGTAAACCATGAGAAACTCTGGGCCATATTAAGAAGCATGAGTGTACCAGAACACCTGATAGTTCTCTTGCACAACCTTTACATTGATCAAGAAGCAACCGTTCAAATGGAACAAGGAGAAACAGAATGGTTTAAAATCAGCAAAGGTGTACGATAAGGCTGCATACTTTCCCCCATCTGTTTAATTTATATGCAGAATAAATCATCAGAGAAGCAGGACTGTATGAAGACAACAGAGGTGTGAAGATTGGTGGGAGACTCATCAACAACCTTCGCTATGCTGATGATACCACATTACTGGCTGAAAGTGAAGACGATCTGAAACATTTGCTTCTCAAGATCAAGGGACAGTCTTAAAATGGGCCTGCATCTCAACGTAAAGACAAAGATCCTGACTTCTGGAAAAGTCATTTTCATCATTGATGGAGAAGAAATTGAAATAGTGGACAACTTTAACCTACTTGGATCAACTATCAATAAAGAAACAAGCAGTCAAGAAATCAAACGACACATTGCTCTTGGCAGAATGGCTATGAAGGACCTAGACAAGATTCTCGAGCAAATATGTCTCTCTCTATACAAAGATTCAACTTGTTCGAGCCATAGTATTTTCATTAACATCATATGGATGCGAAAGTTCGACAGTGAAAAAAATAGACAGGATGAAAATTGATGCCTTTGAATTATGGTGCTGGCGATGAATACTGTGTATTCCATGGACTGCCCGAAGAGCAAACCTGTTAGTACTAGAGGGGATCAAACCTAAACTTTCTTTAGAAACTCTGATGAGAAGACTTCGACTTTCATACTTGGGACACATCATGTGAAGAGAGAGATCGCTAAAGAAAGATATCATGCTTGGCAAGGTAGAAGGTCAACGCAAAAGAGGAAGGCCAGCAATGAGATGGATCGATACAATAACAGCAGCTATGGGTGCCACTCTGTCAACAATAAGTCTCCTGATTGCAGACCAAACACAGTTTAGAAAAACTATCCAGAGGGTTGCCATGAGTCAACACTGACTCGACAGCACATAACAACAACATATACCACTTTTCATTGGGTCAAAGCAGCATACATTCAGGTATGGTATATATTTCCCTTGTCCATGAAGAGCTCACAAGCTACATTTTGTACCCGAGGCAATGGAGGGTTAGGTGGCTGGCCCAAGGAGCACCTGTGGAACTAGAAATAGGTATAGAAGAAACAGATAAATAAATAAATAAAGAAATCCCAGTCCCTCTGTCATGAGGTTGCTGTCCTCCAGTGGGATTCAAACCCTTGGCCCTCCGGCCTGAGGCAACTTGCCCCAACCACTAGGCCACTTCTCCCTCAAGCACACACCGAATAATAAGCTGCAAAATATGCAAAACACCTCATTATTATTTAAACAGAATAACGCACCTTGCATTAATCACTGCAAGATGGCAATATTTTTTTTGGTGTGAGCATCAGGTCACTAACACACAGTTCCATGTTCCTTGCCTTCTTAAAGAGGCGGCACTGTTTAAATCAAACTGGCAGTCCCCATCCCCCCCCCCCCCAGCACCAATGAGCCAGAGCCTTTTTCCACACAAGGACCCCAACCCTCCCCCCAACGATCCCAAATCAGCATTCCCCCGTACCTTGAAGCGTCCCTGGTGGTCTAGGTGGAGGCCTATGGGAGCAACCCCCCTCTCATACCTGCTAGCATCAGATTTAAAATGACACCCAAGACACCTAGTTATAGTCTTGCAATACTACCACTAGGAGGTCAGCATGCCTTATGAGGCTAAAGGCCTTAAGGGATGAGGGAGGATCCCCTGGACAACTAGTTTGGATTCAAACAGCAGTGGCCTCCTTAAGACTGAAGCAGGGAGCTTTAGGACACATTACCAGCCTGATGCTTCCAGGCAGAAATAATGCCAGCTTTGAATTGGTGTTATTTTTCCCTCAGAATAATGCAGCTTGCAGTGTCCAACACAAATTCCTTTAGGGTGGAATTTTGTGCTTTCAACTTCTGAAAACAGGCAAAGCACAGAAATGTCTTCAGAGCCATTTTAGAAGCGAACTCTGGGGAAGTCCTCTGCATGAAGACATCCAAGGGAACATGGTGAAGGTATGGCTGGTGCATCACTGCCTGATCTCAAAAATGTCCTGCCCAGGGTGGGGGGAGTGGGGTTGCACTCATGAACAGCTAGGAATGCAGACGTGTTTCCCATTGTTGCCCTCTCCCCTCAATCATTTTTATATTTATATTTGCCTGATTTAGCCCCTTTTGTGCTTTTTTTAATGTCTTAGGAGAATGCTAAAAGATCCATGCCTGAGATGTGGGGAGAGTCGGCAGCCAAACGTACTGTAAGTGTTTGATGAAAAAAGCAGCACTAGTGTGGCGATACCAGATAGAGGCATCCTTGGAGAGGAAGATGGTGGAGCAGAGGCCCTGCTCACACTGAGTTGGTGGACACAGTAAAGACTGTTATGGATCGCTTAGCCGCGAAGATTTATAATACACTGGACTCGAGGTTGGAGTCAGTGGTGGTGAAGGTTGCGTAGCTGGTCTCCTCAGTGAGAGAAACTTTGGCATGAGTGGATTCTGTGGAGGAGCTACTGGAGGAGGCCAAAAGCTCATTGATGGCAGCGTGTCAGTGCCTTGATGTGTTGGAGCGGAGTTATTGGCGGAGTGAAGTGATGACCATGAGAACCGAAGCCACCGCAATAACTTGTAGTTGATTGGGCTCCCAGAGCAGGTGGAGGGCGCTGACACGCTGGATTTCTTTGGGAAATGGTTATCTTGCTGCATCTGTAGGCCCCAGAGGGGCAGCTGCATCTCCTGCGGCACATGGGAGACCACATACTGTTATCCTGCGGGTGCATCATTACAGACATAAAGTGTGCATTATGGAGGTGGCACAGTGCATTGGGGACCTGCCTCTTGAGAGCCATCAGTTGTTTATCTTTCAAGACTTTTCCATGGAGTTGCAGCGAAGGTGACAGGATTTTCTTTTGGTGAAGAGTGTGTTGAGGGAACAGCGTATTGAATATGCGATGCTGTATCCTGCCTGACTGCGAGTGCATCATGATGGCCGTTCGCAAATTTTGTTCATCCCCGGCAGCAGTGGAACAGTTTCTACAGTCTGTGCAGGGCCCTGATGGTGGTGGGGGCTGAAGAGTGTTCTCGGATAAACTAAGTGAAGCCCTGGTTAGAGTCTTTTGCTAGTGGTAGGAGGGAAGTAACCTAGGGTTTCCCCTGGGGTGCAGACTTTGTGGACTTTAATAGGGGTTGGGGATAATGTGTCCTATGAGGGGTCCATGAAGACTGGAATATGCTGGGTTTGGATGATGGCTATGTATGGATTTCTTATCTTTATGTCCTCTTTCTTAGGATATGGGGCTTTGAGTGCTTGTGGGAGGAGGGTGGCTATGTGGATTGGCAGGGGTGGCCCAAGGAGGGTGCGGGGCCATGTGCGGAGACTCGGTGCGGGGTCTCATTTGCATAAGTGGCCTTATTTGCATAAATATTTGCGTAATGTTACCATACACTAACTTTTAGTAAACACGTCTCTTAATGAATGTATGGATAAAGAAAGACTAAAAGATTTCTACATTACTATTATCCAGTGTCAACCGCCAGGCACATTAGGAACTACTACAAACACTGTCCATTTAGAACCCATATTGTGAAAATCAACCAAAAAGACACCGTGAAAACCCTCCTTTATTTATATTATTTTTTGTCGGACATAAATTGTGCGGGAAAAGTACTCTAAAACTTTCCCCAAAACACAATACATGGCCCTTTTATTCAACTAATCTTTAAAATGCGGATTTATCTATGAAACAGATTTTTCAAAAAAGTCCACTTATCTGATCGTGTGCGCGACGTGCACGTTTCGGGGGAACACTCCCTGTATCAAGCGCTCACAACTTAAATCCAGTGTAGCCAATTTTTTCTGCAACTGCACAAAAACGCTGAACTCTGAGCTGTTAAGAAGAGGATACTATCTCAAGATTGGCTAGCCACCATCCGCCCATCATCCTGAAACACCAATCATCGGAAGGGAATCCCCACTCATCAAGGGACTCCCTGCCATGATAGGTTGCGTGTCAGCCTACCCCCCATCAATCAATGTCTCGATTCAGTCCAGTGGGAGAGACAGTCCGGAAAAGGAAAATCCAACGCTGCTCCAGCCGGCGTAATTTGACCAAACGGTCTCCCCTTCTAGGATCCGCCGGAACATGATCTATAATTGTCCACTTCAATTGTTCAAAACCATGATGAAATTCTAAGCAATGTTGAACCATCGGGGCCGTCAATACCGATTGACGGAGCCGAGAAGCGTGTTCTCCCATTCGAATCTTAGCCATTCTAATAGTGCTCCCCACATATCGCAATGGACAATCACATTCTATAAAATACACTACATAAATGGAATTACAAGTAGTGTGCCACTGCCGATAAAAAACCCGATCAGTATTTAAATCAATCCAAGATGATGCCGACATCGTGGTAGCACAAAAAGTGCACTTCTGACAAGGCAAATGTATCCCAGTTCTATCCTGAGGGTAATCAGGACAATCTTTCAACACAGGAGATCGTATCAGTTTATCACGTAAATTGGCCCCCCGAGGGTATGCTATTCGCAATGATTTTTGAAAACATGCGTATAAGGATAACGGCCAATACCTTTTCAAGATGTGTACCACCGCAAATGAATTGCTCATGTACGGTAATACCCCCGTCACAGTATCATCAATCACTGTACTTGATTGAGTTGGCTCAAAATTAAAGAACCATTCACGATGGAAACATAGAGCCCTGCGATAGGCCCAAGAGATAATTGATCTGGGATAACCCTTGGATAACAATCTGGCCTTCAAATCCCCCGCATGACATTTAAATTGATCCACAGATGTGCAAAGGCGGCGAATCCTCAAAAATTGCCCATAAGGCAGTCCCCTTCGTAAAGGCTCTGGATGGAAACTATGATAATTCAGCAGGCTATTATGCTGGACCGGTTTTCGATATAAGATAGTGACCAAAGAAATCCCTTCTCGAAAAAACACCATGTCCAAAAACTCAACCCTTTGAGAATCAATATGAGCTGTAAATTTAATATGAGGTTTTAACGTATCCAGCCAAGCAATAAATTCATGCAAAGAGGCCAAATCCGATGTCCAAATAAAAAATATGTCATCCAGAAATCTTTTCCAAAGTAAAACATTAGAAAATTGTGACGCTCCATAAATATATCGTTCCTCCACATCTGCCATGTAAAGAGTGGCAATAGAAGGAGCCACAGTGGCCCCCAAAGCAATACCAAATATTTGTTGAAAAAAATCTCCTTCAAACAAAAAATAGTTTCGGGTAAGTACCAAAGAAACCAATTCTAACAAGAATTGACGATTCGTAATGCTGATAAAGAGGGTGCTATTTAACAGCTCAGAGTTCGGCGTTTTTATGCAGTTGCAGAAAAAATTGGCTACACTGGATTTAAGTTGTGAGCGCTTGATACAGGGGGTGTTCCCCCAAAACGTGCACGTCGCGCACACAATCAGATAAGTGGACTTTTTTGAAAAATCTGTTTCATAGATAAATCCGCATTTTAAAGATTATTGGTTGAATAAAAGGGCCATGTATTGTTTTTGGGGAAAGTTTTGGAGTACTTTTCCCTCACAATTTATGTCAGACAAAAAATAATATAAATAAAGGAGGGTTTTCACGGAGTCTTTTTGGTTGATCTTCACAATATTGGACTACCGTTTTTTTGGGGTGTTTTGACCTTTCATTTAGAACCCATAGCAAATCCGCCGTATCGTAACAGCATTACCAGGACTCAAAGCACCAGACCCTACCTATCAAAAGGCAACACTGCAAATATTAAACAAATACATTTTAGAGAACAACAATACATGACCTACTGGGGAAAGAGAACAAGTGGCAATGTCAAATAGGAATTACATAAACAGAATACCTCAGCTCAGTTACACATGCAGAACATACACCATCACCAAACAAGGCATCACAATTTAGAAACAGGAAGGCAATAATTAAACTGGGAACCCCAAAAGCCAAACTTGGAATGTACAACACTGTAGAAATAAAACTACAAATTAATTTCCTCTTGTACTAAACAAAGCGCAGACGTTAATGATGCACATTTCCCAGAGCTGACATATTCCAGTTAATAAATTCAAAATAGAGAGAGATTTTTCTACCTTTTGTGCATTTTTTTTTCAGTTGCAATTGCTCCAGCCACTTTCTTCTGGTTTCTTTGTGTCTTCTGCTAACTCTCCATCGTCTGCTATCCATTTGTCCTTTCTTCTCTCTTCTAGTTTTTTTCCATTCTCTCTCTCTACATCTGCTTTAACATACTAATCTTTCTCCTTTTTCTCTTTCCTCATTCCTATTTCATCCACTCAAATTTTACCCCTCCATCCTCAATCCCCACTTACTCTCCCAATACCCGGCCAATCGTAGAGTTTTCATCCCTCCCACACAAAATATTTTTCCCCTCTCCATTTCACTCTCCCAGCCCCATCCCATTCTAATCCTCCCCCAACATCAGCTCCCTTCTAGTTCCAGCCTCACCTAGCATCTGCTCCCTTCTAGTCCCTGCATCAGCCCATTTCCAGTCCTATCCGAGTCCCTCCATCAGCTCATTTCCAATCCCAGCCCCCCATCAGCCCATTTCTAGTCCTTTCCTAGCCCCACCATCAGCCCATGTCAAATCCTAGCTCCCCTCCACTCAGCCCAATTCCAATCCAAGCCCCCCCATGAGCCTACGTCCAGTTTTAGCCCCTACATGGGTCCATTTCAATCCAAGCCCCCACCACAGCCCATTTCCAATCTTAGCTCCCCCAACAGCCCATTTCCAGTCCTATCCTAGCTGCTCCATCAGCCCATTTCTTGTCCTAGCTCCCCTCCCCTCACAGCCCATTTCCATTCCAAGCCCCCCTCCCCATCAGCTATTTGCAGTTCAAGCCCCCCTTCCACTCAGCCCATTTCCATTCCAAGTCCCCGTCCCCATTAGCTATTTGCAGTTCAAGCCTCCCCTTCTACTCAGCCCATTTCCAGTCCCAGCAACCCCCCAACCCATTACCAGTCCTAGCCCCCCATCAACCCACTTCCAGTCCTAACCCCCCATCACCCCATTTTCAGTTTAAGCCCCCCCATAGCCCATTACCAGTCCTAACCCCCCATCACCCCATTTCCAGACTTAGCCCCCCCATCAGCCCACCTCCAGTCCTAACCCCCCATCAGCGCACAGCCCATTGCCAGTCCTAACCCCATCAGCCCACCTCCAGTCGTAACCCCCCTATCAGCCCATTTCCAGTCCTAACCCCCCCATCAGCCCACAGCCCATTACCAGTCCTAACCCCCTATCGGCCCAGGGAAAATTAAAAAAAAAAAAAGCTGGCTGCTGCCGCTGCCCCGCAGCAGTGGTAGAATCGACTGTCCCGCGGGGGCCCCCCCTGCCCGGCTGAGCCTCTCCACGAGGGCTTTCAGATCCGCAAAGGGAGAGTGTCTCACTGTCTCCCTTGTGGCTCTGTTAAGCCCAAAGGGGCTGATGGGAAATTTCCCATCAGCCCCTGCAGGCTTAACAGAGCCGCGAGGAGACACTCCCTTCGCGGATCTAAAAGCCGTCGCGGAGAGGCTCAGCCGGGCAGGGAGGGCTCAGCCGGGCAGGGGGGGGCCCTGCGGGACAGTCGATTCTGCTGCTGCGGTGGCGGCAGCGGCTGCGGTAGCAGCCAGCTTTTTTTTTTGTTATTTAATTTATTTTTAAAGCAGAATGTTCTTTGCACGGGGCCCCCTGAAACGCGGGGCCCTGTGCAAAAAACATTCTTGCTCAATGGACGGGCCGGCCCTGTGGATTGGGGGGGAGTGACTGATGTTTGGCTGGTAGTTGGGGTTGCTGGGTTTGGTGGGCTGGGGGGTTGCTGTGAGGGTGGGGTCATTGTCTGGTTGTTCCATAGGTAGGGGGTGGTTGAGTCTAAATTGTAGTTGGGGTGACAGGTTGTGTTGCTATGGGGAGGTGGGTGGGATTGAGTTTGTATGTGTGACATGGATTGGTTTCCTGGCTTCTGCAGGTCCCATCTGTTGAGTGCTTGGATTGTATGTATGTGGTATGCTCTTCTTTGTTCCCCATTATTGGCAGAATGGGGAAGTTGGAAGTGGGTGGATGTCTGTTCGGAGGGGTTGGGGTGGTTGGTGGGCTGGTGGGAAAGGAAGGAGAATGTTGGGGGAGTTAGGAATGTTGTAAAAGTTTAGACGTGTTTACATCTGGTTTACTCTTTCCCTCCTGTGAAAAGGTGTTGGCTATGTGGGTTGTTTTGTATGTGTTATTCCTGTCTCGGTGCATAGAAACATGACGGCAGAAAAAGACCACATGGCCTATCTAGTCTGCCCTTCCATATCAACTACTACAATATTCCCCCTTTTTTTCCGTTTGTGATACTTTGTTTGTCTAATGCTTTTTTAAATTCAGATACTGTCCTCATCTCTACCACCTCCACTGGGAGACTATTCCACACATCTACCACTCTTTCCATATAGAAATATTTCCGCATATTACTCCTGAGTCTATCCCCTTTCACCCTCATTCTATGTCCCCTCGCGGCAGAGCCTGCTTTCAATCAAAAGAGGCTCTCCTCCTGTGCATTTATGCTACAGAGGTATTTAAACATCTCTATCATATCTCCTCAATCCCTCCTTTCCTCTAACATATACATATTAATATCCTTAAGTCTATCCTCATATGCTTTATAACGAAGACCACTAACCATTTTAGTAGCCACCCTCTGCACCGGCTCCAACCTGTTTATATCCTTTTGAAGGTGTGGTCTCCAGAATTGCACACAATACTACAAATGAGGTCGCACCAAAGACTTATACAGAGACACTATCACCTCCTTATTTAGCTGTCCATTCCTCTCCCTATACACCCAAGCATCCGTCTAGCATTCGCTGTCGCCTTTACTACCTATTTAGCTACTTTAAGATCGTCAGACACCATCACACACAAGTCCCACTCTTCTTTTGTGGACAGAAGTACTTCACTCACTACACTGTACCGCTCCCTTGGATTATTGCAGCCCAAATGCATGACCCTGCATTTTTTATCATTAAATCTCAGCTGCCAAATTCTCAACCATTCTTCAAGCTTAGCGAGATCCTTCCTCCTGTTATCTACTCCTTCCTGGGTGTCTACTCTATTGTAGATTTTGGTATCATCTGCAAAGAGGCAAACCTTATCCAACAGCCCTTCTGCAATATCACTAACAAAGATGTTAAAAAGAATCAGACCAAAGACAAATCCCTGTGGCACACCACTGGTAACCTCCCTCTCCTCAGAGTATTTATTTTATTTATTAATTTATTTAATAATTCTTATATACTGCGCTATTTCTCATCAGTGCGGTTTACATCGAAACAATAAACACTTGGACATACAAATAGTCCTACGTTTACATAAAACAGGATTTTGAACATGGATTAACTGGGGAAACATATACATTTGAGATTTAGCTACAGGTAGTTAACAGGTTGGGCTCGTAAGAAGGTTTTGCTGTCAAGTTTAGCTTACAGCGTGTTTGTACTTTGTTGGTAAAGAACAGTTAGAGAGCTGTAATATCGTATGGGGTAGAATTAGATTGTAGTTTTATTGTGAATGTAGTTTCAATTGCCATATATGAGTGAGTATGTGGGTGGGGGGGGGGATCACCAGGCTGTGTAAAGTGCATGAGGAACAGGTGATGTTTGATGGCTTTTCTAAACTGCGTGAGGTCTTTTATTGCTCTTATGTTAGAAGGGAGTTTGTTCCAACATCTGGGGGCATAGCTTGTAAATGCCCTATTGATGGCTGATTGGTTAAGTTTTATAGAATTGCTTGGTATGACTAGGGTGTTTTCCGCAAGAGCTCTTCTGGATCTGTTATTGGGGGGTATGAATGATTAGATCAACAATTGAAGAGGGTGATGTCTTATTGAATGCTTTAAAGGTAATGAGGAGGGTTTTGTATAAGATTCTACAGTTTATTGGGAGCCAGTGAAGCTCTTTTAGTATAGGTGAGATGTGGTCCTTCCTGGATGCTCCGCACAGAACACGAGCCGCTGCATTCATGGCTAACAGAAGTGGGTTGAGGGTATTCTTTGGGAGGCCATGTAGTATTATATTAGCGTAGTCAAAGTGAGGTGTTACTAGGGCTTGGAAAACTGTTAGAAAGTCGTCGGTTTCCATCATGGGTCTCAGGTGGCGGAGGGTTTTGATTTTGAAGTATATAGATTTTACTGTTCGTTTGATGTGGTCTCCATTTACCTGTACCCTTGTCGCCTCCCATTCAATCAATTTCTAACCAAATCAGTAATTTTAGGGTCCATCCCTAGAGTGCTCAGTTTGTTTATAAGTCTCCTGTGTGGAACAGTGTCAAAGGCTTTACTGAAATCCAAATACACCACATCTAGGGCTCTCCCTCGGTCTAACTCCCTGGTTACCCCAGTCAAAGAAATCAATCAGATTTGTCTGACAAGACTTGCCCTGGTGAATCCATGTTGCCTCGGATCTGGTACTCCGTTGGACTCCAGAAACCTCACTATTTTCTCTTTCAGCAGCGTTTCCAATAATTTACTCACCACAGAAGTTAGGCTAACTGGCCTGTAGTTTTGAACCACATCCATACTTCCACGTTTGTATAAGGGGACCACATGTGTCTCTCTCCAGTTCTTTGGCACCACTCCAGACTCCAATGAGGCATTGAAAAGGTCAGTCAGTGCTGCTGCTAGAATGTCCCCAAATTCCTTCAGTATTCTCAGATGTATCCCATCCAGTCCCATCGCTTTGTCTACTTTTAGATTAGCTAGTTCCTCACGAACACAGTCTGTGGGTTATTATGTTGTGGGAAGTGGGAAGATGAGTTCTATGATTAAAATTGTCTCATTAAATGTGCATGGTGGTGTGAACCCTGTAAAGAGGAAGTGCTTGCTGCAATTTTTCTGGTGCCAGGGGATGCAAGTGGCGTTTCTTCAAGAGGCTCATCTTTCCAGAGTGGAGCACAAGAAGCTTCAACAGGGGTGGGTCGGCCAGGTATTTGCGGTCCCTTACACCTCTAAGAGTAGGGGGGTTTGTATTTTCATTCATAAAGCACTCTCTTTGAGAGTGCTCCACTCAGAGGTAGACCCTGGCGTCCGTTTTTGGCTTCTGCAATGTGCCTTGGGAGATGTGGAATTTTTGTTGGTTAATGTGTACAGTCCTAATGAGCACCATGATGATTTTATTTCTCTAGTGAGGATGTATATTCAGGAATCCCCTTGATTTTTTTGGGGAACTGGAACTTTTGTCTTAATAATGGCTTGGACCGATCAGATGGAGGACTGGGGGTGTGTGGCAAATCTAAGGTGTTCTTCTCTATGATAAGAGCATGTCAACTTGGAGGATGTCTGGAGAGAGCTGCATCCTGGATGTCGGGATTATTCTTTTTTTTTGCCTTGTCATAGTACTTATAGTCATCTGGATTTTTTTCTTTGTTCTCCAGACCAGAGGGTGAGCATGCTTGGATGTGAGATCCTGAGTAGTCTGCTGTCGGATCAATATGTGTCTGGTTCAACAGGTGTGTTGTTTTGATCGGGTTGCTCATGCTGCTGGCACATGCAGATTGAACGTTTCGCTTCTGGGTAGATGGGAGTTTGTGGTGATGGTTAAACAAACATTGGTGGAATTTGATTGCGTCAGATTATCCCTCGGTGCTGCAATGGCAGGAAATAAGCATCATGAAAGTGTCTGCTTTGGCTGAAAAATATCCAGAGGGTGTAGAGAAGAGAACATAGCACCTCATCATCTCCTGTACTCAGCACAATTTCAATGATAGCAGCTGTTGCATTTGAACTCTCAACTTTCCTGTTCCTAATCATTAGGCTATCCTAGACATCTGGGTTCTGAAATACAGTTCTAGGGATTGTCTAGGTAGATGTCCCCTCAGATAGAAACATAGAAATATGATGACAGAAAAAGACCACATGGCCTATCTACTCTGTCCTTCCATATCAACAACTACAACAGTCCCCTTTTTACCTTTAGAGATCCTCTGTGTTTGTCCCATGCTTTTTTGAATTCAGTTACTGTCCTCATCTCTACCACCTCCACTGGGAGACTATTCCACGGATCCACCACTCTTTCCATAAAAAAATATTTCTGCATATCACTCCTGAATCTATCTCCTTTCACCCTCATCCCATGTCCCTTCATAGCAGAACTTGCTTTCAATTGAAAGAGGCTCTCTCCCTGAACATTTATGCCACGGAGGTATTTAAACATCTCAGTCATATCACCTCTATCCCGCCTTTCCTCTAAGGTGTACATATTAAGATCCTTCAGTCTGTCCTCATATGCTTTATAATGAAGACCACTAATCATTTTAGTAGCCACCCTCTGCACTGACTCCATCTTGTTCACATCCTTTTGAAGGTGCGGTCTCCAGAATTGCACACTATACTCCAAATGAGGTCACACCAAAGACTTATACAGAGGCATTATCACCTCCTTTTTTCTGCTAGCCATTCCTCTCCGTATGCACCCAAGCATCCTTCTAGCTTTTGCCGTCGCCTTTTCTACCTGTTTAGCTACTTGGGCGAGCTCCTTGGGGCGAGCCCGCGGGGGCGAGTCCGTAGCTGCGTACCCTGTTCCTTGACCCCAGGGTTTCCGTTCTTCATGCTGCCTAGCCGCTGCCGGCCTGCCCGACCCTCCTGTGTCTCCACCTCCGGTAAGGCCTCGTTTCTTTGGACCCTTCTCCTGCTGCTGTTTCCTCTTTTATTCTCCCACATCGCCCCATCGCCCCCTGTACTTTCGCCTGCCATGTCTGCAATTCCTGCATTCTGGGGATGGAGGCCCCCGCCTTCCTTTGCTCCCCCGGGTGCTTTCACTAGAAATCCATTTAATCTTGTTCCCTGTCCGCTCTCCACCACTCCTTCACCTCCAATCCCCCATCCATCCCCCGTTTCCTCTCTCATCCTCCTACAATTGGCCCTCCTGAATTGCTGCTCCGCCCGTTCAAAGGGTCCCCTTATCCAAAACCTCATCTCTCAACACTCGGTTGATGCCCTATTTCTAACCGAGACATGGCTCAGAGATGGCGAAGAGCCTCTCCTGAACCGATGTCTCCCTCCCGGCTACTCCGCCCTATCTACCTGTCGTCGGGGTCGGAGTGGTGGGGGGGTTGCTGTTCTCTTCCGCTCCTCCCTAGCCCTCCAGGAGGTCGCCTCCCCTGCTCTCCACTATCCAGAATCTCTCCTTCTTCGTCTCAACTCTTCCCCACCACTCTACTTCTACCTGGGTCTATGCCCCTCCTGCTCTATTTGCCCCCTGCTGGGATTCCCTTGTTCAAACTCTCTCAGAACTTTCCCTCAGCCACCCACATCTTCTGATCCTAGGGGACTTCAATATTCACTCTGACTCCCCTTCCTCCTCCCGTGATTCCTCCTTTCTCTCCCTCCTCTCCGACCTTTCTCTGTTACAACACACCAATGTGCCTACCCATTCTGCTGGTCACTCCCTGGATTTGATTATATCTCACTCCTCCTCCCCTGCGGTCCCTGCCTCCCTTCGTACCTTGTCTGTCCCTTGGTCCGACCACCTCTGCTTATTTTTCTCCCTCCCTATCCCCTCTTCTCTATCCACTCAGGGCAGATCCCCCTCTGCCCCCCCCCTCTGGTTCGTCGTCTTACCCCTGTAGTTCTCTCTCAATTCCCTTCCTCTGAGTCCCTCTTCCCCCCAGATTTCCACTCGCTCCCTGCTGACCTACAGGCTCAGTCCTGGAACACTACCCTCTCGGCTGCACTGGACCAGCTTGCCCCACGTCGGCCTCCCTCCTCCCACTCTTCTCAGCATCGCTATCCCTGGTTTCACCCTGGTCTATTCCTCCATCGTTCCTACCTGCGCCGCGCCGAACAACGTTGGCGTCGGCATCCCTCCCCCTACTCTCTGGCACACTTTCGCCACTGTCACTCCCATTATCGTTCCCTCCTTCATTCCGCCAAGCGTGACTATTTCTCCTCCCGTATCTCCCAGTCCGCAAACTCCACTCGACAACTCTACTCTGTCCTTCGCTCCCTCTCTGCCTCTTACTCTTTCACCTCTCCACCCCCTTCCCCAATGACCCCTGACCCTGCCCTTTTGGCCTCTCACTTTGCCACCAAAATTCAAGACCTTCGGTCACTCCTTCCCTCCTGCCCCCCTCCCCTCTCCTCTGCTCTTCCGTCACTTGCCTCTCCCCCCTCCTCCAACCCACCCTCTCTTTCTCATAAATGGTCCTCCTTCCAGCCTGTGTCCCTCTCAGATCTTTCCAGGGTATATTCTTCGCTTCGAAAGACCACCTGCCCCTCCGATCCCATCCCTTCCCAGTGGCTCCTAGACCCATCTCTGGCCCTCTCTCCCTTTTTACTCTCCATCCTCAACTCTAGTCTATCCTCTGGTTCCTTCCCCACCATCTGGAAGCATGCCATCATCCGTCCCATTCTGAAAAAGGCCTCTCTTGACCCATCCTCCCTGGCAAATTGGCGTCCGATCTCAAATCTCCCTTTCCTTTCCAAACTCCTCGAGAAATGGTTTACGCACAGCTCTCTTCTCACCTGGAGGCCACCCTGTCACTTCACCCCCGTCAGTCACGTTTCCGTCCTAATCATAGCACAGAATCCATTCTGCTTTCTTTCCTTAATGAAGTCCACACCGCACATGACCACGGTTCCATCACTATCGCTGTTTCTCTGGATCTATCTGCCGCAAATGATCTTGTAGACCATTACCTCCTCCTGTCTCGATTACATGACATTGGGCTTTCCGGTTCTGTCCTTTCCTGGTTTCACTCATTTCTCTCCCACCGCACCTTTTCCATCTCCACAGACTCCTCCTCCTCCCCTCCCACTGCCCTTCCCTGTGGTGTTCCTCAGGGTTCTGTTCTTGCCCCCCTTCTGTTTAACATCTTTCTGGCCCCCCTTGCTCTCCTCGTCCAGCAACATAGTATCTCCGCCCACTATTACGCCGATGATATCATTCTCCTTCACCATACAGACCCTGCCGCTCCGGATCTTGCCCCCCTCAACTCCTGCCTGTCCTCAGTCTCTGCCTGGTTTTCTTCCCACCTGCTGCATATAAACTCCTCTAAATCTTTTGCTATTTGGTTTACCTCTGGTGCCCCGATCCCCTCCTCTGCCCCCATCCTGTCCAGTACCCCCCTACCAGTAGTCTCATCCTTGCGATACCTTGGAGTCACCCTGGATTCCGCCCTCTCCTTCAAAGACCATATCTCTTCCGTTGTGCAGCGCTCTTTCCTCACTCTGCGTCAACTCCATGCCATCTGTCCCTTTATATCAGCTTCCTCCCTATCTATCCTGATACTATCCCTGATTGTTTCCCGTCTAGATTATTGCAATGTAGTTCTAGCCGGCCTCCCCCAAACCCAACTGCGTAGATTACAACTAATCCATCACGTCTCCTTACTCATGCATCTCGTTTTGACCATATCACCCCTATTCTGATCCACCTACACTGGCTTCCCCTTCCTTACCGCATTCAGTTCAAAATTCTTATCTATGTACACAGGACTATCCATACCGGGGTTCCCCTCTATCTTGCTGGTCTCATTCATCTACACTCATCACACCGTTCCCTCAGGTCAGTTCACCTGAATCGCATGTCCCTCCCCTCACCCTCACAGGCCCATCTCGAGTCCACTCGCTCCTCAGCCTTTTTCTTTCTGGGTCCGAGACTTTGGAACTCGCTCCCCACCGCCCTCCGCCTGGAACCCTCATACAAGACTTTTAAATCCAGGCTGAAGACTCACCTTTTCTGCACCGCTTTTGGTCTCCCTCCCCCACCTGTCTCCCTTTCCCCTCCCCCACGATAGTACCAACTGTATGTATTGTTACCTGATTTTGTTCCTCTTCTGATGTACTACCTATAGCCTTTCCTTTCTCCTCCTGTCCTGTTCTTTTTTTTCAAAATCTGTTTATTGATAACATATGGTACAATAACAAACAAAACAGCCAAACAAATACCCAGTCATATACAATAGCACCTCCCGGGTAGGGCTGTGTCTTATCCACCACCCTGGGAGTATAACAGCAGCAAACTAACTAAACACAGTTCCGTACCAGATGCGCCCAAATTCCCCCCCAACCCCCCCCCCCAAAACCAGAATCACCACAGCAGTCCCAAGCTAAGGAGCACCCCCCTCCCCACCAACACTATCCAACCTTGAGCACCTCACTACGGATTCTAGGCCCCAGTTTTTGTATATAGGGCATCCAGACTAGCAGAAAGGTGGCCCATCTCCGGGGGTGCCGCTGCGCACTCCTCCGTTCCAGAAGCATAAACTGATGCAGGCTATTATGCCATTCACAAAACGTAGGGCCTGTAGGTTCCCTCCATCGGTGAAGAATAGGGCCCTTACCCACCAGACAGGCCTTCCGCACCAATAATCCTTCCCATCTGCCCTTAGGGTGGAGTGGTCCCATCTGATCCAGAATTACCGACAGCCCCGACCAGCTGATCCGCTGTTGTAACAAGCCGCCCAGATACTCTCCAATTCGCAGCCAATACCGGCGGATAACTGGGCACCCCCACCACATATGGCCTAAGTCCGCCAGGACACAGGAACATTTGGGACACCCCCCATAAGTTGTAATACAACTTCTCAGCACTCTCCGCGGCAAAAAGTGGGCTCGAATAATGCACTTGAACTGAATCTCACGCCACCGGGCCCCCTCCACTAAGTGCGCAATCCGACCCAACGCGCCCTGGACAGAGCCCGAGGGTATCTCCCGGTCCAGGTCTCTCACCCAAGAACGCTCCACCGCCGCATAGTCAGGAGGCGGGTCAAGTAGATCCAACCTCCTCTTTAACAGAGTTACAGTCGGGGACGACTCCGACCCCAGGGCAAAAAATTCAAGAATCCGCGCTGAGTGCTCCGCATGTAGTTCTCGCCCGGGCAGCGTTCCGATATAGTGAGACAGTTGCATGTATGCAAAAACGGATTTCCCAGGATCCAGGCCATATTCCCCACAAAGTACCTCCAGAGCCCTACATCTCCCCTCCTGGTCCACCACATGACCTATACGCTTTATCCCCAACTGCTCCCAAAGCCGAAAAGATCCCGAGTCAGTTCCCGGAGTAAAACAGGCATTTCTCCGCAGAGGTAGCCAGCTAGAGACCTCCGAGTTGCACCCCCAATATCTATTTAGCTGTTGCCACGTATGCCGGGTCGTCTGTATCAAGACACTACTTGTCAGGCGAGCCGGCAAAACCACCCGCTTCAAATGCAACACCGCATCTAGGGTTTGCGGCGCCACAAAGGCCTCCTCTAAAGCTCGGGGTGTATAAACCTCAGTGTCCCCCAACCAATCGGCGAGGTGTCGGGCCTGACAAGCCAAAGCATACTTCCAAATATCCGGAACCCCCACCCCTCCCGACTTCCACCCCCCTCTCATCCGGGCCAACGGAATACGTGCTCTAGCGCCCCTCCAAAGAAATCCCCGAATTTCCCGCTCAATACGCCGCAAATCCCGTCTCAATAGCCAGACCGGGAGTGTTTGCATCCAATATAGCACCCTGGGGAGAACCACCATCCCCAAGGCAGCTACTCTCCCCAGGAGGGACAATGGAAGAGGCGCCCAAGCCTGTAACTGCGCCCTAAGCTTGGAAAAAATGCGCTCAAAGTTCGCTTTGTAAATCAGAGAGGGTGACCGGGTCAGCAAAATGCCAAGGTAAACAAAAGACTCGGCGGCCCAACGAAGCGGAAAATTCCCATGCCAGCTCTCTTTCAAGCTCCCATCCACATCCAGTGCCTCCGATTTGTCCAAGTTAAGCCTCAAGCCTGCAAATCTGCCATAGAGGGAAAACTCCTCCAACAGCCGGGGCAACGATTGTCGAGGCCTCGTAAGATGGACCAGCAGGTCATCAGCAAAGGCCGCCATTTTGAACTCATATAATCCGATGCGTACCCCAGAAATACCTGGAGACTCCTCTATTCTCCGTATCAGTGGATCTAAGGTCAGCACAAAAAGCAAGGGGGAAAGTGGGCATCCCTGACGCGTGCCCCTCTCCAGACTAAATTTCTCCGATAACACCCCATTACATAGGATTCCAGCTGTGGGGTCCGCATACAATAACGCCACCATCTTACAAAAGGAGTCACCGAGCCCGTAGCAAGGCAAAAGGCACTTCAAATAATCCCAATGCACTTGGTCAAACGCCTTTTCCGCGTCGAAACTGACTAACAACGATGGCAATTTGCGTTCACGCACCCACTCAAGAGATGCCAAGATTTTTCGCAAGTTTCGCATGGCATATCTCCCCCTAACAAAGCCGACTTGGGAGTCATGCACCAGGTCTCCTAAAACAGAAGCAAGTCTATCCGCCAAAACTTTAGCCATCACTTTGAGGTCAAAGTTCAACAGGGAAATCGGCCTATAAGACGACGCCTGAGTAGGATCTTTTCCTGGCTTAGGTATTAAAGTAATGTAGGCATGATTAAGGCCCCATTCAAATCTGCCCTGCACCACTCTGTGGTGATACAGTGCCACTAATGTCGGAGGCACGAGATCTCCCAACACTTTATAAAACTCTGCCCCGAACTCATCCGGGCCGGGTGCCTTACAGCATGCGGCTTTCTGTATGACGCTACGGACTTCCTCCACCGTAATCGGGGCGTCCAAGTATGCCCGTTGGTCCGCCCCCACTTTCGGCAGGTGGAGTTCTCATAAGTAACTCTGCATAGCCGTAGGAGACCCCTCCCGCCGCGCGTATAGCTGCTGGAAAAAGGATCGAAACGAGCGGGCTATGGCCTTTTATCTCTCTGCAGACCCCCCTGCTCATCCCGAAGTGCTGCAATCAGTAGAGGTGCCCGACTGCCTCGCAGGCAGCGTGCCAGAAGTTTCCCCGGTTTATCCCAAAAACGGTAGAGTTGGTAACGATAATACATGTGAGACTTTTTCGCCCTCTGGTGCAACAGCTCATTGAGTGATGTCTGCAGCTCCCAAAGTCTGCGCTTATTTGCTCTACTGGGATCCCCCGCACATCGCCTCCGGGCACGAACTACTTGTTTCTCCAACTGAACAATTTGCGCCGCCAGCAACTTGCGCCTCCGCGCAGCGTATTCTATAATATTACCCCGCAGCACAACCTTGGCCGTCTCCCATAGTAATTCCGATTCTGCTTTATGCTGCTCATTATAAGTCATGAAATCCTGCCAACACTGCCCGAGGTGAGTACGAAAATTAACGTCATAGTACAATTCCATGGGAAACCGCCAGATACGCGTTGATGTGGCCGAGCCCCCCCATCGGAATTCCACCCAGACCGGAGCGTGATCAGATACCGCAGAGGGGCTATTTGCGCATCCGCGACATGTTCAAAAAGCCTCTCCGAAACCAAAACATAATCAATGCGTGCACTGGAGCCATGGGCCCTCGACTGATGAGTAAAATCTTTCTCAAGCGGATGCAGCAAGCGCCAGGGATCTACCGTCCCCAGACGACGACACAGCCCACGCAGCGCTTTAGTAGTCGGGGAGCGCACTCGTTCGCTCCCGCCTCCACACGTATCCAGCTCCATATCCAGCACCCCGTTCAAATCCCCAGCCAAAATCAGAGGAACATCCGGCAACTGCTCCACCCGAGAGGCCAGTCGGGCATAAAACGCCCGATCCAACACATTGGGTCCGTACACGTTACCCAGCACAATGGGCCGGCCCTCTAAGTAGCCATATAGCAAGATATATCTACCCTCCGGGTCCGAGTACTGCTGTTCCAGCTCAAAACAGACCTGCGTACTGATCAGAATGACCACTCCACCCTTTTTCCCCTTAGCCGGGGCACCCCAACTCTGCCCCACCCACGTTTTCTGCAATTTGGCATGCTCATCAGCCGTCTGGTGGGTCTCCTGCAACATAGTGTGGTGATGTGCAGGTAGCTGAGCCTTTTAAAACTGAAAAAAAAGAGTTTTTTTCTCATGAGCGGGGGGAGGGCTCACTACAGCATAGCTCCCAGGCAGGGAATGAGGTTAGAATACACACTAATAGGGATAGCTTGAAGCCACACCCAGCCTCTAGAGCTCGTGCGGGCAGAGAGGGGGTGGGGCCAGAGAAGGAAACAAGCTGCAGGATATTTAAGCTACGTCACTCAGGAAGTGGGCAGGCAACGAAGAGAGATACAGAGGCAACGAAGGAATACAAGCAGAGGCACAGCAAGAGACACGAGGAGAGAGACAAAAGCAGAAACACAGAGAGAGGACGTGCTCCAGGAAAACTGCATGCTAAAAGCCAGGAGGAGAGGCCAAGAGTCCAGAGGAGCCAAGGGAAGGAACAGCAGCATAAAGCTGTAAGGCCTGGAGGTTCAAAGGGGACCAGCCATAAATCCCAAGGCAAGTGCAAAGGTTGTGGGCATGAGTGGAGCTGGGAAAACGTCAAGAGTATATGACTGATTCTGAGAGTGACAGCTCAAGTCCTGAGTCTGTGATTAGGCAGTACAGAAAACCAGTTGGGAAGAGGGTTTCTGCCAGTAAAGCAATTTGTGTGTGTCCTGAACAGGAGTGTCTAAGAGGAAGAAGGGCAAGAGCTTTAGACCCGGTATAAAGGGGACCCCAGAAGTTAAAGTGGGGGAAGCTTCTTAGGCTTTTAAAGGAAGTGAAGCATAGCGTTCCAGAACGTGCCCCAAGCCCTGAGTGTTATAGTACCCCAGAAGAAATGGAAGTAGACTCATACTCAGACTCTCCAATATCCTCTGCAGAATCCATGGAGTGTGGGATTTGTATAAGCCGTGTTTAATACTTTTATAAGAAGCTGTGAGTAACAGGTTAAGAAGATATCTGTGCTGGTGTTGTTATGTACCAAGCTGAAAAGCAGACAATAAGTCATATGAACCTCATTGTTTAAAGCAGCCAATTGTATCTCTGAAGAAGCCAGGCTTAACAGGGCTAGCGTTTTAAACCAGGAGGCAGCACAGGAGAGATATCCTAATGTGCAGTAGCTGAGAGTAAAGGTCAAAAACTGTCTTACAGAAGTTTTTGGAAAACTGGGCATTTAAAAAGTGTTACACTGCTTTGTAAATGAAAGAAGCTGGAAAGAGTAATCAAGAGTGAAGTAACTACTTGAAGAAATATTGCTGAGAAGTCTAAACATAAGAACATAAGATATGCCATACTGGGTCAGACCAAGGTCCATCAAGCCCAGTATTCTGTTTCCAACAGTGGCCAATCTAGGTCATACGTACCTAGCAGTTTCCCCAAGGGACACAGGTTCCACAATGCTTGTATTGGTTCAAGCATTGATATCCTGGGTCCCTTCTTAATAATGGTTTATGGACCTTTCCTCCAGGAACTTGTCCAAACCTTTTTTAAACCCAGCTACACTAACAGCCTTTACTACATCCTCCGGTAACAAATTCCAGAGTTTGATTACACGTTGAGTGAAAAAATATTTTCTTTTATTAGTCTTAAATAGTTTACCCTGTAGCTTCATTGCATGTCCCCTAGTCTTTCTATATTCTGATAAGGTAAACAATCGATCTACGTTTACCCGTTCCACTCCGTTCATTAATTTATAGACTTCTATCATATCTCCCCTCAGCCGTCTCTTTTCCAGGTTAAAGAGCCCCAACCTTTTTAGCCTTTCTTCATAGGAGTAGCCTTCCATCCCCTTTACCATTTTTTTGGCTCTTCTCTGAACCTTTTCTAAAATTGCTATATCCTTTTTAAGATATGGCGACCAGAATTGCACACAATATTCAAGGTGCGGTCTCACCATGGAACGATATAGAGGCATTATAATATCTTTTGTTTTATTTTCCATTCCTTTCCTTATCATACCTAGCATTCTATTTGCTCTCTTGGCCGCCGCTGCACACTGGGCCGAGGGTTTTAACATGGTATCCACAAGGACGCCTAAATCTTTTTCTTGGGTGGTGGTTCCTAATGTGGAACCTTGCATCGTGTAACCATAGTTTGGGTTGTTCTTCCCTAGGTGCATAACCTTGCACTTCTCCACATTAAATTTCATCTGCCATTTTGATGCCCAGTCTTCCAATTTATCAAGATCCTCTTGCAATTTTCCACAATCCTCCTGGGTTTTAACAACTTTAAATAGTTTTGTGTCATCAGCAAATTTGATAACCTCACTCGTTATTCCACTTTCCAGGTCATTTATGAATATGTCAAAAAGCAGCGGACCCAGCACAGATCCCTGGGGTACACCACTATTCACCTTTCTCCATTGGGAAAATTGGCCATTTAGCCCTACCCTCTGCTTTCTATCTTTTAATCAGTTCCTGATCCACAGTAGTACACTGCCTCCTATCCCATGACTCTTTAGTTTTGCCAAAAGTCTCTCATGAGGGACCTTGTCAAAGGCTTTCTGAAAGTCCAGATACACAATATCAACCGACTCACCTTTGTCCACCTGTTTATTCACTCCTTCAAAAAAACATAACAGATTAGTAAGACAAGATCTTCCTTGTCTAAAGCCATGTTGGCTGTCTCCCATTAGGTCATGACTATCTATATGCTGAGTAATTTTATTCTTTATGATGGTTTCTACCATTTTTCCCGGTACTGATGTCAGGCTCACCGGTCTGTAGTTTCCCGGATCACCCCTCGAACCCTTTTTAAAAATTGGTGTTACATTGGCGATCCTCCAATCCTCAGGTATTAGAGATGATTTTAATGATAGTTCACAGATTACTGATAGCAGGTCTGCAATCTCAAATTTCAGTTCTTTCAACACCCTTGGATGTATACCATCCGGCCCAGGTGATTTGCTACTCTTCAGTTTATCTAATAGTTGTAGGACATCTTCCCGATGTATCGATATTTCCTTCAATTCGTCCACACCTTTAAATACCACTTCAGTCGTGGGTAACATCCCTACATCTTCCTCAGTAAAGACCGAAGCAAAGAATTCATTCAGTCTCTCCGCTATCGCCTTGTCGCCTCTTAGTGCTCCTTTAACCCCTTTATCATCTAATGGACCAACTGACTCTCTCACGGGTTTTTTGCTACGAATGTACTTGAAAAGGTCTTTATTTCGCGTTTTTTGCTTCCGCAGCAAGCTTCTTCTCAAATTCTCTCTTTGCCTGCCTTATCAATGCCTTGCATTTGACTTGCCAGTGCTTGTGCTGTTTCCAGGTTTCATCATTTGGCTCTTTTTTCCATTTCTTGAAAGATGCTTTTTTGGCAACAACAGCCTCTCTGACCTCAGCTTTAAACCATGCTGGCAATTTTTTGGACTTCCTTCCACTTTTCTTAAAGCGTGGAATACAGCTGGTCTGGGCTTCCAAGATAGTATTTTTCAACAACACCCAAGCTTGATGTACGTCTTTAACCTTTGCAACTGCTCCTTTTAGTTTTTTCTTAACTGTTTTCCTCATTCTATCATAGTCTCCCTTTCGAAAGTTAAAGGGTAGTACTGTGGATTTCCTTACTATCCCTCCTCCACTAATTAAATCAAAGGCGATCATGCTATGATCACTATTGCCAAGTGGCCCCAACACCCTTATCTCTTGCACTACATCTGGTGTTCCACTAAGGACTAGGTCTAATATTGCTTCCCCTCTGGTCGGTTCATGAACCAGCTGCTCCAAGAAGCAGTCATTTATTTCATCTAGGAACTTTATCTCCCTAGCATGTCCTGTTGTGACACTGACCCAGTCGATGCCGGGGTAATTGAAATCACCCATTATTATTACTGCACTGTAACTTTTGCTAGCTTCCTTGATTTCTTTGAGCATTTCATCATCCATTTGTTCATTCTGGCCAGGCGGACGATAGTACACCCCCACTGCCATCGCCTTCCCCTTTTTACATGGAATTTCAATCCATAGAGATTCTACAGCAAATTTTGTTTCTTGCAAAACTTTAATCCTTTCTGACTCAATGCCCTCTCTAACATAGAGCGCAACCCCTCCACCAATTTGATCAGCTCTATCATTTCGATATAGTTTGTACCCAGGTATCACAGTGTCCCACTGGTTGTCCTCCTTCCACCATGTCTCTGATATTCCAATCATATCTAACCTCTCGTTTAGTGCTATATATTCTAACTCTCCCATCTTGTTTTGTAGACTTCTAGCATTTGCATACAAGCATTTTAGAGACTGTATTTTATTCATATTAATTTGGCTATTGGTAGACATGGGTAATTTGGGATCTTTAAGTTCTGTCTGCTCCATACTCGAGGGCATTTGGGCTACTTTACTCTTTTTTGGAACCTCTCTGCTTTTTGTAGTATCCTTCAAGGATACATTCTTCCGAACCATGCGCTCTTGGGCGACTGTCGGCTTTCCCCTATTATCTAGTTTAAAAGCTGCTCTATCTCCTTTTTAAAGGTTAATGCCAGCAGCCTGGTTCCATCCCGGTTAAGGTGAAGCCCATCCCTTCGGAAGAGCCCCTCCTTTCCCCAGAATGTTCCCCAGTTCCTAACAAATCCGAACCCCTCATCTCTGCACCATTGTCTCATCCACGCATTGAGACTCCGGAGCTCTGCCTGCCTATTGGGTCCTGCGCGTGGAACGGGAAGCATTTCGGAGAACGCTACCCTGGAAGTTCTGGATTTCAACTTCCTACCTAAAAGCCTAAATTTAGCTTCCAGAACCTCCCTACCACATTTTCCTATGTCATTGGTACCAACATGTACCAAGACAGCAGACTCCTCCCCAGCACTATCTAAGACCTTATCTAGGTGGCGTGTGAGGTCCGCTACCTTCGCACCAGGCAGGCATGTTACCAGGCGATCCTCACGTCCACCAGCCACCCAGCTATCTACATGCCTAATGATCGAATCACCAACTATAACTGCTGTCCTAACCCTTCCCGCATGGGCACTTGGCCCTGGAGAAACCTCCTCGGTGCGAGAGGGGTTTCCATCACCTGGAGGACAGGTCCTAGTTACAGGATCACTTCCTGCCACACCAGGGTGATGCTCTCCTGTCACGTGACCTCTCTCCTCCATGGCAACAGGGATGCTGCCAGACTGGAGGTGGGACTTCAGGACTATATCCCTGTAGGTCTCGTCTATGTACCTCTCTGTCTGTCTTATGTTTTCCAAGTCTGCTACTCTAGCCTCTAGAGAACGGACTCGTTCCCTGAGAGCAGAGAGCTCCTTGCACCTAGTGCACACGTAAGACCTCTCACCAGCTGGGAGAAAATCATACATGTGACACTCAATGCAAAAGACTGGAAAGCCCACATCCCGCTGCTGGACTGCTGTCTGCATCTTAGTTTTAAGTTTGTGTTTAGATCTTTAAGTTCTATATGTACTAAAGGGTGCAATGGATATTTATACCACTAAAACTGTACCTAAGAAGTTTAATATACCTTGTTCACCTGAAGCTTAATTAATTTCAGGTCCTTGGTGTATGACTGATTTGGGTAATGAGCTTCACCTGAGAGCACCTCCTGTCTTTTAAGTTGTGCAAGTACCTATAAAGCTGTGATTTTCCCAGGGGAGGGTGGGTGTGGGGAGGGAGGGAGGGATATAACACTTATTAAAAAAGGGCTGCTACACAGTACCTTGTCCTGTGCTGCTGAGGAAAACTATATTCTGATTTGATTTAAATTATAGCTCTTTGCTGCTACTAGGCTCTAACCTATTATGAAATTTAAACTACAAGCTCTCTGCTGGATTCTAAATTTAACCAGAAAGCTCTCTTCTGTGTTTTAATTTGAAACTAAAAGTACTTTGCTGATGCTAGGCCCTGAGTGACTATGAAATTTAAACTACAGCTGTCTACTGGGTATGAAAGGTAACCAGAAAGTTCTCTTCTGTGTTTTTAAATTGAATCTTAAACTGTTGCTACTAGGCCCTGACTGATTTAACAAAAAAAAATAGTGGGTTCACAGATTAATTAGCTTTAAAAGAAAAAAAATTCCTTTCAGAAAAATTCCCAGAAGTATATACTCACAATTTCAGATTTCTCTCCAGAAGTAACAGCCCCCCTTTCCAGTCCTTCAAGAGGGAGAAAATATCCTATATTTTCAGTTTGTGATATTGTTTGCCTTATCAAGGTCATTTGCCTCAGCAAGGTCACTTGCCAAAAGTTGGTTCCAGAAAGAAATAAATAAAAGCAATTTAAGTAACAAATTGTCCTGTGTTCCTCTTCCATTCGGATTGCTGACAAAGCAAAACCACAACTACACAAAGAAGAGTGACGTCCCGCGCTCCCCACTAGGCAACCGCCTAGTCGCAGCGCCACGGGCGTTGTCACAGGTGGCGTAGTTGGCAGGATTTTTCGCTGGAAGCAAGTTTTTGCTGGAAGCAAGTTGGCACGCTATAAAGGCAAGCCGGATTAAAGGCAAAGGAGAGACAGCCCCAGGAGCAGCCGAGTCAACCCCAGGTCTGAAAAGCAAAAAGGGAAAATCCGGAGTGGCGGTGGAGCTGGAGTCCGGATCAACGGAGTTGACAAAGTGAGACTCTACACCAGAACCAGGTAACCCGTAGGCTGGAGGGTTGATCTGGATGGCACTGGTGTAGGAGGGTGGCTGTGGGGAAAGTAATCACCAAGGCAGGGGAAAAGGAATAGAAAAAAGTCCGCACTTGGTGTTTTCTCTTTTTGTTCTCTCCACAGAAAAAGATGGAATCGCGAGACATCCTGGACTGGGCCGCTGGCCAGATTGCCAAACAACAGGAGTTGTCTAGGCAGAGCCTGGAGCAGGCGAAGGCGCTGTTCCAGTCGCAGCAAGCACCACTCATAGAAGCCATGTCCAACTGGTTGAAGGCCCAGGGAAAGAAGGAAGATGCTGCCAGGACTGTGCCAGGTGCAGGGGCAGGTTTTCAGGGCTGGGACTGGCCAGGGACTGGGACTTTCTCAGGTGGGCGCCTCACGAAGGAAGACGATGTAGAGGACTACATTGAGGCTTTCGAGAGGATAGCTCTCTTAGCTGGATGGCCAAAAGAGCAGTGGGTGCTAAGGTTCGCCGCTTCTCTCACGGGCGAAGCCTTAGCAGCCTACAGGGCTATGCCTGCTGGCTTAGTTAAAAATTATGAGGATGTTAAACAAGCTGTGAAAGATCGCTTGGGGTTAAATCCGGCGGTCTATCGCAGGCAGTTACGCACATGCAAGCTGAGACCAGGGGAGACGCCTCAGGCCTTGTATCACCGCGTGAAAGGCCTGGTGTACAAGTGGCTGATGCCAGAAGTGAAGGATATGGAGTCTATATTAGATACAATTATCCTAGAGCAATACATGGAGTCTGTACCAAGCAGTGTGCAAACCTTCCTAGTACTCCAAGATTGCAAGAACACCCGGGAGGCCATTGCTTTGACCGACCGCTTTCTGGAGGCTAACAAGTTAAGCCCAGAGAGAGGGGGTGTTTTCAAAAATAACAAAATGGAGTTACTAGAAAGGAAGGCCAAGCTTGAGGAATGTGCAGAAGAGAATGTAAAACTGTATAGAGGAAATAAAATGCAGAGAAAGTGTTTCTCGTGCGGAGAAGCTGGTCATTTAAAGAGGGACTGTAGAGCCAAGAAGGCCTTAATAACAACCCAGCACAGAGAGACAGGAGAAGGGTTCCTGTTGAGAGTGGAGGTAGAGGGAATATCAACGGAGGCATTATTGGACTCAGGCGCAGACCAATCTATGATTTCCCAGAGGCTCTGGCATAAAATAGAGGCGAAAGACAAACCCTCGCCACTGACCTCTGGGAATCATATTAGGATACGCTGTGTCCATGGCGCCGCTTCTACCTACCCTGTACAGTCTGTGATAATAGAGGGAGTAGGCCTGAGAAAACAAATGGAGGTGGCCATAGTACCCAAGCTTCCACACGAGATAGTGCTGGGCCGTGACTGGCCACAGTTCAGGAAGGGTTTAGCGGAAGAGTTGCAGGGAGAAGCCAACCAACCAGCTACCTTTCCGCAAGTAGGTAATCTAGCCAGGGAGAAAACCTTACCCGAGATAGGAAAGGTTGCTGACCCCAGGCTAGGAGAAAATAGGGCTACTGAAAATACCGCAGCTAGGGAGAAAACCTTACCCCAGTTAGGAAAGGTGGCTGACCCCAAGCTGACCCCAAGTAAAAAAGGTATGATTACTACCCGTACAGGTTATAAGCCCATAGAAAGAGGAAATAGCCCTCAGGAAGACCCAGTGCCAGGGACATCCTTCCAGGGGGACTTAATCACTCCTGCCAAAAAATATTCCTAGGAAAGGGAAACCTGAAAGGAGGCGGGAGAGGAAGACCAGAGCGCAGAACAGGGCTGATTTGATAGCCGGACAGGAATTGCCCTGGATTCCTGCTGAGTTAAAAGAGAAATTTCCCTCCTTTCCTGGGGAACAGAGGGCAGATCCTGCCTTAAGCCGAGCATTTGAGAATGCCAGAGAAGGATCTGAGACCCTACCAAGATTTCTCTTGGAAGACAATGTGTTATATAGGGAAAGTATAGATACACGGTCAGGTGATACTAGGAGACAGTTAGTGGTACCTCATGCTTTTAAGGGCATGGTTTTAAGATTAGCTCACGTTCACCCGATGGGAGGGCATGAAGGGGCACAAGGGACCTTAGAGAGAGTATTGGCTAGGTTTTATTGGCCCGGTGTTTATAGGGAGACGGCAAGATTTTGCGCGTCTTGCCCGTCCTGTCAGAAGGTCGTGGCGAATCATCCCCCGAGGGTACCAAAAATTCTAACTGTTTTGAATGGCCGCTGGCAGCGTATGGCAGAAGCGGTGGACGAGAATTTAAAAGCGAGTCAGACCCGTCAGAAGGCTTATTATGCCCGACGAGCACGACCGCGTGTCCTGAGAGTAGGGGATAAGGTACTGGTAATGGTTGCCGCTGCCAGTTCCAAATTTGAAAGTGCCTGGAGAGGGCCCTACAAGGTTTTAAAACAGGTGGGTCCTGAGACATATACTTTGGAAACCGGTAAGGGGAGGCAGCAAGTGTACCATATCAGTGTACTACGCCCATGGCAGGAGCGGGCTGTGGACGTAGTTACAGTGCAGAACAATGTCCCACCAGCTTTAGTTGGGATTCCCAGCTGTGCGTGGGTTGTGGCGCCAGCCGGTAATAGCTTAAGGGGGGGGATATGTGGTGATGTGCAGGTAGCTGAGCCTTTTAAAACTGAAAAAAAAGAGTTTTTTTCTCATGAGCGGGGGAAGGGCTCACTACAGCATAGCTCCCAGGCAGGGAATGAGGTTAGAATACACACTAATAGGGATAGCTTGAAGCCACACCCAGCCTCTAGAGCTCGTGCGGGCAGAGAGGGGGTGGGGCCAGAGAAGGAAACAAGCTGCAGGATATTTAAGCTGCGTCACTCAGGAAGTGGGCAGGCAAGAGATACAGAGGCAACGAAGAGAGAGGCAGAGAGAGAGAGAGACACAAGCAGAAACACAGAGAGAGGACGTGCTCAAGGAAAACTGCATGCTAAAAGCCAGGAGGAGAGGCCAAGAGTCCAGAGGAGCCACGGGAAGGAACAGCAGCATAAAGCTGTAAGGCCTGGAGGTTCAAAGGGGACCAGCCATAAATCCCAAGGCAAGTGCAAAGGTTGTGGGCATGAATGGAGCTGGGGAAAACGTCAAGAGTATATGACTGATTCTGAGAGTGACAGCTCAAGTCCTGAGTCTGTGATTAGGCAGTACAGAAAACCAGTTGGGAAGAGGGTTTCTGCCAGTAAAGCAATTTGTGTGTGTCCTGAACAGGAGTGTCTAAGAGGAAGAAGGGCAAGAGCTTTTGACCCGGTAAAAAGGGGACCCCAGAAGTTAAAGTGGGGGAAGCTTCTTAGGCTTTTAAAGGAAGTGAAGCATAGCGTTCCAGAACGTGCCCCAAGCCCTGAGTGTTATAGTACCCCAGAAGAAATGGAAGTAGACTCATACTCAGACTCTCCAATATCCTCTGCAGAATCCATGGAGTGTGGGATTTGTATAAGCCGTGTTTAATACTTTTATAAGAAGCTGTGAGTAACAGGTTAAGAAGATATCTGTGCTGGTGTTGTTATGTACCAAGCTGAAAAGCAGACAATAAGTCATATGAACCTCATTGTTTAAAGCAGCCAATTGTATCTCTGAAGAAGCCAGGCTTAACAGGGCTAGCGTTTTAAACCAGGAGGCAGCACAGGAGAGATATCCTAATCTGCAGCAGCTGAGAGTAAAGGTCAAAAACTGTCTTACAGAAGTTTTTGGAAAACTGGGCATTTAAAAAGTGTTACACTGCTTTGTAAATGAAAGAAGCTGGAAAGAGTAATCAAGAGTGAAGTAACTACTTGAAGAAATATTGCTGAGAAGTCTAAAGGGAGAAAATATCCTATATTTTCAGTTTGTGATATTGTTTGCCTTATCAAGGTCATTTGCCTCAGCAAGGTCACTTGCCAAAAGTTGGTTCCAGAAAGAAAGAAATAAAAGCAATTTAAGTAACAAATTGTCCTGTGTTCCTCTTCCATTCGGATTGCTGACAAAGCAAAACCACAACTACACAAAGAAGAATGACGTCCCGCGCTCCCCACTAGGCAACCGCCTAGTCACAGCGCCACGGGCGTTGTCACAATAGCAACATCACATTTCAATCTGGCTAAAGCCTGCAACACTTTATATCTCTTGATGGGATTCCCTATGCCACACACATTCCAGGAGACTACCCTCAGGGTGGATCATATTCAAACAGGTTATATTTATCCAGTATGCTGTAGGAATAGGGTAGGACCTCCCCAGCCTGAAGTCCCCCCCACAGCAAGGAAATGCTCCCTTCGCCTACTCTTGTGAACCCAGATTTCCATGGTGAATTCTGACCCCCACCCCACCCCCCCCCAGCCCAAACCCACCCCCCACCCCCCTCCCACTCCCACCCCATCCAAATTACACCCCCTCAGGGGACTCGCAACACTCCAAAGTATCTGCCATACATACCTAAAACACTCTATACCCCAGGCAGCCGCAGAAGGTCCCATCCCAGCTCTACCAGGCCAGTCACTACACCACCCGTCCCCATAGCCTCTCTGCCAACACTCTTCCAACCTCCCCCCCCACACCCCCTCCCTTCATAACCCTACTCCCCCCTCCCTATGCCAATAACCCTAGGTCTTTCTCCCCTCCTCCCTAGGGAGCCTAATAAGGTCCCACTAAGTGCCCTCCACCGCCACCCCCTGCCCCAGCAACGCAGCTGACCCCTAGATCCTCACTAAACCCCACCCTACTAAAGGCAAACCGAGCCCCATAAACTTACAGAGGACAACGCTACCAGCACCCTATAAAACCCCCTTACCCTCCCACACACACCAACCATTCAGCCCCACACGCAACCACAAGTCAAACTCCCCAAATCCCGTCGGGACAAAAAACAAGGAGAAAAAGGGGAGAGGGGAAGGGGGAGGAGAACGGGGGGAGCGCCCAAGAATCGGACTGCTCCCCCGGCCCACGCCGCAGGTAGATGCCATGCCCCGTAGGCCCCAACCAATGGCAGCAGCCGAGGAGAAACACCAACCGCGCTGCGGTGGAGATCCTACTACTCCCCCTACCCGGAGAGCGGCAGGCCAAGCTCCCCGGAAAAAAAAAACAAAAAACAGTAGCACAGCAAAATTACAAAGTAGCAATAGTAGCAAAAGTAGGAAAGAGGGGGGACGCCGGAACCCCAGCGCCCCACGCACAGTCCCGCCAAATCCCGCTCAGGCTTCTGCTCTCCGTCGGCACTCAGCGCTCTATGGCAGCAAGGCAGTCCGCCTCAAAAGTCTAAGGAGGGAGCGATGCCAATCCGGAGCAGAAGAAGAAGGCATTAAACACCTCGCGATCATCATGTCGTTGAAGGAGGTGTGCGGTCTACCCGCTCCCGCGCAACAATCTGATCCACATACACTTGTGCTGCAGCAGCGGACTCAAAGGCGCGATGAACACCATCGTGTGTCACATGTAATCGGGTGGGATATTGTACAGTAAAGCGAATCTTGGCTTTAATAAGCTGCTCACAGAGCGGTGCATATTCCCTGCGTCTCCGGCTAAGAGCGACGGAATAGTCCTGTGCGATCCGAAGCTTAGCGTTGTTATGCACTATTTCTCCCATCTGCCGGGCCGCCCGCAGTAGCCGCTCTTTCTGAGGAAAGCGCAAGAACTTCACCAATACGATCCGGGGCCTGCTATCTCGGGCCTGAACAGAGCCTACTCGGTGAGCCAGCTCGATGTGCATCGGGTCATCCAGCCCTGAATCTTTCAACAACACCGCTATCAGGGAGTCCAAGTAAGAGTGCAGGTCTTTGTCTGCCACCGACTCCGGAACCCCCATTATCCGAAGGTTCTTTCTTCGGGATCGGTTTTCCATGTCGTCGAGCTTTGCGCCCTGCAACTCGATTTGGGACTTCAGGTCTGCCACCTCTCTGAACAGCGTCCCCACCTTGTCCTCGGCCTGGCCAAGTCGGTCCTCCGCCTCCTGCAGCCGGCTCCCCAAAGCATCAACGGAGCTCTGTATCCCATCCA
The DNA here is from genome assembly GCA_033557465.1 of Ichthyophis bannanicus. NCBI lineage: Eukaryota > Metazoa > Chordata > Amphibia > Gymnophiona > Ichthyophiidae > Ichthyophis > Ichthyophis bannanicus. The sequence goes on from CM066032.1 coordinate 144,116,659, forward strand.
TCTTGTCATGAAGGGCTGAGAATTGGGGGGAGAGGGCCGCTGCAACAGCCGCTGACACCTCATCTAGGTGAGCAGGGGCTTTCGGGGAACTTGGCGCCACAGCCGCCTCCGCCATCTTGCCGGTCGCCGCCACGCGCTCCCTGTCTCTGCGGGTGGACTTTACTGCCGTCGCCATGCCCCTCTCCTCCACACGGAGACCGGCTGCTGGGACGGTAGATGCTCCGGTACTGTCCTCGCTAAGACAGAGCTTGGTCCCGCTTCTTTTAACGGTGCAATATCGCCGGTTTGGGCTAGGGGGTTGCGGAGCACACCTAGGATGCGACCACTACTCTGCCCGCATCACGTGACCTCCTCCTGTCCTGTTCTTTATACAATGGCGTTCCTTTCCTGTTTCTGCAGCTTGTATTTTTTATTGTACACCGCTCTGATGCCACCGGTAAAGAGCGGTATATTAAATCCATAAATAAAGATAAAAGATAAAGAAAGATAAGATCATCAGACACAACCACGCCTAGGTCCCGTTCTTCTTTAGTGGACAAAATATTATGAAATCATGTCTGCACCTGGACATGCCTGCATTTTTTTTCATTCTGGCTTAGACATCTCTTCTAAAATTCCACTTTTATTGTGGAAGTAACTGGTCAGTGACTCCAGTAAAATGAGAAATTTTCCCACAGCTTGTTAACTAGTCCCCTAATATTATGCACACCAATAAATGAGTGAAGTGGCTTTGTGAATACTGTTAAGATTTCAGGAATGAAATTAGATCAGGATGGATTCCAAAGTTATGGAATGCACCCCCCTACTCAAATTTAAGGAAAATATTTGCTTAACTTTATTTTCTCTCTATTAACAGTAATAGGAAAATATTTTAATCATCCAGGAAAAAGCTGTATTTATTTTGATCCTATTCTCATATATTTTAAGAAATGTTTATTTTAATGTTCTCACATTGGTTAATTGCACCATTTCATATTTTGATATTATAGTTACTTTAATTCACCTTGAGATGTTTATCAAAAGCAAATGATCAAAATTTAAAACAAATTAAAATAAAATAAGGCCTAGAGAAAAGGACCCACACCAAAACCTGGCAATTTATTTTATTTATTAACAATTCTTATATACCGCACTATTAGACATCAGCGCGGTTTACATTGAACAGAAAACATCCGACAGTTTACATATGTCTGGTCATTACATTTAACAGGAAGAATAACTTGGCGAAATAGGGAAACTAAATACAATGCAGGGTTAATGATAAACCAGCTAGCGCAGCATCCATGCCAGGAAAACAAGGCAGCAAGATAAATCCTAAGAACATAAGATATATCATACTGAGTCAGACCAAGGGTCATCAAGCCCCGTATCCTGTCTCCAGTGGTGGCCAATCCAGGTCAAAGTACCTGCCAGGTTCCCAAAAAAGTATACAGATTCTATTCTGTTTATCCCATGGTGAGGAGTGGATTTCCCTGGTCCTCTTTACTAAAAATGTATGGACTTTTCCTCCAGGAATTTGCCCAAACCTCTTTTAAACCCAGCTATATGCACAGCTTTTACTACATCCCTTGGTAACAAATTCCAGAGTTCAGGAACATTGAGCAAAAAATATTTTCACCGATGAGTCTTAAATGTGCTACATTGTATTTTGATTGTGTCCCCTAGTCTTTCTATTTTTTGAAGGCGTAAAGAATTGATCTACTTTTACCCATTCCACTCTATTCATTTTTTAAGAGACCTCTATCGTATCTCCCCTCAGCTGTCTGTTTTCTATGTTGAAGAGACCTAACCTTTTAAGCCTTTCCTTAGTCAGGTGACATCATCCACTTATGGGTGACATCATCTTGACAGCCCACAAAGGAACTCTCCCAGTGCCCTTTCTAGAAGCTTTGGAAAGCTCAATCACACATGTGTGCCTATTCCCACCTGCTAATGCCATGGCTGAGGAGCTCAATTTAGTAACAGAGCTTAACAGCCAACTTCAAGGGAAGGAGGGGGGATAGTAAGGGCCGATTCCTGCTGCCCATGCAGAATACCTACTGTGGTTTAGTAACTTAGTTTTCTCCATGGGAAAGCAGGATAAAGGCTCACTGATAGAAATCCCTAGCTACAGGTTGCCTCAAGAAACAGCAAGAACGTGACACAACAAGCAGGCATGAAGAGTATTATTTTTGGTGTAAATGGGGATTTATTATTTTTTTTAGGCAACCTAAATAGAAAAGAAAAAAAGGAAGTAGATAGAGTTGGATTCTAACCCTCAAAGATTCCAAAGGGCTGATTTTTTTCAATCTGGTGTTGAATTGGGAGTCCCTTTCCAAGAAATGAGATGTGAATGCATGGACAGATGTCCAAGTTGCAAGCTTTGCAAATCTCATAAGAACATAAGATATGCCATACTGGGACAGACCAAGGTCCATCAAGCCCAGTATCCTGTTTCCAACAGTGGCCAATCTAGGTCATAAGTACCTAGAAGTCTCCCCAAAAGACACAGGTTCCTCAGTGCTTGTACTGGATCAAGCCGTGATATCCCTGGTCCCTTTTAATAATGGTTTATGGACCTTTTCTCCAGGAACTTGTCCAAACCTTTTTTAAACCCAGCTACACTAACAGCTTTTACTACATCCTCCAGTAACAAATTCCAGAGTTTGAATACACGTTGAGTGAAAAAATATTTTCTCTTGTCTTAAAAAGGTTACCCTGTAGCTTCATTGCATGTCCCCTAGTCTTTCTATATTCTGATGACGTAAACAGTCAATCTACGTTTACCCGTTCCACTCCATTCATTCATTTATAGACTTCTATCATATCTCCCCTCAGCCGTCTCTTTTCCAGGTTGAAGAGCCCTAAACATTTTAGCCCCTCTTCATAGGAGTATCCTTCCATCCCCTTTACCATTTTGGTGGCTCTTCTCTGTACCTTTTCTAATAATGCTATATCCTTTTTAAGATATGGTGACTAGAACTGCACACAGCATTCAAGGTGCGGTCACACCATGGAGCAATAAAACAAAGGATATTATGCCGCTGTATTATCCATTCTTTTCCTTATGATACCTAGCATTCTATTTGCTCTCTTGGCTGTCGCTGTACACTGGGTGGAGGGTTTTAACATGTTATCCACGATGATGCCTAAATCTTTTTAACTTGGTGGTGGGTTCCTAATGTGGAACCAACCTTGCATCGTGCAACCATAGTTTGGGTTGTTCTCTCCTAGGTGCAAAACTTTGCACTTGTCCACATTAAATTTCATCTGCCTTTTTGGATGCCCAGTCTTCCAATTTATCAAGATCCTCTTTCAATTTTCCATAATCCTCATGAAATTTAACAACTTTAAATAGTTTTGTGTCATCTGCAAATTTGATCACCTCACTTGTTTTTCTCATTTCCAGGTCATTTATGAATGTGTTAAAAAGCAGCGGACCCATTTTATCATAGGCTTCCGTTTGAAAGTTATGGGAAAAGTTCAAAATGGTGTTGTTGGAGACGCTGCTCCTGTTCTCCTCCTACAAGAGGGGGCATAACTCACTTGTCTGGACTGGTCTAACAGGACTACAGGAAAGGAAGTTAATGGAAGCAAAATTTCACTTTCAAAAAGATATAAAAATGATGCCATTGCTCTAGGAGGCAATTACTAAAATGGTCAATGGACATCATAAAGCATATAGCAGTTACTCACCTGTAACAGGTATTTTCCGGGGACAGCAGTAATCCGCCATCACATATGAGTGACGTCGGCACCGACAGAGCCCTCGAGGAAGTATGCCCCCAGCTTTCAAAGAAAGCATGCCTGTTCCCCTTCCTGCCCAAAGGTGCCATCTTGCTTAGTCAGATGACATAGCTAAAAGACTGCAAAAATAAAAGATTTATTTATTTAGCCATATTTATATACCGCCTTTCTCCAGGTCAAAGCAGTTACAACCAATACGTGCAGAGTACATTGAACAGATACAAGTGAGGGGGGGATAGCATATTTACACTGATGTTATGATATTTACATTCTTTTACATTATTGTCCTCTTCAGTCATATTTGCATTTCAGTACTATTTACATTTCAGGTTCTCTCTGTTATCTCAGCCTGTTTTGTGTAGCTTTGTTCTGTGTTGTCCCAAGATGCTCCCTGAAGAGGAGAGTTTTTATCTGTTGTCTGAATGCAGGGAGATCCTTGTTGTTGCGGATTGGGTTTGGTAGGGCGTTCCATAGTGATGGTGTATACAGGTCAAATGCATGGTTGTGTATTAAATTTTGCTCTGTCATGAGAAACAACGAGAGTATTGTTTGAGGTCTGACAAGTAGGCCTTCCAGAATTCATCCGGGATAGCAGGTGTAATGATGGCTGTTGGTGGATTGCTTTATGTATGAGGGTCAGTGCTTTATATTTTATGCATGCTTCTAGTGGAAGGATGTGCAGATCTCTTAGGACAGGGGTGATGTGCTCGTGTTTCTTTGTCCTTTGTATGATCCGTGCTGTGGTGTTAAGGGCAGTCCGTAGTGGATTGATGGTGGCAGTGGCGAGTCCTTGGTATATTGTATTGCAGTAGTCTAAGTGGGGTAGTGTCATTGCCTGCATAACTGTACGGAAGTCTTGTGGTTCGATAAGCGTTCTGAGTCTCTGTACCATTTTTGCTTTGAAGTAGACAGCTCTTGTGGTTTTTGCAACCTGCTGTTTAAATGATAGTGTCTTGTCCAGGATGATTCCTAGATATTTTGCGTGCGGTTGTACAGCTATTTTAGATGTGCTTAGGTTGAGGGATGTGGGGGGAGTGAAGGATTGGTCCTTTGTCACGAACATTGCTTCTGTTTTTTTAAAGTTTATGGTAAGATTGTTTTCTTGAGACATCATTAAAGCATTCAATTATTTTCGGGTCATTTGGATCAGTTGTTGTAATTGGTCCATACAGCATGATGTCATCTGCATATAGGTGGTAGTTGATATTGTGGGATCGTATTATTTCACAGAGGGGTTGTAGATAGATGTTAAATAGAGTTGCTGAGAGAGATGAACCTTGGGGTATTCCTTGAGTTTGTTTAAAGGGGGAGGAAGTGGCAGAGCTGGTTCGGATGAGTTGAAATCTGTTGTCTAGGTATGAATGGAACTACTGTAGTACTTTGCCTTGTATTCCAATTTCTTGTAGTCTGGATAGTAGGATGTTGTACGCAACTGTGTCAAATGCTGCGGAGATATCCAGAAAGATGAGCACGTAGCCCGACTGTTTGGTCTGCAACCCTTTGGTGATGGTGTTTAGGAGAGCGATCATGAGGGTTTCAACACCATGTGAGGGGCAGAATCCATGTTGCTGAGGGTCCAGGGTGGTGGTGTTTTCTAGGTATTCTTGTAGTTGCTGTTGGACTATTTTCTCAATTATCTTTGCGGTGAACGGCAGGCTTGCTATTGGTCTGGATGATGCAGGATCCAGTGGGTCAAACTCTGGTTTCTTAAGGGATAGGTGTATGATGGAAGTTTTTAGGTTGGTGAGCATTCTTCCTTGTTCTAATGATGCATTTACCGTGTTTGCTAGTGTTGTACTCAGTTCTTCTTATTTTTTTATCCACTCTACCGGGCATGGGTCAAGTAGTGAGGTTGTGGTATTTAGCATTGTTATTGTGGTTTCAATTCTTTCTTTCGAGGTCGAGTCGAATGTTCCCCAGGTAATGATGGTAAAGGAGCAACTCCAAGTGGAGGAGGGAGGGTTGTGAAGACTAATTCCTGAGGGTGATCCTTTCTGAGGTCTGCCGTGAAACCCATGAGTTCCTTTGCCAAGCCCCAAGGATACATGCCGATATACAGAAGATAGGCTTTGATTTGGCAACCCTGCATCGAGTCCTGGTAGTATTTACAGCCATGGGCACAGAGAAGTGAGTCTTCAGACTCTTTTGCTGGCACACAGTCAACTCTACCACCATGGAGACATGTGGAAGTTGTGACTTCCGGAAGTTGGGGCCCTGCTGGACTCTGTACATGATGTCGAGGCGTCGGTTAACTATGGATACCAATGTCAGTGTCTCCCACATGCAGAGGAGCCATCCGAGGATGGCGGGAACAAAAACTGTCAGGGCTCCTTGGGTGGGGCCTCATATTGGAGAATTTTGAATTCCTCTGTGTTAGGGTCCTTCTCAGACTGTGGTGAGGGACAAAGGTTTTTGCCATGTCCCGAACAAACTCAAGGAACAATGTGTCTTCAGGTGGGAACCAGCACCGAGATGCCAGAGGAGACGGGTCCGATGGGAGGTCGTGGTGCTTCCGCATCTCTGGAGATGCCTTGTCCTCTGATTCCCAGTCGGAGTAGTTGGTCGAAGACTCGATAACCGACTGGCGCATGGGGTGCTATACCCAGGTCGTGGCCCCGGTGACCCACAGTGACTGCTTGGCCAGAGCCATAAGCGCTTGCTGGGGAGGATCTCGCCCCAAGGAATGGGAATAGAAACATAGAAATATGACGACAGAAAAAGACCACATGGCCTATCTAGTTTGCCCTTCCATATCAGCAACTACAACCGTCCCCTCTGTGTTTGTCCCATGCTTTTTTGAATTCAGTTACTGTCCTCATCTCTACCACCTCCACTGGGAGACTATTCCATGTATCCACTACTCTTTCCGTAAAGAAATATTTCCGCATATCACTCCTGAATCTATCTCCCTTCACCCTCATCCCATGTCCCCTCGTAGCAGAACTTGCTTTCAATTGAAAGAGGCTCTCCCCCTGTACATTTATGCCACGGAGGTATTTAAACATCTCAATCATATCACCTCTATCCCGCCTTTCCTCTAAGGTGTACATATTAAGATCCTTAAGTCTGTCCTCATATGCCTTATAATGAAGACCATTAACCATTTTAGTAGCCACCCTATGCACCGACTCCATCCTGTTCACATTCTTTTGAAGGTGCGGTCTCCAGAATTGCATACTATACTCTAAATGAGGTCGCACCAAAGACTTATACAGAGGCACTATCACCTCCTTTTTTCTGCTAGCCATTCCTCTCCGTATGCACCCAAGCATTCTTCTAGCTTTTGCCGTCGCCTTTTCTACCTGTTTAGCTACTTTAAGATCATCAGACACAACCACGCCTAGGTCCCGCTCCTCTTTAGTGGACAAAAGTACTTCACCCCCTATACTATATTGCTCCCTTGGATTGCTGTAGCCCAAATGCATGACCTTACATTTTTTAACATTAAATCCCAGCTGCCAAATTCTAGACCATTCTTCAAGCTTAGCTAGAGCCCGCCTCATGTTATCTACACCTTCCTGGGTGTCTACTCTATTGCAGATTTTGGTATCATCCGCAAAGAGGCAAACCTTACCCGACAGCCCTTCCGCTATATCACTAAGAAAGATGTTAAAAAGCATCGGACCAAGGACAGATCTCTGGGGCACACCACTGGTAACATCCTTCTCCTCAGAGTGAGCTCCATTTACCTGTACTCTTTGTCGCCTCCCACCCAACCAATTTCTAACCCAAGCAGTACCTTTAGGGTCCATCCCTAGAGTGCTCAGTTTGTGAAGAACAGTGTCAAAGGCTTTACTGAAATCCAAATACACCATATCTAGGGCTCTCCCTCGGTCCAACTCCCTAGTCACCCAGTGAAAGAAATCAATCAGATTTGTCTGACAAGACCTGCCTCTGGTGAATCCATGCTGCCTCGGATCCTGTAATCTGCTGGACTCCAGAAACCTCACTATTTTCTCTTTCAGCAGCATTTCCAATAATTTACTCACCACCGAAGTTAAACTAACCGGCCTGTAGTTTTCAACTACATCCTTACTTCCGCTTTTGTGTAAACGCACCACATGAGCCTCTCTCCAGTCCTTTGGCACCACGCCCGACTCCAACGAGGCCTTGAAAAGGTCAGTCAGTGGAGCTGCTAGAACGTCCCCAAGTTCCCTCAGTATTCTAGGGTGTATCCCATCCGGTCCCATCGATTTGTCTACTTTAAGTTGAGCTAGTTTCTCACGAGCACAGTCTTCTGAAAATTGTTCAAGATGTCCCTCGCTTCTGTTCCTGTTTGTGGGTGTTTTCTGAGGTCCTGCTCCTGGTTCTTCATCTGTGAACACAGAAACAGAAATATTTGTTAAGTAATTCCGCTTTATCCTTATCAGCTTCTACATATTCCTCCCCTGCACCCTTGAGTCTGACATTACCACTTTTGCCCTTCCTCTTCTAACATATCTGAAAAATGTCTTATCCCCCCATTTTATTGCATTGGCTATTTCCTCCTCTTTTTGAATCTTTGCCTTCCTGACTACTTTGCTAGCTTCTCTAACTTTTTCCAAATAAAGATGCCTGCCTTCCTCTCTTGTATTTCATGAAGGCCTCCCTCTTTTTCTTCACTTTTTCAGCTACTTCTTTCGAAAGCCATAGTGGTCTCCTTTTCCTTTTACCTTTATTTACAATTTTAACAAAAAGGTTGGTTGCCCTTAAAATATCCCCTTTCAGTTTTGCCCACTGTTTTTCTACACCCCCCAGCTGTTCCCATCCCACTAACGACTCCCTGAGGTATTGGCCCATCTTCACAAAGTTAGTCTTCCTAAAGTCTAAGATCCTCACCTTTGAATGGATTCTAACAGCCCTAGTCCTAATACTGAACCACACCATCTGGTGATCACTGGATGCAAAATGATCTCCCACTACAACATCAGAAACACTTTCACCATTGGTAAGCATCAAGTCCAGTGTGGCCCCTTTACGTGTGGGGTCTGTTACCAATTGCCTGAATAGTTCTCCCTGTAGAGAATCCAGGATCTCCTTACTTCTAGATGATACTGCAGCAGGAATGTGCCAATCAACATCTGGCATATTGAAGTCCTCTATCAGTAGCACTTCCCCTTTCCTAGCAATGATGCGTATGTCTTCAATTAACTCTCTGTCCACCTCTTCCTCTTGTGAAGGAGGAATGAGATTGAGACCCTTGCCGAAGATGGACTCGAGGCTCAGGACTCACGAGAATCGGCTCGGCAGTCCAGGGAGTTCTTGAGAATGAGGTCCCCTTGGTCTTGGCGGGCACAGCAGCAGGGCTGGGTGTCGATGCCTGCTGCAAAGCAAGGAGGGCAGTAACACTACACTCCAGTGCCATCATCCTGGCTTCTCACTCAGGAGTTGAAAACTGCAACGCAGACACCAGGGTTACTGGGTTCGGTGTCAGTGAGGAGAGGGAGTCCTCGATGAGACAATCTTCTAGGGTCCAGGGAGTCCTCGATGAGACAATCTTCTAGGGTCCAGGACCGATCACCGGAGGCCTCCACATCTGTTTGGGGAACCTTTGCTGGTCACTCCTGCTCTGCCTCCTTGGGTTCTCTCTGCAGGCTGTGGGACCTGGCATGGAACTTGCCCGGCCTGTCCGAGTCCCAGGATGAAGTCCTCGAGGATTTCTTCTTCTTTTTGTGTTCTGGGTAACACTTGTCAGAGTGTACGTAGACTCAATCGGGGGCCTTGGAGTGCGAGACTATCTGAGATACCGGGGCAGAGTCTGACCTGTGGAAAATGTCATCTTGCTTCTGCTGACAATGCTGGATGGCCTTCACAGACATCTTTTTACAGAGGGCACAAGCATGGTCATGGTCGGCCCCTAGACACTGAAGGCAGCAATCGTGTGTATTAGTGAGAGACATGTTTTTCACGCACTGATCACACTTTTGGAACCCGCTGGCCATTGGGGGAAAAAGTACCCCGGCGAAGTCGAAGCTCCTCAACATGGCCAGCGGATAGAGACCGGCACGAACCATGCTGGGGAAAAAATCGTAGAACAGATCCAAAACTCGATGCCGGGGCAAGCGAACACAGAGGCAGGAAAGGGACCAGTGCAACCAGAGAAAGAAAGAACAATCTAAAGCACAATTTAATCAGCTTTTTCCGAGGAATTAAGACAGACATATGTTGGGCTCCATGGAAAAAAGGAGACTGAGCAAGAAGGCACCCTTGAACCAGAAGGGGACCACGCATGCGTGGTAGCATCTCCCAAAGGCTTTCTTTGAAAGCTGGAGAAATGCTTCTGTGAGGGCTCTGTGGGTACTGAGATCACCCATATGTGAGGGCCAACTTCCTGCTTGTTCCTTGAGAACACATTGAAACCCCCACCCAGTGTGCAGCAGTGGCCAAAAAGACAAATAGAATGCTAGGAATCATAAGGAAAGGAATGGAGAATAAAGCGTAGTTACTCACCTGTAACAGGTGTTCTCCAGGAGCAGCAGGAATCAGTCCTCACTTATGGGTGACGTCGGCGCCGACGGAGCCCTCGCGGAGCAATTTTCCCCAGCTTTCAAAGAAAGCCTTTGGGAATTGCAGCGCGCATGCGCGGTCGTCTTCCCGCCCGAGGGTGCCATCTTAGCCAGTCGAATGACATAGCTAAAAAAGACAGCATAAAAATTTGCAAAAAGAACATAAGCAGACGATTGCAACTCCAAGGGGAGGAGGGAGGGTAGTGAGGACTGATTCATGCTGCTCCTGGAGAACACCTGTTACAGGTGAGTAACTACGCTTTCTCCAGGACCAAGCAGGAAGTCAGTCCTCACTTATGGGACTCCCAAGCTCAAGGCTACCGGAGACCCTAAGCACAAAAATGAGCTCCCTCTAGCTCAGCAGCACAGAAGGATAGAATCTTCGCTGAATCATCACCCACCGGTAGCCCACATCCGGGATGGAGGGTAGGAGTTGCTCAGACCTCAAAGAGATTACGGAGGACTGCCTGTCCGAAAGCACTGTCCCTACGGGACTCCCTCTCGAGACAGTAATGGACCGCAAAAGTCTGGCTCGAAGACCAAGTAGCGGCCCGGCAGATGTCTGCCAGCGGAACAGAGCGGAGGTAAGCCACTGACGTGGCCTTTGCCCGAACGCAATGAGCCATGACTCGACTTTCTAAGGAGAGTCCGGCTGCCCCATAAGCCCAAGAGATACAGTCCGCAACCCAGATGGACAGAGTACGCTTGGAGACCGGGAGCCCCAATTTATTGGGGTCAAAAGACACAAAAAGCTGAGCAGCTTTACGGTGCTCCCGCGTACGGTCAAGGTAGAAGTTCAATGCCCTTCTACAGTCCAGGGTATGGAGGACCGTCTCAGCTCGGCTGGAGTGTGGTCTGGGAAAGAAGGTTGGAAGTACCACCTCCTGATTGATGTGAAAAGGGGAGACCACTTTAGGCAGAAATTTTGGGTGAGTCCGTAGGACTACCCTATTCTTGTAGAACCTAGTGTAAGGGGGATCAGACACGAGGGCCTGCAATTCACTTACGCGTCTAGCGGAAGTGAGGGCTATCAAGAACAGTGTTTTCCAAGACAGAAAACGGAGAGAACAGGTAGCCATAGGTTCAAAAGGCGGACAGGTGATCCGCTGCAAAACCACATTCAGGTCCCAGTCAGGCGCTGGCGGGCGCAGAGGTGGTTTAAGTAGAAGGAGACCTCGGAGAAACCTCGCTACGAGAGGGTCATTGGAGAGAGGTCTGCCGTCCACCGGCACATGATGTGCTGAAAGAGCACTGAGGTGAACTTTGACGGAGTTGGACTTAAGTCCCAGATTAGAGAGGTGGAGCAAGTACTGCAAGATCACCGACACCGGGCAGGAGAAGGGATCCTGAGACTGTTGGGTACACCAGACTGCAAAGCGACGCCATTTAAGGGCGTAGCATTTGCGGGTAGAAGGCCGTCGCGAAGCCAAGACGACCTCCTCCACCTCCGCCGGCAGGAGAAGGGGAGCAAGGACTACCCTCTCAGCAGCCAGGCCATGAGGTTGAGAGACCTGAGGTTGGGGTGCAGGAGGGACCCCTGATCCTGAGTGAGGAGATCCGGTTGCACCCCCAGAGGGATTGGATCCTCCACCGCCAGTTGCAGCAGGAGCGGAAACCACGGCTGCCTGGGCCAGCGAGGGGCCACCAGGATCATGAAGGCTTTGTCTCGGAGAACCTTGAAAAGAGTCCGAGAGACCAGCGGGATGGGAGGGAAAGCGTACAGAAGGCTCCCCGACCACGAGATCAGAAAGGCGTCCGCCGCCACCCGAAGGGGGTGTGGCCGACGAGAGCAGAAGCGAGGAAGCTGCCGGTTGTGAGGACTGGCAAAGAGATCCACCGTGGGGAGACCCCACTTGAGGAAGAGCTTCTGAACTACCAAGGGATCCAGACGCCACTCGTGCGGCTGGAGGACCCTGCTGAGTTTGTCTGCAAGGCAATTTTCTTGGCCCGGGAGATAAACTGCCTTGAGGAGAATGCCGTGACTGACGGCCCAAGAGCAGAGCCTCTGTGCCTCCCGGCAGAGGAGGAAGGAGCCCGTGCCCCCCTGCTTGTTCACGTAGAACATGGCAACTTGATTGTCCGTCTGGACAAGGACGGACTGTTGGGAAGTCAGGTGGGAGAAGGCTTTGAGAGCCAGGCGGATCGCCCTGAGCTCCAGGAAGTTGATCTGCTGAGCAGACTCCCACGTGGTCCAGAGGCCCTGAGTACGTGCCTCTTGGCAATGTGCTCCCCAGCCCAGGAGGGATGCATCGGTGGTCAGCACCCGGGTCGGCTGAGGTGACTGGAAAGGCATTCCGAATATCAGGTTCGGCTGCCGGAGCCACCACCGAAGAGACGAGACCAGCGGCTCGGAAACGCGCACTAGGTCTGCTAGGCCGCCCGTGGCTTGTCGCCACTGCTGGCGGAGACACCATTGAGCAGACCGCATATTCAGGCGGGCATTGGGGGTCACATGGACGGTGGAAGCCATATGGCCGAGCAGTCTCAGGAAGCGCCTGGCGGAGACCAGGGGCTGGCTGCGAAAGCGGTCGGCTAGGTCCATGAGCCGTTGAGCCCTGTCGAGCGGTAGGAATGCTCGCGCCTGAGGAGTGTGCAGCCTTGCGCCGATGAACTCGAGATCCTGTGAGGGGAGCAAAGTGGACTTTGCGAAGTTTATGACAAAGCCCAAGTGCTGCAGCAGAGTCACCGTGCGGCACGTGGCGTTGGTGACCTCCTGAGCGGACGCTGCTCTGATGAGCCAGTCGTCGAGGTACGGAAAGACATAGAGGCCGTGAAGCCGGAGATGGGCCGCCACGACCGCGAGACATTTTGTGAAGACTCGCGGTGCGGAGGACAGGCCAAAGGGCAGTACTCGGTACTGGTAATGATTTCCTGCCACCACAAACCTTAGGTATTGGCGGTGGCTTGGGTGGATGAGGATGTGCGTGTAGGCATCCTTTAGATCCAAGGAGCATAGCCAATCTCCCTGCTGGAGGTAGGGCAGAAGGATTCCAAGGGTAAGCATTTTGAACTTCTCCCGCACAAGGAACTTGTTGAGGTTGCGCAAGTCCAGGATGGGTCTGAGGCCCCCTGTTCTCTTTGGTATCAGAAAATACCTTGAATAAAAGCCTTGACCTCTCAGGTGGTGTGGCACCGGTTCCACCGCCTGTTCCTGCAGAAGACCTGCTAACTCCTGAAGGAGCAACTCCCTGTGCAGAGGGGGGCGCGGAGGTTCTCCCGGAAAATAGGAGGGAGGGACCTGATGGAAGTGGAGAAGATAGCCTTCTCGCACGACCTGAAGCACCCAGGCATCTGCGGTGATGCTGGACCACCTGTGGGCGAAGTGAACCAGCCGGCCTCCGGTGCTGGGAGGAACCAGCGGGGGGGGAGAGGCTATGCTTAGCGAGTCAAAAACCCCCACCCTGCTGAGCAGGGGCTGGTGGTGCAGGCTTGGGGGCTTGCTGCCTACGGGACCCGTTACCCCGTCCCTTGGCCTGCTGGCCCTGTTGGGGAGCTGCAGGGGCCTGATAATGGGGGTATTGTTTGTAGGCAGCCGCCTTCCTCGGGTAAAAGGACTTTTTCCCCGAGCCCTTCTTTTTCTGGGAAGGGGCGGAGGTCTTCCTAGAAAGCCTGGTCCGGGTGAGAGTCTCAGTCTCAATTTGCGCAGCCTTTTCCGCCATGGGCTTGCCAAAGAGGTTTTCGCCTCGGCAGGGGACATCGACCAACTTGTCCTGCACCCAGGGCTCAAGGTCTGACGACTGAAGCCAAGCCTGTCGGCGGGCACCGATGCCGGCTGCGGCCACTCGAGCCGAGGCTTCAAAGCCATCATAGGCTGCTCGGGACATGAACTTTGAGCATTCCCGAATGCCAGTGGACAAGGCTAGGAACCTCCGCAAGGGCTCCTCGGAGAGACCAGCGGAGAATCCGGCTAGCTCTTTAGCCAGATCCCGGAGATACATGCCCATGTATAGCTGGTAAGTCTGGACACGACATGCGAGCATAGAGCCCTGGAAGCACTTCTTGCCAAGGCCATCCAGGTTACGGGCCTCCCTGCCAGGAGGCACCGAGGAGTGCATCTTCTGGCTCTTAAGACGATGCATGGCCGATTCCACTACCATGGAATGGTGTGGCAGCTGTGCCTTTTGAAAGCCAGGGCTCTTGCGGACTCGATAGATAGAATCGACCCGCTTGCTCAGGACCGGCGAGGAGGCCGGACTCTCCCACATGCGGAAGAGTAGTCGTTCCAGCATAGGAGGAACCGGCACAGTAAAGTGTTCCCTCGCGGGAGAGTCATACTGGAGGGCGTCGAGCTCTTCGGCTCGAGGCTCCTCCTCGGGATCCGCAGGGAAGGCCAAAGCCTTGGCCATATCCCTAACGAAGTCCGAGAACCGGGCATCCTCCGGGGGGGACTGCTTCCGAGGCTCGGACTCCGGTGAGTCCGATGGGACACACCGAGTCCGGAAAGAATCAGGTGACTCTTCCTCCTCAGACTCCCAGACCGACTCCGACGAGGACTCGGTGGGGTCGGCCCGGGCAGGGTGCGGCGACAGCCGCCCCGACGCCGAGGGAGTCGGCGTCGGCGACCTCGGTCCCGAACGGGAGGCCGAGGGCGACCTCGACCGAGGATCGACTCGAGTTCTCATCGACTCGAGGATCGGCTCGGTCTCCGGGGTCGACTTGGACGTCGACGTCCCGGCGGTCGGGGCAGCGACGCCAGCGAAGCCAGCGAGCAGTGCCCTCTGCTGGTCCATGAAGGCAGACAGTCTGCTCTCCAAGGCCGTCAACCTGAGTCCGAGCTCAGGTGACCCAGCAGCCCCCGACTCGGGCCCCGACGGCGTCGGGCCCGACGTCGGCTGTCGCGGAGGCGAGTCCAGAAGGACCACAGGACTTACCCGGGCAGGCATCTCCGACTCCAGGCGAGGTCGCTTCGGGACGTGTTCCTTCTCCAAGGACCCGGGGCGGCTGTCGGGGCTATGCGACCTGGCCCTCGCGGAACCAGGAGCGTCCACCGACGCCGCCCTCGCGGGTTTTTCCTTCCGACGATGGTCCCCGGAGGGAGAACCCCGGTCGGAGGAGCTCCGGCGACGGTCCGAGCTGGAGCCTTTCGACACGGAGGCCTCCGACGAGGTCCGGGTACGGCTGGGGTCAGCGAAGATTCTCTCACGCTGATGCCGCCGACTTCTCAACGCCTTTGAGGACAGTTTGCTGCAGGGCCCACAGATCAGTTCCTCATGATCCGGGCCCAGGCAGCGGAGGCAAAAGTCGTGTGTGTCGGTTAGTGACATATTTCGGTCACACCGACCACACCGCTTAAACCCACTGGCAGCCATCGGGGGAAAAAGGGCCCCTGCGAGGTCAAAGGACCGGGCTGCCAGGGAAAACGAAAACGAAAGCTGACTAAGTCAGAAAAACCGAAAAAAGTAAGAGGACTCGAGACCGGCGTCGCGAGTCCGGGCGGAAAAACGATCGGCGTCGAACCGAAAGAAAAAAGGATAAAATAAAGAAGAAAATCAACTTTTTCGCGGGGACAAGACGGGGACGTCTGTAGGGCTCCGTGGAAAAAAGAAGACTGGCTAAGATGGCACCCTCGGGCGGGAAGACGACCGCGCATGCGCGCTGCAATTCCCAAAGGCTTTCTTTGAAAGCTGGGGAAAATTGCTCCGCGAGGGCTCCGTCGGCGCCGACGTCACCCATAAGTGAGGACTGACTTCCTGCTTGGTCCTGGAGAAAACAAAGGATATTTTAATGCCTCTGTATCGTTCCATGGTGTGACCGCACCTTGAATATTGTGTGCAATTCTGGTTACCGTATATTAAAAAAGGATATAGCGGAATTAGAAAAGGTACAGAGAAGAGCCACCAAAATGGTAAAGGGGATGGAAGGATACCCCTATGAGGAGAGGCTTAAAAGATTAGGGCTCTTCAACTTGGAAAAGAGACGGTTGAGGAGAGATAGGATAGAAGTCTTATAGAGGTCTATAAATTAATGAATGGAGTGTAACGGGTAAACGTAGATCAATTGTTTATGCCACCAAAAAGTAGAAAGACTAGGGGACACGCAATGAAGAGTGATCATGAGGGTTTCAACTTTTCCAGCTCTTCGGCCTTTTCCTCCACAGGCTTGCCAAAGAGGTTTTCACCCTGACAGGTGATGTTGGCAATCTTGTCCTGAACCCATTGCTCCATGCCACAGGACTACAACCAGATCATCCGCCTCGCAGCGATCCCCATGGCCATCACTCTACTGGCAGATTTGAAGGCGTCCTAAGCTCCCTGGACCATAAACTTCAAGCAATCCTTGCCATGAGCTACGAGACCTCGAAAAGACGCGTGGCGATCCTCAGGAACGAGGGCAGCGAAGACTTTGATGTCCAGCATGACATCCATGTAAATTTGGTAAGCCAGGATCCAAGCTATCAGCATAGAACCCAGGAAGCACCTCCTCCTGCAGGAGTTCTGGGTCTGTGCTTCCCACGTGGGCAGTACCGAGGAATGTGTTTTGACACACTCTGCCGACTTCAAGGCAATCTCGACCACAATGGCATTGTGAGGCAACTGAGGCTCCTCAAACCCCAGGGCTGTCTGGACCTGGTACATGGAATCGAGTCGACAGCTGACAACCGGAAGCATGAGTGGTGTCTCCCAAAGCTGCAGTAGCAGTCTCTACAAGACATGGTGGATGGGAACTGCTACCGTTTCACGAGGGGCTGAGGGATATTGGAGGAGTGTGACCTCTCATCGAGCCTCCATCTGTGACTTGGCCCAAAGGAGTCAATCGCCAAAATAAGGATGGACACAAGATGCCTTCCCAGTGCAGTGCCACTGCCACCACCACAACCTTTGAAAAGGTACAAGGAGTGGTGGCAAGACCAAATAGCAGTGCACAGAATTGGAAATGCTGCCCCAAGATGGAACATCTCAGGCAACGCTGCTGATCCTCCTGAATGGTAATGTAAAAGTAGGCCTTGGCGAGGTACAGAGACTTAAGAGATTCCCCCATGCGCACCGTCTGAATAACAGATCTCAATGTCTCCATGTGAAAATAAGCGACTCGCAGGCAGGCATCTATGCCCTTCAGATCGAGAACAGAGTAGAAGGATCAGTCCCCCTTTGGGACAATGAAGTATATGGAGGAATACCTCCTTCCCTTCCTGCTCTCGGCAAGTGGAACTGGGATGATAGCATTGAGAAAATGTTGCAATGTGCTCCACACTGTCACTCGCTTGCCTGCAGAACCGCAAGGTAAAACCACGAAGGCGTCTCAAATCATTTCTGCGCATTCCAACACATAGCGCTTCCTGATAATGTCGAGAGCTCAAGAGTCCAACATTATCTGGGCCCATTCCTGATAAAACTGCTACAACCTTCTGCCCACTTTCGGCACAACAGAATGGGCCCCATGCCCGTCAATGGGCTTGGTGAGAAGAGGACCTGGCAGAATTGCTGGGTCTACCACAAGACCTGTGCACACTACGAACTGGCTGAGACTTGGACCCCGAATTAGGGTAAGAACTAGCCGAGTTTCTTGGCTTATTTGTAACGTGGCCAGGAGGCCATCGCAGAAGATGATAATCACTTAGAGGAGAGCTTAGGCTTATTCTCTGATAAATGCTGTATTTTGACTTCCCCCAAGTCCTTAACCAACTTCTCGAGATCTTCCTCGAATAGCATCCTACCCTTAAAGGGCAACTTCGCAAGGCATGCCTTAGAAAAGGTGCCTGCCAGAACCACCGATGTACTAATGTCGCAGCTGCCAAAGCTCTGGCAAACAACCTGAGATGATTATAAAAGGCATCCGCCAAAAAGTCCAAGGTAGACTCCAGGCGAGCCACTGAATGATCTTCTGGCAACAACTGCAGCAATCTGAGAAGCGCTCTCGCCTCCAGACTGCCACAAGTCGAAACCTAAACTGAAAGGGAAAACGCTGAGAACATTGTCTTCAGGAGGCCTTCTAGCTTTCTATCCAGCTGATCCCCAAGGTCCACCCCCCCCCTCCATAGGAATGATGCTATGCTTTGTGATGGCTGGCAAAGCATCCACTTTGGGGAAACGTAGTCATTTATTCAAGTCAGCCTGATATCAGGTGTAAAGTATCTGAATGTAACTCACCTGGAAAAGTGTGAGCTAAATACTAATAAATCAAAATAATAAAGTTTACCCAGTGTAGTGTCTGGTGTTTCCCACTCCGTAGACAACAGTTGCTGTAACTCTAGTGGGAACCGAAAGGCTCTCGCTAGCTTCTGCCTGCCTGCCAGGATTGGATTCGCCTGTGACTTTGACTTCTCTTCGTCCATCGGCAACTTAAGACGAAGCGTGGACACAATCTGGGAGATCATGGCTGAAAGCTCATTCTTCCTGAAAAGACAGATATTTAAGGTGTCCCCATCATCCTCTGGGGAAAGACAGTTCACCCTCTTCCCGACTGGCGTCACTAGCCGAAGAAGATACTTCTTTGGATTCCATTCCCTGGTCCAGCTCATCATCCACTAAACCCCGTGCACCTGTGAGCCAAGAAGAGGCCTTAGGAAGCTTGGAGCCACTGCAATCCAACCACTCCTAAAATCTTGAATACTTCCTGGATGGAGCTGTACCACAGAAGGTCCCTCCAGCAAAACCACCCATAGGCAACAGACCGTACACCTGAGTCCTCATGGACCAGGCCAACCAGATCTGATGGATAGGGTAAAAAGCTCTGCCAAGGAAGAATCCATTGCTGGTAAAGCAGATGCCCTCAGAGAGCTCTCTGGCAGTACTGACATCACCTTAGGAGGTCCCTCTAGTACTAGAAATGTGGTAGAACTGCCAATCAAGCCCCTCCGGGACTGAATGAGCCGCAGACCATGCTCCTGATCACTGCTGCCTCAACTCCTCTTGCGACCTCTGGGACGTCTCTCTTGGGTCGGAGGGGTAAGAAGGCACAAAACTATCCATCAGAGGTCATCACAGCTTCCTGCAGCCAAGGCAGCTCTGTAGACACTGATGAACACAGGAGAGCTAAGATGGCTGCTGCACATGAGGTGGGAAATAAACTCCCAATAGGAGTTAGACAAGTGAAGGCAGTCGACCCCTGCAGCAAGCAGAGACAGCTGCACTGCCTTTCTGCTCTCTCGCCAATGAGGATCTTCCTGGAAACAGGTACTCCCCTAAGCTACCCCATGGTATGAGCGGAGAATGTACAGCCACACACACTGCACCGGATGATTGTTCTGTTTCCCATAGCCGGAAGGCTCCCCAAAAAGCCAGACACTGCGGCTGTGGATTCCCAGCTTCGCCCCCAGAGACAACTCACCACAGAAGCCCTCTTCAGCCTGGTAGTGTGACTGGGGTGGGGGGCTGTCCTCCTACAAATGAACTGTTCTGCTGCTGAAGAACTGTCTCTCTATTCCTGAAAAGTAAATTAAATAAACTAGGCAAATTAAAGATGATGAAAGTAAATTTGTTAGAATCCAGAACTGGGGCCTAACCCTCTTGTTGCTGCTGCTGCTGCTGCTGCTATTACTACTGATCATTTGTATAGCGCTATAAGGCATACACAGTGCTGTACAGACATGTAAAAGATGGTCCCTGCTCAACAGAGCTTACAATCTAGTCAAAACAGACAACTTAACAGCTGAAGACAAGGATACATCTAGCAGAATGGTAAGAAAACACATAGGAGACTAAGCAGAACAGGATCCAAAAGTGGCCTTGAAGAGGTGGGTTTTCAGCCTGGATTTGAAAAGGCCAGAGATGAAGTCCAATGTACAGACTCAGATAGTTTATTCCAGGCATGAGGAGCATCAAGGTGGAAGGATTGAAGTCTGGAGTTGGCAGTAGAAGAGAAGGGCACAGATAGAAGGGATCTGCCAAAAGAGTGGCATTCCCAAAGAGGGGTGTAGGGAAAGATAAGAGGGGCAAGGTAGTGAGGAGCAACAGAATGAGTGCATTTATAAAAGTCAGTAGGAGAAGTTTGAACTGGATACAGAAATGGATAAAGAGCCAATGAAGCAACGTGAGAAGAGAAGCTATATGAGCATATTGAGGCTAGCAGAAGATTAGCCGTGCAGCTGAGTTTTGAACAGATTGAAGGGGAGAGAGATGATTCAGAGGGAGACCAGCAAGGAAGAGGTTGCAATAGTCTAGACGGGAGGTGACTAAAGAGTGAATAAGTGTCTCAGTAGTGTGTTCAGAAAGGAAGGGGTGAATTTTGCTGATGTTGCGGAGAAAGAAACAGATTTTTGCTATCAGCTGGATGTGTGTGGAGGAGGAGAGGTAGGAGTCAATAGACAACCCCAAGATTGTGAGCCGAGGAACAAAGCGTTGTCCACAGAGACTGAGAAAGGAGGACGGAGGAAAGTGAGTTTAGGAGGAAAAATAAGAAGTTCTGTTCTGGCCATGTTCAATTTTAAATGGCAAAACATTCAGGCAGCAATGTCAGAAAGGCGGGCAGAAATCCAAATCTGGATTGCCAGAGAGATTTCAGGTGTAGAGAGGTAGATCTGAGAGTCAGAGTAAAGATGGTACTGAAAACCGTGGGAGGAGGAGATGAGCCCACCAAGGGATTGGGTATAGAAGTTGCCCCAAGACAGACTCTTGGGGTACACCAACTGAAAGCAGGATAGCAGAAGAGGAGGATCCACCAGAACAAACACTGAAAGTGCAGTTGGAGAGAGAAGACAAGAACTAGGATAGCACAGAGCCCTTAAAACCAAGCGAGGACAAGGTATCGAGGAGAAGGTGGTGGCCAACAGTGTCAAAGCAGCAAAGGTCAAGAAGGTTGAGGATCAAGTAAAGGCCCTTGGATTTTGTCAAGAATAAGTCACTGGAGACTTTGGCAAGAGTCATTTCGGTAGAATGTAAAGGACGAAAACCAGATTGTAATGGATCCAGAAGGGCTTGAGATGAAGTCAAGGCAACTGTGGTGAACCGCACATTCAAGTAGTTTAGAAACAAAGAGGATGAGGGAAATGGGTCGATAATTGGAAGGAAAGGTAGAGTCTAGTGAGGGTTTCTTAAGGAGAGGTGTAACCACAGCATGCTTGAAGGCTGCAGGAACAGTTGCAGTGGAAAGCAATAGGTTGAGAATATGAGATATGGAAGGGATAATAGTGGAGGAGATGGAGTTTAGGAGATGGGTAGGCATAGGATCAGAGGAGCAGGTAGCGAGTTTGGAGGAGAAAAGATAAGTGGTTTCCTCCTCAGATCATAGAAAAGGAAGAAAGGGTATCAGAGGATGAGGGGAAGAGTTAGGAGTGAAGAGGGGATAGAGCTGACTTTGTGGTGAATTCGAGTGTAATCTTATGGACTTTATCATGGAAATAGTCAGCCAAGGTTTGGGCAGAAAGGGAAGGATGGATCATGGAGGGTGGCATCTTGAGAAGGGAGTTGTAAAGAGACAACGAGGGTTAGAGGCAAGAGTTAGTCAGGTGGGTGAGAAAGAGTCCATCATGAATTTGAAGTGTAGAAAGTCTGCAAGGGTGCAGGATTTGAGCCAAATGCACTCAGCTGAACAGGCACGGGAACGTAGGTAGTCTAAGACAACCAGGGCTGAGGTACAGTTCACCTCACAGGACATACTATAGGAGGAGCAAGAGCATCCAGAGCAGAGGAGAGTGCAGCATTATAGGAGGCTATTGCCTCATCAACAGATTCAGATGGCATAGTGGAAGAAAAAAAGATGATGAAACAGTAGTGGAAAGAGCCGATTGATCAATAGCATGAAGATTTCTAAAGAGGTTGGAGACTGGGTGAAATTGAGGTGGGGGGTGATGAAGCATGAAGCTTAGAAGGTGATGGTCAGATAAGGGAAGAACTGATGTACAGAAGTTTGAGGGTAAGCAATTAGAGAAGACAAGGTCAAGGCATTGAGCAGAACTCCCTATGATGGACAGGAAACTAGAGGGGTATTCTAAATTATGTCCTGGAGACCTCCACCAACAGGCCACTATTGGAAGGCGCTGCTCAGGACAGCTGTCGGGAGCCCACAATCTTCCAAGTTTCACTGCCCCAGTACAAGAGCATCATCTGCTGGAGAGAGAGAAAACTGGAGGGTGCCCCTAGCTGCACCAGGTTTAGTACTAGTGATGATGTCACTGAAATTCTGGTTCTTTTCTCTGTCTCTATTATCTGCTGGCAGGAGGGCATAACCCACTTGTCTGGACTGATCTAGCAGGATGCTCCGGAAATGGCTATTTCCAGAATTGTGCACAGTATACCAAATGAAGTCTCAGACATATAGAGGGACCATCACCTCCTCTTGCCTGCTGGTCAACTTTTCCTGCTTTCATCATCTTCTTAAGGTGACCAAAACAGATAAGATAGCATCACTATCCCTGGGTCATCTTGTTTTGCAGAGGAACTTCACCCTAAACTGTACTATCCCCTTGGCTATTCGTAACCCAAATATGATACTGCAATTTTTTGTAATCATTAAATCTTAACCACCAGACACTAAACCATTCCCTGAGCTTCCCTAGATCATTTTTCATACCTTCCAGTATGTCTACTCTGTTGCAGATTTTGGCACCAAAAGTCAAACTTTTCCTTCTGCAATATTATGAATCTGATATAAAGAACCAGCCTAACCACTAATCCCTGCAGCACACCACTTCATCACACCCTTTTCATGTGTATGAACCCCATTAACCTTGATCTTTGTTTCCTCCCACTCAACCGCTCATACCTAAGAACATAAGATATGCCATACTGGGTCAGATGAAGGTCCATCAAGCCCAGTAACCTGTTTCCAACAGTAGCTAATCTAGGTCACAAGTACCTAGCAGTTTCCCCAAAAAAGTTCCACAATGCTTGTATTGCGTAAAGCAGTGGATATTTTGGGTCCCCTTTAATAATGGTTTATTGGCCCTTTCCTCCAGGAACTTGTCCAAACCTTTTTTAAACCCGGATAAACTAATAGCTTATATTACATCCTCCCGTAGCAAATTCCAGAGTTTGATTACACGTTGAGTGAAAAAACATTTTTTCTTATTAGTCTTAAATAGGTTACCCTGTAGCTTCATTGCATGCCCCCTAGTCTTTCTATATTTTGATGGCGTAAACAATCAATCTACGTTTACCCATTCCACTCCATTAATTTATAGACTTCTATCATATCTCCTCTCAGCTGTCTGTTTTCCAGGTTGAAGAGCCCTAACCTTTTTAGCCTCTCTTCATGGGATATCCTTCCATCCCCCTTTACCATTTTGGTGGCTCTTCTCTGTACTTTTTCTAATAACACTATATCCTTTTTAAGATATGGCGACCAGAATTGCACACAGTATTCAAAGTGAGGTCGCACCATGGAACGATACAAAGGCACGATAATATCCTGTTTTACTCGCCATTCCTTTCCTTACCTAGAGTTTTCAGTTTAAGCCTCTCTCAGGTGAAGTCTCCAAATGCATTAATTTTGCACATATCATTAGAGAAATGACCTTCATCCCTATGAGAAGGTACAGTGGTGTGCAAGAGTCTTGCATAAGCTGCATGACATTTTTCGCAGCTCTCCCTTCTTGTTATTTTTTAATGTATGTAAACCGCCCAGATGCTAACCATTTATGGATGGTATATAAAGTTTTAATAAACATAAACAAACACATGATCAAGCTATTTTCAGCTTTATTTTGACACTCATTCAAAATTTTGTGGCAGAATCCTGATTATATATTGTATTGTTGCAAATTTAATTCAGCAGCCATTTCTGTATGCAAAATTACTTATCTGTGAACTTTTGTATGACTGTCATGATGTTCCAGAACAATCAACCGGATTCTGTATCAAAGCAGGATCGAAATGAATCAATAGAATACTGCATTTCCTCAGCCAATAGAAAGTCATATTTGATAGCCAATCAGTGCATGGTATTTTGGCAGCACACAGGGTTTGAATTTAATGTTGATCATAGAAACATAGAAATATGATGACAGAAAAAGACCACATGGCCTATCTAGTCTGTCCTTCCATAACAACTACAACAATCCCCTTTTTATCTTTAAAATAGAAACAAAGAAATATGACGACAGAAAAAGACCACAACTGGTGCATATCGCATTGTGGCAGGCTATGGCCTGTAAACGTACGAGAGGCCTGTAAGCTAGGCCTGAGTCCCAGCCCCCACCTGAGAATAAGAATGCTGAGAAAAACCAAAATCAGTAAGAGTTAGAGAAACTGCTTTAAACTGCTTTTTGATAAGGTTGTATAAATCCTTTGTTGAATTCTTCTATGCTGATGACAGACATGTTCCAGTACTCTATATTCACACATTTTCTAAGCTAGCAGTGACCTTGTAGGAGAAATGTATCAAAGTCTAAGAACTGTGCCTTTGTTAGAGAATTCTGAGCAGGGGGAACAGAGTGCTAGGCCCAGAGAAAGATCCCAATTGGATGGGGGCAAGGGTCAGTAGGACCAATAGAAAGTTTGCCTGTATTAAACTGAAGAAGAAAGGCATAAAAGGTGTTGTTTACTGGACTCCATTGCTCAGACCATTTTGAATGTGACATTTGCCTGAGACTTGTGCACAATAAATTGGCTTGGATCTTCGAACTGACTCCTGGTTTTATTCATTACGTGCACTTCGCTGCAACATATTCCTGGTGCATTGGCCGGGAAGGTGGAGTACGTGAATGGTGCGCAAGTGAATATACCACGTATTACCGCCTCCAGGTTTGGTTCGGTCGGGACCGTGGCCGACCGACAGCGGAGAGGACCCCAGGCGCCGCCGGTCCCATTGTATCAGAGGGGGTTCTGCCCTGCCTCGGGGGCCTGCCGGGTCCGACCGGCCAACACCTCTGAACCCGAGGGGAGTTCAGGATTCAACCCAAGGAGGGACTGGTTGCACAGCGCATTAGTGGTCGGATCCAGTGAGTAGCAATTTGTCTGGTTCTTAGTCAGTAAGCTATGGGAAAGTCCCGCATGCACGGGACTAATACGGTTTAAGGTAACGAGAGCCTGATCACCTCTCAGGGTGTGGCCGAGTACTCCTTGCATGAGTATGCACGAGGACGAAACCCCACCCCTCATGGATAAGTAAGGTAGGCCTTTATGGAATTTTGGGAACTCAGTGGCATGCCTGTCTGGAAATATAGACCACGCGAGAGCAGACTCCTGAGTAGCGCAGTTCCTGGCCGGGCGACCGCGCCCAGGTCGCAAAACGGAGGAAGCATTTGGTGTTTGTCTCCTTTGTTGTTCCGTGGGCTGTACAGACCCCTTACCTGCAGCCATACTACCCGCCCTCTTTGTCTGTTGTCTTATAAGTCATAATGGGAGGAGCAGGGTCTGTGCAAACTCCGCTGAACTGTATGATCACGAATTTTAAGAAGGGATTTAGCGGTGACTACGGGACGAAAATGTCGTCATCCCGATTAGAAAAATTGTGTGGTAGGGAGTGGCCGGTGCTGGACACCGTGTGGCCACCAGATGGTACTTTTGATGTTAGAATTGTGTCCCGAGTACATGGGATAGTGCGTAGGAATTACCCCGACCAGTTTCCCTATATAGACTCCTGGTTAGATATTTGTGAAAGGCAACCCTCTTGGATGAAGCGTTGCCATGAAAAGCAGTGCAGGATAATGTTAGCAACTACGAAGGGAGTCCCCGGGATTAAGGAAGAAAAGCCTCCCATTTATTCAGCCCCAGAACCTTCAGAAATCCCGAACTATCCGCCCCTATTTCTGTATAAGCCAGTCCCGTCAGCTCCACCGTTACCCCAAGTAGAGCCAGGAGAGGAGAGGAGAGGAGAGGAGAGAGCCCCCCCCCGCTGATGTGCCTCCACCCCATCAGCCATTTCCATCGCCCGGAGGAGAGCAACCCCCTTCCCGAAGTAGGAGTCCCAGTCCTGAACAAAGTCCCCCGGCAGAACTGCCATCTCCTGAAGGAACTGCCAGCGGGGGATCAACTGCCAGCCCAGGGTCACCCATTAGTCCAGGCCCCAGTGGAAGAGCCACCGCTGGGCACGCAAATTTGCGTTACGCCCTCCGAAGTAGGGAGACGAGCCAGAAAGAAGTTTGCCAGATGCCATTACGCCAGGTCCCTGGATTACCCATTCTCAATGATGAAGATCAGGTTGTGGCCGGGCCAACTAGTCTCGTTTATGTGCCCTTTTCTACCACAGATTTGTTAAACTGGAAAACACACTATGCCTCTTATACTGAAAAACCCCAGGATCTGACAGAATTAATGTTTAGTATCATGCAGACCCACCAGCCTACTTGGTCTGATTGCCACCAGCTCGTCTACCCTTTTTACTACTGAAGAGCGGGCACGAATAGTGCAAGCAACTACCCGATGGCTGGAAGAGAACCCTGTAGACAGGAGAGACCTAGATCCCCGACAGGCAGCGGCCGTAGATTTCCCGAATGAAGATCCAAGATGGGATCCAAATAGTGCAGAAGGAGAGAGGGCCCTCACCCGTTTCCGCCAGGCCCTACTGCAAGGCCTGAGGAGGGGAGGCCAGAAAGCCATGAATGTTGGGAAGGTAGCAGACATTCTTCAGCACCCAGATGAGAGTCCAGCTGCCTTCTATGACTGATTAACTGAAGCTTATAGACTTTATACCCCATATGATCCAGCAGCCCAAGAGAATTTGCATATGGTGAACGCTGCTTTTGTGAGTCAGTCCCAGGGAGACATAAAACGGAAACTGCAAAAGTTGGAAGGATTTGCGGGCATGAATACAGCACAGCTAATGGAAGTTGCCCAGAAGGTATTTGTGAATCGTGATCAAGAATGTAAAAGGGAAAGTGAAAGAAAGATGAAGAAAGTCGATCTGCTTGCTGCAGCTCTAGTTGAAGGACGTGGAGGATACCCAAACAAAAGGACCCGAGGATGGGGAAGAAGCCGAGGGAGCGCTCGGTCCCCCTTAGGTGCAAATCAGTGCGCCTATTGTAAGGAAGAAGGACATTGGAAGAATGAATGCCCGAATAGTAGCTCCACCCCCTGGAGGGGAGGAGGGCGCACCAGGAGAGCGGGGGGGGGGGGGCAATTCCAGCAGTGAGGGGGAATGCAGCACGCACAGTTTCAACAGGAAGAAGCTGCTGCCATGGAAGGAATGGCGACCACCGAAGACGACTATGTGGATGAGGACTAGGCCAGACCGGGCTCCAAGTTTTCCCTGGGTCCCCAGGAGCCTATGGTCAACTTAAAGATTGGGGACCAGTACATGGACTTTATGGTGGATACGGGGGCCGAACATTCAGTAGTGGCTAAGCCAGTGGCTCCTTTGTCTTCCCGATCTGTCACCATTGTTGGCGCCTCTGGAACTAGAACAAGACCTTTCCTGCAGAACCGTGCCTGCAAATTGGGGGGACGGAAGATAACACATCAGTTCCTGTATATACCTGAATGCCCAGTTCCCCTTTTGGGCCGAGACATGCTTGCTAAGCTCCAGGCGCACATATCCTTTGTCAAAGGAGGAAAAATGGAGATGACTGTGAACTCGGAATCTGCTGGCCTGATGGTGCTAACTGTCCCCCAAGAAGAAGAATGGCGGTTCTATAGCCCACCTTCATCCAAGGCAGCAAGCCCCCGTATACCCACCAACATCTTAGCTCTGCCCGGAGTGTAGGCAGAGGATAATCCTCCTGGCCTAGCAAAGAATATAGCTCCTGTGCTTGTCACCCTTAAACCAGGAGCAGAACCAGTGCATGTACGACAATATCCTCTCCCACGACCAGCAATCGAAGGCATCCATGGTCACCTAAAGAAATTACTACAGTATGGACTCCTCAAAGAATGCCAATCGCTCTGGAACACCCCCCTCCTCCCAGTCAAGAAGCCTGGGACAGGTGACTACCACCCAGTGCAGGATTTGCAACGAGTGAACAATGCAGTTGAAACCATACATCCAGTAGTACCAAATCCCTATACCCTCCTGGGACTGATTCCATCAGAAGCTACTCATTTCACCGTTCTGGATTTAAAAGATGTCTTTTTCTGTATCCGCCTGGCATCTGCCAGCCAACTCTTGTTCGCGTTTGAATGGGAGACCCCCACTACAGGAAGACGAGGTCAACTCACTTGGACTCGATTACCTCAAGGATTCAAGAATTCACCCACCATCTTCAGTGCAGTTCTCACCCAAGATCTTTCAAACTACTCTGTGACTCCAGGAAGAAGAATCTTACTTCAGTATGTAGATGATCTGCTTATAGCCACCAACTCCAAGACTGAATGTGTGCAAACTACCAGTGATCTCTTGCACCTCCTGAATGAAGCCGGATACAAGGTCTCAAGAGCCAAAGCGCAGTTGTGCCAAACAGAAGTGAAATACCTAGGGTTCCATCTGTCCAGAGGAATCCGGAAATTGGGACTTGAGCGAAAGGAAGCAGTATGCCGCATCCCAACCCCCACCACCAGAAAGCAGGTGCGGGCCTTCTTGGGAGCTGCAGGCTATTGCCGGATATGGATACCCAATTTTGCGCTCTTGGCGAAGCCCTTGTACCAAGCCACGAAGGGAGTGGAACGATCAACCATGGAATGGGGCCCAGAACAGAATAGAGCGTTCAAATCACTAAAAGCAGCATTAATGTCATCACCAGCCTTGGTACTTCAATATATTCCTACGCTCTACCAATCTAATCTTGATTGCAGGTTGAAATCCACTATGGGGGACATTTGCTTTTCACGGGTCTCAGACTTCACAATGGCATTAGATTCTGGGTGTTTTGAATCCCCAGTATTATGCCTGCTAGCATCAACGACCCAATTTGCAAATTCTGTTCCCCTCTCGTGTGTCAACAAGCTAAAACTTTTAATACTCTACAAATTTAACTTAACTCTCATTGACAAGACTTGCTGTAGAGTTGCTTGTTCAATTCTCTATTTTCCCTGGAAGGCCGGTCCTTTGACCTCGCGGGGTCTATTTTTTCCCCGATGGCCTCTAGCGGTTTCAAGAAGTGTGATCGATGTAAGAAGTTGATGTCTCTCACTGACATACACGACTGCTGCCTCCGGTGCCTCGGTCCTGATCACGACCCTCAGACGTGTGGACCATGTGAGAAGATGTCTTTCCAAGGCACTGCGTAGTCGACAGCATCAGAAAGAAAGGCTTTTTTCTGACTCGGCCTCCGGCCGGGCCCGGACCTCGTCTGAGGCCTCGACATCTCGGGAATCAGATCCCGAGCACTGTCGTGGCTCTTCGGACAGAGGGTCCACCGACCGGGAATGGAAAACGAGAGACTGAGGTAAGATGGCACCTTTAGGCGGGAAGGGAATCGCGCATGCGTGCCTGCATTCCCAAAGGCTTTCATGGAAAGCTGGGGAAATGCTCTGCAAGGGGCTTCATCGACATCAATGACACCCATATGTGAGGACTGATTTCCTGCTTGGTCCTGGAGAAAGGGGTTTAAGCCCCCTTTGAGAACACCATACAGAGAACCTTTTCCACTTGAAGGCTTAGGATCACCTTGTGGAGGGTTTTCTGGAAGCCAAGAGGATATCCATTACCTGTTGAGAAAGGTTGATATCCGGAAGTTCTAGGCTTTCAGCAACAAGGACCTGAGATGCAGGGACTGGGGATTCGGGTGCAATAGTGTCCTATTCTCCTGGGAAAGAAGATCTGGAGCATATCCCAGCTCCAGAGGCATGGCTTGAGAGAGACGTAGAAGCAGAGGCTACCACGTTTGCCATGGCCAACGTGGAGCCATGAGTATCATACGACCTGTCTCTCTGAAGCTTGAATAGTGTTTTGGGAATGAGGAGAATGGGTGGGAAGGCATAGAGGAAGTCCTGACCCCAGTGGAGAAGGAAAGCATCCCTTGCCCGACAGACAGTTTTGAGCCGGAATTCTGGAACAGAATTGGGGAAGTTTGGCATTCTGTGGACTTGCAAAGAGGTCTATATCTGGGGTTCCCCAGATTCGAAACACTCTAGCAAGCTGGTCTGAGTGAAGAGACCATTTGTGTGGCAGCAGTATTCGACTGAGTTTGTCTGACCAAAGATTTTGAATGCCCGGAAGATATACCACTAGGAGGTTGGATTTGATGCTCTCTGGCAAGGGCCCACAGTCTCAAAACTTCATTGCATAACAGAGAGCCCGTTCCGCCCTGCTTGTTCACATAGAAAGCACAGTTACCTACCTGTAACAGGTGATCTCAGGGAACAGCAGGAATAAGTCTTCACATATGGGTACGTCGGTACCGACGGAGTCTGCGCAGGAACGCTTCCCAGCGTCCAATCAAAGAGCTTTTGGAAGCATCCCACCACGCCTGCGTGCTGCCTTCCCGCCTTTCCCAACTGCCTCTCCTCAGTTAAGTTTTAAAGCTGAGACAAAGAGAGAGAGAGAGAGGAAAGGAAAGGAAAGATAGATAGAGATACAACTCCTGGGGAGGTGGGTGGGTTGTGAAGACTTATTCCTGCTGTTCCCAGAGATCACCTGTTACAGGTAAGTAACTGTGCTATCTCCAGGAACAAGCAGGAATGAGTCTTCAAATATGGGGACTCCCAAGCTGAGATGCCTGGAGTCCGAGCATGGCATAGGTTGGAACATGCTATCCCCCACAATACCAGGCATCCTGAGGATGGAGGATAGGAGTTGAAGAAGGAAGATGCTGTGAAACAGCTAACCTAGTCAACTGCAGGAAAGGAGTCCATGTGTGGATAATGATTGCTATCAATGATATTGCAAAGAATATTGCAATATGGACCTCCGCCAACAGGATTTCATAGAAGTATGGAGGTTCATGGATCTACTGGGAAGCCACTAGAGGAACCATGAAGAGGACCTCACTTTAAAGTGAAGGTAATAAACCTGTAGGAAAAACAGAGGTGGTCAGAATCCTGAAAGGTAACAGGCACCCCTGGTAGGAAAAACTGGGGTAGTACAAAAACAGTGGGCCTTCAGCGAAAGCTGTATGGTAAAAACCAAACTCTTTTGGCGGCAGAGTATCTCACTCTTGGGAGCAAAAAGAGAAAGGCTAACCGATTTGGACAAACAAGCACAGTCCTTGTGGGGAGAGAGGTATGGAACCCCTTGTATCTCAGGATGAAGACAAATGCCTGAGGCGTTAAGCCTGTGAGTAACTGAAGATCCACAATATCTCTCCTAACTGGGGTAAGCTAGGAGAGATATTAGGTACGGAGAGCTTCAGAGGTACCTAAACCTGTTAGGTTATGGTATAAGAATTGTTGACTACCACAGGAGTGGTTGTGTGTGTAGAATCCCAAACCTGCTGAATAGGAGAGGTATGGGCAAAATCCCTCTGTCAGAAACAGATAGCTATATGAGCATAGACAGTGAGATAGATAAGTATGTGGAGACAGATCTAACTATAAAAAAATATCTCATCAGATAGATATATGAATAACATAAGAATATATCTATAGTGAGATATGGAAGGGCATAAAACACACACAAAGATAAATATGAATATGTAGGCCTAAATATGGGTGTCTGTATTTAAACAGACAGATATATGCCTACAGCATGGTATTCACATAGGACATGTGGAGAGGAAAGATTCATCTAACAACAAGGAGGTGCAACCTACTTGAGAAGATATATAGAGAATCTATTCCCCTTGGTTATGATCCGCAAGGATGCTAGCTAGTAAAATAACCAGGATGGTTATATGAAAACAGAGGATGATATCAATCTGTAGCCAGCAAGTCCTTAGTCGTCCAAGACTCTAGCATGGTAAGTAGACAGAAGACAGATAAGGATGAGGTATCATGTTGACCTGCTTAAGGGCAAAAAGTATCATACGTTCTTACCATGAGGACGAGCTGCAAGGAGAAAGAGCATATCCCCGATTGGGAATGCTATGGACCAAAGCAGGGAATTGGCAACTCCTTAAGCCCTTAGGTAAGAGAAGGCCTATGTCCTTTATGGCAAAAGGAGATAGTAAAAGAAGGGAGAACCTTCTAGTCATGGGAGACATGACTGAAAAGCCTTTTCAAACCATCTAAGATAGCTGTTGGAGAAAAAAAAACACATGCTCTCTAGCAAGGGCCCATAGTGGAAAGCTTCTCTGTAGAATTGCAGAGAGCATGATGCAGGAGAATGAGGAGATAGAACTGGCTGCTAGAGAGCCAGTATCTCTGCCAACTATGCTGCCAAACCCAGGAGAATGGAGATGGCAGAAATAGAAGAACATCTAGAAAGCTTGTAGTGAGATAATCTCCAAGATAGATGGAAGCACTGACTTGGAGCCACTACTAAGACTAGACAGAATGTTAGTGGAGGACAAATCTGGTTGTTTGTGGACAAGAACCAGTGGTCGAAACATTAAGGCTCCTGCATAGGCAGCTGCTAGCAAGATAGCAGAAAGAATCTTACTGTTGAAAAACAGAAAGAACAGGAGTAGAAACTCTGGACATGTCTGATAAGCTGCCCCAAAGTAAGATGGAAACAGAGGAGGTAACTCAGAGGAAAACTCCACACTGGAAAGTGAGAAAACTAGAGAGGCTGAAGAAAAAAGCCCTCTGTAATTAATTCCGCTCTTACAGAGGAAAAAGCTTGGTAAGAGGGTGAAGAGAATGGAGCTGAAGAAGACTTACCAAGTAGTAAGTCTATAGAAAGGAAAAATACATGCTGGCACAGGAACTACCATTTAATAGTGGTCAGACCTCTTTCCTTAGCAGGAAAAGAGGAGAAACCTGTGACCTATAGGCATGAACATCCTGACAGCTCATAGAAATATAGAAAAAATGGATGTCTTTTGGAAAGAGATCCATGTGTAGGGGTTAGAATGAAGCAGTGGATTGCCAATATTGAAAAGAAGCAACTGTAGATTCTAATCCCAAGAGTCACAAGCATTTGATGACTGATCAGAAACCCTGCAGAGGCTGGGTATGCTGAGCCTGGTGAGAGGTTGGCTTTTTCAGACCAGGACAATGGCTCCCCTGTAGGGGAACATCTGTATGATGGGCAAGTGAGGAATTAAACCTCCTTCTCCTGTGGGAAGAAAGTTTGGTAGGACATTTCCTATTTACTGGGACAGAAGAAGGCGTAGAAGAACCCTTAGGAACAGGTAAATCAGTGGACAACTGAGTAACCTGACGTAAAGACTCCTTGTTGAAAAGATTTTCTCCAGTGCAAGGAGTATGTCCCAGTCGTCGTTGTTCCCACTTGGCCAAAGCTGAAGCTTGGAGCCAGGCTCTACGTCGTACCCCTATAGCTATAGCAGAAGTCCTGCTAACAGACTCAAAAGAGTCTAGGGAAGCACGAGAAAGAAACCAAGAGATATTCTGGATATGCTTAAGCAGTGAGGAATAGTCTGTACTCCTGGAAACTGGAAGGAAAGGAGTCAAAAGATGTAATTGCTTTGTGACCTCCTCAAGAGAAAGACTCATATAAAATATATATGAGAGAATTCTTGCAGAAAGCATAGATGTCTGGAAGGTTTGACGTCCAAAGGCATCTAGTGTCTTAGACTCACGACCTGGCGGATAAGAAGAGTGCTTTTTCTTACTCTTTATCCGCCTCATTGCTGATTCCACTACTATGGAATGATGAGGAAGTTGAGTCTTTTGAAACCCTGGAGAGGGGGGCACCTGATATAAGAGATCAGTTGCCCTGGGAGGTGGGGGTACCCTTAAAGGTGTTTCCCACATTCCTAGAAGGAGATCCTGCAAGGAATGATGCAAAGGAAGCATTATGTTGTCCTTTGCTTTGGTGGAAACAGAGCCTGGTGCAGGATCATGTCCTGGAATAGGAATGGCAAGGGATCCAGGAGGAAACTCTGAAAAGAGGGATCCCCAACAGGAATCTCCCTTGGACAGGTTAGATCTAAAGAACTAGCCTGAGCACCCACAGAGTTATCCAGAAATATAGAATAGAAGATCCTGCAGGGTGCAGTGTGGAATGTTTAAGGGATGGTTGCTTGGACTGGTTGTCAGGAACAGCAACCGTCCTTACCACATTGTCCATGCCAGGTATCGACTCCAAGCTTGGTATAGAATGGAGCGATGCTGTTGTAAAAAGCATGGTAGGAGTTTGCCACGATGCTACTGTGGATACCAGTAATGAAGTCAATACCGGTAGCGATGTCGGAGTCGGGCTCGACAAAGACATCGGAGTAGTCATCAGCGATACTTCAATCGGTACCGAGGGAACCGAAAACCTCCGGCTGCTATCCTCGGTACCGAGCCACCGGTATCGATCGGTGTCGGTACCAAAATCTATTGGTACCCAGTCTTCCAGACTAGAAATGGATTCCAAACTCGGCATCGAGGGTAAGGAGCCTGAGAAGCAAAGCATGGAAGGCACCGACTGTGAGGGTAATGAAGACATCGGTACCGACTTCGGTACCAGGTCCGATACCGGTGAATGAAGGTCTACCAGTGGCAACTCAAGCGACCTCAGGGGAACCGAGAGTTACGGATCCCAGTCATCGGAACCGAGCCTCCGGTACCGCCACGAGACGGTACCAAGGCGAGTCGGTACCCAGTCCTCCAAACTGGAGATCGGTTCCAGACTCGGCATCAAAGGAAGCGAGGCCGTCGATGCACATCTGGAGGGTACCGACGTCGGTGGCAGTATCGGTGTTGGAACCGATAAGGGAAAGACAATCTGGGACGTATCCATCGGTCCCGAAGGCACCGAGGCCAGATGACGATCCCTGGTGAGGAGTGTTTCATCCAACACCAGTGCCGATGCAGGGGTATCGGTACCGCTTGAAGCGTATGCCACCACTGTGCACGGCTCAGGTATGTTCTGTGGGGGGTGAACCCCAGGAACAACCTGAAAGCACAGTTACTTACCTGTAACAGGTGATCTCTGGGAACAGCAGAAATAAGTCTTCACATATGGGTATCGTCGGTACCGACGGAGCCTGCGCGGGAACGCTCCCCAGCGTCCAAAAGGAAAGCTTTTGGGAGCATCCCACAGCGCCTGTGCGCTGCCTTCCCGCCTTTTTTAACTGCCTCTCTCCAGTTCGAGTTTTAAAGCTGAGACAAAGAGAGAGAGAGAGAGAGGAAAGGAAAGATAGATAGAGAGATACAACTCCTAGGGGAGGTGGGTGGGTTGTGAAGACTTATTCCTGCTGTTCCCAGAGATCACCTGTTACAGGTAAGTAACTGTGCAATCTCCAGGAACAAGCAGGAATGAGTCTTCACATATGGGGACTCCCCAGCTAGAGATGCCTGGGAGATCACCCAGATTGTGAGTCCCTGGGAAGGGCTCCACCTGTACCCATGAATCTCAGGCATCCAGTCAGGGATGGAGGGTAGGAGTTGATTAGGTATGGAACAGGTGTTTGAGAACAGCCTGACCAAACAAGGCATCCTGGCGGGAGTCCTTATCCAAGCAGTAATGGGCTGTGAAGGTATGAACAGATTTGGTCGATGGACACAGAGTTAAGATGAGCCATAGAGGCTGCCATGGCCCTCACATTGTGAGCTGTGACATGGCCCTCCAGAGAAAGATTCTTGCTCTGGTAGGCGAAGGAAATACACTGAGCAATCCAATTAGACAGAGTTCTCTTGGAGACTGGAAGTCCTAAATGAGAAGGATCAAAAGCAACAAAAAGTTGAGAGGACTTTCTATGTTGCTGTGTCCTTTGTAAGTAGAAAGCAAGTGCTCTTTTACAATCCAGGGTATGAAGATTCCTCTCAGCACTTGATGCATGAGGTCCTGGAAAAAAAACAGGTAAATACATCTCCTGGTTCAGATGAAAATGTGAGACCACTTTAGGCATAAAGTGTGGATTAGTTCTGAGGACTACCTTGTCATGATGGAACCTTGTATAAGGAGGATTAGCCACTAAAGCTTGCAACTCACTGATACGGCGAGCTGAGGTGACTGCAATGAGAAAAATAACCTTCCAGGAAAGGAATTTCAAGGAGGTAGTGGCTAAGGGTTCAAAGGGTGGCTTCATAAGCTGGCCAAGAACCAGATTTAAGTCCCATGCCACTGGAGATGGTCTAATGGGAGGTTTAGTCAAAAGGCGGCCTCTCATGAATCTTGCTATAAGAGGATGAGAGGAAATAGGTTGTCCATTGAGAGGCTTAAGGGATGCTGCAATAGCACTCAAATGGACTCTGATTGAATTTGTTTTAAGGCCTGCATGGGATAAATGCAGCAAATAGTCTAGTAAAGAATTCAAAGGGATTGCAAGAGGGCTGAGACCCTTCTCTGCACACCAAATGGAAAACCTTTTCCATTTAAAAGCATATGAACGTCTGGTGGAAGGCTTTCTGGAAGCATGAAGGATATCCTTCACTTGCTGAGAAAGGTGTAAATCCTGAAGGTCTAGGCCTTCAGCAACCAGGCTCTGAGATGAAGAGACTGAGGATTTGGGTGCCACAAGGTTCCCTCCTCCTGGGAGAGGAGATCTGGAGCAGACCCCAGGTCCAGGGAGGGAGCTTGAGAGAGATGCAGAAGTAGAGGGTACCACACTTGGCGTGGCCAATGTGGTGCTATGAGGATCATAGACCCCTTGTCTCTCTGAAGCTTGAACAGAGTTTTGGGGATTAGGGGAATAGGTGGAAAGGCATAGAGGAAGTCTTGCCCCCAATGAAGGAGGAAGGCATCCCTGGCCTGAACTCCCTGACATGGAATCCTGGAACAAAACCAGGGAAGTTTGGCATTCCACGGACTTGCAAACAGGTCTATGTCTGGGGTACCCCAAATCCGAAAAATCCTGGCTATCTGGTCCCCATGGAGGGACCATTCATGTGGAAGCAGAACTCGACTGAGTCTGTCTGCCCAAGAGTTTTGAACCCCTGGAAGATACACTGCCATGAGATGGATTTGATGCTCTCTAGCGAAGGCCCACAATCTGAGAGCTTCGTTGCAAAGCGACAGAGAGCCAGTCCCTCCCTGCTTGTTCACGTAGAACATGGCTACCTGGTTGTCCGTGTGGATGAGGACTGTCTTGTAGCTGAGCAGGGTGTGGAAGACTCTGAGAGCCAGAAAGATTGCTCTGAGCTCTAAGAGGTTGATATGTAGAGATGTCTCCTGTGGGGACCAGATGCCTTGGGTCGAGAGATCTGGTAGATGAGCTCCCCAACCCTTTGGAGAGGCATCTGTTGTAAGGGTTGCTTGGGGTAATACCTGTTGAAAGGGGGACCCCAGCAACAGATTTTGAGTGGACTTCCACCAGTGGAGGGACCAAAAGAGGCGACTGGAGGTTGCTATTTTGTCTGACAGGCAACCTGATGCCTGAGTCCATTGGGTGGATAGGGTCCACTGAGCTGCCCTCATGTGAAGGCGAGCGTAAGGAACCACATGCACCGTGGATGCCATGTGGCCTAAGAGTTGTAACATCTCTCGAGCAGTTAAATGGGATTTTAACTGAATCTGGGAGGCTAACTGCACCAAGCGTAGGCAACGGGTTTGGGGAAGATAGGCCCTTGCAGTTGTGGTATCCAGTAAGGCCCCTATGAACTGTAGAGACTGAGTAGGGGTGAGATGGGATTTTGGAATGTTGATTACCAGTCCCAGATACTGAAGAACACGCCTTGTGCAGGTCAGGGAAGTCTGGGCCTCTGACTGGGATGGAGCTCGGATGAGCCAGTCGTCCAGATATGGGAATACGAATATTCCTAGAGTGCGCAGAAATGCAGCTACTACTGCCATGCATTTTGTGAACACTCTTGGAGCAGAGGCCAGACCGAAAGGAAGCACTTTGTATTGGTAGTGCTTTCCTTGGTAAAGGAACCGAAGGAACCTTCTGTGTGTTGGATGGATGAGAACATGGGTGTACGCATCCTTGAGATCTAGAGAACAAAGCCAGTCCTGACTCTGGAGGTATGGAAAGAGTTCCGAGAGAGATCATCTTGAATTTCTCCTTGCATAGAAACTTGTTCAATTCTCTGAGATCTAGTATGGGTCTGTAGCCCCCGGTTTTCTTTGGAATGAGAAAATAGGGGGAGTAGAACCCTGAGCCCTGTTGAAGAAGGGGTACTTCTTCTATTGCCCCTTGAGCAAGAAGGGTAGCAATCTCTTGACCTAGAAGGTTGAGGAGAGATGTTGGAGAATTGAACTGTTTCACCATGGTGTGAGGAGGAAGGTTTAAGAAATGAAGCTTGTACCCATCTCGTATGATGGAGAGGGTCCATTGCTCTGCTGTGATTTGTTCCCATCTGGGAGCAAAGTGAGCTAACCTTCCTGGGATGGTGAGAGGCTCTGGATGTTCTAGAGCCAGAAAGGCTAAGTTCTCTAGTAGAAAGTCAAAGGCCCTGAGGAGGCTGAGGCTGTTGGGCCGTAGCAGTCCTCGTAGCCTGAGACTTGGCCTGTTTTGGTTGTTGCTGTCTCTTTGTAGCAAAACGACATCGGGAAGAGGCCTGACCATTACCTGAAGAAAATTTCCCTTTTTTTGGGAAAGATCCTTTTTTGAATAATCTCTTTTTAAAAGGATCAGTAGTAGACTTTGAAAGTCTATCTAAAGCAGAATTTTCAGCATCCATCTGGTTGGCCTTTGCTTGCCAATCTTTGCCAAAGAGGTTTTCTCCTGTACATTGAAGGTTACCTAGACCATCCTGTACCCAGGATTCCAAATCAGAGGCTTATAACCAAGCAACTCTGCGTGCACCTATGGCAATAGCCAAGGCTCTACTGGCACCCTCAAAAGAGTCAAAGGCTGCACGATTGGAAAACTTGGATACATCCTGTGCCTGTTTAAGCCAGGTGATATATTCTTCTCTCTTATCTTCTGACATAAAAGGAGATAAGGTTTGCAGATGATCTGTAACTTCTTTTAGAAGCATCCCCATATAGAGACTATAGGAGTTGATTCTGGCTACAAGCATACTGGGCCTGGAAGATTTTCCTGCCAAAGGCATCTAGGGTTCTGCATTCTCTTCCTGGAGGAGCAGAGGAGTGCCTTTTTGTACTCTTGATCTTTTTCATAGCAGACTCTACCACAACGGAGTGGTGAGGAAGCTGAGTCTTATGAAACCCAGGGCAAGGAGAAACACGATACATGGTGTCCAACCTTCGGGAATGAGGGGAGGTGGAAAGAGGAGTCTCCCATATGCCCAACATGTGATCATAAAGAATCTCATGTACTGGTAAGGTGGCAGCCTCTTTAGGAGCCTTAGGATATTGTAGGATATGTAATTTTTTGGCTCTAGGTTCAGTTTCAGAGGCCACTGAGATGGACAGGCCTTTGGCCACCTCCCTAATGAAGTCCTGAAAAGACAAGTCTTCAGGAGGAGACATTCTCCTTTTTGGAGAAGAGGGTTCCTGAGGAAGGATCCCCGATGCTTCAATTGAGGCCTCTGATGAATCAGATCTTCAGAGGAATCGAAGTATCGACTGTCTGGATGCTCTCGCAGAGCCCGATACGCGTACCGGGAGGTATCGACATCGGGAGTAATCGGTACCGAGTCGGTACTGATAGGCATCACTGGATAGCGTACCACTGCCGTCGATGCTGATGTCGATGCAAGCGGTACTGGTATTGGAACCGATTTCGGATCTGGTACCAGAATCGGTACCGATACCGACAACGGGGCTTGTTGCGGTACCGGAGGCGTCGCAGCTTGTATGAATGCCGTGATGGCACGCTGCATGGTCAGAATATTCTGATCCATCGATGCCACCAATGTCTGGATGTCGGTACCGGTGTTAACCGCCAGTACCCCAGAACATTGTAACAGGTGATCGGTCGAGGCCGAGCCATCGATGTCAACCTGTGACCCCATAGGTAGAGCTTTGGAAGCCGGAGCCTCCCGCCGGGGTAATTTTGCCGGTGTGGATTCCTCAAGAGTAAGCCCGGGGGCATCTCGATACTTAGAGGGAGATGAACTCTTTGAGGACCGGCCAGATTTAAGTTTGGTTACCTGAGATCCATGGGATGAAGAAGCAGCCCTGGAAGACGTCGATGCTACAGAAGCTGCATCGGAGGGAAACAGGGTACTGAGCTTGGCTGCCCGATTTTGTAACCCTCTCTTAGACATCATAGAACAGGACTCACAATCCGCTATGGAGTGGTCAGGACCTAAACATTTTAGACATCAGTCATGGGTGTCTGTGACAGAAATAGTGCTGCTGCACTTCGTGCACTTTTTAAACCCGGAGGCGGGTTTTTCCATGAGGAAAAATATATCTGTAGGCCTAAGGCCCCAGAAGAAAAAATGCACTGTAGTTTTTTTCTTTTTTTAAAAGAAAGAAAAAAGACCGGTGGTACCGGTCCGGAATTGAGAAGGCAGACACGCGACTAAAGAAAAATAAAAGAAAATAAGAAATTCTTCAGCGGTGACAGGAAACACGACCTGCTGGCTCCGCGGAAAAGAAGAACTGGAGAGAGGCAGTTAGGAAAGGCGGGAAGGCAGCACGCAGGCGCTGTGGGATGCTCCCAAAAGCTTTCCTTTTGGACGCTGGGGAGCATTCCCGCGCAGGCTCCGTCGGTACCGACGATACCCATATGTGAAGACTCATTCCTGCTTGTTCCTGGAGATACCCCTTATTCGCTTTGGAGACCGAAGACTCAAGCCGGGGTTTTGAAGCCAGGAGGCCATCGAGGGCAAAGCCGGAGCTGTCTACATGCTGTGCATGAGACGTACCACTCGAGGACTGGCTAGTATTAACAGACTGTTTGTGGGTTACCTGAATCAAAGTGGAAGAAGAAGGGGACGGTGCCCCAAAGTTGGAGGGCAACCGTGTATCGAGGGATTCTCGATGTTGAAGATGTCTTCTCACCAAACTGTTGTCAGGACCCAAACAGGTTAGACACCGACTTCGAGGGTCTAAACATAAAGTTGTACCGCCAAACTGAACATTTTGTGGCCATGAAGGAAAAATAGGGGAGGCCTGAAAGGCCTAAGACCCCGTGACACTAAAGAAGAAAAGAAAAACACCGGCGGTACCGGTGGCGTCGAGAAGACAGCCGCGACCACAAGAAAACTAAAAATAAAAAATAAGAATTTTCTGCGGTGACAGGAGGACGTCCTGCCGGCTCCACGGAAAAACGAAAACTGAGGAGAGGCAGTTGGGAAAGGCGGGAAGGCAGCACGCAGGCGTGGTGGGATGCTTCCAAAAGCTCGTTGATTGGACGCTGGGAAGCGTTCCCGCACAGACTCCGTCGGTACTGACGTACCCATATGTGAAGACTCATTCCTGCTTGTTCCTGGAGATCATGGCTACCTGATTGTCGGTCTGGACCCGGACTGTCTTGTAGCTGAGCTGGGCCTGGAATACTCGAAGAGCATGGAAAATGGCTCTGAGCTCTAGGTGGTTTATGTGAAGACAAGCCTCCTGTGGGGTCCAGAGACTCTGAGTCGAGAGATCATACAAGTGAGCCCTCCAACCCAACTTGGACGCATCTGTTGTTAGGGTGGCCTGGAATAGAGGCTGCTGGAAAGGGGAGCCTATGAGGTTTTTCAGTGATTGCCACTATTGAAGGGACGAAATGAGACGTGTGGAGTTTCTGATTTTGTCCGATAGGCAACCCGAGGCCTGTGTCCACTGAGAGGATAGGGTCCACTGGGCTGCTCGCATGTGAAGTCGCGTGTAGGGAACCACATGGACAGTGGATGCCATATGCCCCAGAAGCTGAAGCATTTCCCAAGCAGTCAGGAAGACTTTCGTAGTTGCTTGGGATGCCAGCTGCATTATACAAAGACAGTGGGGCTGTGGTAGGAAAGCCCTTGACTGTCTGGCATCTAGACGAGCCCCCATGAATTCTAGGGACTGAGAAGGGATGGGATGAAATTTTGGGAGGTTTATGACCAGTCCCAAGTAGCGAAGAATTTGCATCATGCGAGAAGGAGCAAAGCTGGCTTCTGGAGCTGTCGATGCTCGAATGAGCCAGTCGTCTAAGTAGGGGAAGAC
This sequence comes from Ichthyophis bannanicus, assembly GCA_033557465.1. Taxonomy (NCBI): domain Eukaryota; kingdom Metazoa; phylum Chordata; class Amphibia; order Gymnophiona; family Ichthyophiidae; genus Ichthyophis; species Ichthyophis bannanicus. The sequence goes on from CM066032.1 coordinate 144,158,538, forward strand.
GAATATTCCTAGAGTTCTCAGGAATGCTGCTACTATTTCCATGCATTTTGTAAAGACTCGGGGCAGAAGCCAGACCGAAGGGAAGAACTTTGTATTGGAAGTGTCTTCCCTGTAAAAGGAATTTTCTGTGATCTGAATGGATGAGAATATGCGTATATGCATCCTTTAGATCTAGAGAACATAGCCAATCCTGACTCTGAAGGTATGGCAGAAGTGTTCTGAGGGAGATCATCTTGAATTTGTCTCTGAACAGATATTTGTTCAAATCTCTGAAGTCCAGTATAGGTCTGTGTCCTCCTGTTTTCTTTGGAATAAGAAAATAGGGGAAGTAGAAGCCCGTACCCTGTTGGGGTATGGGTACTTCTTTTATTGCTCCCTGAGCAAGAAGTGATGCGACCTCTTGGCCCAAGAGATCGGTAGCAGGGACTTGGGAATTGAACTGTCTTATGATTGTATGAGGGGGCATGCTGTGAAAATGAAGTCTGTACCCCTTTCTCATACAATGGACAGAGTCCAGTTTTCTGATGTTATCTGTTGCCATCTTTTGGCAAAATGGCATAACCTGCCGGGAATGGTGGAGGGTTCTGGACCTTGCAGGGGCAGAAAGACTAAGTTCTCTAGGAAGGAGTCAAAGCCCATGAGGAGACTGAGTTTGCTGAGCTCTTGGAACTTGTGGCTTCCTCTGCTGTCTGTTCTGTTGTTGCCCCTTTTGGGCAATATGAACTGGACAATGACCCTGATGGGTGCAAGATGGGTAAAACTTATTTTTCTTGTTGAAAAAGGGTTTCTTGACTGACACTTTGTTTGCTGGGTTGGCCGTAGACACTGATAGTCTGTTCAAAGTGGTATTTTCAGATTCAATCTGATTAGCCTTGTCTTGCCAATCCTTGCCAAAAAGATTTTCTCCTGTGCAAGGAATGTTTCCCAGTTTATCTTGCACCCATATTTCCAAGTCTAATGCCTGAAGCCAGGCAATATGATGTGCACCGATGGAGATAGCAGACGTTCTGCTGATGCATTCAAAGGTTGCATGTTTTACAAACTTGTAAACATCCTGGGCATGCTTGACCAGAGTAAGGAATTCCCCTCTTTTGTCCTCAGGAAGAAGAGGGCTCATGAGCTCCAAGTCTCCTGCAACCTCCTTGAGGAACATTCCCATATAGTGAATGTAAGATCTGATCCTGGCTGACAACATGGAGGATTGGAAGCATCGACGCCCAAAGGTATCGAGTGTCCTTGATTCACGGCCTGGAAGAATGCGTTTTAGCACTCTTAATCCTATGCATCGCTGATTCCACTACCACTGAAAGGTGTGGTGTGGTAAAGCGTAGTTACTCACCTGTAACAGGTGTTCTCCAGGAGCAGCAGGAATCAGTCCTCACTTATGGGTGACGTCGGCGCCGACGGAGCCCTCGTGGAGCAATTTTCCCCAGCTTTCAAAGAAAGCCTTTGGGAATTGCAGCGCGCATGCGCGGTCCTCTTCCCGCCCAAGGGTGCCATCTTAGCCAGTCAGATGACATAGCTAAAAAAGACAGCATAAAAAAATTTGCAAAAAGAAGATAAGCAGACGATTGCAACTCCAAGGGGAGGAGGGAGGGTAGTGAGGACTGATTCCTGCTGCTCCTGGAGAACACCTGTTACAGGTGAGTAACTACGCTTTCTCCAGGACCAAGCAGGAAGTCAGTCCTCACTTATGGGACTCCCAAGCTCAAGGCTACCGGAGACCCTAAGCACAAAAATGAGCTCCCTCTAGCTCAGCAGCACAGAAGGAAAGAATCTTCGCTGAATTATCACCCACCGGTAGCCCACATCCGGGATGGAGGGTAGGAGTTGCTCAGACCTCAAAGAGATTACGGAGGACCGCCTGTCCGAAAGCACTGTCCCTGCGGGACTCCCTCTCGAGACAGTAATGGACCGCAAAAGTCTGGCTCGAAGACCAAGTAGCGGCCCGGCAGATGTCTGCCAGCGGAACAGAGCGGAGGTAAGCCACTGACGTGGCCTTTGCCCGAACGCAATGAGCCGTGACTCGACCTTCCAAGGAGAGTCCGGCTGCCCCATAAGCCCAAGTGATACAGTCCGCAACCCAGGTGGACAGTGTACGCTTGGAGACCGGGAGCCCCAATTTATTGGGGTCAAAAGACACAAAAAGCTGAGCAGCTTTACGGTGCTCCCGCGTACGGTCAAGGTAGAAGTTCAAAGCCCTTCTACAGTCCAGGGTATGGAGGACCGTTTCAGCTCGGCTGGAGTGTGGTCTGGGAAAGAAGGTTGGAAGTACCACCTCCTGATTGATGTGGAAAGGGGAGACCACTTTTGGAAGAAATTTTGGGTGAGTCCGTAGGACTACCCTATTTTTGTAGAACCGAGTGTAAGGGGGATCAGACACGAGGGCCTGCAATTCACTTACGCGTCTAGCGGAAGTGAGGGCTATCAAGAACAGTGTTTTCCAAGACAGAAAACGGAGAGAACAGGTAGCCATAGGTTCAAAAGGCGGACAGGCGATCCGCTGCAAAACCACATTCAGGTCCCAGTCAGGCGCTGGCGGGCGCAGAGGTGGTTTAAGTAGAAGGAGACCTCGGAGAAACCTCGCTACGAGAGGGTCGCTGGAGAGAGGTCTACCGTCCACCGGCACATGATGTGCCGAAAGAGCACTGAGGTGAACTTTGACGGAGTTGGACTTAAGTCCCATATTAGAGAGGTGTAGCAAGTACTGCAAGATCACCGACACCGGGCAGGAGAAGGGATCCTGAGACTGTTGGGTACACCAGACGGCAAAGCGACGCCATTTAAGGGCGTAGCATTTGCGGGTAGAAGGCCGTCGCGAAGCCAAGACGACCTCCTCCACCTCTGCCGGCAGGAGAAGGGGAGCAAGGACTACCCTCTCAGCAGCCAGGCCATGAGGTTGAGAGACCTGAGGTTGGGGTGTAGTAGAGACCCCTGATCCTGAGTGAGGAGATCCGGTTGTACCCCCAGAGGGAATGGATCCTCCACCGCTAATTGCAGCAGGAGCGGAAACCACGGCTGTCTGGGCCAACGAGGGGCCACCAGGATCATGAAGGCTTTGTCTCGGAGAACCTTGAAAAGAGTCCGAGAGACTAGCGGGATGGGAGGAAAGGCATACAGAAGGCCCTCCGACCATGAGAGTAGAAAAGCATCCGCTGCTACCCGAAGGGGGTGTGGCTGACGAGAGCAGAAGCGAGGAAGTTGCCGGTTGTGAGGACTGGCAAAGAGATCCACCGTCGGGAGGCCCCACTTTAGGAAGAGCTTCTGAACTACCAAGGGATCCAGACGCCACTCGTGCGGCTGGAGGATCCTGCTGAGTTTGTCTGCCAGGCAATTCTCTTGGCCCGGGAGATAAACTGCCTTGAGGAGAATGCCGTGACTGACGGCCCAAGAGCAGAGCTTCTGTGCCTCCCGGCAGAGGAGGAAGGAGCCCGTGCCCCCCTGCTTGTTCACGTAGAACATGGCAACTTGATTGTCCGTCTGGACAAGGACGGACTGGTGGGAAGTCAGGTGGGAGAAGGCCTTGAGAGCCAGGCGGATCGCCCTGAGCTCCAGGAAGTTGATCTGCTGAGCAGACTCCCACGTGGTCCAAAGGCCCTGAGTACGTGCCCCTTGGCAATGTGCTCCCCAGCCCAGGAGGGATGCATCCGTGGTCAGCACCCGGGTCGGCTGAGGTGACTGGAAAGGCATTCCGAATATCAGGTTCGGCTGCTGAAGCCACCACCGAAGAGACGAGATCAGCGGCTCGGAGACGCGCACTAGGTCTGCTAGGCCGCCTGTGGCTTGTCGCCACTGCTGGCGGAGACACCATTGAGCAGGCCGCATATTTAGGCGGGCATTGGGGGTCACATGGACGGTGGAAGCCATATGGCCGAGCAGTCTCAGGAAGCGCCTGGCGGAGACCAGGGGCTGGCTGCGAAAACGGTCGGCTAGGTCCATGAGCCGTTGAGCCCTGTCGAGCGGTAGGTACGCTCGTGCCTGAGGCGTGTGTAGCCTTGCGCCGATGAACTCGAGATCCTGTGAGGGGAGCAAAGTGGACTTTGCGAAATTTATAACAAAGCCCAAGTACTGCAGAAGAGTCACCGTGCGGCGTGTGGCGCTGGTGACCTCCGGAGCGGACGCCGCTCTGATGAGCCAGTCGTCGAGGTACGGAAAGACATAGAGGCCGTGAAGCCGGAGACGGGCCGCCACCACCGCGAGACATTTTGTGAAGACTCGCGGTGCGGAGGACAGGCCAAAGGGCAGTACTCTGTACTGGTAATGATTTCCTGCCACCACAAACCTTAGGTATTGGCGGTGGCTTGGGTGGATAAGGATGTGCGTGTAGGCATCCTTTAGATCCAAGGAGCATAGCCAATCTCCCTGCTGGAGGTAGGGCAGAAGGATTCCAAGGGTAAGCATTTTGAACTTCTCCCGCACAAGGAACTTGTTGAGGTTGCGCAAGTCCAGGATGGGTCTGAGGCCTCCTGTTCTCTTTGGTATCAGAAAATACCGGGAATAAAAGCCTTGACCTCTCAGGTGGTGTGGCACCGGTTCCACCGCCTGTTCCTGCAGAAGACCTGCTAACTCCTGAAGGAGCAATTCCCTGTGCAGAGGGGGTCGTGGAGGTTCTCCCGGAAAATAGGAGGGAGGGACCTGGTGGAAGTGGAGAAGATAGCCTTCTCGCACGACTTGGAGCACCCAGGCATCTGCGGTGATGCTGGACCACCTGTGGGCGAAGTGAACCAGCCGGCCTCCGGTGCTGGGAGGAACCAGCAGGGGGGGAAAGGCTATGCTTAGCGAGTCAAAAACCCCCACCCTGCTGAGCAGGGGCTGGTGGTGCAGGCTTGGGGGCTTGCTGCCTACGGGACCCGTTACCCCGTCCCTTGGCCTGCTGGCCCTGTTGGGGAGCTGCAGGGGCCTGATAATGGGGGTATTGTTTGTAGGCAGCCGCCTTCCTCGGGTAAAAGGACTTCTTTCCCGAGCCCTTCTTTTTCTGGGAAGGGGCAGAGGTCTTCCTAGAAAGCCTGGTCCTGGTGAGAGTCTCAGTCTCAGTTTGTGCAGCCTTTTCAGCCATGGGCTTGCCAAAGAGGTTTTCGCCTCGGCAGGGGACATCGACCAACTTGTCCTGCACCCAGGGCTCAAGGTCTGACGACTGAAGCCAAGCCTGTCGGCGGGCACCGATGCCGGCTGCGGCCACTCGAGCCGATGCTTCAAAGCCATCATAGGCTGCTCGGGACATGAACTTTGAGCATTCCCGAATGCCAGTGGACAAGGCCAGGAACCTCCGCAAGGGTTCCTCGGACAAACCAGCGGAGAAGCCGGCTAGCTCTTTAGCCAGATCTCGGAGATACATGCCCATGTATAGCTGGTAGGTCTGGACACGACATGCGAGCATAGAGCCCTGGAAGCACTTCTTACCCAGGCCATCCAGGTTACGGGCCTCCCTGCCAGGAGGCACCGAGGAGTGCATCTTCTGGTTCTTAAGACGATGCATGGCCGATTCCACTACCATGGAATGGTGTGGTAGCTGTGCCTTTTGAAAGCCAGGGCTCTTGCGGACTCGATAGATAGAATCGACCCGCTTGCTCAGGACCGGCGAGGAGGCCGGACTCTCCCACATGCGGAAGAGTAGTCGTTCCAGCATAGGAGGAACCGGTACAGTAAAGTGTTCCCTTGCGGGAGAGTCATACTGGAGGGCGTCGAGCTCTTCGGCTCGAGGCTCCTCCTCGGGGTCCGCAGGGAAGGCCAAAGCCTTGGCCATATCCCTGACGAAATCCGAGAACCGGGCATCCTCCGGGGGGGACTGCTTCCGAGGCTCGGACTCCGGTGAGTCCGAGGGGACACACCGAGTCCGGAAAGAATCAGGCGACTCTTCCTCTTCAGACTCCCAGACCGACTCCGACGAGGACTCGGTGGGGTCGGCCCGGGCAGGGCGCGGCGCCTGCCGCCCCGACGCCGAGGGAGTCGGCGTCGGCGACCTCGGTCCCGAACGGGAGGCCGAGGGTGACCTCGACCGAGGATCGACTCGAGTTCGCATCGACTCGAGGATCGGCTCGGTCTCCGGGGTCGACTTGGACGTCGACGTCCCGGCGGTCGGGGCAGCGGCGCCAGCGAGGCCAGCGAGCAGTGCCCGCTGCTGGTCCATGAAGGCAGACAGTCTGCTCTCCAAGGCCGTCAACCTGAGTCCGAGCTCAGGTGACCCAGCAGCCCCCGACTCGGGCCCCGACGGCGTCGGGCCCGACGTCGGCTGTCGCGGAGGCGAGTCCAGAAGGACCACAGGACTTACCCGAGCAGGCATCTCCGACTCCAGGCGAGGTCGCTTCGTGAGGTGCTCCTTCTCCAAGGACCCGGGGCGGCTGTCGGGGCTATGCGACCTGGCCCTCGCGGAACCAGGAGCGTCCACCGACGCCGCCCTCGCGGGTTTCACCTTCCGACGATGGTCCCCGGAGGGAGAACCCCTGTCGGAGGAACTCCGGCGACGGTCCGAGCTGGAGCCTTTGGACGCGGAGGCCTCCGACGAGGTCCGGGTACGGCTGGGGTCAGCGAAGATCCTATCACGCTGATGCCGCCGACTTCTCAACGCTTTGGAGGACATTTTGCCGCAGGGCCCACAGATCAGTTCCTCATGATCTGGGCCCAGGCAGCGGAGGCAAAAGTCGTGTGTGTCAGTTAGTGACATATTTCGGTCACACTGACCACACCGCTTAAAACCACTGGCAGCCATCGGGGGAAAAAGGGCCCCTGCGAGGTCAAAGGACCGGGCTGCCAGGGAAAAATCGAAAACGAAAGCTAAGTCAGAAAAACCGAAAAAAAGGAAGAGGACTCGTGACCGGCGTCGCGAGTCCGGGCGGGAAAAAGACCGGCGTCGAACCGAAGGAAAAAGAATAAAATAATGAAGAAATATCGACTTTTTCGCGGGGACAAGACGGGGACGTCTGTAGGGCTCCGCGGAAAAAAGAAGACTGGCTAAGATGGCACCCTTGGGCGGGAAGAGGACCGCGCATGCGCGCTGCAATTCCCAAAGGCTTTCTTTGAAAGCTGGGGAAAATTGCTCCGCGAGGGCTCCGTCGGCGCCGACGTCACCCATAAGTGAGGACCGACTTCCTGCTTGGTCCTGGAGAACTGAGTCTTTTGAAAACCAGGACAGCTTGGGACTCGATACATGAGGTTAACCCCAGGAGTTCCATCTCAATAGTAGCAGATGTTGAGATTTTGAGACAACTGATTGAGAAAAATCACAATTTCAGCTAGGACAGCCAATGACCTAGTTTTGGATACAACAGTTTGTACCCACAATAATAACTGGTACACCAATATCCAGTCATGCCAGGTCAGACCTAGCACAGGTAAAACCAGGGCAAGTAGTGATGTTGGGTGCCAAAAAAATGACCAGTCATCTCCAACCTTCTGGTTCCAGTATGGGGCAGGCAGCCAGATCCATGATTTGATGTGAAAATGTCTTATTTTCCAGGGAAGACATCAGGTTCTGGTGAGGTCTCTATGCACCCAGAAATCCCAAGGGATCAACTTGTGAAGCAGGAACATAGCCAGGTAAGCAGAAATCCAGTGGGGGGGAGTAGGGGGAAGAGACTAGCCAAGTATAAGCATGTCCACTGGTGCAGATAAGGCCTGTGCATGTGGAGAGTCACAAGTGGTCAGAGATTTAATTCCTGGTGGGTGTTAGGAAGTGGTATAGGCACAGCACAAGATGTTTTTCATGATAGATGACCACTTTAAGAGGTGGTGTTGGCTGTCAGTCCATCCATAGACAACTATTTGCATACGTGAAGGAGTGCAGACATAAAGGAGCTGGGGTGAGTAGGGAGTATAGTCTCACCGTCCAAAACAGTGAAACCATACTAATGGCCATCTTGAATAAATTTCTCCTCGAGCACTGACTCCTTCCCCATGGGGAAAACCTTACAAGATTCAAGGTCAGTCCAGGGCCCAAAAGCAGTGTTTAGATGTGCAGAACCATAAGCTCATCATCTTCTGCCAAACCCCACACTTTACTAGCTTATGTACAGCGGAAACAATCCAGAAGATCTTGAGCCGATAGTCTTGTCATTCATATCGGTGTTATGTTTTTGTTCTAATGTTAGTCGGTATCTACTCAGAATGCAAGATGAATGGAATAGAAATAACATATCAGAATAGACTAGACTACTCCTACTACTATAGCCAGTGGGCCATGAACCTACACTAAGTTCATAAGTACAGGGAAGAGGAGCTATAAAAAAAAGGACACGGTATTACAGCACACTAGCTACACATTTTCCACCTTTAAAACCTAGCTCCTGTTCAGCGTAGTTACTCACCTGTAACAGGTGTTCTCCAGGGACACAGGAATCAGTCCTCACATATGGGTGACACTGGCACCGAAGGAGCCCTCACAGAAGCACCCCCAAGCTTTCAAAGAAAGTCTTTGGAAAATATCACCACGCATGCATGGTCCCCTTCCTGCCCAAGGGTGCCATCTTGCTCAGTAAGATGATATAGCTAAAAGACAGCAAAAATAAAAGATGGCAAAGGAACAACTCCAAGGGGACGAGGGAGGGTTGTGAGGACCGATTCCTGCTGTCCCCAGAGAACAGCTGCTAGAGGTGAGTAACTGCACTTTCTCAGGGAAGAAGCAGGAAGTCAGTCCTCACATATAGGCTACCAAAAGCCTATAGTAAAAAATAGAGGCTCCCTCATGGAGAGCCACAAGCAGCAGCAGCAAATTAGCCCGTGTACACATAACCACAGTAAGACCTCTGCATCCGCTGAAACCAGCACTCCAGTAGTCTGAACACAGAAGGGTCGGAGTTGCCTAGACCCCGAAAAGGTTGCAGGGCACAGCCTGGCCAAAGGCACTGTCCTGTTGGGACTCTTTCCAGGCAGCAATGGGCTGCAAAGGTATAGGCTGAAGACCAGATGGTGGCCCGGTAGATGTCCACCATCAGGACCGAGTGCACATTTGCCGCCATGGCCCCGACACAGTGCACCATGATGGGGCCTTCCAGCAGGAGCCCTGCCTGCTCATAAGCAAGGGCAATACAGTCCACCACCCATGTGGACAGTGTCCTCTTGGTCACTGTTGCCCCCAGCCTACTGGGGGCATAGGAGATGAAAAGCTGAGAAGCCTTGCAGTGGCCCTGAGTGTGTTGGATATAGGAGAAGGCCCTCCTACAGTCCAGGGTGTGAAGGACCATCTCCGCCCGACTGGAGTAAGGTCTTGGAAAGAAGGTAGGGAGCACCACTTCCTGGCTGAGATGGAAGGGTGATACTGGCTTCGACAGGAACTGGGATGCATGCGAAGCACCACTGTGTTCTTGTAGAACCTGGTATAAGGCGCTTCCACCACAAGGGCCTGGAGCTTGCTAACTCCGTGAGCGGAAGTGAGTGCAACCAGGAAAACCACTTTCCAAGAGAGATATTGAAGGTGGCAGGTCACTAGAAGCTCAAAGGGTGGGCGAATGATCTGCCCCAGCAGCGCGTTGCGGTCCCCTTCGGTTGCCGGAGGGCAAACCGAGGGCTTCAATAAGAGCAGGCCCCAAAGGAAACAGGTCACCAATGGTTGGACAGAGGTGCTTACCATCCACCGGATGGTGGTGCACCACCAAGGCACACAGGTGTACTCAGAGTTAAACTTGAGCCCAGAGAGAGAGGTGGAGAAGGTACTGCAACACCAGAGCCACCGGGCAGGAGAAAGGATCAGCCCTGTGTTCAGCACACCAAACCGAGAACCTGTGCTATTTGAGGGCGTAAGACTTCCTAGTGGAGGCCTTGCGAGAGGCCAGCAGGATGTCCTCAACCTCAGCTGGAAGGCTGAGAGGGGCCAGACACGCTGTTAGCGACAGGGATTCCAGGTTGTGGTGCAGGAGAGAGTCCCCCTCCTGAGATAGGAGTCCCGGGGTAGTCCCTAAGGGAATGGAGGCCTCCATGGTCAACTGCAGCAGCAGCGGGAACCATGGCTACCTGGGCCACAGAGAGGCTATCAGGATGAGCGAGGCCCTGTCATGGAGGGTCCTGAACAAGGTCTTGGCGATCAGGAGGAAGGCATACATGAGGCCTTCCAAGCATGAGATTAGGAACGCATCCGCTGCCACCCTGGAGGGGTGGGTCTGCCGGGAGAAGAACCGGCACAACTGAAAGTTGTCCGGGCTGGCGAATAGGTCCATTACAGTTCCCCCCAGAGCTGGAAAAGCCAACTGGCCACTATGGAATCTAGCTACCACATGTGTGGCTGGAGAACCCTGCTGTTGGCCAGCAGGCTGTCCTGACCTGGCAGGTACACTGCCTGTAGGAGGATACCCTGTTGGATTTCATACAAGCAGAGGAGCAGTGCCTCCTGTCCAAGGGTACGGGATCCTGTGCCCCCCTGCTTGTTCACATAGAACATCGCCACCAGGTTGTCTCTTTTGACTAGGACCTTTTGGGCCCTGAGATGATCCTGAAACACCCAGAGGGCATTTGAGATAGCATGAAGCTCCAGAAAATTGATCTGGAGCTATGACTCCTGTATTGTCCAGAGGCCTTGTGTAGAGAAAGTGCCCGAGTTCCTCAACCCAGTTTGGAGGCATCTGGTATCAGGGTGCATTGATGTGGAGGCATCGGAAAAGGTGACCCAATGAGCAGGTTTTCTAGAGACCACCACCACTGAAGGTTGTGGTTAGACAGGCAGTGACTTGGATCCTGTCCTGGAGACGGCCCGAGGCCTGCTTCCACTGGGGAAGGCAGGAGTCCACTGGGCTACCTGCATAAGTAGTTGGGCATATGGATTTACATGTACTGTAGAGGCCATGTGCCCAAGGAGCTCCCAAGGAGTGGAGGAGTAGCCTAGTGGTTGGGGCAAGGTACTTCAGGCCGGAAGGTCAGGGGTTCAAATCCCACTAGAGGACAGCAACCTTGGGCCGGAAGGACTGGGGTTTCTAGTCCCACAGGTGCTCCTTGTGGTCTTGGGCAAGCCACTTAACCCTCCATAGCCCATGTTGCCTGTAAAATAGTTATCTCCAAGTTATAATGCCCTGTTCAATGTAATTTCAGTTTGTTCAATGTAAACCACACTGATGCAGAATAGCGTGGTATATAAGAGAATGTAATAAATAAAAAAATAAAAATATCTCTCGGGCAGTCAGATGGTCTTGGAGTAGCACTTGGAACGCTAGCTCAATGAGACAGGCACAATGGAGTTGGGGCAGAAACGCCCTGGACTGTTTGTCCAATAAAGCTCTGATGAACTCTAGTCTAAGTTGGAGCGAGGTGGAATTTTGGAAAGTTTATAACAAATCCCAAATTTGTTAGTACTGTGATGGTACAATACAAGGAAAGCTGAACATCTTGGGAGGTATCTGATCTTATGAGCCAGTTGTCTAAGTAAGGGAAGAAATATCCCCAGAGATCTTAGTTAGGCAGCTACAATCAACATGCACTTTCTGAATACTCTTGGGGCTGAAGCGAGTCCAAAAGGAAGGACCTTGTACTGATAATGTCTTCCCTGAAAGATGAAGCATAGATATTTCCTGTATCCTGGGTGGATAAGGATATGTGTGTACACTTCTTTGAGGTCTACAGACTCTGAAGGTAGGAAAGAAGAGTCCCTAGAGAGATCATTTTGAACTTCTCGTGGACTAGAAACTTGAGGTTTCTGAGGTCCAGGATAGATCTGTACCCTCCGGTTTTCTTTGTTATGAGAAAGTACGGAGAGTAGAACGCCATTCTCTGTTGGGATAATCAGGACATCTTCTCTAGCACCCTGGGACAGAAGAGACCTTCTTCTAGGAGAGCAGTGAGTGGGGGTTGCATGTGATATTCCCCAATGAGTCGAGGGGGGCAGAGTTTGCTGATGAAGTCTGTACCCCTCCTGAACTATGGTTAGTGTCCACCTCTCTGAAGTGATGAGGTGCCATCTGTGGGCATAAGGACAGTCTTCCTGCTGCTGTATGGAGGGATTAAGGTCCTCCAGAGGCAGGATGGCAATGTTCTCTAGAAAAAAGTCAAAAAGCAGGTACAGACTGTGGCTGCAGAACTGAATGAGATTTAGCCACCTGTGGCTTCTTTTGTTGTTTAGGAGGCTGCTGCCCCTTCTGAGGGCCTTAAGCCTTGTACTGAGAAGCAGGAGGATAAGAAGAGTAGAACTCCTCCTTCTTATTGAAGGAAGCTTTCTTTGCAGCTGTCTTTTTTCTAGCAGGGTTAGCTATTGTTTTGGACAGCCTGTTTAGAATGGTATCCTCAGACTCCAACTGAGAAGCCTTATCCTGCCAGTCTTTGCTAAAGAGGTTCTCCCCCCCTGTGCAAGGTATGTTGCCCAGCTTATCTTGAACCCACTGTTCAAGATCCGAGGCCTGAAGCCATACAATCCTGCATGCACTGATGCAAATTGCTGTGGCTCTGCTTGTGCATTCAAATGCATCAAAGGTTGCCCTATTGACAAACTTTGATAAATTTTGGGTATGTTTAACTAGAGCAAGATAGTCATCTTTCTTATCTGGGAAAAAAGGGGCCATGGCCTTGAGGTCCCTGGTAAACTGCTTGAAGAACATACTCATGTAGAGTATAGAGGAGTTAATCCTGGCTGAAAACATGGAAGTCTGAAAACAACATCTGAAGGCATCAAAGGTTCTCGATTCCTACCCAGTGGGTTAGAATTTTGGAACTCTTGATTTGGCACATTGCTGATTCCACCACCATTGAATGGTGGGGGAAGCTGTGGCTTTTGGAAGCCAGGACACTCCGGTACTCGATACATTGTATCAATGTGTCGAGTATGAGGCAAGATGAGGGGAGTCTCCCACATTTAGAGCACCAGATCATGGAGGATGCGGTGCAGCAGCAGGGTGGCCGCCTCCTTGGGAGCTGTTGGGTATTGAAGAATCTTCATTTACTCTGCCCTGGGCTTTCTCTCGATGTCACTGTTATGGAGAGATTCCTAGCTAGGTCTCAAATGATTTCCTGGAAGGACATGTCCTCAGGAGGCAACATACACCATTCTGGAGGTGGGGAGCGCTCTGAAGGCAGGCCTTGGGGCCCTCAGGAGTCGTGACTCATCTGAAATAAGGGAGCCTGAATTGGAGGACTCAAAGTATCAGCGGGAACAGAGTTCACCCTCCGCCAGGCACCAATACCTATGTGCATTGGTATCTGGCTCGGGGAACTGTTTGGGTTGAGCCCTGGTATCGGTGATAGACTTGAAGGAAGGCATGGGTAGCAGCGATGACAGTGCCATGTACCCCGACACACCATGCCCCAGTGCAGATGTCTGTGCCAGTACCTGCACCGTTATCGATGGCCTGGTGTCTGAGGGCAAAGGTTTGATGGAACCGGGGCTGCCATTAGAACTGAAAAAGCTCCGCTCGATGGCCAGCATGTGCTGGTCTACCTAGGTTGCCCATGCTTGGGTATCTGTTGCAGAGCATGGCACCAGTAGCTCGCCTGAGGTTGAGGCCTCGGGAGCATCCTGGGGCCCCTCGATGGCTTTGGAGGCCAGGTCTTCCCATTGGGGCTGTTTGGCAGGCTGATCCACCTCCAGGGCAACGCCCGAGGCATCTTGATGCTGCGAACGAGATCTATCTCTGGAGGAATTTGTGCTTGGACACTTTCGATACTTGAGATCCATGGGAGGAGGATGAGGCTCTCGATGACGTCTATGCCAAAGATACGGTGTCCAAAGTGAAGAGCCTGCCAAACTGCAGGCCTCTGTTATTTTTACAAAGGGAACATTGTTGGCTGGTGGTGGGGCACAAGATATTTCGAGCACCAATCATGTGTGTCAGTAGCCGAAATGATAGTGTCACACAGAGCATTTTTTGAAACTAGTTGGTTTCTCCATACCGTCGATGGACAGTATGGTAGGCTTAAGGCCTAAAATCAATAATAAAAGAGAACTCTGATGCGTAACAGTAAGAAACTCTTTTTGTCGGAGTTGTCATACACAAGCGGGAGGAATAAAATCCATCCCCTCGCTGTGACCTCTCCTTTTAATCGTATTTTTTTAGAAAGTGATCAAAATGAATACACTTAGCTTTTCTTTGAGCTTGCCAAACAACTCAGAATTTCAAAAAATCACGACATGACACGTTTCAGGTCTGCAATCGCCGACCCTGCATCAGGTTAAGTAAATTCCTGTAGTTGCAAAAGCTTCAAGTTCCAAAGAGTAGCACTGTTCATCCTTTTAAAACCGGCATCTGACGTTGAAGCTGACGAAACCAGAATGAAAAACCAATCATGGAAGTCCACCAATCTTTAATTCACCAATCAGAAAAGGGAAAATCCAATACGTCAGGGAAACCCTTTCAATTTTGATTGGCTCAAAATTTTCACTTGACTTAATCATTCTGTGTTGGGTTTAAAATTTGAAAATAAAGGCAATAGAGTGTAAGAAAATTCCATCAAGTTTCTTCAATGTAACAAATCCAAAAAGTTAGAACAAGCTGACATTAGAAAAGGCAGCAATATGTGACCTATCAAAGAAATCGGGGAAAAAAAAAAACTATTAAAAAGGGAACTCCCCACCTTAGTAGGTCCATCATATTTTGCAAATGCATAACCTTATATGCAGAAAAATTAAATAATGCTATGCCATTCCAGCTGGGCATTCAAGATGTCTCTGAGGGGTTTTTTTTAAAGCCAGTAACAGAAAGAATAAAAGAAAGAATATTGGAACAAGTGGTGTCAAGACGGTGCCAGTGTTGACGGGAAGGCAAACGCTAACCACTAAAAAAAAAAAATTTCTACGATGACAGGATTTGCTTCCTGCTGGCTCTGCGGAAAATGAAGAACTTGAGGGAGTTGGGAAAGCAGGAAGGCAGCCATGTGGGTGCAGTGGAGTGCTCCTAAAAGCTTTCCTATTGGACACTGGGGCGTGTTCCCACACGGGCTCCACTGGTACAGACATCACCCATATGTGAAGACTACATTCCTGCATGTTCCTGGAGATCAGCAATTTACACACACAGTAGTATTCTAAAACTGTTGTTTATAGACAAGCGATTGTTATTCACTCTGTGTGACATTAAGAACTTCAAGTAATGTGTGCTTCATGAATGCACAGGTTTCAGCAGACGGTAGTCTAGATACAGTCAAAAGCCAGGCTTTTCATGCAAAGACATACTTTCAGTTCCTAGGACATTCTCAGTAAGGGGAAATTTTATTTACTGATAATTTCCTTTCCTGTAAGCCTGCCAGACCAGACCAGCAGGTTAACTCCCCCTACCAGCAGATGCTGAGAAAGAGGGAAAAGAAAAAATAATTCAAAGCAGACATATCACCCTCTAGTTTAATATCCAGTACATCAAGGGGCACTTTCCAGCAATTTTTGTAACAAGCAATTCTGGATGCCACAGAGACTCCTTGAGGGCATCCTCTGTGGCACCTCTAGATATTTGCAGGGCAGCAAAATAGTCTTCCATGTCTATCTTTTGCATGACATTACCAATTGGATGTGCAGGCACATTCCGTGACCTGGTTCAGTATTGGGATTCTCATGGCGGCTTTCTCGACTCACCCAGACAGGGAGTAGCTTTGGCATTTTCTGCTGGTTTGGACTGGTCAAGCAGGATGTTTTGGAAGGGGAAATTTTACTTACCGATAATTTATTTTCCTTTCCTGGAAGCCTATCAGACCAGTCCATGGCCCACCCCATGTTTTATGGGGGTCACCATGCTCTGGGCCTTGTATATAGTTCTTCCATGTCAAGTTGGCTATCCAAGCCCAAGCTCTAAAGCAGGTGAATCACCTGTTATTTATTTATTTAACAATTCTTTTATACCGCGCTATTATAATCAGTGCGGTGTACATAGAACAAGAACATACCACAATGCATACAAGTAACATTGAGTTTTACATTGAACAGGGAACTTCAACAATAGGACAACCGGGGGAACTATGTACAGATTAACTTAATGGTATATACAGTAATATCAAACTCGATTGGATGTTACAATGTGGTTCACTAATAAGACTAGAGAGAAAGGTTGACCAACTAGCCCTTTTCAGGTTGTATTGAGGTGGTAGATTTGTTAGTGACTAGGTTGACTTCTGGGTAGCATTTTGTGAACAGGTGGTATTTCAATGCTTTTCTGAATAGGATTAGGTTTTTGATAGCACGGATTTCGTGAGGTAGTGCATTCCAGTTTAGAGGAGCAAATAAGGAGAAGGCCCTGTTGGAGGTGGCCTTAGTACACTTCGTTATTATCTTCGGGACAATTAAGGTGTTCATTGATGTGGTTCTCCTTTTTCTGTTTTCCAGGGTGCCATGGATGAGCTTGCTGATTGGCGTGGGGGGGTAGTTATTTAGTGCCTTGAAAGTAAGGACTAAAGACTTATACTGGATTCTGGCATGTAATGGTAACCAATGCAGTTCTTTCATGATGGGTGTTATATGGTCAGATCTTGATGAGCCGGAGAGGACTCTGGCGGCTGTATTCATGGCTAGGCGGAGCGGGTTTAAAGTTGATTGAGGGAGGCCATGTAGGATGATGTTGGCAAAATCCAGGTGTGGGAGGACTAATGCTTGGAAGGTTGTTCGGAAGTCTGTGGGATCTAGTAGGGAGCGGAGGTGACGTAGCGATTTGATCTTATAATATACATTTTTTGTGATGTTCTTGACATGAGTTGTCATATCTTAAGTGCTGATCCAATGTGATGCCGAGGTAACGGATGGTAGCTTTTGATTTCAACTCTATGTTGTTGACGAGTAGTGATGGAGGCGGTATGAACTTACGGTTCCTTGTGACAAAAAGAACGTCGGTTTTGCTGTGGTTTATCCGAAGGTTTTGTGATAGCAACCATTCAGCTACAGCTTCAAAACATTTGATTATTGGGGAGAATACTGGATGTTCAATTGTGAACGGCATATATAGGAGGATGTCATCTGCGTAAGCGAGACATTGTACATTAAAGGATCTGATCAAGTCACATATCGGCTGCATGTAGATATTAAACATTAGTGCCGATAAGGACGATCCTTGGGGTACACCCTGTGATTGCAGGAATGGTTCTGAGGATGCGTGGCCTGTTTTTACTTGTTGCCACCTGTTAGATAGGTAGGATTTACACCACTCGAGTGCTGTGCTTTGAATCCCCTTATCTTTCAAGCGTTGTAGGAGTATATCATGACTCACAGAGTCGAAAGCAGCGGAGATGTCTAGGAAGATGAGGACGAAACCCTGTTGTATGTTTATTCCTGTTACTAGAACATTGAATAGTGTTGTAAGGACTGTGTCAACTCCATGTGCTTCCCTGAAGCCATGTTGCGATGGATCTAGTGGTGCTTCAGTGTCAATATGATGTTGGATTTGTTGTTGGGCGGCCTTCTCAATGATTTTTGCAAGCTGAGGGATGCTCGAGATAGGTCTGAAGGAATCAACCTTGGATGGGTCCAGTCTATTATTCTTCAGAAGGGGCTTGATGGAAGTGTGTTTTAGGCTCTGCGGGAATGAACCTGATGAGAAAGACTGGTTCAGTATTTTGCTCAATATTTGACTGAGGTCATGTCGCATGTCCTTGATCCAGCTGGCTGGACACGGGTCATTAGGAGCTGTACTGGGGTTGATTGAGGCAATAATGTTCACAACCTCGCTATTTGATACAGTGGAGAAGTTGTGAAGTGGCATAGCATGGGATGTCTTAGGTGAAGTGGGGGCGTTATTGGCATTTATGTCTGTGTTGGTTTTTATCATCTTTGACTGCAGGTAGTTTGCGTAGTCCTGCGGCTGCGGCATAGGGGGTTGAGCTGAGACCGGTTCACCTGTTATGGACTTTACTATGCTGAACAAAGCATGTGGTTTGTTGATGGAGCGTTTTATTAATCCTGAGTGGTAAGTTTTCCTGCTCTGTGATATCTTTGCTCGGTGGGTAGTTAGGTATGAGCTGTACGCTACCAGCGCCTCGGGGGAGTGAGTTCGTCGCCACTGTCGCTCGAGTTTGCGTAAATGGTGGAGGGATGAACGAAGGTCTGTGGAGAACCATGGAGTATGTTCACGTTTTCGAATTTTCTTTTCGGTGAGTGATGGGCAGGAGGCAGCTCTCAGGTTTTCATCCCATTTGGATATGAGATCATCTAAGTCCATGGTTGTGTTGGCCATGAGAGGTCTGAGATTCTCTAGGACTATGCTCTGGTTGAGTGGTCTAAAGCGGGTTGAGTGGGATCCAGATGTGTTAGGGGACTTTCGGCTTTTGTGGAATGCACTAATGGGTATATTGAAACTGAGAAGACTGTGGTCCGACCAGGGTACTGGTATTACCGATAATGCGAGAGTTAGGGGTATTGAGTCGTTGGAGAGAGGTGCGAAAATGAGGTCTAGTTTACCACCCTTAGTGTGGGTGGGTGAATCGACATGCTGTTTGTAACCTAGGTCCTCCAGGGCATCAAGGAATGCTGCTGAGTGGCTGTCTTGAAGAGATGGGAGATTAAAGTCACCGATTAGCCAACTTGGAGAGCGTGAGGTGGATGTGGAGCATGCCTGCTCAATTATGGTTGGAAGATCATCTGGTGAGGGGGAGGGTGCCCGATAGAAAAGGTGGATTGTGCAGAGCTCATTAGTTATAGTGAGGGAGTCAAGGTACGTTGAGCTAGAGGAGTTGCACATCTTGAAGTGTAAATCAGCTTTGGCCAGGATGAGGGTTCCGCCTCCTTTTTGACTGGATCTGTGAGATGTGTATATCACAAAACCTGGTGGCAGCATCTGTTGCAATTTGATCTGAATCAGCCAATCAAGGTAAGCGTGAACACAAATGCCCTTGTGCCAAAGCGTGGCCGCAACGACTACCATCACCTTGGAGAATGTATGAGGGGCAGTGGCGAGGCTGAAGGGAAGCAAACAGAACTGGTAATGATTCCTCAATATGGGGAACCGGAGAAACTGTTGGTGTTCTGGGCAGATGGGAATATACAAGTATGCCTCCATGAGGCTGAGGATGACGAGGAATTCCCCTGGGCTCATGGCCTGAATAACAGACTGCAGGGTATCCATACAAACGCTAGAGACCCTGAGACTGCAATTGATGCCCTGCAGATCCAGGATAGGTCGAAACATGCCACCCCCTTTTAGGGAACCACAAAATAGATGGGAGTACATAACCGTGCCCTGCTGGATGAGGGGCACTGAAACAATGGCTTGCAGAGCTAGTAATCGCTGTAGCTGTGTAGCTGTCTGCTGTTGCTTGCTTAGCTGCATGCTCCTTGCTGTATTGCCATTCTGCAGTGTCCTCGTTGTGTCTCCCTGTCTCCCCAGGTACCAGCTACACGCTCTCCTTCCTGGTCCGTCCCATCGGAAGTGACGCGGGGGCTCACCGTGCATAAGATCTGCTGCGGTGCGGCGCCCTGATTGCTGCCCATCTGCTGTTGCTGTTTCCTGTGTAGCTGTCTGCTGTTGCTTGCTTAGCTGCCTGCTCCTTGCTGTATTGCCATTCTGCAGTGTCCTCGTTGTGTCCCTCTGTCTCCCCAGGTACCGGCTACACTCTCTCCTTCCTGGTCCGTCCCACCAGAAGTGACACGGGGGCTCACCGTGCATAAGATCTGCTCCGGTGCAGCGCCCCGCACCACCAGCACGCGCCGAAGGAGCGCACACAAGGAGCACGACCTGCTCCTTGGGGCGAGGGACGGGGCGAGAGTTCCAGAGTCTACTCGTTTCGCTTCACCCAAAGCCCCCTATCCGGTTTCATTTTCAAACCACCTCATTTCTGGCACTCCTTGTTCACCATTGAACGCGCTTTATCACGGAGAAAGGACTAAAGGTTTTAAGGTGTTTCTCTATTACTTGTTACTGCTTCTTCCTCTTGCTATGTCTGTCATCCCAGTTCATTGGGACTGGCATCCTGCTGTGCCTGACACTGTCCCTCCTGGTTACTTGGCCCATCAACTTTCGAATCTAACATACTGCTCGCATGCACTGTCACGTCCGTCACCTCCTTCTCCATCCTCCCTCATGTTTTTGCAGCTCGCTCTGTTAAACTGTCGTTCACTCCGCTCTAAAACACTTCTGGTTAATGACTTAATCTATCATGCCTTGGACTTATTTTTCCTAACAGAAACCTGGTTGAGAGAGGGCGAGGAAGCTTTCCTTAATCGCTGTCTCCCACCAGGTTATTCATTTTTGTCTACCTCTCGTCGGGGCAGAAGCGGAGGAGGAGTTGCTGTTGTGTATCGCTCCTCCCTTCCCCTCTCGGAGCTCTCTACCTCTCCTCCTTTGCTCTATCCAGAATCTCTACTTCTCCGGTTAAACAACTCCTCCCCTCCCTGTTATTTTCTTCTCATTTATGCTCCTCCCTCTCTTTCCGCATCCCTGTGGGACTCCCTTCTGGCTACTATTTCAGAGGCCTCGCTTCTTTAGCCCCATCTTTTGATTTTAGGAGATTTCAACGTCCACGTTGATTCTCCTTCTCAACGAGGGACCTCTCTTTTCTTACCTTTCTATCTGATTTGTCCCTACGCCAATTTGTCTCCTTCCCCACCCATGTTGCAGGTCACTCCCTGGATCTCCTTATTACCTCCAATTCCTCTTCCATCCCCCTTCCATGGTCCGACCACTTCTGCCTTTTTTTCTGTTCCCGTCTTGCCCTCCCCAACAGCTTCTTTAGACCCCTCCTCAGTGCTTCCCAACAACACCTCCAGTACTGCCCTTGCTCCCTCAGTACCAACCCATAAGCTCACTGCAGATACACTCCTTCAATTCCCCCCATCTGCTTCTATATTCCCTAGCAACTTTGATTCACTCTGCTGATGCTCAAGCCCATCTTTGGCATTCCTCTGTCCTCTGCCCTTGATATTGCCCCTCTTCGCTCGTGCTTACCCCCCCGTCACGGCCCCCGGCATCCCTGGTTTCATCCCAGCATTCTCTTACACCGGAAATATCTCCGCCGAGCAGAACGCCTCTGGCGTAAGCATCAGTCATCATCTACCCTTCTCAATTTTCAATCCTGTCATCGTCATTACCGTACCCTCCTTCATTCAGCAAAACATGATTACTACTCTAAGCTTATTTCTTCCTCCTCAAACTCCTCCCGGCAATTATATTCTATTTTTCGTGCCCTTACAGCGTCCCATTCTGCCCTACCCCCCCTACCCCCTTCCCTCCTCTGCCTCTCCTGACCCTTCCTCTCTTGCCTCTTTTTTTGCTTCCAAGGTTCAAACCTTGCGTCAGTCCTTATCCTCTTGTCCCCCCCCTCCCCTTTAGCTGTGTCTTCCTCCTCCTCTCCTCTCTCCCCTTCCCTTCCTGCCCCCGCCTTATCTCATTCCTGGTCCTCGTTTGAGATGGTCTCCCTGGCTGTCCTTCAAAAAACTTTTCTTTCTATCCGCAAGACAACCTGTCCTGCTGATCCCATTCCCTCCCGCTGGCTCCTGGAACCTTCTCTATCTCTCTCCCCTTATATCCTCTCTCTCTTCAACTCTAGTCTATCCTCTGGTATCTTCCCTTCCCCTTGGAAGCACGCCACTGTTCGTCCAATTCTAAAATCCCGTTCTTCAGACCCCACTGCCCTCTCCAACTCTCTAATCTCCCTTTTCTTTCCAAATTTCTCGAAAAGCTTGTTTTCCTTCAGCTCTCCTCCCATCTTGAAGCTTCTCTTGTTCTTCACCCCCAACAGTCTGGTTTTTGCCCCGGCCATAGCACAGAATACATCCTTCTTTCTCTCAACAAATTGCATGCCACTCACAATCATGGTCTTTTCACTCTTGCTGTTTCTCTTGACCTTTCTGCAGCTTTCGATTTGGTGGACCATCGCACTCTTCTCCAAGACGCTGGCCTTTCTGGTGTAGTTCTTCACTGGTTTCGTTCTTTTCTTTCCTATTGCTCCTTTTCAGTAGTAGTTGGGTCTTCTTCAGATCCCACCCTTTCTCCTGTGGTGTGCCTCAGGGGTCTGTTCTTGCTCCGCTCCTCTTTAATGTCTTCTTAGCCCCTCTTGCTCTCCTAATCCAGCAGTTTGGTATCTCCGCGTATTATTACGCGGACGATATCATTCTCTTGCACCATACTGATTCTCTTGTGCCCGATATCTCTCCCCTTAACCTCTGCCTCACTGCTGTTGCCTCCTGGTTCACATCTAACTTTCTTCATGTAA
This sequence comes from Ichthyophis bannanicus, assembly GCA_033557465.1. NCBI lineage: Eukaryota > Metazoa > Chordata > Amphibia > Gymnophiona > Ichthyophiidae > Ichthyophis > Ichthyophis bannanicus. The sequence goes on from CM066032.1 coordinate 144,180,558, forward strand.
ACCCTGCCAAGTCTTTCGCCATATGGTTCACCCTTGGGAGTCCTTCCCCCTCCTGTGCCCCCTCTTTTTCCTCCCAGCCCATTCCTCTTGTTTCTTCCCTCAGGTATCTAGGTGTTATTCTTGATTCTTCCCTTTCATTCAAGGAACATATTTCTTCAATTGTTCAGCGTTCCTTTCATTCTCTCAAGCAGCTTCGGGCTATACGCCCTTTTCTCTCATCTTCTGCTTTAGCTACCCTTATTCTCTCCCTTGTAATGTCCCATCTCGACTATTGTAATGTTTCCTTAGCTGGCCTGCCACAATCCCAACTCTCCCGTTTACAACGCATTCAGAATGCCGCGGTTCGTGTATTGACTTGCGCCTCCCGTTATGACCATGTCACCCCCCTTCTTCTGCACCAACATTGGTTACCGGTCTCATTTCGCATTCAGTACAAGATTCTCACATTTGCACATAGGGTAATTCACACAGGCACCCCTCTTTACCTTGCTAATCTGATTCATTTCCGTACTCCTCATAGTCTGCTTCGTTCCATTCACGTTAACCGTATGTCCCTTCCATCCCCTTCACAAGCTCACCTCGAATCCACACGTTCCTCAGCTTTATTTTCTGGGTCCTAGACTTTGGAATTCACTCCCCCCTCTCTCCGCTCAGAGCAATCCTACAATTCTTTTAACAACTTAAAACTCACCTTTTTAGTCTGGCATATGACCTCCCCTCCCCATCCCCCTCTCCCTCCCTCCTTTCCTGTTGATGTATGTCCGATTACCTTGTTCTTCTATCCTTTCTCTCCTCTGTCGCTTTTATTTTTAATTGGCGTTCCTTTTCAGTTTCCTTGCAGCCTGTAATTTTTAATTTTATTTTAACGATTGTGAACCGCCCAGATGCCTCTGGTATTGGGCGGTATAAAAAATGTTTTAATAAACAAACATAAGGTGATGCGAATGGCCATGTGTTTGGCCATGGGCCTGCAGGGGGACACTAGGAACCTGGCCTGAACAGGTCTGGCAAGTTCCAAGGCATAGTCCTTGCCGATAACGTGTGTGTTCTGAGATGATACGGGCCCATTCCCAATAAAAGAACCGCAGGTGCCGCCCCACCTGTGGTACCTTGGGACAGACCTCACCAGTCAGCAGGAGGCACAGGAAGATGAAGTGGACTTTTTGGAGGAACCAGTAGTTTCCTGGGTTCAATGGACCCCTTGAAAGGAATGGTTAAGGACTCCCAGAGCTCGAATAGTATGGTCTGTTCTGATGGAATCGCCATGTGTCATGGAAACTGGACCACGACAAACCGACTCAGATCCTGGTGAAGACGCCTACTTTCAAGAAGCCTTTGGCTCGTCTTCCAGCAAGCGCTGAGGTTGGATCTCGCTGAGGTCCTTGACTACCTTAGAGATCCTCCCCAGAGAAGCGCTCCCTTGAAAGGAAGGCAGGCTGGCAATACGTGTCTTGGATGTGGAATTGGCTGCCCAGTTTCAAAGCCATAATGGCTACGACCACACTCCGAACAGCCAGAGAAGATCGTAGAAAGCATCAGCTCGGAAGCCGCCACAGACTCTAGCCGGAAAAAGCAGGATGAAGCCTGGATTGCCAGTGAGGACACCAAAAAGGTCGTCTTCAACAATCCCTCGACCTTCTGGTCATGTGTCCCAGAGCGCCGCTCCGCCCTCAACAGGGATGGTGGTGTGCTTGGTCACTGCCGTGACCAATGAATCAACCTTGGGATAGCACAGCCACTTGGCCAGGTCGTCCTATGACCACGGGTAGATTTTGCCAAGCCAACAAGCTACCGGAGAGATGAGTCAGGCTTTTCCCATTCCTCTACTACCATTTGTTGAAGCTACAGGTGGAAGAGGAAAGCACAAACAGGTATCTTAATGCCCTTGAGAATCAGGTCAGAAGCCAACAAAAAGGCCATATCAGAGGGTTCAGGTATGCATTGTTCCAATGCTACCTGCACAGTGAGGCGTGCCACTTCCTCCCTACAGAAGATAAGAACCACCCTGAAGTCCTCCTCGTCCTTCTGCAGAGGAGAATCACCCTCCTTCCAAATGGAGTTGGCCGACAAGAGATTCATGGCATCCATGCCTTGGTCGCCAGTCATCCTCCGGAGAATCCAGATCTCCCAACGCCCAAGCCAGAGATTTGCATGGGCAGTGACCCCTCCTAAGTCTGTGTCTGGGCCCATGCATGCTTCGATTGTTTGGAGTCCGTTGAAGATGCTACTGCAGTGGGTGCTGAAGGAAGGTGGCAAGACCATTGGAACCGCTGCCAGGCCCCCTTTTCCACAGCATTCACACATGGTGGAATAGGGCAGCAAACTCTGCAGCAATTATGAGGCGTCCTCAGCTCCCCAAGGCAACTAAGCTGGTGACAGAGGAGCAGCCCGAGTCAGTGCCGCAGAGGGTGGGAGAGAAGGTCCTGATGCTCCAGTCTGTTTCCCCGACGCTCCAGAGTCCACAGCGGGCAAGACAGTGGACGACTCATCCGTCTCAGATGCACAAACAGCACACATCTGCTCAACTAAGATGCACCACAGTTTGCTGCATTTGAGACAGTGGGGCACATTGGCAGGCATCCCACAAGAGAAACACATGTGTGTGAAGAAAACATGTCGCTACCAGCAGGAAAATCAAGCCACACACTAAGCACACAGGTGACAGGCCATAGAGGTTCGACCATGCCGGAGTTAGGAAGTTCAGCCCATACACCTGGGCCGCAAAGGGCAGGAAAGTAGGTCGCATGCTCGGCCGTGCTCAGAACGTCTGTACAGACAGGGATGCTTCCACAGCAATCTCTCCCTTATGGACAGGATCTACTCACAGGTGCAGTCTTCAATCACAGGTCCAGGCCTCGTGCCCATCAATCACCTCCTCGTGAGGAGAGACAATGGCTGGGGGAGGGGGGCAAGGCAGCTTTGTGCCTTAAGTCAGCAAACCAGCTTCAATAAACAAAAAGCAGCAAACAGGCAAAGAAAAATTAACTAAAATAAAGTAGAATGAGATCAGGCACCCCTCTGAAGGAGACTTCCACAAGTGGGCTGGCTCTTAGCCAGAACTTGTCTCCCGCACCCCCCCCCCCCCCCCCAAAAGGCAAGTCCAGCCTACAGGTATCTCATATACCCCTGGGGGCTTAGGATCAAGCTGAACTGCCTCCAGTCCTCCTGACTTTAAGCAGCAGCTAGCATCCTGAGCTGTACTGGAGACCAACCAACATCTACTGAGACAGAAAATACTGGAGTGCCCCTAGCTGTACTGTATTTTATACTAGAGGGTGATGTCGCTACTTTTTTTTTCTCTGCTGGTAAGGGAAATTAACCCACTGGTTTAGCAAGATGTTCTGAAAATAAGAGCCAAGGCACATGTCCAGAAGTTTAAGAATTCTGTGCTATAGCCTATATGGTACGTCTGTCAGTCCCATACAGTTTGTTGCATGTTTAAGAAGAATTCTAATTTACCAAAAATCAGGAAGTAGTGACGTTTCTGGCCAAAAAGCAGGTATGTTATTAGGAAAATCTGAAATACTAAAATTCTGCAGCAAAATATGCTAATACAAGGTTCTACTCTGGATATGATGGCAGCATAGTACTGAACCTTCTCTTTTCAGTAAGCTCATTTTCCTTATATTGCTTCCCAACAATATCACCACACAAGGAACTGAACAGTTCTATTTTAATGGACATTTTTATTCTCCATTAGAGACACTTCTGTACATTGAAAAGCACAACGTGCTTCAATAAGTTTAAACTAGAATGGAATCAGAATACTTAAGAACAAGTGACAAAAACAGAATGGCATGTCAAGCAGATTGGTTGGAGTTTCAAGCTTCAAAAGTCGACAGGAAGCTTATAACGATGTCTTTCAGCTTAGCATCCATTTGTTCAGAGATCTTCCCATCAGCTCTGTTTAAAAAGAAGTCTGAATTAACTATCGATATATTCAAGTACTGCAGAGAGATTTGCAGAAGAATGTATCAAAGCACAGCTGCCTTTGTTTTAGAGACATTCACTTATAAGAAACCTTGGTGCTATTGGAAAAACTATTTTTGCACATAAAACCAAACACACTCCTCAATAATGCAATTAACATGCTCTGTTTTGTTTCAGGATGTGACTGATGCTCCAATTTTAAATTCTATTAAATCTACAACTACACATGAAGGAAAGAAAAACGTAGTGAATTTGGGATCTTTTACTTGCCACATGTTTAACTTGTGGTTTCTCATCCTTGGATAACTTTTCAGAGTTAATTTAGTGTGAAACACCTGCATATGAACTGCAGGTAGTCCATCAGTACAAAATTATTAGAGGCTTGAAAAATAATTCTTGAAGCCTGCATTTATTTGAGAGCAGATCTTTTCACTAGTCCTTCAGACAGAACACCTGGGATAGATATGAGTGCCTCCCTTCTCGGGGAAAGGGGGGGGGGGAAGGAAAAAATCCCACCCATTTTCTTTAGTTGGTTGCAGACTTCTTTACATACATCAGTGAAGGAACCACACACAGGCCAAGGTAGAGACTCGAGGCAACTAATATTGAAAGGACACATTTATACCTGATAGTAGCTAGAAGATCCTGATGCTGGCTTCGGATGTGGGAAAGAAAAGCATTCTCAAATTTTGTGATTTTGCTAGGCTCCAGTTTGTCCAAGTGCCCTCTGACACCTGCATAAATAACTGAGACCTGTTCTTCAATAGCCATAGGTACTGGAAAACAAAATGTTGCAGCATGAGACAAACGGAAGTATATTCTAAATACACTATTTTTGGCACTTGTCACTGTTGCATCACAATACAAAGCTAACACTACAAAGCTGGCTGAGAAACCGTACATTTCTATTTATTCTACTGATCTGATTACAAGCAAAACTACTTTTCAACTATAGAGTATAAAACTAAAAGGCTCTGATATCTTTCAAAATGCTCTTTAAGTAAAAAGGTAGTTACTCACTTACAGCAGGTGTTCTTCATGGACAACAGGAATAAGTCCACACGTATGGGTGACGTCACTGATGGAGCTCTGTGTGGGAATGCTGCCCAGCTTCTATTGGAAGCTTTCGGGAGGCTCCACCGTGCATGTCTTCCTGCCAGTCGCCACACCATCTTCTCCAGTATGATAAAGCTGTAGCAGAAGACAACTTCTCGGGGAGGTGGGAGGGTTGTGAGAACTTATTCCTGCTATCCACCGAGAACACCTGCTATAAGCGAGTAACTACATTTTCTCAGTGGACAAGCAAGAATGAAGTCCTTGCATATGAGACTCCTAAGCTACAGGCTACCGAAAACAGAGGAAGCTGAAAATCCCACCAGGGACAAAGTGAACAAGGAACTGGAGAATCAACTATGTACAGCACTGGTAGTCCCCAAAGGGGAACTCATCAGATTTAGCTTCTTCACCAGTTTCATTCATGAATATTCATGCCCTGTGGTTTGGGGTTCCCCCCCCCTTTTCTTTTCTCTTCTTTGTTTTGGTAGCCTGAAAGGACAGTAGGGGGGGATGGAGATTGATTCTAATCCCCAAACAAATGATACAGATTGGCTAAAGTTGCTGTCGTGTCAGGAATCCCCATCCAGGCAGTAGTAAGATGTGAATATATGGACAGACCACCATATCGCAGCCCTGCAGATCTCTTCCATGGAGATCAAGCGCAAGCTGGCCACCAATGCAGCCAGGGCTTTGACAGGGACAATTTCTCCAAATGGATGACTTTTGCCCACACCATGACAGTTGTGAATCTCACTTCTAAGCCAGGGTATGTGGCGTATGATCTGATTCTCAAATTTATTGCTAATGTTCAGCATAGTAACATAGAAACATGACAGAAAAAGACCACAAGGCCCATCTAGTCTGTCCTTCCATAACTACAACAGTCCACTTTTTACCTTTAGAGATCCTCTGTGTTGGTCCCATGCTTTTTTGAATTCAGTTACTGTCCTCATCTCTACCACCTCCACTGGGAGACTATTCCACGGATCCACTACTCTTTCCGTAAAGAAATATTTCCGCATATCACTCCTGAATCTATCTCCTTTCACCCTCATCCCATGTCCCCTCGTCGCAGAACTTGCTTTCAATTGAAAGAGGCTCTCTCCCTGAACATTTATGCCACGGAGGTATTTAAACATCTCAATCATATCACCTCTATCCCGCCTTTCCTCTAAGGTGTACATATTAAGATCCTTAAGTCTGTCCTCATATGCTTTATAATGAAGACCACTAATCATCTTAGTAGCAACCCTCTGCACCGACTCCATCCTGTTCACATCCTTTTGAAGGTGCGGTCTCCAGAATTGCACACCATACTCCAAATGAGGTCGCACCAAAGACTTATACAGAGGCATTATCACCTCCTTTTTTCTGCTAGCCATTCCTCTCCGTATGCACCCAAGCATCCTTCTAGCTTTTGCCGTCGCCTTTTCTACCTGTTTAGCTACTTTAAGATCATCGGACACAACTACGCTTAGGTCCCGCTCTTCTTTAGTGGACAAAAGTACTTCACCTCCTATACTGTATTGCTCCCTTGGATTGCTGCAGCCCAAATGCATGACCTTACATTTTTTAACATTAAATCCCAGTTGCCAAATTCTAGACCATTCTTCAAGCTTAGCTAGATCCCTCCTCATGTTATCTACACCTTCCTGGGTGTCTACTCTATTGCAGATTTTGGTATCATCCGCAAAGAGGCAAACCTTACCCGACAGCCCTTCCGCTATATCACTAACAAAGATGTTAAAAAGAATCGGACCAAGGACAGATCCCTTGGGCACACCACTGGTAACATCCTTCTCCTCAGAGTGAGCTCCATTTACTTGTACTCTTTGTCGCCTCCCACCCAACCAATTTCTAACCCAAGCAGTAACTTTAGGGTCCATCCCTAGGGTGCTCAGTTTGTTTATAAGTCGCCTGTGAGGAACAGTGTCAAAGGCTTTACTGAAATCTAAATACCCCACATCTAGAGCTCTCCCGCGGTCCAACTCCCTGGTCACCCAGTCAAAGAAATCAGATTTGTCTGACAAGACCTGCCTCTGGTGAATCCATGCTGCCTCGGATCCTGTAATCCGCTGGACTCCAGAAACCTCACTATTTTCTCTTTCAACAGCGTTTCCATTAATTTACTTACCACTGAAGTTAAACTAACCGGCCTGTAGTTTTCAACCACATCCTTACTACCGCTTTTGTGTAAAGGCACCACATGAGCCTCTCTCCAGTCCTTTGGCACCACTCCTGACTCCAACGAGGCATTGAAAAGGTCAGTCAGTGGAGTTGCTAGAACATCCCCAAGTTCCCTCAGTATTCTAGGGTGTATCCCATCCGGTCCCATCGCTTTGTCTACTTTAAGTTGAGCTAGTTTCTCACGAACACAGTCTTCTGAAAATTGTTCAAGATGTCCCTCGCTTCTGTTCTTATTTGTGGGTGTTTTCTGAGGTCCTGCTCCTGGTTCTTCATCTGTGAACACAGAACAAAAATATTTGTTAAGCAATTCCGCTTTATCCTTATCAGCTTCTACATATTCCCCCCTGCACCCTTGAGTCTGACAATACCACTTTTGCCCTTCCTCTTCTCACTAATATATCTGAAAAATGTCTTATCCCCCCATTTTATTGCATTGGCTATTTCCTCCTCCTTTTGAATCTTTGCCTTCTTGACTAGTACTTGCATCATTCCAAAGAGGGCCTCCTCCTGGAGTTCGTAAGATGTTACGTGTATGGATAATTTATCAAGGTGTGCTTGGAAATTCCTCTTAATTAGGCCTCTGGCATCCAACACTATGGGAAATTACTCTGCCACATTTTCTTGGTCTCTGACTGCATTTCTTGTTACTTAAAGATTTTCTCTCTCTCAACGCAATTCATAGTCATCGCTTTGAACCAACACTTCTATAATCCATGCTGTTCTCCTTTACCACTGTATCTGGTTTCCTCGCATCCAGCTTTGTAAATGGTCGTAATGGGAGTATCCCAGGTGACCTCTTCATTCTCTAATTCTTTTAGAGTCATGATCCCAGTATTTTTCAGGCACAGTGATGTTGTAGTGCTTACAGAGTTTCCAGTGGACGAGACACGCTTCTTTATTGTGCCTTTCTGCAGAGAAATTTTCTGCCATCAGAACTTCACAGCCAGCTATGAGGAGTTCAGTTTCCAGTTCTTTCCCACAGAATCAACATAGGTCTATGTTGCCAGTTTTTTCAATACTCGCTGTAAACCATCTCATCAGTAAGCCACTCTCCTGGGCTACAATCATCCTTCAGTTTTAGTTCACCTCTCCTTAACCATTCATGTGTCTGTTCTTGATCAACAAAGAGTTCCTGGAGTAACACACTGTACTTCTCACTGTATTAGCATATTTAGCACTTTTTTCCCTTGTTGATCTAATTTCTTGAAAGGTTTCTCTCTCATTTTGCAAATTCTGTTACTTCCCTTCCCTGTGTATGCTTATGAATTCTCACTCATTTCTTCTAGTCATTGGAACATTTGTCCAAGTTTGGTGATAGGAAAGTAAACATCCAGAATCTGTCTATGTCAGCACTTTTTGCGTATTTGGAACCAATGATGCAGTTAGGTAGGCCTGGAGGCCTATGATAGTAGCTGTGTATGTATAATCAATCTCTATGAGGTCTAGCCCTCCTTCAGCTCTAGGAATGTACAGTCTTGGCATACACAGATTCTTGTAAATTAATTCATGGGCATGGAGGAGCTCTCTTGTTCACACATCCAGCTTTTCCAACTCTTTAAGAGGCCTGTCCACAATCCCAAAGAGTACAGGAATTTCCAGCTGATGGCTTCTATCTTATTCCGTGATATTAAAGCTTTCAATAAGGATTTTATTCTCCTATAGTATCCTTTACTGATGTTTTCTCTCAAGTAATTTCTGCTTCAGTGTCGTTCCTTCCTCTACTCCAAGATACTTATATATGCCTTCCTATTCAAGGTCCTTGATGTCACAGATGTCAGCCAAGGAGATTTTTTTCCATTTTACTCAATTTTCCTCTATAAAAAAAATAAAAGTTGCCTTAGCACATTTGTCAAGGCTAAAAGTCATCTTGATGTAATCAAAAAAGCTTTTCACCACATGGAGCTGCTCTGCTAATTGTTGGTTGCTGAACTATAGCACTTCCGATCTACAAATAGTAAAACAGGATGTTCACCTAGGTCTCCTCCTCCCTGACATTGTGAGCTCTGACATGACTATCAAGGTTCAGACCAGCCTGGGCATAAGTGAAAGAGAGACAGTCTGCCAGCCAAATAGAAAGTGTGCGTGTAGAAAGAGAAACACCTGGATGGACTTTTGGTGGGCCTTCGTCCACTCTAGGTAGAAAATCAAAGCATGCTTGCAGTCCAGCATATGCAGCGCTGCTTCCTCTTGACAGGCGTGAGGCCTCAGAAAGTCGATAGAAGGACTGACTGATGGGAAAGCAGGGGGAGGAATCAAGAATGAGTGCGCAGAACCACTCATAATGGAACCTGGTGTATGGTGAATGAGCCACTAGAGTCTGGAGCTCACTAATATGGCGCAGTGAGGTAACTGCCACCAGGAAAAAGACTCAGAGGTCGAAAGCTTCAAAGGGTAGGGAGTTGAGAAGCTCAAAAGGAACTAACATGAGCTGTGCCAGAACCAAATTGAGGTCCCAAGCCACTGCTGGAGGCTTGAAGGGTAGTCTCGAGAGGAGCAAGCCTCATGAAGCGAACTAATAATGGCTCAGCCAATACGGACTTCACCTCCAAACTGCATTGGTAGGCCCCAATTGTGCTGAGGTGAATCTTGACAGAGTTGGCCTTGAGACCCGACTCCAAGAGGTGTAGGAGGTACTCAAGAAACATAGAAACATGGTGACAGAAAAAGACCACATGGCCTAATCTAGTCTGTCCTTCCATAACAACAACTACAACAGTCCACTTTTTACCTTTAGAGATCCTCTGTGTTGGTCCCATGCTTTTTTGAATTCAGTTACTGTCCTCATCTCTACCACCTCCACTGGGAGACTATTCCATGGATCCACTACTCTTTCTGTAAAGAAATATTTCCGCATATCACTCCTGAATCTATCTCCCTTCACCCTCATCCCATGTCCCCTCGTAGCAGAACTTGCTTTCAATTGAAAGAGGCTCTCTCCCTGAACATTTATGCCATGGAGGTATTTAAACATCTCAATCATATCACCTCTATCCCGCCTTTCCTCTAAGAGGTCTGTCAACGGAACAATTAAAGGGATCCAGTACCTGTGCTGCACACCAGAAAGCAAATCTTCCATTCAAAAGCATCATACCTTCTCATGGAGGCCCTCCTAGAGGCCAACAGAACATCTGTTATGCTGTCAAGCAGGTTAAGCTTCAACAGAACTAGCCTCTCAACATCCACATAGTGAGGGCCAAGGATTTGACGTTGGGGTGCAGTAGCCTCCAATCCTCCTGAGATATGAAGTCTGGTGCAGAGTCCAATCACAGGGGTTCCCACTGGGAGAGTTTAAGCAGAAGGGGAAACCATAACTACCTGAGCCAAACAGCACAATGAGGATCATCAACAGTCTATCTGGAGTTTCAGCAGGATCTTCACTATGAGGAGTATGGGAGGCTATGCATATAGCAGGCCCTCCCCCCACTGCAGCAGGAAAGCATCTAGAACCAGCCTGCAGCATGAGACTACCCTGGAGCAAAACTGATCCACTTGGGCATTGTTCTGAGTGGTGAATAGATCTATTAAGGGAGTACCCCACCTCCGAAAAATCTGGGCCACAACATCTCTGTCAAGAGTCTACTCGTGTGGCTGGATAATGTAGTCCAGTTGGCCCCCCAGGACATTCTGCTCCCCTGGTAGATATGGAGTTAAGAGCCACATATCATGAGCGATGGCAAATTTCCACAACCCAACGCCTCCCAGCACAGGAAATATAAGTTCATGCCCCCTTGCTTATTTATGTAGTACATCGCGACCTGTCTGTGTGAATCAAAATCTGATTGGCTAGATGATTCTGGAAAACTTTGAGGGCATTTGATATAACTCAATTCCAAAAACTGATTTAGTGCAGGCTCTCTTGTTCAGACCAGATGCCTTGAGTGTGGAGGCCATCGAGATGTGCTCCCCAATTCAGCTTGTGTGTCCCCGAAATCAGTGTCTTCTGTAGTGGTGCCTTCTGAAAAGCGGAGGCCCCTGAGCAGGCTCTGAGGATTCAACCACCAATGCAAGGACTGGACAAGGGGTATGGTGACCACCACCTGGTCCCAGAGGTAGCCGGTGGCATACGTCCACCAAGTACTTAGTGTCCATTGAGCTTGTCTCAACAGGCGAGCCGGGGAGTGATGTACTCCGTAGAGGACATGTGGCTAAGCACAGTCAGCATTCCATGAGTCATTGTTTGCCAACTCCACTGGGTATCGCAGACCAAAGCTGTCAATCGCTGGAGTTGGTCCAGTGGAAGAAAGACCTTTGCTTGAGTTGTGTCTAGGAGAGTCCCTATGAACTCCAGTCATTGGGAGGGCTGAAGATGGGACTTTGGGTAATTAACAAAACCTAACAGCTCTAGCACTCAGATGGCCAAGTGCGATGAGTGCTGGACTCCATCTGGAGTGGTGCTTTTTTGTGAGCCAGTCATCCACGGAAAACAATTCCGCCCTCCCCCAGTGTTCTGAGATAGTGCCTTGCAGCAATAGCGGCCTTTGTGAAAACTTGGGGTGCCGAGGCCAGTCTGAAAGATAGCTCTGTACTGAAAGTGCTGTCTTCCCAGGATGAATCGGAGATATTTCCAGTGGGCAGGATGAATCTATATGTGGGTATACACATCCTTTAGATCCAGGAAGCCTAGCTCATCGTCTTTCTGAAGATAACAGAATAGGGTTCTTACAGAGACCATCTTGAACTTTCCTAGCACCAGAAGGGGTTGAGAGGTCTCCAAAGTCCAGAATGGGTTGAAACTCCATCTTCTTGGAGACCAGCAAGTACCTGGAGTAAAATCCCTGTCCGATCTGCTCCCGAGGCACGGGCTCAATAGTGAGATCGGCCAGAAGCGTGAAGATTTCCCATTGAAGGTGGCTTAGATGCAGAAGGTCAAGGGGAAACATTCTCGTAGGGCAATGAGAATGCAGTTCAGCGACGTGCAACATGTAGCCGCTTTGGACTATTTGCAGCACCCACGCTTCTAAAGTGATAACGGGCCACCTGTGGGCAAAGAGTGAGCTGTACCCCCACTGGAGGATTTCCCTCTGCGGTCACCAGTAGATTGGCTATGCTCCAAAGGAACCAATCATAACTCTGTTCCCAGCTTGGGTTGCAGGGTAAGCTGAGCCTTTTGGTGCTTTTCCTGATGTTGTGGACAAAGAACCTGTGACTTTTGCTGGGAGACTTGAGGTCCAGGAAAATACCTGTGCTTATACAGGTGGTAGGCCTTCTTCTGGCTTCCCCTGATACTTTCTGCGATAGGGATCGGACATGCATCTCAGGAGCCTGATGAGGGTTATGTGCTGCTTCTGACACCAGCTTTTTCCTCCACCTGCTCTTTGAAGATGTTCTCTCCCTGGCACAGCACATCCACCAGCTTATTTTGCACCAACTGCTACAGGTTTGATGACTGAAGCCATGTGAGTTGGTGGGCTCCAATACCACAGCCGCTGCTCTAGAGACTGTCTTAAAGGCATCATACATCGCCCTGCCAAGGAACTTCAAGCAATCTTTGCCATGGCCCACTACGGTTTGATAATGCTCTAGTTTCTCCAGAGGGAGGAATGGGCACAAGTCAGTGAAAACATGCATGATATAACAGGTTCGCGTAGAGCTGGTAAGAGAGCACTTTAGCTGTGAGCATAGAGCTATAGAAGCACTTCCTGCCAAAGGAATCCAATGTCTGAGTGTCCCTACCCAGCAGCGTCAAAAAATGAGTCTTGGTGCTCTTAATCATTCTAAAGGGTGGATTTTATTACTAAGAGTGGTGTGGAAACTGATGCTTCTCTAAGCCTGGGGCCTTTTGAACCTAGTACAATTAAACCAACCTCCTACTGACCGAAGGCACAGTGAGAAGATTTTCCCACATCCACATTTGCAGCCTTTGTAGGATACGGTGCAGAGTCACCATTTCCTTAGGAGCCAAGGAGTACTGCAGGATCTCCAACTCTTTCGCCCTGGGCTCATCCTCTGTCTCCAAGAAAAATGGGATGGCCTCGGCCATATCCCTATCCCTCACAAAGTCCTTGAAGGACATGTCCTCTGGAGGAGACTTCTGCTGTTCATGCAGAGGGGAGGTGTCTGATGGAAGCTCAAGGGACCTTGCCTCAGACAGGTTCTCAGATTCCACTTCAGTAATCCAGCCAACTCAGGAAGTTCAGTACCTCAGACTCTGCCCGGTGCTCCCTCTGGCCTCAAGAGGAGTAGGAGCGTAGACTGGATCGATGATGCATCGAGTGCTTTTGGGGCTTCACCAGAACACTGGAACCCAAGAGAAATGGCCCTGCCGGGAACAGCATTGGATCTCTTCAATGCCCCGATGTTGATGCCTCTGCAGGCAGAGCATGTGTTTGAGGATCAGCTACACAACAGTCGATGACAATGCCCTGGGCACCAAAGGACCAGCCAGCTGTTTCTCCAGCATCAATGCGATGTAGGCCTTGAGTGCTTGAAAGCATTCTCCATAGCTGCCGAATCTGAAGGCCTTGGGGCTTGAGCAGCTTCAACCAATGTTTCCAGCATCCCTGAAGGGGGTATCAATGTGGCCTCTGTCCTCAGGAGACAGTCAGGGCCCTTCCAAAAGTTATGGAAGGTTGAATCCTCTTTCCCGGGTACCTCAGCCAGCTGTTTGTGGCACCACTTTTGACAGTGTTGGGAAGGATTCCAATGTCGATGCACATGGGGCTTTGCCCAGTGCTCAGAAGAGTCCCTCTTTGATGCCGATGGAGTATGTCTTCTTTGATTCTATATATAGAGACCAAATGACGGCCAGTACTTCAGGGCACTATGGGTCCTTAGCTCCGAATGAACTCGGGAACCTCTTGATGTCCATGCATTTTTGGCAAAACCAAAGGGAGCTATTGAGACAGATGTCCATGCCAAAGATGCTGAATTAGACCTCTGGCCAAAGGAGGATTCTCTCTGCTTCTCTTGACCCTTCAGGCCTCTCCTTGTCATCTGCAAGCACAAATTGCAAGAGGGCTGGTGATCAGGACCCAAACACTGGAGACATCAATTGTGCTCGTCTGTGACCGAGATGGTCCTGGCACATTTAGTGGATTTCTTGAACCCACTTGCCGGTTTCTGGGACATGTCTGGGAAGATAACCGTGGCAAAATCAAAATGCTCAAATTCAACCAGAGGCCAAGCCAGGCCATGGAAAAAAAAGAACACAATGATACAGAAAAAAAGCACCAGAACAGAGGTGATCAGACCTGAAGCTATAGGCAGCAGGCAGAAAGGTAATACAAGCAAATAAAAACCCCAAGAGGAGCAAATAACGAAACGTTTACGACTGATTCACATCTGTGGGGCTCTGTGGAAAATGAAGATTGGGGAAGATGGCACCATAGCAGGCAGGTAGACAGGCATGTGGACGTGGTGCAGCCTCCCAAAGCTTCCAACAAAAGCTGGGGAGCGCTCACACTTGGGGCTCAGTCTGTGATATCACCCATATGTGAGGACTTCATTCCTGCTTGCCCATGGAGGCCACCACTGCACTGCATTCAGATATGGTAGAAACATAGAAAAAGACCACATGGCCTATCTAGTCTGTCCTTCCATAACTACAACAACCCCCTTTTTCCCTTTAGAGATCCTCTGTGTTTGTCCATGCTTTTTTGAATTCAGATACTGTCCTCATCTCTACCACCTCCACTGGGAGACTATTCCATGGATCCACTACTCTTTCCGTAAAGAAATATTTCCGCATATCACTCTTGAATCTATCCCCTTTCACCCTCATCCCAAGTCCCCTCGTAGCAGAACTTGCTTTCAATCGAAAGAGGCTCTCTCCCTGTGCATTTATGCCACGGAGATATTTAAACTTTTCAATCATATCACCTCCATCTTGCCTTTCCTCTAAGGTGTACATATTAAGATCCTTAAGTCTGTCCTCATATGCTTTACAATGAAGAGCAATAACCATTTTAGTAGCCACCCTCTGTACTGACTCCATCCTGTTTATATCCTTTTGAAGGTGCGGTCTCCAGAACTGCACACAATACTCCAAATGAAGTCGCACCAAAGACTTATTCAGAGGAACTATCACCTTTTTTCTGCTAGCCATTAATCTCCGTATGCACCCAAACATCCTTCTAGATTTTGCTGTCGCCTTTTCTACCTGTTCAGCTACTTTAAGATCATCAGACACTATCACACCTAGGTCCTGCTCTTCTTTATTGGACAAAAGTACTTCACCCCCTACACTATATTCCTCCCTTGGACTGCTGCAGCCCAAATGCATGACCTTACATTTTTTAACATTAAATCCCAGCTGCCAAATTCTAGACCATTCTTCAAGCTTAGCTAGATCTCTTCTCGTGTTATCTACACCTTCCTGGGTGTCTAACTCTATTGCAGATTTTGGTATCATCCGCAAAGAGGTGAACCTTACCTGTTAGCCCTTCCATTATATCACTAACAAAGATGTTAAAAAGAATCGGACCAAGGACAGATCCCTGGGGCACACCACTGGTAACTTCCATCTCCTCAAAGTGAGCTCCATTTACCTGTACCCTTGGCCACCTCCCATTCAACCAATTTCTAACTCAAGCAGTAACTTTAGGGTCCATCCCTAGGGTGCTCAGTTTGTTTATAAGTCGTCTGTGAGGAACGGTGTCAAAGGCTTTACTGAAATCTAAATACACCACATCTAGGGCTCTCCCTTGGTCCAACTCTCTGGTCACCCAGTCAAAGAAATCAATCAGATTTGTCCGACAAGACCTGCCTCTGGTGAATCCATGCTGCCTCGGATCCTGTAATCCGCTGGCATTGACAGTTTTCACCTGCAGGGAATCATGTATCTTCTAGAGCAAGGATGAAGACATCTTATTTACCGTTAATTTCCTTTCCTGAAATCCTGCTAGACCAGTCCAGACTAATGGGTTAGTTACCCCTTGATAGCAGATGGGAGACAGAAAAATAAGTTAAACTATGCTGGGACATCACCACTAAAAAAAAAACTAAAGATACAAACCCCAAACTAGGCACAAAAGAAATGAATGGACGTGAGACGCATAAAAAAAGGAGAAGAACTTAACACCAGTCAGCAGATGCTGCCCTGCTGGAGGAAAAAAGACCTCAGCAACCCTCCAACCTACGGCCCGGGAGGGATTGAGTCTACCAAAAGACATAGAACATGTCACAACAAATGATCAGACTCTGCTTACATCAACGGTCAAAAAAACCTCCAATCCACCAGGACAAAGCAAACTCCCGACTGGTGCAGCCAAATAAATCCAACTGCTATATTCAAAAATTGCTATTACAGCTACCTAGCTCAAAAACAGAAGATGAAAACAAGCACTGGCTCCAAACGAAGAACAAGCAGAAACAACTTATCTGTTGAGTAAATGGTGACAAAATGATGAAATAGATGAAACCAGTTGAAACCAGTCAAACAGAGGTGGCAGGGAGCACTGACATCAGATGTTTCGTCTTCTGGCTTCTTCAGGGAGCTCAAATCCACGCTCAACCCACTGTGGTAACAGCAACAGAAACTTCTTCGAGGAGCTCTCAAGCCATTATGCAAGAGCATTATACAAGAGCTGATGCAAGAGCTAAAGTAGAAATAAAAATAAAAAACAGCTCTTGCATAATGGTTTGAGAGCTCCTCGAAGACATTTCTGTTGCTGTTACCACAGTGGGTTGAGCACGGATTTGAGCTCCCTGAAGAAGCCGGAAGGCGAAACATCTGATGTCAGGGCTCCCTGCCACCTCTGTTTGACTGGTTTCATCTGGTTCAACTGGTTTCATCTAGCCAGGGATGTCAAGCAGGATCACAGCAAACACTCATTGTTAGGTGCAGCGGCCCCTTTTTGCTGGTGGTGAAATTCAGGCAGCAATCCTCTGCTATTGCCTGCTGGAAAAGGCTGCGATCCACTGCAGTCTCAGTGCTGCGGTCAACCGAGAGAACAGGGGAGTAGGGATGGGGTGGGGGTGCGCAGGGAGGAAACCCCAATCAGTCACATGCTAAGGAGCTACATGGAGCCATGCAAAAGACACTCAGTTTTTTTTTGTTTAAAGAAAGAAAAGTAAAAGGAAGAAAGAAAAGAAAAAGGCCAAAATACAGTTAAAAGTCCCTCAGAAAGTTTGCGATCCAACACCCCTAACCAAGCTCCACTGGCTCTGCTAGCCAGTAGCTGGCCCCCAAAGCAACAGATCAACCAGAAAAGAGTATCTCCTACACCCCCTGGGATCTAAAGTGGCTGAGCTATACTACACCCAGATGCAGACTGGCGAAGAGCTATAGGCCTCTCTGGAAGAATGCACTATCTGCAGAGACAGAGAAAATACCGAGGGCTCCCTCTAGCTATGTTAGGTGTTATGCCAGTGGTGATATCACAGCACACTTTTACTTTTTCTGTCTCCAATCTGCAAGTAAGGAGAAATAACCCACTAGTCTGGACTGGTCTAACAGGAGTGGCCAGGGAGTTGGACAGAGGGAGAGCCCTAGATGTGGTGTAGTTAGATTTCAGTAAAGCACAGTTACTTACCTGTAACAGGTGATCTCTGGGAACAGCAGGAATAAGTCTTCACATATGGGTACGTCGGTACTGACGGAGCCTGCGCGGGAACGCTCCCCAGCGTCCAATCAGAAAGCCTTTGGGAGCATCCCTCAGCGCCTGCATGCTGTCTTCCCAACTGTCTCTCCTCAGTTGAGTTTTATAGCTGAGACAAAGAGAGAGAGAGAGAGAGAGAGAAGAAAGATAGACAGAGAGATACAACTCCTAGGGGAGGTGGGTGGGTTGTGAAGACTTATTCCTGCTGTTCCCAGAGATAACCTGTTACAGGTAAGTAACTGTGCTATCTCCAGGAACAAGCAGGAATGAGTCTTCACATATGGGGACTCCCAAGCTAAGATGCCTGGAGCCCTAGCATGTTGGATATTGAACATGTTACACCTCATATGGCCAGGCATAAGAACATAAGATATGCCATACTGGGTCAGACCAAGGTCCATCAAGCCCAGTATTCTGTTTCCAACAGTGGCCAATCTAGGTCATATGTACCTAGCAGTTTCCCCAAGGGACACAGGTTCCACAGTGCTTGTACTGGGTCAAGCATTGATATCTTCGGCCACTTCTTAATAATGGTTTATGGACCTTTCCTCCAGGAACTTGTCCAAACCTTTTTCAAACCCAGCTACACTAACAGCCTTTACTACCTGTAGTAAAGGCTGTTAGTGTAGCTGGGTTTAAAAAAGGTTTGGACAAGTTCCTGGAGGAAAGGTCCATAAACCATTATTAAGAAGGGACCCAGGATATCAATGCTTGAACCAGTACAAGCATTGTGGAACCTGTGTCCCTTGGGGAAACTGCTAGGTACGTATGACCTAGATTGGCCACTGTTGGAAACAGAATGCTGGGCTTGATGGACCTTGGTCTGACCCAGTATGGCATATCTTATGTTCTTATGTACTACATCCTCCGGTAACAAATTCCAGAGTTTGATTACACGTCGAGTGAAAAAATATTTTCTTTTATTAGTCTTAAATAGTTTGCCCTGTAGCTTCACTGCATGTCCCCTAGTCTTTCTATATTCTGATAAGGTAAACAATCGATCTACGTTTACCCGTTCCACTCCATTCATTAATTTATAGACTTCTATCATATCTCCCCTCAGCCGTCTCTTTTCCAGGTTAAAGAGCCCTAACCTTTTTAGCCTTTCATAGGAGTATCCTTCCATCCCCTTTACCATTTTGGTGGCTCTTCTCTGTACCTTTTCTAAAATCGCTATATCCTTTTTAAGATACGGCGACCAGAATTGCACACAATATTCAAGGTGCGGTCTCACCATGGAACGATATAGAGGCATTATATCATCTTGTTTTATTTTCCATTCCTTTCCTTATCATACCTAGCATTCTATTTGCTCTCTTGGCCGCCACTGCACACTGGGCCGAGAGTTTTAACATGGTATCCACAATGACGCCTAAATCTTTTTCCTGGGTGGTGGTTCCTAATGTGGAACCTTGCATTGTGTAACCATAGTTTGGGTTGTTCTTCCCTAGGTGCCTAACCTTGAACTTGTCCACATTAAATTTCATCTGCCATTTTGATGCCCAGTCTTCCAATTTATCAAGATCCTCTTGCAATTTTTCACAATCCTCTTGGGTTTTAACAACTTTAAATAGTTTTGTCTCATCTGCAAATTTGATAACCTCACTCGTTATTCCACTTTCCAGGTCATTTATGAATATGTCAAAAAGCAGCGGACCCAGCACAGATCCCTGGGGTACACCACTATTCACCTTTCTCCATTGGGAAAATTGGCCATTTAGCTCTACCCTCTGCTTTATATCTTTTAACCAGTTCCTGATCCACAATAGTACACTGCCTCCTATCCCATGACTCTCTAGTTTTGCCAAAAGTCTCTGATGAGGGACCTTGTCAAAGGCTTTCTGAAAGTCCAGATACACAATATCAACCGACTCCCTTTGTCCACCTGTTTATTCACGCCTTCAAAAAAACATAACAGATTAGTAAGACAAGATCTTCCTTGTCTAAAGCCATGTTGGCTGTCTCCCATTAGGTCGTGACTATCTACATGCTGAGTAATTTTATTCTTTATGATGGTTTCTACCATTTTTCCCGGTACTGACGTCAGGCTCACCGGTCTGTAGTTTCCCGGATCACCCCTGGAACCCTTTTTAAAAATTGGTGTTACATTGGCGATCTTCCAATCTTCAGGTATTAGAGATGATTTTAATGATAGTTCACAGATTACTGATAGCAGTTCTGCAATCTCATATTTCAGTTCTTTCAACACCCTTGGATGTATACCATCCGGCCCAGGTGATTTGCTACTCTTCAGTTTATCTAATAGTTGTAAGACATCTTCCCGATGTATCGATATTTCCTTCAATTCTTCCGCACCTTTAAATACCACTTCAGTCATGGGTAACATCCCTACATCTTCCTCAGTAAAGACCGAAGCAAAGAATTCATTCAGTCTCTCCGCTATCGCCTTGTCGCCTCTTAGTGCTCCTTTAACCCCTTTATCATCTAATGGACCAACTGACTCTCACAGGTTTTTTGCTACGAATGTACTTGAAAAGGTCTTTATTTCGCGTTTTTGCTTCCGCAGCAAGCTTCTTCTCAAATTCTCTCTTTGCCTGCCTTATCAATGCCTTGCATTTGACTTGCCAGTGCTTGTGCTGTTTCCAGGTTTCGTCGTTTGGCTCTTTTTTCCATTTCCTGAAAGATGCTTTTTTGGCAACAGCCTCTCTGACCTCACCTTTAAACCATGCTGGCCACTTTTTGGACTTGCTTCCACTTTTCTTAAAGCGTGGAATACAGCTGGTCTGGGCTTCCAAGATAGTATTTTTCAACAACACCCAAGCTTGATGTACGTCTTTAACCTTCGCAACTGCTCCTTTTAGTTTTTTCTTAACTGTTTTCCTCATTTTATCATAGTCTCCCTTTTGAAAGTTAAAAGGTAGTACTGTGGATTTCCTTACTATCCCTCCTCCACTAATTAAATCAAAGGCGATCATGCTATGATCACTATTGCCAAGTGGCCCCAACACCCTTATCTCTTGCACTAGATCTGGTGTTCCACTAAGGACTAGGTCTAATATGGCTTCCCCTCTGGTCGGTTCATGAACCAGCTGCTCCAAGAAGCAGTCATTTATTTCATCTAGGAACTTTCTCTCCCTAGCATGTCCTGACGTGACACTGACCCAGTCGATACCGGGGTAATTGAAATCACCCATTATTATTACTGCGCTGTAACTTTTGTTAGCTTCCTTGATTTCTTTGAGCTTTTCATCATCCATTTGGTCATTCTGGCCAGGTGCTCGATAGTACACCCCCACTGCCATCGCCTTCCCCCTTTTATATGGAATTTCAATCCATATAGATTCTACAGCAGATTTTGTTTCCTGTAAAACTTTAATCCTTTCTGAGTCAATGCCCTCTCTAACATAGAGCGCAACCCCTCCACCAATTTGATCAGCTCTATCATTACGATATAGTTTGTACCCAGGTATCACAGTGTCCCACTGGTTGTCCTCCTTCCACCATGTCTCTGATATTCTAATCATATCTAACCTTTCATTTAGTGCTATATATTCTAACTCTCCCATCTTATTCTTTAGACTTCTAGCATTTGCATACAAGCATTCTAGAGAAGGTATTTTATTCATGTTAATTTGGCTATTTTTAGACATGGGTAAATTGGGATCTTTAAGCTCTGTCTGCTCCATACTCGAGGGCATTTGGGCTACTTTACTCTTTTGTGGAACCTCTCTGCTTTTGGTAGTATCCTTCAAGGATACTTTCTTCCGAACCATCCGCTCTTGGGCGACTGTCGGCTTTCCCCTAATATCTAGTTTAAAAGCTGCTCTATCTCCTTTTTAAAGGTTAATGCCAGCAGCCTGGTTCCATCCCGGTTAAGGTGAAGCCCATCCCTTCAGAAGAGCCCCTCCTTTCCCCAGAATGTTCCCCAGTTCCTAACAAATCCAAAACCCTCATCTCTGTACCATTGTCTCATCCACGCATTGAGACTCCGGAGCTCTGCCTGCCTTTTGGGTCCTGCGCGTGGAACAGGAAGCATTTCGGAGAATGCTACCCTGGAAGTTCTGGATTTCAACTTCCTACCTAAAAGCTTAAATTTAGCCTCCAGAACCTCCCTACCACATTTTCCTATGTCATTGGTACCAACATGTACCAAGACAGCAGACTCCTCTCCAGCACTAATCTAAGACCTTATCTAGGTGGCGCGTGAGGTCCGCTACCTTCGCACCAGGCAGGCATGTTACCAGGCGATCCTCAAGTCCACCAGCCACCCAGCTATCTACATGCCTAATGATCGAATCACCAACTATAACGGCTGTCCTAACCCTTCCCTCATGGGCACATGGCCCCGGAGAACCTTCCTCGGTGCGAGAGGGTTTTACATCACCTGGAGAACAGGTCCTAGTTACAGGATCACTTCCTGCCACACCAGGGTGATGCTCTCCTGTCACGTGACCTCTCTCCTCCATAGCAACAGGGGTGCTGCCAGACTGGAGGTGGGACTTCAGGACTATATCCCTGTAGGTCTCGTCTATGTACCTCTCTGTCTGTCTTATGTTTTCCAAGTCTGCTACTTTAGCCTCTAGAGAACAGACTTGTTCCCTGAGAGCAAAGAGCTCCTTGCACCTACTGCACACGTAAGACCCCTCACCAACTGGGAGAAAATCATACATGTGACACTCAATGCAAAAGACTGGAAAGCCCCCATCCCGCTGCTGGACTGCTGTCTGCATCTTAGTTTAAGTTTGTGTCTAGATCTTTAAGTTCTTACTTACTAGGGGTTGCTATGGGTATTTATACCAATAAAACTGTACCTAATACGTTTAATATACCTTGTTCACCTGAAGCTTAATTAATCTCAGGTCCTTAGTGTATGACTGATTTGGGTAATGAGCTTCACCGGAAAGCACCTCCTGTCTTTTAATATGTGTAAGTACCTATAAAGCTATGCTTATCCCAGGGGAGGGTGGGTGTGGGGAGGAAGGGAGGGAAATAACACTTATTAAAAGAGGGCTGCTACACAGTACCCTGTCTTGTGCTCCTGAGGTAAGCTAAATTCTGATTTGATTTAAATTATAGCTCTTAGCTGCTGCTAGGCTCTAACTTCTTATGAAATTTAAACTACAAGCTCTCTGCTGGGTACTAAATCCCGAGGATGGAGGGTAGGAGTTGAAAAGAGGAGCTGTAGGAAACAGCTAACTCAAGATAGGACTACAGGCAGGGAGTCCTGGTATGTATGATAATCATCAGGAAATATATCAAAATAAACAATCACAATATGGACCTCACCTACTGGATTGCAGGAAGTAGAGAGTCTGATGGAATCTACTGGGGATCCAGTAGAGGAATCTTCAAGGTGACCTCACTGAAGCGAAGGTGAAGGTCAAAAACTGAAAGCGACAGGTGACCCCAGGATTGAACTGGCTTTTGACTACAGAGTTAATCATAGTTAGGAACAAAAGAGGAAGACTGACCGATTTGGACAACTGGCTTAGTTCTTGAGGGAAGAAGGGGTATGGGAGAAACCCCATATGCCCAAGAAAGGACAGATGTCTGAGGAGTTGAAAATCTCAGATCTACTGAAGATCCACCATGTCTTTCCTAACTGATGAGAAGTAGGAAGATATTGGGGTATGGAGCTTCAGGGATACCTGAACCTAGGGTTATGGTAAGAGCCGTCAGCACCACAGCAGTGGTCGTGTGCATAATAGTCTAACATACTGTGGAATAGAATGAACATGTGCAAGTCCACTGTCTGGAACATACAGGAAGGAAAAACCCTTAATGAGCACAGACAGTTAGAAAGATAAGAATCTGAATACATAATTACCTATAAGTATATACACAGACACACACACACATATATATACATATACATACATACACACACACACACACATACATATAAGGGTATAGATATATACATATGTTTATGGCGAGATCCAGGGGGCATAACATATGCACAGATGGCTGACAGACATATGTATCTAAAGAATGTATATAGACATATGTACATATATGAATATATAGGTCTAACGATAAATGTCTGCAATTAAGCAGACAGATATGTCTATAGGAACCTTCACATGAGAGATGTGAAGAGGAACGATTCATCTGACAAGAAGGTGGAACCTACTTGAGAAGATATAGGGAATCTGTTCCCCCTGGTTAAGATGGAGCAGGAATACTATCCAGTGAAATAACCAGGATGGTTGCGTGGAAAAAACAGAGGATAATATCAGTCTGTAAACAGCAAGTCCTGAGCCCGGTAGAACTCTAACATGGTGAATGGACAGAAAACGCAGAGGATGAGATACCAGGTTGACCCACTTGAGGGACAAGGGGGGGGGGGGTATCATGCGTTGTTTAATTAAATATGTGCTGTCCATGAAGGATTAGGATACCATGAGGACAAGCTGCAAGGAAAAAGAGCATATTTCCTGTAGAAACTGGGTAACTCTTTAGACTGTCACATAGAGAAGGCTTATGTCCTTTATTAAAAGGAAATAGAAGGGTGTAAAGAACCCCTACAGTCATGAGGAATGACTGAGGAAGCCTTTTTCAACCATATAGGATAGTAATTAGAGAAAAAATCCCCATGCTCTCTAGCAAGGGCCCATAGTGGAAAGCTTCTCAGTAGGATTGCAGAGAGCACTATGCAGGAGAATTGGGAAATAAAAGTGGCTGTTGGAGAAAACCAGCTGCCACTTCAGTTATGCTGCCAACTCCAGAGATTTGGAGATGACAGAAAAGAAGCGATAAGGATTATCCAAGATAGATGAGCACTATCTTGGAAGCACTACTAAGGCCAGAGAAAAAGTAGTGGAAGACTGGAACTCGTAGAAAAGTACCAGTAGTCCAATCACTGGAACGCCTGCATGGGCAGCTGCTGAACAGAACAGCAGAGAGAATCCTTCTGTTTGTAACAGAGAGAACAGACAGAACAAGAGGAGAAAATCCTGATCATGTCTGATGAGCTGCCCAATGAAAGCAGTGAGGTTACTCCAGAGAAAACTCTACACTAGAAAGGACAGGAAGACTAGAAAGGCTAAGAAAGCCTTCCAGTGGCTTCCAGTGAAAAAGAGGGTAAAGAAAAATAGGAGCTGAAGGGAGACTTGCCATATGGTAAGTCTGCAGAAGGAAAAAAATTCATGGTGGTACAGGAGAAAACTATCATGAGATAGTTGGCAAACCTCTCTTCATGGTAGAAAGAGGAGGAAAACCCTGTGACCCATAGACATGAATCTCCTGACAGCTCAGCCTACCTAAGAGCAAGTGGATGTCCTGGAAAACAGGAATCCATGTGTAGAGTTGTAAATGAAAAAACAGTGAAAAAACTTCTGCTAAGAAGTAGTGAACTGTAGGTTATAAAAAGATTAATTAGAACCCTATTGAGGGTTAATTTTCCTGGCTTGAGTTTGGATTCTTCAGATCAGAGTGAGGTTTCCCTTGTTTGGGAACATCTGTATGATGGGCAGGAGAAGAATAAAACCTTCTTTTAGGGAAAGAAGGTTTGGTAGGGCATTTCCTACCTACTGGGGAAGGAGAAGGCTTACGATAGCCCTCAGAAACAGGGAAGTCAGTGGAGCAATGAGCAACCTGACGTAAAGACTCCCTATTGAAGAGATTTTCTCCAGTACAAGGAGTATTACCCAATCTTTGTTGTGCCCATCTGTTCAAGTCTGAAGCTTGGAGCCAGGCTCTACGTCGTGCTCCTATGGCTATAGCAGAGGTTCTGCTAACAGACTCAAAAGAGTCTAGGGAAGCACGAGAAAGAAACCAAGAGATATTTTGGCTATGACTAATTAGTAAGGAATAGTCTGCAGCCTTGGGCTCTGATAGAAAAGGAGTCAAAAGAGATAATTTCTTTGTGACCTCCTGAAGGGATAGACTCATAAAAATTATAAGAGAATCCTTGTTGCCAGCATAGATGTTTGGAAGGTTTGACGTCCAAAGGCATCCAGTGTTCTAGATTCACGACCTGGCAGATAAGAATGTTTCTTCTTGCTTTTTACCTTCCTCATTGCTGATTCCACTACAATGGAATGATGGGGAAGTTGAGTCTTTTGAAACCCTGGAGAGGGGGGCACCTGATACAAAAGATCAGTTGCTGTAGAAGGTGAGGAAACCCTTAAAGGTGTTTCCCATATTCTCAGAAGATCCTGCAAAGAATGATGTAAAGGAAGCATTATATTTTCCTTTTCCCCAGAAGAGCCTTGTGTAGGATCATAGCCAGGGATAGGAATAACAAGGAATGTTGCCATGTCAAGGAGTTATTTCTGAAAAGAAGGATCTCCAATGGGAACCATCCCTGGACAGGCTAAAGTTGAGGAACTAGCCTGGGCACCGGAGGAAAAGGGTCAGGACCTAAACAGGTAATGCACCATTGTTTGCATTTCCCCCAGCCGTCTGGTCAAAGTAATGGCAACAAGGAAGGCTGCTTTCCAATTGGGGTATTTAAGTGAAGTGGATAGGAGAAACTCAAATGGTGGTTTGTGTAGCTGAGATAAAACATTGAGGTTCCAGGCCAGCGTAGGCAGTCGGATAGGACTGGTGTTCATGAGACCTCTCATGAACTTGGATATGACTGGATGCACAGAGATGTAGATTCCCATTGACAGGGTCACGAGATGAAGCTATAGCCTAAAGGTGAAAACATAATGTATCACTCCGTAGGCCCGAGTGAAGAGCTGACCTACAGAGCAGTGAATAGGATCGAGGCAGTTTGAAGCAGCCCAGTGTACAAAACGAGACCACTTGCGCTGGTACAAATGCCGTGTAGACTGTCTTCGAGAAGCAGCGAGAACAGCAAATACATCCTGTAGCAGTGAAGAAATCAATGCTTGGTGCAGTGAGGGATAGGGACTGAAGGTTGGGGATGCAGAAGGTGGTCCTGATGCCGAGTAAGCAGGCCTGGCTGAGTCCCGAGGACCATGGGGGAATCCTGTAGCAGCACCACAGCTGGCGGGGCCACTGTGGTGCTATTAGAATGACCGAGGCTCTGTCTCGCTTAATCTTGAGCAGACACTACCTTTTTATTTATTTATTTATTATTTATTTATTTATTTAACATCTCTTCTATACCGCGCTATTAAAATCAGCGCGGTGTACATCGAACAAATATACTGCAATGCAAACAGGTAACATTGAGTTTACAGAGAACACAGGAATATATAACATGGAGTAACAGGGATAACTATGTACAGTCAACATTATACTATATATATGCTTTTACTATATAAATATGTAAATTCGAGTGGAAATTGTATGTGTATTCATGTAGGAGGCACAGATCAACAGTGGGGGAGTGAACTAACGTGGAGTTTAACCATTTTCTGGTTGTATTAAGGTATTAAGGTGTTTAGTGTAAGTTGGAGGTCTGTTGGTAGTGTGAGTGTCCGAGGTCACGTCTGGGTTGGTAGTGTGAGTGTCCGAGGTCACGTCTGGGTAGTATTTTGTGAATAAGTGATGCTTCACGGCTTTTCGGAATTGTAATAGGTTTTTGATGCAACGGATTTCATGGGGAAGTAAATTCCAATTCAGGGGTGCAAATATTGAGAAAGCTCTATTCGATGTAGCTTTAGTACATGATGTCATCATCTTGGGAACTATTAAGGTATTCATAGTAGTGGTCCTTCTGTTTCTATTTTCGAGGGTGTTATGGATTAGTTTGCTAATTGGTGTTGGTGGGTAGTTATTCATGGCCTTGAAGGTCAGGATTAGTGACTTATATGAGAGTCTGGCTTGTAGAGGTGGCCAGTGTAGGTCTTTCATGATAGGCGTTATGTGAGCAGATCTTGGTGACCCAGAGAGGACTCTTGCAGCTGCATTCATAGCTAGACGAAGTGGATTTAAGGTTGATTGAGAGAGCCCGTGGAGGATGATATTCGCAAAATCTAGATGTGGGAGGACTAGTGCCTGGAAGGTTGATCGGTAATCAGTATAGTCAAGTAGTGGGCGGAGGTGGCGTAGCGTTCTGATCTTATGATATATCTTCTTTGTCACATTCTTCACATGCATTGTCATATCCAGGTGTTGATCCAATGTGATGCCGAGGTATCGGATTGTGGGTTTGGACATCAGTTCTATGTTATTGACCAGCAGCGACGGAGGAGGTATGAACTTGCGATTCCTTGTGACAAATAGGACATCAGTTTTGCTGTGATTTATTCTTAAGTTTTGTGTCAGCAGCCATTCAGCTATTGCACCGAAACAGTTGATTATTGGTGTAAACACTGGTTGGTCAGTTTTAAACTGCATGTATATGAGGATGTCATCTGCGTATGCCAGGCATTGCACATTGAAGGATCGGATCAATTCACATATCGGCTGCATATATATATTGAACATTAATGCCGATAGTGAAGATCCTTGTGGTACACCTTGAGACTGTAGGAATGGCTCTAATGATTCCTGGCCCGTTTTAACTTGTTGCCACCTATTGGAAAGGTAGGATCTACACCATTCCAGTGCTGTGCTTTGAATCCCCTTCTCTCTCAGACGTTGCAGCAGTATGTTGTGGTTCACAGAATCAAAGGCGGCGGAAATGTCTAAAAATATGAGTACAAATCCTTGTTTGATGCTGTTTATTCCTGTGATAAGATCATTGAATAAGGTTGTAAGGATTGTGTCAACTCCATGTGCTTCTCTGAATCCATGTTGTGATTTGTCCAGTGGTGCTTCCGTGTCAATATGGTGCTGGAGCTGTTGTTGGGCAGCTTTCTCGATGATTTTTGCAAGCTGGGGGATGCTCGAGATTGGCCTAAATGATTCAACTTTGGATGATCACTCACTTTTAAGCTTCTGGACATACCTCACTCACTTTTAAGCTTCTGGACATACCTCCCCCCCCCTCCCACACTTACCCTCACAACCCCATACCTATCCTTTATGGATGTACAGAGCTGACATATGTCCCAACAGGTAGTTTTAAAGATTGTATATAGTTCCCCTGGTTTACCTCCATTTTAATTCCCTGTTATCTGTAAACGAAAGCCAGTTATTTGGCCTATGTGTTTTATTGTTACAATGTAAACCGCACTGATGACAAATAGCGCGGTATATAAGAAATGTTAAATAAATAAAATAAATACAGGAGTCCGTAGGACCAGTCCTGTGCAAAGAATCAGGCGCTCGTCTCTGCAGGCATGACCAGATTGAGCAGAAGACAGAACATTTGGCGTTGTCTGTGGAGGCCAAGAGGTCCATCTCTGGCTCCTCCCAGCAAGCAAAGATGTTCTGAAGGATGACAGGATTGAAGGACCACTTGTGCGGGTCCAGCTGGCAGCTCAATTTATCAGCCAGTTGATTTTGAGTTCCTGGAAGGTAGGCCACTCTTAACATAGTATCTATGGAAAGGGCAAGAGTCCAGAGTCGCACTGCTTCACAACAGAGTCAAAGCGAGTCTGTACTGCCCTGCTTGTTGATGTAGAACATAGAAACCCAGTTATCAGTGCGCACCAGGACAGTCTTGTGACACATCCAGTCAGCGAAGACCATGAGAACATAAGCTATGCCATACTGGGTCAGACCAAGGTCCATCAAGCCCAGAGTATCCTGCTTCCAACAGTGGCCAATGTAAGTCACACATACCTAGCAGTTTCCACAAGACAGGTTCCACAATGTTTGTACTGCGGCAAGCAGTGTATTTCCTGGGTCCCCTTTAATAATGGTTTATGGACCTTTCCTCCAGGAACTTGTCCAAACCTTTTTTTAAACCCAGCTACACCAAACAGCTTTTACTACATCCTCTAGTAACAAATTCCAGAGTTTGATTACACAAGAGAAAATATTTTTTCACTCAATATTAGCCTTAAATAGGTTGCATTGTAGCTTCATTGCATGTTCCCTAGCCTTTCTGTATGTCGATGGTGTAAACAACCGATTTACGTTTACCCGTTCCACTCTATTCATTAATTTATAGACCTCTATCATATCTCCCCTCAGTCATCTCTTTTCCAGGTTCAAGAGCCCCAACCTTTTTAGCCTCTCTTGATAGGGGTATCCTTCCATCCCCTTTACCATTTGGTGGTTCTTCTCTGTACCTTTTCTAATAATGTTATTCCTTTTAAAGATATGAAGACGCGATATATCAAATATTCCAATAAAGATAAAAATACGGCGACCAGAGTTGCACACAATATTCAAGGAACAATAGAGGCATTATAATATGAGTAAATTAGACTTACCTGCTAATTGTTGTTCCTTAAGGAACTCTAGTCCAGTCCCGGAAATGTAGAGTTGTCAACCTCCACCAGCAGCTTTGGAGACTGAATGATGTCATCATTTTGATGTCACTGGTACAAATAGGCTAGATCCGCCCCTTTCACCAGTACCTATTGACAAAGCAGACTCAGCAGAGCAACAAATAAGTAGTTATCTCAAAACTATAAGAAACAGTATATACAGGTAGAAAAAAGATAATGAAACAGTCCATACAGAAAGAAAAAGACTGTGAGAGACAAGACAGGGCCGCCCCGAAAGGACGGGTGATGTCCCCAAAGAACCGGTAACTGAAGCACCAGAGCCCCGGCGCTCCCCGGCCCATGTCGCCTGCTGCCAACCCCACAGAGACCCCCGCTGAAGACGCCCCTCATTCCTGCGCCTCCCGAGCGCCCTGACACGAAGAAATTAGATTTCCCCATAATGATGTTTTCCTTTTAAAGGTTCAGCAGCTGTCCAAACTCACATCTCGCGCGGCCAGAAACTTCAGGCTGTTCCACACCCCTCGAATGGGAGGGATCCGGGACTGGACTAGAGTTCCTTAAGGAACAACAATTAGCAGGTAAGTCTAATTTACTCTTCCTTAGCGTCCCTCTAGTCCAGTCCCGGAAATGTAGAGGATGTAACAGAGCAGTACATATCAACGGGAGGGTCCGGAAACTGCAGCCTGAAGGACGGCTGACCCAAAACGACCATCCCCGCGCGCCTGTACGTCCAAACGATAATGCCGAGCAAAAGAATGCAACGAGGACCAGGTTGCAGCTCTACAAATGTCTGCCGGCGGAACGAGACTGACTTCCGCCCACGACGCTGCCTGAGCTCTCGTAGAATGCGCCCGCAAGCCGACCGGCACTTCTCTGCCCCTCAGAATGTAGGCGGAAACTAATGGCCTCTTTCAGCCATCTAGAAATGGAAGACTTTGCTGCCGCCTCGCCCTTCCGAGGGCCTCCGAAGGCGACAAAAAGCCTGTCCGACTTCCGGAAGGAAGCCGTACGACGGAGATAGCTCTTGAGCGCCCTCCGCACATCCAACCGATGCAAGCGCCCACCCGCCTGAGCCCTCTGCTCCGCGGAAAATACTGGCAGCGACACCACCTGATTCACATGGAAAGCGGACACCACCTTTGGTAAAAAGGCTGGCACCGTCCGTAGCACCACTTTGTCCGGGGAAAAAATCAAAAAAAGGCTCCCGGCAAGACAGCGCCTGTAGCTCCGAAATCCTCCTGGCGGAACAGATCGCCACTAGGAACAAAGTCTTGAGAGTCCAAATCCTTAAGCGAGGCTGCACTCAAAGGCTCAAAAGGTGGCCCGATCAGGGCTTCCAAGACCAAATTGAGATCCCATAGAGGAATAACCGAACGCCTCGGCGGACGCAAGAGCAAAACCGCTCGCAGGAAGCGCCGAACGTCGACATGCGTCGCTATCACCTGACCCTGAATCTTGCCGCGAAAAACAGGAGACAGCCGCCAAATGCACTCGTAAAGAACTGGCCGCCAGGCCCTTCTCCAACCCTGCTTGTAAAAAGGAGAGGACATCGGACACAGAAGCCCGCATGGGGATGACAGACCGATCGGAACACCAGGCCTCAAAAACACGCCAAACGCGTATATATGCTAGGGAAGTCGACCTCCGGCGCGATCGTAACAGAGTGGCTACCACGGACGTCGAATAACCGCGGGCCGTCAACCTCGCCCGCTCAAGAGCCAGGCCGTAAGCGAGAACCGACCCACCTGAGGCATCCGCAAGGGCCCTGAAGCAACAGGTCCTCCCGGAGCGGGAGCCGCCACGGGACGTCGGCCACCAGCTGCACCATATCCGCATACCACGGCCGTCTTGGCCAATCTGGCGCCACCAGCACCACCTGACCCTTGTGCCTCTCGATGCGTTGTATCACCTTGCCGATGAGTGCCCAGGGAGGGAACACATACAGAAAGCCCCTCCGTGGGCCATCGTTGCGCCAGAGCATCCAGGCCCTCTGCCATCCGCTCTTTCCTTCGGCTGAAGAAACGCTCCACTTTTGCCGACGCGAATGTCGCCATGAGATCCATCACCGGGATCCCCCACCGGCGCACCAGCATTGCAAAGACGTCCGGATGCAGCGTCCACTCTCCCGGATCCACGCGGCAGCGGCTGAGATAATCCGCTTCGACGTTGTTGACTCCTGCGACATGCTGAGCTGACAGAGCCTGTAAGTTCAGTTCCGCCCAGGTCAGCAGCACACTCGCCTCCTCCTCCAGGGCCACACTGCCCGTACCGCCTTGCCGATTGATATACGCTACCGTGGTTGCGTTGTCTGATAGCACCCTGACCGCTGCTTGCCCCAGCACCCGTCGAAACGCCCGCAGGGCCTGAACCACCGCTCGCATTTCCAACCGGTTGATGGACCACAGTTGCTCCTCCGGCGACCAAGTCCCCTGCGCAAACGAGCCCTCTAGATGAGCCCCCCAGCCCGCTAGACTCGCATCCGTCGTGAGCAGCCGCCAGCACGGGGGCTCCAGAGGCACGCCCTGATTCAGACTGTCGGGAAGCAGCCACCATTGCAGACTGTCCTGCACCACCGCCGGACAGGGCAGGCAGTGAGACAACGCGTCCGACTGATGAGACCACCGCCGAAGAAGAGCACTCTGTAGCGGCCGCATGTGAGCCCTGGCCCACAACACCAAGTCTATCGTCGCCGCCATGGTGCCGAGCAATTGCAGGTACTGCCAAGCCGTCGGCGCCCGAAGCCTCAAAAACCGACGCACCAGTTCTCTCAAGGCCTGCGCCCTTACGTCGGGAAGGAAGACCCGGCCCGACCGAGTCTCGAAGCGCGCCCCCAGATACTCTAGAACCTGAGAGGGGGTCAAACGACTCTTCGCCCCGTTGACTACCCAACGAGGCTGTCCAAGAACTCCACCACCCTGGCAGTGGCTACCACGCTTTCCTCTCTTGACTTCGCTCGTATCAACCAATCGTCTAGGTAAGGGTGTACCAGTATCCCCTCTTTGCGAAGAGCGGCCGCCACCACAACCATGACCTTCGTGAATGTCCGGGGAGCGGTCGCCAGACCGAAAGGAAGCGCCCGGAACTGAAAGTGTCCCATCGGCACCGCAAAACGCAGAAAGCGCTGATGCTCCCTGCGCACGGGGATATGAAGATAAGCTTCCGTCAGGTCTAAGGACGTCAAAAACTCTCCCGCGCGAACCGCCGCCAGGACGGACCGCAAGGTTTCCATGCGGAAGTGGGACACGCGAAGGCAACGATTTACCCTCTTGAGGTCGAGAATCGGACAAAACGTACCCCCTTTCTTGGGAACCACAAAATAAATGGAGTATCGACCGGCGCCGCACTGGTCGACCGGAACGGGCACTATTGCACGGAGCCGCTGGAGCCGCCCTATGGTGTCGCCCACAGCTCTCAGCTTCCGAGGGGCCCTGCAGGGGGAAAGAACAAAGGAATCTCCTACGGGGCGCCGAAATTCCAGGGCATATCCTTCCCGAATGACCTCCAATACCCACCGGTCGGAGGTAATCTGGACCCAGGCAGGGTAAAACTCCCGTAACCTGCCTCCCACGGGCACTTCGCCCACCTGGGCCCGCCTCATCTCATTGGGACTTCTTGGCACCGGAGGGCTGGAAGGTACCAAAACCCCTTCCCGCTCCCCGAAATCCACGAAAGGACTGGCCCCGCGACGGAAACCTGCTCCGCTGCGATTGCTGAAAACGAGGAGTGCGAAACTTACGAAAATCTCTCGAGAGGCCTCGAGACCCAGAAGCCCCCCGAGACTGTTTCGGTCTATCCTCTGGGAGCCGGCCCCCTTTGGACTCCCCGAGGTCCTTGACCAACTTTTCCAGATCTTCTCCAAAGAGAAGTTTACCCCGGAAGGGAAGCTTACTGAGCCGCGACTTGGACGAACTATCCGCTGACCAGTTGCGGAGCCACAGATAACGGCGAGCCGCCACTACCGAAGCCATACATTTGGCCTGACCACGAAGAAGATCATAGTGCGCGTCAGACAGGTAGGCGGTGCCGGACTCCAGCCAAGATCCATCCGCTGATTGTTCCTCTGGGAGGGAGCTCTGGATACGTTGGGACCAGCGCAAACAGCCCCTCGCCACCCAGGCCCCTGCTATGGAGGCCTGCAGGGAAAGGGCACTCATATCAAACACCTGCTTCAGCAAAGTATCCAACTTCCTATCCTGACCATCTCTCAAGGCTGCCGCCCCTCCACCGGGATGGTGGTCTTTTTAGTGACCGCCGCCACCGCGGCATCCACCTTAGGAGAACGAAAAAGCAGCTTATCCTGCTCAGAGATCGGGTATAAACCTATCCAAAGCCCTGGTCCCCCGCAACGCCGAATCGGCGAGTCCCATTCCTCCTGAATCATATCCCGAAAGACTCTGTGGATGGGGAACACTCTCTGCGAAGTGCGCACGGCTTGTAGCAGCGGATCCTCCAACGCCTCCGCGGAGGACGTGGAACCCGCGGGCATATTCAACACCTTTAGCGTCTCGGAGATCAGAGCAGGCAGTTCTTCCCGCCGAAATACGCGGACCAGCCTGCTCTGCTGCTCCTCCTCCAACAATTCCCCGTCTTCTAGGTCCTCATCCGACACCTCATCTTCCAGATCTGGCATTCCCAGGTCCTCCTCCAAAGGAGCCGGGGAAGCCGAATCGAAATCGTCCCGTCGCCTTTTTGGTAACGCCACGTCTCCTTCATGGAGAGTGGATGAGCGTCGCCTCGTACCCCTCGCAGGACCCGGGGACGGAACCCCCCGGTCAGGCTGCAGTAAGGCAAAAGCTTTTTGCATCAAGGAGAAAAATTCTGAAGGGACACCTGGCAGCCCAGCCCCCTGAGACCCTTCCGGCAACAGAGGAACGCTGCCAGCGGAGGACGGGCCCGCAACCGGCTCCGAAGCAGATAGAGAAGGGGGGATAGACCCCTCTCCTTCCAGAGAAGCCTCTCCCTGCCCTTGAGAGCCTTCCCCCCGGGACTTTTCCATGCCCATGGCCTCTAAAGAGCACGCCTTACACACCCCAGTGTCCAAAAGCTCTCCGCGCCTCACCCCACACACGAGGCAGCGGGGCTTGGCAGGCATGATCAATAAACAGCGCTGTACCAGTGCAGAAGAAGCCTTTGAAAGCCCCAGGAACAGCTAAATTACAAACGCGATTTTTTTTTTTTTTTTTTTACACAGATCGATGCAGTTAGCTCTAACTAGCTGCCCCCTAACACCGTTTGCCAAAACGAAGCTCCTAACCCTGAAAAAACGATCTTGTTAGGCAGAAGAAAAAACGGGATCCAAAATGGCCGCCGCAACGTTTGCGGCGCCAAAAATCATGCAGCCAGGCCTCCTGCACCCTGATGGAGCTGACAAACCCCTGCTGCCAGCAAAGATCACTCCCCCAAGGAACCCTAAGGCAAATTTACTCACCAAACACCGTGAGGAGAGTGAGGAAGGGCAGCGCTGAACCCCTCAAGAGCACAGCCCTTAAATCGGCATCAGCTCCTGGAGAGACTGCTATACACTCCAATCCTAAGCCCTGCCTGCTGCCAGCAGTCCAAACGTGCTCAACCTGCTCCTCACCCTTCCAAGTGGGTTCGGGAGCAGGGAGATAATGCCAGGCACACACCAGTGCACTCACAATGCTCGTTTAAATGCTGGGGCAATAAGGCAAAGAAAGAAAAGAGAAGGAAGGGGGGGGGGGGGGAGGAGAAGATAGCAGGAACGGAGAGAAAACAGCCCCAGCAGCACAGAATCTCTGTCAGCAGCAGCAGGCAGCTAAAAAACAAGAAAGCAAAGGAAAAATCCTAAATTTAAACAAAGAATTAAAGCTCTGCTTATTTGTTCCTCTGAGCCCAGTCCCGGGCTCAGAACCTCCAAGCTGCTTGGAGACTGAAAGTACTGGTGAAAGGGGGCGGATCTAGCCTATTTGTACCAGTGACATCAAAATGATGACATCATTCAGTCTCCAAAGCTGCTGGTGGAGGTTGACAACTCTACATTTCCGGGACTGGACTAGAGGGACGCTAAGGAATCTTTGTTTTATTTTCCATTCCTTTCCCTATGATTCCTAGCATTCTATTTGCTTTCTTGGCCACTGCTGCACACTGGGCGGAGGATAAATTGCAGCACCAATGACAACCACATCGAGTAATTGCAGGTGGTGAATCCCCACTGAGAAACTCTGCAAGACCCTAGCGTCCAGTGACACTATCACTCCGGTAGCCTGAACACAGAAAGGGCAGGAGTTGTCTATACCCCAAGAATATTATGAGTATTGCCTGACCAAATGCACTGTCCCTGCGGGACTCACTCTCCAGGCAGTAGAGAGCTGCGAACATGTGAAATGAAGACCATGTGGCAGCTTTGCATATCTCTGAAACCGGCACAGAGTGCAGGTTGGCCGCGGATGCAGCCATCGCCCTCACTTGATGCACTATGATCTGGTGCTCAAGGGAGAAGCCATCTCGCTCATAAGTAAGGGCAATACAGTCCACTGCCCAAGTGGACACAGAGTTCGCTTAGTCACAGGGAGCCCTAGTCTGCTGGAGTCATAAGATACGAAAAGCTGAGCAGCTTTTTGATGGGCCTGGGTCCGCTGTAAGCAGGACAGGGTCCGTTTTCAATCTAGTGTATGAAGTATGAGTTCCTCCCTGCCAGGCCGCAGGAAGAAGATGAGGAAGACCACTTCTTAATTGAGGTAGAAAGGAGATACCATCTTTGGGAGGAATTTTGGGTGCATGCAGAATATAGAAAGACTAGGGGACATGCAATGAAGCTACAGGGTAAACTAAGACTAATAAAAGAAAATATTTTTTCACTCAACGTGTAATCAAACTCTGGAATTTGTTACTGGAGGATGTAGTAAAGGCTGTTAGTGTAGCTGGGTTTAAAAAAGGTTTGGACAAGTTCCTGGAGGAAAGGTCCATAAACCATTATTAAGAAGGGACCGAAGATATCAATGCTTGACCCAGTACAAGCATTGTGGAACCTGTCTCTCTTGGGGAAACTGCTAGGTACATATGACCTAGATTGGCCACTGTTGGAAACAGAATACTGGGCTTGATGGACCTTGGTCTGACCCAGTATGGCATATCTTATGTTCTTATGTAATCTGTTCTTGTAGAACCTTGTATATGGTGGATCCTGGAGTTCACTCACTCTTCGAGTGGACACGAGGGCCACCAGAAAGGCCACTTTCCAAGACAGATAACAGGTGGCAAGTGGCTAGGGGCTCGAATGGCAGTCTGATGAGCTGTGAGAGCACCATGTTGAGGTCCCACTCTGCCACCGGAGGGCAGAGAGGGGGCTTGGATAACAGGAGGCCCCAGAGGAACCTGGAAACCATGGGCTGGCTCACAAGGGGCTTTCCCATGACAGGGTAGTGGTGAACAGCTATCGTGCTCAGATGCAACCTCACTTCAGCCCAGTGTGCAATAGGTGTACGGGAGTACTAATTGCACATTGCAGAAGAAGAGATTCTCCCTTCTTTCTGCACACCAGGCGGAGAACCTTCTCCACTTAAAAGGCATAAGCCCGTCTAGTGGAGGGCTTTTGGGAGGCCAGTAGGATCTCCTTGACTTCTCTCAGAAGACTGAAAGGGGCCAGTGCTACCCTTCCAGCAGCCAGGCTATTAGTGTTAGGGACCCCAGGTTGGGGTGCAGGAGTAAGCCCCCCTCCTGAGACAGGAGGTCTGGAGCTCGGCCCAGCAGAACTGGGAGTGCCACTGACAGAGTAGCAGTGGAAACCAGGGCTGCCTTGGCAATCTGGGGGCAGTTACTATAGTATGACCGACACCCTCTCACTCTGGACATTGAAGAGGGCCCTGGCAACCAGGGAGAGGGTCAGCGGGAATGCATAGAGTAGGCCCTCAGACCACAAGACCAGTAAGACATCTGCTGCCACTCTGAGTGCGTTTGGCGCGAGCAGAAGCGAGGCAGCTGTGTGTTGTCCGGAGAGGCGAATAGATCAATCATGGGCCTGCCCTTGGCCATCCTGGGGTTCATGCGCCACTCGTGCAGCTGAAGGACACTGCTCAGCCTGTTCGCTAGGCAGTTGTCCTGACCTGGGAGGTAAACTGCTCGCACGAGTATGTAGCTGCGAGCTGCGAAGGAGAGGAGGGCCAAATGCCTCCGGGCAGACAGAGTACACACCCGTGCCCCCCTGCCTGTTGATAGAGAACATGGTGACTTGATTATCCGTCTGAATCAGTAAGGACTGGTGTCGCAGGCAGTGGCAGAACTTTCGTAGGACTAGAAAGATAGCCCTGAGCTCCAGAAGATTGCTCTGTAGGAGCAACTCCTCCAGGGACCAGCTGCCCCCCCCGTGTGCAATGGTCCCCACAATGCACCCCCCAACCTAGGAGGGAGGCATCTGTGGTCAGGGTTCTCTGAGGTGCGGGTGCTTGGAAGGGTATTCCCGCCTGGAGGTGGCAGAAACACTGCCACCAGTTGAAGGATTTCGCCAACTGGCAGGTAACCCGGACCTTGTCCTGTAGCCTACCCATGGCTTGCCACCATTGTGAACAGAGGCATCACTGGGCTGTCCACATGTGCAAGCAGACTGAGGGTGTCACATGGACCGTAGAGACCATATGGCCCAGTAGGCAAAGGAGACGACGAGCTGGCACTGACCAGTGATGTACACCTCTTGCCAGTTGTCTGAGGCATTCTGCCCTTTCTCTGGGGAGGAGCGCCCTGACTTTCAGCGTGTCGAGCTGAGCACCAATGAACTCCAGATTTTGGGCTGAAGAGAGGTGGGATTCAGGGTAGTTGATGACAAACCCCAGGTGCTGCAGGAGGGACGCATGCTCTGCCACCTGCTGGCCTCAGGCTGTGCTGCCCCTGATTAGCCAGTCTATTTTATTTGTGTCTTTTATACTGCCCTATCGTGTAATCAGAGTGGTTTACATTTGGAACAACTGTATTACATTCTAATTTTTTAAACAATTACAGGTAACAGGTGAGGATAAATATAATCACTGATATACATAAAATGAGTAACCATTTTGAAACTTATTTACAATATTCTTAAGCAATTATGAGTTTCAAACGTGTATTCTTAAGCATTTGGTTTACATTCTAGATACAGTCTAGATTACAGTCTAGACAGGGGAAGACGAAGGCCTCTTGCAGCCTCAGGTAGGTGACCACCACAGCCAGGCAATGGTGAAGACCCATGGCGAGAAGGCCAGGCTGAAGTGCAGGACCCCTGTACTGTTCTGGCAGTGCCTTCCCTCCTACCAAGAACTTTAGGTACTACCTATGGGAGGAGTGGATTAGAATGTGTGTACACATTCTAATGACCCAAGGAGCATAACCAATCTCCCCGGTGGAGG
Organism: Ichthyophis bannanicus; assembly: GCA_033557465.1. Taxonomy (NCBI): domain Eukaryota; kingdom Metazoa; phylum Chordata; class Amphibia; order Gymnophiona; family Ichthyophiidae; genus Ichthyophis; species Ichthyophis bannanicus. The sequence continues at coordinate 144,219,768 of CM066032.1, forward strand.
TAAAGCAGTGTTCCAAGGGAGAGCATCTTGAACTTCTCCCTCACCAGAAACTTATTTAAGTTTCACAGGTCTAGTATGGGCCTGAGGCCCCCAGTTCTCTTTGGGACAAGGAAGTATCTGAAGTAGAAGCCTTTCCCCCACAGGTGTTTGGGTACAGGCTCCACTGTGCTGTCCCTGATCAGACCTGTGAGCTCCATGAGCAGAAAGTCCGGTGAAGGAGGGGTCGCACCGGCTCTCTTGGGAAGAACCTGAGTGGTATCTGTGTAGGTGAAGGAGATATCCTTCCTTTATCACGTGCAGTACCCACTGGTCCAAAGTGATGTTGCGCACTACTCCTTTATACAATGCGCTCAAATGTAACACACCAGTAAATTAAAGTAGATCACACATTATTAGCTCAATTTTCTCACCAGGTCTCAGACTTATGCACTTATAACAAGACTCACGTCTAGTAATTAAGTGCTATGCTTGCATCAGGGATCCACTTCATCAGTTAAGCAGAGTATTGGTGGTGCATTTAAGTTAAGTTTATCCACCTTATAAATATATACTTCACACTATAGCTGTAGAGAAAACACTGTGGTCGTTGATGCAAGCATAGCACTTAATTACTAGACGCGAGTCTTGTTATAAGTGCATAAGTCTGAGATCCGGTGAGAAAATTGAGCTAATAATGTGTGATCTACTTTAATTTACTGGTGTGTTACATTTGAGCGCATTGTATAAAGGAGTAGTGCAGAACACGCGTTCAGAGAAAAGACCAAAGTGATGTTGGCCCATCTGTGAGCTAAAAGTGCCAGGTACCTCCCTGTGGGCTGGTGAAGGTCTCCTGGGGGAGGGAAGGCCCTGCTCTGGGAGTCAAAAGCTCCCCCTGGATTCAGCAGGAGCTGGGACCCAAGGCTTTGGTGCTTTCGCCTTCTGAGCCCTATAGCCTTGCCTCTTAGGGTGAGAACCTTGTTGCTGGCCTGAGAAGGGCTGGTAGTGGTGACTGTGGGAGAGGACCCTTTTTCCCCTCAGGAACAGGGGTCTTTTCCCCCCGATGGTTTCCTGTGGGGAAGGGATGAGGTCTTTTTAGAAAGCCTCTGGCGGGTCACCACGTCAGCCTCTATATATCGGCCGCCTTGTCGGTCATGGGTTTGCCAAATGGGTTCAAGGCAAGCTGCTCGATGTCCTCTGTACCGGGGAGAACCTATTGCACAAGGTCGGCAGACTGTAGTCAGGCTTGGCATCAGGCACCGATGCTGGCTGCTGCGATTCAAGCCGCTGACTCGAAGCAGTCTTAGGCTGCTCCTGAGAGAAACTTGGAGCAGTCCTTGATCCCAGAGATCAGGGACTGGAACCATTGGAGGGATTCACCGGCAAGACCAGCCAAAAACTTGACAGCTCCTGAGTTAGAGCCTTTAGGTACATACCTATGTATATAGTTCATAGGCTTGGATCCGGCACTCCAGCATCGAGCCCTGCTAACACTTGCGCCCGAGGGTATCGAGGGTTCTAGCCTCCCTTCTGGGGGGGGGGGGAACGGGAACAGAGGAGTGAGTCTCTTGCTCTTCAGTTTTTGCATGGTTGATTCGATGACCATGGAGTTGTGGGAGCTGGGGTTTGTGGAACCCCAGGCCCTTCCGGACACAATACATGACGTTGAGGAATCGGCTCACCACCAGTACCGATACCAGTGTCTCCCACATGCTGAGCAGTAGCCACTTGAGGATCAGCTGCATGGGCACTGTGAGGGTTTCCTTGGGTGGAGACTCATATTGGAGAATCTCCAAATTCTCAGTGCGCAGGGTCCTCCTCCACCTCGGTCTGCACCAAGGGGGCTCTGGGCATGTCCTTGACAAAGTCATGGAAGGCCATTGTCCTCTGGAGGGGAGTGGTGCCAGGGGAAGATGGGTCCGAGGGAACATCTGTGCTGGTGATGCCGCGTCATCGGTCTCCCACTCAGGGTCGAATGACGACTATGAATCCGAGGCCCTGCAATTCATTGTCTCGAGGCTGGCGCAGAGGAGTCGGCGGCCTCAGGAGGACCTAGGGTCCGAGTTGCAGAAACTAACCGGGGAGGATTGGATGTCCAAGGACCAGGACCTCAACTGGTGCAGAAGGCTTACCAGAGGTAGATGGCTCTCTGAGCTCGGCTCGTCTACCAGACTTCCCCGCAGTCAGGGGCCAGGTCATTGGGGCAGATGATGCAGATGAACCAGCCATCACTGCCTGCTGCAGGGCCAGGATAGAAGTGATATTCTGCTCCATGGCCGCCATTCTGGTTTCCAAGCCAGCAGGCTCTGCAGTTTTTAGCACGGGTACAGAGGATCTCTGGCCTGGCGCCAGTACTCTTGCGAGTGCGTCCTCAACAAGGACTATGGCCTCAAGGAAACTCGCATGGTCTCCACTGGCTGAGAAATCCTTCTTGAGGACCTTGGTAGGGCGCTTCTCTGAGCCGCCCAAGTCCCTCTGGGCAGTTTTACCAGGTTTCTCCGGTGCAACATCGGTGAACTTAGAGGACTTTTTCTTCTTTTTCTCGGGGTCAGAGGTCTTCTCGGAGAAGTCACTGCTACGGGACTCTGAGGATGTTTGGGCCTCATGGGAAGTGCTGGGCTTGGAGCTCGGTGTCGGGGAGGCCGGGGCAGAGTCAGACCTGGGGAACAGTTTTTCCTGCAACTCAGACCTCTTTTTATTGGTCTTAGGAATCATGGCCTGGCACAGGTAGCAGGAAGTGCTGTCATGGTCCGGTCCCAGGCAGCAGTTATGGGTGTCAGTCACTGACATAATGTGACCGCTGCAGTCAAACTATTTGAAACCAGCAGAGGACATGGTGGGGGGGGGGGGGGGGACGGACACCCGGCCAGGGTCAACCACCCCGGGCGAAAAAAGGCACAAATGTCGGTCAAAGCCAAGCCTCGTCAAAACGAAGGGGGAGCTGCGAATGGCATCAGCTCGAGCCAGGAAGGCAAACAGGTGCACAACCAGGAAAAGGAGAAATTAGGCCTTACCTGCTAATTGTCTTTCCTTGAGTTCTCTCCGGGCCAGTCCAGGTTACTGTTGGGTAGTCAATCCCTTCCAGCAGCTGAGGACTGAATGCTGAAACTTTTACTGACAGATATAGCTCCCCCTGGTGTCAGGAAACCAGTTACCTATTGTCAAAGCAGCAGACCAAAATAAGAAATCCACTAATATTGAACTATTGGAACCAAACTGAGAAGTCCCGAAGACCACAACAGCGGAGCACGCCCATCCTGCAAAGAAGCGTACCCCATAAAAAAAAACTGTTTTATTCTTTTTTTTTTTTTCTTTTCTAAACCACTATGTTTCCAGAAGTCCAAATATCCTCTTCCAGCCACCAAATGCCCTAGCTGCAAGGGCAAAGCTCCGCAACGGTAAGACTAGAAGGCAGTTTAAGAAATCGATAGGCTCGCAGACGAAATGGGAGGGACCTGGACTGGCCCGTAGAGAACTCAAGGAAAGACAATTAGCAGGTAAGGCCTAATTTCTCCTTCCTCTTCGTCTCTCCGGGCCAGTCCAGGTTACTGTTGGGCAGTACCAAAGCAGTACCTAAACTGGGGAGGGTCCTGCAAGCCCCGCCAAAATGGCCGAGGCCCCAACCTTAGCATCTGCGCGAGCCTGCACATCCAACCTATAGTGCTTTGTGAAAGTATGGAGAGAGGACCAGGACGCCGCCCGACAGATATCTGCGGGCGGGATCAAGGCAAACTCTGCCCAAGATGTAGCTTGGGCTCTCGTCGAATGCGCTCAAAGCTCCTTAGGAGGAGCCTTGCCCCTGGCCTCATAAGCTGCCGCTATCGCCCGTTTCACCCAACGAGCGATAGACGCTTTTGTAGCCGCCTGACCCTTACGAGGCCCTCCAAACAGAATGAACAAGCGATCGGACTTCCGAAAGGAGCGCGTCTTCCGAAGATACTTCTGCAAAACTCGTCCCAAATCTAAGCTTTGAAGAGCGCGATCCACCTTCTCGCCCCCACGCGAGCGAAAAGTAGGAAGAGAAATTGCCTGATTCATGTGAAAATCGGAAACCACCTTCGGCAAGAACGATGGAACCGGCCGCAGAACTACCTTGTCCTCGGAAAAGTGCAGGTACGGCTCTCTGCAAGACAGCGCCTGCAAATCCGAAACTCTCCGAGCCGAACACAAGGCCACGAGGAAAGCCGTTTTCCAAGAAAGCTCTCGGAGACTGTCACTGTCAGTCAACTCAAAAGGCGGTCCCGTTAAGGCTTCCAGAACCAGATTTAAGTCCCACGGAGGCACCACAAGACGTAAGGGAGGACGGATATTTCTAGCCGCCTTGAGAAATCGGTGAACATCCAGGTGCGAAGAGAGGGAAGACCCATTCACCCGACCTCGGAAACAGGAAAGAGCCGCGAGATGAACCTTGAGCGTACTTAGGGCTAGACCCCCCTGAAGAAAAGCTAAAACCTCAGGTAAACCCGCAGCGCCGGGCCGCAAGCCCCGATCTCTAGACCAGGCCTCAAAAATGCACCATACGCGAACATAGGCTAGCGATGTCGAGGGCCGCCGAGACTTCAACATAGTAGCGATTACCGCCGCCGAGTATCCTCTCCGTCGCAACCGCTCCCTCTCAAGAGCCAAGCCGTAAGCAAGAACCGATCCACTTGCGGCATCAAGATGGGACCCCCAACTCAAGAGGTTGACCCTTGAAGGCAACCGCCAGGGCAGAGCTACGAGAAGGCGAACCAGATCCGCATACCAGGGCCGTCTTGGCCAATCCGGAGCAATGAGAATCACCGTGCCGCTGAAAGCTGAAATCCTCCGAATGACCCGACCGATCAACGGCCAAGGAAGGAACACAAAAGAGTTTCCCTGCTGGCCAGGGCTGCACCAGACCGTCTAGACCTTCCGACATGTGCTCCCTGCACCTGCTGAAAAACCGTGACGCCTTGGCACTGGCCAGTGTCGCCATGAGATCCAGGACGGGCTGACCCCACCGCACCGTAATGGCGCGAAACACTGCCCAGTTCAGCTCCCACTCTCCGGGATCCAGGCGATGACGGCTGAGATAATCGGCCTGAACGTTGTCCTTTCCCGCTACGTGAGCCGCCGAAAGAGCAACGAGATGCAATTCCGCCCACTGAAGCAATAGCTGACTTTGCTGCAGCAAGGGCGCACTGCCCGTGCCCCCCTGCTTGTTGATGTAGGACACCGTCACTAAATTGTCGGAAAACACTCGTACCGCGTGACCGTCGAGGAGATCTGAGAAATGCAAAAGCGCGAAACGCACCGCACGCAGCTCCAACCGATTGATCGACCAAGTGCTCTCCTCCTCCGACCAGTCGCCTTGCGCCACCCGAGTCAGACAATGAGCCCCCAACTGGACAGGCTGGCATCCGTAGTGACCAAGATCCACTCTGGATCCTCCAGCGGAACTCCAGCCTGAAGGTGCGCCAGAGGTTGCCACCACCGCAAACTGAGTTTGACCTCCACCGGACACCGAAGTCTTTGCGATAGGGGATGTACCTGCGGAGACCACCGCGAGATCAAGACGTGTTGCAGTGGCCGCATGTGAGCTCTGGCCCAAGGCACCAGATCCAAGGCCGCGGCCATTGAACCCAACAACTGCAAGTATCTCCACGCTGTGGGAGTCGCCAACCCAAGGAAGGCGTCGATCTGGGCTATCAGCTTCCGGACCCTGTCTGGCGGAAGAACCACCGTTCCGTACTGCGTGTCGAACAAGGCCCCGAGGTAAACCAAACGCTGAACCGGAAGCAACTGACTCTTTGCCTGGTTGACGACCCAACCGAGGTGTTCCAGAAAGTGCACCACTCGGGCCGTTGCAGCGGCTGATTCCTGCCGAGATCCTGCCCGTATGAGCAAATCGTCCAAGTAGGGATGCACCTGAATCCCCTCCTTGCGAAGAGCTGCCGCTACCACCGTCACCTTGGTGAAGACCCGAGGCGCGGTAGCCAGACCAAAGGGTAACGCCCGAAATTGAAAATGACCCAGGGGAACTGCAAAGCGCAGAAACCGCTGGTGTTCCAGACGTATGGGAATGTGCAAATAAGCCTCCGTCAAATCTATGGAGGTGACCCATTCCCCGGGCTTTACCGACCGAATGACGGACCTCAGAGTCTCCATACGAAAATGCGGCACCCGCAGGGAACGGTTTACCCGCTTGAGCTCTAAAATAGGTCGAAACGAGCCTTCCTTCTTGGGCACAACGTAAATCGAGTACTGACCTACTCCGCACTGGTCTAAAGGTATGGGAACCACGGCCTGTAGTCGCAACAACCGCTGAAGAGTGCTGTCGATCGCTTGACGTTTCCAAGAAGGACCGCAGGGGGACAACACAAAGGCATCCGCCAGAGGGGATGCAAACTCCAGAGAATACCCTTTGCGGATGATCTCTAGCACCCAGAGATCAGAAGTTATGTTGGCCCAGACGGAGAGAAACTCCTGCAAACGTCCACCTACGGGAACCTCCACCTGGACCAGCGTCCCTTCATTGAGGCTTCTTGGAAGAGGTTTGCTGGGCGTTGAAAAATCCCCTGCCAAACCCTCTGGCCCCACGAAAGGACTGCCCCCTGGAAGGAAAGCAACCCCTCTGATAAGGGACAAAGCGAGAGCCGCGGAACCTACGGAGATCCCTGCCGAGACCCCTTTGCGCCGGAGTAGATTTAGCAGACCTGGGCCGATCCTCAGGAAGACGTCCGCCCTTAGTATCGCCCAAATCTTTCACAATTTTTTCCAAGGCTTCCCCAAAAAGCAGCTTGCCCTTGTATGGAAGCTTACTGAGGCGCGACTTAGAAGACACGTCCGCCGCCCAGTTCCACAACCACAGAAACCTCCTAGCTGCAATAAGCGACGCCATGGATTTTGCTGAGATCCTAATCAAATCATAGAAGGCGTCCGCTAAATAAGCCGCCGCCGCCGACTCCAGTTTCGCCCCTTCCGGGGATGGATCCTCCAACTTCACCGTAGACTGCTCTCCTTGAATCCAACGGATAGAAGCTCGGGATACATATGCTCCGCAAACCGAAGCCTGCAAGGCCAGAGCACTAGCGTCAAAGGCTTGTTTTAACAGCACCTCCAACTTACGATCCTGAAGGTCTTTAAGGGCCGCTCCCCCTTCGACCGGGATCGTGGTTTTCTTAGTGACCGCCGACACTAGCGCGTCCACTTTAGGCATCCGGAGCAACTCCTTCTCCTCCTGAGGAACCGGGTAAAGTCGGGCAATGGTACACCCCCCCTTAAACTAGCCTCCGGGCATTCCCATTCTTACTCAATCATTTGCTTAATCACCCTGTGCATAGGGAAACACCACTGCTCAGGTTTAAACCCTTGTAATAAAGGATCCTCCAAAGGCTCCTGTTGCAGTGCAGGAGGTACAATATTCAAAGCCGCCAGGGACTGAAGAACCAAAGCCCTCAGTTCCTCCTTACGAAAAACCCTGAAAACATTGGGGTCCTCCCCTGGCGCTAGCTCCCCTTCCTCCAAGTCTAAGGGCCAGGAATCCAATCCCCCTTCAGACAAAATTTCCCCTTCTTCAGGCATAAGAGGATCGGAGAGCTGAGGACCTGATGCCCCCGCAGAGAAATCTCCCCCCGGGCACTGCGCCGAAGTCCCTTCCCCCGAAACGGAGAGGATAGGGTCCCCGCAAGATATACCTGCTGGAGGCTTTCTTTCAACAGGCTGAAACATCTTTAACAGATAGGCCTTATGCAAGGCTAGAATAAAATCCGGAGAAAAAAAGAGAGTCCAATGGACCTGGAGCTGCAGGAGCCGGAAACTGGTCTATCTGCTCTACTACAGACATTTTGGAAGACTTAGACTTCTTTTTCCCAGCACATGGCAATGGCGCAGGAGAGGCAGAAGGCTCTGCAGACACTATGGCTGCTGTTCCCGCCTTAAGCAGAGACCCCTGAGTCTTCTCTCCAGCCCTATCCCCCGAGCCAGAGCTCTCCATTATGGGCTAAAGATCAGCAAAAAAAATACACCAAGAATTTAAAGACACCAAGAACTAGCCAGAGAAAAACTGACCCGCCGAAAACACACATGTGAAAGCAAAAAAAATGGCGCGTGCACGCGGGCTTTCCCACCGACGAAAAACTGCAGGAAACAAGCCTGACTGGCGAGAGAAATAAAGGGAAAAACACCAGAAATTCACAGAAACCAAATGAAATAAAGAGTATCTGAACTCAGGAGACTGAACTTTCGCCTCTATGAACTCGCTGCTAGCGAGACAGACGTTTTAAACTGCAGCAGGAAAAGGATACCGGGGCTCCCGGCGCCTAAGTCCCCCGCTGAAGAACGGATCCTGCGGAAGACAGGCTCTGCCTCCGAAAGGGCTATAAATGAGAAATATAGCCGCGGATCAACGCTCTGACTGTGCCCGTGTGATCTAACGGACTTCCCCGAATAAGGGAGCCCTGTTCGCTGAAGTGCCCTGCTAGGACCAGCGAGGAAGCCTCAGGTCTTCCAAAACCAATCAGTCTGCCTCCAGTAGCATGCTTCTTATTCTGCTCTTTATCGGTATTAATCATTAACACAGATCTAAAATGCGGGTCTTCTGGGAGCCTGCCAAAGAAACGTCCTTCCCAGCTGCTGAGGACTGAAGACTGGTTTCCTGACACCAGGAGGAGCTATATCATCTGTCAGTAAAAGTTTCAGCATTCAGTCCTCAGTTGCTGGAAGGGATTGACTTCCCAACAGTAACCTGGACTGGCCCAGAGAGACGAAGAGGAAAATACAACTTTTAAGAATAATTTTTAGATAATTTTTCTGGGAAAAACAGGGCAAGCGTCCGTTGGGCTCCACGGAAAAAAGGAGACTAAGCAAGATGGCACCCTTGGGTGGGAAGGGGACCATACATGCGTGGTAGCATTCCCAAAGGCTTTCTTTGAAAGCAGGGAAAATGATCTGTGTGTGCTCCGTCGGCATGGTGTCTTGACCCCTTTATGGAGAAAAATTACCACACTTGATACAGAGCCAGTAGTCTGTTTGAAACATGCATATCATGTGATTAATGAATTTGGAGGATCACATTTATGCCACATACAGCCTCACACATGTTCGGATTTCTACTGGACTGGTTTTGGATTGTCATTCAGATAAGTGATAATGACAAGTGATAATGATTTTATCAGTAGTTTAGAACATATATATGAATAAAAGGGACGCAAGGGTCATTCGAGAGGAGGAATGTTTGAACTTCTCTCCTGACAGTTTGTTGACAAATACTAGAGTATTGTGTATTGCACAATGAGTGGTCTTATTTTGGATTTGCATGCCGATTATGACAAATCTGTGGAACCTTCATGTCTACTCTGTATGCCACTTTTTAATATCTTCAGCTCTTTGTGGAGATAACATTCAATCCCTTGAACTTACAAGATTTAACATGGATATCATCCATATCATGTCCCCTAGGATACTAACAGTGTAGCATTTCAAATGAATAAGTGTTTAGCTAACATAGCCAGCTGGCTGCTAATTAATAAACTGGCATTTAACTTTGGGAAAAAAGAACTGTTTAACAGTGGCTTTGGAGACCAAGTCTACATATTCTCTCAAAAACATAACAGTGGTAATTTGGCCCACTAGAGAAATTAAAGACCATGGTATGCTGCTGGATCAGTCTCTCAACTTGGAGGCCAACAATGTATAAGTGGTGTACAGGGCACACAAAGTTACATTCAAATGTTTTAAATCATTGTTACATAAACAAGGCATCTGTGTGTGTTGTACCTTTATGGTAATCTAAAAAAAGAAAACACACAACCACACCCCTTATATATCTTCCTCCCAGCTAGGAGCATCTAGAGAAGTCATGCTTTAGAGCGGTTTCCAATATCTCTTGGTATGTACATACCCAACTTGCTGCTTCAGTAGCTGATAGGTTACAGATCTTCGCCAGGACAAAATTTAAGCTCTGAACATTAGTTTTCCAGGTATTCAAAGGTGTGCAAAAATCTTACTTGACCAAGCAGCCCTAGTGGTATGTACCTGGATGGTAAATACATTCATTCAAGTCAGGGGGTATTGAAAGATTATTCCCTCTTCATGAAAACTGCCTTCTACATCATAGGACTGGTGCCTTTAGGGATGTGGCTCCTGTATAGTGGATCATCATGCCATTCTCAGACTCATTACATGATCTTCAGGAAAAAAGGTGAAGAACATGAGAGCATGTGAGACCACTGCCTTCTATGAAGGCAATTTTCTTTGAGGTCTTCCAAGGTGGTTGACTGGCAGAGAAACAGTATAACGCATTTGCTTTTAGTTGATGTTTCTGGCTGAGCTACAGGTTGTATCAGATCCATGTTTCTAATGTAGTCTTTAATGCATACCTGCAGTGCTCTGATAGGAATATATCCAGGAGGGCACTATATAAATGTTGTAAATGAACTCACCATATTGTCCTTGTTTCAAGAGCTCAGTCAAGCGCACACCACGATTCAACAACTGCTGAGTGGCAGCATCCAGATCAGAACCGAACTGGGCAAAAGCAGCTACTTCACGGTACTGAGCAAGTTCCAGCTTCATGGTACCAGCCACCTAGAAGGTAGGGAAAAACTCAGCTCTAGGCAATATTTACAAGGAGCCCTCCCCTCCCCCATGCATGATTTTATTTATTCTCTACAAATTTAAGTTTACTTTTCAGCCTTGAGTTAAGAGTCAGCCAAAATAAACAAAAGTTATCCGCCCCTACCCTCCAACAGCAAAGCATTTCTTCTCACAATCTGATATGAATTACAAAGTCAAAGCAATTAAAAACTGATATTTCCCTAACTCCCCATAATAAGCATGGTAAAACGTTTTTCACATATATTCAGAAGAGGAAGATCAGAGGTGAAACTGCAAGACTCAAAAGTGCTGAGAACGGATTCGTGGAAAGTGATGTTGAAAAAGCAAAAATGCTCAACAAATTCTTTGGCTCTGTTTTTACTAAGGAGAAGGACCATCTGTGGTTGACAAATATTCAAATGGAAATTGTGTAGATACATTATTTTCTGTATTTGAACAGCTTGCAAAACTGAAAGTGGACAAAGCCATGGGACCAGATGGGATACATCCCAGGATACTGAAAGAGCTCAGAGAGGTTCTTGCAGGGCCTTTAAAAACAGTTTTTAATAGATCTTTGGAGACAGAAGAAGTTCCACAGGACTGGAAAAGGGTCAATGTGGTATCTCTACACAAAAGCGGTAATAGGGAAGAAGTGGCAGTAAGCCTTATCTCTGTGGCAGAAAATGTAATGGAGGTGCTCCTGAAAAAGAGAATAGTTGACTCTCTCAAAACAAATAGGTTGCATGATCTGAGGCAACGTGGTTTTACCAAAGGACAATCATGCCAAACAAATCAGATTGATTTCTTTGACTGAGTGATCAGAGAACTAGATCAAGGGCATGCGATGGATGTGATCTACCTAGGTTTCAGCAAAGCCTTTGATACTGCTCCTCAATAAACTGACCAGCCTGGGGATGAGTCTAAAGGTGGTGAATTGGATCAGAAATTTGTTGACTGAAGACAACAGAACTCACTCAGATGAAAGGAAGGCGATTAGTGGCATGCCCTGGGGATTGGTCCTGGGGCCAGTACTGTTAAATGTATTTGTGAGTGATATTGCTCAAGGATTGTATGGAAAATGACACAAGAATTTCCAACAGAGTGAACTCCCCTGAGGGTGTGGATAACATGAGGAAAGATCTGCAAAATCTGGAAGAATGGTCTAATGCTTGGCAGTTAAGATTTAATATGAAGAAGTGCAGTGTCATGCACTTGGGATGAAGAAATCCAAGGGGACTGATTGAGATAGGGAGCAATAGTTTGGTGTGCATGGACTAGAAGGACCTCAGAGTGACTGTTTGAGGATCTATAAGTGGCGAAACAGTGTTACAAGGTGGTGGCCAAAACCAGAAGGATACTGGATTGCATACAGAGAGAATTACCAGCAGAAAGGAGGAGGTACTAATGCCACTGTACAAGTCGCTGGCGAGGCCTCACTTGGAATACTGTGTTCAGTTTTGGAGACCATATCTCAAACGATATAAAAAGACTGGAAACTGTTCAGAGGAAGGCAATCAAAATGATTTGGAGCCTGCGCCAAAAGACAGAAACCTAGAAAAATGACAGAAAAAGACCACATGGCCTATCTAGTCTGTCCTTCCATATCAACAACTACAACAGACATATGGAAAGAAACTCCAAGACCTAAATATATATACTCTAGGGGAGAGGAGGGACAGGTGAGATATGATACAGACCTTTAAATACTTGAGTATTAATGAACAAACCTTCTTCAAAGATGGGAAAGCTGCAATACTAGGGGACATAACATGAAGCTGCAAGAGGGTAAACTGAAAGGCAAAGTAAGGAAATAATTTTTTCACCGAAAGGGTGCTGGATGCTTGGACTGCCCTCTTGATGGAAGTGGTGGGGGCAAATACAATGACAGAATTCAAAATGGCATGGGACAGACAGTGGATCCCTTTATAGTAACAGGATAAAATCAAAAACTTAACTGTCACTGATATCTCAACAAAAAGAGGTGTTGGAGAGTGGGTACACCCCTAAACAAAGGCATGTGGAAAGGTGACCTGCACGGAGCAGCAGGCGCATCTACTCTTGTCATCTTGCTGGGCAGACTAGTTGGACCATGCTGGTCTTTATCTGCAGTCATATACTATGTTACTATGTAATAACAAGTCTTCAACCCTTCTAATCATCACCATTCTAAATCACAAATTTAACTCAAGAGCACTGGATTAGTGGACACGCACTAGTAGACAAGTAGGAATGGAGGCTGTGTGTTCTCCCCATCCCATTGATTAAAGTAATGAGGTTGTAGTGCCGGTCCCATCCCATGATCATTAATATATCTAAAGTCCCTAGAAAAGAATGAGGAGCTGTATAACTTTACCCTGCTTCTCAACTAACTGGCCTTTGTGTGGTAGCCAGGTTAACTGTTACTTTAAATTAAATCTCTCCCTGCCCTGTCCCCAGAACATGCTGCGTTTTAAACTTTTTTTCCCTGCTCTAGCCTACCTAAGGGACTAACCCCCTCCCCCCCCTGCTGAGGGTACAGAACAGGGTACCTTGTAACAGCCCTCTTAATAGGTCTTATTTCCCTCCCTCCCTCCCCAACCCCTGCGGTAATTGTAGCTTTATAGGTACTTGCACGTCTTAGAGGAAAGGGGCTGCTCTCAGGTGCAGCTCTTTATCCAAATGAGTCATACATTGAGGACCTGAGATTGATTAAGCTTCAGATGAACAAGGTATATTAGAGGTATTAGATAGACTTATTAGAATAAGCATCTAAACCAACCCTTAGTAAGTACAGAATTTAAAGACCTAAACACAAGCTTTAAACTAAGATGCAGACAACAGTCCAGCAGCAAGATGGGGGCTTTCCAGTCTTTTGCATTGAGTGTCACATGTATGATTTTCTCCCAGTTGGTGAGAGGTCTTACGTATACACTAAGTGCAAGGAGCTCTTTGCTCTCAGGGAACAAGTCCGTTCTCTAGAGGCTAGAGTAGCAGACCTGGAAGACAGAAGAAAGACAGAAGTACATGGATGAGACCTACAGGGATATAGTCCTGAAGTCCCACCTCCAGTCTGGCAGCATCCCTGTTGCCATGGAGGAGAGGTCACATGACAGGAGATCACCACCCTGGTGTGGCAGGACATGATCCTGTAACTAGGACCCGTCCTCCAGGTGATGTAAAACCCTCTCGCACTGAGGATGTTTCTCCAGGGCCATGTGCCCATGAGGGAAGGGTTAGGACAGCTGTTATAGTTGGTGATTCAATCATTAGGCATGTAGATAGCTGGGTGGCTGGTGGACGTGAGGATCGCCTGGTAACATGCCTGCCTGGTGCGAAGGTAGCGGACCTCACGCGCCGCCTAGATAAGATCTTAGATAGTGCTGGGGAGGAGTCTGCTGTCTTGGTACATGTCTGTACCAATGACATAAGAAAATGTGGTAAGGGAGGTTCTGGAGGCTAAATTTAAGCTTTTAGGTAGGAAGTTGAAATCCAGAACTTCCAGGGTAGCGTTCTCCGAAATGCTTCCCGTTCCACGTGCAGGACCCAAAAGGCAGGCAGAGCTCCGGAGCCTCAATGCGTGGAGGAGATGATGGTGCAAGGATGTGGGTGCTGGATTTGTTAGGAACTGGAGAACATTCTGGGGAAAGGAGTGGCTCTTCCAAAGGGATGGGCTTCACCTTAACCAGGATAGAATCAGACTACTGGCATTAACCTCTAAAAAGGAGATAGAGAAGCTTTTAAACTAGAAAATAGGGGAAAGCCGTCACCCAAGAGCGCATGGTTCTGACGAAGGTATCCTTGAAGGATACTACCAAAAGCAGTGAGGTTCCAAAAAAGAGTAAAGAAGCCCAAATGCCCTTGAGTAGGGTGCAGACAGAGCGTAAAGATTCCAAATTACCTATGCCTACCAATAGCCAGATTAATATTAATAAAATACAGTCTCTAAAATGCTTGTATGCAAATGCTAGAAGTCTAAACAATAAGATGGGAGTGTTATAATATATAGCACTAAATGAGAGGTTAGATATGATTGCAATCTCAGAGACATGGTGGAAGGAGGATAACCAGTGGGACACTGATACCTGGATACAAACTATTTCGTAATGATAGAACTGATCAAATTGGTGGAGGGGCTGCACTCTATGTTAGAGAGGGCATTGAGTCAGAAAGGATTAAAGTTCTGCAGGAAACAAAATTTGCTATAGAATCTCTATGGATTGAAATTCCATGTATGAAGGGGAAGGTGATAGCAGTGGGGGTGTACTATCGACCGCCTGGCCAGAATGAACAAATGGATGATGAAATGCTCAAAGAAATCAAGGAAGCTAACAAAAGTCACAGCACAGTAATAATAATGGGTGATTTCAATTACCCCGGTATCGACTGGGTCAGTGTCACGGCAGGACATGCTAGGGAGATAAAGTTCCTAGATGAAATAAATGACTGCTTCTTGGAGCAGCTGGTTCATGAACCGACCAGAGGGGAAGCCATACTGGACCTAGTCCTTAGTGGAACACCAGATCTGGTGCAAGAAATAAGGGTGTTGGGTCCACTTGGCAATAGTGATCATAGCACAATCATGTGATTTAATTAGTGGAGGAGGGATAGTAAAGAAATTCACAGTACTACCTTTTAACTTTCGAAAGGGAGACTGATAAAATGAAGAATATTAGTTAAGAAAAAACTAAAAGTAGCGGTTGCAAAGGTTAAAGACTTACATCAAGCTTGGGTATTGTTGAAAAATACTATCTTGGAAGCCCAGACCAGCTGTATTCCACGCATTAAGAAAAGTGGAAGAAAGTCCAAAAAACTGCCAACATGGTTTAAAGGTGAGGTCAGAGAGGCTCACCTTCAAAAAAGCATCTTTCAGGAAATGTAAACAAAAGCCAAACGACGAAAACTGGAACAGCACAAGCACTGGCAAGTTAAATGCAAAGCACTGACAAGGCAGGCAAAGCGAGAATTTGAGAAGGAACTTGCTACTGAAGCAAAACACGAAATAAAGACTTTTTCAAGTACATTCTTAGCAAAAGGCCTGCGAGAGAGTCAATTGGACCATTAGATGTTAGAGGGGTAAAAGGGGCAGTAAGAGGAGACAAGGCTATAGTGGAGAGATTGAATGAATTCTTTGCTTCGGTCTTTACTGAGGAAGATGTAGGGATGTTACCCAAGACTGAAGTGGCATTTAAAGGTGATACTGCAGAGGAATTGAGAGAAATATCGCTACACCGGGAAGATGTATTACAACTATTTGATAAACTGAATAGTAGCAAATCACCTGGACCGGATGGTATACATCCAAGGGTGTTGAAAGAACTGAAATATGAGATTGCAGACCTGCTATTAGTAATCTGTGAACGTTCACTAAATCATCTGTAATACCTGAAGATTGGAGGATCGCCAATGTAACGCCAATTTTTAAAAAGGGTTCCAGGGGTGATCCGGGAAACTACAGACCAGTGAGCCTGACGTCAGTACCGGGGAAAATGGTAGAAACCATCATAAAGAACAAAATTATACAGCATGTAGATAGTCATAGCCTAATGGGAGACAGCCAACATGGCTTTAGACAAGGAAGATCTGGTCTTACTAACCTATGTTTTTTTGAAGGTATGAACAAACAGGTAGACAAAGGTGAGTCGGTTGATATAGTGTATCTGGACTTTCAGAAAGCCTTTGACAAGGTCCCTCATCAGAGACTTTTGGCAAAACTAAAAAGTCATGGGATAGGAGGCAGTGTACTATTGTGGATCGGGAACTGGTTAAAAGATAGAAAGCAGAGGGTAGGGCTAAATGGCCAATTTTCCCAATGGAAAAAGGTGAATAGTGGAGTATCCCAGGGATCTGTACTGGGTCTGCTACTTTTTGACATATTCATAAATGACCTGGAAAAGGGAACTAGTGAGGTTATCAAATTTGCAGATGACAAAACTATTTTAAGTTGTTAAAACCCAAGAGGATTGTGGAAAACTGCAGGAGGATCTGGATAAATTGGAAGACTGGGCATCAAAATGGCAGATGAAATTTAATGTGGACAAGTGCAAAGTTATGCACCTAGGAAAGAACAACCCACACTATGGTTACACAATGCAAGGTTCCACATTGGGAACCGCCCAGGAAAAAGATTTAAGAGTCATCGCGGATAACATGTTAAAACCCTCCGCCCAGTGTGCAGCGGCGGCCAAAAAAGCAAATAGAATGCTAGGTATCATAAGGAAAGGAATGGAAAATAAAACAAAGAATATTATAATGCCTCTGTATCGTTCCGTGGTACAATCGCACCTTGAATATTGTGTGCAATTCTAGTCGCCGTATCTTAAAAAGGATAGCGTTATTAGAAAAGGTACAGAGAAGAGCCACCAAAATGGTAAAAGGGATGGAAGGCTACTCCTATGAAGAGAGGCTACAAAAGGTTAGGGCTTTTCAACCTGGGAGACGGCTGAGGGGAGATATGATAGAGGTCTATAAATTAATGAATGGAGTGGAACAGGCAAATGTAGATCGATTGTTTACGTTATCAGAATATAGAAAGACTATGGAACATAGTAAACTATTTAAGACAAATAAGAGAAAATATTTTTTCACTCAATGTGTAATCAAACTCTGGAATTTGTTACCCGAGGATGTAGTAAGGGCCGTTAGTGTAGCTGGGTTTAAAAGGTTTGGACAAGTTCCTGGAGGAAAGGTCCATAAACCATTATTAAAAAGGGACCCAGAATATCAATGCTTGACCCCATACAAGCATTGTGGAACCTGTGTCTCTTGGGGATACTGCTAGGTACGTATGACCTAGATTGGCCACTGTTGGAAACAGGATACTGGGCTTGATGGACCTTGGCCTGACCCAGTATGGCATATCTTATGTTCTTATCAACTTTAACATGGGAGAAGGGAAAAGAGGCAGGCAGTGATCCTTGCTTCGGAGAACAGACCTTGTGCATTAAAAAAAACTTTGGTAATGAAGAAATTTTGAGAACTGAGAATACCAAGGCTCGGAAGGCAGATCCAGGCATCCTTGCAGCAGACCAAAGGGATGCCCTCTAGAGCATCCATTTTCAACCCTGTCCTTAGGGCACAATTAGGCCAGTCATGTTTTCAGGATTCCCACAATGAATACGCATGAGATAAATTTGCATACAATGAAGCCAGTACATGCAAATCTCATACATATTCAATGTGGGAATCCTGAATACCCAACTGGCTGAGGTGTGCCCTGAGGACAGAGTTAAAAATTGCTGCTCTAGAGCCATGGCAAGAGACTCAGGAAGACCTGCCCCACATGGCTCTCAGAAGCTAAAATATTCACTATTCCCATTCTGTCTACATGCAGAAAAGGTGTCATTTTCAGGCCATATCGAAGCTGACTACTATACCAGGGGACCTGTCTCAAGCCATAATCCCCCATAGAAACATGACGATAGAAAAAGACCACATGGCCTATCTAGTCTGCCCTTCCATATCAACCACTACAACAGTCCCCTTTTTTCCTTAAGAGATCCTCTGTGTTTGTCCCATGCTTCTTTGAATTCAGATACTGTCCTCGTCTCTACCACCTCCACTGGGAGACTATACCACGGATCCACCACTCCTTCCGTAAAGTGAGGTTACTTACTGTAACAGGGGTTTCTCCGTGGACAGCAGTATGAGTCAGCCACGCATAGGTGGTGTCACCCTCTGGGACCGGAGTAGCTCTCCAATAGCTCAGAAGAATTAAAATTTGTAATTGTTTTTTTAAAATTTCCTCTGAGCTTCCTGTCCTTCCCCTTCCTGCCGGGTCTCAGCTCTTCCTGCTTCAGTGGCTTCCTAGCCGAGCGGGCTCGATCCAGGGGAGGAGGGCAGGATGGAGTGGCTGACTCATACTGCTGTCCACGGAGAACCCGTTATAGTAAGTAATCTCACTTTCTCCATGGACAAACACTGAGTCAGCCATGCATATGTGACTCCTGAGGCAGGGTGAGGTGGGGCGGCAAAGAAGTGTGCTGCTGTGAGAAGTGGCACCCCACTGCACCCTAGGATGCTGTGGAGGGGAGAGCCTGCAAAAAAAGAGGCCTGAAGGTCCAGAAACAGAGTCATGGAGGCTGAAAACTGTGCCAACCAAGGAACACCCCACCGGGGTATTTAGTGGAGAACATAACTGTACAAACAGGCAACAAGGGCAAAACTAGGCCACGAGAACAATAGTGGCAGAAGTGTGGATTAGCAGAGACAGTAAGACAACAGCTCCGGTAATTAAGGGAGCAGAAAAACTGGCAAGGGTATTGCAAGTCAGTCTTAGTACAAGTCCACAATAGTGCAAATCAGCATTCGTGCAGTCAACAATAGTGCAAATAAAAGACGTACAGTCCCTTATGGCAGCGAGGCGTCAGGGTTTGATGTCCAAGGTAGCTGTCTGGCATTCCGCTGTGTGCAGGACCGCCTGTTCAAAGGACGTGGAGGAGCCCAGGGGGCCAGAGGCAGTTGTGTCTGGTGAAGTATGGATGGAGGCCCAAGTGGCCGCATTGCAGATGTCCACGGGGTGTGGCAGCGTGGAGGTGGGCCAGGGAGGCCGCCACCGCCTGCAGTTTGTGTGCGTGCACATTTTCCCCCGGGGAAGTTTCAGCGAGGATATGGCAGTACGCAATGCAGTCGGAGAGCCACCTGGAGAGGGTATGTTTCGCTACTGGTACCCCTGGTCTATTGGGGTCGTAGGCAATGAACAGTTGCGATGCCTTGTGGGAGCATTTTGTTCTGTTGAGATAAATCTGGAGGGCGCGCATGCAGTCCAGTGTGTTGAGGCAGCATCCCTCCTGGGTGTCATGAGGTTCTGGGTGGAAGCAGGGTAGAACGATGGCCTGGTTAATGTGGAAGGCCAAGGCCACCTTAGGGAGGAACTTAGGGTGGATACGGAGGATGGCCCAGTCATGGTGGAACTACGTGTAAAGTGGCTAGTCCACCAGGGCCTGCAGCTCACTGATTCGTCGTTCTGAGGTGATGGCCACCAGAAAGAAAGTCTTCCATGTGAGGAACTTGAGGGTTGCCTGCTCCAGGGGCTCGAACGGGTAAGTTGCTGCAGGACGATATTGAGGTCCCATCCCAGCGTCAGAGGTTTCACTGGAGGATATAGGTGGCTGAGGCCACGCATAAAGCGGGTTACTAGCGGGTGGCCCGAGATCGGTTTGTCAACTTTGTCATGGTAGGCTGTCATGGCGCTCAGGTGGGTCCTGACTGAGGATGGCTTTAGCCCCCCCTTGGGAAAGGGAGAGGAGGTATCGCAGGAGCACCGGGATGGGGCAGGAGAATGGGTTTAGCTGCTCAGCCTCACACCATGTGCTGAATCTGTCCCATTTGGCGGCGTATAACCTCTGGGTGGCAGGGTGTCTCGCTGCCAGGACGACTTCCAAGACATCCTGCGTTAATTGGTGAGGTCTTAGGGATGCCCGTTCAAAATCCAGGCGGCGAGTGTTAGTGGCTTCAGGTTGGGATGAAGTGTCCATCCCTCGTCCTGGGAGATTAGGCCTGGGTGCGCTGGCAGCCGCAAGTATCCGCTGGATAATAATAGAAGGAGTGGGAACCATGGTTGCCTGGGCCAGAAGGGGGCGACAAAGATGACCTTTGCCTTCTCCTACAGGATCTTCTGTAGCGCTCTGGAGATGAGCAGAGTCGGCAGGTAGGCGTAACAGGGTAGGCGTAACAGGTTTGCAATCCCCTTGACTGAGAAGGCATCCGCTGCCGTCCTGCATTTGGACGGCTGCCTGGAGCAGAAGGCGGGGCGCTTGGAATTGTCCTCGCTGGCAATCCCTAGAGGCGGAAGAGGTCTGACGTGATAGAGGGATTCAGAGACCATTCGTAAGGTGCAAGCTGTCAGCTGAGGCTGTCCGCTAGTGTGTTGTCGTCTCCAGGCAGGTAGGAGGCTTGGAGGTGTGCCCCTAAGGAGATGGCAAAAATTCATATCTTGTAGGCCTCCCTGCACAGGGAGCGTGAGCCGGTGCCTCCTTGCTTGTTGATATAGAACATCGCCACCTGGTTGTCTGTTTGAACCAGTATGGCTCTGCCCTGAATCCAGTCTTGGAAGCAATGTTCCCTCTAATTTTCTGTAGGCTGTGTGCGCATAAAATATGTTGTAAAGTATGTGCGCTCGCTTGGCGAGGTGTGTGCACGCGCACACCTTAGAGGGAACAGTGCTTGGAAGGTCCGCAGGGTGTTCCTGATGGCTCCAAGTTCCAGTAGATTGATGTGGAGATGCGACTCAGTGTGGGACCAGGTTCCCTTGGTGCAGAGATCGAGGAGGTGTGCCCCCCATCCCTTCTTTGATGCATCGGTGGTGAGGGTGATGTGTGTTTGAGGGGGGTCGCGGTGGTCGCCCATTGGTTAGGTTTTGCCTTGTCCACCACCAGAGGAGTGTCCTTCTGGTGTGGGTGTCCACAGGAATCCTGTGTCTCAGGGGCTGCCTGTGCTGGTCCCAGTGGCAGTGGCGGAGGTGCCACTGAAGTTGACGCATGTGAAGCTTGGCATGGGTGATGACATGGACTGCTGCTGCCATGTGTCGGAGCAGGCATAGGAGGGCACGTGCTGAGTAGTGTTTATTCCTACCATACGTGTTGCCAACGTAATTACTTTGTCTACTCTCTGAGGGGGGGGGGGGGTGAAAGGCCTTGGCTTGCGTGGTTTTGATCTGTGCGCCCATGAATTCCAGCGCTTGTGTGAGTTCCAACTGTGACTTCCTGTGGTTGATGAGGAAGCCCAAGGACTGGAGAAGATTCGCCGTGGTCAGAAGGTCTTCCCGTGCTTCCCTTTGCGAGTGTGCTGCAATCAGCCAGTCGTTTAGGTAGGGGAAGACGCGGATGCCAGTCTTGTGGAGATGTGCAGTTGCTACCACCACGCATTTTGTGAAGACTCTGGGTGCGGATCAGAGGCTGAAGGGGAGTGCCAGGTATTGGTAGTGCTGGTCGCCCACCACGAAGCGGAGGAACTGCTTCTGCGAGGGGTGAAGAGGAATGTGGGTGTAGGCGTCCTGGAGATCAAGGGATGCGAGGCAGTTGTTTTCCTGGATGAGAGGGAGGATGGTTCCGAGGGAGTGCATATGGAATTTCTCTCTCAGGATCCATTTGTTGAGAAGTCTGAGGTCCAGTACGGGGCGCCAGCCCGCAGACTTCTTCGGTATGTGGAAATATCATGAGTAGAAACCCCTTGCGCTGGGGGGGGGGGGCAGGGACCAGCTCTATGGCTTTTAGCAGGAGAAGGTGCTGAGTCTCCTTGAGGTGTGGGAGGTGCTGTCCTGGTGTGACCCTCCTGGGTGGAGCTGATGGTGGGCGCTTTTTGAAGCGGATACGAAGCACCTTGCGGATGATCTTGAGCACCCCAGTGGTCGCAGGAAATGTTCGCCAATGCCTGCGCAAAGTGGGTCAACCTGCCCCCCACTGCGATGGTCCCTGCGCTGGAATGGTCAAAAACCTGGGTTGGTTTTAGAAGCGGAGAAAGGTTGAACCTTCTGCTGCTTTCTGTCCCTTTGTCGTGACTTGTTAAGAACATAAGACATGCCATACTGGGTCAGACCGAGGTCCATCAAGCCCAGTATCCTGTTTCCAACAGTGGCCAATCTAGGTCATACGTACCTAGCAATATCCCCAAAAGACACAGGTTCCACAATGCTTGTACTGGGTCAAGCATTGATATCCTGGGTCCCTTTTTAATAGTGGTTTATGGACCTTTCCTCCAGGAACTTGTCCAAACCTTTTTTAAACCCAGCTATACTAACAGCCCTTACTTGTGCAGGATGTTTGGTAGCGCTGGTTTCTCTGGTAGCCATTATTGTAATTGCAATGGGAGTTATATTTATGAGCTGAGTAGTATTGTTTTTGTGAGTTTTGTCGGGCGCTGGGCGGGTGAGGCCCTCATTGAATAGGGTCTGCAGAGTCGTGCAGTCTTCTTTTAGGCTCCACAGTTTCCTTGACTTTGCTGCCAAAGAGGCTGTCCCCCGAGCAGGGGGCATTCGCTATACGCTCATGCGTGTCCTCACGGAGGTCAGAGGCTCTTAGCCTTGCCACCCGCCGAGCGGCTATTGCTGTTCCTGCAGTCCTGGAGGCAGTTTCAAAGGCATCAAAGGCTGATCTGATGAGGTGCTTCCCGCATTCCCCGAGGTCTTGTAGAAAAGGGCCGAGGGCGTCATGGGTGTCCAGGGGTAGGGAGGCGATTACGCCTCTGGCTTTAGAGAAGATGGGAGTAATGGTATATCAACATCTGGAATTGGTGGGCAGCGATTCTAGCGTTGAGCGTGGCACCCTGGGTAGACTCTTTTTCCCGACCCCGAGGGTGCGGGAATCTTTCCCTGGAGGTGCGTTGGCTTGGGGGTGTGCATTCTTGTTGCACTTCAGGGCAGGTTCCACCACAATGGACTGATGCGTAAGCTGAGGTTTGTCAAAACCGGGAGCCGGTCGGACCTGATACTTCAGTTCGAGGCGTTTGGTGGTGGCAGAGGCGGCCACAGGAGTCTGCCAGAGGTGCTCCCTGCAGTCCAGGAGTACCTGATGGATGGGGACTTTCACCAAGGCCTTGGGAGCCTCCAAGAATTTGAGGATCCCCAGAAACCCGATCCTGGGGTCAGGGGTGTCTTCCGGTGGTAGCCCCAGGTGTGCCATGATTTTCTGGAGGAACATGGGGTAAGTCAGGTCTTCAGGGGGAGAGGCCGGTGTGGATGAAGATTAGGGGTGTCCAGAAGCAGTCTAGGAGAGGGCGAAAAAGTAGGTGCATTGTCGCCTTCTGAATCCCAGGTGGAGTCCAGGATCTCGCCCTCCTCCCCTGACAGAGGGTCCTCCAGGGTGGACCAGGAGACTTGGAGTGGTTGAAGAGGTGGTGCTCCGGGGGTTCGAGGAGCTCTGTCCTCCCAAGATTTGCTGTGCCATGAATCTGCCCCACAATTCCAT
The DNA here is from genome assembly GCA_033557465.1 of Ichthyophis bannanicus. Taxonomy (NCBI): domain Eukaryota; kingdom Metazoa; phylum Chordata; class Amphibia; order Gymnophiona; family Ichthyophiidae; genus Ichthyophis; species Ichthyophis bannanicus. Next base: position 144,243,179 of record CM066032.1, read on the forward strand.
TAGTTCACGGTGTTGCATGGTGGCTCTGGGCTCACACTTATTGCTGGTCAGTCCTGGAGCTGAAGGAGATTGAGTTCCGGTAGTGGCCAGTAGATGGCGGGGGGCTGAGCTTGCAGCAGCAGGGCTCAATGTAGCAGGGTTGAAATGCTGAAGATGTACCTCCCGGCCAGAGGGGGCAGCAGAGGAACTGCTGATCCGGGGATGCTGGTGATGGGGAGTCCTGGAGTGATGATGTTCAGAGGAGGAGTGCCGGCGTCGGGAAGGACTGCTCCTGTTGTGTCAGGAGCCAGAAGAACTGTGCCTGCTGGTCCGGGAGGGGTTGGAGCTGTGGCGGCGTCGATGAGCAGAGGAAACCTGGCAGGAGGCCTGAAGAGGAGGCAGCTGTGAGAGAGGCACAATGCAGGAGAGGGGGCTCTGAGGATCCCAGGAGAGACTGCAGTGCTGGGGATGTTGGCAGAGGCTCTGCAGGAGGAGGCAGCATCAGAAACATGCAGGAGCTGAGGTAAGGGGAGAGAGCCGGAGAGGCTTACCTCAGGGCCCATGGAAGGGATCGCAGAGGGCTCTGACTGTTCCCCAGCAGTGCGATCGACCTGCTCGCTCCTCCGGATGTCTGCGGGGGCGGCTGAGGTCCTGTGCTCTTTGCTTCTTCCATGCTGCTTGCTGAGCACATGTGGGTTGAGGCATTTGGGGCACTGATTCTGGGCAGTGCTGGAGGAGAATTTCCTTTTGCAGGTGCTGCACTTCCTGGCCTCGCCCATCTTGCCTGAGATTTGTTGGGTTTCTCCTCTTTTTCTTTTTTGGAGAGTGTGGGTTAGTCCATCTGTCCCGTAGGGCGGAAGAAAAAAAACTGAAGCAGGAAGGGTTGGGACCCAGCAGGAAGGGGAAGGACAGGAAGCTCAGAGGAAATTTTAAAACACAATTAAAAATTTGAATTCCTCTAAGCTATTGGAGAGCTACTCTGGTCCCAGAGGGTGACACACCTATGCGTGGCTGACTCATAGTGCTTGTCCATGGAGAAAGAAATATTTCCGTATATCACTCCTGAATCTATCCCCTTTCACCCTCATCCCATGTCCCCTCATAGCAGAGCTTACTTTCAATTGAAAGAGGCTCTCCTTTTGTGCATTTATGCCACAGAGATATTTAAACCTCTCAATCATATCACATCTATCCTGCCTTTCCTCTAAGGTGCACATATTAAGATCCTTAAGTCTGTCCTCATATGCTTTCTAAAGAAGAGCACTAACCATTTTAGTAGCCACCCTCTGTACTGACTCCAGAATGTTTATATCCTTTTGAAGGTGCGGTCTCCAGAATTGCACACAATACTCCAAATAAGGTCACACCGAAGACTTATGGAGAAATTTTACTTACCGTTAATTTCCTTTCCTGTATCCATGCTAGACCAGTCCAGACAAGTGGGTTTATTTATTTATTTATTTTTATTTAGCAAACATTTATATACCGCTGCTTCCAGCGATCAGCAGCGGTCCGATTACAATAGGAGAACTGTCAAATCAGTACAGTAGAATTTGGGGCGCGCATAGGTTGATTCGGAGGGTAAGGCACATCACAACAAGTGGGTGTAAATAAGTATATCTGTATAAGTATAAGTATATCTGTATACATGTATATCTGGATACATGTATACTCATACCTTAAGGGTATAAGGGGCACTGTTTACATAAATACACTGATGTGGAATATGTACATATATACAAATAACCAGTATACACAAAACAAATTCAAGAGTAATAAATACAGTAGAATTTGGGGCGCGCATAGGTTGATTCGGAGGGTAGGCACATCACACAAGTGGGTGTAAATAAGTATATCTGTATAAGTATAAGTATATCTGTATACATGTATATCTGGATACATGTATACTCATACCTTTGGGTATAAGGGGCACTGTTGTGTTCCCCTGTAAGCAGATGATGCGACAGAGAAAATTCCTGAAGCTTAATGACATCACCCTTTATGGATAAACCTGTACCCCTAGGGGTCAGCTTCAGTATACCTGTAGCAAGCAGAGTGGTCTGGAGCCATTGAAAGGAATTAACATTGTAAAACAAAAACTATTTACACGGCGGGAGCCAAGAGCTGTACAAGAAGCGGGAAGCCAATGAACTCTTAAGTGTTGAAACAGCCAAGCCAGAAAATTGCAGCGCAGCGGGGAGGGTTCTGGACTGGTCTAGCACGGATACAGGAAAGGAAATTAATGGTAAATACAATTTCTCCTTCCAGTACATCCTGCTAGACCAGTCCAGACAAGTGGGGAGTACCAAAGCTAAGTCCTCCTTGGGCAGGAAGATACGGCGGCAGCCAAAATGCTGCCTCCAAACAGAGCTGCTTCCTGAGTGTGGAGGTCCAGACGATAGTGTCAGACAAAGGTAGAAAGCGAAGACCAGGTGGTGGCTCTACATATATCCAGTGGGGCAACCCGCGCTCTCTCTGCCCAAGCTGCTGTTTGAGCCCTAGTAGAGTGGGCCTTGAGTCCGGCAGGTACAGGCTTGTTCTGATGTACGTACGCAGACTCAATGGCCTGCTTAGAAACATAGAAATATGATGACAGAAAAAGACCATATGGCCTATCTAGTCTGTCCTTCCATATCAGCAACTACAACAGTCCCCTTTTTACCTTTAGAGATCCTCTGTGTTTGTCCCATGCTTTTTTGAATTCAGTTACTGTCCTCATCTCTACCACCTCCACTGGGAGACTATTCCACAGATCCACTACTCTTTCCGTAAAGAAATATTTCCGCATATCACTCCTGAATCTATCTCCCTTCACCCTCATCCCATGTCCCCTCCGTAGCAGAACTTGCTTTCAATTGAAAGAGGCTCTCTCCCTGAACATTTATGCCACGGAGGTATTTAAACATCTCAATCATATCACCTCTATCCCGCCTTTCCTCTAAGGTGTACATATTAAGATCCTTCAGTCTGTCCGCATATGCTTTATAATGAAGACCACTAATCATTTTAGTAGCCTCCCTCTGCACCGACTCCATCCTGTTCACATCCTTTTGAAGGTGCGGTCTCCAGAATTGCACACTATACTCCAAATGAGGTCGCACCAAAGACTTAGAGAGGTATTATCACCTCCTTTTTTCTGCTAGCCATTCCTCTCCGTATGCACCCAAGCATCCTTCTAGCCTTTGCCGTCGCCTTTTCTACCTGTTTAAATCCTTACTGTTGTTTGATCTGGAGAGCTCCTGTAGGAAAGCCCGAACAGGGTAGGGCACTGGAGCCTTTTATGCAGGTCCTCAGCTGCTCTCAGGTAATCAGGCCCACTAACTCCTGATTAGGTGTTAGCAGTTCCCAAAGCTGAGGAGGGTACTGGAGTTCAACCACCTACTGTGCTCAAGGAAAGTCCCACTGAAGCACCAAAAAGAAAGTAACCTTGCTTTAAAAATGTACAAAAAACCCTTTTAAGAGCTCCCAGTCAGAGAGCTAACAATTTAATATAATAAAACAAACCCTTAAATCCTTACTGTTGGTTGATCTGGAGAGCTTGATCCACTGAGTGATGGTGGTCTTAGAAGCAGCCTCTCCCTGCAGTGACCTCCAATCAGCACAAAGAGGTGACCAGAGAGGCGAAAGGGATTGGTGACCTTGATGTACCACTGCAACGTCCTTCTGACATCAAGAGAATGGAGCACAAGAGAGTCACTTGCTTGTTGCACTTTCAGGAAAGAGGGAAGGATCAGACTTTTTCACATGGAATGCGGACAAAACCTTCGGCAAGGAAGGAAGGAACTGGGAGGATAGTTACGCCTTCCGGGGAGAAGGACAGAAACTGATCCCGGCAGGATAGCACCTGAAGCTCAGAAACACAAGCTGAGGTGACCACCACCAGAAGGACGGTCTTCAGAATCAAATCTTTAAGAGATGTTCGGCGGAGAGGTTCGAACGGAGGCTTAGACAGAGCTCTAAGGACCAAGGAAAGATCCCAGGATCGGACTACTGGGCAGATGGGGGAGACGCAGAGTGTGCACCCCGCGCAAATAACGAACCAGACCAGGATGAGAAGCCAGGGAATGACCTCGTAGAGGACCTCAGAGGCATGTGAGTGCAGCTATCTGAACCATCAGGGACTTCAGGGCCATACCCTGATCAAACCCGTCCTGAAGGAAGCCAGGATGTCCGGAACCTTCGCCTTCCAAGGGGACAATGTCCTGCCAGAGCACCATGTGGTGAAATGCTTCCAGACCCTAGCATAGGCCCATGAAGTAGAGGGGCGACACATCTTCAGGAGAGTGGCTATCACCTGAGGCTAATAGCCCTTCCGCGCTAGGTGTCTCCGCTCAAGAGCCAAGCCATAAGAGTAGGGAGATGGGTCATCCATGATAATCGGCCCCTGTCGCAGGAGCCAAGCAATAGAGGCATAGCTAGTGAGAGGTGTACTAGGTCGGCATACCATAGGCGCCGTGGCCAACCAGGCGCTATCAGGATGACTTGCCCGTGGTAGGACTCGATGCGCCTGAGAATCCTGCCTATCAGAGGTCATGGTGGAAATGCATAGAGAAACTGGTCCACAGGCCAGGGTTGCACTAGGGCATCAGGCCCCTGAGGCGACTGAATTAGAGTGGCGCTTTGGAGTTGGAGGCTGTAGCCATGAGAGCTACTGCTGGGCAACCCCAGCGGGCCACGATTTTCACTGGAGTCCAGAAGATGACTGAGAAATTCTGTACAGGCATCTACACCCCCGCAACGTGCTGTGCGGAGAGGGCTTGAAGATATTCCTCTGCCTATGGGAACAGAAGGGCCATCTCCCTCGCCATTCCCAGACATTTTGTGCCCCCTTATCGATTGAGATAGGCCACCGTTGTCGCATTGTCCGAGTGTACATGGACTGCCTTCTTGAGGAGCATGGACCGGAAGGCAAGAAGTACCAGGCGGACTGCTCTGGCCTCGAGACGACTGATTGGCCAGGAGGCTTCCTGGGTTGACCAAGAGCCCTGCGCTGTTTGACCCAGAGGATGAGCTCCCTAGCCTCCGAGAATGGAGTCGGTGGTAACTGGGACCCAAAGCAGAGTCTCCAGTGGGACCCCTTGCAAGAGGTTGCGACGGGATAGCCACCACCAGAGACTGCGGCACACCGCCAAAGGTAGAGGAAGACTGAGCAGATAATTTTGGGAGCTGGGGGGTCCAACGGGACAAGAGAGACTGCTGGAGAGGACGCATATGTGCCCAAGCCCAAGGAATCACATCTAGGGTGGATGACATGGTCCCAAGGATCTACAGATAGTCCCAGGCCAAAGGTGACTGAAGCTGAAGAAAACTCCTGAGCTGAGTGACTAGCTTCTCACATCTGTCCTGAGTAAGGAAAACCCAACCTACCCGAGTGTTGAAACGGGCCCCAAGAAAATCCAGCAACTGAGAGGGCCACAAATAGCTCTTGCCGCGACTGATTATCCATCCAAGGCAAAGCAAAAAGGGTACCACCTGCTGAACCACCTCGGCTGCCTCTTGTCGAGACTTCGCCCAAATCAGCCATTCATCCAGGTAAGGGTGAACCTGGATATCCCGGAGCTGGAGGGCAGCCGCTGCTACCACCATGACTCTGGTGAAGGTGCAGGGTGCCGTGGCCAGGCCAAAGGGCAGAGCCCAAAATTGATAATGGTGACCCAGCACCATAAAGCGAAGGAACTGCTGGTGCTCTTCTCAAGTCGCTTCACTGGCTCCCTGTCCAATTCAACATCCAGTTCAAGCTTCTCCTACTGACTATAAATGCATTCACTCTATGGCCCCTCAATACCTCTCTTCTCTCTCCCTACGTCCCCTCTCGAAACTTGCACTCCTCTAACAAATTACTTCTATTAATGCCTTTCACCCAAACCTCAAACTCCTGACTACGCTCCTTTCACCTTGCTGCACCATACGCCTGGAACAGCCTACCTGCATCTGTGCGCCAGGCATCCTCCTTGGCCCTCTTCAAATCCAGATTGAAGACCCACCTCTTCACCGTCGCATTCAGATCCTGACTCCATCCTCATCTTACCCTAACCCTCGTCAACGTTTATGACCAAACTATACCTTGCGCAGAACTGACTAATGCTCTGTACTGTTCTAATTAGATTGTAAGCTCCGATGAGCATGACTCTGACGGGCAGGGACTGTCTCTGTATGTTGGCTACCTCTTGTATGCTAGCTGTGCAGCGCTGCGTGCGTGGCGCTTTATAAGTGCTGAATAGTAGTAGCAGTGAATAGTGCTCTGGGCATATGGGAATGTGAAAGTAAGCCTCAGCTAGGTCGAGAGACGCTAGAAACTCGCCAGGTCAGACTGCCTGGATGACCGATCATAGCGTTTCCATCCGAAAACGCGACACATTCAGGCATCTGTTGACCCCCCTTCAGATCCAGAAAAGGCCAGTAGGAGCCATCCTTCTTGGGCACCACAAAGTAAATGGAATAATGCCCCGACCCAGCCTCTGCAGGGGGAACTGGGCAGATTGCCTGGAGCTGAAGGCGGCGCTGCAGAGTCTGCTGGACAGTCAGACGTTTGCCTGGCGCCTGGCAAGGGGAGATCAGAAAGGTAGATGGGACAGGCCTGTCAAGTTTGAAAGCACACCCGTGGGTAATTAACTTTAGCACCCACTTGTCTGAAGTAATTCGGGTCCATTTGCTGGAGTACCACTGCAGCCGCCGGCCCACAGGAGGCACCCAGGAATGGACCCCGAGCCATTCAGCAAGAGGACCTGGCGGCGCCAGAGAACTTGTTGGTGGAGAAGCCGTCCTTCCGCCAGGCTCCCTGAAAGGACTGGGGCCGGGACCCCGCCTTAGCAGAGTAAGAGATGGAACGACCAAGCCAGAAACGGCACATGTCCCAACCACATGACCTGTAAGAAGGAGCAGAAGTGGCCTGGGAACAGCACAAAGCTGCTTTGGGCCTGTCCGCTGGTAGTTGAGGCTTGACTTCACTGAGGTCCTTGACCAGCTTGTCCAGATCCTCCCCAAACAAAAGCTTGCCCTTAAAGGGCAACTTGGCTAGACGGGCCTTGGAAACACAGTCCGCATTCCAATGACTGAAGCATAGCCATCGCCGAGCCACAGTTGAGGCCGCAATAGCCTGGGCCGACAAACAGAGCAAATCATAGAAAGCGTCTGCCAGAAAGCAGTGAGACTCCAAGCGGGCCAGAGCGGGATCTTCTGGAAGCAACTGGAGCCAACACAACAGTGCTCTTGCAGCTAAGCCGCCACACACAGGCTTGTAGCGCCACCGAAGATGAAGAAAACGCCATCTTCAAGAGACCCTCAACCTTCCGGTCAATCTGATCCCAAAGAGCCGTACCCCCCTCGACTGGGATAGTGGTATGCTTAGTGACCGCTGTTACCAGGGCATCAATCTTCGGCAAATGCAACCACCGCTCTAGATCTTCCGGGGTCCAGAGATCAGTCCGCTCGACGCCTGGGTTGCACCTGAGAGAGCCTTCAGGGGAATCCCATTCCCGAGTGACCATTTGCTGCAACTCAGGGGGAAAAGGAAAGGCCCTGGACGGTTTCTTGATGCCCAGTATGATGGAATCCGCTTGACAATGTTCATCTACAGGGATAGATGGCTGCGGTCCAGAAAGGTGAAGAGCCTCTCAGCAATTCCTTACACAACAGGCGAATGTCCTGGCCGTCGTCCATCGCCTCGTGATCATCTTCGGGATGAGAGATTTCTCCTTCCTCCCTATCCGAAGCTGAATGAAGGGAGGGGTCTCCAGGGGGCACTACAGAGTGCCAGTCCCCTGAGGGGGCGGGATGGGATTCGCCTTGGGCATACATATAGACTGCTGAGAGAGCCTTTGAGGTGGAGGATGTTCCATTGGGCCCAATGGGGATCCAGAACGCCAGAGATCTCAGGCATTGTGGAAAAAGTTCATGAACTGGAAATCTGCTGGAACTGAAGAGGCTGGGAGCTGAGAGAGACTGCGGGGCAAGCTGTTGCAAAGGCCGGTCTGAGGACAGCATCTGCACCGTCAAGTGATACTCAAGCAGGAGGACCGGGGAGGAAAACTCCTGTGGGGAAGCCAACCCTGAAGCAGCTGGCAGGACTGATAAGGATGGAGCCTGTACTGGAGGACCAGCAGAGGAAGATGCCGTGCCTCTCAATGGTCTGCCAAGCATGTGGCACAGAGATCCCCCACCACAGAATGGCTCTTCCTGCCACAGCCAAGGCAGCACGGTAAGGAGGAAGGCATGCCGCTGCAAGAAGAACAGTCCCGATGTCGTGCAGCCAAGAGTTATAAAAATGGCAGCCGCCTGAAAAGCAGAGGCTAGGCAGGAGCGGCGCCCGAGAGCCTGTAGTACAAAGGAGACAGGCGTGGGTATGGAGAAGTTGACTGTGCGGCCCGAGCAGTGGAGAAAACAGCGGCGGCACTACACGGGGGCAGCGCAGGGCCACCATGTGGCAACTGAGGCCTGACAGCAGAGATCTGAACTGAGGAAGTGTTTGGGGGGGGGGGGGGGGAAGCCAAGGATAAAAGAATCCGAGGGATCCTAAGAGACAGGGTTTCGGGACCGATGAAAGAGCACTGAGATTACTCAAGGTCGAGGAGGAGCTTAAGAAGTCAGGGCTTCAGGCTGCCGGTAAGCGCCAATCTCTACAGCTAGTACTGCTTCATTGTCCCCTGCCGTCTGCTCAGTTCTTCTAAGAAAGTCAGAAGGCTCTTCCCCCTCCGGGTTTCTTTTTTTTGTTTTTTTGTTTTTGTTTTACTTTCTCTGAAACTCCTCGGTACGATGGCCCAACCAACTCCTTGCAATACCCTGGAGCTGAGAAGATCTGAGGCAGGAGAGCGTCACCCAGTGCAGGGATACACTGCTCCTCTTGAACAGGAGCCCTGCGCCTCAGAGGTAGACCACTGACCCTACTGGTCAGGAATACCTCAGAAACCAGCCAAGGGAGAGGAAAGGTAGAAAGCCCCTGCTGCTGAGAGACTACACTGAAGCCATACCAAGTAGGAGTCCACCATCTGCTGAGAGAGAAAATACTGAAGCTGACCCCTAGGGGTACAGGTTTATCTATCAAGGGTGATGTCATTAAGCTTCTGGAATTTTCTCTGTCATCATCTGCTGACAGGGGGACACAACCCACTTGTCTGGACTGGTCTAGCAGGATGTACTGGAAACAGAGGTACCATCACCTCCTTTCTTCTGCTGGTCATTCTTTCCCTATGCACTAAAGCATCCTTCTAGCTTTTGCTGTTGCCTTTTTCTACCTGTTTAGCTAACTTAGGATCATCAGACACAATCATGCCTAGATCCCGCTCTTCTTTAGTGGACAAAAGTACTTCACCCCCTATTCCATATTGCCCCCTTGGATTGCTGCAGCCCAAATACATGACCTTACTTTTTTTAACATTAAATTTCAGCTGCCAAATTCTAGTCCATTCTTCAAACTTGGCTAGATTCCTCCTCATGTTATTTACATCTTTCTGGGAGTCTACTCTATTGCAGATTTTGGTATCATTCGCAACTCACATGCTATGCGTCCACATAAGCACCAAAACACTCCCGAGAGCCCAGAGCACCCTCTCGTCACACATGGAAGCAGTGCTTCAGTGGCACCATCCACACGGTTTGATGAGGCCTGAATACGTCGCTGACCTACTATGCTGCTTTGAACATGCTCCAACCACCAAAATCCTTTCCCACACTAACCCTTTAACTCACCATTGAAGCTCTAGTCAAGTGATACTTTCCCTGGTGGTCTCGCCAGTGGCTCTAGCACTCCTTTTCACTCTATCAGCACTGCTTTTTTCACTACTTACATATAGTAACATAGTAAATGACGGCTAATAAAGACCAGCATGGTCCATCCAGTCTGCCCAACAAATATACAGCAAGAGTAGGTGCACCCGTCGCTCCATGCAGGCCACCCCTCCCCATGTCTTTGTTTAGGGGTCGACCCACCACTCCATGTAGGACACCCCTATTTGTTGAGAAGTTAGATGGTTCAGTTTATTTTGGTTTTATCCTGTTGCTATAAAGGGATCCGCTGTGCTTGTCCCATGCTGTTTTGAATTCCGCCACCGTGTTTGCCCCCACCACTTCCATCGGAAGAGCATTCCAAGCATCCACCACCCTTTCAGTGAAAAAATATTTCCTGACATTGTCTTTCAATTTTCCACCTTGCAGCTTCATGTTATGCCCTCTAGTTTTGCAGCTTCCCCGTCTTTGGAAGGAGGTTGGTTTGTTCATCGTTCCTCTAAGTATTTAAAGGTCTGAATCATAACTCCCCTATCCCTCCTCTCCTCCAAAGTGTACATATTTAGGTCTTCAAGTCTCTTCTCATAGGGTTTCTTACGCAGGCTCCAAATCATTTTGGTCGCCTTCCTCTGAACAGTTTCCAGTCTTTTTACATCTTTTGCGAGATATGGTCTCCAAAACTGAACACAGTATTCCAAGTGAGGCCTCACCAGCGACCTGTACAGTGGCATAAGTACCTCTTCCTTTCTGCTGGTAATCCCTCTTTGTATGCAGCCCAACATCCTCCTGGCTTTTGCCACCGCCTTGTCGCACTGTTTTGCCACCTTGGGATCATCAGAGATAATCACATCAAGGTCTTTCTCCTGCATATCTGAAAGCAAGGCATGCAAGTCTCATGCGTTTTTATTATGGACATTCTGAAAATTATATTATGTTCCAAGGGATGAGAACTACTGTACTGTGTTAACATGACCTATTTCAGATGAACAATTAGTATTCATTTCTATTTTTTTCTATTTTTATAGATTCATAGCTTCTTCTATTTATAGCATTTATATCCTGCCTCTCACAATATGTTGCCCTTTATTCATGAAGCTTCTTGTGCATAAACCCAGATCACTGGATACAGAACTCATTCTCAAGAGGAATACATTGAAGACAGTAAGTCAACATGAGTGAGGATACAATTAAGAAAACCAAAAATGTCTCTACAAACTTGAATTTCTGACAGTTTTGATAGGACAATTTTTAAATATATAAAAAAAGGCATAGTTACCTGTAACGGGTGTTCTCTAGGAACAGCAAGAATCAGTTCTCAAATATGAGCGACATCAGCGCCAGAGCCCTCGTGGAAGCATCCCCCCAACTTTCAAAGAAAGCTTTTGGGGAGATGCCACCATGCATGTGTGATGCCCTTCCTGCCCAAGAGTGCGATTTTGCTCATTCAGATGACGTAGCTAAAAGATGGCAAAAACGAAAGATGGTAAAGCAGCAACTTGTGTCTCTTGGGGAAACTGCTAGGTACATATGACCTAGATTGGCCACTGTTGGAAACAGAATACTGGGCTTGATGGACCTTGGTCTGACCCAGTATGGCATATCTTATGTTAACACCAAGGGGAGGAGGAAGGATTGTGAGGACATAGTAACATAGTAAATGATGGCAGATAAAGACCAGCAAGGTCCATCTAGTCTGCCCAGCACGATGGCAAGATTAGGTGCAAATGCCGCTCCGTGCAGGCCACCCCTCACCACGTCCCTGTTTAGGGGTGAACCCACCACTCCATGCAGGACACCCCTATTTGTTGAGAAATTAGATGGTTCAGTTTATTTTGATTTTATCCTGTTGCTGTAAAGGGATCCACTGTGTCTGTCCCATGCCATTTTGAATTCCGTCACCGTGTTTTCCCCCACCACTTCCATCGGGACGGCATTCCAAGCATCCACCACCCTTTCTGTGAAAAAGTACTTCCTGACATTGCCTTTCAATTTACCACCTTGCAGCTTCCTGTTATGCCCTCTTAGTTTTACAAAGAAAGTACCCAGCTCAAGGCAGAGAAATACCAAATCAAAAAATATAACCCAAGCTTCAAACCTCCGTGTATATCATTAAAACCCAAAAATGCAATTCTTTTTCTTTTTGTCGGAGTAGTCGATCAGAGGATGCAGGAACTGTCACCCGTCCCCCGCCACGGTCACTCCATTTTAATCATTAAATGCTTGAAAAAACTTTACAGCTTTACTTATCTTGCTTGACTTTAGCCAATGAGGAATTCAAAAGACACAACGTGCCACGTTTCGAGCCCTCCAACAGTCACCGGCTCTGCATCAGGTGAAAAACTAGAATCCCTTAAAAAATGGCTCTTAGTTTTACAGCTTCCCCATCTTTAGAAGAGGTTTGTTCATTATTTCCCTTTAAGTATTTAAAGGTCTGAGTCATATCTCCCCTGTCCCTCCTCTCCTCCAAGGTTTGTTCATTATTTCCCTTTAAGTATTTAAAGGTCTGAGTCATATCTCCCCTGTCCCTCCTCTCCTCCAAAGTGTACATGTTTAGGTCTTCGAGTCTCTTCTCATAAGGCTTCTGACGCAGGCTCCAAATCATTTTGGTCGCCTTCCTCTGAACAGTTTCCAGTCTTTTTACATCCTTTGTAAGATACGGTCTCCAAAACTGAATACAGTATTCCAAGTGAGGCCTCACCAGTGACTTGTACAGTGGCATAAGTACCTCTTCCTTTCTGCTGGTGATTCCTCTTTGTATGCAGCCCAACATCCTCCTGGCTTTTGCCACCGCCTTGTCACACTGTTTTGCCACCTTGAGATCTTCAGAAATAATCACACCAAGGTCTTTCTCCTGATCCGTGCACACCAACCTCTCGCCCCCTATCACATACATTTCCCTTGGATTTCTGCTACCCAGGTGCATGACTCTGCACTTCTTCGCATTAAATCTTAATTGCCAAGCATTAGATCATTCTTCCAGCTTTTGTAGATCTTTCCTCATGTTAACCACTCCCTCGGGGGAGTCCACTCTGTTCCAAATTTTTATGTCATCTGCAAAAAGACAGACTTTTCCATTCAGTCCTTCAGCAATATCACTCACAAATACATTGAACAGTGCCAGGCGGAGGACCAACCCGCCCCTGGGGCACCCCGCTAATCACCTTCCCTTCACCCGAGTGAGCTCCATTTACCATCACCTTCTGTCGTCTGTCAGTCAACCAATTTCTGATCCAATTTACCATCTTAGGATCCATCACCCAGCTACCGAGTTTATTGATAAGCCTCCTATGAGAAACAGTATCAAAGGTTTTGCTGAAATCCAGGTAGATGACATCCATCGCATGCCCCTGATCTAGCTCCCTGGTCACCCAGTCAAAGAACTCAATCATATTTGTTTGGCAAGATTGTCCTTCGGTAAAACCATGTTGCCTCGGGTCTTGCAACCTGTTGGTTTTGAGAAGGTTCACTATTCGCTTTCAGGAGCGCCTCCATGACTTTTCCCGCCACCGAGGTAAGGCTCACAGGCCTGTAGTTTGACACTTCTTCTCGGTCACCACTTATGTAGAGGTACGACATCAGCAATTCTCCAGTCCCGAGGAACCTCTCCTGTTTCCAAGAATCTGTTGAAAACATCCTTTAACAGCCCTGCAAGAACCTCTCTGAGCTCTTTCAGTATCCTGGGATGTATCCCATCCGGTCCCATGGCCTTGTCCACTTTCGGTTTTGCAAGTTGTTCTAACACCTCATCTTCTGTGAATGGTGTGGTAATTACTTCATTCCCATTTTTATATTTGGGAGTCACAGGTGGTTCTTTTCCAGGACTTTCTTTAGTAAAAACAGAGCAGAAGTATTCATTTAGCAATTTAGCTTTTTCAATGTCATTTTCCATGAGTCCGTTCGCAGCACTTCTGAGTCCTGCAATTCCACCTCTGATCTTCCTTTCCCGAATATACCTGAAGGTGGTTTTCTCACCACACTTCACATCTTTAGCCATCTTTTCCTCTGCCTTTGATTTTGCTATCCTTATTTCTCTTTGCCTCTGAGTTTGATCCTGTATTCATTTCTGGGTTCGTGAGCTTTTGAACTTTGCTTTTGAATTATTTGAGCAGCCACTTCTTTGGAAAACCAAAGAGGTTTTCTTCTCCTCTGTTTACTTTTGTTACATATTTATCTGTTGCCCCTTTTATTGCCACCTTTAGTTTAGGCAATTGCAATTCCACTTCCCTTATCTCCTTCCACCCTGTCAGCTCCTCCTTTAGGTACTCGGCCATTTTATTGAAGTCTGTTTTTGAAGTTTAGGACTTTGAGCTTGCTATGTTTGGCCTGTACCATGGCTTTTATCTCAAACCACACCGTGTGATGATCGCTGCTGCTCACAGGGGCACTCATGCAGACGTTCGACATGCTATCGCCGTTGGTGAGCACTAAATCCAGTGTTGAGCTTTCCCTGGTTGGTTCCATCACCATTTGTCTAAGTAACGCATCTTGGAGAGCATCCACGATTTTTTTTGCTTCTTTCCAGATTTGCAGAAGGAGTAATCCAATCCACATCAGGTAGATTAAAGTCACCCAATATGATCACTTCCCCTTTTGTGGCTATCTTGGCAATATCTACAGTCAATTCGTTATCGATCTCTTCAATTTGAGTCGGAGGTCTGTAGACTACAGCAGTATGGATGACAGTGCCACCTCCTCTTTCCAACACAATCTAGAGCGCTTCTTTTCCCCATGCCCCCCTGCATTTCAGTAGCTTTAATATTGCTTTTGACATACAAGGCTACTCCTCCTCCTCTTCCATTTTCTCTGTCTCTTCTGAATAGATTATAGCCAGGTATGGCTATATCCCAATCATGATATTCATTAAACCATGTTTCTGTAATGGCCACAATGTCCAAATCCATTTCCACCATTAGGGCTTCTAGGTCTGGAACTTTGTTAGCTAAGCTTCGAGCATTTGTGCTCATTGCTTTCCAGCATTTAACTGGCTTTCATGTATTTAGCATTGATTTTGTTCTGTCTACATCTTCCCACTTGTTTTTGATGTGTGGTTTAAATGTGTGGTTGTTTCTTATTTTAATCTGCTTTTGCAGGGGGTGATGCCCAGAGCTTGACCTTCCACATCCGTCACCCCCCTTTTCCTAGTTTAAATGCATATCCACATACTGCCTGAATTTTTCACTTAAGATTCTTTTCCCTGCGACAGAGAGATGTAGTCCATCAGCACAGTATAGTCTCTTGTAGGTCCATCTGTTTCCCCAGTCGCCAAGAAATCTGAATCCTCCTTGTTCGCACCAGGTCTGGAGCCATGTATTAAAGCTGTTAATGCGATGTAGCCTTTTTGTCCCCTTACCAACAGGCAGAACCTCTGAGAATGCAAACAGTGTTAATAGGCTTGAGTTTCTCTCCCAGAGATTGGAAGTCCTTTTGGACTGTAGAGGCACCGTTTCTAGCCAGGTCATTTGTGCCGAAGTGGATAACATCAAGTTTGGAGTTCACTTTTTGCGCTATGTACTTCAACAACTTGGTTTGTATTCCTGCTGGCTGTCGAGCCTGGTAGGCACATGACCATCTTCTCTCCTTTGAACTGTATTCCCAAGTTGGTGCCTCTGATGATGGAGTCTCCAAGTAGTAGTAGTATTCTGTTTGGTGAGGTTTTCTTCATATTTGATGCTTTAGCAGGAGATTGAGCATTGTCTGACTCATTTAAGGGCCCTTCAGTTTTTCATTCGCCCCAAGGTAGTGAAGGCATTATGCAGAGATATCTTTTGATGCATAGGATGTCTGTACGTTACAGGTCGCAATCTACCAGAACCCACTGTGATCCCCTTGTCCCTGGGATGTTTGATGCTTTGTGGGAGCGGTGGTGGACAGTGTTCAGTTTGCATCCTAGAAGAGGTACGCTTCATTGCAGCCAGTTCCTCCTTGAGTAGAGTCACCTCTTTATGCATGGCAGCTGACCTGAGGCACATAGGACAAGCTCTGAGGTTCCATATGATTTGTCTTGGCATGAAAGTATTGCAGTTATTGCACCGAACACACAACATGCTGAATAAGCAGTCCTAGAAGAAGAGGAAGAAGAAGGAAGGAGGAAGAAGACGTGGGCTCTAACCCAAGTAAAAGGATAGATGGCAGTCCTAGAAGAAGAAGAAAGGAAGAAGAGGTAGGCCTTAACCCAAGTTAAAAAAGTTTCTCTTCTCTGATGCTTTCTAGTTACCAATATAGAGTCTGTTTTGTGGGAACTGTTATAATTCCAGCTGTCCCTGGAAAACACTTGTTACAGGCGAATAACTATGCTTTCTCTGGGAACAATAGAAGAGACTGTAAATAAATAAATAAAACAAGCAGGGAGTCTGTCCTCAAATACAGGACTCCCTAGCTACAGGCTACTGCAAGTCCGTAGAGAAAAAACCCCCCTGCGGTTACCCTCAAGGGGAGCCATGAACAGCAGCCATTGAGTTCACAGATATAGACTGCAGTAGGACCCGTGTGTCCAATGGAAACCAATGCTCCAGTAGCCTGAATATAGAAGGGTTGGAGGGTAGGAATTGCCTAGACCATGAAAAGATTATGGTGCACGGCCTGGCTGAAGGCACTGTTCCATTTGGGCTCCCTTTCCAGGCAGTAATGAGCTGCGAAGCTATGAACTGAAGACCAGGTGGCGGCCCGGCAGATGTCCAACATAGGGACAAGGCACAGGTTTACCACAGAGGCTGCCATGGCCTTAACACAGTGTGCTGTGACCCAGCCATCTAGCATGAGCCCAGCCTGTTCATGTAGTTTGCCACCCAGGTGGACAGGGTCCGTTTGGTTACTACCTCCCCCAGCCCGGTGGCCCTAGATATACTGAATGTAGAAAGACAGGGCCCTCTTACAGTCCAAGATGTAAAGGACCATCTCCGCCCTGCTGGAGTGAGGCCTTGGGAAGGAGGAGGGCAGCACCACCTCCTGGTTGAGGTGAAAAGATGATCTCACCTTCGGAAGAAATTTAGGGTGCGCGCGTAGTACGACCCTGTTCTTATAGAACCTGGTATATAGTGCCTCTGCCACTAGCACTTGGAGCTCGCAGACCCTGTGAGTGGAGGTGAGCGCCACCAGGAACACGACCTTCCACAAGAGGTATCTCAGGTGGTAGGTAGCCAGAAGTTCAAATGCTACCTATCACCTGAGAGCAATCAGGCAACATCCCCTATCCAAACGGAAATACAACTACCTCCACCAACTAGGCACGCACTCATATCTACACAAACAAGTTTATTGCACTACGTTGTCAATCACCCTCATGTTAAATGCTACCCTTCAATTGTACTGCCTAAATATCGTTAAGTAATTGTACTGTCTAAATATTTATAAGTACCCTAATGTTAAATGTAACACTCCAACTGTGATGTGACATGACCACCTTGATTGAAGGATAAGGTGGTATACAAATCTATCTATATCTATAAATAAATAGTGGGCAAGTGAGCTGCGCCATTCGGTCGCCAGAGGGCAGACAGGAGGTTTGGACAGAAGTCCAGGTCAAGAAGCAGGTCACCAGAGGCTGGACTGAGAGGGGCTTGCCTTCCACCAGGTGGTGATGCGCCGCCAGGACACTGAGTTGCACTCTGACGGAGTTTGATTTGAGCCCGGATTGCAAGAGATGAAGATATTGCAGCACTAGCTGCACTGGGCAGAACAGGTTTACCCGTTGCTCTGTGCACCTGACTGAGAACCTGCACAATTTGAAGGTGTTAGCTCTCCTGGTGGAAGCTTTACGGGAGGCCAGCAGGATCTCTTCCACTTCTCCTGAGAGGTTGAAAGTGGCTAAGGTCACTCTTTCAGCAGCCATGCCGTTAGCAGTAGCGACCCCAGGTTGATGTGCAGGAGGGAGCCCCCCTCCTGAGACAAGAGCCCTGGGATGCTCCCCAATGGGATTGGAGTCTCCACTGACAGTCAGAGGAGCAGCGGGAACCACAGCCTGGGCCACCAGGATCAGTAAGGCTTTGTCGTGAAGAGCCTTGAAAAGTGCTTTGCCAATCAGCGGCATGAGTGGGAAGGCATACATGAGACCTTCTGACCACGGAATAAGGAACGAATCTGCTGCCACCTGGGAGGCATGGGGCTACCAGGAGCAGAAGAAGGGCAATTGGTAGTTGTTCGGGCTAGCAAAGAGGTCCACCCATGGGGTCCCCCAGAGCTGGAAGAGCTGGTTGGCTACTCTGGGGTCCAGCTAACACTAGTGCAGCTGGAGGACCCTGCACAGTTTGTCCACCAGATTGCTGTCCTGGCCTGGTAAGTATGCTACCTGTAGGAGTATTCCCTGTTGAACAGCGTAGAAGCAGTGTTATTGCTTCAAGGTAGAGGGTGTGAGACCTGTAAACAGGGGGTGCCTGTGAAAGTTCCACAATCTTGGCAAGGACATGAATTTACTTAACTTGCAAAGGATTGTGGGTCTTGTAGTTCAATCACACAAAACTAGCCGTTTAACAAGAATAAAGAATTGTAATTGCTCGAGTGTAAAGCAGAAAACAGATTTTATTTATGGGGTGTTATTCCCTCGCACAGATATGCTTGGTAACATCAACAGGATAATTTTCTCAGAAACAAAACAAATAAGGCAACTGAATTACTTATGCAACAACTTAGTAAAGACCTTGATGGAACAGAAAAGGTCTTTCTTCTAGCCCCTGCTAATAAACTTTCTTAGCAGTGCTGGAATGAAAAATAAACCCAAAAGGAAAATTCTCTCTATTAAAAAAAAAAAAACAGCTTTCTTCCATTCACACAGAGAAGAAGCTTTTTTTCAAAGTCCCACGTGCACTTGTGCCTTGCCCTAATCACCGGTGCTTAACCAGCTGCAAATCATTGCTGGCCCACTCTCCACGTGGCTCCAACTTTCCCCAAAGCTTTCTCTCAAAGAAACTTTTCTGGGAAGTTAAAAATCAGTACAGTTCCTTTTGGTGTTTGATCCTTATCTGAGGATTACTTTAGAACAGCAGCTTAGAAAGAGAACAATCCATGCATTCAACTTCCTCATTTGATATTTCCCCTTGCTCTTGAAATATCATAGGATCACTTTCAAACACTGGCTCAGAGGATTTCTCTAACTGATCTCTACCAGGATAGAAACTGTTTCCCTGCTGTCTTCCTTGTGCAAAGCTAGGGAACAGATCAGAGTTCATACCTGAGATCACATTGTCATTAGGTTTCCTCTCTGGGTATTCTGGCCAGTAGGTAGCAAAGCTTCTGTGCCCAGCTCTCCAGTCAGAATCTCTGGACTTCAGGTCTTTTTTCCCATACCTCCTTAAATAGGTATTAGAGCTCCTTCTTTCTGTAGATGCAGCCGTCTCCCTTACAGGTGCTGTCCGAGAGTTCCTGGCTGTATATCTCCAAGCTTCTGGCTTCTTCCAGTCTGGATTGCTGCTCTTCCTTCTGTTCACGATTAGTCTCTCCTTCTCCAGCTCCCGTTGCTGTCTTTGCTCTCCTTGCTGTCTTTGCTGCCATCGCTGTCTGTCTGATGAATTCCTTCTAGCTTTAAAGTGCCTAGATGGCCGCTCCACCCTAGCACACTCCAGGTGTTCTGAATTAAGCCCTGCCCTAGGAGATGTGTGATTAGGGATTACATCATTGCTTCTCTGATTAGGCACAAGTTTCCCTACTTCAGCTCTCCTAGAGGCTTTCTGTAAACCAGTGCATTCTGGGTCTGGTAGTCTTTTAGGTAAACACCCTGTTTAAGTGCTTTTACCAGCCAGCACAGGTTGCTTATTCAGAGCCAATTCACCTCTTGTATTATTTCTTCCTGAACTATGATAAGCTTCCTTATCACAGACCCCATGCCCTCCTGCTTGTTCACATAGAACATTGCCACCTGATTGTTTGGATCAGTACCGGTTGGTGCCTCAGGCAGTGGCAGAACGCTCGAAGGGCTATATATATGTGGAGGAAGGGCTGGATGTGGAGGAGTGGCCTAGTGGTTGGGGCAAGTTACCTCAGGCCAGAAAGTCAGGGGTTCAAATCCCACTACAGGACAGCAACCTTGACCCCGAAGGACAGGGGTTTCTAGTCCCACAGGTGCTCCTTGTGGCCTTGGGCTAGCCACTCAACCCTCCATTGCCCATGTTCCCTGTACGTGTCTCATATCCCCTCTTGTTAAAATGTATCCCCCAATTGTGTTGTGACCACTTTGATTGAAGGATAAGGTGGTATACAAAATAGACAGATGCTCCAGGAGCACATGATCAGCTGCCCTGGGTGTGGAGTTCTCCCCAGTGATCTCCCCATCCCAGCAGGGAGGCGTCCGTAGTGAGGACCCTTAGAGTTCTTTGGGTTTAGAAGGGCATCCCTGGCCTGGAGGCGATGGGAGTTTTGCCACCAAATCAGAGAGATTCCGCCAATTGGTGGGTCACAGACTGTTGACCTGTGGCCTATGTCCACTGGTCTCGAAGGCACCACTGAGCGGCCCTCAAGTCGAAGGGTGTCTGGGGTGACATGGATCATAGAGGCCATGTTTATTTCTTTATTTAACAGTATTTCTAAACCGCCTTATCTTATTAATCGAGGTGGTATCACTGCAAACAATCGGGTAAAGTGAGAGTGTTAAACATGCAGTGAGGGAGAAATTTAGTTGAGTGTGTGTTGTATTGTGTGCTAGATTGGTTTGAGCTATGTACGAGATGGGCTATATACAGTGATGCAAAAAACATTTTCTATACATACAGTGTTTAGGAGGTATCATGTGCTGTTATCCATTCTCTGAGGTTATGTGATGTGTCCATAGTGTTCTATGAACAGCATGGTTTTTAGCTGTTTTCTAAAGTCTTTGTGCCTGAGTAAGCGCAGCAGAAGCAGAGCTGACACAGAGGGATGGTGTTGTACATCTACAGCCAGTGCCCTGAGACTGTGCGCACGGTCCAAGGGGAGGAAGGCCTTTGCCTGAAGAGTATCCAGCCTTGCTCCTATATGCTCCAGACATTGTGTCAGGAGGAGGTGGGATTAGGGGTAGTTTATCACAAACTCCAGATGTTTCAGACCCTGGATGGTGCATGCGGTGGCCTGCTGCACCTCTGGCCATGCCTCCTTTTATGAGCCAGTCGTCCAGGTAGAGGAAGACAAAATACCACCTGGAGGCGAAGGAAGGCGGTCACTACTGCCGGGCATTTGGTGAAGATCCTGGGAGCAGAGGCCAGGCCGAAGGGTACCCTGTACTGGTAGTGGCCGTCTCCCACCATGAAGCACTAGGTTCTTTAACCACTTCAGGGGTTCCTTGGCAAGACCAGCTGAGAACCCGGCAAGCTCCTTCACCATGTCTCTCAGGTACATGCCCATGTACAGCTGGTAGGCCCCAAACTGGCTGATGAGCATCGAGCCCTGGTAGCACTTTCTGCCAAGGGCATCCAAGATGCGGGCCTCCCTACCCTGGGGCACAGAGGAGCGAGTCTTCTGGCTCTTCAGCAGATGCATGGCAGACTCCACTACCATGGAGTTAGAACATAAGATATGCCATACTGGGTCAGACCAAGGTACATCAAGCCCGGTATCCTGTTTCCAAAAGTGGCCAATCTAGGTCATACGTACCTAGCAGTTTCCCCAAAAGACACAGGTTCCACAATGCTTGTACTGGGTCAAGTATTGATATCCTGGGTCCCTTCTTAATAATGGTTTATGGACCTTTCCTTTAGGAACTTGTCCAAACCTTTTTTTAAACCCAGCTACACTAACAGCCTTTACCACATCCTCCGGTAACAAATTCCAGAGTTTGATTACATGTTGAGTGATAAAATATTTTCTTTTATTAGTCTTAAATAGTTTACCTGTAGCTTCATTGCATGTCCCCTAGTCTTTCTATATTCTGATAACGTAAACAATCGATCTATGTTTACCCATTCCACTCCGTTCATTAATTTATAGACGGCTATCATATCTCCGCTCAGCCGTCTCTTTTCCAGGTTAAAGAGCCCTAACCTTTTTAGCCTTTCTTCATAGAAGTATCCTTCCATCCCCTTTACCATTTTGGTGGCTCTTCTCTGAACCTTTTCTAATAACGCTATATCCTTTTTAAGATATGGCGACAAGAATTGCACACAATATTCAAGGTGCGGTCTCACCATGGAGCAGTATAGAGGCATTATAATATCTTTTGTTTTATTTTCCATTCCTTTCCTTATGATACCTAGCATTCTATTTGCTCTCTTGGCCGCTGCTGCACACTGGGCCGAGGGTTTTAACATGTTATCCACAATGACGCCTAAATCTTTTTCCAGGGTGGTGGTACCTAATGTGGAACCTTGCATCGTGTAACCATAGTTTGGGTTGTTCTTCCCTAGGTGCATAACTTTGCACTTGTCCACATTAAATTTCATCTGCCATTTTGATGCCCAGTCTTCCAATTTATCAAGATCCTCTTGCAATTTTCCACAATCCTCTTGGGTTTTAACAACTTTAAATAGTTTTGTCACATCTGCAAATTTGATAACCTCACTCGTTATTCCACTTTCCAGGTCATTTATGAATGTCAAAAAGCAGCGGACCCAGCACAGATCCCTGGGGTACACCACTATTCACCTTTCTCCATTGGGAAAATTGGCCATTTAGCCCAACCCTCTGAACATAAGAACATAAGATATGCCATACTGGGTCAGACCAAGGTCCTCAAGCCCAGCATCCTGTTTCCAACAGTGGCCAATCTAGGTCATACGCACCTAGCAGTTTCCCCAAAAGACACAGGTTCCGCAATGCTTGTACTAGGTCAAGCATTGATATCCTGGGTCCCTTCTTAATAATGGTTTATGGACCTTTCCTCCAGGAACTTGTCCAAACCTTTTTTAAACCCAGCTACACTAACAGCCTTTACCACTTACTACTCTGCTTTCTATCTTTTAACCAGTTCCTGATCCACAGTAGTACACTGCCTCCTATCCCATGACTCTTTAGTTTTGCCAAAAGTCTCTGATGAGGGACCTTGTCAAAGGCTTTCTGAAAGTCCAGATACACTATATCAACTGACTCACCTTTGTCCACCTGTTTATTCACACCTTCAAAAAAACATAACAGATTAGTAAATAGTAATTAAATCTTACCTGCTAATTAGTGTTCCTGAAGGAACGACAGTCCAGTCCCTTTACTTCTGGGTTACGCAACCCTTCCAGCAGCTTGGAGGCTGAGCCCAACCTTTTTGGGGGTGGAGCGGTATAAATACCACTGGGACCACCTCCCCAATCCAGTATCCGAATGAAAAAGCAGATATATCGAACTTCTAACCAAACCTTAACTCATGAAGTAAAACATAACACCTCCAAATTCTATCAAAGAGATTTTTTTTTTTTTTTTTGGTAGAAGGAATAGAGGGAAGGATAGAAGGAATGACCACGACCGGGGGAGATGGCTGCTTCTGCCCGAGCCTGCTTCCTCCTGTGTTCCCTCCTGTCTCACCGACCGTACGCTCGGTCCGAATTTCTTCAATGTACCCGCTGTCTTCACGATCGCCGGAGCTGGGTGGGATCAGGGACTGGACTGTCGTTCCTTCAGGAACACTAATTAGCAGGTAAGATCTAATTACTATTTCCTTATCGTCACTCCAGTCCAGTCCCTTTACTTCTGGGATGTACCAGAGCAGTTCACACCTGGGTGGGATCCGGCATCACGGACTGAAGAACCGCTACACCGAACCGAGTGTCCGTCGCACTCTGCACATCCAGTCTGTAGTGCTTGGAGAAGGTATGAAGAGAAGACCATGTCGCCGCTCTGCAAATATCTAGCGGGGGAACCAGGCTGAATTCCGCCCAAGAGGTAGCCTGAGCCTCAGTGGAGTGAGCCCGCAGCCCCACTGGTACCTGCCTCCCCTTCAGGATGTAGGCGGAGGCAATCGCCTCTCTGATCCACCTAGAGATCGAAGCCTTAGCCGCCGCCTCGCCTTTGTGCGGCCCCCTGAACTGAATGAACAGTCGACCTGACTTTCGGAAGGGCGCTGTGCGCGAGAGGTATTGCTTCAAGATTCTCTGGACGTCTAGGAGACGTAGCTTGTTATCCTTCCGAGTATCTCCTTTGGCCGAAAAGGCCGGCAGGGTAACTGTCTGGTTCAGGTGAAAGGGGGAGATAACTTTGGGCAAAAAGGAAGGAACTGTACGCAGAACCACTTTGTCTTTGAGGAAGGTCAAGAAGGGAGGCTGAGAAGACAGGGACTGTAACTCCGACACCCTCCTGGCCGAACAGATGGCGACCAGGAAGACTGTTTTAAGGGTTAAATCCTTTAAGGAGGCTCTCTTTACCGGCTCAAAGGGTTCCCCGATCAAGGCATTTAGTACTAGGTTAAGGTCCCAAGGGGGGACGACAGACCTCCTTTGAGGGCGAAGCTGTCTGACCGCTCTTAAGAACCTGGCGACGTCGGGGTGTGCCCCTAAGGGTTTGCCACGGAACTTGCCCCTATAGCAAGAGATCGCCGCCAGTTGAACCCGTAAGGAGGTGTGCGCCAGTCCTTTATCCAAACCTGCCTGCAAGAATTCCAGAACCTCCGGGACGGAGGTCGAAAGGGGCACACCAGGCTTCGAAGATGCGCCAAACCCTCACATAAGCTAGACAGGTCGAGCGCTTCTTAGCAGCGTCGAGATTACCGCTCCTGAGTAGCCCCGTTTTAGGAGGCACGCCCTTTCAATAGCCAGGCCGTAAGCGAGAATCGATCCACGTGAGGCATCCGCACCGGACCCTGCCTCAGCAGGTCCCTTTTGTAAGGAAGCCGCCAAGGCCGGTCGGCGATCAACCTCACCAGATCGGCATACCAGGGGCGGCGAGGCCAATCCGGGGCTATGAGGATTACCAAACCTTGGTGGGACTCCACCCGCTGCAGCACCTTTCCGATCAGGGCCCACGGAGGGAATACATAGAGAAGACCCTCCGACGGCCACTTTTGTGACAGGGCGTCGAAGCCCTCGGACATCCTTTCCTTCCTTCGGCTGAAGAATCTGTCTACCTTGGTTGTGGCGAACCGCGCCATGAGATCCATGACTGGGAGACCCCACCGGGTCACTATCTGGTTGAAGGTCTCCTGATCTAGTTCCCACTCTCCGTGGTCTATCTTGCACCTGCTGAGGAAGTCGGCCGTGACGTTGTCTTCGCCCGCCACGTGTTGAGCTGAAATTGCTAGTAGCCAGATCTCCGCCCACTGGAAAAGCACGTCCGCCTCCTTCTCCAAGGCGGGGCTGCTGGTGCCTCCCTGGTGGTTGATGTAGGCCACCGTGGTGACATTGTCGGAGAGAACGCGAATTGCTTTTCCTTGCACTAAGGTCTTGAACGCCTTGAGTGCTAGGGTGACGGCCCTCAATTCCAGCCTGTTGATGGGCCAATGAGATTCCAGCAGAGTCCAGCTGCCCTGGACGAACTGGTCCTAGCAGTGCGCTCCCCAGCCTGTCAGGCTGGCATCCGTCATCAAGAGTAACCACTGATGAGGTTCGAGGGGCATCCCGCAGTCCAGATTCCTTGGGCAACGCCACCAGTGGAGGGACTGCTTGGTCTGCGGAGCGCAAGGTAACTGCATCCGGAGAGGCTGCTGTTGAGGGGACCATCGACGTAATAGCGCCCGCTGCAGCGGTCGCATGTGGGCCCTGGCCCATGGCACTACCTCTATCGTCGCCGCCATAGTTCCCAGGACTTGCAGATAATGCCACGCCGAGGGGTTTCGTCTGCCTAAGAACTGCGTGACGAGAAGTCTTAGCTCCCTTGATCTTGCCCGAGACAGGAAGACCCTGCCCCTGTGGGTGTCGAATCTGGCTCCGAGGTACTCGAGTTCTTGTGAGGGAGTCATCCTGCTCTTTGCCCGATTGATGACCCACCCCAATTCTTCTAGGACCTGGATCACTCTGGTCGTCGCCGAACAACTTTCCCCTTCCGACTTCGCTCGGATCAACCAATCGTCCAAGTAGGGGTGCACTAATATTCCCTCCTTCCGGAGGAAGGCCGCAACCACCACCATTACCTTGGTGAACGTTCTGGGGGCCGTAGCTAGGCCGAATGGTAGGGCCTGGAACTGAAAGTGGCCTCTTGGTACTGCGAATCTCAGGAACTGCTGATGGGACTTCCTGACTGGGATATGCAAGTAGGCTTCCGTCAGATCTAGGGACGTTAGGAACTCTCCTCCTCTCACGGCCGCTATGACTGACCTTAGGGTCTCCATCCGGAAATGTGGTACCCTGAGGCAGCGGTTGACCTGTTTTAGGTCCAGGATCGGTCGAAAGGACCCCTCCTTTTTTGGTACTACGAAGTAAATTGAGTATCGACCCGAGCCGCACTGGTCCGGTGGTACTGGGACCACCGCCCCTAAGGTTATTAGACGGGCAAGAGTTGCCTCTATTGCCGCCCTCTTTGCGGAAGAGGTGCAGGGGGACTGAACAAAGGCTGGAGGTATTTGTTTTGCAAATTCGAGAGCATAACCTTCTCTGATCACCTCTAGGACCCATTGATCGGACGTGACTCGGGACCAGGCAGGAAGGAACCGCCCCAGGCGCCCGCCTAACGGCCGCCCTTCCCCCTGGACCCCCATCATCTCATTGTTGTTTTCTAGGTCCCGAGAAGGAGAAGGAGGAGGAGGCAGCTCCAAATCCTCGACCTGCTCCTCGGAAACCTCTGAAACCTTGTCCCTTGGAGGGAAAACGACCCCTGGGAAAGGAGATAGACCTGGCTGGGCGAAATCTCCGCGAGTCTCTAGGCTGGGTACGCCCTGGAGCTAGAGGACGTCCTTGCCTTGGCCTATCCTCCGGCAGTCTGCCTCCCTTAGACTCACCCAGGTCCTTAACTAGCTTCTCTAAGTCCTCCCCGAATAAAAGCTTCCCCTTGAAGGGGAGCCGACTCAGGCGTGACTTTGATGAAGCATCAGCAGCCCAATTACGTAGCCACAGGTAACGTCTAGCCGCCACCACCGAGGCCATGTTTTTGGCTAGGCTTCTGATGAGGTCATACTGACTGTCTGCCAAGTAGGCTGCTCCGGATTCCACCCTGGCCGAGTTGGCCTGTATTTCGCCCGTTGAGCTCTCTGCCTGGAGCTGCTGGGCCCACCTTAAACAGGCCCGCGCCACCCAGGCACCTGACACGGAGGCCTGCAAGGCGAGGGCGCTTACGTCAAAGGCTTGTTTCAGGAGCGTATCCAACTTCCTGTCTTGCGCGTCTTTTAAGGCTGAACTGCCCTCCACCGGGAAAGTCGTCTTCTTAGTAACTGCTGATACCGCCGCATCCACCCTGGGAGATTTCAGCAGCTCTTTATCTGCCTCTGGCAGGGGGTATAGGCGAGACATGGTTCTGGTCCCTCTTAAGCTTGATTCTGGTTGGTCCCACTCTTCCTGGATCATCTGTCGCACGACCCTGTGGACCGGGAAAACCTTCTGCGCAATGTTCCCTCTAATTTTCTGTAGGCTGTGTGCGCATAAAATAATCAGCTGTGCAACTTTTGAAGGAAGGTTACATTTTTGTGCGCCACATAATGACTCTCGGAGTTATATACTTTAAAATTTGACTACATGTCAGAATACAGTATGTACACCACATTGATTGCACTAGGAAATATTGTAGAACTTGTGAAAACTGGAAATTCACAACAACTTTTCAATTTTAAGACATCTGTCTTGTTTTCTATCAGAATCAGAACCGTAATTTTTGTGCGCTCTGTTGTAAAGTATGTGCGCTCGCTCGGCGAGGTGTGTGCGCGCGCACACGCGCACAGCTTAGAGGGAACAGTGCTTCTGCGATTTCCTAATGGCTTGGATTAGGGGATCCTCCAATGCCTCTTCCTGTGATGGCGTGTCGGAGGCCACATTGAGAACCTTCAGAGACTCATTAATTAATGCAGGGAGCTCCTCTCGACGAAAAACTCTGACAATCCGTGATTGATCTTCTTCCGGGATCTCTCCTTCCTCCAGCTCCTCTTCATCCTCGTCCAAGTCCCTAATGGAGCCATCCTCCTCCGGGGTACCCTGAGAGAGGGACGCTAGGAGCTCCTCACCACCCAGACGTGGGCGCTTCGAAGGAATACCGGATTCCGAAATGGTAACCTCAAGAGGTCTAGCTGATTTGTCCTCCACTGGTGGAGCAGCCCCTACTGCCCCCGGGCCCTACTTACGTAGGCAGTAGGCCTTGTGAAGTAGGAGGATAAAGTCAGGAGAGAAAAAATCTCCGCCCCCCCCCCGCACTAGAGGGGGGAGAGGGGAGAGGCAGGGAAGGCGTGGGCAGATCCGAAGGAGTAGTGATAGGGAGCTGGGACCCCCCTTCCCCTTCTAGAGAGTCTCCTGATCCCTGGGAGGGCTGTAACATGGCCAAGCTAATCTCCTGCTCTACTGAGATGGCCACTGCAGCACAGCTCCTGCAGACTCCTGTATCTGCGGAGGTGCCCCTGCGGACTCCACAGGATAGGCAGCGCGGCTTGGATGCCATGGAATAGGACTGGTGATCCCACTGAAAGCACCGGATCCTAGAGAATAATTTGCCCAGAGGAAAACTAAGAGGCCCTTAGATTAGTAGCCGAGGGATAGCCAGGAACAGGGCCTAGTTGATTGGCAATAAGCCTGGTAAGCACCCAGAAATTAAAACAAAGGCATAGTTGAAATAAAATAAAATTAAATTAAATTAGCTTAAATATCTTAAAACTCCTCTATCGTGGTACTTGCGGTTTCCTGGTGCTGACTGAGAGGATCCTGGGCCCGACTCCGCGGTCTCCACCCGTCGGCTCTACACGTGGCAGGCCTAACACGTGCAGCCTGAACGGGGAGCCGCGGGCCTATTCGTGGCGGCGAACTGCGCTCCGATCCGAGTCCCGCTGCTCTCTTGTGTGACCGGCGCTCAGGGGCTGAATCCTGCTGCTGTCCGAGATCGCTACTGCAGAGTGCAGAGACCGGGCGCCGCGTGGCTCACCTCGCCGTCCTATCAATCTGTGACGGGCCAGGCGGCCAACGCCGACTAGTGTTGCAGCCTCTAGCGCTCAGCCACCCGAAGGGCTTCGGCGCGAGGCTGTCTCCCCCCAAAGAGCAAAGGAACAAAGGAGCCGACTGTCGGGCAGAGCAGCGCACCTCCCCGCAGCTGCCAACAGCGAGGCTGCTTCAAGGTCTGTGCTGGGAACGAGGGGAGGGGGGGGGGGTTAGTGAGGATGAAGGAGAGAGCCGGCAGCCCTTAAAGGAGCAGAGCTCCAGAACGGGAGACCAAGGGAAAAGGGTAAAATAAAGGTAAAATTAACAGCAAACAGTAACTAAAATTAAAGTTAAAATAAATTAAAAGTTTTAGGTTTTTAAGGTAGGACTCCAGTAAGCCCCAGGCTTACGGAACCCTCCAGCTGCTTGGAGGCTGAGTATACTGGATTGGGGAGGTGGTCCCAGTGGTATTTATACCGCTCCACCCCCAAAAAGGTTGGGCTCAGCCTCCAAGCTGCTGGAAGGGTTGCGTAACCCAGAAGTAAAGGGACTGGACTGGAGTGACGATAAGGAAGACAAGATCTTCCTTGTCTAAACCATGTTGGCTGTCTCCCATTAGGCCATGACTATCTACATGCCGAGTAATTTTATTCTTTATGATGGTTTCAACCATTTTTCCCGGTACTGACGTGAGGCTCACCGGTTTGTAGTTTCCCGGATCACCCCTCGAACCCTTTTTAAAAATTGGTGTTACATTGGCGATCCGCCTATCTTCAGGTATTAGAGATTATTTTAATGATAGTTCACAGATTACTAATAAAAGGTCTACAATCTCATATTTCAGTTCTTTCAACACCCTTGGATGTATACCATCCGGCCCAGGTGATTTGCTACTCTTCAGTTTATCTAATAGTTGTAATACATCTTCCCGATGTATCGATATTTCCTTCAATTCTTCCGCACCTTTAAATACCACTTCAGTCATGGGTAACATCTCTACATCTTCCTCAGTAAAGACTGAAGCAAAGAATTCATTCAGTCTCTCCGCTATCCCCTTGTCGCCTCTTAGTGCCCCTTTAACTCCTCTATCATCTAATAGTCCTACTGACTGACAGGTTTTTTTGCTACGAATGTACTTGAAAAAAAATTGTTATTTCGCGTTTTTGCTTCTGCAGCAAGCTTCTCCTCAAATTCTCCCTTTGCCTTCTTTATCAATGCCTTGCATTTGACCTGCCAGTGCTTGTGCTGTTTCCAGGTTTCATTGTTTGGCTCTTTTTTCCATTTCCTGAAAGATGCTTTTTTGGTAACAGCCTCTCTGACCTCACCTTTAAACCATGCTGGTAGTTTTTTTGGACTTCCTTCCACTTTTCTTAAAGTGTGGAATACAGCTGGTCTGGGCTTCCAAGATAGTATTTTTCAACACTCCCCCAAGCTTGATGTAAGTCTTTAACCTTTGCAACTGCTCCTTTTAGTTTTTTCTTAACTATTTTCCTCATTTTATCAGTCTCTCTTTCAAAATTTAAAAGGTAGTACTATTGATTTCCTTACTATCCCTCCTCCACTAATTAAATCAAAGGCGATCATGCTATGAACCTATGCTATGAGTTATGCGGCAGATGCACTTTCTGGAATCCAGGGCTCCAGCAGACCAGATACATCAAGTCGTGCTGCTTGCTCACAACTGGCACCGATACTGGTGTCTCCCAGGATGGATGGAATGGGTACTGTGAGCGATTCCCTTGGAGGGGCCTTGTATTGGAGGATTTCTAGCTCCTCCCTCAGAGGATCTTCCTCAGACTCCATCGGGAATGCTAAGGCCTGATATGTCCCTCATGAAGTCTAGGAATGCCATGTCCTCGGGTGGGGACCAACACTGGGGCTCAGAAGGAGGGGAGTCCAAGGGGACATCATAGTGGAGTCAGGTGTCCAGCGAATCCTTGTTCTCAGCCTCCCAGTCCGAGTAATCTGTCAAAGACTTCAGGGAAGGGTGGCCCACGGGCTCTAGGCCCGAGCCCTGCCCGCATCCCTCAGAGGCCTTGCGGCTGGTACCACGTTCACTAGTCAGGTAGGACCTTGGTCCCGTAAAACGGTAGCTGGATCGAGACCTCGGCCGAGGATCGACTCAAGGTTGAATGGTCTCCAGAATCGGCTCGGCCTCCAGGGATGTCCTTGACATCAATGGCCTAGTGGTCTGGGCAGAGGAACCAGTTGTACTGGACAACAGCGCCCACTGTTGGTCCATGAAGGCAGACAATCTGCACTCCAGAACCACCATTCTGGTTTTGAGTCCAGAAGGCTCCACAGCCATCGGCGCAGAGGAACTCTGGCACGGCACCGGTTCCTTTGAGGGGGAGTCCTCAATGAGGATAAGTTCTGTCGTCCAAGGCTGATCTGTGGTCGATTCCTTCCAGGGGACCTTGGTAGACCCCCCTGCTCCCTCGGACAAGTGTCTAGGACTGCAGGACCTGTCTCGGGGCTTACCTGGCCTGTTTGAACCCATCCAGTGATGCAGCCTTCGAGGTTTTCTTCTTATGTTCCCTTGAGTGAGACCCCATTTCTGAGGAATCATGGGGCGGTCAGGGTCCAATAGGGTGCCCCAGGATTATGTGACTTCAGATGAGGCCTTGGCTTTCGGAGGTACCGGGGACTCCAGGAAAAAAACTTATTGTGCTGTTGCTGGTGGCTTGAGGGTCTTGGTGGACATCTTTTTTCACAGACCGCATGCCATGGTCCAGCCCTAGGCAGCACAGGCAGCAGTTGTGTGCGTCAGTAAGGGACGTGCATTTGGCACACCAATCACACTTCTTGAAACCACTGGTAGCCATGGGGGAAAAAATTACCCCAGAGAGGTCGAATACCCACGGTGCTGCCAGTTGAGAAAAGGGTGCGAAGGCAGCAAAAGAGAAAAAAGGGTTAGGAACCAGAGACTCTATGCCAGAGACAGCAAGCTCGGGTGGTGGGAAGAGTACCAATGCACAACTGGAGAGAGTATGAAACTCAGGTCGAGAGAAAGAAAAAAAAATCAACTTTTTCAGGGGAAACCAGACAGACATCTGAAGGGCTCTGTGGAAAAAAGGAGACCGAGCAGATGGCACTCTTGGGTGGGAAGGGCACCATGTATGCATAGTTGCATCTACCAAAGGCTTTCTTTGAAAGCTGGGGAGGATGCTTCTGCAAGGGCTGCGTTGGTACCGATGTCACCTATATGTGAGGGTTAACTTCCTGCTTGTTCTCAGAGAAAACACACATTTATCCTAACATTACCACTCTGATAACTCAAAGCCAGTTTATAAAAATTTGAGGTTTTGCACAAGCTTCAGAAATATTTCTGGCCAAAGAAAAACTTCATTCTTTTCTAAATCCTTGTTCATGGGTCCCTTGACAATATTTATGCATTCAGGAGCAAAGTGCTGAGGACCTTACTACACTCCCCCCCCCCACAATTGTCTCCACTGAAATTGTAGAATGGAGGGAGGAGAGGAAGATACTAAAGTCCTTTAGAGCCTTATTTACTAGAGCTGTTTTCCCATTTGCACCCAAGAAAGCTTAGTATATTAAACTCTTAATGCAGAGCCACAGGGCACTAGCAGAAGCTACCCTCTCCCAACAATTTGTTCCCATCCACTCGTCCCTTTCTTCCCCACCAGTCTGTGCGCCTCCCTCCTCTGGGTACTCCCCCCCATTCAGAAAGCCAGCCACCAAGTAACCTTCACCATCCAGAAAACCAGCCATCCAGAAAACTCTCGATTAGGACAGACCTACTAGCCTTCACCCATCTTGAAGCCTGCTGCCATTAGAACTGGAGCTTCCTCTCCTCTGCACTGCATGGCTATTAAGTTTGAGCTGGTGCAGGAAATCCTCCATAGTCAAACTCTTGCAGTCAAACAAAAGCAATAAAATTCACTCAAATATATTTCCTTAAATTCAACCTTTACTTTCTTCCGCCAGCGGTCTCAGATAAACGATATCTTGTTACACTTGTTTATGGGTAAATTTCCCAATAGAGTGTTCGTTTACATCAATGACCAAAGGCTTTTTCTATTTTCTTATTTTTTTGTAGTTTTAGCTTTTTAAAGAAATTTGCAATACAACTGTTTATCGTTATCTTTTCTTAAAAATATAGTAAATCAGTGATCATCACTCCACTTATCTTAGGTAGAATGATGCCACACAACGCCCCTTCAACTCAATGAATAAGAAAGCACCCTCTTTTTCATTGAGTTGAAGGGGCATTGTGTGGCATCATTCTACCTAAGATAAGTGGAGTGATGATCACTGATTTACTATATTTTTAAGAAAAGATAACGATAAACAGTTGTATTGCAAATTTCTTTAAAAAGCTAAAACTACAAAAAAATAAGAAAATAGAAAAAGCCTTTGGTCATTGATGTAAACGAACACTCTATTGGGAAATTTACCCATAAACAAGTGTAACAAGATATCGTTTATCTGAGACCGCTGGCGGAAGAAACTAAAGGTTGAATTTAAGGAAATATATTTGAGTAAATTTTATTGCTTTTGTTTGACTGTTGTTCACTCTTCCAATAGACCTGACTAAGTTATTTGTTTAGCACAAACTCTTGCAGGACATGTGTAGGAGTACTGGAAAGGCATGAGCTACACAAATTTCTGCACGAGTCCAGAAAGCGTAGTTACTCACCTGTAACAGGTGTTCTCCAGGAGCAGCAGGAATCAGTCCTCACATATGGGTGACGTCGGCGCCGACGGAGCCCTCGCGGAGCAATTTTCCCCAGCTTTCAAAGAAAGCCTTTGGGAATTACAGCGCGCGCATGCGCGGTCTCCTTCCCGCCCAAGGGTGCCATCTTAGCCAGTCTGATGACATAGCTAAAAGACAGCATAAAAATTTGCAAAAAAACTTAAGCAGATGATTGCAACTCCAAGGGGAGGAGGGAGGGTTGTGAGGACTGATTCCTGCTGCTCCTGGAGAACACCTGTTACAGGTGAGTAACTACGCTTTCTCCAGGACCAAGCAGGAAGTCAGTCCTCACATATGGGACTCCCAAGCTTAAGGCTACCGGAGACCCTAAGCACAAAAATGAGCTCCCTTTAGCTCAGCGGCACAGAAGGAAGGAATCTTCGCTGAATTACCCCCCACCGGTAGCCCACATCCGGGATGGAGGGTAGGAGTTGCTCAAACCTCAAAGAGATTACGGAGGACTGCCTGTCCGAAAGCACTGTCCCTGCGGGACTCCCTCTCGAGACAGTAATGGACCGCAAAAATCTGGCTCGAAGACCAAGTAGCGGCCCGGCAGATGTCTGCCAGCGGAACAGAGCGGAGGTAAGCCACTTACGCAGCCTTTGCCCGAACACAATGAGCCGTGACTCGACCTTCTAACGAGAGTCCGGCTGCCCCATAAGCCCAAGCGATACAGTCCGCAACCCAGATGGACAGAGTACGCTTGGAGACCGGGAGCCCCAATTTATTGGGGTCAAAAGACACGAAAAGCTGAACAGCTTTACGGTGCTCCCGCGTACGGTCAAGGTAGAAGTTCAATGCCCTTCTACAGTCCAGGGTATGTAGGACCGTTTCAGCTCGGCTGGAGTGTGGTCTGGGAAAGAAGGTCGGAAGTACCACCTCCTGATTGATGTGAAAAGGGGAGACCACTTTTGGAAGAAATTTTGGGTGAGTCCGTAGGACTACCCTATTTTTGTAGAACCGAGTGTAAGGGGGATCAGACACGAGGGCCTGCAATTCACTTACGCGTCTAGCGGAAGTGAGGGCTATCAGGAACAATGTTTTCCAAGAAAGAAAACGGAGAGAACAGGTAGCCATAGGTTCAAAAGGCGGACAGGTGATCCGCTGTAAAACCACATTCAGATCCCAGTCAGGCGCTGGCGGGCGCAGAGGTGGTTTAAGTAGAAGGAGACCTCGGAGAAACCTCGCTACGAGAGGGTCGCTGGAAAGAGGTCTGCCGTCCACCGGCACACGATGTGCTGAAAGAGCACTGAGGTGAACTTTGACTGAGTTGGACTTAAGTCCCAGATTAGAGAGGTAGAGCAAGTACTGCAAGATCACCGACACCGAGCAGGAGAAGGGATCCTGAGACTGTTGGGTACACCAAACGGAAAAGCGACGCCATTTAAGGGCGTAGCATTTGCGGGTAGAAGGTCGCCGAGAAGCGAGGACGACCTCTTCCACCTCCGCCGGCAGGAGAAGGGGAGCAAGGACTACCCTCTCAGCAGCCAGGCCATTAGATTGAGAGATCTGAGGTTGGGGTGTAGCAGAGACCCCTGATCCTGAGTGAGGAGATCCGGTTGAAACCCCAGAGGGAATGGATCCTCTACCGCTAATTGCAGCAGGAGTGGAAACCACGGCTGTCTGGGCCAGCGAGGGGCCACCAGGATCATGGAAGCTTTGTCTCGGAGAACCTTGAAAAGAGTTCGAGAGACTAGCGGGATGGGAGGAAAAGCATACAAAAGGCTCTCCGACCATGAGAGTAGAAAAGCATCTGCCGCAACTCGAAGGGGATGTGGCTGACGAGAGCAGAAGCGAGGAAGTTGCCGGTTGAGAGGACTGGCAAAGAGATCCATCGTGGGGAGGCCCCACTTTAGAAAGAGCTTCTGAACTACCAAGGGATCCAGGCGCCACTCGTGCGGCTGGAGGATCCTGCTGAGTTTGTCCGCCAGGCAATTTTCTTGGCCTGGGAGATAAACTGCCTTGAGAAGAATGCCGTGACTGACGGCCCAAGAGCAGAGCCTCTGAGCTTCTCTGCAGAGAAGGAAGGAGCCCGTGCCCCCCTGTTTGTTCACGTAGAACATGGCCACTTGATTGTCCGTCTGGACAAGGACGGACTGGTGAGAAGTCAGGTGGGAGAAAGCCTTGAGCGCCAGACGAATAGCTCTGAGCTCCAGGAAGTTGATCTGCTGAGCAGACTCCCACGCGGTCCAGAGACCCTGAGTACATGCCCCTTGGCAATGTGCTCCCCAACCCAGGAGGGACGCATCTGTCGTCAGCACTTGAGCCGGCTGAGGTGACTGAAAAGGCATGCCGAGTACCAGGTTCGGCCGATGAAGCCACCACTGGAGAGAAGAGGCCAGCGGCTCGGAGATGCACACTAAGTCGGCTAGGCCGCCTGTGGCTTGTTGCCACTGCTTGCGAAGGCACCATTGAGCAGGCCGCATATTCAGGCGGGCATTGGGGGTCACATGGACGGTGGAAGCCATATGGCCGAGCAGTCTCAGGAAGCGCCTGGCGGAGACCAGGGACTGGCTGCGAAAACGGCCGGCTAGGTCCATGAGCCATTGAGCCCTGTCGAGAGGCAGGAAAGCTCACGCCTGAGGAGTGTGCAGTCTTGCGCCGATGAACTCGAGATCCTGTGAGGGGAGCAAAGTGGACTTTGCGAAGTTTATGACAAAGCCCAAGTACTGCAGAAGAGTCACCGTGCGGTGTGTGGCGTTGGTGACCTCCGGAGCGGACGCTGCTCTGATGAGCCAGTCGTCGAGGTACAGAAAGACAGAGGCCGTGAAGCCGGAGATGGGCCGCCACCACCGCGAGACATTTTGTGAAGACTCGCGGTGCGGAGGACAGGCCAAAGGGCAGTACTCTGTACTGGTAATGATTTCCTGCCACCACAAACCTTAGGTATTGGCGGTGGCTTGGGTGGATGAGGATGTGCGTGTAGGCATCCTTTAGATCCAAGGAGCATAGCCAATCTCACTGCTGGAGGTAGGGCAGAAGGATTCCAAGGGTAAGCATTTTGAACTTTTCCCGCACGAGGAACTTGTTGAGGTTGCGCAAGTCCAGGATGGGTCTGAGGCCTCCTGTCCTTTTTGGTACTAGAAAATACCTGGAATAAAAGCCTTGACCTCTCAGGTGGTGGGGCACCGGTTCCACAGCCTGTTCCTGTAGAAGACTTGCTAACTCCTGAAGGAGTAAGTCCCTGTGCAGAGGGAGTCGTGGAGGTTCTCCCGGAAAATAAGAGGGAGGGACCTGGTGGAAGTGGAGAAGATAGCCTTCTCGTACGACTTGAAGCACCCAGGCATCTGAAGTGATGCTGGACCACCTGTGGGCTAAGTAAACCAGCCGGCCTCCGGTGCTGGGAGGAGCCAGCGGAGGGGGAGAGGCTATGCTGAAGAAGTCAAAAACCCCCACCCTGCTGAGCAGGGGCTGGTGGTGCAGGCTTGGGGGTTTGCTGCCTACGGGACCCGTTACCCCGTCCCTTGGCCTGCTGGCCCTGTTGGGGAGCTGCGGAGGCCTGATATTGGGGGTAGTGTTTATAGGCAGTTGTCTTTCTCGGGTAAAAGGACTTCTTTCCCGAGCCCTTCTTTTTCTGGGAAGGGGCGGAGGTCTTCCTAGAAAGCCTAGTCCTGGTGAGAGTCTCCGTCTCGATCTGTGCAGCCTTTTCCGCCATGGGTTTGCCAAAGAGGTTTTCACCTCGGCAGGGGACATCGACCAACTTGTCCTGCACCCAGGGTTCAAGGTCAGACGACTGAAGCCAAGCCTGTCGGTGGGCACCGATGCCGGCTGCGGCCACTCGAGCCGATGCTTCAAAGCCATCATAGGCTGCTCGGGACATGAATTTGGAGCATTCCCGAATACCAGTTGTCAAGGCTAGGAACCTCCGCAAAGGTTCCTCGGACAATCCAGCGGAGAATCCGGCTAGCTCTTTAGCCAGGTCTCGGAGATACATGCCCATGTAGAGCTGGTAGGTCTGGACACGACAAGCAAGCATAGAGCCCTGGAAACACTTCTTACCAAGGCCATCCAGGTTACGGGCCTCCCTGCCAGGAGGCACCGAGGAGTGCATCTTTTGGCTCTTAAGCCTATGCATGGCCGATTCCACTACCATGGAATGGTGTGGTAG
Source organism: Ichthyophis bannanicus (assembly GCA_033557465.1). NCBI lineage: Eukaryota > Metazoa > Chordata > Amphibia > Gymnophiona > Ichthyophiidae > Ichthyophis > Ichthyophis bannanicus. The sequence continues at coordinate 144,280,560 of CM066032.1, forward strand.
CTGTGCTTTTTGGAAGCCAGGACTCTTGCGGACTCGATAGATAGAATCGACCCGCTTGCTCAAGACCGGCGAGGAGGCCGGACTCTCCCACATGCGGAAGAGTAGTCGTTCCAGCATGGGAGGAACCGGTACAGTAAAGTGTTCCCTGGCGGGAGAGTCATACTGGAGGGTGTCGAGCTCTTCGGCTCGAGGCTCCTCCTCGGGATCCGCAGGGAAGGCCAAAGCCTTGGCCATGTCCCTGACGAAGTCCGAGAACCGGGCATCCTCCGGAGGGGACTGCTTCCGAGGTTCGGACTCAGGCGAGTCCGAGGGGACACACCGAGTCCGAAAGGAATCAGGTGACTCTTCAGACTCCCAGACCGACTCCGAGGAGGAATCGGTGGGGTCGGCCCGGGCAGGCTGAGGCGTCGGCCGCCCCGACGCCGAGGGAGTCGGCGGCGACGACCTCGGTCCCGAACGGGAGGCCGAGGGTGACCTCGACCGAGGATCGACTCGAGTTCGCATGGACTCGAGGATCGGCTCGGTCTCCGGGGTCGACTTAGACGTCGACGTCCCGGCGGTCGGGGCAGCGGCGCCAGCGAGGCTAGCGATCAGTGCCCGCTGCTGGTCCATGAAGGCAGACAGTCTGCTCTCCAAGGCCGTCAACCTGAGTCCGACCTCAGGTGACCCAGCAGCCCCCGACTCGGGCCCCGACAGCGTCGGGCCCGACGTCGGCAGTCTCGGAGGCGAGTCCAGGAGGACTACAGGACTTACCCGAGCAGGCAACTCCGACTCCAGGCGAGGTCGCTTCGGGAGGTGCTCCTTCTCCAAAGACCCGGGACGGCTATCGTGGCTATGCGACCTGGCCCTCGCAGAGCCAGGAGCGTCCACCGACGCCGCCCTCGCGGGTTTCACCTTCCGCCGATGGTCCCCGGTGGGAGAACCCCTGTCGGAGGAACTTCGGCGACGGTCAGAGCTGGAACCTCTGGACGCCGAGGCCTCCGACGAGGTCCGGGTACGGCTGGGGTCAACGAAGATTCTATCCCGCTGGTGTCGCCGACTTCTCAACGCTTTGGAGGACATTTTGCCACAGGCCCCACAGATCATTTCTTCATGATCCGGGCCCAGGCAGCGGAGGCAATTATCGTGTGTGTCAGTGAGTGACATATTTCTGTCACACTGACCACACCGCTTGAAACCACTGGCAGCCATCGGGGGAAAAAGGGCCCCTGCAAGGTCAAAGGACCGGGCTGCCAGCGAAAAAACCGAAAACGAAACTGACTAAAATCAGAAAAACCGAAAAAGAAGAGAAAGACTCGTGACGGCGTCGCGAGTCCGGGCAGGAAAAAGACCGGCGTCGAACCGAAGGAAAAAAGAGAAAATATTAATAAAAATCAACTTTTTCACGGGGACACGACGGGTACGTCTGTAGGGCTCCGCGGAAAAAAGAAGACTGGCTAAGATGGCACCCTTGTGCGGGAAGGAGACCGCGCATGCGCGCTGCAATTCCCAAAGGCTTTCTTTGAAAGCTGGGGAAAATTGCTCCGCGAGGGCTCCGTCGGCGCCGACGTCACCCATATGTGAGGACTGACTTCCTGCTTGGTCCTGGAGAAACAGTGCATAAGCAGAGTAAAGGTCTGAACTATATAATTTATCCAAAATAAAGCTACAATCCATTACATGATCTAAAGATAACAGATTGCTAGTTGTTAACAGAGAAAAATTGGCTCTCCATGAAGATTTGAAGGTTTCATGCTTACCTGTTTCATTGCTCTAGTTTGTGCAGCAGAACCTACACGGGACACAGACAGGCCAACGTTGATAGCAGGGCGGATTCCCTTGTAGAACAATTCAGTTTCCAAGAAAATCTAAATAGAAAGCGATATCCAAGTTCTTCTTTTACATGTACAGGAATAATAGGTGACAGATACCTTATTGATCTATCCTTACAGTATAATAGTACATTAAGCAAGACTACTCTTAGAAGATGGTACTTCAGACACTATTTATTTTATTTACATTCTCTTATATACCGCGCTATTCTGCATCAGTGCGGTTTACATTGAACAAATTGAAATTACATTGAACAGGGCATTATAACTTGGAGATAACTATTTTACAGGGAACATGGGCTATGGAGGGTTAAGTGGCTTGCCCAAGACCACAAGGAGCACCTGTGGGACTAGAAACCCCAGTCCTTCCGGCCCAAGGTTGCTGTCCTCTAGTGGGATTTGAACCCCAGACCTTCCGGCCTGAAGTACCTTGCCCCAACCTCTAGGCCACTCCTCCACTCCACTCTATTTGAAAACTAGTCTTGCCCTAATTTGGATTTCTGTAATGTTATCAAAGTTTTCCAGCCTAAAAGAGTTAGGGCCTTACAGATGGCCCAAAATACTACAGCAAGGTTGGTCTTTGGGCAACCTTTGTCATCAGATTCAATTCCCTTTTATATCAGCTTCATGGGTTGCTCATTTCAGAACATGCTATAAAAAGGTGACATTTTACTTACCAGATAATGTCCTTTCCTGGTGTCCTGTTAGACCAGTCCAGACAAGTGGGTTGTGTCCCCCTGCTAGCAGAGGTGAAAACAGAACTTGGCACTGAGTATAGTGGCAGGATGATGTCAACAATCAAAAAACCTATAAAGTGATTAATATAAATACTATTAGAAAAAAAATCACCAACAATGCAGAAACTCCTAAAATCTATCTATACTCTGTGCAGCTAGGGGCACACTTCAGTATTCGAACCAAACCTTATGGTCAAGAACCAGACGCCCAACCTCAGTGAGGGAAATAAGACTGAACTATGTATAGAACAGTCGCACACAGGGCAAATGCCAGAGGCTCAAAGCCCAGAAGGATGACCAAGATAACAGCACACAGGACAGATCCTGGATTGGTCTAGCAGGACTCCAGGAAAGGACACTATCTGGAAAGTAAACTGTCACCTTTCAGGTGGCCCTGCTAGACCAGTTCAGACAAGTGAGAAGTACCAATACTACTCAACTGGGCGGGAAGACAACATGGCCATCTTCAAAATCTCTATACCAAAAGCTTGGACATTAAGTGATCATGCTTGACAAGAAATGTTGAAAAGGTTTACCAAGTTGCCAAAAAGGGTGACCCAGGATGAGGCAACACCACACAAACATCATAATGGCCTCATTAAATCGCCCCAGGGAACGCTATCAAAGGCTCGACATAACCAAGACACTAATGCTCTGACCTCTGAGACTTATGCTACATATCTCCGCTGCAAGTTAGGTTGCCAAAAATCTCCTCCAAACCAACCCTCCCCATCTTCAGCCGACCAAATACTTGGACCACTTTTTACTCAGTCACTGAAGACCTCTGCACCAACTTATTCAAATCTCTGAACACTTCCACTTTACTGCTTGATCCATGTCCAACCCCCTGGATAAAGACAATGGCGCACAAACTAGCCACAACACTAAGATAATTAACTCCTCTCTCTCACAGGGAACTATGCCTCCTCCCCTGAAAATCTCATCGATTAGACCACTACTGAAAAACACTTCTGACCCAACTTCTCCAGCCGCATATCGACCTATATCCAGCATCCCCTTAATATCCAAGCTAATTGAGAAAACGGTACATCGCCAGCTCCAAGACCATGTAGACTCTACTGCTCTATTTGACCCCCAACAGCACAGGTTCTGAGAGGCCCACGGGGTTGAAACCTTACTGACATCCCTCCTGAACACAGTAATCAAAGGAATCAAAGACATCAAGAAATGCTTTGTCCTCATGTTTATAGATATAACAGCTGCCTTCTACTCAATAATCCACTCCATACTACTGGACAGGCTAAGCAAAATAGAAGTGGCACACCCCCGGCATGGTTTCATTCCTACCTCAGACAGAAAATCTCAAGTCAAGATAAAATGCAATGTATCAAGACCTTTCTCACTAACACAAGGTCTACCTCAAGGATCATCATCTCTCAGCTCTACTCTTCAACCTTTACTTACAACCAGTTTGCAAAATACTACAAGCCTACAACATTCACTACCACCTATATGCAGACGACCTAATGACTTACACCACCTAGACATAAAGAACCCCCGATTACTCCACCATCTCATCCTGCATGACAGCAATATCGGAATGGTTAACATTACAAATAACTCCAAATTCAAGCCCCCAGACAACATAATAGGAAGCAGATCAATCCCTGTAAAAAAACAAGATAAAATACCTAGGAATTTACCTCGACCAGAGGCTCAACTTCCAGACCCACATCAGCAAGACCACCTCCAAAGTATATTACAAAATGAAATTCCTGCAAAACTGACATCCTCTACTTGAGCAGAACCACTTCCGAACTGTGTGTCAAGCGCTAATCACACAGCACCTCGATTATTGCAACCTAATCCTTCATGGCTTACCCAAACATGCAACCAGGCCTTACAGCTAGCCCAGAACGCAGCAGCCCGACTAACCACAAGATCCAGCAGACATGCTCACATCACCCCCATTCTTGAATCCCTCCACTGGCTCCCCATCAATTCCCGAATAAAATATAATGCCATAATGAGGGCTTTCAAAATTCAACACAACCAATCTGCCGGCTGCCTAATAGACCTAATCCGAAGAGCCCCTGACAACAGATCAAGAAGAACACAGCATCAAAACTCCCTTGCAAGCTCCATATCCCATACTGGAATCTCTCAGAATACCCTACGGAGAGCATTCGAACTCTACCATCCCATCACTTTGGAACTCTCTCCTACACCTCCTGAGAGCCACCACAGATGTCACTGACTTCTGAAAGCTCTTGAAGACTCACCTATTTACCAACACTTCCATATCCCACCAATCGTGTAACGTGTTGACTACCTCGCCAGACAGACCTGAAATTCTCAGGCACCCTGCAGAGCTCAAACTCCATGTAAATAGTTAAATTGTTAAATGTAAATACATCTCTTGTATATAGTTCTGAAAACGCATTTTATGTAAAGTTCTGTTCTATTTAAACCACCTTGAGAATCTGAAAGGCAGTATATAAGAAATGTTAAACAAAAACAAACAGACAGACTGGGCCCTCAAAACCCTCAAGGAATTCACAAGTTCTGCAACACAGCCTCTTTAATCCAATGGGCCAAGGTACCCTTCCAAGCCTCTTCAGCCCATGCAGACCTGAAAAGAGCACACTATCAGATTTTCAGGTATCTAACACCCTCTGAACATCAAGATGAAAAATCTTTGTCCATCCTCTTACACTGCTCCACCAAAGAAAAGGCGGCAGGCAGACCACCTGATTTCAGCTTTACCTGTCAAACTATCTTAGGCAAGGAGGGAACTGTTCAGATCGACATGGCATCTTCAGAGGACAGATACAGGTTTCTGCATAAGAGTCTACAACTCTGAAATGTGATTCTGAACTAAAGGTGACCAAAAAGGCTGCTTTAAAGTGCAAGAACCTTAAGAGAATGACCCACTTTAAGGGCTCAAAAGGGACAGACAACAGGACCTGAAAAACGAAACCCAAATCCCATTGTGGGAACAGGAAAACACAAGGGGGGGACCACAGGTGACATCCCTCCCCTAAGGAAATATACCACACCCAGATGTGAGGCGATGGAATTACCCACTACTGGAACTTGAAAACAAAATAAGGCTGCAACCTGTACCTTCAAAGAAATGAGAGAGTGGCCCTTGTCAAACCCATCCTGTATGAAGGTTAAAACGGCAACTGCACCTTCCAAGATAGCAAACGGCATTCCCAACATCAACTCTCAAAAAGGTGCACCAGTTGCACATGAACCAGACAGATGAAATGTCGCTTTGCCTTGGAGCGGAAACAACCTGCGAGTATCCTGTGTGTGCTACACACTGCCTCTCAAGGGCCATGCCATAAGCAAGAAGGGAAATGCATCTTCCATCAGGACAGGCCCTGGCACAACAGACCCCAAGGGACCAAGGAATGTTCAGCGGCAGACCATCCAGGAGCCGCACACCTGCAAATCAAGGCTTTTTTGGCCAGTCTGTCGTCACCAGAATCACTAAACTTAGGTGATGTGTTATCAGACAAAACAGTTGTCAAACCAGAGGCCACATAGCAAGAACAAGTACTGAAGAGACTTTCAAGGCCATTGATGGTCTGGGTACCTGGCTCCTTACATAGGCTGAAGCACTTCTCCACTTAAACTGGCATGTGTCACCAACCAGGGACTGCCCCTTTGGAAGGTGGGTGGCACTAGCTCCCACACCCCCGGGTCGAGGGTGTGATGACTGAGAAATTCTACCTCCACATTGTCTGTGCCCACAATGTGCTATGCCAAGAGGGCCAGAAGATTCCACTCTGCCCATGGAAACAGGAGGAGCTCTCCAGGGCCGCTCCCACACACTTGGTGCTGCCCTGGTTGTTGATGTATGGCACCACTTTGGCACTGTCCAAGAATACTCAGACCACATGACCTGCGATCAGGATGTAGAGATGCCAGAGGGCTAGATGAATGGCATATGCTTCTAGGAGACTGATCGACCAAGCATTCTCACAGCTGGAGCATTGTCCTGCACCGAATGAATCTGGCAATGAGCCCCCCAGACGGATAAACTGGCATCCGATGTTAGGATAAGACACTGAGGATTGTCCAGAGGCATTCCCATGTTCAAAATGGCAGGCTAGGACCACCAAATGAGGCTGGATGCTACTGAAGGCAAAAAGGGATACTCTGATCTCAAAGGTTCGGCATGCAAGGTGACCAACTAACATGACCAACACTGGTGAGGATACATGTGGGTCCTTGCCCAAGCAACCAAAATCCAGGGTAGCTGCTAAAAATTCCAGGAGCTGAAGATCATACCAAACCTTGGGAGTTTGTCACTGGAAAGCAGCCAGTTGTGCCAGAAACTTAAACATGTGGGTATTGAAAAGCACCCCAGCACCATCTTCTCCAGTAATATCCAAGCAGTAGACAAAGCAACTCCTCAGGAAGTTGAGAGGGTTATGAGGACTTATTCCTACTGTCCACAGAACACACCTGCTACAGGTGAGTAACTATGCTTCCTCCGTGGACAAACAGGAATGAAATCCTCACTTATGGGACTCCCAAGTTACAGGCTACCAAAAATAGAGGAGGAAAAGCCCAACAAGGGCAACAAAATTGGAGAACAGGAACAGTGTAAGCAGTCTCTCTAGGGACCCCACAGATTCAGCATCCTCAGAGTACCGAGACTTTTCTCACATTTGCAGGTAGCCTGGATGGACAGAAGGGCTGGTGGGCAGGAGTTAGACCTAAACCCCGAAGAGGTGCCAGAGCACAGCCTGGCCAAATTTACTGCCCTGTAGGGAATCCCCATCCAAACAATAATGAGCTGTGAATGTGTGGACTGAAGACAACGTTGCAGCCTTGCAGATCTCCATGGAGATAACATGCAGATTAGCGATTGATGCAGCCATGGCTTGGAAATTGTGAGCCGTGACATGACCGTCAAGGTTCAGGCCTGCCTGCCTGGGAATACACCAGAGAAATGCAGTCAGCTAGCACACAGGGATAGCATGTGTTTAGAGACTACAGCACCCAGCTTTCTAAGGTCAGAGACAAACAGTTGGGTTGACTGCAAATAAGCCTTCATGCTCGAGGTAGAAGGCCAAGGCATGCTTGCAGTCCAGCATGTGTAACGCTGCCTCACCCCATTTGGCATATGGCCTCGGGAAGAATATTAGCAGAACAACTGACTGGTTGAGGTGAACACTAAGACAATCTTCATCAGAAATTGTGGGTGTGTCTGCAACACCATCCTAGTCTGGTGTAAAGCACGTGAGCCACCAAGGCTTGAAGCTTGCTGATGCGGCAGGATGATGTGACCACCACCAGAAACAGGACCTTCCAGGTCAGGAATCAAGTGTCTCAAAAGGAGCCTGCATGAGCTGAGCAAGGACCATGTTAAGATCCCCCGCCACCATAGGGGGCTTGAGAAGAAGCTTGGAGAGAAGCAAACCCCGCATAAAGCGAGCCACCAGGGGATGAGCTAAAATGGGTCTCTCCCCTGAGCCACGATGGCAGGCCCCAACAGCGATGAGGTGAACTCTGACAGTTTGATTTAAGGCCGAAGTTCGAGAGGTGCAGGAGGTATGCCAGCAACCTATCCACTGTACAGAAAAAGATTCAGCACTCTACATGCACCAAGAGGCAAACCTCCGGCGTGTGGAATCCTTGCAAGAAGCTAGGATGACGTTCATAACATTCTCAGGCAAACTGAACTCTGAGAGGACTACCGGCTCAGCATCAAAGTTGTGAAGGGCAGGAAGCGTACATCAGGATATAGCAAGGTTCTGCAATCCTGGGAGATGAGCTCTGGGGCAGAGACCAGGTGAAGAGGCTCCCTCCGAGAGGGAGCAGCAGGGGAAACAAGAGCTGCTAAGGCCAGTATGGGGAAATGAGTAGCATGGTGCCCCAGTCGGCCTGAAGGCTCAGCAGAGTTTTCACTACCAGGGGGGATCAGTGTAAAGCACACCTATCCCACAGTGAAGGAAAAAGGCATCAGAGGCCAGATGATCACTGACTGCCTCCTGGAGCAAACTGGCCCACCTGAGTGTTTTGCAGAGAGGCAAACAGGTCTATCGAGGGGGGTACCCACTCTCAAAAAATCCATTCCACAACATGCCTGTGGAGGGTCCATGCATGTGGCTGGAGGACACGGCTCGGCTTATCTGCCAGAATGCCGAACTTGCCAGGTAGATAAGTCACCCTCAGCTCCATCCCATGGGTCAAGGTGAACATCCACAACCTGCTTCCCAGCAGAGGTGGTACGAGCTCGTGCCTCTGTTTGTTCACACAGAACACTGTCACCTGGTTGCCTGTCTGGATCAGGATCACCTGACTCACCAAGTGCACCCGAAAAGCCTGGAGAGCATTTGCTAAGGCCCACAACTTGAGGAAGTTAATTTGGTGCAGGCTCGCCTGCTTGGACAATACGCCCTGCATACGCAAACTGCCCAAATGAGTCCCCCCACACAAACTTGAATGCGTCAGTCATCAGCGTCTGGCGATGGGGGCTATATTTGTAACGGGAGGCCCTTGAACAAATTTAGCAACTCCAACCACCAGATGAGGGACTTTACCAAGGGAGTGGTGACCCATGGTCTGCTTCCGTTGCATGTGGAGGGTCCATTGAGCCTGAAAAGATGAGCCAGGGGGCTAACATGCACCATGGAGGCCATGTGGCCGAGAACTTTCAACATCCCCTGGGCCGTCATGTGGCACTGATGCTGTACGTTGTTAACCACTGCTGGTAGCCTCTGCATGCGGTCCATCGGCAGGAACACTGAGCTCAAGTGGTACTTGAGGATGGTCCCGATTAACTCCAGTTGCTGTGTGGGCTGGAAATGGGACTTGGGGTAGTTGATGAACCCCAGCTGCTCAAGAACCTGTAAGGTGTGATTGGCAGACTGCCAGACCACGTTTGGAATAGGACCCTTCATGAGCCATTGTCCAGATAAGGAAGACGAAGACCCCATGGTGCCGAAGCCAATCTGAAGGGGAGCACCTGATACTGAAAGTGCCGATTTCCCAGCACAATCCAGAGGTATTTTCTGTGACGTGGATGGATTGGGATGTGTATACACATTCCTGAGATTGAAACAGTACAGCCAGTCATCCTTTAGGGGGGGGGGGGGTAAGGGGGCAGCATCTCCAGTGAGACCATTTTGAATAGCTTGCGCATCAAGAACTGGTTGAGGTTCTGGAGGTCCAGAATGGGCCAGAACCCCCCTGGAGTAGAAGCCCCGGCTCGATGACAAGGTCAGGTAAAAGAGCAGAGCCCTCCTGCAGCAGGCTTCAGTGCAGCGGTCCATGTGGTACTCCCCTTGGGCGAAAGGAGGCAGCAACTGGGCAAAGTGCAGCAGTACAGTCGGTTAGCTATGCTCTTGAGAAACCAGTCAAAAGCCCACCCCTAGTTTGGGTTGCCATGTCTGGCTGAGCTTTGAGGTTCTCTCTGCTTCTGGCAAGGAGCCTGCACCTTAGGCTGAGAACTCTGGGGGCCTGGGTAGTACTGGCACAGGCATGGATAGAATTGCCCTGATACTTGTGTGAGGGGTCATCGGTCTTCCTTGAGAGCCATGAGAGCGTCTTGTGCTCCTTTGAGTTCTCTTATATTTTCCTCAATTTCCAAAGAGGTTCTCCCCTCAGCAGGAGACATTGGTCAGCTTATCCTGGACCCACTACTCCAGGTTGGAGGACTGGAGCCAGGCCAGCTGCCAAGCCCCAATGCCTACTGCTGCCATTCTGCTAGCAGATTCTAAGGCATCATAGGTTGCTCGTATCATGTATCTGGAACAGTCCTTGCCATAGCCTATCAGGGCTCGGAAGGTGTCGAGGCAGTTAGCGGGGACCTGGGAGGTGAAGTCCGCCAGGTCTAGCATATCATCCTTCAGGAACACTCATATACAGCTGATAGGAAAGGATACAGGCCACCAGCAGGGAACTCTGGTAGCATCTCCTCTGAGTCGTCCAGGGTTCTAGCCTCCTTACCCGGGGCTACCGAGGAATGGGTCTTGGTGCTCTTCACCTGCTTCAAGGCTGATTCCACCACAATAGAGTTGTGTGGCAACTGGAGCTTCAGAAAACCCAGAGCCTTCTGGACCTGGTACATCAAGTCCAGCAACCGGAGGAGGTGAGAGGGTTTTCCCCACAGCCACACCAGTCTCTGCAAGACATGGTGCACAGGTACAGACACCGCCTCTGCCTCCTTTGGAGCTGAGTGGTACTGGAGGAACACTAGCTTCTCCACTCTCGGCTCATCCTCTGCTTCCAAGGAGAAGGGAATGGCCTTGGCCATGTCCCACACAAAGTCCTGGAAAGACATGTCATCTGGGGGTGATTTTCAGTATTTATACAGAGGAGATAGATCAGAGGGAAGGTCTGGTGACAACCTGTCTGAAATCAGTCTTCTTTGGTTTCCCAGTCTTTGGATTTCAGACTCGGAGAGGAAATCAAAGTAGTGTCAGGTCTCCTCCCGCTACCTGGTCCGGTCATGCAGGAAGGACAGGCATCTGTGGGACTCATGGCACCCCAAGCAGGAAAATGGGTGCCCCGAGACAGACCCCCAAAACACTAGACAGGAATTGACACCAGTTCCCATGGCTATCTCCTGCCTCGACAGGCAGCGCATGGGTCTCAGGACAGGCTGGACGTAGTGCGATGACACCAAAGGCATCATAGACCCAGCATGCTGCAAGGCCAGGACCACCGCCATGTGAGCCTCAAGGGCCCTAAGGCATTTCTCTAGTACCACAGTCGTGGAGGAGACTGGGTCTGGAATCGTGACTTCAGCCACTGTCACCGAAACCTCCGACGAGAACTCCACAATAACAGGTTCATTGGGAGACATCTGTGTGCCCTCTGGGGCTATTGGGATAGATTCCTCCCAGCCCTTGCTCTGTCACGTTGGGAAGGGCTTTGGTGCCGATGCACCTGGGGCTTGTTCTGGTGCTCCGGTGCTTCCTTCTAAATTGATTGGAATTAGTGTCAGGTCCTTCCTCGATTCTGGTCAGATATCAGCAGATAGTCTCTGCTTGATGCTACAGCCTCTCTGTTCCAAGTATGCCTGGGCATATCTCATGGTTGACGCTTCAATGGAACCTCTTGACCGTGTCACATATGCTGGCGCTGAGGATGCTAAATCTGACGTTCCAAAGAGGGACTCCTGCTTTTCCCAGCCCTTCAGGCCCCTCCTCGTCATCTGCAGGCAAAGATTGCAGAAAGCAGCTGGTGATCAGTCCCAAGGCACTGTAGGCATCAGTTGTGCCTGTTGGTGACTGAAATGGTACAGCCACATTTTGTGCATTTCTTAAAGCCACTCACTAGCTTAGACATGTTCTGGAGAAGATAGCTCTGCAGCAGGCAAGGCAGGCATGTGTGCATGCGTTGTGCAGTTTCCCAGTGCAAAGCGCCATCTGACATCACCCATACATGATGACTTCATTCCTTCTTGTCCACAGAGAAAGCAAAGTATATGGAGTACCTTCCAAAATCCTGCTGAGCAGGGGGGTACAGAACAGCCTAGAGGTGCACCAGCCTTTGCAGGGTGGCTCAAACTGCAGCCTTCTTGATGTCAGAATCAGAGGGAGAGACCACAAAAGCATGCTGTGCTGAATGACAGAGTACCCAACGATCCATAGTGACCTGGACCCATTCCTAGTGAAACTGATGTCTATGACTACCCATCGGAAGCACCTCAGAATGAGCCCCCCTGCCTGTCACAGCCCTAGAGGAGAGGGAGTCACTGGACCTGCACACCCCATTAAAGTGCTAAGTCCTGGTCTGGGTTCCTGAGAAAGCAAGGGCTGGCTTTCCTGGCCAGTACCGTCAAAGGTCCTGGGAGTCCCAGCACAGAGATAGAGGAAGATGAAGATGGCACATGGCTCCAAGATACTCTAGGCTTGTCCTCCAGGAGGCACTGAGGCTTAGAATCTGTCAGGTTCTTTAAAAGCTTTGAGATCCATGCCAAAGAAAAATTTCCCCTTAAAAGGCAAGCTTGGTCAGACAGGCCTTAGAAGTCAGGTCCATTGGCCAATTCCACAGCCAGCCACCTTCTCACTAGAGTTGTCACTGCGATGTCTCTGGTGGCTAACTGGACAAGATCATATATATGTTGCTGGCCAGGTATGCAGCAGCCAACTCCAACCAAGGCGAAGCTTTATCTTCCGGGAACAACTGTACCCACTGAGGGAGGGCCTGTGGAGCCAAAACCTCCACATACTGCTGCTTGAAGAATTGACCACTTTGACCCGGTGAAAAGCGGGATATAAATACAGCTAAATAAAATAAATAAGGGACAAAGCTGAGCATGCAGTCTTAATGACCACCTCCACCTTATGATCCAGCTAATCCTTAAGAGCAGCCCCACCCTCATCTGGAATGGTGGCATGCCTGGTTACAGCCATAATCTGTATGTCCACATTCAGAACACACAGCCACTTACCCAACTCCTGCTGAGGCAGAATGTAGAGCTTGATCAGAATTTCTGGTGCCTTTCACTGAAGTGTCTGGAGAATCCCTCTCCTCCAAAATGATGTCCTGGAAAACCTGCGGGAAGGAGAAAGCCTTGGTAGGTCTACAGATTCCCTGGAGAAGCAGGTGACTTTGCAACTCTGCAGTTGTAGAACAATCTGCAAGGCAGTAGCCACCTGCGAAATCAAGGCAAATACATCTCTCGAAAAGGGTCCAATGATGTGCAAATCCTTCCAGTTCTTCCTCCTACAATCCAGCCAATCCAGGCTCATCATCTGAGTCAACCTCTGACTCAGGCTCCTGAAAAGGGCACGAATCACCGGAAGTCTCCCAATGCCATAGGCGCTTATGGAGTAAGGCGATAACTTGATCTGGGTGCTAAAAGCTGAAACAGAGGAACCCGGCAATGCTGGAGCCTGTGAAGTTTCCCTCTGACTACCACTGCTCTGCCAGAAGGAGTAAGCCTATTTATTTATTTGGCTGGGTTTATGTACTGCCTTTCTCCCGGTCAAAATGGTTTACATTAAACATGCAACAGATAGATAAGTTAACCCGATGCTCAATGTATTTACAATTTAGTAGGGTAGTGGGTAAAAGTAAGGGAGAAGTTTAACATTTACATATTTAGTTTCGAGTGCAGATCGGTGTGGACTGGAGAATTGGGATCGTGGCTTAATTTGAGTTCTCAGGGGGACCATAATGTTAAATGAAGAGGCAAGTCTTTAGTTTCTTTCAAAAGGTTAGATCATCAGTGATGGATCAGATATTTGCTGGACGTGTGTTCCATAAGGATGGGGCATAAAGTTCAAAGGAACGGGTGCAGGCTTGGTGGTTGTGTTTGGTTCTGGCATGTGGGATTACTAATGTGTTCGCTTGTCTTGTGGCTCTGTGGTGGTTTGAACTCTTGGAGGAGAGTTCATAGGTGGAATGTTTCTTGGTGGTGGATAGCTTTATGGGCAAGGAGAGTTTTGTATTGGATGCAGCTCTGCAGGCGAACCAGTAGAGATGTAATGTGGTAGTGTTCAGCTGTTCTTTGAATGATGCATGCTGTTATGTGCAGGGCTGTGTATAAGAAGAGGAGTAAGGAGCGGGAGAGTCCCTGTATATGGCATTACAATAGTCAAGGTGGGGAGTGTCATGGCCTGTCATACTGTGCGGAAGTGCTATGGATCTAGTAGAGGATGGAGACGTCGTAGGGTTCTTGCTTTGAAGTATATTGCTTTTGTGGCTTTGGCTATTTGTTGTTCAAGTGATAGGGTTTGGTCTAAGGTGATATCCAGGTATGTTATTTGTGGTTGTACTTTTTTTTATCTGGGATGTGTTTAAGGTAAGATGAGTAGGTGGTTGGAATGAAGGGTCTTTTGTTATGAATAGTGCTTCCATTTTTTTTGGAGTTGATAGTTGGGTTGTTTTCACCGAGCCATGTGGCGACATCATTGAAGCATTGGAGGAGCTGAGGGTTTGTGGGATTGCTGGTGGATATTGGTCTGCAAAGTATGATATCGTCTGCGTATATCTGGAAGCCTACTGAAAGAAGAATAAGAAGTCTGAAGGTAGGGGGCCCTGACCCCAAAGGCTGTACTCCCAATCAAAGATAATTGCTCTTTCCAAGATCATGGCTGAGGGAGCAGTTGAGAAGGCAGTGGCGCAAGGCTGAACAAGAGCTCCACAGAAACCTTTCCCAGCTGCAACTGCAGCCTCTGAGAGGCATCCTTATCCATGGAATCAGTTGCCAAAAGTAGTTCTGTTGTGCAGTGCTCACGCCGAGATCCCATTAAGTCTGGCCTGGCGATTACCACAGCACAGAGAGCAATTCTTACAGTATGTGTTTGCGATACTGCAGCTCAGCACAGAAAAATTCCAAGGATTTACACGTGCAAATGTGCATGTGTAAACATGTACGTGGTAGAGTTACAGGTGTATGGCCACAGGCTCCACGTGTACCAGAAAAGTCAGTGTTAGCACTAAAACACATTTAATGTTGAACCTGACGACAGACCACTTTATAGAAGGTTGGACCCCCCCCCCCCCAATCAGTGGTTGACAAAAGCAGGCACAAGTCGAGGACTGCACTTACCCCCCCCCCCCACCTCCCTTGAAGCCCTGGACAGAGGTTGCTGCTGGACTTAGGCTACTCCTAGATACTCTGCACTTCCTCATACCTTCTCTCCTCCTGAACACTGCTCTGGGAGGCCGGGGACAGAGGGAAAGGGAGATGGGGGTCTCTATAAAGACAGGGTCTTGGATCCATCTAAATCTCAGGCTCTCAACCAGTCAGGGATACTGATGGAGAAGACTGCCTTTTCCTCTCCACACAGGAAACTTCAGCATAGTATCCCGAGATAGACTCCGAAGACATCTGTCCAAGAACTAATCACTTCCAAAACAGAGCTGTACTGATCCTGTATCCACCATCTGGAGACTGAGAAATACTGCAATGTTCACCTAGATATACAAGTATAGTGGCAGGATGACGACACTAGAAGCTGAGATGTTCTGTCTCCACTTCGGCTGGCAGGAGGCACAACCCACTTGTCTTGCGGAACAATCTGTAAAGATTTGTTACTTGTGTTTAAAACTGCTCATAATCTTAGAGCTCTCATTTTGAGTGCAAAAATTGCAAATAGTTACCAGCCATGTTGTGTGCACCCATTTGCAGGATGGTGAAATTCGGTCTTGCCTGCAAATTGACTTTCCTTGAGTACCTCAAAGTCCAGTCCTGGTACTTGTGGGTAGTCAACTCTCACCAGCAGCTTGAAGATTGAGCATGTCATCTTTGACATCAACACACATAGGCAGCTGGCACCACCTAACAGCCCCAGTAACTATTGACAAAGCAGACTTGCAGGAGAAACAATTAAAAAGATGGGAACACATTTTTATTCCTCCCAAAAACCAAAATCGGGCAAGCTGCCCTTCCCCCATAACAAGAAACAACTTACTCAAACACCATAAAACAGATATAAATAACGTAATCGATGTAGCAACTCTGCTACCAAAGTGAACACCCCAGACTACATCCGAGTAACGACCGATCTAGTCTCTACCCCCCCCCCCCCCCCGTCTCTGTCTTTTAGACTAGACTCCCCCTTCCACAAAAGGAACCTCAGACCAAAGGCTGTCCTTGGTCCCACAATCCCCCTGGACCCCTACTTAGAGATGAGCTTCTTTTTGGTCTGGGATCGCCAGCACGTAAGAACGAGGGAGGGTCTGGGAGTGGACTGGAAGTACTCAAGGAAAGTCAATTAGCAGACAAGACCTAATTTCACCTTCCTTATCGTCCCTCCAGTTGAGTCCTGGTACTTGTAGAATGTACTATAGCCGTACAATCTATGGGAGGGACCTGCAAGCCCGGCCTGAATCACTGCTGAATCTACCCCGCGTCCCTTGCCACCTGTACATCCAGACAGTAGTGTGCCATGAAGATATACAGCAACACTCAGGTGGCCACTCTGCAAATATCCGCTGGTGGAATGAGACCAGCCTCCGCCCAGAAAGCTGCCTGCACCCTTGTTGAATGAGCTCTCAACCCAATGGTACTGGCTTGCACTGTAACAGACAAGCCGACGAAATGGCTTCCTTAATCCATCTAGAAATGGAGGCCTTAGATGCAACCTCTCCCTTACACAGTTCCCCCAAACCAAATAAACAGACGGTCTAACCTCTTCAAGTACTGCCGCAACACGCAGCACACACCCAGAAGGTACAGCGGAGGGTCTTGTGGTGCCCCACTGGACCCTAAAAAAACCCAAAAACCGGCAGTGTGACCGGCTGATTCAGGTGAAAAACAAAAGCACCTTGGATGGAAAAGAGGGTACTGGTCTCAGCACCACCTTTTCCTTAGAGGTGAACAGGAAGGCTTCTCAACACAAGAGCACCTGTAATTCAGAAATCTGCTGAGCTGAACAGATAGCTACCACGAATACCATTTTTAACTTCAAATCCTTCAACGAGAATTCCATCATTGGCTCAAAAGGCTCTACTACCAGTGCAGATAATACCAAATTTAGGTCCCACAGCGGAACCATCATCCACATGGGCGGCCGGACCTCTTTGACAGCTCCAAGGAAACATAGTACGTCCAAATGAGCCCCCAAGGAAACTCCCTGTACTCTACCATGATAACAGGTAATTGCTGCCACCTGCACCTGCATGAAACTACAGGCCAGTCCCTTCTCCAGGCATGCCTGTAGAAATACCAACACCTGCAGCACTGATGACACCGGAGGCCGACAGTCATTGTCCTACACCAGGCCTCAAATATCCACCACACCCACATATAAGTAAAATGAGGTGGAATGCTTGCAGACCTTTAACAAGGTCAATATCACTGGGGCCGGATAACCTCTCTTTCTCAGCTGTGCTCCCTCAATAGCCAGGCCGTAAGCGAGAATTGATCCACTTGTGGCATGGAGGTCTGGCCAATCCGGCAGTCAGCCTGAGGTCTGCCTACCACAGCCTCCATGGCTAAATCAGGAGCAATGAGAATGACTAGATCCCGGTGTGCTTCGATTCTCTGCACCATGCAGCCTATAAGGGCAAATGGTGGAAAGACAGCCGAGGGCCAGCGCTGCGCACAAGGGCATCTAGACCCTCTGACATTCTTTCCCTTCTCCTGTTGAAGAAGTGGCTTGGCTTGGCTGAGTTGAAGGTTGCCATTAGATCCTTGACCAGGGAATCCCAGCACCTCACCACCTGAGCCAACACTGCTTCGCTGAGGGTCCACTCCCTGGGATCCAGGCAGAACCAACTAAGGAAGTCGGCCATTACCTTCTCTGTTCCTACCACACGTGCTGCCAAGATCGCCTGCAGATTGATCTGTTGCTAGAATGGGCGGAGGACAATCTCATTTTTTGAGCTGCATGCTGCCTGTGCCCTCCTGCTGACTGATGTAAGCCACGGTCGTGGTGTTGTCCGAGAACACCCGCACCGCCTTCCCGAACAATAGTGCGCAAAACTCCTGAAGCGCCAGGAACATCGCTTTCATCTCTAGGTGGTTGATGGGCTGCGCACTCTGCTCGAGACCAAACATCCTGTGCTATCTGATCCTGACAATGGGCTCCCCAGCTCGAGAGGCTGGCATCCATCAACGGAAACCAAACAGGTGATTCCAGAGGCATTCTGACCAACAGGTATATTAAACGTATTAGGTGAACAAGGTATATTAAACATATTAGGTACAGTATAATTGGTATAAATACCCATAGCAACCCCTACTAAGTAAGAACTTAAAGATCTAGACACAAACTTAAAACTAAGATGCAGACAGCAGTCCAGCAGCAGGATGGGGGCTTTCCAGTCTTTTGCATTGAGTGTCACATGTATGATTTTCTCCCAGTTGGTGAGAGGTCTTACGTGTGCACTAGGTGCAAGGAGCTCTTTTCTCTCAGGGAACAAGTCCGTTCCCTAGAGCTAAAGTAGCAGACTTGGAAAACATAAGACAGAGAGGTACACAGACGAGACCTACAGGGATATAGTCCTGAAGTCCCACCTCCAGTCTGGCAGCACCCCTGTTGCCATGGAGGAGAGAGGTCACGTGACAGGAGAGCATCACCATGGTGTGGCAGGAAGTGATCCTGTAACTAGGACCTGTCCTCCAGGTGATGTAAAACCCTCTCGCACCGAGGAGGTTTCTCCAGGGCCATGTGCCCATGAGGAAAGGGTTAGGACAGCCGTTATAGTTGGTGATTCGATCATTAGGCATGTAGATAGCTGGGTGGCTGGAGGACGTGAGGATCGCCTGGTAACATGCCTGCCTGGTGCGAAGGTAGCGGACCTCACGCGCCACCTAGATAAGGTCTTAGATAATGCTGGGGAGGAGTCTGCTGTCTTGGTACATGTCGGTACCAATGACATAGGAAAATGTGGTAGGGAGGTTCTGGAGGCAAAATTTAGGCTTTTAGGTAGGAAGTTGAAATCCAGAACTTCCAGGGTAGCATTCTCCGAAATGCTTCCTGTTCCACGCGCAGGACCCAAAAGGCAGGCAGAGCTCCGGAGTCTCAATGCGTGGATGAGACAATGGTGCAGAGATGAGGGATTTGGATTTGTTAGGAACTGGGGAACATTCTGGGGAAAGGAGGGGCTCTTCCGAAGGGATGGGCTTCAACTTAACCGGAATGGAACCAGGCTGCTGGCATTAACCTCTAAAAAGGAGATAGAGCAGCTTTTAAACTAGATATTAGGGGAAAGCCGACAGTCGCCCAAGAGCGGATGGTTCGGAAGAATGTATCCTTGAAGGATACTACCAAAAGCAGAGAGGTTCCACAAAAGAGTAAAGTAGCCCAAATGCCCTCAAGTATGGAGCAGACTGAGCTTAAAGATCCCAATTTACCCATGTCTAACAATACCCAAATTAACATGAATAAAATACATTCTCTAAAATGCTTGTATGCAAATGCTAGAAGTCTAAAGAATAAGATGGGAGAGTTAGAATATATAGCACTAAAAGAAAGGTTAGATATGATTGGAATATCAGAGACATGGTGGAAGGAGGACAACCAGTGGGACACTGATACCTGGGTACAAACTATATCGTAATGATAGAGCTGATCAAATTGGTGGAGGGGTTGCGCTCTGTTAGAGAGGGCATTGACTCAAAGGATTAAAGTTTTGCAGGAAACAAAATCTGCTGTAGAAACTATATGGATTGAAATTCCATATAAAAGGGGGAAGGCGATGGCAGTGGGGGTGTACTATCGAGCACCTGGCCAGAATGACCAAATGGATGATGAAATGCTCAAAGAAATCAAGGAAGCTAACAAAAGTTACAGTGCAGTAATAATAATTGGTGATTTCAATTACCCCGGTATCGACTGGGTCAGTGTCACGTCAGGACATGCTAGGGAGAGAAAGTTCCTAGATGAAATAAATGACTGCTTCTTGGAGCAGCTGGTTCATGAACCGACCAGAGGGGAAGCCATATTAGACCTAGTCCTTAGTGGAACACCAGATCTAGTGCAAGAGATAAGGGTGTTGGGGCCACTTGGCAATAGTGATCATAGCATGATCGCCTTTGATTTAATTAGTGGAGGAGGGATAGTAAGGAAATCCACAGTACTACCTTTTAACTTTCGAAAGGGAGACTATGATAAAATGAGGAAAACAGTTAAGAAAAAACTAAAAGGAGCAGTTGCGAAGGTTAAAGACGTACATCAAGCTTGGGTGTTGTTGAAAAATATTATCTTGGAAGCCCAGACCAGCTGTATTCCACGCTTTAAGAAAAGTGGAAGCAAGTCCATAAAACTGACAGCATGGTTTAAAGGTGAGGTCAGAGAGGCCGTTGCCAAAAAAGCATCTTTCAGGAAATGGAAAAAAAGAGCCAAACGACGAAACCTGGAAACAGCACAAGCACTGGCAAGTCAAATGCAAGGCATTGATAAGGCAGGCAAAGAGAGAATTTGAGAAGAAGCTTGCTTCGAAAGCAAAAACGCGAAATAAAGACCTTTTCAAGTACATTCGTAGCAAAAAACCTGTGAGAGAGTCAGTTGGTCCATTAGATGATAAAGGGGTTAAAGGAGCACTAAGAGGCGACAGCGGAGAGACTGAATGAATTCTTTGCTACGGTCTTTACTGAGGAAGATGTAGGGATGTTACCCAAGACAGAAGTGGTATTTAAAGGTGCGGAAGAACTGAAGGAAATATCGATACATCGGGAAGATGTCTTACAACTATTAGATAAACTGAAGAGTAGCAAATCACCTGGGCCGGATGGTATACATCCAAGGGTGTTGAAAGAACTGAAATATGAGATTGCAGACCTGCTATCAGTAATCTGTGAACTATCATTAAAATCATCTCTAATACCTGAAGATTGGAGGATCACCAATGTAACACCAATTTTTAAAAAGGGTTCCAGGGGTGATCCGGGAAACTACAGAACGGTGAGCCTGACGTCAGTACCGGGAAAAATGGTAGAAACCATCATAAAGAATAAAATTACTCAGCATGTAGATAGTCACAACCTAATGGGAGACAGCCAACATGGCTTTAGACAAGGAAGATCTCGTCTTACTAATCAGTTATGTTTTTTTGAAGGAGTGAATAGAACAGGTGGACAAAGGTGAGTCAGTTGATATTGTGTATCTGGACTTTCAGAAAGCCTTTGACAAGGTCCCTCATCAGAGACTTTTGGCAAAACTAAAGAGTCATGGGATAGGAGGCAGTGTACTATTGTGGATCAGGAACTGGTTAAAAGATAGAAAGCAGAGGGTAGGGCTAAATGGCCAATTTTCCCAATGGAGAAAGGTGAATAGTGGTGTACCCCAGGGATCTGTGCTGGGTCCGCTGCTTTTTGACATTCATAAATGACCTGGAAAGTGGAATAACGAGTGAGGTTATCAAATTTGCAGATGACACAAAACTATTTAAAGTTGTTAAAACCCAAGAGGATTGTGAAAAATTGCAAGAGGATCTTGATAAATTGGAAGACTGGGCATCAAAATGGCAGATGAAATTTAATGTGCACAAGTGCAAGGTTATGCACCTAGGGAAGAACAACCCAAACTATGGTTACACGATGCAAGGTTCCACATTAGGAACCACCACCCAGGAAAAAGATTTAGGCGTCATTGTGGATACCATGTTAAAACCCTCGGCCCAGTGTGCAGCGGCGGCCAAGAGAGCAAATAGAATGCTAGGTATAAGGAAAGGAATGGAAAATAAAACAAAAGATATTATAATGCCTCTATATCGTTCCATGGTGAGACCGCACCTTGAATATTGTGTGCAATTCTGGTCACCGTATCTTAAAAAGAATATAGCAATTTTAGAAAAGGTACAGAGAAGAGCCACCAAAATGGTAAAGGGGATGGAAGGATACTCCTATGAAGAAAGGCTAAAAAGGTTAGGGCTCTTTAACCTGCAAAAGAGACGGCTGAGGGGAGATATGATAGAAGTCTATAAATTAATGAACGGAGTGGAACGGGTAAACGTAGATCGATTGTTTACTTTATCAGAATATAGAAAGACTAGGGACATGCAATGAAGCTACAGGGTAAACTATTTAAGACTAATAAAAGAAAATATTTTTTCACTCAACGTGTAATCAAACTCTGGAATTTGTTACCGGAGGATGTAGTAAAGGCTGTTAGTGTAGCTGGGTTTTAAAAAAGGTTTGGACAAGTTCCTGGAGGAAAGGTCCATAAACCATTATTAAGAAGTGACCGAAGATATCAATGCTTGACCCAGTACAAGCATTGTGGAACTTGTGTCTCTTGGGGAAACTGCTAGGTACATATGACCTAGATTGGCCACTGTTGGAAACAGAATACTGGGCTTGATGGACCTTGGTCTGACCCAGTATGGCATATCTTATGTTCTTATGTCCTCCCAGGAGTCCCCCCTCCTTACGCCGCCTCACTGCTGCAGGCTCTTCCTCTGCTGTCCGCACTTCAGGCAGCCCTCTCTTCTTAGCTCTCTCTAGTGTCGCCAAAGGCTTTGCTTCCTGCTGCTGCATGCAGAACACCTTATACATGAGAAGCACAAACTCTGGAGAGAAAAAATAAAAAAATCTCGTGTGGTCATTACCTCCAGCCAACTCTTGCGAAGTGGACGGCCTTGGGGAAAGAGAATCCAGACACCTAAGCTCCAGCACTGGTAGGCCTTGACTTGCATCCTCTGCTTTGATAGCGAGGTGTGCCACCAGCAGAGAGCAGCTCCCTGCTGGCTGCGAAGTCACCTCCGCCTCCCCGGAGGTACCTGCATGCCCAGCCTTCAGCACACTACCTAAGAAGCCTTTCTCTGCTGATCTAGACTCCGCCTCACAGCCACAATAGAGCCCCTTCTAGCCCCCACAAGCAAGGCAAGTGGCTTTGGAAGGCATAACTCCAGCAAGGGAAGGCAAGAAGAACCGTGGCTTCTCCTGCATGCCTTGTTGTTGTTAAGTGCCGTCGAGTCGGAGTCAACTCATGGCGACCCTCTGGATAGCTATCCTAAATTGTGTTCGATCTTCAGTCAGGCGGCTCATTGTTGACAGACTGGTACCCGTGGCTGCTGCTATTGTATTGATCCATCTCATTGCTGGCCTTCCTCTTTTGCGTTGACCTTGTATCTTGCCAAGCATAATGTCTTTCTCTAATGATCTCTCTCTTCGCATGATGTGTCCAAAGTATGAAAGACGAAGTCTTGTCATCTGAGCTTCTAAAGAAAGCTTAGGTTTGATCTCCTCTAGTACCGACTAGTTTGTTCTTCGGGCAGTCCATGGTACACACAGTATTCGCCGCCAGCATCATAATTCAAAGGCATCAATTTTCTTCCTGTCTATCTTTTTCACTGTCCAGCTTTCACATCCATATGATATTATTGAAAATACCATGGCTTGAACAAGTCGAATCTTTGTATGGAGAGAGACATCTCTGCTCTGCTCTCTGTATGGAGAGAGACATCTCTGTTCTGCTCTCTGTATGGAGAGAGACATCTCTGTTCTGCTCTCTGTATGGAGAGAGACATCTCTGCTCTGCTCTTGCTCTGCATGCCTTAATGTCCAATATACCTGCTATGCTTTACCCCTGCCATTTTTTTTTTTTTTTAAAAGCTCCTCTAGAGCTCTATTGGCAATCGTTGATGCAGGCATAGAAAAACACATGCAGGAAGAGCCTCCCAACATACGAATCAACTTCTCTTTTAACTGCTCTGCCTAAACACCCCACCCCCCGAGGGAAAATGGCACTGTTTCCTGCGCTGAAAGACAATGCTGCAGCCATGCTGCCTTCAAAATAGGACCTTGCACCCCCCCCCCCCCCACTCATGGTGCCAGGAATTGGCTCCCTGTGGCTGAAAAAAACACTAGCCCTTTCTCCTCCATTATCTCCCCCGGGCCTCTGACCAACCTGATGCAATCTGGCCTGCTGACAGTCTGCCGCACTCAGCTCATCCCTCAACATGGCTTCAGAAGAGCATCAGTAGGTTCGTGGGGGACACGATGCTGTGGTATTTGTAAAGACAGTGGCTCCTCACACTCCTATGGGTTTGAAGCTGCCACAGCGTCTGCCGGAGATAGTTTGGGGGGGGGGGGGGGAGATGGGGGCACCCCCCCTTCCCAAGAAGGGCTTTCATTCCTTTTTTTTTTTTTTTTTAAGCTTCGTGCTTGCAATCAAATTCCAAGCAGACAAGGCAGGGATCTAGAGTCCCCAAATGCACAAAAATATGACAAAAAAAAAGTAATAAAAAATGGTGCTGCTCCTTATTTTTACCTACAATAAGCCCAGTGCTCTGGGATCAGCTCTCTCCGGCTGCTTGGAATGAATTACTGGGGCTGGTAGGTGGTGCCAGCTGCCCATGTGTGCTAATGTCAAAGATAACATGCTCAGTCTTCAAGCTGCTGATGAGCGTTGACTACCCACAAGTATTGTGACTGGACTGGAGGGATGATGAGGAAACTTATTATTCCTTCATAGAGTTTGCAGAAACTTTGTAAAATAAACCACTGAAATAAACATGAGACAGATGCTTTCAAGTTTGATCAATATGTAATGGAGATGAGCTACTGAGCACAAAGTACCTCATCTTGACTAGACTATAAGCATATAGTATTATATAGATCATTAGCAGTACAGATTGCCCAAAACACCCCACACACATTACAAGGGTCGTTGCAGATTCTGCACAGTAACATGCCTACTTACTGTCAAGGAGACAAAAATCCTTTTCTACTTTTTAATAAGAAATTAGGCCTTACCTGCTAATTGTCTTTCCTTGAGTTCTCTCCGGGCCAGTCCAGGCAAGTGAGGGTTGTCAACCTTCTCTAGCAGCTGAGGACTGAAAAACTGAAGTTTTGCTGAAAAGAGTATCTGGCTCCCTCTGCTGGCCGAACCTCAGTCTAAACTTACAAAGCAGCAGAAACGATAACTAAAAGAACCAACGGAACCCGCGGAAACGACGAGTCCCCAAGAGGTTAATTCTAATATGTGGTTTAGTTATTTATTTATTTTTTTTTTTTTTTTTGTTTGTTCTGGATACATTAGTCAAAGAAGTCTGCAATATCCCATGGAGGACGCTTGTAACGTACCCCGAATTAAAAGCATTCATGCAATGAGCCCCCCCCCCCCTAACGAGGGAGCCCCACAGACCATCGTAAGCCTTGACAAGAAGCGGAAGCCCAAGCTCGACTCTTCAGAAAAAGCTACGCGCTACTTGAAAAAACCGTGGAGAATAGCGGAGTCTCGTCAAGGTCAACGGGCGGGGCCTGGACTGGCCCGGAGAGAACTCAAGGAAAGACAATTAGCAGGTAAGGCCTAATTTCTTCTTCCATTTCTTCTCTCCGGGCCAGTCCAGGCAAGTGAGGGAAGTACCAAAGCAGTAACTACCCCAGGGAGGGACCGGCGAGACCCGCAATGACGGTGGACGCTCCCACCTTAGCGTCTCCCGCGGCCTGCACGTCCAACCGATAATGCTTCGAAAAAGTGTGCAACGACGACCAAGTCGCCGCCCGACAGATATCCACTGGTGGAACGAGAGCCAGTTCAGCCCAGGACGTCGCCTGACTACGAGTCGAATGAGCTCTGAAAAGCTCCGGCGGCGACTGGCCGCTTGCTTGATAAGCCGCCGACACAGCACACTTAACCCAGCGCGCTATGGAGGCCTTGGAGGCAGCCTCCCCCTTTCTAGGCCCCCCTAACAAAACGAACAGCCTGTCCGTTTTGCGGAAGGGTTGCGTCCGAAGATACCGTTTAAGCACCCGTTTAAGATCCAACCTCCGGAGAACCGAATCGATAGGCGACCCTTCGCTATCCGGAAAAGTCGGAAGGGAAAATCGACTGATTCACATGGAAACTGGAAACCACCTTCGGAAGAAACGAAGGCACGGGACGCAATATCACCTTCTCACGCGTGAAGTGCAAGAAAGGCTCCCTACACGAAAGAGCCTGAAGATCCGACACATGTCTAGTCGAACAGAGGGCCACCAAAAATGCAGTCTTCCAGGAGAGTTCTTTAAAGGATACCTCCCTAGCTGGTTCGAAGGGAGGCCACGCAAGAGCCTCTAACACCAGATTAAGATCCCAAGCGGGAACGAGGGAGCGAACCGGAGGACACAAGTTCTGGACTGCGCGTAGGAACCGCAAGACATCAGGATGATGAGATAGAAGAATCCCCTTAATCCTACCCCGAACACACGCCAGCGCCACGACCTGAACCTTGAGCGTAGCAAGAGCCAAGCCCTTCTCAAAACCGCCTTGCAAAAAAGACAAGATTTCAGGGATGAGAGAGCAGCCCGGCCGAAGATCGCGTTCCCCACACCAATGTTCAAAGACCCGCCAGACGCGCGCGTACGCTAGAGAAGTAGACGAATGCCTGGCCCGAAGGAGAGTGTCGATGACCGACGGCGAATAACCTCTACGCCTTAACCTTTCCCGCTCAAGAGCCAAGCCGTAAGCGAGAAGCGGTCCACGTCCGGCATGAGAAGTGGACCCTGAGCCAAGAGATTCGCCCGCGCCGGAAGCCGCCAGGGACGGTCCACTAGCAGACGGACCAGATCGGCGTATCACGGTCGGCGCGGCCAATCCGGGGCAACCAGGACTACCTGTCCGCCGTGGCGCTCTATCCGTCGGAGGACGCGACCAATTAAAGGCCACAGAGGGAACACAGAGGAGCCCGACCGATGGCCACGGCTGCGCCATGGCGTCAAGACCCTCGGACATATGCTCCCTTCTCCTGCTGAAGAACCGACTGGCTTTCGCATTGTTGCAGGTGGCCATCAAACCCATTGTCGGCTGACCCCAACGGAGAACGAGATCGTGGAACACTGCTGCGTTCAACTCCCATTCCCCTGGATCTACGGCATGCCTGCTGAGGTAATCCGCCTGAACATTGTTGCGGCCCGCCACATGGGCCGCAGAAAGCGTGACCAGGTGGGCCTCCGCCCAGCTCATCAATCGTAGACTCTCTTCCAACAGAGGGGCGCTGCTGGTACCTCCTTGTTTGTTGATGTAAGATACCGCCACGGAGTTGTCGGAGAAAACTCTCACCGCCTTCCCCTTGACGAGCATGCAAAACTCCTGCAGCGCTAACCGCACCGCTCAAAGCTCCAGCAAATTGATGGACGAGGTCGACTCCTCCAGCAACCATAGCCCTTGAGCTATGCGGGACTGACAGTGAGCCCCTCAGCCCGCGAGACTGGCATCAGTTGTGAGAAGCAGCCAATCCGGGGACCGCAAGGGCATGCCCGCCCGGAGATGAGCGGGATCCAACCACCAGAGCAGACTGTTGCTCACGGACGGAGCGTGAGCCAATCTGCGGGACAGGGGATGATCCTGAGGAGACCACCTCGAAAGCAACGCATGTTGCAACGGTCTCATATGCGCCCGAGCGCAGGGTACCAGGTCCAGTGCCACTGCCATGGAACCGAGCAGTTGTAACGCCAAGCCGTTGGCGCCCTCAGACGCAGAAACGCTCGTACTTGGCCCATAAGTTTCTTCACCCGAGGCTCGGGCAAGAACACTGCTCCTACGCTCATGTCGAACAGCGCCCCAAGATACAGAAGTCTCTGAGTCGGTCGCTAATGGCTTTTGGACTGATTTATTACCCAGCCCAACTGCTCGAGCAGAGCCACCACCCAAGCCGTGGCCACTGCGGACTCCGCGACCGACGGTGCCCGAATCAACCAATCGTCGAGATAAGGGTGCACCCGCACGCCCTCTCGCCTCATTGCCGCCGCAACTACCACCATCACCTTTGTGAAGGTCCGTGGCGCCATGGCCAGCCCAAACGGCAACGCTTGGAATTGAAAGTGACCCATGGGAACCGCAAACTGCAGGAACTGCTGGTGCTCTGGCCTAACTGGAATATGGAGGAAGGCCTCTGTCAGGTCGATGGAGGTAAGGACCTCCGTGGGCTGCACGGAGCAGATCACGGATCGGAGGGTCTCCATGCGAAAGTGCGGAACATGCAAGCAGCGGTTCATGTGTTTGAGATCCAGGATAGGACGCAAAGACCCCTCCTTCTTGGGAACCACGAAATAAATGGAGTAGCGACCTAACCCTAACTGGTCGAATGGGACCGGCACCACCGCCTGAAGGCGCAACAATCGTTGAAGGGTCTCGAACACCGCCGCTGCCTTTTCCGCAGAACCGCAAGGAGACGCCACGAAAGCCTCCCGTAATGGACGTGCGAACTTGAGGGCATAACCGTCGCGTATAATTTCGAGAACCCAGAGATCGGTTGTTATGGAGGCCCAGACAGAAAGGAACCGCTGCAGACGACCCCCTACCGGGAGTTCCATCTGGGCCAACCTCACTTCATTGGGGCTTCTTACCGGGGTTCTGCTGGGTTTGGAAATAACCTCTGTCGAACCCTCGAGCCCCTCGAAAGGACTGACCCCGAGCCATAGAGCGCCCTCTCATATAGGGGACAAAGCGAGAACCGCGGAACCTGCGAGGCTCCCGGCACGCAAATCTGGGGCCACCAGCAGGCCGTTGACCCTTTGGCTTGTCCTCTGGGAGGCGACCCCCTTTGGAGTCACCCAAATCCTTCACAATCTTATCCAAGGCATCACCAAAAAGCAGGGTGCCCTTGTAAGGCAGCTTAGTGAGACGGGTCTTCGAGGAAACGTCCGCCGACCAATGGCACAACCAGAGGAAACGCCTAGCCGCAATTACCGATGCCATAGACTTTGCAGAAACACGAACCAGGTCATAGAAGGTATCCGTGAGATAGGCCGCTGCTGATTCGAGCTTCGCGCCGTCCTCTTCGTCACTTTTGCTCTGGGCCCCTCGAATCCATCTAATGGAAGCCCTGGACACGTATGCCCCACAAAAAGCCGCTCGGAGCGACAGTGCGCAAGTTTCAAAGGTCTGCTTAAGCAGAGCCTCCAGCTTCCTATCCTGCAAGTCTTTGAGGGCCGCTCCGCCCTCTATGGGAATTGTGGTTTTCTTGGTAACC
The DNA here is from genome assembly GCA_033557465.1 of Ichthyophis bannanicus. NCBI lineage: Eukaryota > Metazoa > Chordata > Amphibia > Gymnophiona > Ichthyophiidae > Ichthyophis > Ichthyophis bannanicus. The sequence goes on from CM066032.1 coordinate 144,309,394, forward strand.
GCCGACACCAAGGCATCCACTTTAGGCAACCGAAGCAACTCCAGTTCCTCCTGCGGTAACGGATACAAGCGGGCAATAGCCCGAGCCCCCCGCAGCGTTGCTTCTGGGCATTCCCACTCTGATTCCACCATCTGCTTCATAACGCGGTGTACCGGAAAGCACTTCTGCTCCGTTTTAAACCCTTGGAGCAGAGGATCCTCCAACGGCTGATCCTGAGCTGGGGGCAAAACAATATTCAAAGTGGCCAGGGTTTGAGAAATCAGAGCACCCAATTCCTCTTTACGAAACACTCTGAAAAGACTAGGATCGTCAGCGGTCCCCAACTCACCCTCTTCAAGATCAGCCCACTGCTCTAGGACAGGGTCCAACAAAAACTCCCCCTCCTCTACACTGGGAAGCTCTGGGGCAGGTAACCCGACGCTATCGGTAGCCTCGTGGGTGCCCTGGACAGTGCTGGAGGAACCTTCCCCCGGGTCCAGAAGAGAAGAAGCTGTATCCAGATTCTGGGGGAGGAGAGAAGCCGTGTCCTTAATCTGAGCCTGATGCCATTTCATACAATAGGCCTTATGCATAGCCAGAATAAAAGCTGCAGAAAAAGTGTTTTCTAAAGTCTCCTGACCAGTAGGCATAGAGAGTGAAGGAGCTTCCTCCACATTAACCGGCTTCTTAGCCTTAGCCTTCCGTTTAGAGCAGCTTTTATGAGCAGAAGGAACAGATGCTGTAGACATGGCCGCTGTTCCCGCCAATTCTGGAGCCGAAGAAAAACTCCCCCTAAGCTCCGGCGCGTCTGCCCGAGGATCCATGCCTGTGAGAAACGTGCAGCAAAACCAAAACAAATCAAGAAAGGAGAACCGCTCGACGAGACAGCCCCAATTCAAAAATCTCAGCGAAAGCAAAACCCCGCTACCGTTTAAAAAACACACCGCGCTAAGCGCGCCCAAAGTGCCTGCAGGCCCAAAAAACCTCGCACTGACTGACCTGCGCCCGAGAGGCATCCGCCGATCACGGAAGGGTTCCAACCCGGCAGCTGACCTCCTGCTGCTAGCGGCGGCGTGCCTGCGGCTTCGGAGGCTGACCGATGGTTTCTGGGGCTCCCAGAACCTGATACCGCTTCCCCCTCTGGGTCCAGCGCTGGGGACGAGGCAGGCTCTGCCTCTAGCGCTGCAAAGGGTGTCAATCCAGGCAAAGTAACAGATGGAGGCTAAAGGGGAGAGCCCTGCTAGAACCCTGAACCCTCCAGCCAAATAAATCAAAACTTAAAAACTAAAAATTAGAGGAATTCACAGGGAGCCAGACAAGAGACGTCGTCTTCAGCTGCTGAGGACTGAAAGACTGAGGTTCGGCCAGCAGAGGGAGCCAGATACTCTTTTCAGCAAAGCTTCAGTTTTTCAGTCCTCAGCTGCTAGAGAAGGTTGACAACCCTCACTTGCCTGGACTGGCCCGGAGAGACGAAATGGAATTTATAAAATGCCAACAGGACAATCCCTGCTACTGTACATGCAAGGAGATATGGCTTTGAATGAATTTTTTAAACCTCACCTGTCCATCTGTGATGGAAATGACATTAGTGGGGATATATGCAGATACATCACCGGCCTGTGTTTCAATGACTGGCAGGGCAGTCAGGGAGCCACCTCCAAACTGATCATTCATCTTGGCAGCTCTCTCCAAGAGACGGGAGTGCAAATAAAAGACATCGCCAGGATAAGCCTCACGGCCAGGAGGACGACGCAGCAGCAGAGACATCTGACGGTAGGCAACAGCCTGTAAGCAGAGACAGGCAAACATTTACAGTATTTAGTACCAAGAACACTTAGTTACAAAGTACTTGTATAAAATTCCGATCTACATACAGTTTTCCAAAACATTACAAAAATAAAGCAAACACCCCCACCCCAAATATTAAACCTGTGTGTAGATTTCTGCATTTAGTACAGCTCAGCAAGGTGTATACATATTTCCATGAAATTAAAATTTTTGCATTTAGTGCATCAATGCATTCCAGATGTTATGTCGAGCCTACTATAACAAAGGATAGCAAAGAGGAAGCCCAATAAAATATTGTAATTTAACCTTGACAGAAGATGGCACAAAGAAAAAAAAACACATACAACCCCCCCCCCCCTATTCTTATTGGTAACCAGTCAGGAAATTACCCAGTGCTGCATTATAAAAACTAAGGAGATATTAGGTCTCGGTCACTTCAGATGGGTAGGTTTAGGCTCTCCTATGAGCAGATGAAAATTGAGAAAGCGTAGTTACTCATCTATAGCAGATTAGCTGCTACAGATGAAGATCACTGCAAAAGCATCCTTTGGAAGCAAGGAAGTGTTCCCACGTGGACTCTGTCAGTGATGTCACTCATATGTGAGGACTGACTTCCTGCTTGGTCCTGGAGAACTACTGAGTTAACAGTATCACTCTATATATAGGGTCCTGTGGAATCTTAGCCAACCGGTATTTCTCTAAGTAACAATCCTGCCAAAACATGAGGGCAGTAAATCTAAACAATTCACTTTCCTAAAAATGGGTTGAGAAGTTCAAACTTACCAGAACACAACTTCAGAGGCCAACTGACATGGCCAATGCTTTCTGCCTTAATTCGCTAGCAAAGGGTCTTCGATTTGAGGAGTACTGGACTGGTCTGGAGGAACTCATGAAAAACTGCAGATAAGACTTAATTTCTCCTTCCTCTGTCTCTCCAGACCAGTCCAGAGGGCATGGAAGTACCCAAGTAGTACACTCATTGGCAAGCCACATCCAATCTAGCTTCCAAGACACACACCCTCCCACTGATCCCAGCATTGTAGTTAAACACCCACTTAAATACTAAGCCTTGATTCTATTGTAAATTGTTTATAGAAACTCCTGACCCCTATTCCATTGTTATATATAACCACTAATAAGCTGTTCAATATCTCATCGTTATATGTAACCACTAATATATAAGAAATACCCTAAAGCCCACATCCTGCCTAGCATGCAAATGCAACCTATAATGCTTTGTAAATAAATGTGAAGATATCCAATTTGCCACCTCAGATATCCTGCAGAAGCACTAAACTATGCTTGGCTCAAATGCCTGCGCTCTCATGGAATGTGCTTGCAAACCAACAGGAGCTACACACTCCTGTGCAATGTAGGTTGCAGAAATAGCCTTTCAACCAGCAGGCCACTGAAGCCTTGAACATCTTCCTCACGAAGCTCAAACTCTAATGTGTGCACTGTGAGTTGTACTGGTTCTTCAATGCTTAATAAATGTCAAATACTGCACTTATATTTTGAGCGATGAGAAGAACGCAAGCTCAAAATATAAGTGCAATATTTGACATATATTAAGCATTGAAGAACCAGTACAACTCACGGTGCAGAGTTTGAACTCCATGCGGAAGATGTTCAATGTTTAAAATGTTGAAGAAGATATTATGATTTCGGAGTGCACATCGTGGGGTTGTTCTTGTTTCTTGCGCTAAATTGAGATAGAAACGTTTTTAGATTTGCTCTAAAATAAGTTGAAGGTCATTGATGCAATATAAACACTATCTGTTGGACATATTTGTGGTCCATAAAAGTGTTAAGTCTGAGAATTTAGACTGTAAAATCAAATGGGCAACCGAATGTGGTAATATTGAGTTAATTATACAATAATTTTTCATAAACCTTTATTTTGTTGGTTTAAAATTGAGCGCTAACACGAAAGAATTTGGCAATTGCAATCGCTCAAGAAGACCACTGACAGTTGTGAATATGTGCCCTGGCAAGGTCTAAAGGAAGCTTGCTGCTCCCAGTTCTTCTGAGAAAAAGTTTTATTGCAGTGTAGGACTCCCCTTTGCTGTTAATGGTCCTCTCCCAACAGCTGTGGAGAAGGACAGTAAGCAGTCTTTCACTCATGTGGTAGCCTCAACTGATCCTGGCCCTTTTGTTTGGAGAGAATTCCAAACACAAAAAAATAAACCCAAAATCAGACATGCAATCCTCTTTTTCATAACCTGCTAAAGAACCTGAAAGGCACCCGGAAAAGAAAAACACATTAAAACCCCCAGACTGCCTAAAGCCTACAGGTTCTTCTAGGCCTACCAAGCCAACCAAGACTATACAGGATTACCTCACTATCTTCTGCTGGAGGCCGAGACTCCACAGGACCCTATATAGAGTGGTCAACTCAGATTTTAGAGCAGAACAAACTGGTGGAGAGGTTGCACGCTATTCTAGAGAGGGCATTGAGACACAAAGGATTAAAGTTTTGCAGGAAACAAGATTCACTGTAAAATCTCTATGGATTGAAATTCCATGTAAAAAGGGGAAGGGAAAAGCGATGGCAGTTGGGATGTACTATTGACCGCCTGGCCAGAATGAACAAACAGATGATGAAATGCTCAAAGAAAATCAAGGAAGCTAACAAAAGTTACGGCACAGTAATAATAATGGGCGATTTCAATTACCCCGGTATAAACTGGGTCAGTGTCACGGCAGGACATGCTAGGGAGATAAAGTTTCTAGATGAAATAAATGACTGCTTCTTGGAGCAGTTGGTTCATGAACTGACCAGAGAGGAAGCCATTTTGGACCTAGTGCTTAGTGGAACACAAGATCTGGTGCAAGAGACAAGGGTGTTGGAGCCACTTGGCAATAGTGGTCATAGCATGATCGCGTTTGATTTAATAGAGGAAGAACGATAAGGAAATCCATAGTACTTACTTTTTAACTTTCAAAAGGGAGACTATAATAAAATGAGGAAAGAAAAAAAAACTAAAAGGAGCAGTTGCAAAAAAGTTAAAGATTTTGTTCTTAAGTATCTGTCTCTCCAACTGCTGGTAGAATGTAAATCCACCGTATGGGAGGGGCAAAAAAGCCACACCCCACCTTTTAGCAATACAATACTAATTCTTCTGAATGTCTCCCAATCCCATGCCCCCTTCTCTCACATCTCTCCCTTAGGTCTGATCTAGGAGTGGAGTAGCCACCTAGTGGTAACAGCAGCCTAGCACCTAGATCTGGGGTTGATTCCCACTCACACTCCTTGGAACTCTAGGCATGTCACTTAATCCTCCATTGCCTCATGTACAAACAAATTTAAGTCCTCTGGTGACAAGGAAATACCTATGTACATGACTAACTCAACATGAACTGCCATTGGAAAGGCATAAGCTAAATACTAATAAATAAGGTGAAATTAGACTTACCTGCTAATTGTTGTTCCTTGCGGAACTCCAGTCTGGTCCTAAAACCTCTAGGGTTTTGCTCCTCCTCCAGCAGCTTGGAGACTGAGAAACGTCACTCTTGTGATGTCACTGGTACATAAGCTCCAGAACCACCTTCTTCCACCAGTAACCTATTGACAAAGACTCACCGGAGCAACAATTAAGTAGTAAGTACTACCAACAACAAACCAACTGACTAACTGAATCTAAACACACAAACAAGGCCATACCTTGACCCAAACTGTTCCATAAGTGCCCAGGTCCTTTCCAGGTTTCCATAAGGGGGGGGAGAATCTACTTTAATTCACAGAATGCTTGTGTTGGGGAAAAGACCTACTTCGTCCCCTCTTGAACGCTCCACCTACCCGTAACTCCACTATGCTTCAGGCGCACGACTACAAACCCCGGGGCGGGATATGGGACCAGACTGGAGTTCTGCAAGGAACAACAATTAGCAGGTAAGTCTAATTTCACCTTCCTTAGCGTCCCTCCAGTCTGGTCCCGAAACCTCTAGGGATGTAACAGAACAGTGAAAAATCAATGGGTAGGATCCTGTAGACCTGCCTGAAGCACTGCCGATCCAAAACAGGTAACCTCCTTCGCTTGGACATCCAACCGGTAATGTTTGACAAAGGAATGCAGAGACGACCAGGCCGCCGCCTTATAAATTTCCGTAGCCAGCACCAAACTGCACTCCACCAAGATGCCGCCTGCCCTCTAGTAGAATGAGCTCTCAATCCTTTCGGCACCTGCTTGCCCCTGAGAAGATATGCAGACACGATCGCTTCCTTTACCCAGCAGGCGACAGAAGCCTTAGACACTGCCTCTCCTTTCCTTGCCCCCGAAAAAAGCACAAAAAGCCTACCCGACTTCCGGAAGGGGGCTATCCTACGCAAATAGTGCTTTAAGCCTCTCCGTACATCTAAGCCCTGTAAGCGCTTTGCGGAAGAGCTGTCTGCGTTAGATCCAAAAACTGGCAAAGAAACGACTTGATTCATATGAAAAACTGAGACAACCTTTGGTAAGAACGACAGCACTGGCCTCAGAACTACCTTCGACTCACTGAAGGATAGAAAAGGCTTTCTACAGGAAAACGCTTGCAACTCGGAGATTCTGTGCGCCGACACAATAGCCACAAGACCACCACCTTTAAGGTAAGATCCTTAAGCGACGCCCCTGCCAGCGGCTCAAAAGGCTGACGCACCAATGCTTCCAGAACTAGGGGCAAATCCCACATCGGCACCACCGGCCTCCTGGGAGGTCGCAACAGAGCTACTGCCCTTAAAAATAGCTTAATATCCAGATGTACTCCCAAAGCCATCCCCTGCACCTTTCCTCTATAACAGGACAGGGCCGCTAACTGTACCCGTAGGGACGAGGCCGTAACCCCTTTTGAAAACCATCCTGAAGGAAAAAGACAGAACCTGCGAAATTGAAACTTTCAACGCCGCCACTTGTCGCTCCTGACACCAAGCCTCAAATATTCGCCATACTCGGATATAGGCTAAGGAAGTCGACCGATAACGAGCCCTGAGCAAAGTGGAAATAATTGCCACCAAATAACCCTTTGCTGTCAACCTTGCCCTCAAGAGCCAGGCTGTAAGCGAGAACCAATCCACTCAAGGCATGACCAGCGGCCCCTGAGAGAGAAGGTCTATCCACTGAGGAAGACGCCACGGTCTCCCGATCACGAGTCTCATCAAGTCCGCATACCACAGCCTTCTTGGCCAATCCGGCGTGATCAATATCACCCGACCCCAGTGACGCTCTATGCGCTGCAGCACTCGCCCTATTAAAACCCAGGGCGGAAACATGTACAGAAGCTCATCCTCTGGCCAGGCCTGAATAAGAGCATCCAGGCCCTCTGACATTCTCTCCCTTCTTCTGCTGAAGAAGCAATCGACCTGAGCCGACTGAAAGGACGCCATCAGATCCATCACCGGCGTTCCCCAACAGCGCACCAGCATTGCAAACACTTTCGGGTGAAGAACCCACTCTCCTGGGTCCACTCTTACTTGACTTAAGAAGTCGACTTCCACATTGTCCACTCCCACTACATGTGCCGCCGACAGTGCCAGAAGTTTCTCCTCGGCCTCTGCTTCGAGCGCCACACTGCTGGTGCCCCCCTGACAATCGATATATGCTACCACAGTCGCATTGTTGGAAAACACCCGAATGGCTTTCCCCTTGAGAGAAGGCTGTAGGACTTGCAGCGCTTTTGCCACCGCTCGCAACTCCAGTCTGTTAATGGGCCAGCCCTTTTCTAGCTCCGTCCATTGCCCTTGAGCGAAACTGCCTTGACAGTGAGCCCCCCAGCCGGCGAGACTGGCATCCGTCAGCACCACCCATGCTGGGGCCTCCAAAGACATTCCTCTCTCCAGACTTCCTGGTTGTAACCACCAGCGCAGAGCCACGCGTGTCTCTGGAAGGCAGGGCAGCCGCCGTGTCAACAGATCCTTCTGGTGGTACCACCTCCGCAACAACGCTCTGCAACGGTCTCATGTGTGCCCGTGCCCACGGAACCAACTAGAGCGTCGCCGCCATGGTCCCTAGCAACTGCAGATAGCTCCATGCCGTGGGAGACTGTTTCCTGAGAAACTCCTGGACCATCTTCCGAAGACGCTGCGCTCGCGTTGGCAGAAAATTTTTTCCTAAGCTTGTATCGAAGCGCGCTCCCAGATAGTCCAGGTGCTGTGATGGCGACAACTTGCTCTTGGACATGTTGACCACCCAACCCAGACTCTGTAGAAATGCTACCACCTTGGCCGTAGCTGCCTCGCTTTCCACTCTCGACTTTGCTCGAATCAACCAATCGTCTAGATAAGGGTGCACTAGCACCCCCTCCTTCCGCAGAGCCACTGCCACTACCACCATCACCTTGGTGAATGTTCACGGCGCCGTCGCCAGGCCAAAGGGTAGCACTTGAAACTGAAAATGGCCTAAAGGCACCGCAAATCTGAGAAAAGTTTGGTGCTCTCGCTGTATCGGAATGTGCAGATATGCTTCCGACAAGTCCAGGGACGTAAGGAATTCCCCTTTTTGTACCGCCACAATTACCGATCGCAAGGTTTCCATCCGAAAATGGGACACATTGAGACAACGGTTTACCCTTTTTAGGTCTAGAATTGGCTGAAATGTACTCTTTTTCTTCGGCACTATGAAATATATGGAGTATTGACCGCTGCTGCATTGATCGGAAGGAACCGGCACTATTGCCTTGAGGGCTAATAACCTTCGCACCGTGTCGTGTACCGCTATGCATTTGAGAATTGCCCTGCACGGCGACTGTACGAAAGACTCTCTCACTGGCTTTTGAAACTCCACGCATAGCCCTCTCGAATAACCTCCAGCACCCACTGATGTGGACCCAGGCAGGGTAAAAGTCCCGCAACCGACCCCCCATGGGAACCAATCCCACCTGGGCCCCCTTGGCTTCATTGTGACTTCCTAGGACCTGAGGTAGAGGAGGAGGAGGCGGCCACAAATCCCCTACCTGCTCCTCGAAACCCTCGACACCCCTGGTTTCTATAGGGAAATTGCCCTCGCTGAGCTTGGCCAAATCTGGGGGAATGAAAGCGCCGAAATTCCCTTTGCTGACCCTTAGGCCTGGAAACTGACCGCCCCTAACTTCTGCCTGTCCTCCGGCAACCTGCCACCTTTAGACTCCCCCAAATCTTTAACCAACTTATCCAAGTCCTCTCCAAACAATAGTTTCCCCCCTAAAGGGGAGCTTAACTCAACCTTGCTTTGGACGAGCCATCCGCCGCCCAGTTACGCAACCAAAAGGTACCGCCTAGCCACCGCCATACTCTTAGAAAGACCTTGGATAAGGTCATAATGAATATCTGCTAAATAGGCCGCCCTGGATTCCAATCTGGCGGCCATCGACGTCGTCTCCTCAGACTGATCTTTCTGAATACGCTGTACCCATCTCAGACAGGCTCTCACTACCCAATCCCCACAAATAGACGCTTGCATCGAGAGTGCATTGACATCAAAGACCTGTTTCAACAGTGCTTCCAATCTACAGTCCTGAGGGTCTTTAAGGGCCGCACTACCCTCCACTGGAATGGTAGTCTTTTTAGTCACCGCCGAAACTGCGGCATCAACTCTGGGAGACTTAAACAACTCGTGATCCTGGTCTATTAACGGATAGAGAAAGCTGTCCGAGATTTGCGAAAAGCCTGCAACAACGGATCCTCCAGGGAAGAATCCTCCGCCGGACCCCCCCCTCCTCCCCCCCCCCCCCGAGGGCATATTTAGCGCCTTTAGTGTTTCCGAAATAAGTGCTGGCAACTCTTCTCTCCAAAAAACCCGCACGACCCTGGCTTGATCTTCCTGCTCTACAATCTCGCCTTCCTCAAGGTCCTCTTCCAGATCCAGATCTATATCCTGCTCCTCCGAACGGAGACCCTCCGACACCGAGTGCTCCGTCCGATCCCTTTCGGTCCTGGTCTTTTTTGCTGACATTCCTGTCACTTTCGTATCCAACGGCGTCCCCGGGCGTTTCAGACCCAAGATCCCCTCTGAGGCCCCGGGGGACAGTTTATCGCAAGAACTGCTAAAGGCCTTCTGTATTAACGTTACAAAATCCGGCGAAAAAATCACCGCCAAACCCCCTAGCAGCATGGGCTGCGGGCCGGGAGCCAACGACGTACCTGGCATGGGCTTCAGAGAAGGAATGTCTGGAGAAGGGTTATGGGGACCTTCCCTCAAGCGTCCTCTGCTCCCTCTACGGTCTGCTCCAGGGCTGCAGCCTCCAGAGTGCAGGCCTTACAGACCCCCGCTTCTGAAACTGTGCCTCTCTTAGCCCCACAAAGCAAACAGTGTGGTCTAAGGACATCTTGCAGGAGGCAAGATGCCAACACCCCCTGAACAGTCCTGAAACTGATTGTGCGACACTACGGCGTCTCAGAACACTGCTCCTCGAACAGACAATGTATGGTGGTGCTTTGGGGTTTTTTTGTTGTTTTTTTTTTAAATTAAACTAAGCACTCCCCGTGCTTCCGAGCGCCTTCCCGAGTCGGCTGCCAGGCCCCCGCCTTGAAAACGAGGCTACCCGACGCCTCTCCCAGGCGATTCAAGCCGGCGTTTCCTGTGCTTTTGCCACATGGCTCGGCCTGCCCTGCCGAAGCCGCGTATCAGTGCTCCACCATCCCTGTGTCCTGTTGGCTCCCCCGAACACCAGGGCCCCCCTTACCTGCTGCCTGGGAAGGTGAAGCAGAAGTCTTCCTGCCCAGGCTCTACCACTGCGCGGGAGCCACCAAGCCGAAGCTCTCTGTGCCGCGCCGGACCGCGTGAGGTAAATAAACCCTGTGCTGTCTCACTACTTGTCTTGCCGATGGCCCCGATAGCGCTAGCAGGCACCACTTCTGCATGCTACGGGCCCGGTTGCACTCCCTAGTCTCCTCTTCTTGTGAGACCTGAACGGAGTCTTCTCCCCTACAACAGACCTCTGCTGCACAAGCCGATTCAACGGGAGGGGGGGAGGGAAGGCTGTAGCACCCATGGCACAGCAACTTGAGGCTACCAAAGAACAAAAACCTGTTTCCCCCCCCCAATTAAGCTTCATCAAATCTGACAAATCAAACCAAAATAAAAATCCTAACTCTCCTTAATTGCTCCTCAGGTGAACCCCACACTGCTAGGCTCACCAAACCTCCAGCTGCTTGAAGACTGAGGTAACTGGTGGAAGGCGGCGGTTCCGGAGCTTATGTACCAGTGACATCACAAGAGTGACGTTTCTCAGTCTCCAAGCTGCTGGAGGAGCAGCAAAACCCTAGATGTTTCGGGAACAGACTGGAGGGTTGCTAAAGAAATAGAATTGCCCGTTTCTATAGTATCTGAATTCAAGAAAGCATGTGACAGAAGATCTCAAAGGAAAAAGGAATTGTAGTAGTTAGTATAGGAGGGCAGAATGGATAGGCCATATGGTCTGTCTTCCGGCATGTTTCTTTGTTCCATTCCCCAGGAAACCGCTTTGAGATACTGATCTCCTCAGCCTCCTGTTCACCTCTTAATGTAAACAATGGGAAATGACCCTCCCCCACAAAAATGTGCAGAAATGAAAAAGAAAATGAAAATCAGCATGCACACCCCTATTAAGCACCATAAAGTAAGTCTTTAGTTGTGTAGTACAAAACCCAGAGAACATTCTCCTAAAAAAGTGTAAGTCTAAAGGCGGTAGTTATTACTGTACAAGCATACATTTCCCTTTTTTTCTGAAGCACACAACTTATTTCCTCTTACCTGTTTCGATAAGTCATCATAGATGATCAGGGCATGCTTGCCATTGTCTCTGAAGTACTCTCCCATGGAGCAGCCAGAGTAGGGAGCCAGATATTGAAGGGGAGCAGCATCGGAGGCTGTTGCCGAAACCACAATGGTGTACTTCATAGCATCTGATAAAAAGCAAGCAAGCCTTGTGTTTAGAGGCAGATAAAATGAGCGCATACAGACACATTTACAGGAAGATGTCTGCCTGCGTCACTCTAATTTTACGGGTGGTTTGTATTATCACATTATACGAGTAGAACTACTCCCATTTTACAGGGCCTGGCAGAACTACCCAGCCATATAGGCCTTTTAGCAACTCCTCAGGAATGTGTTCAGAGTTGATCAGTGAAAGGCTGAGTAAAAGGTGACATTTTACGTACCAGTTAATATCCTTTCCTAGAGTCCTGTTAGATCAGTCCAGACAAGTGGGTTGTATTCCCCTACCAGCAGAATGGTGGAGACAAAGGACCAATGAAAAGGCCAAGTTTCAATGACATCACTCATGCCTCTATTCATCTCAGCCACCAGAGGTCCCTTCAGCATTTGTCCCAAAGCAAATGGGAAACACATAGCAAGCCTCACACAACCTCAACTATGGGCAACAATGAAGAATCAACAGTAAAGAACTTTGTACAGGAAAAGCATAAACAGAAGACTGTCAGCAGAAGATGAACCTTCAGAACCAAATAAAAAAATCATAGTGGACATAAGGTTACTACAGCAGCAGAACAGAATACAGTTTCAGAGGTGGGCCCTGGACTGGTCTAGCAGGACTCAAGGAAAGGATATTAACTGACAAGTAAAATGTCACCTTCCATATCATTCTGCTAGACCAGTCCAGACAAGTGGGATGTACCAAGGCTACACAATCACTGGGCAGGAAGAAAACAGCAGCTCACAAAACCCTTGAGCTCAAGGCCATGTCCACCCTTGCGTGGACATCCAAGCAGTAAGGCTTGACAAACAGTGATGCCCATTTGTTGCCAGACAATGTCTGCAGGGACTACCAAGCTCTGCTCATGAGGTGGTAGATAGTACACCCCCACTGCCATTGCCTTCCCCCTTTTACATGAAATTTCAATCCATATTCTACAGCAAATTTTGTTTCCTGCAAAACTTTAATCCTTTGCAACTCAATGCCCTCTACAACAAAGCGCATCCTCTCCACCAATTTGATCAGCAATATCATTACGATATAGTTTGTACCAAGGTATCAGTGTCCCACTGGTTGTCCTCCTTCCACCATATCTCCGATACCAATCATATCTAGCCTCTCATTTAGTGCTATATATTCTAACTCTCCCATCTTATTTTTTTTAGACTCCAGCATTTGCATACAAGCATTTTAGCGACTGTATTTTATTCATATGAATCTGGCTATCGGTAGGCAGGGGTAATTTGGAATCTTTAAGCTCTGTCTGCTCCATACTCAAGGACATTTGGGTTACTTTTATCTTTATTGGAACCTCTCTGCTGCTATGCCCTAACTTCATTTTTTTGGTAGTACACTGTTAGGTAGTTTGGCATTAACTATCTCCTTCTTGGCATTGGCACCAGAGATCTTGCCATTGATTGGTGATACCTGCCTATGATGAACTCATACATGTTATGTCCTTTGCAACAACCCATTCTTCATCATCTGCACCTTCCCCATAGCATAACACCACCTTCAAAGGCTCCTCTCCATGCACCATCTGGGAAGGCATGCTGCTCGCTTTCTGGCAAACCAGGGTCATTAAAGATGCAATATTATTGGCCAGCATATTATCCACAACCTCAATAAGCTTTGGCTTCAGACTGTGAAATTTAGAGTGGCGTCAAAGGAAACAAAGGACTTGCAGATATCAGGCCAAGGCTAGTTTGCAATCCACTGTGTGCAGGGTTGCTTCTGCATGGGAAGCGTGCAGTCTTGGAAAGAACACCGAAAGTATTATCGATGGATTGATGTGGAAGGGGAGATACCGCTTTTGGCAGAAAGTGAGGGTGTGTCCGTAGGACGATCGTCATGATGTAATCTGGTGGATGGGCCATCAAAGCTTGTAACTCACAGATACGCCTGGCTGAGGTCAGGGCAACTTGGAATATGACCTTCCAAGACCAGTACCGCAGGTGAGCAGTAGCTAGGGGTTCAAATGGGGGTTTGAGAAGCTGTGCCAAGACCACATTGATATCCGATGCCACTGGAGGTGGTTGAATGGGTGGCTTATTTTATTTAACAAACATTTTATACCGCGCTTTCCATGTGATCAAGCGCAGTTTACAAGTAACAATGTTCTGAAAAGTACACTAAGACAGTCTTATTCAGTTACATGGAACATAAATAAGCATATACATTAATGAGATACAAACTTTGAAGGGTAGGTGTACCCTTTAACTATATACAATAGAGCATAGTTGATGTTTTGTTTGCTCTATCAAACTGCTGCAAGTAAATTTCCATCTTATGTTTGACTCGCTATTTCACTTGCTAGTTGACTTGTTTGATCTGTTGCGACGTCGTCTTGAGAGTCAGCGCTTGGTTGTGAGCCATAGTGTGCGGAAAATAGGAATGTTTTAATTTTTTTGCGAAATATTTTAATGTCATTTTGTTCTGATGTCCTCAGGGAGCTTGTTCCAGAGGGTTGGTGCAGACTGAATGCTTTTTTATTTGTTGATTTTTTGGCTTTTCTAAAGTTCTTTGGTATTTCAAGTTTGTCTTTATTTTTGCTTCTTTGGGTTCTGTTTGAAGTTTCAATAGCGATTAGGTTATTCAGGAAGGATGGGGCTATGTTGTGGATTATTTTAAAGGTGGTAACTAGGATTTTATAGATTATACGGCTATGTATAGGTAGCCAGTGTAGTTCCGATAATATAGGTGTAATGTGTCCTTTGGCTCTAATGTTTAGGACTGTTCTGGCTGCCACATTTTGGGCTAGTTGAAGCCTTCTGAGAGTTTGTTTTGATAGTACCTGTAGAATGGAGTCACGAAGTCAAAGTGAGGAGTTATGATAGATTGTATGACGGATTTGAAGTCTTGTAGATGGATCAGAGGGCGGAGCTGTTTTAGTAGTTTTAGCTTGTAATGTATTTTTTTCCAGTGTTTATGTCTGGTCCAGTATGACAACTAAGTATTTCACCTCCTTTTTCACCATAATGTTGGATTCTTGTAGGCAGACTGACATCGGTGGTACAAAATTTTGATTTCTTGCGAAGTACAGTACTTCTGTTTTGGAGTAATAAATGTATAGATTGTTTTTAAGCCACTGTGAAATGTCTTTAAAACAGTCTGCTAGTAATTTTGTTGGAGAGTTTGGGATTGTGAATGGAATGTATAACATTATGTTATCCACATATATGCTGTAGGATATGCGTAATCTTTTAAAAATATGACAAATGGGCTGAAGATATAAGTTGAAAAGGAGGGCTGAGAGGGCGGAGTCCTGGGGGAGACCTTGTTCCTGTTTGAATGTTTAGGCCGAGCTGTTGAAGTCTGTTTATCATCAATAGGTGGTTAACGCTATCAAAGGCTGCCGTGATGTCCAAGAATAGAAGGATAAATGCTTGTTTAGAGTTATCTATGCCGCTTGACAGTGTCAGTTAAAACTGTAAGAAGTGTTTCAACTCCGTGGTGTGGTCGGAAGCCATATTGGTGTTCGTCAAAGGGGGCCGATGAATCTATGAAGTCCTGGAGTTGAATCTGAACTACTTTTTCTTTTAGTTTGACTAGAAAAGGTATGCTTGAAATTGGTCTGTATGAATTAGGTGAGCTTTTGTTGAGATTGTTATTTTTTTAAGATTGGACGTATTTGTGCATGTTTGAGAGAGGGTGGTAAGTATCCATTCTTGAGTGACAGGTTTACTATGGGGAGAATAAAATTTGTGATTTCAGGAACAGTTGATTTAAGCCATTGGACAGGACAAGGGTCTAGGTAGGAGGTAGTGGTATTTAACTTGGCGATTATATTCTTGAGGGTGTCTTTTGAGATATGGTGGAAGTTGGACCATGTATTGAGTTGGTTTGTCAGCGTTATATTCTGTACCAGTGAAGGAGACTGGAGCTTAACTTTATTCATATAGTAATCAGCAAGGGTTTGAGGGGATATTTCGTAATTCAATGAGTCTGAGTTTATTTTTATTTGTTAGGTTTTGTACTATGCTAAAGAGCTCTCTAGGTTGATTTGTCGATTTCTTTTAGAATATTGGAGTAGTGGCCTTTCTTTGCATTATCAATAGTCATCATATATTTGTTGAGTAAGTTTACATAGCTTTGTTGGTTCGTCAGGGTTTTTGAACGACTCCATTTTCGCTCCGTTTTTCTAAGCTCAGATTTCATTGAGTAATGGAACCAGGGTGCACTGTTATATTTTCTTGTTGGTTGTTTCTGTGAACTGTTGTTCATGGCAGCCTTGGATATTACTTTGTTCCAGTTATCTATTGTTTCACCCAGGTTGGTTGGATCGAGTGTGAGATGAGGTACTATTTGATCTAGAAACTCATCTTTATTGAATTATTTTAATCTGTAAGATATGGGTTGTTGTGAGGGTTTGATTTGGTAATTTTCATCAATGTTGAGTCTAAACCTGATAAGGTGGTGGTCGGACCATGGGACGGGGTTTATCTCCAAGGATGATGGGTTGAAGGTCCCCAGCAGGGATTCTGGGAGGAAGACGAGGTCAAGAGAGTTTCCTTTTATGTGGGTTTGACTGTTGATGATTTGGTGGAAATTTAAGTCTTCGATGGAATTCCAGAATGAATTTAGGTTAGAACTGGAGAGGGATGGCAGGTTTAGGTCTCCCATCAGTATCACTGGATTCAAGTCTGAAGATGATCCCAATAATTCGGTAAGAATGTCAATATTCTTAGAACTTTTATCCGGTGGTCTATAAGCTAAACAGATGCAAAGGTTTTTTATTTTTAAGATGAGGGTGTCAGTGTTAGCAGTGTTGTCAGATGCTATAATTTTTGCTTTGAGGGTATCTTTTATAATGATTAGAACACTTCCTCCTCTTTTGCTTGGTCTGTGAGTATCGAATATTTCATATCCTGGTGTCTTAAGTTGGTTAATGAGGACTGTATCTGCATTCGATAACCAGGTTTCTGTTATGCATATATCATCAGGTTTTTGGTCTTTGAGTAGGTCGGTGAAAATTGGTTAACTTATTTCTCAGTGATCTCGCATTTGTCAAGTAGCATATGAGACTGCAATTCTGAGGCGTCTGCAGTTGTAGGAGTGTTGGCTTATGTGTGGTTAATTTTATGTTAATCATCCTGGTGGGGTTGACTTTTTAAGTGCTTCCTGTATTAGGGACTATGGGTAAGAGACTGTTCCTGTTTAGTGTGTATATTATAGGGATGGTGTTGGAATATTTGTGGTTTAGACCAATGGATACAGCTAGGGAGGCTATTAGAATGAGGAATATGCATAGTACCTTGGATGAGGGGTGTTTGAGGTTAACATTTTTACTTCCAATTAAGTTGGGTAAGAATATTGTTGGTGGCCTGGAACCAATGTCCAGTATTGAGTGTAATACTCCTACTGCACAGAGGTTTGCTTCTGTGAAGTGTGAGGTATGCTTCAGCAAGGTTGAGTCTTAATCTTCTGTAGAAGAGGTTTGATCTGTTGGTATAAAATTTCTGGTGCAGCTCAAAGGTGGGAGCGGGGTCCTGTGCTGAGTAGTATGTAGCATATAATGAGCATCAATATCTTAATAGATGGGCAGTGATTAAGCGCAATACAATATTATCCTGAGAAGATGATCAAGCAAGTAGTAGAACATTTAACATGGATGTAAGATAATATGGAGTAATCACTTTGATTCTATAACTGATTTCTGTGAGATTAGCACAGTTGGTATTAGGTAGGGTATATTACAGTACAAGTATATATACTGGTATTAGTGCAACTTACAACTCAGTCGTCATTATCTTCTGGTCAGAGATGTCTGGTGTTCTTTAGTTCAAATAATGTCCGGGGAGCGTTTGATGTTTTGTCGTCCTTTACTGGTCCTTTGCTAGTATGGTTGGTTATGTTGGGTGTCAGAGAGGAGGCATCCTCTCATGAAACACACCACTAAGGGGTGCACTGAAATGGATTGGCCATCACTTGTTTTGTGAAAAGCCACAACGGCACAGAGGTAAACTAACCAAATTGGTCTTTAATCCTGAAGACAAGTGCAATAGATATTGCAGAAGTGCAGGCACTGATGCAACGAAGGGACTGAGGTTGTCTAGTGAGCACCACAATCCAAATCTGTGCCATTTGAATGCGTAGATCCACCTGGTGGAGGGTTTCCTTGAGGTGGTCCTTCACCTTCTGAGGAAGGTGGATATGCTGGAGCATCACCCCTTCAGCAGCTATGCAGTCAGATGGAGAGATTGTAGATTGGGATGTAGGACTGTTCCGTCATTCTGGGACAGAAGACCCTGATTGCAGCCCAGACGGATTTGGTTGAGTCTGTTGCAGTAGAAGTAGAAGGGGAAACCAGGGTTGACTGGGCCAGAAGAGGGCTATGAAAATCACGGTGCCTCTGTTGAGCTGGAGTTTGAAGAGGGTCTTCGGAATTAAGAGTGAGGGAACATGCATATAGCAGTCCTTGGCCCCAATGTAGGTAAAAAACATCATTTGCTTGGCTTAGTTTGGATGAAACTCTGGAACTGAACTGTGGGAGTTTGTTCTGTGGAGTGGCAGAGAGGTCCATGATTGGAGTTCTCCAGGCCTTGAACATTTGAGCCACTGAGCGAGGGCCTAGACTCCATTCGTGTGGGTAGAGGATGCGACTGAGCCTGTCTGCAAGGTGATTCTGATCGCCAGGAATATACACCGCACAAAGGTTATGTGGTGAGAGATGGCGAAGTTCCACAGGCGACATGTCTCATCGCCGAGGAGAAGTGAGCCTCTCCCACCTTGCTTGTTCACATAGAACATTGCCACCTGGTTGTCTGTTCTGACGAGCACTTGGCTGTTCAGGTGGTGGTGTTGAAATACTTGTAGGGCATTTGCGATTGCCCGGAGTTCCAACAAGAAGATTTGTAAGGATGACTCCCGAGTTGTAAACAGCCCTTGTGTGGACACTAACTTAAGGTGGGCTCCCCAACCCAGTTTGGACGCATCCATGGTCAGGGTGTGCCAAGATTGAGGCATTTAACAGGTTTTTTTTATACCGCTTTATCATTTCAATCAAAGCAGTTTACATTTTAACTTAAACTTGGTAATGTACATTAAACAGGGACATTGATAACTTGGATTTTTCTGAGCAATGGAGGGTTAAGTGACCTGCCGAAGGCCACAAGGCATGCTAGTGGGAATCGAACCCTGGTCTCTTAGTTCCCAAGCCAGTGCTCTAACCATTAGGCTACTCCTCCACTCCAAAAAGGTGATCCGATATCTCGGGTATCCCATGGGATTATAAGATACTATCTTGGAGCCTATATCTTTTATACAGGTCTTGCTTTCTTTTTACTGTGCTACCATACTTGCGCAGTGCTAAAATATAAGAAATGATTTTATCTGGTCAGGGCTTCACAAGCCCTCTGTATACTTACCTCGCCTCCTAATGGTTCTTCATATCCCTATAGAACCTATTTTAGAGCTGCATAATTCAACTGGGTTTAGAGCTGTTGGATGCTGTTCAACTAGAATAAAGACCCTGGAATAACTTTCTTGTTTTTATTACATTTTCCTCTTTTGAGACAGACTTGCATGAAACTAGTTAAAACACCCAGCAGTGTGGCTGGTATAGATAATGCCTTTTATGAGGCTGGCTGATGTTTAAGGTTCAGGACAAATCAGGCTTAACAAGATTAGGCTAAAGGGGCACAGTTGTTTTGGGGCCTTAAGCTGCAAGAATATGTCCAAGAAAAATAAATAAGGTGGTAATGCAATAATAGCAAGGAGATGGCTGTGTATATTGTTTCCCTGGATACATGTCATAAGAACACTTTAAAGACAACAAATAATTTGGTGATGAAGCTAGGAAAAGTACTAGTTTTATATAAATTGCCTAAAGGATTTGAAATGGAGGTGGGGGTGTTTTGCTTAGGTTTCCAAAAATGCAACATTAATTTCTGTACCAGAGATAGCCTAATCATGTTAGAAATAAAAAGGGCAGTGGCAAGAGCAGGAGGGGCTGGAGGTCAAGCAACATAATGTGGGGAGGAGCTCCTGGGTTTTGGATTGATTAGGCTTGTGCATTTCTCTGTGTGCCGTGAATGATAGAGGATCTGAAAGCAGAAGACAAACCCCAGCTGGCATGTCTCTTATTTGGCAATTTGACCCCTAATGGTTGTATGCTAGGACTCGGGTGATATTTGTGTCTGAAGAGGCAGCTGCTGAGGGAGAAGGGAGTGGGGATCGCTCCTGCCTCTATTTTCCCCAGATCTGCTGGTGAGTCAGCATCCCAGAGGAGGACTGAGGCCTTCCCTCAGATTAATTGTGCTAAGGTGCAGGCTTTAGATTTCTATGCTCCTTGTTGGACTGGGGGAGGGCATCCTTCTAGTCCACTAGCCACCAAGGATTGTAGACTTCTGAAGGGAGGAGTCGTCCGGGGGGGCACATTGCACATATTGTAAGTGTGCATTTTACAACTCGAGTCTTTCAAAATTGGTGCAATGTTCATGGATAAAAAGTACTTGTGAACTTTGCTGCAATGAAGACAGTTTGAAAATTGCCTCCTGTAAAACTGAAGCCTATTTACTAAAATTTGGTTAGGATCTGCAGGAAGGACGTAATTTGTATAAAGGTCTTTCCCAAACATGTGGCCTTCTATGAAATGTAAACTGGCATAAAAGTGCACTCTTTGGCATAAAAATGTGTACTTTGCCAGCAAGCATAGTCGGGGGCATGGTCTGGGGGGTGTTTGCATGTACATGTGTAGATATTGTACCTTAATCTAAACACGACAGGCAGAAACATTTACGCCTGCTCACTAGCTGGTGTTGGTATAAATGATCGTACCTACATTGAAGCTATGTTCTGTGCCGCATATGCTAGTGTGTAATAAAAATAGTACGTGCCTACTTCCTTTTCATCCACCAGCCCAGTCCAGACTGAATGGGTTATGCTTATCAACCAGCAGATGGTGAGACACACTTCAGGGCTGTTGGCTCTGCCCTGTATGGGGCACTGTGCAGCCGGTAGCTCTTCAGTACTCTGTCTCCAGCAGACGGTGACAGGGCATTCCGTGCAGCTTGGATCGATTGGTATGTAGGCTCCTAGGCACAGGTGAAGAACTGGTATATCAGTTGATCTAGTGTGGTCAGAGGATCTGGGGGTCCTGCCAGAGATAACTGCACCTGAGGAATAAGGAAGTGTCCAGTTCCCTCTCCCGGGAGGAGTAATTTAGTTTTCCTGTGCATATATTTTGTGTTAATCTGTATTTTTTTCTCTGTCCCTCTTCTTTTTCTTTCTTTGTGCTTGCCTACCTTCCTCTCTTCCACACATGCCCCTCTCCCCCAAACATCCCTCAGGCCTATTGCAGAAAAAAGGTAGTCGAGTAGAGGCATCTTATCTGCCCAGCTAGATTTAAGAAGTGACCGAAGATATCAATGCTTGACCCAGTACAAGCATTGTGGAACTTGTGTCTCTTGGGGAAACTGCTAGGTACATGTGACCTAGATTGGCCACTGTTGGAAACAGAATACTGGGCTTGATGGACCTTGGTCTGACCCAGTATGGCATATCTTATGTTCTTATCCTTCTAGCAGGACTCCTGGGGTGCACCACCATAAGAGGGATTGGACTAGAGGGTGGGTGATCCGAATGTCGTCCCATAGGTGTCCTGTGGATTATGTCCATTGGGATACTAGGGTCCATTGTGTTAGGTGCATATGCAGTCTTGCATATGGTACCACATATACTGTGGATGCCATATGATCTAAGAGACAAAGGAAGTTTTGAGCTGTTGAGCTTGTCTGTTGACGCATGTGGGCGACTAGGGATATTAGTCTGTCCATACGGTCTGGCAGTCTCTGGAAAGCTGAGTACCTAGCACTGCCCCTATGAATTCCAATCTTTGGGTTGGGGTTAGATGGGACTTTTAGGTTTACAACAAATCCCAGGTGTTGCAGCATTGCAAGAGTAATTTTGAGAGAAGTGCAGAGCTCTCTTGGAGAGTCTCCCTTTATCAACCAGTCGTCTAAGGGAAGACAAAGAGCCCCTTGCTTCGCAAGTAGGCTGCTACCACTGACACGCATTTTGTGAACACCCTGGGAGCAGATGCTACTCTGAAGGGGTGGACTCTGTACTGGTAGCGAGTTCCCCGAAAGGAAAAGTGAAGATATTTCCAGTGTTCTGGATGTATCAGGATATGGGTATTTACATCGTTGAGATCTAGGGAACATAGCCGGTCTTGTTCCTGCAAGTAGGGCAGGAGGGTTCCGAAGGAAATCATTTTGAATTTTTCCCTGACCAGAAATTTGTTTAGATTTTGTAGGTCGAAGAATAGGCCTTTATCCTCCTGACTTCTTCGGTATGAGAAAATAAGGAGAGTAGAAGCCCTTGTGAAATTCTTGTTTTGGAACCTCCTCTATGGCACCCTGGGTGAGCAGGTTGCAGATTTGCTCTGTGAGTAGGGCCCTGAGCATAGGTTGGAGAGGATCGTTGCCCCAGAAGAGAGGTGGAGGTGGTTGTATGAAGTTTAGTTGGTACCCCTCTTGAACGATGCTTAGGGTCCACTGCTCCGAGGTGATCATCTGCCAGTGGCTGGCAAAAGAAACAAAGCAGACCTGCTATCTTGATTGGACTGGGCATTTGCAGGGATAGAATGACACTGTTCCACAGGACAGACAGAGTCAAAAGCCAGGTGTCGCTGCTGGCTGTTGCTCAGAAGTTTTGTTTTGTTTTTTTAGCAAGTTTAGGCCCCCTTTGCTTGCCCTAAGGCTGGTAAGAAGGTTGTGCATAAGAAGGGTAGAACTTCATTTTAGGAAAGAAGGGTTTCTTTGTTGAAGGGTCATCAGTCTTTCTGGAGAGCCTCTGCAGAGTGGTATCGTCAGTTTCAAGCTCTCCAGCTTTTTCTGAAGAGATTTTCCTCAGTGCAAGGGATGTTACCAAGTTTATCTTGGACCCATTGCTCCAGGTCCGAGGCCTATAACCATGCTAGCCTTCGAGCACCGATGGCAATAGCTGATGTTCTGCTGGTGGATTTGAATGCGTCAAAGGATGCCCTGTTCACATATTTGGAGACATTCTGGCTGTTTGAGGACTCTCTCAAAAGCTGGCCTCTTTTTTCCTGTGGGGTGAAGGGAAGGAAGGCTTCCCAATCTTTATTAAGTTTCTTTAAGGAACATTCCCATATATAAGGTATAGGAATTGATCCTACTAGCCAGCATAGAGATCTGAATGACCATTGAGTGAAGGCATCAAAGTTCCTCGATTCCCTGTCGGAGAGTATCAATGCATGTGTTTTACCACTTTTGATACGGCACATTGTTGATTCAACTACCATCAAATGATATGGTAGCTGTGTCTTTTGAAAGCCTGGGACCTCCAGTACGCTATACATTCTATCAAGGCGTCTGCTGATGGGCAAGTCTGTAAGCAGGATCTCCCACATGTGAAGCATCAGGTTATGCAGGATTTTATGAACTGGTAAGATCGTTACTTCCTTTGGAGCTGTGGGGTACTGTAGAATTTCCAGGTCCTCCGCAGCTAGTATCGAGAGCCCTGCGCTATGTCCCAAATAAATTCTTGGAAGGAAATGTCCTCCGGCAGTTACTTCTGATGGGAAATGATGCTTGGAGGTGACTGCTCCGATACAAATGCTATATCCAGAAGCTTCTCAGAGTCGAGGGACAGATGGTCTGAATCATAGCTTCGTGAGCCCTCTGTGCCGATGACCGTGTGAATGGTGCTGCCAGTACCGATTATGCTCGTTGCTCTCCCCTTGCTGCCTGGGCAACGGTGCCAAACCTGGAATTGACCAAGTTGATGGGGCTCTGAATACTGGTCCCTGTTGTGGAGAGGAGACATGGAGAAGGTAGAAATCAGGCAGTAGCACCTGTGGCAATACCAATGTACAGATACTACCTCCGCTGTCAGTATTGATGGCGATACCGATGAAAGCAGTCCCGGAGTCATCAGTACCTGTGGTACCGAGGCTGCAAGGAGAGCTGCTAAAGTCTTTTCGATGGATAGCATGCGCTGATCCGAGATTGCTGGTGTCTGGGTCCAGAGATAGAACGTGACTTGCAGTCACCATACCAGAGCATGGTATTGGGGCTTTGCAGAGGTCAAAGCCTCGGAGGCCTCCTGATTCCCCACCAAGGCTTTGGTGGACAAGTCCTGCTGCCAGGGACTTTTGGTTTGGCAGCCAGCCTCAGAGGATGTCTTTGGGGAGTCTATGTTTTGAACAGGACCTCTCTTTTGATGTCTCTTTGGATTCTTAAATGAAGATTGAGACTCTTTCAGATCTCATGGAGATTTGTGGGGGATCTCGACATCTTCTCTCTCAGAATCCAAACTGTGCTTTGAGGTTTTAGATACCTTTGAAGCCAATGAAGTTTGGGAGGATGTCAATGCCAACAAAATTGAATCCGATGGGAAAAGTTACAACAACTTCCTGGCCCGGAGGGAGCAAGAGTCAGGGTCATGGTCAGGACCGATGCACTTCGTATGAGTGTCTGTGACCGAAATTGTTCAGAACACTTAGCACATTTTCTTGAAACTGCTAGGGTGTTTTTCCATGGTGAAGAGGGTAGACCTATGCAGAGCCCGAGGTCCTCCAAGGAAAAAACAACACACTGAGGTAAAAAGAAATTACATGAAGTACCGGAATCAGGGGTGATGCTGGGGGGAGGGGGGGGGGGAGGGAAACCTGGAAGACAGAAGCGCCATACCAAGAACTTTTTCTTTGATGACAGGAAAAGCAAATTACTGATCTTGTTGGCTCCGCGGAAAAAAGAAGAACTGAGAATATGGAGTCAGAAGAACAGGAAGGCAGTCACGCAGGCACAGTGGAGTACACCCAAAGGCTTTTCTATAGGATGCTGGAGAGCATTCCCGTGCAGGCTGTGTCAGTGCAGACGTCACCCATATGTGAAGACTATATTCCTGCTTGTTCCTGGAGATTTCGTAACCCCCAGGTACTGGAGGATCGCCCTCGGGATATCTGCGAGGTGAAGATCCTTATCCTTTCCTTGACACTGCTCCTTCAGGAAGGACAGGCAAACTACCTGGTTCACATGAAAGGGAGAAAGCACATTAGGCAAGAAGACAGGCACAGGAAGGATCTCAGCAAGACAGATCTTGAAGCATCTGCCTTGCAGAATAAATAATCAAGAAGATAGTCTTGAGCATCAAATCCTTTAAGGTAGTTTAACAATCATTTTTATACCATGCTTTCCACATGATCAAGTGCGGTTTAAGTGTGCTTCAACAGCTCAAAGGGGGCTGCCCTCAGGGCCCTGACCATCAGATACAGATCCTAAGAAAGGATCACAGTATGCAGATGCTGAACCCCCCTGAAGAAAAATGTGAGACATCCGGGTGCAAGGCTTAAAAAGACTTGCCTGCCACCAAACCAGGGAAACGGGCCAGAACTGCCACCCAAACTTTCAGGGAGCTAAGTGAAAGCCCTTCTCTAGGCCATCCTGCAGAAAGACCAACAGGGAGGACACCTTGGCAGCCTCAGGAGCCAACTGCTGCAATTTGCACCAGTGCTTAGAGTGGCACCATATCCATATTATGCTAGCTTAGTAGACCTCCTCTGGGCACCAGAGTAGAGATCACTGCTGAAGAGTAGCCCCTACACGCTAGTAGTCTCCTTTCAAGAGCCATGTCATAAGCAAGAAGGGAGCAGAGTGCTCCAAGATGATTGGTCCCTGCTGCAATAGCCCCCAAGGCAGAGGCAGCCAAAGAGGCGGCACTTACAGGAGACTTGAGGTCTACGAACCATGCTCTCCATGGTCAATCCAGCACTAACAGAACAATCCTGCCCGGGTGGTGCTCTATATACCAAAATCACACGGGCCACAGAGGAAACATGTACAGCAGGTGCTTACTTGGCCAAGGCTAGGACAGGGCATTGACTCCCTCAGATTCCATCCTCGTGTGGTGCTGAAGCAGTGGCAAACCTTTGCATTAGAGCAAATCACCATCCACGCTGAGGAAACCCCAATGGCACTGAATCAACTGAAGGATATCCTGACTCAACTCCCACTCTCTGGGAATCAGAGGGAGGGCCAGCTGAAGAAGTCTGCTTCCACAATGAACACCACCCTGGTTACTCCATCTGAATTCTGCAAAAATAAAAAATGCACAAGCAATAGAGCTTTTGAACATATCTCCCCTATGCTCTGGAATGCTTTACCAACTAGCCTTCGAAACTAGCCCACCTCAAAACTAGCCCACCTTTACCAACTAGCCCACCTCAAAACTCACCTCTTTACTGAACATTTTGGTCAAAACTCATCACAATTCAACACAAATCCTACATAAATAACTACTTTCCCCTACTATTCAAACTACACGAAGCATAATATAACAATCTCCCCCACCAGTACCCCCTGAACTTACCCTTTTGCTTCATAACATTCCTTGTATATTAATTGTAAATAAGTTATTTTCTCCTGAATCATGTAAATTGATTGCAGCATCAGTTATTCTGTTAACATGTTCTATGTACTTGTTCAATTGTAAACCATTATGATTACCTGATATAGTGGTATAGAAAACACTCAAATAAAATAAA
Organism: Ichthyophis bannanicus; assembly: GCA_033557465.1. Taxonomy (NCBI): domain Eukaryota; kingdom Metazoa; phylum Chordata; class Amphibia; order Gymnophiona; family Ichthyophiidae; genus Ichthyophis; species Ichthyophis bannanicus. The sequence goes on from CM066032.1 coordinate 144,335,534, forward strand.
AATATAAGCACTGTCCATGCTGGCAATATGCTGGGCTAATGAGGCTAGGAGGTTCTTCTCGGCCCAAGCAAACAGGAAATCCATCTCCAGAGCCACCCTGGCATTCTGTGTTGCCTTGTCGATTGACATAGGTAATGAAGAAAGTCCTGAGACTCCCAAGAGTCCAGCCAGCACACCCTTGTTGGTCGGGTGGAGGTTGACGAGAAAGTGGCACCAACCCCACTTTACAGACCCCCTTGGACCTATCTTCCAAGAGGCGGCGGGGACAAGATTTTGTCTCACCTAAGTCCTTTTCCAGCTTCTCCAAATCAGTTCCAAACAGAAGCTTCCCCTTAAAGGCCAGTTGAGCCAACCGAGCTTTGGAGGATGTCTCTGCTGCTCAGTGTCGAAGACATATCCAACATAGTGACAGTTGTCAGGGCACCATCCCTGGCTGCCAAACCTAATAGGTCATACTTGTCATCAGAAAGGAAGGCCATTGCAGACTCTAAGAGGGGTCGTATCATTGGATGGAAGAGGCCGAATCCACTGGAGCAGAGTTTGAGAAGTCAGGCTGGTGCATGCCACAAACTGTAGCATAGCTGACCCCACAGCGAACTGGCTCCTTAGCAAGGAATACACCATGCGGTTCAGAACATTCTTTAAAGAACGCTCCACCTTCCACCGGAATGATGGTCCATTGGCAACTGCCATGACCCGTGCATCCACCTTGGGAATGTCAAACCATTCAACGTGCTCCTCCTCCAGGAGAGCAGAGATCTTTAAGTAGGGAATGGGGGGGGGGGTGGGGGTCCCACTCAGACTGGATCATATCCTTGATCACCTCCTGGAATGGTGAGACAGCAGTGGATTTCCACACCCCTTGAAGACGTGTGTGTACCTTGTCAGACGGCTGCCTAGGGTGAGAACTTACCCAATCTTGACGATGCATATATTCATATGATTCTTGCAAGGTATTGTGGGTAATGTAGTTTTCACTCCCAAACACAGCTGAAGACAATTGAGTTGTGATACGAGTGGTAAGGCCAATAAAATACTTCTTTTATTGATGGGGTTTAATTCACCCACCACAAATATGCTTGATAGCAATATAAATGAGGTTACTTGCTTGCAGTGTTTAAATGGATAACAAAGTCATAAAGCAAATCAGAAAACAACCTTCAGCTTGTCAGGCAATTAGCTAATGTTTTCTTAGCAAATAATTACCAAATACAAAGGCACAAAGAAATGAATAAACTTTGCTTGTTAGGTTAACTTCTGCTTATTTTCCACGCAGATCCCAGCAGTGATTCTCCCTTGCTCACACACACAATCAGGTGCAGCTTTAATTACTATCAATTGACCAGCTGAAAGCCTTTAGCTGGCTGGCTGCTACTGTGTGAACCCAAATCCTGCTTTAAGAGCTGTTTGCAGTGGAAATAAAGAACAAAGTTAGGTTTCTTTGTGATGGCTGATGTGTTTGCTCACAGAAAGCTAGCAATAGCATTTAGATAGGGAACAGTCCATGTAATTAATAGTTTCATCTGCTGTATCTTCCCCTTCATCAATCAGCATAGGGTCACTATCATACATTGGCACAGATGAGTCTTTCAATAAGGCACTATCATGAGAATGCTTATTCCCTTGCTGCCATTCACTATTATAGATAGGGTCTGGATCAGTGTTCATACCTGAGCCTCTCCTGCTATCATAATTCCTCTCTGTATAGCCTGGCCAGTATGTAATCCAATTCTGATGTCCAGCCTTCCAATCTTGATCCCTGGACACTGGATCTTTCCTCACATACCTTCTGGCATAGGTCTGAAAGTCCCTTCCACGTGTAGTCTTCTCTCTCCCAGGTAGCCACTGGTGATTCCTATCTCTGCCATTCCATTCCTCTGGCTGACACCAGTCCAATGGACTCTGCTGGCACTTGGAATACCTCCCAGTATGGGTACTGCCTTGGACTCTCCCAGACCTGCCAATAGCCTTCCTTCTTTTCCTTCCAGAGAGTTTCCTTCTCTCTCTATCCGCTTGGCTTGGCTTCTGTTTCTCCAAGTGATGTTGGTGCTTGTAGCCGTTGCTGTATCTTTTCCTGAAGCTTTTGCTGAAGCTGTTATCTGAAGAATAAGCTCTATTCTTATTCTGTTCTAATGTGTGCTCCTCCCTAACACAGCGCAGCTGTGTTGAATCAGGTCCTGCCCTTTGAGATGAGTGCTTAGGGATTACCTCATAGCTCTCTTGATTGCACACACGTCTTCTCACTTCAGCCCCTCTCATGGCTGCTGGAAACCTGGTGCATTCTGGGACTGGTAGTCTTTTATGTGAAAACTGTTTTCTTACTTCTACCAAAACTGACAGGTTGCTTGTTCAGAGTCACATCATCTTTTCTATAGGTCCTACCTGAGCTATGATAAGCTTCCTTATCACAACCTTCAGCTCCTGCTTCATGATGAAAGCATCCGTCAAGTTCAAAGCAGAAGACTCTGGCAATCAATGCCACCAGCTCCTTCCAGAAGAGTAAATTAGACTTACCGGCTAATTGTTGTTCCTTAACGAACTCTAGTCCAGTCCCGGAACCATAGAGTTGTGAACCTCCACCAGCAGGTTTGAAGACTGAAAGATGTCATCGCTTTGATGTCACTGGTACTAATAGCAAAGAACCGCCCCCTTCCACCAGCACCTATTGACAAAGCAGACTCAGCAGAGCAACAAATAAGTAGATAATAAAGTTATAGACTCAACTATTGAAAACAGAGTTCAAACCTGAACCTTACCGAAAAAACACGGAGCAAGCTCTGGGAACCGTGAAAAAATTCCGAATTCCCGAGCATATGAGGCACTGCAGTGCCAAAGAAAAAGGGGGCTCCCCTGAGAAAACCCCAAAGAACCAGAAGTTCCTATCCACTTCGGGCTTGTTAGTCTTCTTACATGTGAATTGAACAACTTCAGGCTGAATACCCGCGCAACACACTGGGAGGGATCCGGGACTGGACTAGAGTTCCTTAAGGAACAACAATTAGCAGGTAAGTCTAATTTACTCTTCCTTTGCATCCCTCTAGTCCAGTCCTGGAACCATAGAGGATGCAACAGAGCAGTGAATATCAACGGGAGGGACCCGCAAGGCCAGCCTGAAGTTCTGCTGCACCAAAACGCCCGTCCTCCCTCGCCTGTACATCTAGCCTGTAGTGCTTGGCAAAGGAATGCAGCGAGGACCACATGGCCACCCTACAAATCTCCGCCACCGGTACTAAACTGATCTCCGCCCAAGACGCCGCCTGCGCTCTGGTCGAATGCGCTCGAAGACCCATGGGAACCACCTTCCCCCTGAGAAGGTAGGCTGAAGTGATCGTCACCTTCAACCACCGCAAAACCGAAGACTTTACCGCTGCCTCCCCTTTGCGCGGCCCACCAAACGAGACAAACAACCTGTCCGACTTTCGGAACGATTCCGTTTCGCGGAGATACCTTGAGGACTCTACGAACGTCCAGAAGATGCAACCTGCCACCCGACTCCTCGTTCTGCTCCTCCGAAAACACCGGAAGCGATACCACCTGCTTAAGGTGAAACACGGAAACTATCTTTGGCAAGAATGCTGGAACCGTACGCAACTCCACTTTGTGACGAGAAAAAGACAAATAGGGCTCCCTACAAGAGAGCGCTTGCAATTCCGAAATTCTTCTAGCGGAGCAAATAACTACCAGAAAAACCGTCTTCAAGGTCAAATCCTTTAGAGAGGCTTTACCCAGAGGCTCAAACGGCACCCCAACCAAAGCCTCCAGTACCAAATTCAAATCCCACGGAGGAACCACACACCGTCTCGGCGGCCGTAGGAGCAGCGCCGCCCGCAGAAAACGCCGAATATCACCGTGTGAACCTAACGGCTGACCTTGAATCTTCCCCCGGAAACAGGAGATAGCCGCTAGCTGCACTCGCAAAGAACTGGCCGCCAGACCCTTCTCCACTCCATCTTGCAAAAAGGAAAGGACCTGCGGCACCGAGGCTCCCAAAGGGCGCAGATTCCACTCCGCGCACCAAGCTTCAAACACTCGCCACACACTAATGTACACCAATGAAGTAGACCGTCTTCGCACCTTCAATAAGGTAGAAATAACCGCCGCCGAATAACCCCTGGCAGTCAACCTAGCCCTTTCAAAAGCCATGCCGTAAGCGAGAATCGATCCACCTGAGGCAAGCACAACGGTCCCTGCAGCAAGAGATCCTTCCGCCAAGGGAGTCTCCACGGCCTGTCCACCAGCAGCCGTACCAAATCCGCATACCACGGCCTTCGGGGCCAGTCGGGCACCACCAGTATCACGCGACCCTGGTGCCGCTCTATGTGCTGTACCACCTTGCCTATGAGGGCCCAAGGCGGAAATGCATAGAGGAGCCCCTCCACAGGCCACCGCTGCGCCAACGCATCGAGACCCTCTGACATTCGTTCTCTCCGCCTGCTGAAGAACAGGGCTACTTTTGCCATCTCGAAGCTCGCCATGAGATCCATGACCGGGATCCCCCATCGCCGTACCAACATGGCAAAGACGTCCGGAGAGCCCACTCCCCCGGATCCACTCTGCGGCGATTTAAAAGATCTGCCTCGACATTGCCTACTCCTGCCACGTGCTGCGCCGACAACGCCTGTAAATTCTGCTCGGCCCAATACAACAGCAGAGTCGCCTCTGCCTCCAGAGACGCACTTCCCGTGCCTCCCTGGCGATTGATATAGGCCACCGTCGTCGCATTGTCGGAGAGCACCCTTACCGGCTCCTGACGTAGACACTCGTGAAACTCCCAAAGCGTCAAACACACTGCCCTCATATCCAACCTGTTTATGGACCATTGCTTCTCTTCGACTGACCATAACCCCTGAGCAAAGTGTCCTTCGTAATGAGCTCCCCAACCCGTCGTTACTAGTCTCCAGGCCGGAGGATGCAGAGACACTCCGGCGGACAGATTCTCGGGCTCCAACCACCAACCGAGTTCCTGACGCACCTCCAGAGGACACACCAACTGGTGGGACAACGCATCTCTCTGATGAGACCAACGCCTGAGAAGAGCACTCTGTAACGGCCGCATATGACAGCGGGCCCAGTGAACTACATCGATCGTGGCTGCCATTGTACCGAGCAATTGCAAGTACTGCCAGGCCGTCGGCGCCCTGCACCCTAGAAACTTGCGCACGAGTGCCCTCAATTTTTGCGCTCTCTGCTCCGGGAGAAACACCGCCCCTTGCCTGGTCTCGAAGCACACTCCCAAGTACTCCAGAACCTAAGACAGAACCAACTTGCTCTTTGCCAAGTTGACCACCCAGCCGAGACTTTCCAGCATCCGTATCACCCGAGCTGTGGCCGCCGCGCTTTCCTCGCTTGACTTTGCACGAATCAACCAATCGTCCAAGTAAGGGTGAACTAGAATTCCCTCTTTGCGGAGCGCCGCCGCCACGACCACCATGGTAAATGTCCAAGGCACCGTCGCCAGACCGAAAGGTTATCGCCTGAAACTGACAATGCCCCATCAGTACCGCAAACCGTAGGAACATTTGATGCTCGTGGCGCACCGGGATATGGAGGTACGCTTCCGTAAGATCCAATGACGTCAGAAATTCTCCTGCTCTGACGGCTGCCATGACGGAGCGTAAAGATTCCATTCGAAAATGGGTCACGCGAAGACACCGATTCACCTTTTTCAAGTCCAGAATCCGCCGAAACATGCCTTCCTTCTTGGGAACCACGAAATAGATAGAGTATCGACCGCACCCGTACTGGTCCGCCGGGACGGGCACCACCGCTTTGAGCTGCAGCAGCCGCTGAAGCGTCTCCGCGACCGCCCGCCTTTTTCCCGACGCCCGGCACGGGGAAAGGACAAAGGAATCTAACAAAGGCCGATGGAGCTCTAGAGCATATCCCTCTCGAATGACCTCCAACACCCACTGATCTGAGGTAATCTGGACCCAGGCAGGGTAAAACTCCCACAACCTTCCTCCCAAGGGCACCACCGCTACCTGAGTCCGCCGTATCTCATTTTGACTTCTTGTTGTTAGAGGCTTGAAAGGGAGTAAAACCCCGACCGGCCCCCCAGAAACCTTGTCCGTGATAGGGGAACCTTCCCCTCTGCGCCTGGCTAAAACATGAGAAACGAAATCTCCGAAAATCCCTGGAGAGCCCCCTAGACGCTACGGCCCCCCGGCCCTGCTTAGGCTTATCTTCCGGGAGCCGACCTCCCTTGGTCTCCCCCAGATCCTTGACTAACCTTTCCAAATCTTCACCAAACAGCAGCTTCCCCCTAAACGGAAGCTTACTAAGCCGCGCCTTGGGACGATCCGTCCGACGACCAGTTACGCAACCACAGATACCTGCGCGCAGCCACCACAGACGCCATACTCTTGGCCAAACCGCGGATAAGATCGTAATGTATATCCAACAAATAAGCCGTGCCCGACTCCAGCCGCGCCAGCTCCTCAGCGTGGCCGTCCAACTGCTCCCCCTGCAACCGCTGGGACCATCTCAAGCAGCCTCGCGCCACCCACGCCCCCGCGATCGAGGCCTGCAGAGAAAGGGCACACACATCGAAGACCTACTTCAATAAGGTATCTAACTTCCTGTCCTGCACATCCTTCAAAGCCACGGCACCCTCAACCGGAATAGTGGTCTTCTTAGTGACCACCGACACTGCCGCATCCACCTTTGGAGAGCTGAAAATCTCCCTGTCCTGTTCGGAAAGCGGATAAAGCCGGGCTAAGGTCCTAGTACCCCGCAGCGCCGACTCCGGCGAGTCCCATTCCTCCTGAATCATGTTCCGAAAGACTATGAACCGCGAACACCTTTTGGGAAGTTCGTACCGCCTGCAACAGAGGATCCTCCAACGATTCCTCCGCCGTCGGCGCCACCGAGGGCATATTTAACGTCTTAAGAGTCTCAGCAATCAAAGCTGGCAACTCTTCCCGACGAAACACCCGGACTACTCTACTTTGTTGCTCCAAATCCGGGAACTCCCCCCTCCTCCAAGTCCGCATCAGAGGCCTCCTCCACATCTAAATCGGCCACCCCCACCTCCTCTTCCAACCGAGATGGCGGGCTGTCGTCCCAGGCCTCTCTGCACTTCTTGAGGGGCACCTCTTCCTCCTCCGGGAGGATTCCCGATCCTGCTCGCTTTAGACCCGTAGGGCTACGAGCCGGAGCTACCATTCCAGGTTGCAGTAAGGCCAACGCCTTCTGCATCAGCGAGAAAAAATCCGGCGGAATCCTGGGAAAAGCCCCCCCCCCCCCCGGATCCCTCCAGGCGCCAAAAAAACACTCTGTCGAGGAAGGACCCGCCACCGGCTCCGCAGGGGCCAAAGGCGGCGGCCCGGACTCTCTGGCTTCCGAGGGGCCCGCTACCTGCTCCTCAGCGGATCCCCCCAGAGCCCTCTCCGTCACCACCGCTTCCAGGGAGCACCCTTTACAAACCCCGGACGCCAAGACCTCGCTACGCCGCACCCCGCAGATGAGACAATGTGATTTAGCCGGCATCTTACCCAGAGCCACAGTACTGACCAGTCCCTCAGACCACTAAGCTCCAGGCCCCGTGAGCGCTAAGATCTGCGGCGGTGGTTTTTTTTTTAATTTTTTTTATAAGTAACCACAATGGCTGGAGTTAACTAGCGAAAAGGAGCTAACCCGACCCCAAAACGAAGCTCAGGAAACCGTCTAGGACACAGTAAGTCGGGCCGTTGAAAACCCGGCTCCCAAAATGGCTGCCAGCAGAACTCCCACGCAAACTACACGCGGCTGGCCACAGAGACCCCGAGGCCCTCAGGAGTAGCCACGGGGACAACCTTACACCCCCTCTGCTCCGCGCTCTAAGCGCTAACTCGGGAACCCCCCTGCTGAATCACCCGACGCTCCAGGGTTGAAGGAGGGGGAGAGAGAGAAGGAGCAAGCACACCTCCACGCCGGATCACAGCCTGCACGCGGCTTCAGCTCCGGCGTGTCTCTGAAGAGAGCAAGGCCTTTTATCGCGCCGCTCCACAGCGGTCCCCTGAGGCTGCCCTCCGGCCTTTTTGTGCTGCTGCCTGAAAAAGCACGCTCTCTGCCTTCCACCTGCTCCTCACCCTTCTTTTCTACGGGTTCGGGAGCAGGGAGGCGCCACACAATACCCCCCCGTCCTCGTTTAGACGCTGGGGAGAAGCACTCTACAGAGAGAGAAAGGAGAGACAAGAGAGGGAGGGAAGACAGTGAGAGAGAGAAGTCCACAGGAGAATCAGGTAAGACCCCTTTAGCAGCAACAACAGACCTGAAATCAAAACCAGAAAGCACCAAATCAGATTCAAAAAACAAACAAGAGAAAGTTAAATTTTCACAGGATTTTTCAAAATAAAGCTCTGCTTATTTGTTTCCTCCTGAGCCCAGCCCCGGGCTCAGAACCTCCTAGCTGCTTGGAGACAAAGTACTGGTGGAAGGGGGCGGTTCTTGCCTATTAGTACCAGTGACATCAAAGCGATAACATCTTTCAGTCTCCAAAGCTGCTGGTGGAGGTTCACAACTCTATGGTTCCAGGACTGGACTAGAGGGACGCAAAGGAATAGGCAGATCATGCTGACCTCTGCATAATCTTCTGAAGGAGAGAGCACTTCCTCATCCACATCAGAGTCCAATATCAAGTCATCTAAATTAGAGGCAAAGTCAACATCTGCCCAGCCTGAGACTGCATTCAGGAGCACCCAGAGGCTGCAGGTTCTGAACCAGGACCAGGCCTGTTGCAAAAGGAGAAGAAATCCAGGGAGGACAATAAAGCTCCCCTAGTCTTGAAGGACTAGAAAAAGGGACTGTTACTTCTGGAGAGAGATCTGCAACTGTGAGTATATACTTCTGGTAATTTTCTAAAAGGAATTATTTGTATTAAAGCTAATTAAGCTGTGAATCCACTATTTTTATTAAATCAGTCAGGGCCTAGTAGCAGCAGTTTAAGTTAAAATGTAAAACACAGAGAACTTTCTGGTTACATTTCATACCCAGCAGAGAGCTTGTAGTTTAAATTTCATAAGAAGTTAGAGCCTAGCAGCAGCTAAGAGCTATAATTTAAATCAAATCAGAATATAGCTTACCTCAGCAGCACAAGACAGGGTACTGTGTAGCAGCCCTCTTTTAATAAGTGTTATTTCCCTCCCTTCCTCCCCACACCCTTGGGATAATCGTAGCTTTATAGGTACTTACACATCTTAAAAGACAGGAGGTGCTCTCAGGTGAAGCTCATTACCCAAATCAGTCATACACTAAGGACCTGAGATTAGTTAAGCTTCAGGTGAACAAGGTATATTACACGTATTAGGTACAGTTTTATTAGTATAAATATCCATAGCAACCCTTAGTAAGTAAAGAACTTAGATCTAAACACAAACTTAAAACTAAGATGCAGACAGCAGTCCAGCAGCAGGATGAGGGCTTTCCAGTCTTTTGCATTGAGTGTCACATGTATGATTTTCTGCCAGTTGGTGAGGGGTCTTACATGTGCACTAGGTGCAAGGAGCTCTTTGCTCTCAGGGAACGAGTCCGTTCTCTAGAGGCTAAAGTAGCAGACTTGGAAAGCATAAGACAGAGGTACATAGACGAGAGCTACAGGGATATGATAGATATGTTATACAATGTACATAGTTCCCTCCAGTTACTTCCAAGTTGATCTCCTGTTTATTGTTGTATGGTTGATGTTGAATGTAAACCGCTCTGATCTAAAATAGAGCGGTATAGAAGAACTGTTAAATAAATAAATAAATATAGTCCTGAAGTCCCACCTCCAGTCTGGCAGCATCCCTATTGCCATGGAGGAGAGAGGTCACGTGACAGGAGAGCATCACCCTGGTGTGGCAGGAAGTGATCCTGTAACTAGGACCTGTCCTCCAGGTGATGTAAAACCCTCTCACACCGATAAAGTTTCTCCAGGGCCATGTGCCCATGAGGGAAGGGTTAGGACAGCCGTTATAGTTGGTGATTCGATCATTAGGCATATAGATAGCTGGGTGGCTGGTGGACGTGAGGATCGCCTGGTAACAATGCCTGCCTAGTGCGAAGGTAGCGGACCTCACACACCACCTAGATAAGGTCTTAGATAGTGCTGGGGAGGAGACTGCTCTCTTGGTACATGTCGGTACCAATGACATAGGAAAATGTGGTAGGGAGGTTCTGGAGGCTAAATTTAGGCTTTTAGGTAGTAAGTTGAAATCCAGAACTTCCAGGGTAGCATTCTCCGAAATGCTTCCTGTTCCACGCGCAGGACCCAAAAGGCAGGCAGAGCTCCGGAGTCTCAATGCGTGGATGAGACAATGGTGCAGAGATGAGGGTTTTGAATTTGTTAGGAACTGGGGAACATTCTGGGGAAAGAAGGGGCTCTTCCAAAGGGATGGGCTTCACCTTAACCGAGATGGAACCAGGCTGCTGGCATTAAATGGAAATTACACTAACCTGGTAATTGTAGTTCCTGTAGGATCCAGTTTAGTCCTCCACAATCGGGTACTGCCCCTCTCACTGCAGCCTGTAGACTGGACCAATCAAATCTTCTGTAGTACATATCCAGCAGGAGCTCCCAGAAGCCCCCCAGTGTACTAGTAACAAAGCATACTGAACGAAGCAACACATCAGATTATTATCAGATTAACATTAAACCTTGTACTTCCCCCCCTGGAATAACCAACTCCCTCCCCAAACGAGGAAGTCAGAACACTGCACGGCGCCGGAATCGACGCCCCTAAATTGACACAGAGCTCCCCCCAGGTACTAAGGAGCTTACGGAACCCCAAAAGAAAGGGAAGAGCCATAGCTATAAGCACGACTGCCGCTAAGGTCCGAACGGGACGCAAAACTATCTTAGAATCTCCCGCTCGGGATAGCGCGCCGCAAGATCATGCAGATATTCGGGAGGGAAGGAGGACTAAACTGGATCCTACAGGAACTACAATTACCAGGTTAGTGTAATTTCCATTTCCTGTGCGGATATCCAGTTTAGTCCTCCACAATCGGGATGTAACAGAGCAGTTAAGACCGGGCGGGACCTTGTAGGCCGGCGCGCAAAACCGCCGAACCAAAACAGGAATCCCGAGCCGCTGACACATCCAAGCGATAGTGCCTGCTGAAAGCATGCAGAGACGACCAAGTGGCCGCTCTACAGATCTCCGCTGGTGGTACCAGACCATGCTCCGGCCAAGATGCCGCCTGAGCCCTAGTAGAATGAGCCCGGATGCCCTCCGGTACCGGCCGCCGCTGCAACAGATACGCGGAGGCGATCGCTTCTTTAAGCCATCGAGCAATGGAGGCCTTAGCCGCCGCCTCCCCTTTCCGTGCACCCCCAAAGAGCACAAAAAGCCGATCAGTCTTCCGAAATGACTAGGTAGACTGTAAATACCGACGCAGCGTGCGGCCCACATCAAGCCGGTGAAGCCCCTTGTCCACCGACTCGACCGAGTCCGCCGAAATCACTGGTAGAAATACTGCCTGATTCAGGTGAAAAGGAGACACCACCTTTGGCAGGAAGGAGGGAACCGGACGGAGCACAACCCGCTCCGCAGAAAAAGACAAGAAAGGTTCTCGGCATGACAAGGCCTGTAGATCCGAGATGCGCCGTGCCGAGCAAATGGCTACCAGAAAAACCGTCTTCAACGTGAGATCCTTCAAGGATGCCCTCCGCAAGGGCTCAAAGGGTTCCCGAGCCAGGGCCCGCAGAACTAAATTCAAATCCCACGGAGGAATCACCGCTCTGCGGGAATGCCGCAAATGAAACACGGCGGTCAAGAAACGCCGCACATCCGCATGAGCGCCAAGAAGGCGGCCCAAAACCTTGCCTCTATAGCAAGAGAGCGCGGCCAACTGGACCTTCAGGGAACTGGCCGCGAGACCCTGCTCGAAGCCATCCTGCAGAAAGCTGAGCACGACGGGCACCGAGACCGTCGCCGCCCGAACTCCACGCCGGGAGCACCAGTCCTCAAAAATTCTCCAAATTCGAACATAAGTAAGAGAAGTGGACGACTTTCTTGCCCGCAGTAAGGTGGAAATCACCGCGGGCGAATAACCCTTCTTTTTCAGCCGAGCCCTCTCAATGGCCAAACCGTAAGCGAGAACCGAGCCACCTGGGGCATCCGCAAGGGGCCCTGAAGAAGAAGATCCGGTAGCGCCGGAAGGCGCCACGGCACGCCGTCTCGAAGCCGAACGAGGTCGGCACACCAGGGCCTCCGGGGCCAATCGGAGCCACCAGCAGCACCCTCGATGCGCTGGACGACCCGACCGATCAGGGCCCACGGGGGGAAAACGTACAGCATCCCGGACGTCGGCCACGGCTGAATGAGAGCGTCGAGTCCTTCGGACATCCGCTCCCGCCGTCTGCTGAAGAAGCGACTTGTCTTGGCCGACTGGAAGGTCGCCATGAGATCCATGATGGGCGGACCCCACCGCCGAACTATCTGCGCATACACCTGAGGATTTAACTCCCACTCTCCGGGGTCCACCCGCACTCTGCTGAGAAAGTCGGCCTGGACATTGTCCGCGCCTGCAATGTGCGCCGCCGAGATCGCCGGCAGCCGAGTCTGCACCCAGCTGAACAAGGCCGTCGCTTCGGTTTCCAGGGCCACACTCCCTGTGCCCCCTTGGCGATTGATGTACGCCACCGTGGTCGCATTGTCCGACCAGACTCGGACCGCCCGGCCCAGGAGCAGAGGTTCCAGGGCCATCAGGGCTAGTCGGACCGCCCGAAGCTCGAGGCGGTTGATCGACCAAGACGCTTCCTGCGAGGACCACACCCCCTGCGTGAAGCGGGTCTCGCAGTGTGCTCCCCAGCCGACTAGGCTCGCATCCGTAGTGAGGGGGACCCACAGAGGAGGCTCCAAGGGAATTCCCCGCGTCAGGTTCTCGGAGGAGAGCCACCACCGAAGCGACCGCCGCACTGCCTTCGGGCAGGGCAGTCTCTTGTGCAAGGAATCGCACTGGTTGGACCAGCGACGAAGGAGCGCCCTCTGTAGCGGGCGCATGTGGAACCGCGCCCACGGAACCACCTCTAAGGTCGCCGCCATCGTTCCGAGAAGCCGTAGGTACCACCACGCCGACGGAGCGGGCATCCCCCGAAATAGTCGGACAAGAGCCCGCAACGTCAGGACGCGGCGCTCGGGAAGGCACACCAGCCCCCGAGCAGTGTCGAAGCGCACCCCCAGATACTCCAGGTCCTGCGAGGGCCGCAGACAACTCTTTCTTTCGTTCACCACCCAGCCGAGGGATCGCAGCAGAGCTACCACCCTGCTCGTGACCCGCAGGCACTCTCGACCGGATTTTGCTCGTATCAACCAGTCGTCCAGGTAAGGATGGACCAAAATGCCCTCCTTGCGCAAGGCCGCCGCAACCACCACCATCACCTTTGTGAAAGTGCGCGGGGCCGTAGCCAAGCCGAACGGCATGGCCCGGAACTGAAAGTGTCCCCACGGGAACGCGAAGCGGAGAAACCGCTGATGGGCTGGGTGTATCGGAATGTGCAGATAGGCCTCGGTAAGATCGAGGGACGTCAAAACTCCCCCTTTCGCACCGCTACAATGACTGACCGCAGGGTTTCCATGCGGAAATGCGGCACTCTGAGCGCGCGATTCACGCCTTTGAGATCCAAAATCGGACGCAGAGAGTCGCCCTTTTTGGGTACCACAAAATAGATGGAGTAGCGACCAGCGCCTCTTTCCAAGGGAGGCACTGGAACCACCGCTCCCAGCGCTAACAATCGAGCCAGGGTCACGCGGATGTCCCTCGTCTTTTGCTCGCCCCTGCTGGGAGACAGAACAAAGGAATCTGGAAGTGGGAACGCAAATTCCAGAGCGTAACCCTCCTCTATAATTTGTAGCACCCAGCGATCCGACGTTATTTGGGCCCAAGAGGAAAGAAAGTCGCGCAAGCGACCGCCGACAAGCGGTCCTCCCTCCAGAGCCTGCCTGGCGTCATTGTGGCTTGCGTCCAAAGGAAGAACCCGATGAAGAGCCGGCTGCGGAGAAGCCTCTGCCGGCTCCCCTGAAAGCCCGAAATCCTTGGCTACGGGCTCCAAACCGGCCCCGCTGCGAGGACCACTGGCGGGAGGGCCGAAACCTGCGCTGATCCCGAAAGGATCCCCGCGCCGACGAGGTGGACCGGTTGGACCTTGGTTTATCCTCCGGAAGCCGGCCCCCTTTGGACTCACCGAGATCCTTTACCAATTTCTCGAGAGCCTCCCCAAATAATAATCTGCCCTTAAACGGCAGCTTACTGAGGCGGGCCTTAGAAGAACTGTCCGCCGCCCAGCTGCGCAACCAGAGGGACCGGCGCGCTGCTACCGCGGATGCCATACTGTTAGCCAACGCGCGGATCAAATCATAAAACAGATCCGCCAAGTAAGCCGAGCCGGACTCCAGCCGGGTCACCTCCACCAGACCCTGCTGGTCTAGTCCGGGGCTCGAGCGCAGTTGCTGTGACCACCGCAGACACGACCGAGCCACCCAAGCCCCACAGATAGAGGCCTGCAATGACACGGCATCCGTATCGAAGGTTTGCTTGAGCAAGTTATCAACCTTCTTATCCTGCCCGTCCTTGAGGGCCGCCGCCCCCTCAACCGGGATGGTGGTTTTCTTGGTCACTGCGGAGACCGCAGCATCCACCCGGGGGGACCTGAACAAGTCCCTGTCCTTGTCAGCAAGAGGATAAAGCCGATTCATGGTCCGAATCCCCTTCAAACCGGATTCCGGGTGCTCCCACTCCGCCTGGATCATCTGATCCACCACGCGGTGGACGGGAAAAACCACCTGGGCATCCCTGACTGCTTGAATCAGAGGATCCTCAAGACCCTCCTCCTCCAGGGACCGCACCGCCGAAAGGTTTAGCGCCTGAAGGGACTCCGTGACCAAAGGAACCAGCTCGTCCCTACGGAACACTCGAATGACCCGAGCCTGATCTTCCGGCCCAGGGATCTCCCCATCCTCCAAATCCTCCGCTTCAGTCTCAGGATCGCCCTCTGCCTCGGAATCCAGGAGACCCAGGGCGTCCTGCTCTTGTCCCCCCAACCGAAGCCGCTTGCCCCCGGGCGGTGAAGGACACTGAGCCGCCCCCAAGGACCCCGAGGGGAGGGAGGGGGGCCAGACAGCCGGCAACTGTCCGGACCTGCTCAGGCGAAATGCCTGATGCATGAGGAGTACAAAATCAGGGAGAAGTCCATAGTTGAGGCAGCAACAGCCGCCTGCTGGAGCGCAGCCACTGAACCGCTGGCCGGAGGAACCGAGCCAGACTGAGGGATGCTTGGAGAAAGAACGCTGTCCCCGGAAGTAGAAGCATCCCCAGGGGTAGCCTGTTCCTGAACATTCACAGATTGCTCTAACTCAGAGGGCACTGCAGCACAGCCCCTGCAGATGCCAGAGTCAGTCCCTGCCGTCCTGCGGGACCCACAAATCACACACTGGGGCTTGGAAGCCATCCCAAGGCCACCTCTGCCCAGGGGAATAGAATAAGACAGCCACAGGAAAGCCCACACCACCTGGGCAATCCTATGCAAATCAGCCCCGATTTAAAAGTAACTTAACTTTTTTTTTTTTTTTTACAAGAAACAAAATATATCCCAGGATCCCTGGGGGGCCCTGAGCAAAATCGCCAGAAAGAGGAACCCCAAAAACGCTAGGGGAACCTGTGCACAGCGATCAAAAATGCCTGGAAAAGCACTTTTAAAATCCAAAATGGCCGCCGCACTTTTTCACCCGCGGTAAAAAACGGCGCGAAAATATAAAAACCACCAAATAATATGGAAAACAAATAAAACGACCCTCTAATACAGGGCACACGAGCAGATTGAATAAAAGCTGCCAAATGGGCTCAGGAGAGCCTACAGAAACGCTGGCATCCCAGACAGAGCATTGCACACAAGAAAGAAAAAATGAAATGCAAACTCCTACCAGCTCAGGAACAGAAGATTCAGCCACAATCTCCCAGTACCAGGCACTGCCTTATAGGTATGGCAATTCCCCGTCCTGTCTAGGGGAAGCTCACCCAGGGCTGATAAAATGTGCTAGGCAGGCAACAGCAGCCAGCAGGTCTGACTTTCTCCTAGTCTCCTGTGGCACAGCTCCAGGGAGACAGGCTTCTTTTGTCTTTCTTATTTTAAAGGCACAGCTAGCTACCAAAAACAAAATTAGTAGAGAAATGCCCCAAAACAAACCCTAAAAACAACTAACTAGTGTTGCTCCTGCAAAGGTCACTAAGTGTGCCCAGAGGACACACTTTTACGTCTACACACTGCAACGAGACTGGACACACTGGGGGGCTTCTGGGAGCTCCTGCTGGATATGTACTACAGAAGATTTGATTGGTCCAGTCTACAGGCTGCAGTGAGAGGGGCAGTACCCGATTGTGGAGGACTAAACTGGATATCCGCACAGGAACCTTTAAAAAGGAGATAGAGCAGCTTTTAAACTAGATATTAGGGGAAAGCCGACAGTCGCCCAAGAGCAGATGGTTCGGAAGAATGTATCTTTGAAGGATACTACCAAAAGCAGAGAGGTTCCACAAAAGAGTAAAGTAGCCCAAATGCCCTCAAGTATGGAGCAGACAGAGCTTAAAGATCCCAAATTACCCATGTCTAACGATAGCCAAATTAATATGAATAAAGCACAGTTACTTACCTGTAACAGGTGATCTCTGGGAAGAGCAGGAATAAGTCTTCACATATGGGTATCGTCGGTACCGACGGAGCCTGCGCGGGAACGCTCCTCAGTGTCCAAAAGGAAAGCTTTTGGGAGCATCCCACAGCGCCTGCGCGCTGCCTTCCCACCTTTCCCAACCGCCTCTCTCCAGTTTGAGTTTTAAAGCTGAGACAAAGAGAGAGTGAGGAAGGAAAAATAGAAAGAGAGATACAACTCCTAGGGGAGGTGGGTGGGTTGTGAAGACTTATTCCTGCTGTTCCCAGAGATCACCTGTTACAGGTAAGTAACTGTGCTATCTCCAGGAACAAGCAGGAATGAGTCTTCACATATGGGGACTCCCCAGCTAGAGATGTCAGGGAGATCCCAAAAGTTGTGAGTCCCTGAGAAGAGCTCCATCTCACCCCCATGGATCTCAGGCATCCAACCAGGGATGGGGGGTAGGAGTTGATTAGGTATGGAACAGGTGTTTGAGAACAGCCTGACCAAACAAGGCATCCCAGCGGGAGTCCTTGTCCAAGCAGTAATGGGCTGTAAAGGTATGAACAGAGGCCCAGGTGGCTGCTCGACAGATTTAGTCGATGGACACAGAGTTCAGATGAGCCACAGAGGCTGCCATGGCCCTCACATTGTGAGCTGTAACATGGCCCTCCAGAGAAAGGTTCTTACTCTGGTAGGCGAAGGAAATACACTGAGCAATCCAACTGGACAGAGTTCTCTTAGAGACTGGAAGTCCTAAATGAGAGGGATCAAAAGCAACAAAGAGTTGAGAGGACTTTCTATGTTGCTGTGTCCTTTGTAAGTAAAAAGCAAGTGCTCTCTTACAATCCAGGGTATGAAGATTCCTCTCTGCATGAGGTCCTGGAAAAAAGACAGGTAAATATACCTCCTGGTTCAGATGAAAAGGTGAGACCATTTTAGGCATAAAGTGTGGATTAGTCCTGAGGACTACCTTGTCATGATGGACCTTGTATAAGGAGGATTAGCCACCAAGACTTGCAGCTCACTGATACGGCGAGCTGAGGTGACTGCAATGAGAAAAATAACCTTCCAGGAAAGGAATTTCAAGGAGGTAGTGGCTAAGGGTTCAAAGGGTGGCTTCATAAGCTGGCCAAGAACCAAGTTCAAGTCCCATGCCACTGGAGGTGGTCTAATGGGAGGTCTAGTTAAAAGAAGGCCTCTCATGAATCTTGTAATAAGAGGATGAGAGGAAATAGGCTGTCCATTGAGAGGCTTAAGGGATGCTGCAATAGCACTCAAAAGGACTCTTACTGAATTCGTTTTAAGGCCTGCATGGGATAAATGCAGCAAATACTCTAGTAAAGAATTCAGAGGTATTGCAAGAGGGTTAAGACCCTTCTCTGCACACCAAATGGTAAACCTTTTCCATTTAAAAGCATAGGAACGTCTAGTGGAAGGCTTTCTGGAAGCATGAAGGATATCCTTCACTTGCTGAGAAAGATGCAAATCTTGAAGGTCTAGGCCTTCAGCAACCAGGCTCTGAGATGAAGAGACTGGGGATTTGGGTGCCACAACATTCCCTCCTCCTGGGACAGGAGGTCTGGAGCAGATCCCAAGTCCAGGGAGGGAGCTTGAGAGAGATGCAGAAGTAGAGTGTACCACACTTGGCGTGGCCAGTGTGGTGCTATGAGGATCATAGACCCCTTGTCTCTCTGAGGTTTGAACAGTGTCTTGGGAATTAGGGGAATGGGTGGAAAGGCATAGAGGAAGTCTTGCCCCCAATGAAGGAGGAAGGCATCCCTGGCCTGAACTCCCTGACACGGAATCCTGGAACAGAACCGGGGAAGTTTGGCATTCCACGGACTTGCAAAGAGCTCTATGTCCGGAAGATCGGCTATCTGGTCCCCATGGAGGGACCATTCGTGTGGAAGCAGAACTCGACAGTCAGTCTGCCCAAGAGTTTTGAACCCCTGGAAGATACACTGCCATGAAATGAATTTGATGCTCTCTGGCGAAGGCCCACAATCTCAGAGCTTCGTTGCAAAACGACAGAGCCAGTACCGCCCTGCTTGTTCACGTAGAACATGGCTACTTGGTTGTCCGTGTGGATGAGGACTGTCTTGTAGCTGAGCAGGGTGTGGAAGACAGAGCTAGAAAAATTGCTCTGAGCTCTAAGAGGTTGATATGTAGAAATGTCTCCTGTGAAGACTAGATGCCTTGAGTGGTGAGATCTTGTAGATGAGCTCCCCAACCTCTTGGAGAGGCATCTGTTGTAAGGGTTGCTTGGGGTAACACCTGTTGAAAGGGGGACCCTAGCAACAGATTTTGAGTGGACGTCCACCACTGGAGAGAGCAAAAGAGGCGACTGGAGGTTGCTATTTTGTCTGACAGGCACCCTGATGCCTGGGTCCATTGGGTGGATAGAGTCCATTGAGCTGCCCTCATGTGAAGGCGAGCGTAAGGAACCACATGCACAGTGGATGCCATGTGGCCTAACAGTTGTAACATCTCTCGAGCAGTTAAATGGGATTGTAACTGAATATGTGAGGCTAACTGCACCAAGCGTAGGCAACGGGCCTGGGGAAGATAGGCCCTTGCAGTTGTGGTATCCAGCAAGGCACCTATGAACTCTAATGACTGAGTAGGGGTGAGATGGGACTTTGGGATGTTTATTACAAGTCCCAGATACTGAAGAACACGCCTTGTGCAGGCTAGGGAAGTCTGGGCCTCCGACTGGGATGGAGCTTGGATGAGCCAGTCCAGATATGGGAATACGAATATCCCTAGAGTGCGAAGAAATGCAGCTACTACTGCCATGCATTTTGTGAACACTCTTGGTGCAGAGGCCAGACCGAAAGGAAGCACTCTGTATTGGTAGTGCTTCCCTTGATAAAGGAACCGAAGGAACCTTCTGTGTGTTGGATGGATGAGGACATGAGTGTACGCATCCTTGAGGTCTAGAGAACAAAGCCAATCCTGACTCTGAAGGTATGGAAGGAGAGCACTGAGAGAAATCATCTTGAATTTCTCCTTGCATAGAAACTTGTTCAATTCTCTGAGATCTAATATGAATCTGTAGCCCCGTGTTTTCTTTGGGAAAAGAAAGTAGGGGGAGTAGAACCCTGAGCCCTGTTGAAGAAGGGGTACCTTCTTCTATTGCCCCTTGGGCAAGAAGGGTAGCAATCTCCTGACCCATAAGGTCGAGGAGAGATGTTGGAGAATTGAACTGTCCCACCATGGTGTGAGGAGGAAGGTTTAAGAAATGAAGCTTGTACCCTTCCCTTATGATGGAGAGGGTCCATTGCTCTGCTGTGATTTGTTCCCACCTGGGAGCAAAGTGAGCTAACCTTCCTGGAATGGTGAGAGGCTCTGGTTCTTTTAGAACCAGAAAGGCTAAGTTCTCTAGTTGAAAGTCAAAGGCCCTGAGGAGGCTGAGGCTGTTGGGCCGTAGCAGTCCTAGCAGCCTTAGGTTTGGCCTGTTTTGGTTGTTGCTGTTTCTTTGTAGCAAAACGACCTGCAGAAGATGCCTGCTGACCATAGGCAGAATAATATCTCCCTTTTTTGGGAAAAAAACCCTTATTGAACAACCTTTTCTTAAAAGGAGCAGAGGTAGACTTTGAGAGTGTCTAAAGCAGAATTTTCAGCATCCATTTGGGTGGCCTTTGCTTGCCAATCTTTGTCAAAAAGGTTTTCACCCGTACAAGGAAGGTTTCCTAGTCCATCCTGAACACAGGGTTCCAAATCAGAAGCTTGTAACCAAGCAACTCTGCGTGCACCTATGGCAATAGCCGAGGCTCTGCTGGCACACTCAAAAGAGTCAAAGGCTGCATGGTTGGAAAATTTGGAAACATCCTGGGCATGTTTAAGCCAGGTGAGAAACTCTTCCCTTTTATCTTCTTGAATAAAAGGAGATAAAGTTTGCAGATGATCTGTAACTTCTTTTAGAAACATCCCCATATAGAGACTATAGGAGTTGATTCTGGCAACAAGCAAATTGACCTAGAAAATTCTCCTGCCAAAGGCATCTAAGGTTCTGCATTCTCTTCCTGGAGGATTAGAAGAGTGCCTTTTTGTACTCTTTATCTTCTTCATAGCAGACTCCACCACAATGGAGTGGTGAGGAAGCTGAGTCTTATGAAAGCCAGGACAAGGAGGAACACAATACATGGTGTCCAACCTACGAGAATGAGGGGAGGTGGTGAGAGGAGTCTCCCATATGCCCAACATGTGATCATAAAGAATCTCATGAATTGGTAAAGTGGCTGCCTCTTTAGGAGCCTTAGGATATTGTAAAATATCTAATTTTTTGGCTCTAGGCTCTGCCTCAGGGGCCAATGAAATGGAGAGGCCCCTGGCCACTTCCCTAATGAAGTCTTGAAAAGACAAGTCCTCTGGAGGAGACATTCTTCTTGTTAGAGGGCTCCTGAGGAAGGATTACCGATGCTTCGACAGAGGCCTCTGATTCATCAGAGTCTTCAGAGGAATCGAAGTATCGCCTGTCTGGATGCTCCTGCAGAGCCCGATACGCGTACCGGGTGGTATCGACATCGGGAGTGATCAGTACCGAGTCGGTACCGATGGGCATCACAGAACAGTGTACAGCTGCAGTCGACACCGAAGCCGATGTCGATGCAATCGGTACCGGCACCGGAACCGATATCGGTACCGGTGCTGGAGGCGGTACCGACAACGGAGTGTTGCGGTACCAAAGGTGTCGCAGCTTGTATGAATGCCGTGATGGCACGCTGCATGGCCAGGATATTCTGATCCATCGACGCCACCAATGTCTGGAGGTCAGTACCAGTGGGAACCACCGGTACCCCAGAACATGGCAACAGGTGATCAGTCGAGGCCGAGCCATCGATGTCAACCTGTGACCCCATAGATAAAGCTTTGGAAGCCGGAGCCTCCCGACGGGGTAATTTTGCCGGTGCGGATTCCTCGAGAGCAAGCCCGGAGGCACCTCGATACTTAGAGATTTACCCTTCGAGGACCGGCCAGACTTAAGTTTGGTTACCTGAGATCCATGGGAGGAAGAAGCAGCCCTGGAAGACGTCGATGCCACCGAAGCTGCATCAGAGGGAAACAGGGTACTGAGCTTGGCTGCTCGATTCTGTAGACCTCTTTTAGACATCATGGAACAGGACTCACAATCCGTGATGAAGTGGTAAGGACCTAAACATTTTAGACACCATTCATGGGTGTCGGTGACAGAAATAGTGCCGCAGCACTTCGTGCACTTTTTAAACCCGGAGGCGGGCTTTTCCATGAGGAAAAAAATTTTCCTAGGCCTAAGGCCGAAGAAAAAGAAAAAATGCACTGAAGTGAGGAAAAACAGTAGTTTTTTTTTTTTTTAAATAAGACAGACAGACAGACCGGAGGTACCGGCATCGGAGAAGACAGACACGCGACCAAAGTGTTAGGGAAATCAGAATCCTATATATGTACCCTTTGTAATAATAATGCTTAGTTTAAGTGCATATACAGGAGGCCTGCATAAGAGAAATTAGAATCCTATAGAAATCAGAATTCTGTGTGCCCTTTGTACATTCTGGTGGGAATGGAAAAAGGAATGTGCTGTGTAAGCTAAACTGATTGTTCTACTCAAGGATGACTTGTATTTGCATTAGTTACTGATAAACTATAGTGGGCCCCCAGAAGATGGGTGAATGACGTATGACTGTTTCTAAGAATGTATAAAATACGGACAATCCCTCCACCCTTTGGAATAAACTTGCATACTTTCCTTCTGTGTGGTCTGTGAGTTTTATTCCCCTGGATTCCAGCCAGCCGGAAAAGCACACCGCAGATGAGGGTTCGGGATTTCCTGGCCTGGAGTGACCAACAAGAAACAGACCCTTTACACAAAGAAATAAAAGAAAATAAAATTCTTCAGCGGTGACAGGAACACGACCTGCTGGCTCCACGGAAAAGAAGAACTGGAGAGAGGCGGTTGGGAAAGGCGGGAAGGCAGGGCGCAGGCGCTGTGGGATGCTCCCAAAGGCTTTCCTTTTGGACGCTGGGGAGCGTTCCCGCACAGGCTCAGTCGGTACCGACGATACCCATATGCGAAGACTCATTCCTGCTTGTTCCTGGAGATAATACATTCTCTAAAATACTTGTATGCAAATGCTGGAAGTCTAAAAAATAAGATGGGAGAGTTAGAATATATAGCACTAAATGAAAGGTTAGATATGATTGGAATATCAGAGACATGGTGGAAGGAGGACAACCAGTGGGCACTGTGATACCTGGGTACAAACTATATTGTAATGATAGAGCTGATCAAATTGGTGGAGGGGTTGCTCTCTATGTTAGAGGGCATTGAGTCAGAAAGGATTAAAGTTTTGCAGGAAACAAAATCTGCTGTAGAATCTATATGGATTGAAATTCCATGTAAAAGGGGGAAGGCAATGGCAGTGGGGGTGTACTATCGAGCGCCTGGCCAGAATGACCAAATGGATGATGAAATGCTCAAAGAAATCAAGGAAGCTAACAAAAGTTACAGCACAGTAATAATAATGGGTGATTTCAACTACCCCGGTATCGAATGGGTCAGTGTCACGTCAGGACATGCCAGGGAGATAAAGTTCCTAGATGAAATAAATGACTGCTTCTTGGAGCAGCTGGTTCATGAACCAGAGGGGAAGCCATATTAGACCTAATCCTTAGTGGAACACCAGATCTAGTGCAAGAGGTAAGGTTGTTGGGGCCACTTGGCAATAGTGATCATAGCATGACTGCCTTTGATTTAATTAGTGGAGGAGGGATAGTAAGGAAATCCACAGTACTACCTTTTAAACTTTCGAAAGGGAGACTATGATAAAATGAGGAAAACAGTTAAGAAAAAACTAAAAGGAGCAGTTGCAAAGGTTAAAGACCTACATCAGGCTTGGCTGTTAAAAAATACTATCTTGGAAGCCCAGACCAGCTGTATTCCACGCTTTAAGAAAAGTGGAAGGAAGTCCAAAAAACTGCCAGCATGGTTTAAAGGTGAGGTCAGAGAGGCTGTCGCCATAAAAGCATCTTTCAGGAAATGGAAAAAAAGAGCCAAACGACGAAACCTGGAAACACAAGCACTGGCAAGTCCAATGCAAAGTATTGATAAGGCAGGCAAAGGGAGAATTTGAGAAGAAGCTTGCTGCGGAAGCAAAAATGCGAAGTAAAGACCTTTTCAAGTACATTCGTATCAAAAAACCTGTGAGAGTCAGTTGGTCCATTAGATGATAAAGGGGTTAAAGGAGCACTAAGTGGCGACAAGGCGATAGCGAAGAGACTGAATGAATTCTTTGCTTCAGTCTTTACTGAGGAAGATGTAGGGATGTTACCCATGACTGAAGTGGTATTTAAAGGTGCGGAAGAATTGAAGGAAATATCGATACAATCGGGAAGATGTATTACAACTATTAGATAAGCTGAAGAGTAGCAAATCACCTGGGCCGGATGGTATACATCCAAGGGTGTTGAAAGAACTGAAATACGAGATTGCAGACCTGCTATTAGTAATCTGTGAACTATCATTAAAATCATCTCTAGTACCTGAAGATTGGAGGATCGCCAATGTAACACCAATTTTTAAAAAGGGTTCCAGGGGTGATCCAGGAAACTACAGACCTGTGAGCCTGACGTCAGTACCGGGAAAAATGGTAGAAACCATCATAAAGAATAAAATTACTCAGCATGTAGATAGTCATGACCTAATGGGAGACAGCCAACATGGCTTTAGACAAGGAAGATCTTGTCTTACTAATCTGTTATGTTATTTTGAAGGAGTGAATAATCAGGTGGACAAAGGTGAGTCGGTTGATATTGTGTATTTGGACTTTCAGAAAGCCTTTAACAAGGTCCCTCATCAAAGACTTATAGCAAAACTAAAGAGTCATGGGATAGGAGGCAGTGTACTATTGTGGATCAGGAACTGGTTAAAAGATAGAAAGCAGAGGGTAGGGCTAAATGACCAATTTTCCCAATGGAGAAAGGTGAATAGTGGTGTACCCCAGGGATCTGTGCTGGGTCCGCTGCTTTTTGACATATTCATAAATGACCTAGAAAGTGGAATAACGAGTGAGGTTATCAAATTTGCAGATGACACAAAACTATTTAAAGTTGTTAAAACCCAAGAGGATTGTGGAAAATTGCAAGAGGATCTTGATAAATTGGAAGACTGGGCATCAAAATGGCAGATGAAATTTAATGTGGACAAGTGCAAGGTTATGCACCTAGGGAAGAACAATCCAAACTATGGTTACACGATGCAAGGTTCCACATTAGGAACTACCACCCAGGAAAAAGATTTAGGCGTCATTGTGGATACCATGTTAAAACCCTCGGCCCAGTGTGCAGCAGCGGCCAAGAGAGCAAATAGAATGCTAGGTATGATAAGGAAAGGAATGGAAAATAAAACAAAAGATATTATAATGCCTCTATATCGTTCCATGGCAAGACCGCACCTTGAATATTGTGTGCAATTCTGGTTGCCGTATCTTAAAAAGGATATAGCGATTTTAGAAAAGTTCAGAGAAGAGCCACCAAAATGGTAAAGGGAATGGAAGGATACTCCTATGAAGAAAGGCTAAAAAGGTTAGGGCTCTTTAACCTGGAAAAGAGACGGCTGAGGGGAGATATGATAGAAGTCTATAAATTAATGAACGGAGTGGAACGGGTAAACGTAGATCGATTATCAGAATATAGAAAGACTAGGGGACATGCAATGAAGCTACAGGGTAAACTATAAAAGAAAATGTTTTTTCACTCAACGTGTAATCAAACTCTGGAATTTGTTACCAGAGGATGTAGTAAAGGCTGTTAGTGTAGCTGGGTTTAAAAAAGGTTTGGACAAGTTCCTGGAGGAAAGGTCCATAAACCATTATTAAGAAGGGACCCAGGATATCAATGCTTGAACCAATACAAGCATTGTGGAACCTGTGTCCCTTGGGGAAACTGCTAGGTACGTATGACCTAGATTGGCCACTGTTGGAAACCGAATACTGGGCTTGATGGACCTTGGTCTGACCCAGTATGGCATATCTTATGTTTTTATGTTAACACCAAGGGGCACAGCCACCACAGAGCTATTTTCAAATCCAGGCTGAAAACTCACCTCATCGCTGCCGCTTTTGGATCTTGACTCACCTGTTCTCCTTACCATTCCACCTAGATATATCCCATGTCTACAGCTACTGTGTTGTCTGTTTTGACTAGATTGTAAGCTTTGATGAGCCAGGATAGTCTCTTACATGTATCTGTGCAGTGCTGCATTCATCTTGTAGCACTATACAAATGCTCAGTAGTAGTAGTAGACAGAGAATGGCTCACAGCACAGATGCCGGAGTCTCAGACTGGCTGAATATCCTTACTCATAGCACCATCCTTCACCACCCGCCCTGAGGCAGGTAAGGGTGGATTAAGTGCATCCCCCTTGCTGAGAAGCTGTCACGTAGGAAGGGCAGAGTCCAGAATCCAAGAATGAGACGCCTCCTCGCCTGAACAGGTCAACTTCCTGGATGACAAAGCTAGGTTAAGTATCAGAGCGCACTAAGGCTGCGTCGGCCTGCAAGCGTGTATTAACTCTGCTTTTACACTGCACGCTAAAGGCATGGGCAGAAAGCACACCAGGACTGTGTTACCCCCTAGGCCCACAATAGGCAGAAAAAATTACTAACGTGCAGAAAACAGCAGGAAACCTCCATACAGCACCAACGCTCACTAGCAGTCCACCCCGTTTGCGTCCCAGAGATGAAACCAGGAGTCCCCAACAAGGGCAATGACAAGATTAAGCCTTGGCACTAACCCCCTGAGAGCCCCAGGCAAAGGGTCCATGTCGGGCTCAGGTTTACTCCCCTGAAAGCTGTTTCACTGGCTGGCTGTGCAGCACTGTGTGTGAGGTGACTGGCAGGCAGATCTCAGTCTTCTGTAATCTTCGGGAGAGAGCAGAGGGGGCACATGAAGGGTGGGGGGTGCTGGGGTTGTCTCATGCTGCTGCACTCTTCCAGATCCTTCCAATTTGTGGCTGCTTAACAGGCCCTTATCATATGGGCATGAGTGTTGAACCAATTTACCCTCCTCCCATGGCTACCGAGAAGACCGCAGTCTAGTGGAACCTCCCATGTTGCACTCAAGTGGGAGTCTTGCCTTTCTGTATTCAAGATAGTTGTTCATGAGCCTTTAGTCAACCTTTCTTCCTCACAATCCTCAGATTTTCTATAGAGGAGAAAAAACTATCCACTATCTTACTGGAGACAAAGGGACATCTTGTGGCTAAGCCTAATAGAGACATGAGAGTGATGTCATTGAAACCTGGGCTTTTTATTGGTTCTTTGGTGGAGGCAATCTGCTGGTAGGGGAACACAACCCATTTGCCTGGACTGGTCTAGCAAGGCAATATAGAAATACAATTGTAACAAAAGACTACATAGTCAAAGGAGAGAAAAGAGCTTGCCAAATTGTTCTACAATACCTGCATCAGTCAGCCTCTTAACCAGCTGAGCCACAGTGGATCTCTTTTGACCAATTGCAACATAGATACAGTACAGCTTCTTCTTTTCATCTGTTCCATCATTGAACCGTTTCTGGTTAATAATTGTGTCAATGGCAATGGACGTTTTACTGTTAAGAGGACAAAATGCCAACAAGTAAACTACTACTATGTAAGTCTTGGCTTTACTTATGCCCTTTATTAGCAGGCACTGCACAAATTCCAGAGTTGAAAAACATACC
Organism: Ichthyophis bannanicus; assembly: GCA_033557465.1. Classification (NCBI taxonomy): domain Eukaryota; kingdom Metazoa; phylum Chordata; class Amphibia; order Gymnophiona; family Ichthyophiidae; genus Ichthyophis; species Ichthyophis bannanicus. The sequence goes on from CM066032.1 coordinate 144,362,836, forward strand.
CAAATCCTACCTAGACTTAAGAATTCTAATAGGCCCTTATAGGTTATGCTGAAATGATGATGTACCTTCTGCATCTCTCAGACACATCCCATGTGTAACCTAATAATGCCACTAGTGGAGTGGTCCTAGCCTTTACTACAGCAATACTTATCATGTCACTATCTATGCTTAATGATGATCAATAACAAAATCTCATTTCATGCATTTCCTAGCTGGATAACCAGTAAAGTGTGATTTACTGACAATTTAAATTTCCCATGTAGGCTCTGTTTCAGTAGCTGATTGAAGACTTATCTAAAATGAGACAGAAATGGGGTCCAATTTCAATTCTCTAGGGAGGAATGCTTGTCTATCGAAAGATATATTTCCTTTAGTGTGGTGTCCTGGAGCCAAATCTAGTTAATATAAACTTTTTAAAAAACTTTGTTCAACTAAAGACTTACCCAGTCTGTCTGTCACCAATGATCAACTCACGCTGGCCACGGCCAATTGGTACCAAACTGTCTACAGCCTTGATGCCAGTTTGCATAGGCTCACGCACAGAGATTCTAGGAATGATGCCAGGTGCCTTCAGACCAACTCTCCTACGCACCTTAGAGGTAAGTGGACCCTACAAAAAACAAAGGCATAAATGTGATTATCCAGCAATTCCTGCAGCAATTCATTCTTTCATAAATTAAAAAAACTCTCAAAACAGCTATGTAGTAAGCAGCCAGCAAATAAAAAACATTTTTTAAATTGGGAGCAGGTAACTATCAAGTCATTACTTTTGAAATTCTGTAGCTAGATCCCATGACAATTCCCTAAGAGCAAACACACCTAGAACCATGTCACAGTCAGTATAGACCAAATTGATTCAGCAAACATGAAAACGTAACTCTTACAAATGTAGCTGCTTCCAGAAGTAAACAAACTGTAGGGGAGACATTTGGACAACTGTAAACAATGACAAACCCTGAAATAGTGATATTATAATTTTTGTAATATGATACTGCAGACCCACAAAAGGTGCAGTTTTCCTTTAAGCTCTTTTTGTACACTCTACAACGTTGAAATTTATTTTTAACAGTTTTTTTATACCGCTGTATCATTTCAGTTGAAGCGGTTTATATTGTACAAACTTGGTAATGTACATGAAAACAAGCACATTGATAACCCTCCATTGCCTCAGCAAAATACAAGTTAAGTGTCTTTCCCAAGGCCACAAAGAGTGCTAGTGGGACTTGAACCCTAATCTCTTGGTTCCCAAGCCAGTGCTCTTATCATTAGGCTACTCCTCCACTTCTGACCTGCTAATTTTCTTTCCTTGAGTCCCTCCAGTCCAGTCCGAATGCATGGGTTATGCACTTCTACCAACAGATTGAGACCAAGAACAAACTGATTTGATGTCATCATCTAAGGGTCCTGTGCAGACCTCCTCTGACTAGTGTTTCTATAACAAAGCAGACTTCAAAGGAAATGATAATTAGGCATATTTTCATTCCATACTCCAAATATACTTACTGACAACCCACTCCAGCTCCAAAATGAATCCAGAACAAGGGATATAAAACACCCCCCACCCATCTCCAAGATGTAAATATGGCCCCAAGACCAACTTGGCATCCTGTGACTTGCTGGCCAAGCCAAACAAGCTGTATCACAATTACAGTGTGGCATCCCAATATTAGCACAATTGCTCCCCTAAAAAGATGGTCACGCATTGGGGGGGTGGGGGGGAATTCTCTCTATATCTATCTCACAAGCATGCACTCTCATCCAGTCAGGTACGAAGCAAACATATTTAGGGCAGGACCTGGACTGGAGGAACACAAGGAAAGAAAATTGGCAGGTAAATGTCCAATTTCATCTTCACCGTCCCTCCAGTACAGTCCAGACACATGAGATGTAACAAAGCAGTATCTAACGCTGGAAGGGGAATAGAATGGTCCGGCTTTACAGAACTTGCATCCCAACAGTCAGAGATTTTAAGGCTCTTCTTGATGCACAAAGCCCAGTTGTGCCTCCAAAACATCAAAAATAACTCCAAGTCAGACTCTGTCCAAGAAGAACCTGTCTAGTGGAACCACGCACAATCTCTGCTGGAAATGCCAACCATCTTTTGCCAAGTCAGCAACAGCAACTTGGGAACTGCTTCATGCTGAGCAACTCCAGAAGGCTCACCAAGGAAAAAAGGAACGCCCTCACAAGACAAACCAGCAATATCCAAACAAGTATCAAGGGATCAGAGACAGAGGCCCCTGTAACACTTCAGAGACCACCAAGCCATCAGCCTCTGAGAATACTGATGAGAACATGAACCTGCTAGAAGTAGTATACAGCTGCCCCTGTTACTTCCAACCTAGCCACAGAAACCTATTGTATCTTTGCCACTCCAACTAGCATGGTTTCATAAAGTTCTCACAAACTGCCTCAATTGACTACCAAACCACAGCAAAAAACTAAAACCTCATGTGAGGAAGAGGATGCTCAAGCATGCAACTGGAAAAGGAAGAAATATCTGCTCCTGATCTCGAAACATAGAAAAATGATGACAGAAAAAGACCACATGGCCTATCTAGTCTGTCCTTCCATAACAACTACAACAGTCCCCTTTTTGCCTGCAACCATACTACATCAACTCCAGAAACAGGCAAACTGGACTCCGGAGATATCAAGTCCATCTCTCCACCGAGGAAATGATAGCTCCCTAAGCCTATGATTGACACGCATAGATGTGCGCTCGATGGAAAGCAACAATTAGGATGGGAGTTCCACCATGCACAGGTCATAATCCCTGCTTTCACTGGAACCCTTTCATGGGGAAAGCAATGTGTTTCCCCTAGTCCAGAAAACTAACTTCCTAAGGAACGGAGTTGGCACAATCCCAGCCACTGTCAAACAGACTGTCACCTTAAGTACTGGAAGCTACCCAGGCAGCTACTTAAGAGTTTGCTGACAGACAGCTGTAGACTGCCATCTGCTCCAAAACCCCCAGACCCAACCAGAAGACTGCAGAGGTTCCACAATGGCTACTAAATAGAGGAGGCTGACCTTCCAGGCTAATTTCCCCCCAAATAACTCTGACCTTACCACTCTCTCTAAACCAAGAGCAGCTTATAGAATTTCCTGAACCTCCCAATCGCATAACTCTGGCTCAAGAAAATGATGGCCCACAGATACCATGAGAGCTACTGGATTTTCACAAGTAATCGCAAAGGTATGAAAGGCTCTTCTTGCCACATCCTGGCACGATGCAGCAACAGATATTCTAAATCAAAAAGGAGTCCAACCGAGATTCCTTCCAGCTAGATGGAGATGCTCCCAACTGGCCAGCATTAAAAAAAAAAAAAAAAAGCCCCCCCCCCCCAACCCCAAAAATGGGAAATTTCCTTCACTAAAGCGGGTAGCAAATCTCGCATGCACTGAGGCCATCTGAATATAGAGCAAAAACGAGGGCAAAAGACCAACCTCTATGGAGACAAGACCTGAACTAGCCAAAGCCTCCAAGCTCTGTCAACCTACCCTGCATCACTATCACATCCCTGGGGCACCCAGAAACTTGAGACCGTCAGCATCGGTAGTGCCTCCCAAGGGGAGCTAGGGAGTGGACAGCCTCTCTCGTTACCCCCACACTCCATGGAGCAAACAAAGAAAGCGCAGTTACTCACCTGTAACAGAGGTTCTCCAGGGATAGCAGGAATCAGTCCTCACATATGGATGACGATGGCGCCGATAGTCCACACGGATCCACTCCCCAGCTTTCAAAGAAAGCCTTTGGGAGATGACTGCGCATGCATGGTCACCTTCCTGCTCAAAGCTGCGATCTTGCCTCAGTATAATACCACAGCAGAAGATGGCAAAAGTGAAAACAAAAAGAAAACCACCACCCAGGGGAGGAGGTTGTTGAGTACAGATTCCTGCTGTCCCCAGATAACACCTGTAACAGGTGAGTAACTACGCTTTCTCTGAGAAGCAGGAAGTCAGTTCTCACATGGGACTCCCTAGCTACAGGTTACTGAAAAAAACATGTAAAAGCCACGGGCGACCCAAAAAGCGAACCATAAAGGGCAGCAGGGGGTGCTGGCTGGTTGGTAGTCAAACTACAGCAGCAGCATCAGAGATGCAATCCCACCCTCAGTAGCCAGGTGTGGCAAAGTCAGCTATCCTGAGAGTGGGGGAGGTGAGAAGCATAACGAATTCACCCGTGTTAAGGGTCCCCTTCTAGGGGTGCAAGGAGAGAAAGCCACAGCCAGGTTTCAAAGACAGAAAACCCCCAGCTGGAACAGGTTTCAGCCAATGACTGATAAAGTAAGAAAGAGGGATTGCAAGCACGAAGACCAAAGCCCTTACTTTAACAAGTGCACTGATTATTCTAATATCAAAAGGCAGGGGGATTACCAACACCTGGGAAAGAAAGAGGTGGGGTTAAGACCCTGGGTTAGATTATGCAGAGAAGGGGAGACGAGAAGGAGAGCAGCTGAGATAGAAGCAGAGAGAAGGAGTGGATTCTTGGAGAAGAGCTGAGCTACCCAGAGCTGAGAGAGCTGAATTCCCTGCAACAGGTTGGCAACAGAGGTGGGGACCAGGAAGTGGAGAAGCTTTCAGACCAGAGAATGTCAGCTGAGCAGTCTGACCACGTCGGTGAGTCAGAACCCATGCAGTTGGGAGAACCAGTGTCAGAGTTGGGGGAAGAAGACTGCTTTATGGATTGCTCTCTATGCCAAGCTCTAGACAGGAGGTCTTGGGGAAAAGCTAGTCCTGAAAGTAGTAATTCTCCTTGGAAGTTAATCATATGGCAGAAGCAGTGTGGAGGTCAATTCCTGTCTGTTTTAAAAGGGAAATTTACTGCAACGTAAGCCTGATCAGGAAGCTCTGATTCATGCTTGTTTGTCACCTGTGTTTGAACCGTGCAACGGCAAGAAAAGCCAAGTAAGCTGCTATAAGAGTTCTTGCTTGCTCCTCTCCTATATGAAAAGCCTGCTAAGAGTTCTGATAACAGCTTGGAATGTTTGTTTTGTTCTAAGTTTGGTTTCACGTAGAAATGCAGCCTAGAGAGGTTTTTGAAGGCTGGCAGAAACCAAACTGCTGTAAAAGAATTAAGCCTGAATTTTTCTTTATGCTCCGATTAACAAGGACTAAAAAGGAAAGTGGCAGCCTAGTTTCTAAAGGCAATTGCTTCTGCAAGTAAGAGGACTTTAAAAAGTCATTTCTGAATTCTTTTGATTTGCCATTATTTGCTGTACCTTAAGCAAATCCTACAGTTATAATCCTGTAAATGATACCTTGAACCTGCTGTGTTGTGTTATGGAAATAAACTTTTCTGTTACAAGCCTTACCCTCGGTTACCTCTACAAACCTTCTACTTAAAGGCACCAACATATTTTAGCAGTACTACACTTCCCAGAAGCCAACATGAAGAAATAGACTGCTAGGAGCTGATAGAAGAAGGAATCCTCAACCACCACGCCCTTCAACCACTAGAGGCAAGTGGCTTCGGGCGTTGTGCTTGTGACGCAGAACACAGGGCTGGAGGGAAGGAGTTGCATTATTCCCTGAAGAAGTGACGAAGAACAGCTGGCTGAAGGTGCTCTCTCTCCAGGAGGTCTCCTCCAGACAGTAGTGCGCTGCAAAAGTGTGTACGGAGGACCAAGTGGCTGCCCGGAAGATGTCCAATAAGGGCTCCGACTGCAGACTAGCTACGGAGGTCGCCATGGCCTGCATGCTGTGCGCTGTCACATGTCGCTCCAGGGAGAGCCCCACCTGCCGATAGGCAAATGTAATGCTGTCAGCCACTCACCATGAGAAAGTACACTTGGAGACTGATCTCAGATGCTTGGGGATGGCAAACACACAAAGAGCGTCCACTAGCAGTGGGGCTGCTCCCTCTGGATGTAAAGGCCAGGGCCCACTTGCAGTCCAGAGTGTGCAATGAAGCTTCAGCCCTAGAGACATGAGGCCACGGAAAGAAGATGGGCAGTGCCACCTCTTGGTTCAGATGAAACACAGACCACTTTGGGTAAGAACTTCGGGTGCATCCAAAGGACCACCCTGTTGCTATAGAACCTGGTGTAGGGCTCATGGGCCATGAGTACCACCAGGAAGACGACCTTCCAGGAAATGGTACTTTAGTGGATAGGTCGCCAGAGGCTCAAAGGGAGATTGCATGAGCTTCCCCAAGACAACACTGAGGTCCCGTGCCACTGGTGGACCACAAAGGGAGAAGCTCCTGCATAAACCAGCCCACCAAGGGGCAGACAGACACAACCTGGCCGTCCACAGCATGGTAATGTGCCGAGATGGCGCAGAGGTGCACTCTAATGGAATTGGATTTCAGGCCTGCACCTGACAAGTGTAGCAGGTACTGCAACACCTCCGCAATAGCACAAGAAAAGGGATCAATGTCCTGCTGTGTGCACCAAATGGAGAATCTGTCCCACTTAAAGGAATTCGCAGGTGGTAGCACTCAATGGCTACCCTTTCAGTCAGGGCCAGCGACCAGGGTTTGGGGTGATGCAGCACACCCCCTCCTCTGATAGTAGGTCTGGGGCACACCCCAGTAGCCAAGGGTTCCCCCTCAACAACTGTGGCAGCAGGGTGAACGAAGGTTGTCACAGTCAGTGGGGTGTGATGAAGAGTATGGAGGCTGCTTCCCCCCAAATCTTCAAGAGGGCCCACGATATCAGGAGCATCAGCGGGAAAGCATACAAGAAGCCCCCGGTCCACAGATGTAGGAAGGCATCCTCTGCCACCCAGTCCCCTGGAGCAGACCCTCGGGAGCTGCGCCTTCTCTGGGCTGGCAAAGAGATTCATCTCCAGGGTGTCCTACTGCCAGAAGATCTTCACTAGAACTGAGGGGGATTCAGCTGCCACTCGTGTGGCTGGAGAACAGGGCTCAGGTTGTCTGCAGGCCTATGCCCTTTGCCCGTACATCCCTGCTTGTTGATGTAGAACACTGCAACCTGGTTGTCCATTTGGACCTGGACAACCTGCCACTTGAGAAGGTCCCGGAAGGCCCGCAGTGCATAATAGACTGCTTGAAGTTCAAGCAAGTTGATCTGCGATGCACTTTCCTCTGGGGACCAAGGTCCCTGCAAATGGAGATGGATGCAGTGAGCTTCACAGCCCATCTTGAAGGTTCCTGTGGTGAGGATGTGTTGAAATGGCTTGGCCTGGAACGGCAGCCCAGCTCTCAGGTTGCAGAGGTCCTACCACCAGACCAGGGAAGATGCCAAGGCAGGTGTAATCTAGATGCGGTCTCTCAGGTGGCCCACTGCCTGCGCCTGCTGGGCACTGAGGGTCCATTGGGCCTACCGCATCCACAGGCGTGCAAAGAGGTCACATGGACGGTGGACACCATGTGCTCGAGTAGGTGAAAGATTTGCCAGGCAGTCATGGCAGCGACCGCCTGCACCTGCTGTAAGAAAGCGGTGAGAAGCTGAGCTTAACAATGTTCCGATGAACAACATGGATTGTGCTGGGATGAGGGTGGACTTGGGAAAAGTTCACCACAAACCCTAGATACTGTAGCAGCTCCAACATGCGCTGGGTCGCATTGCGCACCTCGCCTGCCATGCCTGCCTGCAAAAGCCAGTTGTCCAACTACAGGAACATGAAGACTTCAAGGAGCCGGAGGAGAGAGTGGCCACAACTGCAAGGCACTTTGAGAACATCCGTGGGGTGGAGGTGAGGCTGAAGGGAAGCACCCTGTACTGGTAGAGACGGCCTCCCAGCATAAACTTGGAGGTACTGACTGTGCCATGGGTGCACGCATCTTTGAGATTCAATGAGCATAGCCAATCTCCCTGGAGGAGGTAAAGCAGCAGCAAGGTTCCAAGGGATACCATTTTGAACTTCTCCTTGACCAGGAAGTCGTTGAGGTCCCAAAGGTCCAGGCTGGGCTTCAAGCCCCCTGTTTTCTTGGGGACCAGAAAATAGAGGAAGTAGAACCCCCATCCCCGTAGATGGGGCAGGACAGGCTCAACCACCCGGTCCTCGAGCAAGCTCTGTCTGGAGTAGCTCCCTGTGCAAGGTGTCCATTGGTAATTCCCCTGTAAAGTGAGGCAAGGACAGCTGGGCAAACGTTAAGGAGGTATTCCTCTGTAACTATGCACAGCACCCAGGTGTCTACAGTAATGGCCAGCCACTGGTGTGCAAAATGGCCCATGGACCTCGGGTCCCGGTAGCTCCTGAGGGTGGGAAGCTATGCCCAAGGAGTCAAAAACTCCCCCCGGGCTGTGTCTGAACCACTGTTTGAAGCTTCGGAGCCTTGGGATTACGGGGGCCATGCCCTGGCTGGGGAGTCCCAAATGGTGATAGTTGGGAGCGACTTGCCGCTCCTTCGATGCCAGTGTCTCGTCCCTGCAGGGCTGCTTCAACAGGCACTCACAACCATTGTCCCCCAAGTTGCATCGAGGCCGAGTTGAAGAGGACTTAGCCACCAACGCTGGGTCGGTCCTCAGGTCGACTTCAAGGGCATCGTTGACATCCACAGGAGGTCGTCCAATGAAAACGGACACTCTGTGCCCTTTGGGCTCAGACCGACTCGGCCACACGCCACCGCGTCACCAGCATCGAGGGAAGGGATTCTGCCTCCAATGCCAAGCCAGGGCCAGAATTGGCAAACAGCTCCCCCTGCTGCCTTTCATGGTCCCTCCATGTTTTAGGCAACATGAGGCGGTAAAGCAGGCAGGAGAACCCATCGTGGTCTGCCCCAAGGCCCTTTATGCAGGTGGAGTGAAAGTCCATGTGGGACACTGTGCGATTGCACCTACCACACTGCTTAAAACCATTGGTCGAGGACATGACGGGGAAAATGAGGCCCGTGAGGTCAAACTCTGACGTCTCGACCAGGTAGGCTGCAAGAAAAATCCCGCATGCCGAAAAAACAAAGGTTAAAGGAAAGGACAACTGAGCGAAAGACAAGGATGCCGAATCGAGCACTCTAACAGGAAAAACAGTGTCGAAAAAGTCTTTTACCGGGGTGCACAGACAGGACATCGGCAGGGCTCCGTAAAAAAGGACAGACTGAGGCAAGAAGGCAGCTTTGAGTGGGAAGGTGACTGTGCATGCGCGGTGTATCTCCCAAAGGCTTTCTTTGAAAGCTAGGGAGTGGATCCTTGCGGGCTCCTTCAGCGCCACCACCCATATGAGAGGACAGCTGCGCAGTCCAAAGATGTGAAGAAACTACTAAAAATGCACCTCCTCAGAACGCTTCGAGCCAAATGACATTACATCCTGCTCAGGATTTGAAAAACCAGTGATGATGCTGATCGTGAAGTGTCGACTCCCACCAAAGATCTGTTAACTCAAAACATAATCCCCATATATAACTCCAAGTTGTATACCCCCTGTTTAATGTAAAACATATTTCCAGAGATTACATATTGTTTACTGTAAAATCGCTTTGGCATAAAAGTGGTATATAAAAAAAACAAATAAAAAAAATAAATCTTCAGGGAGTGTCCCACACCGAGAACGCTTAGTCAAAAACAATTGAGCGGGACTTCTGCTTCCAGCCTGCCTGGTACGGGACTACGTCCAAGGGATCAAGGCACAGCACAGAGGCCACAGGGTGTCAGTTTCCATGCCAGAAGAACCAGGCCTGTTGCAAAAAGGAAAAGAATTCCAGGGAGGACAATCCAGACTCCGGAAGCTCTCCTCTAGGAAAAGGCTCCTAACATCAGGAGTATAGCAGCAACAAATGGAGAGGGGCTCATAGTACAGCTGCAGGAGCTTCTGGCCAGCTGAGCATCCTTAAACTTAGCACCATCCTGCACCTCCTGCCCTGAGGCAGGTAAGGGCAGACTAACTGTGTGCCCTAGCTGAGAGGGGAAAAAACATGCCCTCCAGGGGCGACTCAGAAGCTGCCATATAGAAAAGGCAAAGTCCAGAATGCAAGGATTAACCCTCTATTGCCTCAGAAAAATCTAAGTTATCAATGCCCCTTTTTAATGTATATTACCAAGTTTAAGTTGCAATGTAAACCGCTTTGGCTGAAATGATAAAGCGGTATATAAAACCTGTTAAATAAAGGACGAAGCTCTTTGCTTGCCACAAGTCAAATAACATTTCCTGGAAGACGATATAGGGAGTTAGGGTAAGTATCACCAGTGTGCGCATTAAGGCTGTGTAGGCACTTAAGTGCGTGTTAACTGCATTTTTACAGAACGCACGTTAAGGTGCTAAGGAAGGAGCGTGCGGTGGAGCTGCTTGGGTGGAACACGCAATCTGCAGGTACACATTAGGCAACACATTACTAATGTGTGCAGAAAGCAGTTACTTACCTGTAACAGGTGATCTCTGGGAACAGCAGGAATAAGTCTTCACATATGGGTATCGTCGGTACCGACGGAGCCTGCGCAGGAACGCTCCCCAGCATCCAAAAGTAAAGCTTTTGGGAGCATCCCACAGCGCGTGCGCGTTGCCTTCCCGCCTTTCCCAACCGCCTCTCTCCAGTTCGAGTTTTAAAGCTGAGACAGAGAGTGAGGAAGGAAAGATAGAAAGAGAGATACAACTCCTAGGGGAGGTGGGTGGGTTGGAAAAACTTATTCCTGCTGTTCCCAGAGATCACCTGTTACAGGTAAGTAACTGTGCTATCTCCAGGAACAAGCAGGAATGAGTCTTCACATATGGGGGACTCCCCAACTAGAGATGCCAGGGAGATCCCAAAGGTTGTGAGCACTGTTCCCTCTAAGCTGTGCGCTTGTGCGCGCGCACACACCTCGCCGAGCGAGCGCACATACTTTACAACAGAGCGCACAAAATTTTTGGTTCTGATTCTGATAGAAAACACAGACGTCTTAAAATTTAAAAGTTGTTGTGTATTTACGGTTTTCACAAGTTCTACAATATTTTCTAGTGCAATCAATGTGGTGTACATACTGTATTCTGACGTGTGGTCAAATTTTAAAGTATATAACTCTGAGTGTCGTTATGTGGCACACAAAAGTTTAACCTTCCTTCAAAAGCTGCACAGCTGATATTTTATGCGCACACAGCCTACAGAAAATTAGAGGGAACATTGGTTGTGAGTCCCTGAAAAGGGCTCCACCTCACCCCCATGGATCTCGGGCATCCAACCAGGGATGGGGGGTAGGAGTTGAATAAGGTATGGAACAGGTGTTTGAGAACAGCCTGACCAAACAAGGCATCCCGGCGGGAGTCCTTGTCTAAGCAGTAATGGGCTGTAAAGGTATGAACCGAGGCCCAGGTGACCGCTCGACAGATTTGGTCGATGGACACAGTTTAGATGAGCCATAGAGGCTGCCATGGCCCTCACATTGTGAGATGTGACATGGCCCTCCAGAAAAAGGCTCTTACTCTGGTAGGCGAAGGAAATACACTGAGCAATCCAATTGGACAGAGTTCTCTTAGAGACTGGAAGTCCTAAATGAGAGGGATCAAATGCAAAAAATAGTTGAGAGAACTTTCTATGTTGCTGTGTCCTTTGTAAGTAAAAAGCAAGTGCTCTTACAATCCAGGGTATGAAGATTCCTCTCTGCACTTGATGCATGAGGTCCTGGAAAAAAGACAGGTAAATATACCTCCTGGTTCAGATGAAAAGGTGAGACCACTTTAGGCATAAAGTGTGGATTAGTCCTGAGGACTACCTTGTCATGATGGAACCTTGTATAAGGAGGATTAGCCACCAAGGCTTGCAGCTTACTGATACGGCGAGCTGAGGTGACTGCAATGAGAAAAATAACCTTCCAGGAAAGGAATTTCAAGGAGGTAGTGGCTAAGGGTTCAAAGGGTGGCTTCATAAGCTGGCCAAGAACCAAATTCAAATCCCATGCCACTGGAGGTGGTCTAATGGGAGGTCTAGTTAAAAGAAGGCCTCTCATGAATCTTGTAATAAGAGGATGAGAGGAAATAGGCTGTCCATTGAGAGGCTTAAGGGATGCTGCAATAGCACTCAAAAGGACTCTTACTGAATTCGTTTTAAGGCCTGCATGGGATAAATGCAGCAAATACTCTAGTAAAGAATTCAGAGGTATTGCAAGAGGGTTAAGACCACTGTTCCCTCTAAGCTGTGCGCGTGTGCCCGCGCGCACACACCTCTCCGAGCGAGCGCACACAAATTAAAACAGAGCGCACAAGGATCTGCTTTGGCTTTTTTCACTTCATTTCATTTCAAATCTTGGATGTTTTAAAGACCATGCAGCGCTGTGGCTGCGCCGGCGTTCTACAACACTTCTGAGTCCTCTTCTCCTCTCACACGTGACATGAGTCATGAGTCCGACCTCGACCAATAGGAGGGCAGTAAGGAGCCTAGGACTAGGAGGAGGGGGCAGAGGAGGCTGTCTGAGGCACCACCAGCCAGCCACGTGGCTTCACATTCCCTGCCCTGGTCATCTGTGTGGTCTGCATTGAGCCGGAGGAAGCGATTCCAGGCCCTCGTCACCGAAGCTGGGGAGCACGGCTGAACGCAGGGCAGACAGGCAGCATCGCAGCCCCTTTCGCAGAACGGAGGCAATGGCAGAGACAGTGCAGGTAGGGTTGCCAGTCTGGATTGCTAATTTCGGGAGCTGGGAGGTGCCGGGTTAGGCAGAAGGCCTCGGTAGGTTTTTGAGCACACGGCTGCGGGCTGCTTGGTTGAGGAAGGCCTAGCAGCTGTGTGGGAGATTTGTGGCTGTTTCCTGAAGACTTTGGTACTGAGCAGGAAGGGGGTTCGAGGGGGGACTCTCCTTCGCGGTCTTTTCAGGATTTCTGCTGAGAACCTTCATTTGCTTAGTTTACAATGAACCTTTTTGTTAGGAAAGAAAAAGTAAGAGGAAAAGGAGGCTGATAGGATTTGCAAACGAAGTAGCTGAAAAGGTAGGGATAAAGAGGTTAACCTTAATAAATTATAAGCACAGAAAAAGGAAGACAAACAGCAGTATCTGGGGAAGCTGGTAAAGTAGTCGGGAAAGCAAAGATGCTAATGTAATTAAAAATAGCCAGTATGGTAAAACATGGGGACAAGACATTTTTTTCAGGTATGTTGGTGACAGGAGGAAGTGCAAAGGTGGAATTGTGAGACTTAATGATGAAGGGGAGGAATGTGTAGAGGCTGATGAAGATAAAGCAGAATTGCTTGATAAATATTTCTCATAGATGAAGGGCTGAAAATGGGACCTACGAAAACACAAATAGAAATGGAAATGAAGTAGAACTCAAAACTATTTTCAGAAGATGGTAAGCTAGCTAAACTTAAAATGGACAAAGCAGGAAGAGGTCACGTGACACATGGGCAAGTGAGGACATCTTTCACTTGCTCCGGGACCACCGCGGCAAATTCGGCTTAAAAACAGCGTTTTGAGCTCCTGGTGATCGGTGCCGATTGTGGGGAAAGTCACCTTAATATAGCCCCGACACTCTGCTGCTTTTTGGTGTTTCTGGATGCCGCTACCGGTGCGGAGAGAGAGGGAGAAGGAGAAGGCGCCCAAATCTCGGGCCACAACAGCGTCGGAGATGCACCCCTCTTCACCGGGCGTGGAGAGTGGAGACTCGGCGTCAGAAGATTTGGCAAAGGAAGTGGCCCGACATTTAAACCCTAAGTTCGACCAAATCCTCACCAAATTGGAGGCGATGGGGGAGACCTTGGCAGCACAGGGCCAGCGAATTGAAGAATTGGAACACCGTGTGTCAGCGATCGAAGACGATGACGGCCGGCAAGAGAGAATGCACGCTGACACACATGCACAGCTCTTGGCGCTACAAAACAAGGTGGATGACCTAGAAAATCGTTCCCGCCGGAACAATCTCCGGCTGGTGGGCATCCCCGAAGCAACAACTGACCTTCAGCTGCTGCCGTTAATCGAAAAATGGCTCCCGGAGGAGCTGGGCCTACCCACGTTGGTTGGAGATCTGAAAGTGGAGCGCGCCCATAGGATCGGGCCTTGGTCAGAGACCAGAGCCAGACCCCGAGTGGTCATTGCTAAAATTCTGAATTTTGCTCATAAGGAGCGCCTTCTCAGAGCCTATCGACAGCACGAGGGCCTGCTATGGCACAATTCAAAAATCCTGCTGTTTCAGGATTACTCCACAGCGGTGTCTGCGAAGCGCAAGGAGTTCTCCCAAGTCTGCACGGCTCTATTTGAGAGGAAGATTCGCTTCTCCCTGACCTTTCCGGCAACGCTAAGAGTTCACCATCAGGGCCGTAATCTGACATTTGCGACCGCGGGAGAGGCCAAGACCTTCTTAACGCAATTGCAAAAGGAGCAGCCGGCTCAGGCGGCGGCGGGCACTGCGGACTCAGTGCAATGAGCTCGCATGACCCATGCTGCTACAACTGCTGGTATCAGCTGTGTGAAAGCGGCACATCTCCGAGCGAGAGGTGATCTCTCCAGGGAAGGTAGCTACTGGGACCTGATGCCATACTCCAACAGCCTCTCGGAGGTTTGTGCCTCATTGGACTATAAGAGCCTATTGCTATGCTGCCATATTGATATTTTTTGCCTTTGCTGTAAAAAGTATGTTCTGTCTCCGAAGCTCCTAAGGATCGTGGGGTAAAGTGAGTATGTGAGGCCTACCCCCGGGGAAGCAGTTCCAACTTCATCTCTTGAGGGGCTAATCCCCGTTCCCCTCTCCACTGTGGTCCTTTTCATATCCCCTTCTTGGCTGGCCGGGGTGGGGCTGGGGGAGTTAAGAAGGATTGGCAGTAATTTTTATAAGCCAATATCTGGCCCCAGCAGCCATGCCGAATACAGTGTGGGGGGGGGCTTCGGAAGGGGGGGGTGACCCCGGGATTAATAGTAAGCACTGGGGCTAGAGGTGTCTCCGCGGTGGTCCCGCGGTGCACAGAGGTGACCTTACTCAGTTTTAGACTGAGGTGAGATGTGCGTTACTCAGGGGGGAAGATTGTATGGAGGGGGGGAGTGGAGGACGGGGTGGTTGAGAGAGTGGGAGGGACGGGGAGCTGGGGAGAAGGGGGGTGGGCGGAGGGTGGGGGGAGGAGGGGGGGGAATGGGGGGGTTCTTACGGTCACACCCGGGCAAGACAGCCTCTCGTTCGGGGGGGAATCTGATACTGGAGATGGGGGGAGTCCCAGGCTGGGGGGACCCTCTCCTAACCATTGGCATTGACATGGGTGAAAATGTTATTTAATATTGTATTACTCTGAAAATTATTTCTTGGAATGTCTGTGGGTTGGGGAGTCCCATTAAAAGATCCAAAATCTTGCAAGCTTTGGCCCGGCAGAGAGCAGATATCGCCTTGCTCCAAGAAACCCACCAGACAGAGGAAGAGCATCGCAAACTCCAACGAGGCTGGGTGGGGCAAGTCTGGGGGGCCCCTGCTGTGGGTAGGAAGGGGGGCGTGGTGGTACTTATTCACAAAAATGTCCGCTTTGAGGTTCACCAACAGATCCTTGATCCCACAGGGCGTTTCATTGTGTTACATGGCCTATTGGGGGGGCAACCGGTCCTTCTCGGCAACCTCTACTGCCCTAATGTTTTGGATGCAGCTCTGTATTCTCGCCTGGCATCGCGAATTGAACAACTTCCAGAGCTGCCTTTGATCTTGGGTGGCGATTTCAATGGAGTAATGGATGTTGTGCTGGATACCTCGCGGGAAGGTGGTCCCAGGGATCGCCTTCACTCGGCCCGTGCACTCCAGCGGCTGTGCGTCCGCTTGGGGTTGGTTGATCCCTGGCGGCTTTTACATTCGGAGGAAAGGGATTATACGCACCAGTCCCGTGCACATGGGACCAGCGCAGGAAACGATTATTTACTGCTTTCCAAAAATCTCTTTGCCAAGGTGACGGATGCGCGGATAGGCCCCACGGAGATCTCTGACCACGCTCCGATCTGGCTAACGTTACAGGGGGTGGGTGACAGTCCGGGGGCGCGCATCTGGCGTTTCCCGCTGGAATTATACAGAGACACCCAATTCCGTCAGTTTTTGGTCCGCCGTTGGCAGGAGTTTGAGTCCGATCACGCCGGACATCAGGCTGAACCCGAGCTTGTATGGGAGACGGCAAAGGTGGTCTTACGGGGCGATATCATTGGCTACATGGCTCGGAAGCGGAGGCTCCGGGCGGAACAAATTATCCGCCTGGAAAAACTAGTTACGAAGCTTCGCCGACGGCATGCCTGCACCCCAAGTCTGGCTCTTAAAACACAGCTGTGGGAAACACAAACGGCCCTGAATGAACTCCTGCACCAGCGGGCTAAAAAGTCGGCGCTGTATTATCGCTACCAACTATACTGTCAGGGGGATAAACCGGGCAAATTGTTGGCACGCTGCCTGCGGGGCCCCCGAGGGTCGCGCATGATAGCGGCCGTTAGAGATGATCAGGGGACCCTTCATAGGGACAATTTGCAGATTGCCCAGGTCTTCCGTTCCTTTTTTCGGACTCTCTATTCAGCAGATGAGGGCTCCCCGGAACGGATGGTGTCATATATACAGGGCCTAGATTTGCCGCGGCTGAGTGAGACGGAGAGGGCGCTCCTAGATCAACCGCTGACTCTCCAAGAGGTGCAGCAGGCTATTGCTAAGGCGAGCTGTTACAAGTCTCCGGGACCTGATGGACTGGGGGCGGAGATGTATAAGATCCTCAATGACCAGGTTTCCCCTGCACTGGTGGCCCTTCACACTAAAAGGACAGCACAGGGCGGCTTCCGTTGGGGGGGGAACCAGGCCTATATTACGCTCTTCCCTAAGCCTGGGAAAGACCCTTTACAGGCCGCGTCTTATCGTCCCATTTCACTACTCAACTTTGATGTTAAGCTTTTGGCTAAGATTTTGGCGGATCGCCTGGCAGGAGTGTTAGGTCAATTGGTCCATGAATCGCAGGTGGGCTTTGTCAGGCAGCGTCACGCAGTCCGTAATCTCCGTAAAATCCTCTCCTCACTGGAATGGGTGAGCCGACGACGGCTCCCCTCGTTGTTAGTAAGTTTTGACGCGGAGAGAAAGCCTTCGACAGGGTGGATTGGAAATATCTTAAGTCCTTGCTCCCGTGTTATGGCTTGGGGCCTGTTTTTTGCAAGATGGTTCACAGCCTATATGCGGATCCGACGGCGGCCATTTATTGTAATGGGGTCCTATCTGATCCTTTTCCCTTATACCGGGGTACCCGACAAGGATGCCCCCTGTCTCCCTTACTGTTTGTGCTCTCCCTGGATCCTTTGGTACGAAGCGTGGAACAATCTCCGGAGATCAAGGGCATCCGTATGGGTTCTCACGTGTTCAAACTGTCGGCCTTCGTGGACGATTTGTTGCTACATCTATCCTCCCCCCAGGTCTCTCTTTCATCCTTGCTACAGGAATTTCACCGATTTGGACGCTTTGCAGGTTTAGCTATTAATATGGAGAAATCCGAGGCACTCGATGTGTTGGGCCTTTTGAAGGCTGGATGGCAGGGGGTATTTCCGCTCAGATGGGCCGAGGAGTATTTCACGTACTTAGGTATTCGGCTAACGTGTCAACCGACTCGGTTGTATCGTTGTAACTTAGAATGGACGTTGAGTAGGCTGCGGGAGCAATTGTTGGCCTGGAAATCTCTCCCCCTATCCTTGTCAGGGAAGATCGCGGTGATTAAGATGGTCATTCTGCCAAGGATCCTTTACTGGATGCAAACTCTGCCGGTTTGGCTACAGAGGGGTGACCTCCGGAGAATTGAGGGGGTGATCCGGGGGTTCCTATGGAACGGTAAGAAGGCGCGGATTCCGTTTAGTCGGCTAGTGGGGAAATGGGAACAGGGTGGGATGGGTCTCCCGGACTTGGAGGCATATGCCCTGGCTTGTCAGTCGCGCCACTTAAGCGACTGGCTGGGGGGCACGGAAGTTTACACGCCGGTGGCCTTGGAAGAGGCGCTGGCGGCTCCAAACGCTTTGCTGGCTTTGCTGCATTTTGACAATCGGTTGTGTTGGGGCAAAGTTGAAGACAGTGTGCTTTTGGGATCGGTTAGGCGGACTTGGCGGCGGTTGAATGGGTACTGGGGGGAGAACTGGCGAGTCTCCAGTTGGCTGCCGCTGAAGGGCAATGCGCAGTTTACTCCGGGGTCTGACACGGGTGCGTTCTCGGTATGGACTCGACAAGGAATAGGTAACGTAGGCCATGTGGTCGACCTTTCGGGGAAATGTAAACAATTCCAGACTCTGCGGGAGGAATATGGATTACCGTCCGGACACTATTTCGCCTATCTGCAGCTCTCCCACTATGTACATTCATTATTGGTTGTGGATCTCCGGGCGGAGCGCTCCGCGAGAATAATTGAGTTTTTCGGGTTGGGGGGGGTGGAACCGCCTTCCATTCGTGGGTTGCGGAATAGGGTGGCCCCCTTTAGGCCGATCGCTGATTATAGTTCGGTGGAGCTTGCCTGGGCGGCGGAAATGGGAAGTGCGGTTCCTCCTGGCGCAGTGAGGGCGGCCTTACAACATCTTGCAGAGCTGGCTGTGGGGGCTCACTGGAGGGAAATACAATTTAAGTGCATCACTAGGGTGCATTTTTCTCCCCGACGGGCCCTCCGCAGCCACCTTACCACTGATGGGAGCTGTCCACGCTGCTCCGAGTCTCTTGCTACGCTGTTCCATATGTGGTGGGGGTGCCGCATCATACGGCCATATTGGGCAAAAATCTGTACCTTTTTGGTGCACTTGTTAGGGCAGCGGGTGCGTTGGGATGGGTCCTTAGTGGTGTTGGATAGACTGTGCCCCACCCAGCCCAAAGGGAAATGGGAGCGTTTGCTGGTGCGTAAAGCCTGTCTGGTGGGTAAGGGTCCTCTTCTGCGAAGGTGGAGGGAACCACATCCGCCCTCCTACTGGGAATGGCGAAATGCCTTCCATCAATTGATGCTTTGGGACTGCCGCCGCGCTCGGGGCAGTGTGCGACGGTGGCCGGCCTTTCAGAGGCTCTGGGACCCCTACATTCAAATGTTGAGCCCTGGCGTTCGCAACGAGATTTTGCAAATGGGGTGTTAGCCCCCCCGTAGATGGTTCTTTATGGGTCGGGTTAGTGACTGTAAGGTGGGTGGGGGGGGGGGGGGAGGGGGGGAAGGTTGGGGATGCATATTAAAATTTACACCTGGCTGTTAAATATGCTCTGGAAGGGGATCAGAGTTCACCCCTCTCGGAGCTAGTTATGGTTGTGATTTGTTTGTCTCCTGGTGTTTCAAAATAAAGTTTATAAAAAAAAAAAAAAAAAAAAAATGGACAAAGCAATGGGCCGGACCAAATTCATCCCTGGGTATTGAAGGATGTGCCGTCAGCTCCGCTGTCTGACCTTTTCAATGCTTCTTTAGAGTCAGGAGTAATCCCAGAGAACTAGAGATAGGCAAATGTGGCTCCTGTCCATAGAGACAGAAGTAAGGAAGAGATTGGTAACTATGGGCCAGTTAGTCTGACCTCTGTAGTGAATAAATTAATGGAAATGCTGCTAAAGCAGAGGATGGTGCAGTTTCTGAAATCCAAGAGCTTAATATTCAAAGGATTTATGCTCCTAACTGAGAGTTATGCTCCGAAACTGGTCTCTTTGAAAATGTACTAGGGCTGAGTGCCTAAATATTTTCTTAAAACTTCACTAAACTCCTAAAGTTAGGAGCATAAAAAGTGGGTGGCAATGGGGGCAAATTTAGGGAAGAAAAGGAAGTTAGGAGCTTAATACTGATTTTTCAAAACTAGGTGCCTTAAGAATAAAATTACTCAGCATGTAGAAAATCATGGCCTAATGAGAGACAGCCAACATGGCTTTAGACAAGGAAGATCTTGTCTTACTAATCTGTTATGTTTTTTTGAAGGAGTGAATAATCAGGTGGACAAAGGTGAGTCGGTTGATATTGTGTATCTGGACTTTCAGAAAGCCTTTGACACGGTCCCTCATCAGAGACTTTTGGCAAAACTAAAGTCATGGGATAGGAGGCAGTGTACTATTGTGGATCAGGAACTGGTTAAAAGATAGAAAGCAGAGGGTAGGGCTAAATGGCCAATTTTCCCAATGGAGAAAGGTGAATAGTGGTGTACCCCAGGGATCTGTGCTGGGTCTGCTGCTTTTTGACATATTCATAAATGACCTGGAAAGTGGAATAACGAGTGAGGTTATCAAATTTGCAGATGACACAAAACTATTTAAAATTGTTAAAACCCAAGAGGATTGTGGAAAATTGCAAGAGGATCTTGATAAATTGGAAGACTGGGCATCAAAATGGCAGATGAAATTTAATGTGGAGAAGTGCAAGGTTATGCACCTAGGGAAGAACCACCCAAACTATGGTTACACGATGCAAGGTTCCACATTAGGAACCACCACTCAGGAAAATGATTTAGGTGTCATTGTGGATACCATGTTAAACCTCTCGGCCCAGTGTGCAGCGGTGGCCAAGAGAGCAAATAGAATCCTAGGTATGATAAGGAAAGGAATGGAAAATGACACAGATTGGTTTCAATTGCATATTGGAACACAGAGGTGCGCTTCCATTTTGTCATTAATCACAACCTTGCATTTAGGGGAAAGATTTCCTGAAAATGAAATTGAGGAATGGTCTGCTTTGAATTGACAGCAATAGCACAGTGTGATTATGAATTTGGAATTGAAAACGTCCGATCACTCTGCTTAAAGTATAAACAATTTCTTATGGAGGAACATATTGTTATTCAGCAGTACAATGACTTCAAGTTTTTAGTCGCAGAAAAAATCAAAAGCAAACTGATAAACAGTTTTACAGATATGGTGACTTTGGTGTTTCAGAATGCTCACTTTGCAGATTTAGCAAAATTGTGGATATTGGTGGAACATTTTTGGCTTCTAGTGCAGATTGTGAGCGTGATTTCAGCTTGATGAACAGTTTAAAAACCAAAATAAGGAATCGCTTACATTTCGAACATTTGGAAATGTTGATGCGTGTTAAGAGTCATCTTCAAGATGGCGGATCAGTAGACCTTGATAAAATTTATTCAGACTGGGTACATTTGAAAGATCGAAGAGAGAAATTTTGAGAACATAGTAAGTGACGGCAGATAAAGGCCAGCATGGTCCATCTAGTCTGCCCAGAAAGATGGCAAGAGTAGGTGCACCTGTTGCTCTGTGCAGGCCACCTCTCCCCATGTCTTTGTTTAGGGGTGAACCCACCACTCCATATAGGACACCGAACTCTTCTTCCATACATATATTATTTACATGGAATAACAATGGCTTTCAATAAAAATTAACTGAAATACCACATTTGTGATTGTAATTACTAGAAATTTTCCGCTTCATTTAGTAATCGTCTATTTTCATTTAATTTGATTAACATCAATGTGGTGTACATACTATATTCTAATGTGTAGTCAAATTTTAAAGTATATAATTCCAAGTGTCGTTATGTAGCGCACAAAAAATTTAACCTTCCTTCAAATGCCGCATGGCTGATATTTTATGCGCACACAGCCTACAGAAAATTAGAGGGAACATTGGTTAAGACCCTTCTCTGCACACCAAATGGTAAACCTCTCCCATTTAAAAGCACAGGAACGTCTAGTGGAAGGCTTTCTGGAAGCATGAAGGATATCCTTCACTTGCTGAGAAAGATGCAAATCTTGAAGGTCTAGGCCTTCAGCAACCAGGCTCTGAGGTGAAGAGACTGGGGATTTGGGTGCCACAACGTTCCCTCCTCCTGGGACAGGAGGTCTGGAGCAGATCCCAAGTCCAGGGAGGGAGCTTGAGAGAGATGCAGAAGTAGAGGGTACCACACTTGGCGTGGCCAGTGTGGTGCTATGAGGATCATAGACCCCTTGTCTCTCTGAAGTTTGAACAGTGTCTTGGGAATTAGGGGAATGGGTGGAAAGGCATAGAGGAAGTCTTGCCCCCAATGAAGGAGGAAGGCATCCCTGGCCTGAACTCCCTGACACGGAATCCTGGAACAGAACCGGGGAAGTTTGGCATTCCACGGACTTGCAAACAGGTCTATGTCCGGGGTTCCCCAAATTCGGAAGATCCTGGCTATCTGGTCCCCTTGGAGGGACCATTCGTGTGGAAGCAGAACTCGACTGAGTCTGTCTGCCCAAGAGTTTTGAACCCCTGGAAGATACACTGCCATGAGATGAATTTGATGCTCTCTGGCGAAGGCCCACAATCTCAAAGCTTCGTTGCAAAGCGACAGAGAGTCAGTACCGCCCTGCTTGTTCACGTAGAACATGGCTACTTGGTTGTCCGTGTGGATGAGGACTGTCTTGTAGCAGAGCAGGGTGTGGAAGACAGAGCTAGAAAAATTGCTCTGAGCTCTAAGAGGTTGATATGTAGGGATGTCTCCTGTGAAGACCAGATGCCTTGAGTGGAGAGATCTTGTAGATGAGCTCCCCAACCTCTTGGAGAGGCATCTGTTGTAAGGGTTGCTTGGGGTAACACCTGTTGAAAGGGGGACCCTAGCAACAGATTGAGTGGACTTCCACCACTGGAGAGAGCAAAAGAGGCGACTGGAGGTTGCTATTTTGTCTGACAGGCACCCTGATGCCTGGGTCCATTGGGTGGACAGAGTCCATTGAGCTGCCCTCATGTGAAAGCAAGCGTAAGGAACCACATGCACAGTGGATGCCATGTGGCCTAACAGTTGTAACATCTCTCGAGCAGTAAAATGGGATTTTAACTGAATTTGTGAGGCTAACTGCACCAAGCGTAGGCAACGGGCCTGGGGAAGATAGGCCCTTGCAGTTGTGGTATCCAGCAAGGCCCCTATGAACTCTAATGACTGAGTAGGGGTGAGATGGGACTTTGGAATGTTCATTACAAATCCCAGATACTGAAGACCACGCCTTGTGCAGGCTAGGGAAGTCTGGGCCTCTGACTGGGATGGAGCTCGGATGAGCCAGCCGTCCAGATATGGGAATACAAATATCCCTAGAGTGCGAAGAAATGCAGCTACTACTGCCATGCATTTTGTGAACACTCTTGGTACAGAGGCCAGACCGAAAGGAAGCACTCTGTATTGGTAGTGCTTCCCTTGATAAAGGAACCGAAGGAACCTTCTGTGTGTTGGATGGATGAGGACACGAGTGTACGCATCCTTGAGGTCTAGAAAACAAAGCCAATCCTGACTCTGAAGGTATGGAAGGAGAGTACCAAGAGAAATCATCTTGAATTTCTCCTTGCATAGAAACTTGTTCAATTCTCTGAGATCTAATATGGGTCTGTAGCCCCCCGTTTTCTTTCGGATAAGAAAGTAGGGGGAGTAGAACCCCGAGCCCTGTTGAAGAAGGGGTACTTCTATTGCCCCTTGGGCAAGAAGGGTAGCAATCTCCTGACCTAGAAGGTCGAGGAGAGATGTTGGAGAATTGAACTGTCCCACCATGGTGTGAGGAGGAAGGTTTAAGAAATGAAGCTTGTACCCCTCCCTTATGATGGAGAGGGTCCATTGCTCTGCTGTGATTTGTTCCCACCTGGGAGCAAAGTGAGCTAACCTTCCTGGAATGGTGAGAGGCTCTGGTTCTTTTAGAGCCAGAAAGGCTAAGTTCTCTAGTTGAAAGTCAAAGGCCCTGAGGAGGCTGAGGCTGTTGGGCCGTAGCAGTCCTAGTAGCCTTAGGCTTGGCCTGTTTTGGTTGTTGCTGTTTCTTTGTAGCAAAACGACCTGCAGAAGATGCCTGCTGACCATAGGCAGAATAATATCTCCCTTTTTTGGGAAAAATACCCCTTTTTGAACAACCTTTTCTTAAAAGGAGCAGAGGTAGACTTTGAGAGTCTGTCTAAAGCAGAATTTTCAGCATCCATTTGGGTGGCCTTTGCTTGCCAATCTTTGCCAAAAAGGTTTTCACCCATACAAGGAAGGTTTCCTAGTCCATCCTGAACACAGGGTTCCAAATCAGAAGCTTGTAACCAAGCAACTCTGCGTGCACCTATGACAATAGCCGAGGCTCTGCTGGAACACTCAAAAGAATCAAAGGCTTCACGGTTGGAAAATTTGGAAACATCCTGGTTATGTTTAAGCCAGGTGAGAAACTCTTCCCTTTTATCTTCTGAAATAAAAGGAGATAAAGTTTGCAGATGATCTGTAACTTCTTTTAGAAACATCCCCATATAGAGACTATAGAAGTTGATTCTGGCAACAAGCATATTGGCCTGAAAATTCTCCTGCCAAAGGCATCTAAGGTTCTGCATTCTTTTCCTGGAGGATTAGAAGAGTGCCTTTTTGTACTCTATCTTCTTCATAGCAGACTCCACCACAATGGAGTGGTGAGGAAGCTGAGTCTTATGAAAACCAGGACAAGAGGAACACGATACATGGTGTCCAACCTACGAGAATGAGGGGAGGTGGTGAGAGGAGTCTCCCATATGCCCAACATGTGATCATAAAGAATCTCATGAATTGGTAAAGTGGCTGCCTCTTTAGGAGCCTTAGGATATTGTAAAATATCTAATTTTTTGGCTCTAGGCTCTGCCTCAGGGGCCACTGAAATGGAGAGGCCCCTGGCCGCTTCCCTAATGAAGTCTTGAAAAGACAAGTCCTCTGGAGGAGACAGACATTCTCCTTTTTGGAGAAGAGGGCTCCTGAGGAAGGATTACCGATGCTTCGACAGAGGCCTCTGATTCATCAGAGTCTTCAGAGGAATCGAAGTATCGCCTGTCTGGATGCTCCTGCAGAACCCAATACGCGTACCGGGTGGTATCGACATCGGGAGTGATCGGTACCGATTCGGTACCGATGGGCATCACAGAACAGTGTACCGCTGCAGTCGACACCGAAGCCGATGTCGATGCAATCGGTACCGGCAGCTGGAGTCGGTACCGACAACGGAGTCTGTTGCGGTACCGAAGGCATCGCAGCTTGAATGAATGCCGTGATGGCACGCTGCATGGTCAGGATATTCTGATCCATCGACGCCACCAATGTCTGGATGTCGGTACCAGTGGGAACCACCGGTACCCCAGAACATGGCAACAGGTGATCAGTCGAGGCCATGCCATCGATGTCAACCTGTGACCCCATAAAGCTTTGGAAGCCGGAGCCTCCCGCCGGGGTAATTTTGCCGGTGCGGATTCCTCGAGAGCAAGCCCGGAGGCATCTCGATACTTAGAGGGAGAGTTACCCTTCGAGGACCGGCCAGACTTAAGTTTGGTTACCTGAGATCCATGGGAGGAAGCAGCAGCCCTGGAAGACGTCGATGCCACCGAAGCTGCATCAGAGGGAAACAGGGTACTGAGCTTGGCTGCTCGATTCTGTAGACCTCTTTTAGACATCATGGAACAGGACTCACAATCCATGATGGAGTGGTCAGGACCTAAACATTTTAGACACCATTCATGGGTGTCGGTGACAGAAATAGTGCCGCTGCACTTCGTGCACTTTTAAAACCCGGACGCGGGCTTTTCCATGAGGAAAAAATTTCCCTAGGCCTAAGGCCGAAGAAAAAGAAAAAAAATGCACTGAAGTGAGGAAAAACAGTAGGGTTTTTTTTTGAAGAAGAAAGAAAGAAAGAAAGGACAGACCAGCGGTACCGGTCCGACGTTGGAGAAGGCAGACACGCGACCAAAGAAATAAAAGAAAATAAAGAAATTCTTCAGCGGTGACAGGAACACGACCTGCTGGCTCCACGGAAAAGAAGAACTGGAGAGAGGCGTTTGGGAAAGGCGGGAAGGCAGCGCGCAGGCGCTGTGGGATGCTCCCAAAAGCTTTCCTTTTGGACGCTGGGGAGCGTTCCCGCGCAGGCTCAGTCGGTACCGACGATACCCATATGTGAAGACTCATTCCTGCTTGTTCCTGGCGATAACAGTGGTAAAGCCTCACCTAACACCAACAGTCGCTAGCACTCCACTCTGAATTGCATCGCTCAGAGATGAAACGGAGAGCCCCCAACAAGAACAATAAAAAGGTCAAGCCTTGGTATTTGCCCCGAGAGCCCTGGGCATAGGCTCCGTGCCAAGCTCCACTCTACTCCCCTGAAACTGTTTCACTGACTGGGTTTATATTTCAGCAGTACTGTGTTAAAGATGGCTGGCAGGCAGATCCCTCAGAGCCTTCTGCAATCTTTAGGAGAGAGTAGAGGGGTGGGGAGGAGGGGGGAGCGCTGAGGTTATGCGAGGCTGCTGAGAGACTTCCAGATCCATCCAATTGGTGACTGCTCAACAGGCCCTTATAATAAGGGTGTGGCGCTGAACCAATTTTCCCTCTTCCTATCGCTACCAGAAGATGGCAGTCTTGTGGAGCCTCCCACATCACGCTTAAGTCAGTCCCTGGTCAAAATTTTCCTCTCAATCTTCAGATTTTCTGCAGAGAGGAGAAAATTCATCCACCATCTGCTGGAGACAAATACTGAAAGGACCACTAGTGGCTGAGCTGAATAGAGGCATGGGAGTGATGTCATGGAAACCTGGGTTTTTCACCGATTCTTTGTCTCCATCAATCTGCTGGTAGGGGAATACAACCCATTTGTCTGGACTCGTCTAGCAGGATGATATGGAAGCTTTCTCCAGCATCTGGGCCTCTGATAGAGGATACAGTGCACAAAGCTAAGCATAAATTTATTCAAATTGCATTAGTAATAGGAAAATTATATTATGAAATTGAACCACCAACCTTCTTTTCCACAGTAGAAAAATACAAGGTTGCATCTTTGAATTATGTGCATTAAAGGCAGCATTGAAGTGGCTGCAATGGTGTATTTTTAGTGGTAAATCCAAGGGCCTAGGAAGCTCTTGTTTCCTCATCATGATCTTAGGGTTGACAGAGCAGAAGGTATGCAAGTGTGGCCGGTGAATCTGCATGACTGCTATGGATAGTTGCTGACAATTTGGTGTAATGGAGGAGGAAATGCAGGTGGTAACTGGAAATGCTACTGAGATCTAGTTGTACGCATATGTTGAAAATAGAGAACGGTCTAGTGCTTAACACACACCAAGCACCAGGTTGCCATGGTAACAAAAAAAAAAATATCTGACCTGGCGCCTAGGGCTCAGAATACCTGTGCAGCAGCATAAACATCGCAAAACCGCAGCCAGGACTGAAGCTGGTCCCAACCATGATTGAGGCCTTTTGCAGCACTTCCACCAATAGGGATGAGATCCCGCAGGCTGAAGTACTAACTTTGTGGTCAAGACTGCCCAAGAGTTGTAATCGCCTAAAAAGAGGTAACCTGGCAGGGGGAGTCTGTTTAAAAGAATGCTGAAAACATTTAAAAGGGGCAGTAGGTGTAATAAGAATGTGGAAGGAATGGGTGACAGTACAGGGGAAGAGGGAGAAGGGGAAGTACAGCAATAGAGGGGTTGGAGAGTAAAGCACAGTTACTTACCTCTAACAGGTGATCTCTGGGAACAGCAGGAATTAGTCCTCACATATGGGTAAGTCGGAACCGACGGAGCCCGCGCGGGAAAACTCCCCAGCTTTTCAGATGAAAAGCTTTTGGGGCCTCCCACAGCGCATGCGTGCTGCCTTCCCGCCTTCCTTACCAGCTCTCTTCAGTTCGAGTTTATAGCTGAGACAATAGAGAGAGGAAAGGAAGGTAGATAGAAGATACAACTCCTAGGGGAGGTGGGTGGGTTGTGAGGACTAATTCCTGCTGTTCCCAGAGATCACCTGTTACAGGTAAGTAACTGTGCTATCTCCAGGAACAAGCAGGAATAAGTCCTCACATATGGGGACTCCCTAGCTAAGATGCCTGGGAGATCCCCCTCCAAGGGTAAACCATCTTCGTATGGATCTCAGGCATCCATTCAGGGAAGGTGGGCAGGAGTTGCTTAAGTATGGAACAGGTGTTTGAGGACAGCCTGACCAAACAAGGCATCCCGGCGGGAGTCCTTGTCCAAACAGTAATGGGCTGTGAAGGTATGAACCGAGGCCCAAGTGGCTGCTTGACAGATCTGATCTATGGATACAGAGTGAAGATGAGCCATAGAAGTAGCCATGGCTCTCACATTGTGAGCTGTGACATGGCCTTCCAGAGAAATGTTCTTACTCTGGTAAGCAAAAGAAATACACTGAGCAATCCAATTGGAAAGTGTACGTTGGGAGACTGGAAGTCCCAAATGAGAAGGATCAAAAGCCACAAAAAGTTGGGAAGACTTTCGATGTGGCTGAGTCCTGTTGAGGTAAAAGGCGAGAGCTCTTTTACAGTCAAGAGTATGAAGGTTCCTCTCTGCACTGGATGCATGAGGAGCCGGGAAAAAAACAGGTACAGATATACCTCTTGATTAAGATGAAAAGACGAGACCACTTTGGGCATAAAGTGGGGATTCGTCCTAAGGACCACCTTATCATGATGAAATCTGGTATAAGGTGGATTAGCCACCAAAGCCTGTAGTTCACTGATGCGGCGAGCCGAAGTGACTGCAATAAGGAAAAGAACCTTCCAGGAAAGAAATTTCAAGGAGGTAGAGTCTAAAGGCTCAAAAGGTGGCTTCATAAGCTGACCTAGAACTAGGTTCAAATCCCATGCTACCGGCAGAGGTCGGATGGGAGGTTTAGTTAGGGTCAGGCCTCTCATGAACCTTGCAACGAGAGGATGAGAGGAGACAGGTTGTCCATTTATAGGTTTTAAGGATGCTGCAATAGCACTTAAATGGACTCGTACTGAATTCGTCTTGAGGCCTGCATTGGAAAGATGCAGGAGATAGTCTAGTAGAGAATTCAAAGGAAGTGCCAGAGGGTCAAGACCCTGTTGAGCACACCAAATGGAAAAACGTTTCCATTTGAAAGCATAGGAACGCCTGGTAGAGGGTTTCCTAGAGGCATGAAGGATATCTTTCACTGGTTGAGAAAGATTAAACTCATGAAGGCTTAAGCCTTCAGTAACCAAGCTCGGAGATGTAGGGACTTGGGGTTTGGGTGCCACAAAGTCCCTTTCTCCTGAGACAGAAGGTCTGGCGCAGCTCCCAGGTCCAGGGAGGAGCCCTGGGAGAGCTGTAGAAGTAGAGGGAACCACACTTGGCGTGGCCAGCGTGGAGCTATAAGGATCATCGACCCGTGATCCCTCTGAAGTTTGAACAGAGTCTTGGGAATCAAAGGAATGGGTGGAAAAGCATACAGGAATTCCTGACCCCAATGCAGGAGAAAGGCGTCATTGGCCTGAGCTCCCTGACACGGAGTCCTGGAACAGAACCGGGGAAGTTTGGCATTCCACGGACTTGCAAAGAGGTCTATGTCCGGGGTCCCCCATTCCTGGAAGATTCTGTGTATCTGGTCCATATGCAGGGACCACTCGTGTGGAAGCAGGACTCGACTGAGTCTGTCTGCCCGAGAGTTTTGAACTCCTGGAAGATACACTGCCAGAAGATGAATTTGATGCTCTCTGGCGAAAGCCCATAATCTGAGAGCTTCGTTGCAAAGCGACAGAGAGCCCGTCCCTCCTTGCTTGTTGACATAGAACATGGCCACCTGATTGTCTGTCTGAACTAGGACAGTCAGGTTGGCAAGGAGGGTATGGAAGACTGTGAGGGCAAGGAAGATTGCTCGCAGTTCCAGAAGGTTGATATGAAGGGTGGTCTCTTGGGGAGACCAGGTTCCCTGAGTGGAGAGATGTTGAAGATGAGCTCCCCACCCTGTTTGGGAGGCATCTGTTGTGAGGGTTGCTTGGGGCAACGAAGGTTGGAAGGGGGTCCCCAACAACAGATTTTTGGAGGATGTCCACCACTGGAGAGACCAAAACAGACGTTTTGAGGTGAGTACCTGGTCTGAGAGCAGTCCCGATGCTTGATACCACTGGGTGGCCAATGTCCATTGAGCTGCTCTCATATGGAGACGAGCATAGGGCACCACATGAACCGTGGAGGCCATGTGGCCCAGAAGTTGCAGCATTTCTCTGGCTGACAAGTGACTTCTGGACTGAGCCTGGGAGGCCAAGCTTATTAGCCGTTGGCCTCGGACCAGAGGAAGGTAGGCCCTTGCAGTGGTGGAATCCAGATAAGCCCCTATGAATTCCAGGGACTGAGTAGGGATGAGTTGGGACTTGGGAATGTTTACCACAAGTCCCAGATATTGAAGAATACGCCTTGTGCGGTCCAAGGAAATCTGGACTTCTGACTGAGATGGAGCTCGGATGAGCCAGTCGTCCAGATATGGGAACACGAAGATTCCCATGCCTCTTAGAAATGCGGCTACGACTGCCATGCATTTTGTGAATACTCTTGGAGCAGAGGCGAGACCGAAGGGAAGTACTCTGTATTGGAAATGTTTTCCCTGGAACAGAAATCGAAGATATTTTCTGTGGGATGGATGGATGAGTATATGAGTGTACGCATCCTTGAGATCTAGAGAACAAAGCCAATCCTGACTCTGAGGGTATGGAAGGAGAATGCCCAGAGAGCATTTTGAATTTCTCCTTGAATAGAAACTTGTTCAATTCTCTCAGATCTAGGATAGGTCTGAAGCCCCCTGTCTTCTTTGTTATGAGAAAATAAGGGGAGTAGAACCCTAACCCCTGTTGAGGAACAGGAACCTCCTCTATTGCCCCTTGGGCAAGGAGAGAGGAGACTTCCTGACCCAACAGGGTCAGAAGAGATGGGGGAGAACTGAATTGCCTCACCATGGTATGGGGAGGAAGGCTGGAGAAATGAAGTTTGTAGCCCTCTGATGATAGAGAGGGTCCATTGCTCTGATGTTATTTGCTCCCATCTGGGAGCAAAGTGAGCTAACCTTCCCGGTATGGTGAGAGGCTCTGGTTGTTCCAGAGCCAGAAATGGTAAGTTCTCTAGGGGCAAGTCAAAACCCCTGAGGGGGGTTGAGCCTGCTGGGGTGTAGCAGACACTGCAGACTTTGACTTTACTTGCTTAGATTGCTGACGTTTAGCAGCAAAGCGAGGCTGAGAAGATTGTTGGCCAGTATTTGTGGAAAATCTGGCCTTTTAAAAGGTTTCTTTTTGGCAGGAGTAGAAGTAAACTTAGAAAGTCTATCTAGAGTGGCATTTTCTGCGTCCATTTGAGCAGCTTTAATTTGCCAGTCCTCACCAAATAAGTTCTCTCCTGTACAGGGCAGATTCCTTAAGCCATCCATGACCCAGGGTTCTAGGTCAGAAGCCTGGAGCCAAGCAAGACGTCGGGCTGCAATAGCGATTCCCGAAGCCCTGCCAGCAACCTCAAAGGAATCAAAGGCTGCCCTGTTGGAAAACTTGGAGACCTCTGAAAGTTGTGTCACCAGAGTAGTGAAGTCCTCCTTTTTATCCTCAGGGATAAAGGGGGCTAAATGCCGTACCTTTAGGACATGTTCTCTGAGAAACATGCCCATATAAAGGCTGTAAGAATTGATCCTGGCTATAAACATACTAGCCTGAAAGATCTTTCTACCAAAAGAGTCGAGGGTCTTACATTCTCGCCCTGGAGGGGTAGAGGAATGCCTTTTAGGACTCTTTATCTTCTTCATAGCAGACTTCACCACAATGGAGTGGTGAGGCAGCTGAGTCTTTTGAAACCCAGGAGAAGGAGAGACCCGGTACATGGTGTCCAACCTACGAGAATGAGGAGACAGGGTTAGAGGAGTCTCCCACAAACCCATTAAGTGTTCTTGAAGGATTTCATGGATAGGCAGAGTAACTGCCTCTTTAGGAGGTTTAGAGTATCCTAAAATATCCAATTTTTTTGATCTGGGTTCCTTTTCAGCAGATGTAGCAATAGAAAGTGCTTTAGCTACATCAACAATGAAATCCTGAAAGGATAAATCCCCTGGAGGAGACATCCTCCTCTTTAGAGAAGAGGGCTCCTCAGGAAGATCAAACTCAGCAGAGTCAGAGGAATTGAACTCATCAGAAGAATCTGAGTATTCTCTCTGTGCTTGCAATGCACGATACGCGTACCGATCGATATCGACATCGGGCGTATCGGGTATGGGATTGGTATCGGGCAAAAGCCTGAATCCAGCAAGCGGAACCGATCGACGCTTGGAAGTCGATGGTCTCGGTTCCGGTGTGGATACCGGAACCAGGGTCGGAGGGCGTCGCAGCCTTAATGAAAGCCAAAACGGCCTGCTGCATGGTCTGGACAGTATTGCCCATGGACGCCACTGCTGCCTGGATGTCGGTACCGGTATCGACCGGTACCCCAGAGCAGTCTAACAGGTGATCAGTCGAGGCCGTGCCATCTATGTCAACCTGTAACCCCATAGGTGATGCTTTGGAGGCCGGAGCCTCCCGCCGGGGTTTTTTGGTCTGGGCAGAATCCTCGAACTCAAGATTGAGAGCCTCTCGATCTTTTGAAAGAGATTTGCTTTTAGAGGATTTGCCCACAGAAAGTTTGGTTACCTGAGATCCATCCGGAGAGGAAGACCTGGATGACTGTGATGCTGGATTATCTGAAGCAAACAGCACATGGAACTTGTTGGCCCGGTTCTGCATACCACGTTTAGACATCTGGGAGCAGAATGGGCAGTCCGGTATGGAGTGGTCAGGTCCTAAACATTTAAGACACCATTCATGGGTGTCTGTGAGAGAAATAACAGCATTGCACTTGGTACACTTTTTAAAACCAGGAGCTGGTTTCTCCATGAGGAGAATTTGTGTAGGCCTGAAGGCCTAACAAAAGTTACCAAGCTGTGCTGAGAAAATAAAGATTTTTTTTTTTTTTTTTAAAGAAAGAAAGAGAGACCGGCAGTACCGGTTTTGGTATGGGGAAGGCAGGTACGCGGTCAAAAGAAACAAATTAAAATAATCTCTTCAGCGGTGACAGGAACACGACCTGCTGGCTCCGCGGAAAAAGAGAAACTGAAGAGAGCTGGTAAGGAAGGCGGGAAGGCAGCGCGCATGCGCTGTGGGAGGCCCCAAAAGCTTTTCATCTGAAAAGCTGGGGAGCTTTCCCGCGCGGGCTCCGTCGGTTCCGACTTACCCATATGTGAGGACTTATTCCTGTTTGTTCCTGGAGATACAGATGAATATATGGGATGTAAAGGACACAATGTGTATGTGTAAAAGGTACACCCCTCTCCCACTACACATATTCACAGGTGTAACTATGAAGGAGTCAGTGGAGGGGAGGAGGATGAGGAGAAGTGAGGCCGGTACCTTCAGTTGGCATTGTGCAGTGGCCCTTAAGAATCTGATTTATTAAGTTCTTTTCCCAAAGAAACTGGAAACGCAGTCTTAGTAAATCAGGACCTAAAACTTAACCGTGATACACTTTATGGGGGGGGGGGGGGAGGGAGGGGCACGAAGGTGTACACTGTGACCCAAGTTTCAGGAGCTGGCTCCTAGATTCTAAAACAAATTTGTGGAGATGCTAGAAGAGATATTTTCTAGTTGTCTATATTATTCACATTACAATTAGACCTCAAAACAGATCCCTAATGTTGAAGCAGATATCTAACGTTACAATAAAAATAATTCAAAAATATGAACACAGGCATTGTGTGTTCTTGCAAATACCAGCACTTAATTCTTGTGTTTTAAACTCTCTTGAAAGCCAACAAAGCAGCTGACCCAAATTCCCATCACTGGAAGAATGCCACGGTATTCACCCATTCCAACACATTCAACCCTTTATGTATGATTTCTTTACAATAACCTGTTGGTTTGGAGAGAATAAAGTACTTAAGAGGAAGTGGCCTAGTGGTTAAAAGCAATGGGATGAGAACCAGGGAAGCCAGGGTTCAATCACCACTTCTGCCACTGACAATCTTGGGCAAGTCAAATGTTCCTACTGTCCCAGGTACCCACTTGATTTTAAGCTCTTTGGGTGTAGGGATATTGTATCTGAATACTTACCATTGTACAGTTCTGTGTTTGTCTAGTAACACTATAGAACTGATAAGTATTACTGGCTGTCCATTTGTCCCCCAGAAAGCTCATCCCGTGTCTACAGCTACTGTATTTTCTGTCTTGACTAGATTGTGATTTTCTGATGAGCAGGGACCATCTCTTACATGTCTGTGTAGTGCTATGCAAATGCTTAATAGTAATAGTAGTAGTGAGAAGATCAAAGAACAGCACAATGAATAAATAAAAGGCATAAACAGAATTTAACTTTGTTTACCTTTCCATCAATAGCATTACCCAGGGCATCCACCACACGGCCCAGCAGTTCATCACCAACAGGAACATCCACAATGGCACCCGTTCTCTTCACTATGTCACCCTCCTTGATCAGTTTATCATTACCAAAGACCACAACACCAACATTGTCAGGTTCCAGGTTCAGGGACATTCCCTATAATCACAGCAGAGAGGCGTTACCTTAATGCCCTTAAACATATAATCAAAGCAGTGCCAGTAATCAATGTGTTAGTTTTCACTAGGTGAAAAGGCTGGCTTATGCATCTGAAGTGCATCTATACTGATTTTCAGGAAAGATGAGGATTCTGAGGGCTCTAGAACTGTTTTCACATCTGAATGTTTTAACTTGAGTATTCCTGTAATAACTTTAGTCCGAGAGGTCATTCTTGAAGATCTCAGAATATTCCTCACTTATAGCTGCTGGTTTTTTGTTTGTTTGTTTTTAAAACTAACATCTAGTTAGTTTGCTCGTTATGATTATCCTAAAAAAAAAAAAAAAAAAGTTCTATTTGCAATCCCAAAGGTTTAGGGTCAAGTACCCCTAATAAAATCACCTACAAACTACTTACAGCAGACATGAAGATGTGTAACCTGACTCTACAGTTAACTGAACTCAAGAGGCTGCATGAACCCAAGTCTAAGCTCAAAGGATACCAGTTCCTTATTCACCAGAGAAGATTGGGTACTGTGTTTTTTTTTTATCATCCCCTAACTACACAAATAACTTTCCAGTTCCCTTGCATCTTTTCTCACAAAATATGGGTGTCTTAGAAAGATCTTCTGAAGTCTCCTAAGGAAGGATCTCTTGATTTGATTGTGCTGATGCTCTTGCTTCCATTTTAAATTGCTAGCAAATATAATATCACAACTGAGCTCTAGTTCAAGGAATATTTATAAATATCATTTAATAAGCAGAACGGTGAAATTAGACTTACCTAATTGTTCCTTAAGGAACTCCAGTCTAGTCCCGGAATCTCTGGGTTGAGCACGTCCTCCCGCAGCTTGGAGACTGAGCATTCCTCTTTTTTCACTGACATCAGTATAAGTAGCCCAGGCACCGCCTCCTTGTTCAGTAACCTATTGACAAAGCAGACTCACCAGAGCAACAAGTAAGTAGATAACCACTTTAAAACCCTTAACTCTTAAAACTTAACTTTTGCACCAAAGTAGTAGTGCAACTCTGATTGTGACAAAACCCCCAGCAGAAAGACTCTCATACCAGTGCGCTCCCCTCCCTCTATGTCAGTTCTATACGAAAGAGAAAACTTCATCCCCACCAACCCCCCAAATTGCTATCCGAAACACAGCTCTTTCTACCCGACCTTCAATCTTCGATCCTTTGCTTCAGGCTGTCCCTCGGCAGGCAACCACAGGGAGGGATGCGGGACTAGACTGGAGTTCCTTAAGGAACAACAATTAGCAGGTAAGTCTAATTTCACCTTCCTTAACGTCCCTCCAGTCTAGTCCCGGAATCTCTGGGGATGTAACAGAGCAGTAAACGTCAACGGGAGGGCCTGCAAGACCAGCCTGAAGAACCGCTGATCCAAACCTAGCATCCCCTTTCGCCTGAACATAAATACGGTAATGCTTGACAAAAGTATGCAACGACGACCAAGTCGCAGCCTTACAGATCTCCGCTACTGGCACTAAACTCAATTCCGCCCAAGAGGCTGCCTGTGCTCTAGTCGAATGAGCTTTGAAACCACTTGGTACAACCTTACCTTTCAACATATAAGCCGACGCAATAGCTTCCTTAATCCACCTAGCAATTGACGCCTTAGAAGCCAGCTGCCCATGCTTAGGCCCGCCAAATAACACACCAACCTGTTGGTCTTCCGGAACGCCGCTGTCCTATGCAAATATTTTCGCAATTCTCTGACATCTAAACGATGTAGCCGAGACTTCAACTTATCCTTACTTGCTTTTTCAAAGACACCACCTGATTTACGTGAAACGCCAAACTACCTTGGGCAAAAAGGACGGAACTGTCCTCAATACTACCTTCTTGCTATCAAAGCACAAAAAAGGTTCCCTACACGATCACGCCTGCAATTCCGAAATTCTCCGTGTCGAAGAAATTGCAATCAAAAACACTACCTTTAAAGGTCAGACCCTTCATTGTCGCCTGAACTAAAGGTTCAAACGGCTTCAGCACCAGCGCTTCCAACACCACATTCAGGTCCCAGACTGGAACCGCCGCTCTGCACGGCGGTCTCAAGAGCACCGTCGCTCTTAGAAATCTTTTCACATCCGGATACGATCCCAGCGTCATTCCAAGCACTTTTCCTCAGAAACATGAAATGGCCGCCAACTGTACCCTCAATGAGGCCGCCGCAAGACCTTTATCAAAACCATCCTGTAGCAATGCCAAGATCTGAGGAATCAAGGCCCACAACGCCGTAACGCAGTGGCCCTCGCACCAAGACTCAAAGATCCGCCAAACCCGGATATAGGCCAGCGAAGTAGATCTCCGCCTGGACCGTAGTAATGTTGAAACAACTGCCGCCGAGTAACCTCTGGCTTTTAGCCTTGCCCTCTCAAGAGCCAAGCCGTAAGCAAGAACCGATCCACCTGCGGCATTGTTAACGGGCCCTGCCATAGCAGATCCCCTCTGCTCGGCAGTCTCCAAGCGGCTCCACCAGGAGACACATCAAATTGGCATACCAAGGCCTCCATGGCTAATCCGGTGCCACAAGGATTACCAGTCCCTTGTGCCGCTCTATGCGTTGTAGGACTCGCTCTATGAGCACCCAAGGAGGAAATACGTACAGCAGTCAATCCTCTGGCCACCTCTGCAGAAGAGCATCCAAACTTTCTGACATCCTCTCCCTTCTGCTGTAAAAGCTCTCCACCTTTGCTGACTCAAACGTTGCTATCAGGTCCATGCTTGGCAGCCCCCATCGCTACACCAGTAGATCGAAGACTTCCTGATGAAGGACCCACTCTCCTGGGTCCACTTTCACTCGACTTAGAAAATCGGCAGCCACGTTGTCCACTCCTGCTACATGAGCTGCCGATAAAGCTTCCAGCTGCGCCTCTGCCCAACTGAACAACCTGTCCGCTTCGTCTTCGAGAGCCACGCTGCTCATGCCGCCCTGACAATTGATATAAGCCACCACCATGGCGTTGTCCGACAGCACTCCCCTGCAGTCTCTTCTGAAAGGCCGCCAGTGCCAAAGTGACTGCCCTCAACTCCAACCTGTTGATGGACCACGTCTTTTCCTGGTCCATTGACCTTGAGCGAACTGGCCCTCGAAGTGCACGAACAGACTGGCATCTGTCATTAGTGGCTTCCAATCTGGCTATTCCAGAGAACCTGGAAGAAGCCACCACTGCAGAGCCCGCCGCGTTTCTGGCGGACACACCAACCTTTGAGATTAACGATCCGACTGATGTGACCATCTCCTGAGCAGAGCCCTCTGCAGCGGTCTCATGTGAGCCCTGGCCCACATCACTACCTCTAGCGTGGCCACCATCGTTCCCAATAGCTGTAAATAGTGTCATGCTGTTGGAGCTCTTCACGCCAGAAAGGCCTGTAACAACTTCCTCAGCTTTTGAATCCTGGAGTTGCGGTAGATACACTCTGCCTTTGCCTGTATGAAACAGAGCCCCCAGGTACTCCAACTCCTGCGATGACTGCAGCTTGCTCTTTGCCAAATTCACCACCCAACCTAGGGACTGCAGATATTGCACCACCCGACGTGTGGCCACCACGCTTTCCTCTTTTGACTTTGCTTGAATCAACCAATCGTCTAGATAAGGGTGCACCAAGACTCCCTCCTTTCGCAACGCCGCTGCTACCACCACCATGACTTTGGTGAAAGTCCTCGGCGCTGTCGCCAACCCAAAAGGCATCGCTTGAAATTGAAAATGCCCCAATGGGACCGCAAAGCGAAGGAATCTCTGATGCTCCACCCTGATCGGAATGTGCAGATACGCTTCCGAGAGGTCCAAAGATGTAAGAAACTCGCCCTGTCGAACCGCCACTATCACTGAACGTAGAGTTTCCATGCAAAAGTGGGAGACCCTGAGGCACCTGTTTACGCCTTTGAGATCCAGTATGGGCCTCAGGGTCCCCTCCTTCTTTGGCACCACGAAATAGATTGAGTATCGACCGGAACCACCGCTCTGAGAGCTAACAACCTTTCCAGCGTTTCTTGAACCGCCAGTAGCCGCAATCTCAATCTGCAGGGAGATTGGACAAAGGAGTTTTTCACCAGACGTTGGAACTCGAGTGCATATCCCTTATGCACGACCTCCAACACCCACTGATCCGAGGTAATTTGGGCCCAGGCCGGAACAAACTCTCTCAATCGACCCCCCTCACTTCATTGTGGCTTTTTAAGGATTGGGGAGGAAGTGGCTCCAAAACCTCTCCCCGCCCCTCTGAATCCTCTAAACCCTGAGGATCTACAGTATACTGAAAACGTCCTCTCTGAAACTGACCAAATCTGGACTGACGAAAACGCCCAAAAACTCTCTGCTGGCTCCTGGAGGCCGGTACAGGACGCCCCTGCTTCTGCTTGTCCTCTGGCAACCTGCCTCCTTTAGACTCCCCTAAGTCCTTTACCAGCTTGTCAAGATCCTCTCCAAAGAGGAGTTTCCCCCTAAAGGGGAGCTTTCCTAGCCTCGCTTTAGAGGCTGCATCTGCCGCCGTGTTACATAGCCAAAGGTATTTACGTGCAGCCACCACCAAAGCCATACTTTTCGCTAACCCGCGAATAAGATCATACTGACTATAATGAATAAGCCGCTCCGGATTCCAGTCGGGCCACCTCCTCAACCTGCAAACCCTTAAGCCTCTGGGACAACCTAAGGCATGCCCTTGCCACCCACGCTCCACAAATGGAAGCATGCATGGAAAGAGCATTAACCTCAAACACCTGCTTTAAAAGCATATCCAACCGCTTGTCCTGCGCATCTTTAAGCGCAGCACTTCCCTCTACCGGTATGGCCGTCTTCTTAATAACAGCCGACACAGCTGCATCTACCTTACGAGCTTTAAAAGGCTCCCTATCCGGTTCTTGCAACGGATACAACCGCGTTAGCACTCTGGAACCCTTGAGTCCTGCCTCCGGCGTATCCCACTCCTCCTGAATCATTTCCTTAAATACTCTATGAATCGGGAATGCCCTCTGCGATTTTCTTATCGCCTGCAATAAAGGATCCTCCAAGGAGGTATCCGCCGACTGCCCCGCTGCCGGCATATTCAAGGCTTTCAGCGTCTCTGTAATCAATGCCGAAAGTTCTCTCCTGAATACCCGGACCACTCTTGCCTGGTCCTCTGGTTCCGCTATTTCTCCTTCCTCCAACTCCGGATCTACGTCCAAATCTTCCAAGAGCTCCGAGCGCTCCTCTACCAGCCCTTCCACGTCAGCTCTCTCCGACCCCAGTCTAGCCTTTTTATGTGGGACACCTACCAACCCCAACTCCAACAGGGCCCCCGGACGCTTAGCTCCCTTACCTAAGTCCTCCGCGGCTCCTGCCCCACTAGCTCCAGCCCCGGAGAAAGCTTGTTGCAAGAGCGACAAAACCTGCTGTGAAAAAAGATTGCTGCCAAACCACCTGGCACACACTACTGAGTCAAGGGAAGATCCGGAGCTGAGGACGGCCCCGGCTCTGCAGGCAGTAGCATGGTCTCTAAGGTCCACTGGCCCCTCAACCTCTTTTTCCAGCTCTCCCCCACTGTGCTCCGCCATGTCCGTTATTGAGGCTTCGTGCGCACACCCTCTGCACACCCCTGCCTCAGAAAGGGACCCCCTCCAGACCCCACACAGAAGACAGCGAGGTCTAGAAGACAAAGAAGCGAGCACTGCCCTTCAAAATGCCAAACACCAACTCACTTTTTTTTTTTTTTTAAACTGACCACCAGCAACGCTGGAACAGACACCCTACTTTCCCCCTTGGAGAAAAAAAAAAAGGCACAATCCCCTTCTGGACCCTAGCAAGGCCCCAAAACTGAACGGCTCCGAGTTCCCGCGCAAAAAACACGCAGCCCGATGACTCCATTCTAAGCACTACGTTACCGGTGCTTGTGTCTCCCTAAACATCAAACCATCATGATCCGGCAGCTCCTTACCTCCCCGGAGCCTCTCCCTTACCGTGGCTTCGCTCTGTAATTGAAAGGATACGAGCTTTGCAGCTCTCAAATATCACCGCAATGTCTGTCGGCAGGGCCCCTGCCTGGCTCCTTCTCCCACCCTGTCTACCCTGCCGGAGTGCGTGGCGGACCTCAACGGCTGCCCACCCAACTCGTGGGATCAGCACCGGAGGACCCCAACAGAACCCATCACTCATCCCTGCCCTCCAGAGGCACCGCATAGAAGGGGGGGCCGGGGGACAATATTTCTCACCTCTTCCAACAATCCCAGCAAATCGCTCTAAAATCGCTAATTTAAAGGCACAGTAGCCCTTTTTTTTTTTTTTGTAAACCCAAACTACTCTATCACTGCTTAATAATTGCTCCAGTGAGTCCCTTACCTCTGGGCTCACATCTCCTACCGCTGCTTGGAGACTGAGAACTGAACAAGGAGGCGGTGCCTGGGCTACTTATACTGATGTCAGTGAAAAAAGAGACACTAAAAATAATCCCACACTCAGATGTATATATATCCACCCAAAAATCTCCAAAAGAATCCCCAGTGAAACTCTAATAATTCTTTTTGTCAGATCACATCGAGGGAGGCTAAGAATGGTATCAAAACCCCACCAGACAGATGTAATCCATTTTATTCATAGAACAGTTCTTTGATAAATGATCTATTTAAAAACACCAACTTATCTTGAATTGGTTTAGAAGAGAAGCCCAACTCGATCCGTGTGTCAAACATCCAAAGTCCTGAGACACGAAGTGCACGTTTCGGGACGAACAGGTCCCTGTATCAAGTGCTCCAACATAGGTCAAACAGGCGTTATTCTTCTTATAGCAGTAATCAAATTAATGGCCTTATTGCATTTTAAACTACCGGTTCCTCACCGACATCCAATCACTGAAGGAAACCGATCCACATCATTGGCCAGCAAAATCCATCCATCATCGAGGAGAACCAATGTCAGATCGAGGACTATCCCTCAATGAGTCCCCTTTCTGATTGGATGAAATCAGCAACCCTGCATGACGTAATTAACCAAACAAGTGTCTGCCAAAGAACAGCACTTGATACAGTTGGGCTTCTCTTCTAAACCAATTCAAGATAAGTTGGTGTTTTTAAATAGATCATTTATCAAAGAACTGTTGTATGAATAAAATGGATTACATCTGTCTCGTGGGGTTTTGATACCACTCTTAGCCTCCCTCAATGTGATCCGACAAAAAGAATTATTAGAGTTTCACTGGGGATTCTTTTGGAGATTTTTGGGTGGAGTGAAAAAAAAGAGAGGCATGCTCAGACTCCAAGCTGCGGGAGGACGTGCTCAAGCCAGAGATTCCGGGACTAGACTGGAGGGATGTTAAGGAATTATATATTTTTGGTGGCAATTTCCTCCTACTGTGAAGGAATATTCAATGTGCTTGTATTGCAAATACTGGAGGAGTTGCCTCTATTTTAATACTGCCTCAATTCATTAGTGATAATTCTTAGCCAGAAGCCAGACCATGGCTCTCAAAAACCTAGCTGACTGTTAAATCTGGCCTTGTTACTACTTAACAGATGAGACTTTCTACCCAAAGGGGTTTTGAATGCAACAACTGCAGCATCTCCATCGGCCTTGGTCTTCACTCAGTCCAAGGCCCAACAACAGGTTAATGTTTTCAGGATATCCCTAATATGCATGAGATTTGCTTGCCTATTACCTTCATTGCAAGCAAATCTCATGTGTAT
Organism: Ichthyophis bannanicus; assembly: GCA_033557465.1. Taxonomy (NCBI): domain Eukaryota; kingdom Metazoa; phylum Chordata; class Amphibia; order Gymnophiona; family Ichthyophiidae; genus Ichthyophis; species Ichthyophis bannanicus. Next base: position 144,404,489 of record CM066032.1, read on the forward strand.
TCATTAGGGATATTTTGAAAACCTGACCCGTTGGCAGCCCTCAAGGACTGTGAATGAAGACATAGGGTCTAGGAAGTAGAAGTCAGGCATCAATCCCAGGTCTTTTGCACTGAGGAGCACAATACTTTGCCACCAATTCAGGCCACACTTTGAGACTAATATTCGAATTTCCACTTTAAAGGCACACGGATCAGTGTATATGTTTAAGTTTTAACTTGTGACCAGTTACTTCATTAGATTTCCAATTCATCCAGAACCTCCATGCATCCTGTTATATCCAAAAAGGTCCTTAGTCCAAGGGTGGGCAATTCCGGCCCTCGTGCACCACAATCCAGCCTGACTTTCATGATGTCCCTAATGAATATTCATGGACCTATTTCCATACAATGGAAGGCAGTGTATGCAAATGGATCTCCTGAATATTCGTTAGGGATGCCGTGAAAGCCAGGCTGGATTGTGGTGCACGAGGGCCGGAATTGCCCACCCCTGCCTTAGTCTATACCAGGGGTTCTCAGCCCTGTCCTCGGGACCCACCTAGCCAGTCGGGTTTTCAGGATAACCACAATGAATATGTATGAGAGAGATTTGCATACACTGCCTCCATTATATGCAAATGTCTTCCTTGCATATTCATTGTGGTTATCCTGAAAAACCGACTGGCTAGGTGGGTCCCGAGGACAGGGTTGAGAACCCCTGGTATACTATAGCATGCACATTTTCTCTACCAGTGCCCTTTGCCCTAGCTCAGTGGTTCTCAATCCAGTCTTCTGGGACCTCCAGGCCAGTCAGGTTTTCAGGATATCCACAATGAATATGCATGAGATAGATCTGCATGCACTTCCATTGCATGCAGATTTCTCTCATGCATATTCTTGTGGATATCCTGAAAACCTGACTGGCCTGGGGGGTCCCATAGGACTGGGTTGAGAACCACTGCACCTAGCTTTTTGGCACCTCAGGCATGGAGGTATGTGCTACAAGAAGGGTAGCCTTTGCTTGGCCATTAGGTGTTGCTTTTGAAACTCTTATGGATCTGGCAGGCTCTGCAGTGCAAACAGCCAGCACAAATGAAAAAATAATGATCTTTTGTACTGCAGTGTTGTCTCTGGATTAAATTGGGCTAGCCCCAAAATACGCATTTTATTATACCTTCAGCCCTGAAGAAAATTCCACCATCTCTTCAGCTTGAACATTTCTAAGACCATAGACACGAGCAATCCCATCACCAATGGACAGCACACGCCCTGTCTCTTCTAGTTCAGCAGAGGTGTCTGCACCCAGGATACGTTCCTCAAGAATAGAGGACACTTCCGCAGTGCCTGAAGGAAAATACACCACAAATCACAAATAAGGGCATTATAATAAATTCATAGGACCTTTAAAGCTATTTTATTTTTCATTATTTTCATTTGAAAAGATGTATCAGGGATATGGCAGGGTCTCAAGCCTAAAGTTCTACTTCTGGACTTCCAAAACTGCTCGAAGTGAAAGGAAGAGTCTAAAGGACAAAAAGGATTAACTGTACCTCAAATGTTTATCTGCATATACAGTGGTGTGCAAAAGTCTGGAATCACTTGTGAGTTTTGCGTTTCATACTTTCTAATTTTTTTTAAAAAATTTTGCGTTAGCCCAGCATATTCATCTTTCTACCACGTTAAAAGGGATACATTTGGCTATTAGAGTTGACATTTTTGCATTCCTTGCTTTCAATTTAAATCTTTACAGACACTGGGAGATAGCTACTGCGATTTTTGTGGATCCTGCGTCAAAACTGGATCAAGATTATCCAATATGCACATGTTATTTTTGACCAATCAGGAGGATGGTTTCACTAACCAATGCACAGTGCAGCTATAAAAACGCTCAGAATTTTTGAATTTCATACGCTTTCTGGATGAACCATGAAGATGACTCTGACCCCGACGTTGGAGGAGCGTGTTCATGTGTCCTTTATGAGTGAGGAAGGATTTTCAAGCAGTCAGCCAGGAAGGTTGGCTGCAGTCAGAGCGCTGTTAAGATTGTACAGAAGAAAGAAACAGGTTCAGTGGTGGACAAGCCTCGTTCAGGTCGTCCACGTGCATCAACATCACCCCAGGACAGCGCACGACGACGCAGTTCACTGACTAATCATAAGTTGACCTCTCCTCGGGTCAGTGTCAGCTCATCAACAGTTCATTGCCGGTGCCTGCAGTTTGGTCTCCGGAGCTGCAAAGCACGGAATAAGCCACTGATGACTGACATACAAAGGCACAACCAGATCGTGTGGGCGAGAAAGCACTCAACCTGGTCGACTGAAATGTGGGAAAAGGTGCTATTCAGCGATGAAATCACCTTCTGCCTATTTGGTAACCAGGCCCACACCTATGTGAGGAGATTTCCTGGAGAGGAATTCAAGCCTGAGTGTCTCAACCTCACTGTGAAGCATCCTTTGAAGGTCATGGTCTGGGGCTGCTTGGCTGCCAGTGGCATTGGATGTCTTCACATTGTCGATGGAATGGTCAACGGGGCCAAGTACATCACCACACTGCAAAAGTGCATGGTGCCATCAGCACACCAGCTGTTTCCTGGCCAGTTCCTGTTCCAAGATGACAATGCAACCTGCCATCTCTCCAGACAGGTGATCAGCTGGAAGCAGCGGAACATCAAGTCAATGGACTGGCCTACCCAGTCTCCAGATCTGAATCCAATCGAGAACCTGTGGCACAAGGTGGCCTTGGAAATATCCAAGAGCCATCCGACAATCAAAGTGTGAGCTGATTGAGTCACTCATTGCAGCTTGGAACCACGTTGTCACCAACAATTACCTTGCCAGACTGGTTCATTCAATGACAAGGTGCAGTCAGGTGATCAAGAACAAAGGGTGGCCATCAAATACTGAGCCATCACTGACACACAAAAACGGCTTTTTTCAAGGCCACATACATTAATTTGAAAGAAACCTGGCGTGCGTCCATAATATTTTAAAACATACTTACAATAATATATCGTTGGCCAATGATGTACATTAAGCGAGTTTCACAGAAAATCTATCAACAGGACAGATATGGGGAACAAACTCAGAAAATAAGAGCTAAAAGTTGGCCCTAATAGCCAAATCTATCACTTATCATGAGATACACAGAAAAAGCCACTGGGAGGAAAAAATAAAGATATAAGGTCACAAAGTTGAAAAAACGTCAAATTTACAAGTGACTCCAGACTTTTGCACACCACTGTATTATCTTAAAAACAGTAGCGGTGCTTAATATTAAGTAGGAGATGGATTTGAGCTCCTAACCCAATTCCTCCTGCTCATTTGCTTGGAGCCCCAGTCATTGCTAACCACTATCATCACGGTATGAAGGGATCTACAGTCTGTGCCCCTCAGAGGGCTCCTGCTGTAAGGGCATGAATAGAAGGACCGAAACCAAGTAGAGTGGCAGCAAAAACCTACAAGTGTTATAAAGAGGCAATATGCATATGAATAAATGTATAATGTACAGAAGTACTCAACACTGACCATTTGTGTTCAGATTACCCTGCCTGAATCCTGGAAAATCCTTACATATATACTGTAGATAGGAAAAAACAACAGAGGCAGGGCCACTTTCGCCACTTAAGGGGCCGTAGTCCAACTTGAGAGGATAGGGTCCCTTTCAAAATCCCCCCCCCAATTAATCCTGCTCCCATGTCAGGAATGGAGTAACAGTGTAGTTTCTATCAAAATATATTTTAAAGCAATTCTCATTAGATATGTGAATGATCATTATGTGTATGGTGACATTTTACTTACCAGATAACGTCTTTCACTCGAGTTCTGCAAGAGCAGGTCAGATGTGGGTTGTGTTCTCCTACCAGCAGATTGGTGGTGACAACGAACCAATGAAAAGCCTACATTTAAATGACATCACTCCCATGCATCTATGCACCTCAGCCACCAGAGGGTTCTTCAGTATCTGTCCCCAAGCATTTGGAGAACATGGCAAGCCTCACACAAACTCAATGAGGGAACAAAAGAACTATGCATAGGAAAGCATAAATAGACAGTGCGTTAAATATGAACCTGCAGATCCAAGCACATAAACCATAGCAGACCCATTGACTTTAACTCTTTGTTGCATGTCTCCTTTATTTCAGCTCTCTCGGTTTTCGCTGCAAGCTGGTCCGGATTCACTGCGCTGTCACCTCTTCACACCCCCTGCACTCCCCTCCAGCTCCATCAGGTACCAAGCGGCCTGTCGTCAAAGCTTCCTGCTGTGTCGCCTACCTTCCCTTCCATGGCTGGCGTACCAGGCCACTGGGTCATCGCCCCATTCCATTTCCCCGCTGGCGCTCTCGTTCCCCCTCTAATCTTCTCCTCTGTGCCCCCTCTCGCTCTAACCCCCCCCATGTCCTCAGCTTCTTCCTGCTCCACTTCTCAACCCTCTGCCCTCTCCAGTGCCTCCCAGTCTGCCCTCAAGCTTGGCCTTCTTAACTGTCGTTCCCTCAGGACCAAGTCCCTCCTCGTCCAAGATCTGATTTCTCAGGCTTCCTTTGACCTGACGCTCCTCACCGAGACCTGGCTGAAGGAAGGGGAGGACGCCCTTCTGGCTCGCTGCCTCCCTCCTGGGTTTTCAGCTGCCTCCGTTTCCCGCACTGGGCGCTCAGGTGGCGGCGTGGCCGCCATCCTTGCCCCCTCTCTCTCTTTCACTCAGATTCTCTCTCCTTCATTGTCTTACCCCGAGGCCCTTCTTCTTCATCTGCATACCACACCCCCTACTCATGTTCTCCTCGTCTATGCACCCCCTGCTCTCCGCTCTGACCTTTGGGACTCCCTCCTTCACTCCCTCTCTGACCTCTCCCTGCTTTTTCCCCATCTCATCATTGCCGGTGACTTTAATCTCCACCTTGACTCTCCCTCATCCCCCAGAGAGCATGCATTCCTCTCCCTTTTGCATGACCTAGCCTTCCTACAGCATGTTTCTTTTCCCACCCACTCCGCTGGTCACACTCTTGATCTTTTCCTGTCTCCCTCCTCCTCCTCGCTCTCCCTTTCTAACCTGTCCTCCCGTGCACTCCCCTGGTCAGACCATCTTTGCATCTCAGCCTACTGTTCCCATTCGATCCCATCCCTCCCTTCTCCCGTTCTTCCCTCCACCCCTCGCCTCTCCCGCTCCATCACCCCATCACTGGCCCAGCAATTCCCTCCAGCTTCAGATTTGCTCCCTGCTGATTTTGCCTCTTTATCTCCTAACTCACAGGCCTCTACCTGGTTCTCTTCCCTCTCAGCTGCTCTTGATCTCATTGCTCCCCTTCGCCCGCGCCCTCCTCCTCGTCGCCCCTCTCACCCCTGGTACCATCCTGGTCTACTCTTACTACGTTCCCAACTTCGCAGAGCCGAAAGGCAATGGCGTAGGTCCCCCTCTCCGGACACCTTATTCCGCTTCAAAGCCCAGCACTCCCACTATCGTTCCCAGATCCACCTTGCCAAGTCCTCTTTTTTCTCTAACGCCATTGCTAATGCCCCCAACCAGACCCGTCATCTTTACTCTACCCTCAATTTTCTTACCTCCCTACACCCCTCTACCCCCTCCGCACCTTCCCATCCCATCCCCGCCCCTTCTCTTCTCGCCTCTGCCTTTAGCAACAAAATTTCTACCCTACGTGCCTCACTGCCTTCTCATCCTCCGCCCATTCCCTCTCCCCCCCCATTTGCCTCTCCTCCCCCTGTTTCCCAACTGTCTCACACATGGTCCTCTTTTTCCCTGACTACCACCACTGAGCTTCATCACCTTATATCTGCGTCCAACAAAACCTTCTGTTCCCTTGACCCTGTCCCTTCCTCCTGGCTACTGACACCCTCGCAGTCCTTCCTCCCCCACATCCAAACCATCCTGGACAACAGTCTATCCACTGGAACTTTTCCCTCCCCCTGGAAGCACGCTCTCATTCGCCCCCTTCTTAAGAAACCCTCTCTTGACCCTCTTGACCCCAACAACTACCGCCCAGTTTCCAACCTCCCCTTTCTGTCTAAACTTCTAGAGAAGGTTGTCTTTGCCCAATTATCCCATCACCTTGACTCCACCAATTTCCTTCACCCCCGTCAATCCGGTTTCCGTCCTGGGCACAGTGTTGAGACTATCCTTCTTGCCTTTACCAATGCCCTGCATGTTGCCCACGACCGCGGTGAAATTTCGGTGGCGGTGGCCCTTGATCTTTCCGCTGCTTTCGACCTTGTAGATCATTCCCTTCTTCTCTCCCGGTTGCGTGATGCTGGCCTCTGCAGCACTGTTTTTCGGTGGTTCCACTCCTTCCTTTCCTCCCGTTCAGGTGCTGTTCTATCCTCTTCCCCCTCTCACCCCTCCTCTGATTCCTTTCCCATCCCCTGTGGGGTCCCCCAGGGTTCTGTGCTGGCTCCCCTGCTCTTCAATCTCTTCCTGACTCCTCTCACACTTCTGATCCAACAATCTGGTATCTCAGCCTTCTACTACGCTGACGACATCCTCCTTCTTTACCATACGTCCCCAGCCTGTCCTGATCTCGCTCCCCTCAACTCCTGCCTTGCTGTTATCTCGGATTGGATGACCCATAACTGCTTGCATCTTAACCCCTCTAAAACCACAGCCATCTGGTTCCCCCACGGTCATCAGCTCCCATCAATTGCCCCATCGTTCCCTACCACTCCCATCTCTCTGGTCTCCACCTTTAGGTACCTTGGGGTAATTTTTGACTCAGACCTTTCCTTCTCTGCCCATGTCTCTCACGTGTCCAAATCCTCCTTTTTTTATCTTAGACAGATCCGTGCTGTTCGCCCCTTCCTCTCTCCCTCCGCTCTTGTCACTCTGCTCTTAGCCCTTGTCATCTCTCGGATCGATTTTGCCAACTCCATTCTCTCTGGCCTATCTAAGCTCCACCTCTCTCGTCTACAACGCATCCAAAACACCGCTGCCCGTCTTGTTTCTTCCGCCTCCCACAGGGACCATGTCACACCCCTTCTCCTTCGTCTCCACTGGCTTCCCGTCTCCTTCCGGATCCAATTCAAGCTTCTCACGCTCGTTCACAAGGTTCTTCACACCACCACGCCTCAGTACCTTGCTGACCTCATCCACTTTCACACCCCCCGGCACACTCCTCGTTCCTTTCACCTCAATCGCCTCACTCTTCCTCCCCCCTCACATGCGCACCTCCAAGCGGCCCGCTCCTCTGCCTTCTTCTTTGCAGGCCCGGCCCTCTGGAACTCCCTCCCCTCTACTCTCCGTCTGGAGCCCCACCATCCTACCTTCAAGCACGCCCTGAAAACTCACCTCTTCTCCCTTGCCTTCAACCTCTCTCCTCCCTAGCCTCCCCTTTCCCCTTTTGATCCTCCTTTCCTGTACTCGCTTTTCTACTTTTACCAAGTTGTAACTTTCTTTTCCTTTTCCGGCCTTGTGCCTACTGCAATGAAGAAATGTTTTTGTAAACCGCTCTGCTTACCCACGAAGGGCGGTCAATCAAGTCAATAAACCTAAACCTAAACCTAAAATGTTCTGCCGCAGAATTAGAGAAAACAGTGTCAGGGGCAGGCCCTGGACTAGTCTAGCAGGACTCAAAGAAATTGTACATGCCAGATAATGTCCTATCACTTTCCATAATCGCCCTGCTAGACTAGTCCAGACAAGTGGACGTATTAAAAACTACACATCCAGTGGGTGGGAAGACAAAACAGTAGCTTGCAAAACCTTAGAGCCAAAGGCAGCGTCCGTCCACAAGTGAATAGCCAAGCAGTAATGCTTGACAAAAATGGAAAGTGATGTCCATGTTGCTGCTTGACAAATACCTGCAGGGGCTACCTAGCTCCGCTCACGAGGATGCTTGCACTCTAGTAGAATGGGCGCACAAACCCTGTTTGCGCCTGATGCCGAGAAACACGGAGGATTTCGTAACTAGCCTTAGTACCAACATCTATGCCTGGTCTTGAGTTGGCCCCTGACAGTATTTTGATGGTAATGGGGGCTTTCCCCAATGCCTGGATCGTCTCATGGAAAATGTCAAACTCCAATGATCCAGGCATCGAAGAAAGCCCCCAAAATACTGTCGGGGGTTGGAGCCACTAACAGAAAGCAAACTCGCTGGTGGCCCTGCGGCCCCAATCTCCCCACTTGCCCAACTAAAAATAACCCTGGTGGCCCAAATCCTCCCACCCCTCTCCCAATACCTTTACAAAGGAGTGGGAGCACTGCCCACAAGCTCCCGCTCTGCCATCTTGAAACAATGGCAGCGCCTGGCTCCAACCAATGCATCCCTGAATGCACTGCATGGGACCAAACACCACCATTTTTCAAGACTGCAGCATAGGAGCACGAGCACATGGGCAGCATTCCTGTTCCTTTGTAAAGTTACTAGGAAAGGGGTGGGAGTTCAGGACCTCTGGAGGAGCCCATGCAGGAAAGCCCTTGGGAGCATCCCACAGCGCCTATGTTGCTGTCTTCCCGCCTTTGTGACTCTCCCTCCTCAGTTGACTTTGTAGCAGAGATAAAAGGAGAGAGAGAGAAAAAGACTACAACTCCTAGGGGAAGAGAGTGGGTTGTGAAGACTAAATTCCTGCTGTTCCGAGATCACGTGTTACATGTGAGTAACTACGCTATCTCCAGGAACAAGCAGGAACGTAGTCTTCCCATACGGGACTCCCTAGCTCCCAGAGAAATGTCCCCAGAATCAGTAGATTTGCTTCAGAGCAGGCCTCAAGAGGGCATGGATCCCCTCATGGATGTCTGGCATTGAAAAATGCCAGGACAGTGTAGGAGTTGCCCTAAGTCTGTAAGAGGCACTGGAGTAGAGCCTGACTAAACATGGCATCCCGGGGGGAGTCCTTGTCCAGACAGTAATGTGCAGCAAAGGTATGCACCGAAAGACCAGGTGGCTGCTTTGCAGATTTCGTCAATGGCCACAGAATGTAGGTTTGCCGCCAAGGCACGAACATTATGGACAGCGAGTATACTTTCAAGGGATAGTCCTGCTTTAGCATAAGCAAATAAGATGCAATCTGCTATCCATTTAGATGGGGCTGCCAGTATCTAAATGTACCGTAAGTGACTGGGATCAAAGGAGATGAACAAAGCAGCTCTTATGGTGCTCAACTGTCCTTTAAAGATTTGACTGCAAGCGTGCCTTGGCATCCCTAGTCAAGAGTATGGAGGGTTGCCTCTGCCCTAGAGGTATGAGATCTAGGGAAGACGACAGGCAGGTAGACTGACTGATTCAAATGGATAGAAGACACCATGAAACACCTTGGGCATGAAATGAGAAGGAATCTTAAGGACCACCTTATGGTGAAAGTGGGTATGATGCAGGTCAGCCACCAACGCTTGAAGCTCACTGATGCATCTAGCTGAAGTGAGTGCAACAAGGAAGATGACCTTTCAAGAGAAACTTTAGTGAGGATGTGGCTAAAGGTTCAAAGGGCGGCTTAAGAAGCTGATCTAATACGACATTAAGATCCCATGCCACCAATGCGGCACCAATGTGGGAACTTGGTTAATAAGAAGAGCCCTCTCATGAAATGTGTCACAAGCAGTTAAGAACATAAGAACATAAGAAATGCCATACTGGGTCAGACCGAGGTCCATCAAGCCCAGTATCCTGTTTCCAACAGTGGCCAATCTAGGTCATACGTACCTAGCAGTTTCCCCAAAAGACACAGGTTCTGCAGTGCTTGTACTAGGCCAAGCATTGATATCCTGGGTCCCTTTTTAATAGTGGTTTATGGACCTTTCCTCCAGGAACTTGTCCAAACCTTTTTTAAACCCAGCTATACTAACAGCCCTTACTACATCCTCCCCGGTAACAGATTCCAGAGTTTGATTACACGTTGAGAGAAGAAATATTTTCTCCTATTTGTCTTAAATAGTTTACCCTGTAGCTTCATTACATGCCCCTAGTCCTTCTATATTCTGATAGCGTAAACAATTTATCCACGTTTATCCGTTCCACTCCATTCATTAATTTATACACCTCTATCATATCTCCCCTCAGCCGCCTCTTTTCTAGGTTAAAGAGCCCTAACCTTTTTAGCCTCTCTTCATAGGAGTAGCCTTCCATCCCCTTCACCAATTTGGTGGCTCTTCTCTGTACTTTTTCTAATAACTCTATGTCCTTTTTAAGATACGGTGACCAGAATTGCACACAATATTCAAGGTGCGGTCGTACCATGGAGCGATACAGAGGCATTATAATATCCTTTGTTTTATTCTCCATCCCTTTCCTTATGATACCTAGCATTCTATTTGCTTTCTTGGCCGCCGCTGCACACTGGGCGGAGGGTTTTAACATGTTATCCACGATGACTCCTAAATCTTTTTCCTGGGTGGTGGTTTCTAATGTGGAGCCTTGCATCTTGTAACTATAGTGTGGGTTGTTCTTTCCTAGGTGCATAACTTTGCACTTGTCCACATTAAATTTCATCTGCCATTTGGATGCCCAGTCTTCCAATTTATCCAGATCCTCCTGCAGTTTTCCACAATCCTCTTGGGTTTTAACAACTTTAAACAGTTTTGTGTCATCTGCAAATTTGATTACCTCACTAGTTATTCCCTTTTCCAGGTCATTTATGAATATGTCAAAAAGTAGCGGACCCAGTACAGATCCCTGGGGTACTCCACTATTCACCTTTTTCCATTGGGAATATTGGCCATTTAGCCCTACCCTCTGCTTTCTATCTTTTAACCAGTTCCCGATCCACAATAGTACACTGCCTCCTATCCCATGACTTTTTAGCTTCGCCAAAAGTCTCTGATGGGGGACCTTGTCAAAAGCTTTCTGAAAGTCCAGATACACTATATCAACCGACTCACCTTTGTCTACCTGTTTATGCACACCTTCAAAAAAACAGATCAGATTAGTAAGACAAGATCTTCCTTGTCTAAAGCCATGTTGGCTGTCTCCCATTAGGCCATGACTATCTACATGCTGTGTAATTTTGTTCTTTATGATGGCTTCTACCATTTTCCCTGGTACTGACGTCAGGCTCACCGGTCTGTAATTTCCCGGGTCACCCCTGGAACCCTTTTTAAAAATTGGTGTTACGTTGGCGACCCTCCAATCTTCAGGTATTACAGATGATTTTAATGAAAGTTCACAGATTACCAATAACAGGTCTGCAATCTCATATTTCAGTTCTTTCAACACTCTGGGATGTATACCATCCGGTCCAGGTGATTTGCTACTATTCAGTTTATCAAATAGTTGTAATATATCTTCCCGGTGTAGCGATATTTCTCTCAATTCCTCTGCAGTATCACCTTTAAATACCACTTCAGTCTTGGGTAACACCCCTACATCTTCCTCAGTAAAGACCGAAGCAAAGAATTCATTCAGTCTCTCTGCTATAGCCTTGTCTCCTCTTATTGCACCTTTTACCCCTCTATCATCTAATGGTCCAATTGACTCTCTCACAGGCCTTTTGCTACGAATGTACTTGAAAAGTCTTTAGTTCGTGTTTTTGCTTACGTAGCAAGTGTCTTCTCAAATTCCCGCTTTGCCTGCCTTATCAATGCTTTGCATTTAACTTGCCAGTGCTTGTGCTGTTTCCAGTTTTTCATCATTTGGCTCTTTTTTCCATTTTCTGAAGGTTGCTCTTTTGGCAGCAACAGCCTCTCTGACCTCACCTTTAAACCATGCTGGCCGTTTTTTGGACTTTCTTCCACTTTTCTTAATGCGTGGAATACAGCTGGTCTGGACTTCGAGGATAGTATTTTTAAATAACACCCAAGCTTGCTGTAAGTCTTTAACCTTTGGAACCGCTCCTTTTAGTTTTTTCCGAACTATATTCCTCATTCTATCATAGTCACCCTTTTGAAAGTTAAAAGGTAGTACTGTGGATTCCTTTACTATCTGTCCTCCACTGATTAAATCAAACATGATCATACTATGATCACTATTGCCAAGTGGTCCCAACACCCTTATTTCTTGCACCAGATCTGGCGTTCCACTAAGGACTAGGTCCAGTATGGCTTCCCCTCTGGTCGGTTTCATGAACCAGCTGCTCCAAGAAGCAGTCATTCATTTCATCTAGAAACTTTATCTCTTTAGCTTGTCCTGCTGTGACACTGTCCCAGTCGATACCGGGGTAATTGAAATCACCCATTATTACTACTCTGTTGTGGCTTTTGTTAGCTTCCTTGATTTCTTTGAGCATTTCATCATCCATTTGTTCATTCTGGCCAGGTGGTCGATAGTATACTCCCACTGCCATCACCTTCCCCTTCATAAATGGAATTTCAATCCATAGAGATTCTACAGCATATTTTGTTCCCTGCAAAACTTTAATCCTTTCTGACTCAATGCCCTCTCTAACATAGAGCGCAACCCCTCCACCAATTTGTTCAGCTCTATCATTACGATATAGTTTGTATCCAGGTATCACAGTGTCCCACTGGTTATCCTCCTTCCACCATGTCTCTGAGAGTGCAATCATATCTAACCTCTCATTTAATGCTATATATTCTAATTCTCCCATCTTATTGTTTAGACTTCTAGCATTGGCATACAAGCATTTTAGAGACTGTATTTTATTAATATTAATCTGGCTATTGGTAGGCATGGGTAATGGGGAATCTTTATGCTCTGTCTGCTCCTTACTCAAGGGCATTTGGGCTACTATACTCCCTTTTGGAACCTCACTGCTTTTGGTAGTATCCTTCAAGGATACCTTTGTCCGAACCGTGCGCTCCTGGGTGACTGTCGGCTTTCCCCTATTTTCTAGTTTAAAAGCTTCTCTATCTCTTTTTTAAAGGTTAATGCCAGCAGTCTGGTCCCATCCTGATTAAGGTGAAGCCCATCCCTTCGGAAGAGCCCCCCCTTTCCCCAGAATGTTCCCCAGTTCCTAGCAAATCCAAAACCCTCATCCTTGCACCATTGTCTCATCCACGCATTGAGACTCCGGAGCTCTGCCTGTCTTTTGGGTCCTGCACGTGGAACAGGAAGCATTTCGGAGAACGCTATCCTGGAAGTTCTGGATTTCAACTTCCTACCTAAAAGCTTAAATTTAGCCTCCAGAACTTCCCTACCACATTTTCCTATGTCATTGGTACCAACATGTACCAAGACAGCAGACTCCCCCCCAGCACTATCTATGATCCTATCTAGGCGGTGCGTGAGATCTGCTACCTTCGCACCAGGCAGGCATGTTACCAGGCGATCCTCACGTCCACCAGCCACCCAGCTATCTACATTCCTAATGATTGAATCACCAACTCTAACAGCTGTCCTGACCCTCCCCTCATGGGACATGGCCCTGGAGAAACGTCCCTCGGTGCGAGAGGGTTTTACATCACCTGGAGGACAGGTCCTAGTTACAGGATCACTTCCTGCCACACCAGGGTGATGCTCTCCTGTCACGTGACCTCTCTCCTCCATGGCAACAGGGATGCTGCCAGACTGGAGGTGGGACTTCAGGACTATATCCCTGTAGGTCTCGCCCATGTACTTCTCTGTCTTCTTATGTCTTCCAGGTCTGCTACTCTAGCCTCTAGAGAACGGACTCGTTCCCTGAGAGCAAAGAGCTCCCTGCACTTAGTGCATATGTAGGACCTCTCACCAACTGGGAGATAATCATACATGTGACACTCGATGCAAAAGACTGGAGAACGCCCATCTCGTTGCTGGACCTCTGACTGCATCTTAGTTTAAAGCTTGTGTTTAGGTCTTTTAAATCGGTATATAATAAGGATTGGTGTAGATGCTTATACTAATAAAAGTGTATCTAATACCCCTAATACACCCTGTGTACCTGAAGCTAATTAATCACAGGTCCTCTGTGTATGACTGATTTGGATTAAGAGCTGCACCTGAGAGCAGCCCCTTTCCTCTAAGATGTCCAAGTACCTATAAAACTACAATTTCCCCAGGGGTGGGTGGGTGCTGGGGAGGGAGGGGGGGAGATAAGTCCTATTAAAGAGGGCAGTTACAAGGTACCCTGTCCTGAACCCTCAGCAGGGGGATGGGGGTACCACACAAAGCCCAGTTGAGAGAGGCAAGGTAAGTACAGCTGAGAAGGCTGAAACTTGCACACCACTAAGACAAACACTAAATAATTAAACAAACAACAGTTAGACAAACAGTAAATAATTAAATAAACAGCTAGAACTCACAGTAAGATGTCCCAGGAGGCAAAAATCCACTCACTAGCAGAGCTCTGTAAAAGTTCAGCCTTTCTCTGATCAGAGAAAAGCAAACTAAAACAGCCTATGCACACGTGGAGAAAACAGGAACAAGGTTACAGGATACCTCAGGGGGAGGGGGTCAGGGGGAGGAGTCACTCAGGCAGGCACGGACAGGAAAAAGCTTAACAGCAGGCTCTGGGGAGAGAGATTAATTCAAAATGGCTACCACACACACAGGGGGAGGAGTCACTCAGGCAGGCAAGGACAGGAAAAGCTTAACAAACAACAGGCTCTGGGGAGAGAGATTAATTCAAAATGGCTACCACACAAAGCCCAGTTGAGAGAGGCAAGGTAAGTACAGCTGAGAAGGCTGAAACTTGCACACCACTAAGACAAACACTAAATAATTAAACAAACAACAGTTAGACAAACAGTAAATAATTAAATAAACAGCTAGAACTCACAGTAAGATGTCCCAGGAGGCAAAAATCCACTCACTAGCAGAGCTCTGTAAAAGTTCAGCCTTTCTCTGATCAGAGAAAAGCAAACTAAAACAGCCTATGCACACGTGGAGAAAACAGGAACAAGGTTACAGGATACCTCAGGGGGAGGGGGTCAGGGGGAGGAGTCACTCAGGCAGGCAAGGACAGGAAAAAGCTTAACAGCAGGCTCTGGGGAGAGAGATTAATTCAAAATGGCTACCACACACACAGGGGGAGGAGTCACTCAGGCAGGCAAGGACAGGAAAAGCTTAACAAACAACAGGCTCTGGGGAGAGAGATTAATTCAAAATGGCTACCACACAAAGCCCAGTTGAGAGAGGCAAGGTAAGTACAGCTGAGAAGGCTGAAACTTGCACACCACTAAGACAAACACTAAATAATTAAACAAACAACAGTTAGACAAACAGTAAATAATTAAATAAACAGCTAGAACTCACAGTAAGATGTCCCAGGAGGCAAAAATCCACTCACTAGCAGAGCTCTGTAAAAGTTCAGCCTTTCTCTGTAAAAGTTCAGCCTTTCTCTGATCAGAGAAAAGCAAACTAAAACAGCCTATGCACACGTGGAGAAAACAGGAACAAGGTTACAGGATACCTCAGGGGGAGGGGGTCAGGGGGAGGAGTCACTCAGGCAGGCAAGGACAGGAAAAAGCTTAACAGCAGGCTCTGGGGAGAGAGATTAATTCAAAATGGCTACCACACACACAGGGGGAGGAGTCACTCAGGCAGGCAAGGACAGGAAAAGCTTAACAAACAACAGGCTCTGGGGAGAGAGATTAATTCAAAATGGCTACCACACAAAGCCCAGTTGAGAGAGGCAAGGTAAGTACAGCTGAGAAGGCTGAAACTTGCACACCACTAAGACAAACACTAAATAATTAAACAAACAACAGTTAGACAAACAGTAAATAATTAAATAAACAGCTAGAACTCACAGTAAGATGTCCCAGGAGGCAAAAATCCACTCACTAGCAGAGCTCTGTAAAAGTTCAGCCTTTCTCTGATCAGAGAAAAGCAAACTAAAACAGCCTATGCACACGTGGAGAAAACCAGTTGTAAAGAAATAGGCTGCCCATCCAAGGGATGGCGAGTAGGAGCAACTGCACTGAGGTGAACCCTCACAGAGTTAGTCTTGAGACCAGAGAACTAAAGATGGAGGAGATACTGAAGGAGAGCCTCCACCGGAGATGAGAAGGGGTTAAGATCCCTTTGGGTACACCAAGTGACGTACCTACGCCACTTAAAGTCATAGGAAAGTCTGATAGACTGTTTCCTGGAAGCTAGTAGGATGTCTTTACTTCCTGAGGAAGGATGAGACCTTGCAAGACTACGCTTTCAGCAGCCAAGCCATGAGATGGAGTAGCATCCCCTCTTCCTGTGAGAGAAGGTCGGAAGCTGATCTGAGATGGAGGGCAAGTCTGTGAGACGTAGCAGGAGAGGAAACCACGGTTGATGTGGCCAGCATGTGTCTATGAGGATCATGTGGCTCTGTCCGCTTGAAACTTGAAAAGCGTTTTGGGAATCAGGGATAACGGAAGGAAAGGCATACAAGAAATCCTGACCCAAATGAAGGTGGAAAGCATCGACCTGCTGGCAAATGGACATCGGGTTTCTGGTGCAAACATGAGGTAGTTTGGTATTCTGCAGAGTGGCAAAAAAAGTCTATCTCCGAAGTTCCCCAAGTCTGAAAGAGTTAGGAGATCGAGTCAGATCCTCCTTCCACACAAGTGGTCTCTCCTTCAGGAGACAAACAATATGCTAAGACATTTTGGTGTCCTGGCAGATATACTGCTTGAAAATGCATCTGACGACCAATGGCAAAGGACCAAAGATGGAGAGTCTCCTTGCAGAGGGCCCATGAGCCCGTTCCCCCCTGCTGGTTCACATACCCGATTGTCCACCTGGACAAGAACTCTGCGGCCCTGCAGTTGTTGTTGAAACTTTGTACTGAAGACTGCATGAAGTTCCAGCAAATTTATTTGGAGCTGTGACTCCTGCTCTGTCCAGAGACCCCGAGTGGAGAGAGTGTCCAAGTGGGTTCCCCAACCCAGTTTGGAGGCATCTGTTGTCAGGATGCATTGATGTGGAGGCATCTGAAAAGGTGACCCTACGAGGAGATTTCCCGGGTTAGACCACCAGAGCAGGGAGTTCATGAGAATGTCTGGGACTCTGATCTTGCCTTTGAGGGTCCCAGAGCCCTGTTTCCACTGGGAGGCAAGAGTCCATTAAGTTGTCTGCATGTGAAGATGAGCATATGGCACTACGTGAACTGTAGAGGCCATATGGCCTAATAGTTGCAGCATCTCTCTGGCCAAGAGATGGTCTTTGAACCTTACTTGAGATGCTATCTGTACCAGGCGGGTACAATGGTCCTGGGGTAGAAATGCCCTTGACCGTCGTGCATCTAGAACAGTCCCTATGAATTCTAGTGTTTGAGTAGGAACTAGATGGTATTTTGGAAGACTTATCACAAATCCTAGATCCCATAGTACTTGAATTGTACGAAGGAGGGATAGGTGAACTTCCTGAGAAGTGGCTGCCCTTATTAGCCAATCATCTAAATAAGGGAAGACGAATATTCCGAGAGTCTACAAGGGAAGAACTCTGCATTTATAGCAACTTCCTTGGAAAATTAAGCATAGATACCCTCCTGTGTTCTGGATGAATAAGGATATGGGTATACGCTTCTTTGAGATCTAGAGAACAGAGCCAGTCCTGACTCTGGAAATAAGTTAGAAGGGTTCCTAGTGAAATCATCTTGAATTTCTCTTGAACTAGAAACTTGTTGAGGTTTCTGAGATCTAAGATGGGTCTGTATCCTCTGTTCTTTTCTGGAATGAGAAAGTACGGAGAATAGAACCCCCCTCCCCTTCTGGAATGTTGGAACCTCTTCTCTGGCACACTCTGACAGAAGAGAGGTGATCTCTTGCTGGATGACAGCAGTGAGTGAGGTTGGGAATGATATTAGCATGGTGGGGGGTATGCTTTATAGATGAAGCTTGTACCCCTCTCGCACTATGGTTAGTGTGAGGGGTTCTCCAGAGGCAGGGTGGCAATGTTCTCTAAGAAGTCAAAAGCCAGGTGTAGATTGAGTCTGCACTGCTGGTTGAGGTTTAGGATCCTGTAGTTTCTTCTGCTGCTTAGGAGGTTGTTTCTTCTGGGTACCCTGGGGCTGGTATTGAGAAGTTGGCGGGTAAGAAGAGCAGAATTTCTTACCATAGAAAGGCTTCTTAGTAACTGCTTTTCTTCTTAGTAGGGTATGTAGTAGCCTTTGAAAGCCTATTCAGGAGGATATTCTCAGACTGAGAAGCCTTATCTTGCCAATCCTTTCCAAAAAAGGTTTTCACCAGTACAGGGAATATTACCCAGTTTATCTTGAACCCACTGTTCAAGGTCTGATGCCTGAAGCCAGGCAATCCTATGGGCACCTATGCAGACAGTTGTTCTGCTAATACAATCAAAACAGATAAAGGCTGCCCTATTGACAAATTTGGATACATTTTGAGCATGTTTGACTAGTGTATGGTAGTCTGCCCTCGTCATGCGGGAGAAGAGGAGACATTGATTCCAGATCCCATGTCACCTCTCTAAGGTACATACTCTACATGGGTATGTATAAACTTTTGCGATTTTAAGCATGGAGACTTGAAAGCACCGGCAGACAAAAGCATCAAGGGTTCTCGATTCCCTGCCCGAGGAATTGGAGGAGTGTGTCTTAGAATGCCTAATGTGATGCATAGCCAATTCCACTACCATTGAGTGGCGTGGAAGCTGCGTCTTCCGAAACCCAGGGTTTTCCGGTACCCGATACATGATATAGAGTCTGATATAGGGAGAATGGTGAGAGGCATCTCCCACATCCAGAACATAAGGTCCTGAAGTATGTGGTGTACAGGGAGAGCAGTTACCTCTTTAGGAGATGTAGGATATTGGAGAATTTCCAACTCCTCTGTTCTGGGTTCTTTCTCTGATGCAGGAGTAATGGATAGGCCCCTCGCCATATCCTTGATAAACTCCTGGAAATACGTGTCTTTGGAAAGGGATGTGTGCCACTGCAGAGATGGACAAGTATCCTCGGGGAGACTCCTCATCTCTCTGGTACCGATTGATTTATCGGAATTGGTAGATTCAAAGTATCGATGAGCGATGGTCTTGTTCTTGTAAAGACCGGTACCGATCGAGATCAGTATTGGTACGAGACCCCTGCTGTGTCTGTATCTCGGAAACGGGGACAGACTTGGGGACTGGCATGGGCAGGAGTGTACCAAGGGGCATGAAGCCCACTGCAGATTGTACTGGCATCATTGGCTGTATTGGTACTGACGAAACCAGCCATAATAGTCAAGACATTACCGATGCCACTAACAGATGCACATCACTCCACTCAATGGCTAGCATGCGCTAATCCATCGAGCTTGCCAATGCCCGGGTGTTGGTACCAGAAGCTTGGGCTACCACTCCAGAGCATGGCACCAGGAGCTCTCCGGAGGTGGAGGTCTCGGGAGCATTCTGGACCCCTTATAAGGCTTTGGAGGGGAGATCCTCCCACTGGGATAATTTGGCCAGATGATCCACCTCTAGGGCAATGCACGAGGCATCTCTATTTTTAGACAGAGATCTACCCTTAGGAAGACGGCCTGCCTTGGAAGAAGACTTGTGTTTCGATACCTAAGATCAATGTGAAGACGACGATGTCCTTGATGACGAAGCAATCCAGACTGCATCTGAAGCAAACAGAAAGCTGAGTTTTGTGGCCTGATTCTGTAGGCCTCTCTGTCATCTTTTTGCATAGGGGACACTCAGAAGGCCGGTGATCCGGGCCGAGGCATTTGAGACACCAGTTATGGTTATCAGAGAGGAAATGGTACTAAGACACTTGGAACATCGCATCTGTAGACTGGATGGAAGGCCTAAGGCCTGACACAGCGTCAAAGCACCCGAAGAATTAAAGGGGGGGGGGGGGGTTTGTTGTTTTTCACAGAAAGAAGTAAAGGTGAAGTTTGGTTCTGGCGTCAACGGGAGGGCAGACGAAACCACAAAAATAAGAAGAAATTTTCTGCGGTAACAGGATTTGCTTCCTGCTGGCTCTGCGGAAAATGAAGAACTGAGGAAGGAGAGTCACAAAGGTGGGAAGGCAGCAATGCAGGCACAGTGGGATGCTGGGGAGCATTCCCGCACGGGCTCAGTCAGTACCGATGTCACCCATATGTGAAGGCTACCTTCTTGCTTGTTCCTGAAGATATAAAAAAATAACTAACACAGGGCACCAGCCCCTCAACAGTATTTTGATGTTATCAGGGGCTTTCCCTGATACCTGGATCAGAGTCTGACATTTCTGCTGAGATGATCCAGGCATCAGGGAAGGACACCAATGCCATCAAAATACTGTTAGGGTGCATATGCAAATTAGCCATGCAGTGCCCCTATTTCTCTGGGAGAGCATGCCAAACTTGTGCTGACTTGTGTGTGCATGTGTTTGACTTGCTCTCCCAGTTTTAGTACTGCCATTTGCGCCACAGTTTAATGCACAGCTAATCTGCATATGCACCCTTTTTTGCATGCCGGCACTGAAGTCGCATGCTATCAGTGTGCTGGAGAGGCGTACAGAGTTGATAGCATGCGACTTCAGCACTAGCCTCTTAAGGTGAGCAAGCAATCTGGTTCTCAGGATTTCTTCATCTCTCTTAATACTTTGGCTGAACATTTCAGGTTTTAATGAAAGCAGTCATTTGGGTACAACGGTATCTTCCCTACTACACCAAATGCCTACTACAGTTATATCATTTGACTTACTGAAAAATATGAGAAGAAAAAAAAAAAAGAAAGAATCAGAATAGCTTAAAACACTCCAACTAAAGTAAGAATTTCATGACACACATTATCCCAAGGGCTTGATCACCAGCCTTAAAAATGTTCTCCCAATTGATTTCCAAGGGTCAACAAGGACCACTGCAACAGTCACATGTGAGTATGCACCCATGGCCACATCTCTATGGCCGCCACCATCAATCCAAGGAGCTGAAGAGAATTACAGACTCTAGAAGTCTGTTGCACACAGAACAGCACCAGACAATCCAACAGACTGACCTTCTCCTCTGCCCATTCAAGAGACGAAACATGCTCCCAAAACCTCCAGGGACTGGAAAGGCCACATCTGTCTCTTCCCTGATTGATCAGCCAGCTGAGGCTTTCTAAGGATACAGATCCCTTGGTGCCGCAGCCACCACCACAACCTGGAAGAATATCTTTGTGGCGGTGGAAAGCCCGAAAGGTAGGGCAGCGAATCGATAGTGAGAGGCAAGCATAGCAACATGCAGATACTTCTGCCGACGTGCTTGAATCAGGACATGAAAATACACCTTGGCCAGATCCAGAGAAGCCAAGAACTCCCCTCGGAGCAGTGACAAACACAGAGTGCAAGGTTTTCCAGCCAGAAGTGCAGGACATGCCAGTAGAGCTAGGGCAGATACTCCATCTATTTTGTGGTGCTCAAAGAGATGGTCCCCTCTGGCCCATTTTTCAGGGGAGTCGACAAAATCCAGAATGGGCCAGAGGGGTCCATCTCTTTGAGCACCACAAAATAGATGAAATATCTGCCCTAGCCCTATTTGTCTGGCAGGAAGGGCATCACCACCTTTGTGCGCAGCAACTTGCCCAAGGTGATCCACACAGCAGTACTTTTGATCAAATACCCACAAGAAGAGATGAAGACATCTGGGATCAGCTCTTTGCATTCCAGGACATAGCTGATCTGAATGGTGTCTAGCACCCCATGATCCTTGGTAACCCTGGCCCATTTGTGAAAGGCAAGGCATACCTCCTCCTGGAGGAACCAGGCAATGGGCCCCAAAACCTTCACTGTATAATCCAGGAAGATCCTTCTTGGTAGAGACCGAGTCCCTTGGTCCACACGCCCCACAAAAGGGCTAAGAACGAGCCTGAAGCCTAGAAGAGGGGAAGAAAGGACTCTCATTACCAACCTAAGACCCCTGGGAATCCAGCCAGCACGCCTTCATTGGACAGGTGGAGGCTGACAAAAAGGGACACCAACCTCCTTCACAAGCCCCTTGGACCCATCTTTCGAAAGACAGTAGCTTTTGTCTCACCCAGGTCTGTCACCAGCTTCACACAGAAGCTTTCCCTTAAAACACAGTTGGGCCAACTGGGCAGCGCTGGAGTCAAATCCAACACCGTGACACAGCTGCAGCCAAAATGTATCAGGGCATGCATGGCATCAAAAAGAAGGTTGTAGCAGACTCCAGAAAAGGGGTTGTAGCATCTGGTGGAAGAGACTGAATCCACTGAGCAGGGCTCGAAACGTCAGACTAGAATATACTGACAGCTTCATTATAGAGGGGGGTGGGGGGTCATTGGGGTTGTGTGAGGCAGCTGCAGTCTTCCAGATCCTTCAAATTTTGTGGCTGCTCAACAAGCTCTTATCTTAAGAACGTGGAGCTGAACAAAGTTTCCTTCCTATAGCTACAGAAAAAAACACAGTCTAGTGAAGTCTCGAATTAATCATCCTCAAGGTGGTTGTTCAAGAGCCTTCAATTAATTTTTTCCTCTCATACCTCAGATTTTTCCCAGAGGAGAAAATCCATCCATCTGCTGGAGACAGAAAAACTGAAGGGACTTTTGGTAGCTGAGGCTAAGACATGGGAATAATGTCATTGAAACCTGGACTTTTCATTGATTCTTTGTCTCCACCAATTTGATGGTAGGGGAACCCAACCACTTGTTTGGACTGATCTAGCAGGACGGCATGGAATTGATATTAGTCTCCCAGGATTGTCTCTCATCACATTAGCATACCCTTACTAAAAATCACTGTATGTTCACCACAGCCTATAAGGTTTCTAAATTCTAATCATAACACACAATTTATGAAAATGTAGCAAGTCTTAAGATGCAAGTTAAAACAGGTATAATAAGAACATGTGCATGTGTGTATGCTTGAAGTAAATATACTGCAGTGTAAATGAGCAGAGACAATGCAATAAAGCAGGGGGTAGGCACTCACTCATTGATAATCAAGTTTTATAGATAATCCTAACAATATGGATGAAAAATCTGCATATACTGCCTCCACTATCTACAAACAGGTTTTATGCATATGCATATCCCTGGAATAAAGTGACTTGACCAAGGTCATAAGTGTCAAGGACAGCAGATTAGGATACAGGACATTATTCCAGACACTAGATCACCTGTTTGCTCTCCCTCAGCTATATAGCTATTAAAATGTTTTTATAAAAAGGAAGCCTCACCAGTCTTTTGAAGCCATGTCTTGGAGGTATGGAGATTCCTAGTGGCAATGAAAGCAGCACCAATAGCATTTCTAGAAACCTGACACAGAAATATGTTTAAGTACAAAAATCCAGAACACACTTTCAAAACATAGTAGCACATGATAGATACTTACTTCGATTGGTTAATCATAGACTAACACTAACATTCTTGCAAGTGATAAGTAGTAACTTACATATTAAACTCACATTGGTATTCTGATAAAGTAAAAAAAAAACACATATACAAAAAAGTGTACAGAGCTAGTGAAAAAATGTTTGGTGCAGCGTTAGAAACCATGCAAAATTAAACCCTATCCCTATAAGAGCTTTATTTCTCCAAGTAACTATGAGACGTTTTAAAGTACACCTTGGATACTTCTGAAAAATTAACAATGTTAACAAATCCTGGGCGGGGGGTTAGAAGGCGCGAGAACCTAACTGTCGGAAGATGTCAAATATGAGAAGAGCTAAAAATAAGAAAAGAAAAGCAATCTTGGTCAGTGAGAAAATAGTAGCTTTTCTAACCATAACATCCTTCGAATTGCAGATCGGAACATAAAACTCTCAATGCTATGCCAAAACTGGCTGCAGTAACCGGTCTCGACGCTATTCAGTTCAGAACATGCAGGTAACCTACTACCCAAATCGCTAGCTTCCTACAGCGGTCGGCATGGGACAAAGAAGCTACTGATAGCTATAAACCAGCTTCCCCTCCTTAACCGACCACAATAATGTCCAGTACCAAGCTCGGGTTGCCAACGAGCTGTATACAAGGGACAAGGCCTTGACCTTCACCAGTACACCCAACCACCGCCGCCCGCTTCCCCTTGACGCACCGGTCATAGCACGGAGAATCCGAGCAGAGCCCTGCACTATCACACGTGAAAGAGTACCAAGTCTTTTACCCACCCAACTCGTTACTGCGCCTTAGATCCATTTAAAGTTGCAGACAAACAAGATGACGACACCCATGAAGACTGGCACAAAACGGAGAAATAATACATACCAGGCCGGCCTGCCGTGGCAGGGAGCGGACGAGAGTAGCTGCGACGCGCACGGTCAACATTTTCCCCCTGCTGCTTCCTCGCCCGCTGTGGCTGCAACCACCTTACGACTCTCTCAAAGCCGTAAAAAAAAAAAATGGCCGCAGCGCCCTGCCGCTCGCTAGGGAAGGTCATCGGCTACGCAATTTCCGCCGGAAACACGTGAGCCACCGACTGTTGGCTGGATCGACAAATAGGGGAAAGGGGTCCTAAGGTGGCCCTAGTCCGTTTAGTATAAAATAGCAGGGTGCTGCCTCGGTCTATTTGTTTCACCTTTTGCTGGTTAAGGTTCCTTTTCTTTAATTATTGGTTTGATTTTTTTGCGACGTGATGACTCTTCTTTAGCGACGTTAACTAGACATAACAAAAGACTCCAGCAGGAAGAGCTCGCTTCCTGACCGCTGCACTGCTCGGAGATTTTCTCTGCGGCTTGCTTCGGCACAGTGCAGTAAGCTGACACCCTTCCTCCCCCAGAAATAAAAAATATGCTCGGTAGGAACTTAAAGTGCCCGCATGCTCTTTCTAAATCTTCTCCTACCAGGAAGTGACCTTGGAGATACTTTCCCCAACGTTTCAATCCTATTGTAGCATGAGTCTGGAGGCAGAAGACCAACCCTGAGGAAAGTGCAAAGACTGAGAAGACCCGTGGTTTTCTTCTCTTCATCTTACCCCCTCCCATCTCACTTCCCTTCTTTTTTATGTACCTCTGTATGTATGTGTTTATTTAACAGGTTTTTTATACTGCTTTATCATACTGTCAAAGCAGTTTACATTGTAATTTAAACTTGGTAATGTGTTGTTGTTAAGTGCTGTCGAGTCAGTCGACTCATGGCGACCCTCTGGATAGCTATCTTAAATTGTGTTCGGTCTTCAGTCAGGCGGCTCATTGTTGACCGACTGGTACCCCTAGCTGCTGTTATTGTATGGATCCATCTCATTGCTGGCCTTCCTCTTTTGCATTGACCAAGCATGATGTCTTTCTCTAATGATCTCTCTCTTCGCATGATGTGTCCAAAGTATGAAAGTCAGTCTTGTCATCTGAGCTTCTAAAGAAAACTTAGGTTTGATTCCTCTAGTACTGGGGTCACCAACCTCCAGAGGGCCGCGGGCCGCATAGCCGACTACCGGGAGCCTCGCGGGCCGCACCCCCCTTCTCCCCGCCCTCGCGAAAAAAAACAACAAATGCAAAATTATGAAAATAATGGCTGATCACCTTTATTGAATTTAATGAGATGGCTGATGATTCATGCTAGCAGACAAACGCTTAAAGTCCGGCTTCACAGATGACACTGACAGGAGAAGGGACGCTTGCGCTTCTTGTTCGTGGGGGAAGCCATGGGGAAAAAAGAGAACAGGAATTCTATCGATAGCTGCAAAAACAGAATCAAAGTTTAAGCCTTATTGCTGATTGGTCCTCTAATTTGCGCGCTGCTCTTGGGAAACCGGTCACATGCCGTTGAACCCGCCGAGCATGCCGCGGGCCGCAGATACAATGGCGGGAATCCTTGGCGGGCCACACGTAATGTTAACCGGGGTAGAGCCTCGTGGGCCGCACGAAGGGACCTCGTGGGCCGCAGGTTGGTGACCCCTGCTCTAGTACCTACTGGTTTGTTCTTCAGGCAGTCCATGGTATACACGGTGTTTGCTGCCAGCACCATAATTCAAAGGCATTAATTTTCTTTCTGACTATCTTTTTCACTGTCCAGCTTTCACATCCATATGATGTTATTGAAAATACCATGGCTTGAACAAGTCGAATCTTTGGAGAGAGACATCTCTGCTCTTGAGAATCTTAACTAGGTCTTTCATAGCCATTCTGCCAAGAGCAATGTGTTATCTGATTTCTTGACTGCTTATTGCTTCTTTATTGATAGTTGATCCAGGTAGGTTAAAGTTGCTCACAATTTCAATTTCTTCTCCTTCAACGATGAACCTGTTGATTATGCCAGTTGCCATGATGTCTTATTGTTGATTATGCCATGCTGCTGATGTCTTATTGTACATGCCAATATCCCTGGATTGCCCAGACCTTACCCCTCTAAGTGCTTCAACACAATATCCGAATGGCTCCTATCTCAAAATCTACGCATCCAACACAAGAAAACAGAGGTCCTGTTCATCTCGAGAAATCCCAAGTTCACACCACCCAGCTATTTGAAAGTGAATAACGCCGAGTTGCAAGTAAAATCAGCCATACGTTACCTCGGAGTGACACTGGATCAGAACCTCAACATAAAGCAACACATAGCCAATAGTATAAGAGCGATCTACTTCAAAATCAGATCCCTCAGACACTTGCGCCTGTTACTCGAACCAGGAGACTTCCGCACCATTTACCAAGTCCTCATTTTGATTATGCAAACGCCATCCTACAAGGACTCCCCCAGGCCACCTTAAACCCCCTGCATCTTGCCATGAACAGTGCAGCGTGGATACTCTTTGGGGCCTCCAGAAGAGAGCATATCACACCCCTCCTGAAGCAGCTGCACTGGCTCCCCATTCAAGCCAGGATCAGTTTTAAGACCTTGGTGATGACTTTCAAGGCCACCAAGGGGCTCTCCTCCTCTTCACTATTTGACCTCATCCAACCACTCGCACCTAACAGGCTAAGGAGAACCGCAGAGGCCAAAATGCTATTGATACCGATAGACAAGACAAAATGCACCAAAACAACATCTAACAGAGCCTTCAGACTCTGCGCCCCAAGTCTCTGGAACTCCCTACCACCACATATCAGAGCAATCCCCAACTTGAGCCAGTTCAGGAAGGCCTTGAAACATTTTCTCTTTATCAAATACCTCACTGATTGCCCTGAACCCCTGCCACCCTTGAATATGGCGTCCCCAAGTATGATCAATACCTAATAATAATATCCGCTCTCATGTCATTTGTACATGTATATAGTTACCCTGTTCAATGCACCTGCATATGTATATAGTTTACCCTGTTCTCCAAGTTACTTTTTCCTGTTCAATGTAATGACCTGACTTTTACTTATTGTCGGATGCTGTTTTGTTTTATGTAAACCGTGCTGATCGCAAATAGTGCGGTATATAAGAAATGCAAATAAATAAATAAATGATCTTTGCCTTCTTTACATTAAGGTGCAGGCCCATTTTGAGACTATGTTCTTTGATTGTGAGAAGCAAATGTTTCAGATCATCTTCACTTTCAGCCAGTAATGTTGGTATCATCAGCATAGCGAAGGTTGTTGATGAGTCTTACACCAATATTCACACCTCTGTTTTCATACAATCCTGCTTCTGATTTGTTCTGCATATAAATTAAACAGGTAGGGGGAAAGTATGCAGCCTTGTCTTACACCTTTGCTTATTTTAAACCATTCTGTTTCTCCTTGTTCTGTTCAAACTGTTGCTTCTTGATCAATGTACAGATTGTTCAAGAGTACGATCAGGTGTTCTGGTATACCCATGCTTCTTAATGTGGCCCAGAGTGTCTCATGGTTTACACAGTCAAAAGCCTTGCTATAGTCGATAAAGCACAAATAGATATGCTTTTGGTATTCTTTAGTCTTTTCAAGGATCCATATCACATCTGCAATGATGTTTCTCGTTCCTCGCCCTTTCCTGAACCCTGCTTGCACTTCAGGTAGTTCTTCTTCCAGGTATGGATTTAGTCTCTTTTGAATAATCTTCAGAATCTTGCTGGCATGTGGGATCAGAGCGATTGTGCGATAATTTCCAGAGTCAGTTGGATCACCTTTCTTTAGTATTGGTATAAACACAGATCTCTTCCAGTCAGTTGGCCATGATGTTGTCTTCCATATTTCTTGGCAGAGCCTTGTAAGTATGGTAGCAGCTGCATCAGATTGCTGTAATACTTCTATGGGAATGCTATCAATGCCTGGTGCTTTGTTCTTTGATAAGGCTTTCAAGGCTGCTTTAACTTCTTTCATCACCAATGGTTCCAGATCATAAAGTACAGGTTGAAACAGCTGTTGGTCTACTTGATCTTTATCATATAAAAACTCTGTATATTCCTTCCACCTTTTCTTGATCTTCACAGCATCAATTAACAGAACCTTGAGCATCTTGTAACATTCCAATTTGAGGCTGGAACTTTTTTTTTCTTTTTTTTTCTTTTTTTTTTTTTTTATTTCTCGTAGCTTTAGGAAAGCCGATCTTGTTCTTCCTCTAATAGTTTTTCTATTTCCTTGCATGTGTCATTGTAGTACTTTTTCTTTCTCCTGTCTTGCTGCACGTTGGAAATCTGAGTTCTGCGATTCTTTCTTTCTTCTCTGGCTTTAGCTTCTCTGCGTTTCTGGGCAATTTTCAGATTTTTTTCCCTCATCCATTTTGGCCGTTTTTTGCTTTTTCACCTTTTGTAGAGACTTATCGCTTTCTTCCAACACAACCTTCTTGATGTCATTCCATAACTCTTCTGGAGATCTGTCATTTGTATCTAATGTACATTGTAGGAAATAGTGCCACATAATACATGGACATGAAGCAATGAGAGAATCTTTTATCAATCTTGCAAGGATGGTGACCAACATATTTCATATTTGACATATTTCAGTGACATTTATACCTTTGTCAAATCAAGCCCCTACCCCAACGTCTTATTGGTTAGCTAACACAATGTTATTGACCTATCTGTTATGCTCAGGCATAGTAACATAGTAAATGAAAGCAGATAAAGACCAGTATGGTCCATCTAGTCCGCCCAGTAAGATGGCAGGAGTAGGTGCACCTGCCACTCTGCACTGGCCACCCCTCCCCATGTCTGTTTTAGGGGTGAACCCACCACTCCGTGTAGCACACCCCTATTTGTTGAGAAATTAGATGGTTCAGTTTATTTTGATTTTATCCTGTTGCTGTAAAGGGACCCACTGTCTGTCCCATGCCACTTTGAACTCCATCACTGTGTTTGCCACCACCACTTCCATCAGGAGGGCATTCCAAGCATCCACCACCCTTTCAGTGAAAAAGTATTTCCTGACATTGCCTTCCAATTTACCACCTTGCATCTTCATGTTATGCCCTCTAGTTTTACAGCTTCCCTGTCTTTGGAAGAGTTTTTTTGTTCATTGTTTCCCTTTAAGTATTTAAAGGTCTGAATCATATCTCCCCTATCCCTACTCTCCTCCAAAGTGTACATATTTAGGTCTTCAAGTCTCTTCTCAGTGCTTGACACTGCACTTCTTTGCATTAAATCTTAACTGCTAAGCATTAGACCATTCTTCCAGCTTTTGTAGATCTTTCCTCATGTCAACCACTCCCTCGGGGGAGTCCACTGTTGCAAATTTTTGTGTCATCTGCAAAAAGACATACCTTTCCATTCAGTCTTTCAGCAATATCACTCACAAATACATTGAACAGGGCCAGGCCCAGGATTGAACTCTGGGGGCCCCGCTAATCACCTTACCCTCATCGTAGTGAGCTCCATTTACCATTGCCTTCTGGCATCTATCAGTCAACCAATTTCTGATCTAGTTTACCACCTTGGGATCCATCCCCAAACTACTGAGTTTGATAAGCCTCCTATGAGGGGACAGTATCAAAGGCTTTGCTGAAATCCAGGTAGATGACATCCATCACATGCCCCTGATCTGGTAAAACCATGTTGCCTTGGATTTTGTAACATAGGCAGCACAAGTGGGTTTCTGCTCCTGTTTACTGTAGCCCCTTCATTTATTCTTTTAATTTATTTAACATAATTCCTTCTTACATGACAGACTATATGCAAGAATGCAGTTTACCTTGTTCTGACATCTTTATGTCCTTTATGGTAGTACATACTGTTATTAGTCCTTATCTATCTTATGCATGTTCATGGCTTATTTGTTAACCTTCCTCTCAAAGTCCCCATAATTTCTAGTTTGTTTGTGCTTGCTCCATGATACCTTTGTATTGCAAAAGGTCAACAGAGCAAGGATCCCTCTTTTATTTAACATAGCTTCATTATGTATCTAAGCCCAGCTCTGACCTCTGCGAAACTAGTTTTTCTATCTTACATACATTTCTTGCTGAAGGCTTTTGTCTCATACAATATGGCAACTGAAAGAAGCAACTTTATAATAAACACTATAATAGACACACTTTAAATATATAATCCTTTGTTTTATATGGAGTCAGCTCCCTGACTTAAACAATTTTTGGCTCTCATGGTCCACACAGTATGCCTTCTGGCTTTGGGTTTCTGTTCCTTCTGTCAGTCCTTATAACGGACTACAAAGATAAGGAGGAGGGTGGGAAGAGGAGGAGAGGGGAGTTATGTGCTTAGCAAAGCCTAAGAGCCACAATCACTAGGTGCAGTACAAAGGAATGAGATAAGAATCTGCATGAGATGACTTCACCCAATGGGTTGTATAAAAATCAAATTGACTACATCTGTGGAAGTCAACGATGGAAAAGCTCTATAACATCAACAAAGACAAAACCTGGAGCTGACTGTGGTACAGATCATCAACTACTAGTATGCAAACTCAAGCTAAAGTTGAAAAAGAGCAAACCACTCATGAATGCAGCAAAATATGACCTTGAGGATATACCACTGGAATTTAAAGAATGCCTGCAAAATCGATTTGCTGCTTTAGATACAAATGACAGAGCTCCGGAAGAGTTATGGAATGACATCAAGAAGGTTGTGTTGGAAGAAAGCGAGAAGTCTCTACAAAAGGTGAAAAAGCAAAAACGGCCAAAATGGATGACGGAAGAAACTCTGAAAATTGCCCAGAAACGCAGAGAAGCTAAAGCCAGAGGAGAAAGAAAGACAGTCGTAGAACTCAACAGAGATTTCCAACGTGCAGCAAGACAGGACAAGGAAAAGTACTACGACGCATGCAAGGAAATAGAAGCAGAAACTATTAGAGGAAGAACAAGATCGGCTTTCCTAAAGCTACAAAGGTTAAAGAAAAAGTTCCAGCCTCGAATTGGAATGTTACAAGATGCTCACGGTTCTATGTTGAATGATGCTGAGAAGATCAAGAAAAGGTGGAAGGAATATACAGTGTTATATGATAAAGATCAAGTGGACCAACAGCCGTTTCAACCTGTACCTTATGATCGGGAACCATTGGTGATGAAAGAAGAAGTTGAAGCAGCATTGAAAGCCTTATCAAAGAACAAAGCACCAGGCATTGATGGCATTCCTATAGAAGTATTGCAGCAATCTGATGCAGCTGTTACTATACTTACAAGGCTCTGCCAAGAAATATGGAAGACAACATCATGGCCAACTGACTGGAAAAGATCTGTGTTTATACCAATACTAAAGAAAGGTGATCCAACTGACTGGAAATTATCGAACAATTGCTCTGATCCCACATGCCAGCAAGATTCTACTGAAGATTATTCAAAAGAGACTACAACCATACCTGGAACAAGAACTAACTGAAGTGCAAGCAGGGTTCAGGAAAGGGCGAGGAATGAGAGACGACATTGCGGATGTGAGATGGATCCTTGAAAAGACTAAAGAATACCAAAAGGATATCTATTTGTGCTTTATCGACTATAGCAAGGCTTTTGACTGTGTAAACCATGAGAAATTCTGGGCCACATTAAGAAGCATGGGTATACCAGAACACCTGCTTGTTCTCTTGCGCAATCTGTACATTGATCAAGAAGCAACAGTTCGAACAGAACAAGGAGAAACAGAATGGTTTAAAATAAGCAAAGGTATAAGACAAGGCTGCATACTTCCCCCCCCTACCTGTTTAATTTATATGCAGAACAAATCATCAGAGAAGCAGGATTGTATGAAGACAACAGAGGTGTGAAGATTGGTGGAAGACTCATCAACAACCTTCGCTATGCTGATGATACTACATTACTGGCGGAAAGTGAAGATGATCTGAAACATTTGCTTCTCACAATCAAAGAACATAGTCTCAGAATGGGCCTGCACCTTAATGTAAAGAAGACAAAGATCATGACAACTGGCATAATCAACAGGTTCATCGTTGAAGGAGAAGAAATTGAAATTGTGAACAACTTTAACCTACTTGGATCAACTATCAATAAAGAAGCAACAAGCAGTCAAGAAATCAAATGACGCATTGCTCTTGGCAGAATGGCTATGAAAGACCTAGATAAGATTCTCAAGAGCAGAGATGTCTCTCTCCATACAAAGATTCAACTTGTTCAAGCCATGGTATTTTCAATAACATATGGATGTGAAAGTTGGACAGTGAAAAAGACAGACAGGAAAAAAATTGATGCCTTTGAATTATGGTGCTGGCGGCGTATACTGTGTATACCATGGACTGCCCGAAGAACAAACCAGTCGGTACTAGAGGGGATCAAACCTAAGCTTTCTTTAGAAGCTCAGATGACAAAACTTCGACTTTCATACTTTGGACACATCATGCAAAGAGAGAGATCATTAGAGAAAGACATCATGCTTGGCAAGATAGAAGGTCAACGCAAAAGAGGAAGACCAGCAATGAGATGGATTGATACAATAACAGCAGCTACGGGTACCAGTCTGTCAACAATGAGCCGCCTGACTGAAGACCGAACACAATTTAGGATAGCTATCCAGAGGGTCGCCATGAGTCGACTCCGACTTGTGATAAGGAAGCTTATCATAGCTCAGGTAGGAGCTATAGAAAAGATGATGTGACTCTGAATAAGCAACCTGTCAGTTCTGGTAGAAGTAAGAAAACAGAGTTTTCACATAAAAGACTACCAGTCCCAGAATGCACCAGGTTTCCAGCAGCCATGAGAGGGGCTGAAGTGAGAAAACGTGTGTGCAATCAAGAGAGCTATGAGGTAATCCCTAAGCACTCATCTCAAAGGGCAGGGCCTGATTCAACACAGCTGCGCTGTGTTAGGGAGGAGCACACATTAGGACAGAATAAGAATAGAGCTTATTCTACAGATAACAGCTTCAGAGACAGATACAGCAACAGCTTCAAGCTCAAGCACCAACATCACTTGGAGAAACAGAAGCCAAGCCAAGCGGATAGAGAGAGAAGGAAACTCTCTGGAAGGAAAAGAAGAAAGGCCATTGGAAGGTCTGGGAGAGTCCAAGGCAGTACCCATACTGGGAGGTATTCCAAGTGCCAGCAGAGTCCATTGGACTGGAGTCAGCCAGAGGAATGGAATGGCAGAGATAGGAATCACCAGTGGCTACGTGGAAGAGAGAAGACTGCACGTGGAAAGGACTTTCAGACTTATGCCAGAAGGTATGTGAGGAAAGATCCAGTGTCCAGGGATCAAGATTGGAAGGCTGGACATCAGAACTGGATTACCTACTGGCCAGGCTATACAGAGAGGAATTATGATAGCAGGAGAGGCTCAGGTATGAACACTGATCCAGACCCTATCTATAATAGTGAATGGCAGCAAGGGAATAAGCATTCTCATGATAGTGCCTTATGGAAAGACTCGTCTGTGCCAATGTATGATAGTGACCCTATGCTGATTGATGAAGGGGGAGATACAGCAGATGAAACTATTGATTACATGGACTGTTCTTTATCCAAGTGCTATTGCTAGCTTTCTGTGAGCAAACACATCAGCCATCACAAAGAAACCTAACTTTGTTCTTATTTCCACTGCAAACAGCTCTTAAAGCAGGATTTGGGTTCACACAGTAGCAGCCAGCCAGCTAAAGGGTTCCAGCTGGTCAATTGATAGTAATTAAAGCTGCACCTGATTGTGTGTGTGAGCAAGAGAGAATCACTGCAGGATCTGTGTGGAAAATAAGCAGAAGTTAACCTAACAAGCAAAGTTTATTCATTTCTTTGTGCCTTTTTATTTGGTAATTATTTGCTAAGAAAACATTAGCTAATTGCCTGACAAGTTGAAGGTTGTTTTCTGATTTGCTTTGTGACTTTATGTTATCCATTTAAACACTGCAAGCAAGTATCCTCATTTATATTGCTACCAAGCATACTTGTGCTGGGTGAATTAAACCCCATCAATAAAAGAAGTATTTTATTGGCTTTACCACTGGTTACACAACTCAATTATTGTCTTCAGCTGTTTTTGGAATGAAAGAACTACATTACCCACAATACCTTGCAAGAATCATATGAATATATGCATCGTCAAGATTGTGTAAGTTCTCACCCTAGGCAGCCGTCTGACAGACTCTACGGCACTTAACAACAACAACATGAGATGACAGGCAGTTATACCAGATGGTTTTTGCTAAAGCCTCTATAATAGTACTTTGCTTAATTTTTCTGATCTTTCTGTAAAAATAATTTACATTCTATCATATGTTAAACAGGGCTATTCTGTCTTTCACCCACTCCCCATTACCACATTTCTATCAAGCTTCTGCATCATGCCCAGCATCTATATTTTCCCTCTCTTCCCTCACCAATTTACCCTTGTAGCCCAAAATCTCTCCTCTCTCATATTCTCTATTTATTGAATGGTTTTATATACTGCCTTTCAGGAGAATCAAAGCAGTTTACATCGAACAAAACTGGAACATTACATTGTAACTTATTCAAACAGGTAACTTATCAGACTACAAAGGATAGGTAGGATGTCATTAATGTTTTAAATTATTATAGGATTACATAAGCAACATAATTACAAATTTATGTTTACATATTCATCATTCTTGAATGCTACATGTTCTATTGTATATCACTGGAAATATCTATCCCTCCTCTCTACTACCCATTCATCCATGTAACCCAGCAACTCCCCACTCCTCTCTTTCCCACTTACCCATGTAGTCCAGTATCCCCCCACTGTTTTGCACCCATCCACCCTATGTAGCCTGGCATCTCCCTTCTCCACCCACTGTTTCTTCCTCTTCTAGCATCTGCTCCCTTTCTCTTCTCTTCATCGCACCTGCCACTTCCACCTCATCTGTCTCCATCTCTCTCACCTGTCAACTATTTCCTCTCTTTTTAACTTCTCTCATATTGTGCCATCATTGCAAACATGCTTGCTCACCCCCACACAGACACAATAGCGATGAAAAGGTCAATTTTACTTAATCCTCCATTGGTGGTTCTACCAAAGAGCAGTTACTCCTGACAACAGAATAGGGCAGTGGCTGCACCTCTCTCACTCTAGCCTCTTAAGGATCTGGCTGTCCTCTTGGGGATGGAGAAGCCAAATGGACCCAAGGCATTGACGATGGTCTGCCACTGTCGTCCTCTTCAAGGGGCAAATGGACACATAGTCCCTTTTTTTGCTGCCTTGGTGGGGGGAGGGGGGATGGTGTCTCTGGCTTCCTCTCCCTCTCCCTCCTCAGCGATGGAAAGGCGCTCACACCACTGTCTGCATTTTTGGCATGGGGGTTGAGTGGATGTCAGAGGAGTGAAAAGCAGTAAACCACTGGTCTCTCTTTCTGTGCACTTTCTTCAGAGCCTGTCTTTGTCTACATTCATGCTACAATGTGACTGAAATGCTGGGGAAAAGTATGCCCAGTGTCACTTCCTGGTAGGAGAAGACAGGCTCTCTTTGGAGAGTGCATGCAGGCACTAGCGTACATACCTTTCAGTTATGGGGGAGGGTGTCTACTCACTGCTCTGTTCTGCAGCAAGAAGTAGCCTGAAGCAAGCTGCAAGGAAAATACTTTGATCTCTGAGAAGTGCAGCGGCAGCAGCTAATTGAGCAGTGTTTGGGAAGTGAGTTGCTCTTACTGTCAGAGTCTCATGCCATGCCATGCCTAGCTGATGCTGCTGAAGTACAGAGTACTCATGCCTAAAAATCAACTTGGCAGCCAATGAAGAGAAGCCTTAGCTGGCAAGAGAAAAAAATTAAAACGAGGCAGATGCATCCCACTACCCCCTGGACAGAGGAAGAGGTATAATGCCAGGCTGAGACACACTTCCCTGTGCTTTGTGACACACAGGTTGAGAACTGCTGTCTTAGTAACTCTATTCCTGATTGTCAGTCTGTTTGCAAGGTTTTGTTTTACTTCACACAGTACCTGGCAGTGGAAGATGTTTGTGTTGCAGTTACTGAAATACCAGAATGTGAATAGAATGTGTTTTGTATGTTGAAATGTAAAATGAAGCATCCTACTCCTTCTCTGTTGGGGGAGTTTTATTGGTTGGTCCAGGAATGTCCCATATGAATAAATAATCATAGTCTATCAGAATGATATTCAAAGGTAATTCCTTCATGGCCCTCCAGTCTAGTCCTGACCTTGGAGTTTATGCATCTCCTCCAGCAGCTATGGAGACTGAGAAACGTCAATCTTCTGGTGACCCTGGTACAAATACCCCTGGGACTGCCTCCTCTGTCCAGTATTCTCAGTCTCCATAGCAGCTGGAGGTTGGGGAGCCTGGAGTGGAGGCTCCCAGGAGGAACGCTTTAGGAAGTAGCTAGTGTAAATTTAGATAATTGGATTAAAAAAAGGAAGAGGAAAGGGAGGAGAGTGACTTTTGCAAGTCAGGCTGTGCTGAGGCCCCCTTCCTAGCTCCCTCCTGCTCGTGGTATTGCGGGCAGGGGAGGAAGGCAGCTGATTGGGTGTCAAAGGGCCAGGCTCCGGTTCCTGAACCCACTGCTTAGGTGAGGAACCGGCAGCTCAGAGTTAGGAGTGCAATCGGGGATAGGTGTGGAGGCCCTCTGCAAGGCCGCTAAGCCCTGCAGTACCGGGTCCTCGGTTGAAGATTTCCTCCCGTTGTGGAAGCTGTGGTCTGGCTGAGCGTGGGGGGGGGGGGGGGGTTAGATTGCCGTCGGTGCTCTCAGGCGACGGAGGTAAGCTGCCTATCTTTTCTTCTTTCCTTTGTGGGGGTAGCAGGCAAAACAGGACCGCAGCAAGTAGATAATTTTTGTTTTGGGAGCACGGCTGCATGGATGGAGCACTGAAAAGCCGTGGCAGCAGTGGGCCTCCAGGAAACTTGGCAGGAAGGTTTTTCCTTAAGGCTAGCAGTGCGGGGGGACAGCTTCTAGGGGGAGGATTGTGCAGTCCCTTTGGTATAATGCTAGTGAAGCATTTGTTTTAGGCAGTAAGCACAGGAGCTGGTAGCTTCGCCGCAGGATATTTCCCTGTTGGAGGGGGTTAGAGAGGACCGTCCAGAGGGTTAGTGAGCAAAGGCAAGAATGCCTTCTAAACAGGTGTGTTTGCTGTATGGGCTTTGCAAGGGACCTGTGTCTGAGGCAGGAGTCTGTAAGAGCTGTTCTCAAGAATCCCTTACTATTGACTCGGGGCTAGAAGGTTCCTGTGAGGGACAAAAGGTTCTGAGGCCAGCCCCTGGTTCTCCTTTAGTGCCGCGGTTGGAGCAGGGGGCAGGGCCTTCCTTGGCCACGGACAAGCCAGCTTTTCAGATGGTGTTGCCAGAGGGGTTGGCTGCTATTTTCTTGCAGGAGTTTGTGGCTTTGCTGCAACACGCCTTCAGGGGCGCTCATACTGATGCTGGGATGGTGCCATTGGGAGGGGACCAGGGCGTGAAGTGTGCAGGTACGCCTCTGGGCTTAACAGGGGCAGAGGTTCCCGCCAAAAGGCCTAGGAAGGAGAAGCATTTGCAGGAGCTGTCAGTGGCTTCTGAGGGTCCCTTCTCAGAGGAAGGAGAGCAGGAGTTGGATTTAGAAGATGAGTTAGAAGGAGAGTTAACAGGTCAAGAGGATCAAGCGAGAGTGGTCAGGGTGTTTAGGGGAGACGAGTTGCCTGCCCTTATAGATGAGACTTTGAAAGCATTGAATATGCCGGCTGCAGGGCCAGGGAGGATACTTCTTTGGAAGATCCCTTGCTACAGGCATTTCGTAAGTCACAGAGGGCATTCCCAGTGCACAGAATGATGTGGGAAATGATTCAGGAAGAATGGGACATGCCAGAAGCAGGTCTTAAGGGGTCCAGGATTATGTCCTGCCTTTACCCTCTGGTAGACCAGGATCGGGAGTTGTTTAAGTCACCAAAGGTGGATGCGGCGGTCTCGGCAGTGACCAAGAAGACTACAATCCCGGTGGAAGGTAGTGCAGTGCTCAAGGATGTGCAAGATAGGAGGCTAGATACCTTGTTGAAGCAGGTATTTGATGTTAATGCCCTTTCCTTATAGCCGTCAGTGTGGGGGGCCTGGGTGGCTCGAGCCTGTCTCCGATGGTCTCAGCATATTCGGGGAGATCAGTTGGAGGAGAGTGAAGGGGATGCATCCCGGTTAGAGTCGGGGATGGTGTACCTTGCGGATATTCATTATGACCTCATTAGGAGTCTGTCAAAGAGCATGGCGTCGGTGGTAGCAGCTAGGCGCTATCTGTGGCTGTGTAATTGGGTGGCCGATGGCTCTTCTAAAGTGAGGTTGAGTAAGCTGCCCTTTAGGGGTAAGCTGTTGTTTGGAGAGGATTTGGATAAGTTGGTTAAGGAGTTGGGAGAGTCTAAAGGAGGGCACCTCCCAGAGGACAAGCAAAAGATAGGAAGGCCGTTGCCATCCGGCAAGAGCCAGCAGAGAGAGTTTCGTCGTTTTCAACCGGCTCGGTTTGCACAGTTTCAAAGGGGACGTTTCTCCTATAGAAATCACGGGTTTCGGGGAGCAAATGGGATTTACGGCTCCCTCGCCCTCGAACCTTAGAAAGATGCAATGAAGCCAGGGGGGCCCAGGGGGGAGTGGTACTGGTGGGAGGAAGATTATGGGACTTTTTTCCTGCCTGGGCCCAGATTACCACCGACCAGTGGGTGTTGGAAATTATTCGAGAAGGCTATGCTCTCGAGTTTCAACATCCAGTGGCCGACGCTTACGTTCAATCCCCTTGCAAAACATCTCTGAAGGTCCGAGCGATGCGAGAGACGCTGGAGAGGCTACTAAGGCTCAACGCGGTGGTCCCAGTGCCAAAGGAGCAGTGTGGGTTCAGTCGATACTCCATTTATTTTGTGGTGCCAAAGAAGGAGGGGGCTTTTTGCCCGATCTTAGATATCAAACATGTAAATCGCTGTCTCCGCGTGTCGCACTTTCGTATGGAGACTTTGCGGTCAGTGATTGTAGCAGTAAGAGCAGGGGAGTTCTTGACGGCTCTGGATTTGTTGGAGGCTTATCTTCACATTCCCATTCGTCAGGAGCATCAGATGTTCCTCAGGTTTGCACTTCCGATGGGGCATTTCCAGTTCCGAGTGTTACCGTTCGGGTTAGCGACGGCTCCGTGGACTTTCACCAAGGATGTTGTTGTTGGTGATGGTGGCGGCGGCAGCATTGAAGAAGGAAGGGATTCTGGTGCACTCTTACTTGGACGATTGGTTAATTTGAGCGAAGTCCAGGGCAGAGAGCGTGTTAGCGACGGCCAGGGTGGTAGAGTTCCTGCAGAGCCTAGGCTGGGTGGTCAACAGGGCAAAGAGCAGTCTCGTGCCTTCACGGAGCCTCGAGTACCTCGGAGCACATTTTGACACTGTTAGGGAAGGTGTTTCTGCCTCGGGGGAGGGCTCGGGGCTTGCGCAGTTTAGTCCGCACCTTCCTAAGCCGAAAGGCTCCCATGGCGTGGGATTATCTGCAGCTGCTAGGTACAATGGCTGCAACTCTCGAGTTGGTACCGTGGGCGAGGGCGTTGCTCAGGAGGTGGTCGCATCAGAACGCCTTGTTGACCGGAGACGAAGCAGGCGTTGCGGTGGTAGTTGAGACCGGGGGTGCTGGAAGAGGGGATACCTCTGGAGGCTCATGCCTGGACCGCCCTCATGACGGACCCCAGTCTGGTAGGATGGGGGGTGCATGTCGAAGGCAACTTTGCCCAAGGTCAGTGGATGGAAGTGGAAAGGACATGGTCCATCAACAGGTTGGAACTCAGAGTGGTGACTCTAGCGCTACAAGCCCTTCAGACGTCGCTACAGGGAAAGGCGGTGCGCGTATTCTCCAACAACGCGACCGCGGTGGCCTACATCAATCGACAGGGTGGCACCGGCAGTGTGCCACTGGAGGGTGAGGCCGCTCATCTTTTGGAGTGGGCCGAAGAGCATCTACTGGCGCTGTTGGTGGCACATGTAGCAGGGGTAGACAATGTGATAGCCAATTTTTTGAGTCGCGTCAAGGTGGACCCAGCAGAGTGGGTGCTGCACCCGGAGATCTTCACAATGATAGTGCGCCGCTGGGGGGAACCAGTGATGGACCTAATGGCGACGTTGAAGTCAGCAAAGGCAAGCAGATTCTTCAGCAGAAGAAGGGAAAGTATGTCAGAGGGGCTCGATGCTCTCAGTCAAAGGTGGCCGGAGCGACAGCTTCTGTATGTTTTTTTCCCCCCTGGGTGCTAATAGGTCGGGTGCTGCAAAGAATAGAGCTCCACAAGGGTCAGGTGATTCTGATAGTGCCGGACTGGCCCAGAAGGCTGTGGTATGCAGATCTGATCAGGCTGCTGGCGGACAGTCCCTGGCGGCTCCCGGTTCGGGAGGACTTGTTCCAGGGTCCCATACTCATGCCGCAGGTGGATTGATTCTCGCTTACGGCTTGGCTCTTGAGTGGGTGAGGCTGAAAGCAAGA
The DNA here is from genome assembly GCA_033557465.1 of Ichthyophis bannanicus. Lineage (NCBI taxonomy): Eukaryota > Metazoa > Chordata > Amphibia > Gymnophiona > Ichthyophiidae > Ichthyophis > Ichthyophis bannanicus. Next base: position 144,444,757 of record CM066032.1, read on the forward strand.
GGATATTCTTCAGCAGTCATTTCCACCATGCTGAAAGCTAGGAGGAAATCCACATCCTTAGTGTATGTTCGGGTGTGACGTATGTTTGAGGGGTGGTATGTTGGCAGGAGTCTCCAGGCGTTGGGGGCTTCTGTGTCACATGTGCTAGCCTTCTTGCAGGATGGTTTTGACACGGGTTTGGCGGCAGCTTCTTTACGAGTGCAGGTGGCAGCGCTGGCGTGTTATTGAGGTAAGATAAGGGGGGAGATACTGGGCTCGCATCCGGATATTAAGCGTTTTTTGCGAGCAGTGTCTCTTCTGCGACCTCTTTGTCGTTCTCCGGTTCTGCGGTGGGACTTCACGTTGGTGTTGGACGCCTTCGCCCACAAACCTTTTGAGCCTTTGGCACAGGCATCAGATAAGGATCTCACTCTCAAGACGCTTTTTCTCGTGGCGATTTGTTCAGCACGGAGGATTTCGGAGCTTCAGGCTCTGTCATGCCGAGAGCCTTTTTTGCCCTTTTTTGAGGACAAGGTAGTCTTGAGGCCAGTACCGTCATTCTTACCGAAGGTGGTGTCGGCGTTTCATGTGAATCAGGTAGTTTTGCTGCCAGTGTTTGAGGATCCGGGGGGTGCGTCAGGTTCCGGTTCCTTACATTCTCTGGATGTCTGACGGTCTTTGAAACGGTATCTTCGGAAAACGGCGGGTTTCCGAAGGACGGATAGGCTTTTTGTCCTGTTTGGAGGACCGCGGAAGGGGGAAGCGGCTAGTAAAGCTTCCATTGTGCGGTGGTTTAAGGAGGCCATAGTGTCGGCTTACATTTTGAAAGGTTAGGTGGTGCCAGAGGGCATTAGGGCTCATTCGACCAGGGCGCAAGCGGCGTCATGGGCGGAGTGTAGTCTAGTGCCGGCGGTTGAGATTTGTATAGCGGCGGCTTGGTTGTCGTTTAATACATTTGTTAAGCATTACCGTCTCAATGTACAAGCTGAATGGGATACTTGTTTTGGCACAGCGGTGCTTCAGGCTGGCCAAGCGGGTCCCTCCCGGTGCGAAATGGTTGTATTGCTCTGTTACATCCTCCAAGGTCGGGACTAGACTGGAGGGCTGTGAAGGAAGGTGAAATTAGACTTACCTGCTAATTGTAGTTCCTTTAGGAACTCCAGTCTAGTCCCGTATCCCTCCCTTTTTGGTTTTGTGGTGTTGGCGTGAAGCATGTCTTTAGGGCTCATGCGGAGAGTATAGCGGTTGATATGCATGTCCGGGCCATACTTAGCAGGGGCGTTGGGGGAGTACAGGAGGAGTTATGGAAGGCCTGTTTTCTTCAGGGAGCAAGGAGGGGCGATCTTCCTTGGCACAGTTTCACATGCGTAAGTAAAGTTACTTTTCTTCTCAGCATTGTTGACTGGATTAGTTATGTCCGGTTAGTTATGGTTATCTTACAGTTATTTTAAAGTTCAGGTAGTAATGTGCTGGCTACTTCATTATTGTTTGGGTGAGTCTGCATTGTCAATAGGTTACTAGACAGAGGAGGCAGTCCCGGGGGTATTTGTACCAGGGTCACCAGAAGATTGACGTTTCTCAGTCTCCATAGTTGCTGGAGGAGGTGCATAAACTCCAAGGTCGGGACTAGACTGGAGTTCGTAAAGGAACAACAATTAGCAGGTAAGCCTAATTTCACCTTATGTGTTTGCTGGCAAATGGATAATCAGCCTACAGTATGTGTAATTTTAAAAAAAATGTACAAATACTGTGCCATTTTGATTATTCAACAGTCAGCTATTACCGGTATATTTTTGGGCTGGGTTCAGGAATATGTGAGGGCCTGACAAGGCAAAACACAATTCAGCTGCATGTGGATAAGTTATACAGTTTATATAGGCCTGACGAATTGCAGCCTAAATGGAGCATACTGGCATAGTCACTGCACTATTGATATATTCAACACTACTATAAATGGATAATGGTGCTAAACATATGGATTAAATTAAGTTGGCATCAGCATTTAACTTAAACCTTTAACTGTGCTGGCTGAAAATGTACCCCCATCTATCTATACTGCTCATATCACAAGGTTGGCCTAAAGATGAGGGTGCAAAAGCAAAAATTGGCTTAGGGCAGCACAAACCTTTGAGTTTGGTTGTTCCAACTATGAACAGTTTGTATTCCTTGTATAGCTGATTGCTCCCATGATGTTAGGCCTGTAGGAATGGACAGGTAAAAGGGATACCAGAATCCCCAACATATAATTAAAGGATGAATTTCTTCGTCTCTGGGATGTGCTGATGGAGGAACTTTGCTGGCTGTCACTCGCGGGTTTGTCCTTTCACCTATTTCTTCTTAAATAGACTAGGATATCATGATCATGAGTTCTGTGTAACCGTCTTTAAAATACTTTGAGAACATTGTTAATGCAAGCATAAAGAGTAAACATAAGCTATGAACTGTGCAACCATAGTTCATTGTACAGTCAACTGTAGGTAACTGCTGGCACAGCATAATTTCTGCAACTCTGCAATTATAAATAATTCTGTCATAATCAAGGAAATTTCATCTAATACACTGTAATCAGCTCTTACTCTGTAAAAGAATTCTAGCGATACCTTGTGTTATTTCATGTTTATGATTAATGACTGTGTTGCTTCCACTTTTTCTTAAAAAGGGCTTCAGGGGAGGAAGACTTTGAATCCAACAGAGGTGGAACCATGCTGTGTCCATGGACCTTCTGTTGCTTTCCCTCTGAGCTCAAAGAAAGTGGCACTTTGTGTGTGATTGTGTTCTGGGTTACTCTGCTTATTTCTCACTGCTTGAGGGACCAGAGACTGAAAGAGCTGTGCTATTGTGGCCAGATCATGGGTTTTTTTCAAGGCCTATGATGCCATTCCGCTAGAACAGCAATTCTCAACAGGTTTGTCACAATACACTAGTGTGTCACAAGCATACCTGGGAGGTATGTTGCGGAGCAGGATCATGAAGGGGCAGAACACGTAGCAAACACCTGGAAAGCATGTCATGGAGGTGGTGCATGCTGTGCTATTTCACTGTTGTAGCACCTGGGACTTTTACTAGGATTTCAGTTCTGGGTGTGCAGAGGCATGAATTTAGGGTAGCTGTATGCGATAGGTGGTAAAGAACTGATGTGTACTGACCAGCAGTGACAGTGGGGGGTAATTGCCTCTGCTGATCTCAAGGTAGCAAAATAGTATGATAAGATGATGAGTAGAGGCAGAGGGATGCTAGGGAGAATAAAGCAGCTGTTAAAGCTTTGGTATGGATTATAGGTGAAACTCATCTAGAATATTGTGTCCAGTGCTGGAGGTCATACCTCCAAGCATATAGACAGACAGGTTAGAGGCATTCCAGAGTAAGGCTACCAAAATAGTACAGGGTCAGCACAAAAAGACATGTGAGAGAAGATTGAAAGACCCATATATGAGGTGTGATCAAAAGGTATTGAGACTTGTGTAGCTATATACCAATATGTCGCACCACACTGCTATTAAGCATGCAGTGACTAGGTATGCGCTCTGCATATGCAGAGTGTAGCATGGCTGCAGCACACCTGTACTTTTTAAAGTCACAAGATGTTTGGTATCATGTAAAAGTAGTTAGTCAGACTTATGATGAGTGAAAAAATAGAACAGCAAATTTGCATTAAATTCTTCCAGAAAATTGGAGATTCATGCAAAGAGACTTATGACATGTTACAATAAGTGTATGGCAATGAATGCATGAGTTGTGCTTGTTTATAACTGGTATAAACATTTCCAAAAGGGCCATCAAAAGTGTTGACAGTGACAAACGTTTTGGAAGGCCATCCTTGAGCAGGAATGAAGACAAAGTTGAAGCAATGTGTGCCGCAATATACTCAAATTGTTGATTGATTATCAGGGAGCTTGCTGAGGACATCAATTTTGGGTCAGTACAGTCCATTCTTACTGTTGATTTGGGGATGAGACTCGTGTCTGCAAAATTTGTGCCGAAACTCCTGTCCCCTGACCAAGAAGAAGATTGACTGTCTACAGCCAGGGAGTTGTTGAGTCATTTTTAATGCATTCCAAACTTCATCAAAAAGATTACTGGTGATGAATCATGAGTTCATGGCTATGACCCAGAAACTAAGGCTCAATCTTCACAATGGAAGACTCTAAATTCTCCCAGACCCAAGAAAGCCCATCAGGTGAGGAGCAATGTCAAGGTCACGCTCACGGTTTTCTTTGATTACCAGAACATAATAAGAACATAAGATATGCCATACTGGGTCAGACCAAGGTCCATCAAGCCCAGTATTCTGTTTCCAACAGTGGCCAATCTAGGTCATATGTACCTAGCAGTTTCCCCAAGAGACACAACTTCCACAATGCTTGTACTGGGTCAAGCATTGATATCTTCGGTCACTTCTTAATAATGGTTTATGGACCTTTCCTCCAGGAACTTGTCCAAACCTTTTTTAAACCCAGCTACACTAGCAGCCTTTACTACATCCTCCGGTAACAAATTCCAGAGTTTGATTACACGAGTGAAAAAATATTTTCTTTTATTAGTCTTAAATAGTTTACCCTGTAGCTTCATTGCATGTCCCCTAGTCTTTCTATATTCTGATAAGGTAAACAATCGATCTACGTTTACCCGTTCCACTCCGTTCATTAATTTATTGACTTCTATCATATCTCCCCTCAGCCGTCTCTTTTCCAGGTTAAAGAGCCCTAACCTTTTTAGCCTTTCTTCATAGGAGTATCCTTCCATCCCCTTTACCATTTTGGTGGCTCTTCTCTGTACCTTTTCTAAAATCGCTATATCCTTTTTAAGATACGGCGACCAGAATTGCACACAATATTCAAGGTGCGGTCTCACCATGGAACGATATAGAGGCATTATAATATCTTTTGTTTTATTTTCCATTCCTTTCCTTATCATACCTAGCATTCTATTTGCTCTCTTGGCCGCCGCTACACACTGGGCCGAGGGTTTTAACATGGTATCCACAATGACGCCTAAATCTTTTTCCTGGGGGGTGGTTCCTAATGTGGAACCTTGCATCGTGTAACCATAGTTTGGGTTGTTCTTCCCTAGGTGCATAACCTTGCACTTGTCCACATTAAATTTCATCTGCCATTTTGATGCCCAGTCTTCCAATTTATCAAGATCCTCTTGCAATTTTTCACAATCCTCTTGGGTTTTAACAACTTTAAATAGTTTTGTGTCATCTGCAAATTTGATAACCTTACTCATTATTCCACTTTCCAGGTCATTTATGAATATGTGAAAAAGCAGCGGAACCAGCACAGATCCCTGGGGTACACCACTATTCACCTTTCTCCATTGGGAAAATTGGCCATTTAGCCCTACCCTCTGCTTTCTATCTTTTAACCAGTTCCTGATCCACAATAGTACACTGCCTCCTATCCCATGACTCTTTAGTTTTGCCAAAAGTCTCTGATGAGGGACCTTATCAAAGGCTTTCTGAAAGTCCAGATACACAATATCAACCGACTCACCTTTGTCCACCTGTTTATTCACTCCTTCAAAAAACATAACAGATTAGTAAGACAAGATCTTCCTTGTCTAAAGCCATGTTGGCTGTCTCCCATTAGGTTGTGACTATCTACATGCTGAGTAATTTTATTCTTTATGATGGTTTCTACCATTTTTCCCGGTACTGACGTCAGTTTCCCAGATCGCCCCTGGAACCCTTTTTAAAAATTGATGTTACATTGGTGATCCTCCAATCTTCAGGTATTAGAGATGATTTTAATGATAGTTCACAGATTACTGATAGCAGTTCTGCAATCTCATATTTCAGTTCTTTCAACACCCTTGGATGTATACCATCCGGCCCAGGTGATTTGCTACTCTTCAGTTTATCTAATAGTTGTAAGACATCTTCCCGATGTATCAATATTTCCTTCAGTTCTTCCGCACCTTTAAATACCACTTCAGTCATGGGTAACATCCCTACATCTTCCCCAGTAAAGACCGAAGCAAAGAATTCATTCAGTCTCTCTGCTATCGCCTTGTCGCCTCTTAGTGCTCCTTTAACCCCTTTATCATCTAATGGACCAACTGACTCTCTCACAGGTTTTTTGCTACGAATGTACTTGAAAAGGTCTTTATTTCGCATTTTTGCTTCTGCAGCAAGCTTCTTTTCAAATTCTCTCTTTGCCTGCCTTATTAATGCCTTGCATTTGACTTGCCAGTGCTTGTGCTGTTTCCAGGTTTCGTCGTTTGGCTCTTTTTTCCATTTCCTGAAAGATGCTTTTTTGGCAACAACAGCCTCTCTGACCTCACCTTTAAACCATGCTGGCAGTTTTTTGGACTTGCTTCCACTTTTCTTAAAGCGTGGAATACAGCTGGTCTGGGCTTCCAAGATAGTATTTTTCAACAACACCCAAGCTTGATGTACGTCTTTAACTTTCGCAACTGCTCCTTTTAGTTTTTTCTTAACTGTTTTCCTCATTTTATCATAGTCTCCCTTTCGAAAGTTAAAAGGTAGTACTGTGGATTTCCTTACTATCCCTCCTCCACTAATTAAATCAAAGGCGATCATGCTATGATCACTATTGCCAAGTGGCCCCAACACCCTTATCTCTTGCACTAGATCTGGTGTTCCACTAAGGACTAGGTCTAATATAGCTTCCTCTCTGGTCGGTTCATGAACCAGCTGCTCCAAGAAGCAGTCATTTATTTCATCTAGGAACTTTATCTCCCTAGCATGTCCTGGCTGTTGTTCATCATGAGTATGCTCCATAAGGTCAAACCATCAATAAGGAGTACTACATCCAAGTTCTGACTCGTTTTGAAAGATGCAGTTGTCGTAAGAGACCAGAGTTGCACAGGAATAGTGAATGGTTGCTTCATCATGATAACACCCCAGGTCAAGCATCACATCTTGTCCAGCAGTTCTTGGCCAAACACCAAAGCAAGTAATTCCTACTAGCACTCCTTGTGGCTTTGGGCAAGCCACTTAACCTTCCATTGCCTTGGAAGAAATGTCTAGCAATCTGCTTCTGCTCACACTGCCAAGAAAGCTGCTGGGGTCACCAGGAGTCAGCATTAATTAAAAGGCATACATTGCATTTTGCAAGTTAAAAAAAAAAGACAGTAGGAGCCTTCAAGTTAAGTGTGCATACATGCATATATGCATATATGCTTAAAATTTAAACTAAACATATAGATAAATATTTCATACGTCTCCAAAATGCCTCCTTTATTCCAGAAAATAAGTTAACTTTACATCTTTTCCTACCAGGACTGAGAAGAGTGCATTAGAAGGGTGTGCAAGAGAAGCAATGTCCTTTGCCCCCCACTGAAATCGGGGACAGGAGGTGGTTACAGTCCATGTTGTCTGGCATAATCCCCAAAAATTGGGGATATCTGGTAACCTTAAATACCTCCCAGCCATTGGTGACACACCAGTGTGCTCTCAATCTACTGGTTGAGAGCCACTACCCTAAAGGAGAGGAAAGGGGGAGGGAAGGATATGATAGAAATATGTTTAAATTTCCCAGTTGTACATAATTGTACCACCTATGCCAGTGGTCTACAGCCTTGCAAACCAAAGCAGCCATTTCACAGTTTTCCTTTGTCCAAAATATTTTGAGAGTATAATTGTGTCATAAATCAGGATATTCATGTGACTCACCTTTTTCTCCATCTTTATCCTGAACAGTCACTTTCTCTTTCTGAAGCTTTCCCCTCACCCCCAACAGTCACTCCTTTTCTCGGAAGCTTCACCCTCGTCCCAGCAGTCATACTCTCTCTCTCAAGTCACCTCCCTTCCCTTGGCCCAGGAGTGTCTTTCATGCCTCCTTGGTATTGAGAGGAACTTGAAGTGGGGTACCAGGGCCCTTTGAAAGAGTTAATAATATGGAAAATGAGAACAGCCTGAAGCCTATTGTTGATATAATTCTGTGTATGTGTGTTTCCTTATTTGCATTGAATTTAGAGAATTGGAGCCAATAGCCAGATTAATATTAATAAAATACAGTCTCTAAAATGCTTGTATGCAAATGCTAGAAGTCTAAAAAAAATAAGATGGGAGAGTTAGAATGTTGTTGTTGTTAAGTGCCGTCGAGTCGGAGTCGACTCATGGCGACCCTCTGGATAGCTATCCTAAATTGTATTCGGTCTTCAGTCAGGCGGCTCATTGTTGACAGACTGGCACCCATAGCTGCTGTTATTGTAGCGATCCATCTCATTGCTGGCCTTCCTCTTTTGCGTTGACCTTCTATCTTGCCAAGCATGATGTCTTTCTCTAATGATCTCTCTCTTCGCATGATGTGTCCGAAGTATGAAAGTCGAAGTCTTGTCATCTGAGCTTCTAAAGAAAGCTTAGGTTTGATCTCCTCTAGTACCGACTGGTTTGTTCTTCGGGCAGTCCATGGTATACACAGTATTCGCCGCCAGCACCATAATTCAAAGGCATCAATTTTCTTCCTGTCTGTCTTTTTCACTGTCCAGCTTTCACATCCATATGATGTTATTGAAAATACCATGGCTTGAACAAGTCGAATCTTTGTATGGAGAGAGACATCTCTGCTCTTGAGAATCTTATCTAGGTCTTTCATAGCCATTCTGCCAAGAGCAATGCGTCGTCTGATTTCTTGACTGCTTGTTGCTTCTTTATTGATAGTTGATCCAAGTAGGTTAAAGTTGTTCACGATTTCAATTTCTTCTCCTTCAACGATGAACCTGTTGATTATGCCAGTTGTCATGATCTTTGTCTTCTTTACATTAAGGTGCAGGCCCATTTTGAGACTATGTTCTTTGATTGTGAGAAGCAAATGTTTCAGATCATCTTCACTTTCAGCTAGTAATGTGGTATCATCAGCATAGCGAAGGTTGTTGATGAGTCTTCCACCAATCTTCACACCTCTGTTGTCTTCATACAGTCCTGCTTCTCTGATGATTTGTTCTGCATATAAATTAAACAGGTAGGGGGAAAGTATGCAGCCTTGTCTTACACCTTTGCTTATTTTAAACCATTCTGTTTCTCCTTGTTCCGTTCGAACTGTTGCTTCTTGATCAATGTACAGATTGCGCAAGAGAACGATCAGGTGTTCTGGTATACCCATGCTTCTTAATGTGGTCCAGAGTTTCTCATGGTTTACACAGTCAAAAGCCTTGCTATAGTCGATAAAGCACAAATAGATATCCTTTTGGTATTCTTTAGTCTTTTCAAGGATCCATCTCACATCCGCAATGATGTCTCTCGTTCCTCGTCCTTTCCTGAACCCTGCTTGCACTTCAGGTAGTTCTTGTTCTAGGTATGGCTGTAGTCTCTTTTGAATAATCTTCAGTAGAATCTTGCTGGCATGTGGGATCAGAGCGATTGTGCGATAATTTCCACAGTCAGTTGGATCACCTTTCTTTAGTATTGGTATAAACACAGATCTTTTCCAGTCAGTTGGCCATGATGTTGTCTTCCATATTTCTTGGCAGAGCCTTGTAAGTACGGTAACAGCTGCATCAGATTGCTGCAATACTTCTATGGGAATGCTATCAATGCCTGGTGCTTTGTTCTTTGATAAGGCTTTCAATGCTGCTTCAACTTCTTCTTTCATCACCAATGGTTCCTGATCATAAGGTATAGGTTGAAACGGCTGTTGGTCCACTTGATCTTTATTATATAAAAACTCTGTATATTCCTTCCACCTTTTCTTGATCTTCTCAGCATCATTCAACATAGAACCTTGAGCATCTTGTAACATTCCAATTCGAGGCTGGAACTTTTTCTTTAACTCTCGCAGCTTTAGGAAAGCCGATCTTGTTCTTCCTCTAATAGTTTCTGCTTCTATTTCCTTGCAAGTGTCATTGTAGTACTTTTCCTTGTCCTGTCTTGCTGCACGTTGGAAATCTCTGTTGAGTTCTGCGATTGTCTTTCTTTCTCCTTTGGCTTTAGCTTCTCTGCGTTTCTGGGCAATTTTCAGAGTTTCTTCCGTCATCCATTTTGGCCGTTTTTGCTTTTTCACCTTTTGTAGAGACTTCTCGCTTTCTTCCAGCACAACCTTCTTGACGTCATTCCATAACTCTTCCGGAGCTCTGTCATTTGTATCTAAAGCAGCAAATCGATTTTGCAGGCAGTCTTTAAATTCCAGTGGTATATTCTCAAGGTCATATTTTGCTGCATTCATGAGTGGTTTGCTCTTTTTCAACTTTAGCTTGAGTTTGCATACTAGTAGTTGATGATCTGTACCACAGTCAGCTCCAGGTTTTGTCTTTGTTGATGTTAGAGCTTTTCCATCGTTGACTTCCACAGATGTAGTCAATTTGATTTTTATACAATCCATTGGGTGAAGTCCATGTGTACAGTCGCCGCTTGTGTTGCTGGAAGAAGGTGTTTGAGATGAATAGATTATTGGTCTTGCAGAATTCTATCAATCTTTCTCCAGCTTCATTTCTGTTGCCAAGTCCATATTTTCCAACTACTTTGCCTTCTTCTTTGTTGCCAACTTTTGCGTTCCAGTCACCCATGACTATCAGGATATCCTGTTTGCATGTTCTGTCAATTTCAGCTTGTACTTGTTCATAGAACTCTTCAATTTCATTCTCTTCTGCAGCTGTTGTTGGGGCATATACTTGAATTATAGTTGTGTTGATAGGCAATCCTCGTAGACGAACAGAGATTAAGCGTTCGCTGACTGCATTGTATTTCATTACAGTTCTTGCAAGTTTCTTCTTTATTATAAATGCAACACCATTTCTTCTTTGTCTTTCATTTCCAGCATAGTAGACCATGTGATCATCTGATGCAAAGTGCCCGATGCCAGTCCATTTCAGTTCGCTGACACCCAACAGATCAAGTTGTACACGTTCCATTTCATTCTTGACCACCTCCAACTTCCCTTGGTTCATGCTTCGTACGTTCCATGTTCCAATGTGTAAGACATCCTTACAGCTTCTGACTTTCATTTAGAATATATAGCACTAAATGAGAGATTAGATATGAATGGAATATCAGAGACATGGTGGAAGGAGGACAACCAGTGGGACACTGTGACACCTGGGTACAAACTATATCGAAATGACAGAGCTGATCAAATTGGTGGAGGGGTTGCGCTCTATGTTAGAGAGGGCATTAAGTCAGAAAGGATTAACGTTTTGCAGGAAACAAAATTTGCTGTGGAATCTCTGGATTGAAATTCCATGTAAAAAGGGGAAGGCAATGGCAGTGGGGGTGTACTATCGACCGCCTGGCCAGAATGAACAATTGATGAAATGCTCAAAGAAATCAAGGAAGCTAACAAAAGTTACAGCACAGTAATAATAATGGGTGATTTCAATTACCCCAATATTGACTGGGTCAGTGTCACGGCAGGACATGCTAGGCAGATAAAGTTCCTAGATGAAATAAATGACTGCTTCTTGGAGCAGTTGGTTCATGAACCGACCAGAGGGGAAGCCATATTAGACCTAGTCCTTAGTGGAACACCAGATCATGTGCAAGAGATAAGGGTGTTGGGGCCACTTGGCAATAGTGATCATAGCATGATTGTGTTTGATTTAATTAGTGGAGGAGGGATAGTAAGGAAATCCACAGTACTACCTTTTAACTTTTGAAAGGGAGACTATGATAAAATAAGGAAAATAGTTAAGAAAAAACTAAAAGGAGCAGTTGCAAAGGTTAAAGACTTACATCAAGCTTGGGTGTTGTTGAAAACTACTATCTTGGAAGCCCAGACCAGCTGTATGCCACGCTTTAAGAAAAGTGTAAGGAAGTCCAAAAAACTGCCAGCATGGTTTAAAGTGAGGTCAGAGAGGCTGTTGTTGCCAAAAAAAATAATCTTTCAGGAAATGGAAAAAAGAGCCAAACGACGAAACCTGGTAACAGCACAAGCACTGGCATGTCAAATGCAAGGCATTGATAAGGCAGGCAAAGGGAGAATTTGAGAAGAAGCTTGCTGCGGAAGCAAAAACGCGAAATAAAGACTTTTTCAAGTACATTCATACAAGAAACCTGTGAGAGAGTCAGTTGGTCCATTAGATGATAGAGGGGTTAAAGGGGCACTAAGAGGTGACAAGGCGATAGCGGAGAGACTGAATGAATTTTTTGCTTCTGTCTTTACTGAGGAAGATGTAGGGATGTTACCCATGACTGAAGTGGTATTTAAAGGTGCGGAAGAATTGAAGGAAATATCGCTACATCGGGAAGATGTATTACAACTGTTAGATAAACTGAAGAGTAGCAAATCACCTGGGCTGGATGGTATACATCCAAGGGTGTTGAAAGAACTAAAATATGAGATTGCACACCTGCTATTAGTAATCTGTGAATTTTCATTAAAATCATCTGTAATACCTGAAGATTGGAGGATCGCCAATGTAACGCCAATTTTTAAAAAGGGTTCCAGGGGTGATCTGGCAAACTACAAACCGGTGAGCCTGATGTCAGTACCGGAAAAAATGGTAGAAACCATCATAAGGAGCAAAATTACTCAGCATGTAGATAGTAATGGCCTAATGGGAGACAGCCAACATGACTTTAGACAAGGAAGATCTTGTCCTACTAATCTGTTATGTTTTTTTGAAGGTGTGAATGAGCAGGTGGACAAAGGTGAGTCAGTTAATATAGTGTATCTGGACTTTCAGAAAGCTTTTGACAAGGTCCCTCATCAGAGACTTTTGGCAAAACTAAAGAGTCATGGGAGTATACTATTGTGGATCAGGAACTGGTTAAATGATAGAAAGCAGAGGGTAGGGCTAAATGGCCAATTTTCGCAATGGAGAAAGGTGAATAGTGGTGTACCCCAGGGATCTGTACTGGGTCCGCTGCTTTTTGATATATTCATAAATGACCTGGAAAAGGGAATAATGAGTGAGGTTATCAAATTTGCAGATGACACAAAACTATTTAAAGTTGTTAAAACCCAAGAGGATTGTGGAAAATTGCAAGAGGATCTTGATAAATTGGAAGACTGGGCATCAAAATGGCAGATGAAATTTAATGTGGACAAGTGCAAAGTTATGCACCTAGGAAAGATCAACCCAAACTATGGTTACATGATGCAAGGTTCCACATTAGGAACCACCAGCCAGGAAAACGATTTAGGCGTCATTGTGGATAACATGTTGAAACTCTCGGCCCAGTGTGCAGCAGCGGCCAAGAGAGCAAATAGAATGCTAGGTATCATAAGGAAAGGAATGGAAAATAAAACAAAAGATATTATAGTGCCTCTATATCGTTCCATGGTGAGACTGCACCTTGAATATTGTGTGCAATTCTGGTCGCCGTATCTTAAAAAGGATATAGCGTTATTAGAAAAGGTTTAGAGAAGAGCCACAAAAATGGTAAAGGCGATGGAAGGATACTCCTATGAAGAAAGGCTAAAAAGGTTAGGGCTCTTTAACCTGGAAAACAGATGGCTGAGGGGAGATATGCTAGAAGTCTATAAATTAATGAACGGAGTGGAACGGGTAAACGTAGATTGATTGTTTACGTTATCAGAATATAGAAAGACTAGGGGACATGCAATGAAGCTACAGGGTAAACTATTTAAGACTAATAAAATAAAATATTTTTTCACTCAACATGTAATCAAACTCTGGAATTTGTTATCGGAGGATGTAGTAAAGGCTGTTACTGGGTTTAAAAATGGTTTGGACAAGTTCCTGGAGGAAAGGTCCATAAACCATTATTAAGAAGGGACCCAGGATATCAATGCTTGACCCAGTACAAGCATTGCGGAACCTGTGTCTTTTGGGGATACTGCTAGGTACGTATGACCTAGATTGGCCACTGTTGGAAACGGGATACTGGGCTTGATGGACCTTGGTCTGACCCAGTATGGCATATCTTATGTTCTAACCAAAGTTGGATTTTGTTACTTGATGCCTGGTCAGGATTAGCGCATCCAAACAGTTGGTGTCATGCCAGAATCTCCCTTTCTCTTCATTCAAGGAAAAGCAAGGTAAGGAAGTATGGAGGATTGTGAGTATTAAGTACAGTCAGGCTCAGTCTAAGGCATGGGCTTTAGTGTTTAAGAGAGGCAGTCCGTCTTATTGTATGTGTGTAAACATGGTGATGTGAAACTCTGAAGCACGATGGTATTCGACTAGCGGTGAAGCATTACTATTTCCTTTAAGAGGGACTTTTTCAGAGAAGCTTTGATGTTTGAAATATGAAATGGCAGTCAATGATTCAGGGATGCTGCACACTAGTCATGAATGGGCCGTCCTTACATGGTGAGAGACATGAAGAAAAATATGTTATTTATATAATGATTAATTTATTTGTTTTCCTTATGTTGTGTTTTAAAAATATAACATTTTCTGGTTGTAAAAAGATTGAAACAGCCTGCCTTTAACTTGGTAATTAGTTGTGTGTTTTCATATGCTGATTTCTTCCTTAGCAAGTCAGACTTGTAAGTTGATATTTGAAATATCTGTTTTCTTATCATTGTTAGTCGGTAATGTGTTAAGACTATGCAGATTTCTCTTGTTTTCTTTGTTTCACTCTTGGGTCTTAAGGTAATTTTGGTTGTTTTTCTGTATTTGAGTTATGCATTTTAGTTTCCAGATACGAGATGCATTTTGTTTTGAAAGCTTTCCTATCTCAGTTTAAGTAAATATTAGACATATATATTTGTAGCACTGTGATTATTACACATGCTGGTGTTTGTTTTGGTCTTACTACTACTACTGAGCATTTGTATAGTGCTACAAGAGGTATGCAATGCTGCACAGATATATGAGATAATCCCTGCTCATCAGAGCTTACAATCTAGTTAAGACAGACAACACAGAAGGTGTAGACAGGGATAAAACAAGGAGGGGGGGGGGGTGGTAAAGAAACAAGGAGATCAGGTGAGTCAAGATCCAAAAGCAGCAGCGAAGAGGTGAGTTTTCAGCCTGGATTTGAAAAGGGTCAGAGAAGGTGCCTGGCGTACAGAAACAGGTAGTTTGTTCCAGGTGTAAGATGCAGCAAGGTGAAAGGAGCAAAGTTTGGAGTTAGCAATAGAAGAGAAGGGCATAGATAGAAGCAATTTGCTAGAAGAGCAGAGTTCCCAAAGTGGGTGTAAGGAGAGATAAGAGAAGAAGGATAGTGAGGAGCTGCAGAGTGAATGCACTTATAGCTCAGCAGGAGAAGTTTGAAATGGATGCGGAAACTGATAGGGAGCCAAAGAAGTGACTTGAGAAGAGGGGTAATATGGGCATGATGAGGCTAGTGGAAGATTAGCCGCGCAGCAGAGTGTTGAACAGACTGAAGGGGAGAGAGATGATTCAAAGGGAGACCAGCAAGGAGTAGGTTATTGTAGTCAAGATGGGAGGTGATTAAGGAGTGGATAAGTGTCTTAGTAGTGTGTTCATAAAGGAATGGGCAGATTTTGTTGATGTTATAGAGAAAGAAACGGCATGTCTTAGCTATCAGATGGATGTGTGTGGAGAAGGAGAGAGAGGAGTCAAGGACAACCCCAAGGTTGCGAGCCAAGGAAATAGGGAGGAGTCGAGACTTATCCACAGAGATTGAGAAAGGAGGGAGAGGAGAGGAGATTTTAGGGGAAAAAATAAGAAGCTCAGTCTTGGCTATGTTCAATTTCAAGCGGCGGTGAGACATCAAGCAGCAATGTCAGAAAGGCAGGCAGAGATCTGGGTCTGGATTGCCGGAGAGAGTTCAGGTGTAGAGAGGTAGATCTGGGAGTCATCAGCATAAAGATTGTACTTAGTTTAAATAATCGTTTCGGTATTGTGATTTTTCCTTATGTAGCAGATTTGAATTGGTTTCTTTCCAGCTCAGTTATGGAAAGTGCTGCTTGATAGTACTGGACCATTACCTGTTATTATTAGCATTCAATTTGTTGTATTCATTGCCCTTACTATTGAGATTGTAGCATAAAAATGTTTTGAAAGAATAATTCTCATGTCATAAGGACTTTAGTTATTTTGAACGTTTAATGATAATTAGGACATACATAGAGTTATAAATGTATTTTTGCTCATTCCAAATGATATCTTCTACCTGCAGTTAATTTAAAAATAGCAGTAAAGTTTTAATTGTTGTTTCTAGAAACCTTAGTCTGTAAGGATTAGTATGGTATGATGGTCTATGTATGTATGTAGTTGGTGGTATGAACAAGTGATGAGAAAATATTGAGTCTAGTGAGATTGGATATTAATAGTAAAAGAAGGATTTTTAACGGACAGTAAACTGGTGAGAGTGGTCTAATAATGTGAAATGATGTGTTCGTTTAATGAATATGTAAAGGGAGCTGTGATTCTATCAAAAAAAAGAGTAAAAGAAAATTAAAAAGACTGATTATACTGTGGTACATTAAGAATGGTACATGATAAATAGATAGATTCAGGAGATAATCCTATTCACCAATTGGTATAACAAACAATATTGACAGTTTTGAACCACCTAAAAGTTTAAGGCAAGGCATTAGACCAATGGAAACCATACATCTCAAGAGGCATCAAAAGAAGGAGGACAAAGCCCAATGAGAGTACAGAAGACAATTGTTCACACACTGGAAACAATCTCTACATGTAAGAGCAAAGTGCGTATGAATGAAGCCACTCTGGGGACACCCAAGGGTTTTACATCGTAGGCGACTTATAAATAAACTGAGCTTTAACAGATACCTAAGCTCCACGAACAGAACAATCATGGCTGGGCAAAATCGTATCGCTAAAGCTGTTGCCCCCGTTACAGCTTCTGCCTCGGTCCACAGAGGTCCTAATGCCAGTTGAAGGATCGGTTCCATGTGCAGGGTGCCTGCATGCTGAAACTCTGAGGAAACAAGTGGAGGAACTCAGAGAGGAGGTGGTGAGGCTGAGGAGCATTCAAGACAGTGAGAAGTACATTGATGAGATGCTTCTTGCAGCAACTAAGCTCTCCAGCACAGGAGAAGATGGGTGCCAACAGAATGTCGTTGGTTGGACACAAGTTACCAGGGCCTGCAAAATCACCAATCCAAATTCTCCAGCCCTTGACTTGAAGAACCATTATGCAGCCCTGGAAGTGGAGGAGGTGAAAGCATCCCTGGAAAGGGAAGAACCAGAGCTCAAGTACCCCAAAGTTGCAGAATCAGTGACCAGAAGGAAACAAAGGGTAGTGATGGTTGGAGACTCTCTTCTGAGGGGTACTGAGGCGTCCATCTGCCGACCAGACTTGATGTCCAGAGAGGTATGCTGTCTGCCTGGTGCCAAAATCCAAGATGTTACGGAGAGTTTGCCGAGACTCATCAAGCCCACTGACTATTAGCCAATGTTGCTAATCCATGTTGGAACAAATGATACTGCCAGGTATACCTCGGAATGTATCAAAAGTGACTTCATGGCTCTGGGACAGAGGGTGAAGCAGTTAGGTGCACAGGTGGTGTTCTCTTCAATCCTCCCTGTTGAGGGTAAAGGCCAAGGCAGAGAGGCTTGCATCATGGAGATGAATGCATGGCTGCGTGGATGGTGTTATCGAGAGCGTTTTGGTTTCCTAGACCATGGGATGCTGTTCCAAGGGTTGCAGAGCAGAGATGGCATCCATCTGTCCAAGAAAGGTCAACGCATCTTCGGTAGTAGACTGGCTAATCTACTGAAGAGGGCTTTAAACTAGATTTGTTGGGGATGGGTGAAGAAAGCCCCCAGGTAGGTGATACATTATATACCTTTATGGAAATGGGTAACAGGGGTAACATATGGAAAGCAGTGTGTATTAATGCCCATAGCATGGGAAATAAGATCTCCAGGAACAAGCAGGAATGAGTCTTCACATGTGGGAGATGTCACCGACGGAGCCCGCACCTTAATGCTCCCCAGCATCCAATCAGAAAGCCTTTGGGAGCATCCCCCACGCCTGCGCGGTGGCTTCCCGCCCTTCCTACTGCCTCTCCCCAGTTTTTCGTTTTCCGCGGAGCAGGCAGGACGTCCCTCCTGCCACCGCAGAAATTTCTTTTTCTTTTTTGTTTCCTGTGGTCGCGGCCTTTTTTTCCCGCCGACAACGGCACCTTCCGTGCCCCTTTTTTTTTTTTCCTTTCTTATTCTTCGTCACCTAGAGGGAACCCTTTCTTTCCCTCGGATCGTTGAGGCCTACCGGGCTTACAGCATGAAGCCTTCTTCTCCCCAGAAGTGCCCTCACTGCGGAGACTTTTCCACTTAGACTCCAACGCCTGGTGCCTCTCCTGTTTGGGTCCTGACCCTTTCCTCCCGGGTCCTCCGGGCTACAGTATCGGGAGAAGACCTTCCCTTTTCCAGGTATCCCTCGATGACATCTTCCCGCCCAAGGCGCGGTCATCGGGTTTTTCTTCTCTACAGGATCAGGTAACCACACAACAGTCTGTTAAGACTAGCCAAGTCTTGAGGGGCAAGTCTCATGCGCGGCATGGCGATGGCTCCGGCCAACCCCTCAAGCCCCCCTTGGCCAATATACCCCGGCGGGAGTCTTCGGGCTCCAAACCATCCACGGGGTTTCGGGTTGTTCCTGGGGTTCGCTCCTCACAGAACACTCCCGAGCCATGCTCGAGGGTGGTATCCGCTTCGAGTGGTGCCGATTCCCCGGCATTGGCGCCGGCGTCGAGTGTCCCACTCTTCACCAGGGATCGTCAGCTGGTGTCCTCGGCACCTCCGGGGCCGATCGACTCTACCCAGTCTGGCTTCCCTACATCCCAGCCATGCGCGGAGGTGGTATCCGCTTCGGGCGGTACCGACCCCACGGCATTGGGGTCGAGCATCCCGCTCCTCACCGGGGATCGTCAGCTGCTGTCCTCGGCACCTCCGGGGCTGATCGACTCAACCCAGTCTGGCATTCCGTCCTCCCTGCCATGTGCGGAGGTGGTACCCGCTTCGGGCGGTACCGATTCCTCAGCATCGGCGTCGAGTGTCCCACTCCCCGCCGGGGATCGTCATCTGGTGTCCTCGGCACCTCCGGGGCCATTCGCCTCAACCCGCCCATTGCTCGAAGGGGGACCCCGGTGTCTTCGATCCAGCCTGGGTTCCCGTCGTCCTGGCCTACCAGGGGGTTAGTTCCAGCGTCAAGAGGCGCCGGTGCCCCGGCATCGGCGCCGGAGTTTTGCGCTTCCCTCCCCGCGGGGGCTCATCGTTGGGTTGCCTGGGTACCCTCGGGGACGGGTCGTCTGCCCCGGAAGGATTTCCCTCTGGGCAAGGCAGGTTCGGGAAGGGGCCCGGCGTCTGGCAGTGCCTGCCGCCCGACATCGGCGCCGGTGTCGGATGACCCCCTCTTCACCGAGCTTCGTTCTCGAGGGCCCTCGATGCCCGCGACGCCGATCGACGCGGTTCCGATTCGCTCCCCGGGGTCAGCATCGCCGGCACGGCTGCCGCCGCCCCCTAGGAGGGAGTCGATCTCCTCGCTCGGTTCGATGCCCAGCCTAGAATCGGTATCCAGCCTCGAAGGCTTGGCTACGACACGCTTTGGGACCGGCCCCTGTCCCTTCCCGCAATGCAGAGCAGAGACTACTAACCACTGCCCTCCGGCTGCCGCGGAACCGCTTCAATCGCGGGGGGCAGTGCCGCCCCCGGGGTCGGGGCCGAGGCCGATTCCTGCGGTCCCATTGGTGCCATCGACCCCTTCGATGCCTAGCTTGGAATCAATTCCAGGTACCGACGACGCCATGTTGACTGCCCCGATCCGGAACTGTTGGTACCCTCCTCGGCCCAGCGGACATCAGTCCGATAGGCCTTTTGGTGCCCTGGTGGCCCCTCCCGCCATCGCCTCTCACGGCATAGCCCCTCTGGGAGAGCCGTCTTTTCAGGATTTTCTTCTTGACATGGCGGACCTGCTTGCTATTCCCATCCAGGGTCCTTCCCTAAGTCCAGGTCCTGTGGAAGAGGAGGCTGTAATGCTTCCTCTACATCCTTCCCTGCAGGATCTTCTACTGGGGGCATGGCGGTCGCCTTTGAGGGTTCCGGCACCGTCGACAGCGATGCATGCTCTGTATCGGGTGCCTCCCTCCCCGGGGTTTCAGCAGCACCAGCTTCCACATCATTCCATTGTGGTGGAATCGGCGCTGAGGAAGGTGGGAAGCAAGAAGAAGCATTCTTCTCGCCCTCCAGGTCGCGCCTCGAAAACGCTGGATATCCTGGGGCGTCAAACCTTCCAAACGTCCATGTTGGCTTCCAGAATTCTTTCATATATTTTTTATATGAACCTGACACTCCGGGAGGTCACCGAGAGATTATCTCGGCTGTCTCCCTTTTTGTCTGCAACCAAGGCCTCTGAATATTCCTTGCTTCTTTATCACTGCAGGAATATCTCTGGGTTCCTTTCTCATGCTTCTCTAGACTCCTTCCTGGCGGTCAGCAGATCCTCTGCTATTGCCATTAGAGCACGTCGTACAGCATGGTTACAGGCGTCAGATTTGTGCAGACGGGCACAACATAACTTGGGTAATTCTCCCTGTGCTGGAGACCACCTCTTCAATAGTGAAGCCTTACGTCAGGTTGCTCAGTGCTTCACTAACCCTCCCAGTGTTAGAAGCCATCCTAGGTCCCGTCTTCCCCCCGGGGGTGGGAAATGCCTCTCTACACCTTCCTTCCCTAGGAAGAGGAAAGGTCATCCCTCCGCCCACCCGCCAGGGGCGCCCAAGCAAGGGACCTCTCACTCTGGTTTGAAGTTCCCGGGCCCGCGCCAGGATACTCATACCAAGCAGTTTTAGGCTTCTGTAGGCGGCTGCCTGCAATTAACCTTCTCTCAACAGAAGCTAAAAATTGAGCTCTACTCTGGGGCAAATGGTTTGAATGTTTATCCAGGGGTTCAGGTATTCTCCTTCCGTTGGAAGAGAGAGATCACCTCTATTCCATGTTAGCTATGGCCCATGGACTTCCTACCCCTCAACTGACTTACCCTTAGGTACGTTCCCCGAACCCTTCTCTGCCAGGGTTCCCCTGCTGATTGATACCGTACCGGTTTTTCTGCTGTCCCTCGCAGCATGTTCGGAACAATTCCTCAACAAGGCCGGATCAGCCCTGTCCCCCTTGTCTGGTTTCTCTGTTCAGGCAGGCGAATCCACCCGGCTATAGTCCCCCAATGCTTACCAAGGACTATACCCTCTGTCCTTCACGCTACCGTGCTGTTAGTTCGCCGATCTGCCCCTGCTCCACTGGAATAGATCCCTCCTCCCGGACGGATCTTGATGCCCCCCCCCCCGGGGGGACGTTTCTGTGGATCAATGGCAGGTCCGCCTTATCAGTGTTATGCTCAGGGAGGTAGGTTCCTCGGCATACCTGCGTTAGTGCCTGGGTGGGCGTTCTCCATGCCCAACTACCTAGATATATCAGATATTACCTGTTTGGTAGGCGCATATTGGGAGGTGTCCACAGTGCCTGTGCTCTACTGCCTTTTTCCCCTATGGCCGGTACTCACGCCCCCCCCCCCCCTCTGAGGTCCAGCCAATCCGCCTGCCTATTTTCCTTGGATCGGCCCTCGGACTGGTTGTACTCTGCATACTGCTGTGAAGTCAACAGCTTCTACTTTTAGTTATGCCCTCCTCCCGGAGGTTCAGACCCTTGTCTCCCTATCCCTTAGCTAGGGAAGACTGTGTACTCCTTCTGCTCTGGGGTACACCCCTACTCTTCTCCGGATTGGCTATCCAGATCGGCCAGTCTTCTACTGTTAGTCCTCTGAGTTATGGACTCTGCTCCTAAGGGAGTGCTCAGCTTTTTGCATAAAGCTTCCTTGAAGACCTGCCGTCCTTCTCCTGGCCCAGTTGACAACTGGATCTCCTGTCCTTCCGGATTTGGAACTTCCTCCTCGCTGCTGTGAAGTTCCCTTGAAGACCTCGCTACTGCATCTACAGTACCTGCATCACAGCTCCACTTCCTACAACCCAGTAGGTAAGCTCTACATGGTACTGGGTCCTTAATTCATTAAATGCTTAATGATACTTCTCATGCATTCTAAAGGCTACTCTCCCTGTAGCCTTTGGGTTTTGCTGTTCCTCTCTCTCAACTCCTACCCTCCATCCCTCAGGGGATGCTGGGGATCCAGGTTGGGTAAATGCCATCCTGGCCTGGGCTGCGCTGATGGGATCTCCCCAGGCATCCTCAGCTAGGGAGTCCCCACATGTGAAGACTCATTCCTGCTTGTTCCTGGAGACAGCACAGTTACTTACCTGTAACAGGTGATCTCCGGAACATCAGGAATTAGTCTTCACAACCCGCCCACCTCCCCTAGGAGTTGTGTCTCTATCTCTCTATTCCTTCCTCTCCTCTCCTTCCGGCTCAGCTATAAAACTCAACTGGGGAGAGGCAGTAGGAAGGGCGGGAAGCCACCGCGCAGGCGCGGGGATGCTCCCAAAGGCTTTCTGATTGGATGCTGGGGAGCATTCCCGTGCGGGCTCCGTCGGTGACGTCTCCCACATGTGAAGACTAATTCCTGCTGTTCCGGAGATCACCTGTTACAGGTAAGTAACTGTGCTATCCCTGAAGTTGAAGCTTTGGTGGGAGTGGCTGACTTGGATTTAGTGGCAGTTACAGAAACATGGTTCACAGAAAACCATGATTGGGATGTAACTATACCTGGCTATACTTTATTCAGAAACGACAGGCTAGGAAGAAGGGGAGGAGGAGTGGCACTATATGTAAAAACTACTATTAACGCTTTGGAATTACAGAGCTTAAAAGGGAGAGAGGAGGCATTGTGGGTTAAACTAGAAAGAGAAATCTATTTGCATTGGTGTGATATGCAGACCTCCCTCACAAGAGGAAGAGGTGGACAGACAGTTAATTGAAGACTGTAAACGGGGGTGCTGGTCGTGAATGTCCACAGTCTTGGCAAAGGCAAAATATTATTATGACTTGCAAAGGATTGTGGGGGTTGTAGTTCATTCGTACCAGAATCAGCCGTTCACAAAATAATGAGTTGTGATGCTCGAGTGTAAGCAAAGAAAAACAGATTTTATTCATGGGGTTAATTCTCCCACACAGATTTACTTGGTAACACAAAAGGACACTTGCTTCAAGTATTGTACTCAGGAAAAACAAAACATGATATAAGGTAACTGAACTTCTTAAGCAATAAATCAATAAAGACCTTGATGGGAAACAGAAAAGGTCTTTTTGATGGCTCCTGCTAATGACCTTCTTAGCAGTGCTCCAAAAGGCAAAAACAAACCCAAAAGTAACAAAAAAAACCTGTTCTTTATCAAGGATAACTTTCTTCTATTTACACACACAAAAAAAAAGAAGTTTCCTTCCAGAGCCCTTTGCTGGTTCACTCTCTCTACGTGGCTCAATCCTACCCTAAAGCTTTCTTGCAGAGACTTTTCTGGGTAGATAAAAGAACAAGTTACAGTTCCTTTTGGTGGTTGTTGTATTAGTGAGAAACTACTTTAAAACAGCAGCCTAGACAGAGAGCAGTCCATGTATTCTAACTGATCATTTTACTACAAATTGATTTTTATTGTTCCCAAAACAAAATATAACATTATACAATGCACAGCGGACCAAGCCATTAACATTAACAGTAAGAATACACATCATGCTCAGACGTCACCAAGGCCTTCGTAATGCTCTCTCGCCCACCCCCAGGTACAATCGTCGGGAGAGTCTACAGAAGAACAGTAGGCTAGCAAAAGTAGGCTAGCAAGAGTATCCAGATATCCTGGACCTTATTATACAAAACTAGGCAAATTAGGCAAATTATTACACAACTATGCAAGTTTAGTACACAACTGTGCAAAAATTTACAGACTTTACAAACTTTACAAACTTTCCCTACCCCCCCCCCCTTCCCACCCTCCCCCACCCACCCTGCAAGGAAAACCCCAATGCCGGGACCAGAGAACCCCACATTGCCAGGCCGAAATCCAGGGGAAAATCAGCCACAACCAACTCCACACCCCATGCCGTTAACACATGCTCGCATCAGAGAAAGTCTTCTAAACATTCAAGACTGCACTGCGATTCCGTACTGGGAGGGTGTTCATGAGCGGTATCCAAAGCTCCAAGAAGCGTTCCCAATGCTTCCCCCTAACTGCTTCGCCGTGAGCTTTTCCATATACATCAAGTGTATCAGGGATCTATCCCAGCTCGCAAGCCGTGGGGGGGAGCCCTCCAGCCAATTACCCAACAAGGTTTCTTTACCAGAAGGAGGCCCCTATCAAGCAAAGCTCTATGAGAAGAAGTGAGTAAAGAGAGAGTCCCCTCACAGCAGTGAAACAGAACACACCTCCCACCTCATGGGGACCTCCGACTGCAGCCAGTCCCCATCTTAGCGGTCACTGGTTGCCATAGGCCCTGAACCCTGGGGCAGACCCAGAACTGTGAAAACAACGTCCCTTCTTCCTGTTTGGCACCAACCACACATGGCTGTCGCCCGTAAGCCTACTTTGTATGCCCACTTATCGCTAGTGTACGCTCGCCACAGGAACTTGTACTGCATCTCCTGCAGGTACATCCAGACTGCACCCCTGGAACCCTCTCAAAGGCAGCCTGCAAGATCTCCACTGTCAATCCTTGCAGGCCATCTCTATAGCCCAGCGCTGGACCAGAACCACGAGATAATCAGAAGCTACCAATGGGCAGGCAGCTGCTTTTTTCATCCCAGTCCAACGTATCCTTCTCCCCACCCCGCCCCCAATCAGCTTCCTCGGGTCCTTCGTGATCAATAGATTTGGGACCCCACTACGCAACTGATCCACATAGTGGCGAATTTGGAGGTAACCATAAAAGTCCAGGGGTGCTAGTCTATAGGTACTACTCAAATTCTGATAGCTTTCTAGGGGCACCACCGGCTGTTCTACCCAAATCACCCAGACAAACTAGTCCCTTCTGCCGCCACACATGAAAGAGCGTGAAAATCCGCAAACCCCGGCAAAAAATCCGGGTTCCCCACTAGTGGCAGCAAGAGAGAGCAGTTCGGGTCCCAGCCGGCCCTCCCACACAGCTCCGCCAAGCCAACCTTAAGGTTCTCAAATAGGTACTGTCCCCCTTATCCCCCAGACCTCGCTTACGCACCTTATGGAGCAAGTACAAGCCGTGACAGGGGGAAGAAAATTTCCCGAGTTGCTGAACTGGGGCACACCCACCCTCCGCATCTAACAAACCCCATATGTCGAGCTAAGTATCTAAGATTATAGTTTCGTAGCGTGGGAGTCTAGCCCCCCTTCCTCCCTTCGTTCCTCAGGGCCTTGAGCGGAATTCGGGGGCGGCGCCCACCCCAGAGGAACCCACTCAGATATCTGACGAACAATCTCCAATCCCTAGCTAGAATCCAAAGCGGCAAGAGTCGCAGCCATATACAACCATCGGGGGAATTCTACCATGGAGAACAAAGCAATGCGACCTCTCAAGGACAGCGGAAAAGGACGCCACCGCTGAAACGTTAACCTGGCCCTTTCGAGCATGCCCTCACGTTCGCTTGATAAAGTGTATCTGGGCTTGCAGGCAGCTGGATTCCCAAGTACCGGATGGAACCCTCCGCCCACGCGAGGGGAAAAAAACCCCCCGCCAAACAGGTTTCACCCTTCCGCCAACATCTAATGCCATGGACTTAGACATGTTAATCTTTATGCCCGAAAAGCTGCCGTAATCCTGAATGAGTAGGAGTACCCTCCGCAGGGATTCCTGAGGTTTCAGTCAAACAGAGAAGCATGTCATCCGCAAAAGCACTGAGTTTCATCTCCTCTTCCCCCATCTTAATCCCGCTACCGGAACCTCTTGTTGGATAGCCCGCAATAGCGGTTCCAACGCCAACACAAATAAAAGTGGAGAGAGTGGGCAGCCCTGCCGTGTGCCTCTTTCCAGAGTAAAGGGCTCTGAGAAGACCCCATTCACGCCAACTCTAGCCGCGGGAGACTGATATAACACCCGGACCCACTGGGCGAATTCTCCTTGGATCCCAAAACCACCCAAAGCATCCACAGATAGGCCCACGCAACCCTATCAAACGCTTTTCAGCATCCAGGCTTACTAATAATAGCGGCGATTGCTTCGCATGCAGTATTCCATCCCCAGGAGTAACTTAGCAATGTTCTTAGTCGCATCCCTGCCCATCACGAAACCTACTTGCCTCTCATCTATCAGGATGGTAACAGAGGGTTCAGCCGCTTTGCTAGTATCGAAGCCAAGATCTTAAACATCAGTGTTAATGAGGGAGATAGGCCGATATGATGCAGGTTCTAATAGGTTTTTCCCCGGCTTCGGGAGGACAGTAATGTTCGCGCAGCGCATGTCTCTGGGGAAGCCTCCCACCTGCAGAGCTTCCGCATACATTGCCAACATACTGGGGGTTAACCTAGGGGACAACATCTTATAGTACTCGGCTCCAAACCCATCGGGGCCCGGGGCCTTATGTGATGTCCCTCTTAATGGCATCCTGAACTTCCTTCCCGGTCAAAGGGGCATTAAGGCCCCGCAGATCCGCCTCAGTTAGCTGAGGTAACTTCACCCCTATCCAGGAACGCTCTACTTTGGGTACAATCACTTCCTCCTCTGTATACAAGGAGGCATAAAACTCCGAAAGATTTCGGCAATGTGCTGCGGTTGGTGCTGCAGTTTCCCTTTCCGCTCTTTAAGAAAACCGGGGACAAAACGCGCTCCTCCCGGGTCACGAACCAGTTTAGTTAAGAGCCTCCCGGACCGATTACCATATCTATACAATTTATGCTGATAGTATTGCAGGGACATCTTGGCTCGTCGCTGCAAAAGCTCATTAAGAGCCAACTGTGCCGTGACATAATCCTGTTGACGTACTCGGGCTCCCCGTCCACATGAGTTACTAAGGTTACGCTGTAGGGCCTGTAGATTACGTTCCAAAACCAGGATGCTATGATCCAAATGTCTGCGCCTTTTAGCAGTGTAAGCCATGATCACTCCCCTCAGAACTGCTTTACTGGCTTCCCAGAAGAGGAGGGGTGGGCACTCCGAAGTATCATTAAATAGGACATATTCATCCCATTGGGTCTCCAAAAACTACGAAACTCTGTATCCTCCCATAAGTAAGCCGTGAAGCGCCAGCTCGCCCTGCTCACCCCTTGGCATTCCCAGGTCACCCAGACCATACCGTGGTCGGATATGGCTACAGGCTCTATACCCGTCTGATCCACCTTAGATATCCCCTGTTCACTCACCAAGATATAGTCGAGCCGTGACCAGGTAAGGTGGGCTCTCGACTGATGAGTATAAACACGATCTCCCCGGGTGGAGGGTACGCCCACACATCCAACAAACTCCCCATTCTACACAGGTACCCCACCCCTTTTTTGGACCAGCCCCACCCCCGCTTGGTACGGATTTGTCCAACTGGGGGTCATGGGGGGCAATTAAAGTCCCCTGCTAGCAGTAATTCCCTCTCCCCTCCCCCACTTTCTTCACAAAGCCCAATAAAAGCTTAAAGAAGGCGTGATCGTATACATTGGGGGGCGTAGATATTGCCTATCCAAATCTCTTCGTTGTACAATTGGCCTGAAGGAAAAACATAGCGTCCCTTCGGGTCAGATTCGATCTTCTTCACTGCAAATGGTATGCCTTTTTTTCACCAGTACTGCTACTCCCGCCGTTTTTCCCCCCAGAGGAGGCCCCATACACGCTCGCCACCCAGTCCTTCACCAGCTTTTGTGTTCTTGTCACTAAGATGAGTCTCCTGGAGTAAGGCTATATGCGCCCCTTTTCTTTTCAATGCCTGCAAAATTTGCGTGCGCTTGACAGGGGAGCATATTCCACCCACATTCCAGGAGATTAGCTTAACATTCTGGGTATTTGATCTTAGTGCTACGGCCTTTTACTGCAAGACTGTCCTATCTACTCCAGGGACCGGCCAGCCTCGGCCCCAGAGAAGCATTCTCCCCACGCCCATGTACCACCATGAGGTCCAAACGTTCCCGGGCACCCCTCCCCTGCCAATTCCCATACCCTCCCCACCCCCCGTCCCACAACACCCTCCTCCCCCCTACCCCTCCTATCCCCAAAAACAGAACCACACACACTAAAGAAACTTATAACACTCCAAACTTCTCTCAGCACCCCACACATTCAATATCCACCACTCACTCCCCCCCTCCCCCTACCCTCCGGGAGAGCCCGGCCAAGTAAGTTGTCCGGCCGTGGCAGTAAAGCGCCAAACAGGAGCTAGATCACTGTCACACCTCCGGCCACTCAACGCCGTAGTAGGGGAGGTTGCTGCGGAGTTAGTCAATCTTTTATGGCAGTGGCACATGTCCTCAGGTCAAGCAGGCAAAAGAGGCCAGAGCTACACGTGCCCTCTGCTGCACAGCCAAACACCAGCTCATTGTCCCTAAGTGCCCCCAGACGGGGGTTTGCCTCAAGAGGGTGGCCACCAGGTCCCGTGCCACAGCCGCTTGCTCAAATGAATGAGATTTGCCGTTGTGGAAGATTTTCAACGTAGCCGGGTAGCTTAACGCAAAGCGGATGCCGCCCTTGGCAAGGTCACTACATATAGCTGAAAACTCCTTTCGCCTGGTTGCCACGATGGCGGAGTAGTCCTGAAACATTAAGATCGGAGAATTATCTAACTTGAGGTCTCTCCGCTTCCTATAGGCCTGTAGGAGGAGGGTTTTGTGTTGAAAATTTAAAATCCTGGCCAGCACTGGTCGCGGCCGGTCTCTGCCCTCCACGCGCTGGCCTAGTCTGTGAGCCCTTTCCACCTTGATATGGCCAATCAGATTCTCCAGGCCCAGCACCTTCGGCAACCATGTCTCAAACAGATCAAATAGCTGACTGTCCACTCGTGATTCAGGCACACCGACCAGCCTGAGATTGTTCCTCCGTGAACGATTCTCTAGGTCATCTATTTTAAGCGTCAGTGCTTCAAGTTGTTCCTGGTGCTTCTGTGTAGCTCGTTCGAGCGTGAGCTCACCCTCCTCCAGCACATCACACGCTGCTCTATCTCCTCAATTCTCCGCGTTTGCTCAGCGAATGCTTCCCCCATTGCCTCCAACTTTTTATTATGGAGTCAAATTTGGGCTCTAGCAAGCGGACTACTTCCTGCGCCGTCTCCTCATGCGATGTTTCACCGTTGTCCTTACCGGGGGATCCAGGCTCATTGCTCCCTTTCCTGTCTGTCGCCATTTTGTTTTCTCGAGAGGTGGCCGGCTTTTCCCTCCTCGTAGCTGCCTTCATCTCACCCCGGTTAAGGTCGGCGCGTTCCCCAAAGCTGCCTCCGACACTCCGACAGCCACCAGTAAAATTTTTTTTCGAGCTTCTCCTCCGTTAGCCTCCGGTATAAGCAAAGGTTTCTTAAGCGGCCCGGGAGCGTGGCAAGGAGCACCTTACCCGCTCATGTGCTCACGTGATCTCCCCCTAACTGATCATTTTAAATATCTCCTTCTTCCTCAAATATCATGGAATCAATATCATGGTCTGGCTCAGAGGAATTCCTTAATTGATCACTCTCAGGATAATATTTGTTTTCTTGCTGTCTTCCTGGAGAAGAGCTAGGGCATAGATCAAAGTTCATACCTGAGCTTCCTTTGCTGTTAGGTTTCCTCTCCAGGTATCCTGGCCAGTAAGTATTCCAGCTTTTATGTCCAGCCTTCCAATCAAGATCCCTGGACACTGAGTCTCTCTTCACATACCTTCTTGCACTGGTCTTAGGGCCCCTTCCAAATGCAGCCGTCTCCTTCAAAGGTGCCGTCTGGGAATTCCTGGCTTTATAACCCCACTCCTCTGGCTTCCTCCAGTCCAATGGAGTATGCTTGCCTCTGGAATCACTCTTAACACACATACTGCTGTGGGCTCCTTCTTTAGACCTCCAAGATGTCTTTCTCTTCTTCCTTCCATGTTGCTTCAGCTGTTGTAGTCCTCTCTCTTCTTTCTCCAACGGTTTCTGCTTCTGTCTCTCCTTGTTCTCTCTGTTCTCCTGGTTCTGTCTGCTCTGTCTCTGTATAGAATATCCTTTACTTTTAACGTGCTTAGAGGGACACTCCACCCTAGCACAGCCCAGGTGTGCTGAATCAAGCCCTGCCCTTGGAGATGAGTGATTGGGGATTACCTCATAGCTCTCCTGATTGAACACACGTTTCCCCACTTCAACTCTCCTAGAGGCTGTTTGAAACCTGGTGCATTCTGGGACTGGTAGTCTTTTATGAAAACATTCTGTTTTAGTATTTCTACCAGCAAAGACAGGTTGCTTGTTCAAAGCCAATTCACCTCTTTTATAGTTCCCTCCTGAACTATGATAAGCTTCCTTATCACAAGACATAGGCTGCATTGCTAGGAAAGGGGAAGTGCTACTGATAGGAGATTTCAATATGCCAGATGTTGATTGGCACATTCCTGCTGCAGTATCACCTAGAAGTAAGGAGATCCTGGATTCTGTACAGGGAGAACTATTCAGGCAATTGGTAACAGACCCCACACGGGAAGGAGCCATACTGGACTTGGTGCTTACTGTAGAAATGGACAGATAAAGGGATACCAGAATCCCCAATATGTAATTAAAGATGGATGAATTTCTTAATACAGAATGTGTTTAGAAGTTTAGCTTTTCACCTACTTCCTCTTAATAGAATAGGATGTCATGATCATGAGTTCTGTGTAACCGTTTTTAAAATAGTCTGGAACATTGTTAACGCAAGCATAAAGAGTAAACATAGGCTATGAACTGTGCAACTATAGTTCATAGTACAGTCACTGCTGACAAAACATAATTTTTGCAACTTTTGCAATTATAAATAATTTTGTCATAATCAAGTGAATTTCATCTAATACACTGTAATCAGATCTTCCTCTGTAAAAAGAACTTTGGCGAAACCTTGTGTTATTTCACGTTTATAATAAATGACTGTTACTGCCCCTTTTTCTTTAATAAAAGGAGCTTTTTAGGAGGAAGAATTTGAATTCAATAAGCGTGGAACTATGCATGTCCATGGACCGTTTATTGTCTTCCCTCTGAGCTCAAAGAAAGTAGCACTTGTGTGGGTGATTGTGTTCTGTATTACTCTCTGCCTGTTTATCACTGTTTGAGGACCAGAGACCAAAAAGAGCTGTGGTATTGTGGCCAGATCGAGGAGTTTTCTTCACTTACTGTCAGACGGCTGCCTAGGGTAATAACTTACACAATCTTGACGATGCATATATTCATATGATTCTTGCAAGGTATTGTGGGTAATGTAGTTCATTCACTCCCAAACACAGCTGAAGACAATAATTGAGTTGTGTAACCAGTGGTAAAACCAATAAAATACTTATTTTATTGATGGGGTTTAATTCACCCCGCACAAATATGCTTGGTAGCAATATAAATGAGGTTACTTGCTTGCAGTATTTAAATGGATAACATAAAGTCAAAAAGCAAATCAGAAAACAACCTTCAGCTTGTCAGGCAATTAGCTAATGTTTTCTTAGCAAATAATTACCAAATAAAAAGGCACAAAGAAATGAATAAACTTTGCTTGTTAGGTTAACTTCTGCTTATTTTCCACGCAGATCCCAGCAGTGATTCTCCCTTGCTCACACACACAATCAGGTGCAGCTTTAATTACTATCAATTGACCAGCTGAAACCCTTTAGCTGGCTGGCTGCTACTGTGTGAACCCAAATCCTGCTTTAAGAGCTGTTTGCAGTGGAAATAAAGAACAAAGTTAGGTTTCTTTGTGATGGCTGATGTGTTTCCTCACAGAAAGCTAGCAATAGCATTTAGATAGAGAACAGTCCATGTAATTAATAGTTTCATCTGCTGTATCTCCCCCTTCATCAATCAGCATAGGGTCACTATCATACATTGGCACAAACGAGTCTTTCCATAAGGCACTATCATGAGAATGCTTATTCCCTTGCTGCCATTCACTATTATAGATAGGGTCTGGATCAGTGTTCATACCTGAGCCTCTCCTGCTATCATAATTCCTCTCTGTATAGCCTGGCCAGTATGTAATCCAGTTCTGATGTCCAGCCTTCCAATCTTGATCCCTGGACACTGGATCTTCTCTCACATACCTTCTGGCATAGGTCTGAAAGTCCTTTCCACGTGCAGTCTTCTCTCTTACAGGTAGCCACTGGTGATTCCTATCTCTGCCATTCCATTCCTCTGGCTGACTCCAGTCCAATGGACTCTGCTGGCATTTGGAATACCTCCCAGTATAGGTACTGCCTTGGAATCTCCCAGACCTTCCAATGGCCTTTCTTCTCTTCCTTCCAGAGAGTTTCCTTCTCTCTCTATCCGCTTGGCTTGGCTTCTGCTTCTCGAGATGATGTTGGTGCTTGAGCTTGAAGCTGTTGCTGTATCTGTGTCTGAAGCTCTTTCTGTAGCTATTATCTGTAGAATAAGCTCTATTCTTATTCTGTCCTAATGTGTGCTCCTCCCTAACACAGCGCAGCTGTGTTGAATCAGGCCCTGCCCTTTGAGATGAGTGCTTAGGGATTACCTCATAGCTCTCTTGATTGCACACATGTTTTCTCACTTCAGCCCCTCTCATGGCTGCTGGAAACCTGGTGCATTCTGGGACTGGTAGTCTTTTATGTGAAAACTCTGTTTTCTTACTTCTACCAAAACTGACAGGTTGCTTGTTCAGAGTCACATCATCTTTTCTATAGCTCCTACCTGAGCTAGGATAAGCTTCCTTATCACACTTACCAATGGTGAAAGTATTTCTGATGTTGTAGTGGGAGATCATTTTGCATCCAGTGATCACCAGATGGTGTGGTTCAGTATTAGGATTAGGGCTGTTAGAATCCATTCAAAGGTGAGGATCTTAGACTTTAGGAAGACTAACTTTGCGAAGATGGGCCAATACCTCAGGGAGTCGTTAGTGTGATGGGAACAGCTGGGGGATGTAGAAAAACAGTGGGCAAAACTGAAAGGGGATATTTTAAGGGCAACCAACCTTTTTGTTAAAATGGTAAATAAAGGTAAAAGGAAAAGGAGACCGCTATGGTTTTCAAAAGAAGTAGCTGAAAAAGTGAAGAAAAAGAGGGAGGCCTTCATGAAATACAAGAAATCACAGAGAGAGGAAGACAGACATCTGTATTTGGAAAAACGTAGAGAAGCTAGCAAAGTAGTCAAGAAGGCAAAGATTCAAAAGGAGGAGGAAATAGCCAATGCAATAAAATGGGGGGATAAGACATTTTTCAGATATATTAGTGAGAAGAGGAAGGGCAAAAGTGGTATTATCAGACTCAAGGGTGCAGGGGAGAAATATGTAGAAGCTGATAAGGATAAAGCAGAATTGCTTAACAATTATTTTTGTTCTGTGTTCACAGATGAAGAACCAGAACCTGGAGCAGGACCTCAGAAAACACCCACAAATAGGAAAAGAAGCGAGGGACATCTTAAACAATTTTCAGAAGACTGTGTTTGTGAGAAACTAGCTCAAATTAAAGTAGACAAAGCGATGGGACCGGATGGGATACACCCTAGAATACTGAGGGAACTTGGGGACGTTCTAGCAGCTCCACTGAATGACCTTTTCAATGCCTCGTTGGAGTCGGGAGTGGTGCCAAAGGACTGGAGAGAGGCTCATGTGGTGCCTTTACACAAAAGCGGAAGTAAGGATGTGGTTGAAAACTACAGGCTGGTTAGTTTAACTTCGGTGGTGAGTAAATTATTGGAAACGCTGCTGAAAGAGAAAATAGTGAGGTTTCTGGAGTCTAGCGGATTACAGGATCCGAGGCAGCATGGATTCACCAGAGGCAGGTCTTGTCAGACAAATCTGATTGATTTCTTTGACTGGGTGACCAGGGAGTTGGACCAAGGGAGAGCCCTAGATGTGGTGTATTTAGATTTCAGTAAAGCCTTTGACACTTCCTCATAGGCGACTTATAAACAAACTGAGCACCCTAGGGATGGACCCTAGGGTTAGAAATTGGTTGGGTGGGAGGCGACAAAGAGTACAAGTAAATGGAGCTCACTCTGAGGAGAAGGATGTTACCAGTGGTGTGCCCCAGGGATCTGTCCTTGGTCCGATTCTTTTTAACATCTTTGTTAGTAATATAGCGGAAGGGCTGTCGGGTAAGGTTTGCCTCTTTGCGGATGATATCAAAATCTGCAATAGAGTAGACACCCAGGAAGGTGTAGATAACATGAGGAGGGATCTAGCTAAGCTTGAAGAATAGTCTAGAATTTGGCAGCTGGGATTTAATGTTAAAAAAGGTAAGGTCATGCATTTTGGCTGCAGCAATCCAAGGGAGCAATATAGTATAGGGGGTGAAGTACTTTTGTCGACTAAAGAAGAGCGAGACCTAGGCATGGTTGTGTCTGATGATCTTAAAGTAGCTAAACAGGTAGAAAAGGCGACGGCAAAAGCTAGAAGGATGCTTGGGTGCATACGGAGAGGAATAGCTAGCAGAAAAAAGGAGGTGATAATGCCTCTGTATAAGTCTTTGGTGTGACCTCATTTGGAGTACAGTGTGCAATTCTGGAGACCACACCTTCAAAAGGATGTGAACAGGATGGAGTCGGTGCAGAGGGTGGCTACTAAAATGATTAGTGGTCTTCATTATAAAGCATATGAGGACAGACTGAAGGATCTTAATATGTACACCTTAGAGGAAAGGTGGGATAGAGGTGATATAATTGAGATGTTTAAATACCTCTGTGGCATAAATGTTCAGGGAGAGAGCCTCTTTCAATTGAAAGCAAGTTCTGCTACGAGGGGACATGGGATGAGGATGAAGGGAGATAGATTCAGGAGTGATTATGCGGAAATATTTCTTTAAGGAAAGAGTAGTGGATCCGTGGAATAGTCTCCCAGTGGACGTGGTAGAGATGAGGACAGTAACTGAATTCAAAAAAGCATGGGACAAACACAGAGGATCTCTAAAGGTAAAAAAGGGGACTGTTGTAGTTGTTGATATGGAAGGACAGAGTAGATAGGCCATGTGGTCTTTCTGTCATCATATTTCTATGTTTCTATCAGTGGAGGTTATACTTTCAGGTGGTTCAAAGCTGTCAATATTGTTTGTTATACCAGTTGGTGAGTAGGATTATCTCCTGAATCCATCTATTTATCATTTACAATTCTTAATTTACTAATGGCTTTGCACATAATGAATAATGGGGATATTTAATATAATTTTTAGTTACTCCTTGATTTGATGGGACAATATGACATGACACATAATGCATTAATTATACAATTATATAGTGTCTTTTTAGCCTTATACCTTTACATACAGACATATGGCATAAATCTCATAATTTAACAGTTCAACAAACATACTTATCCCACCTGCGAGCCCATCGTGAAGCAATATGGAACACAAGAAAAACCTACCACTCTGAACTCCTCAACCGCTCCCTAAATAAACCTCGGGAACTCTTCAATCTAGTAAAGTCACTAACTACAGAACCATCACCACCTCAACAGGAACCCATACACCCGCAGAAATATGCCAACTTTATACAATCCAAAGCGATCAGAACAACAACTTCTTCATCTCCAAGTCCCCCCCAGCAACACGTACGAGTTCTCCCACTACTGAAGCTCTCATCACCCTCAGCTAAATACGTGGAAGACATTATAGTCAAAATGAATACCACCACAGCTCCTAACGACCCCTGCCCAGCGCCCTGGATAAGAGCTATGCGATCCGACTTTAGCCCAGTCATAGCAGAAATAATAAAGATGTCCTTCTCAACTGGCATCTTCCCATCGGCACTAAAACAGACTTCCATAAGACCGTTGCTAAAGAACAACCAACTAGACCCAACAAAGGAAGAATCATACCGCCCGATATCTAGTATACCGCTGCTATCCAAAATAATTGAGAAAGTAACCAACAGTCAGATACAACAACACATAGACACCTCCTCCCCCCTCGACCCCAGTCAGCACGGATTCAGGGAAGCCCACGGAGTAGAGACACTGCTAACCACATTAACCAACACACTCATCAGTGGATTAGATGACATTAAAAAAGGCTTTGCCCTAATATTTCTCGACATATCTGCAGCATTCGACTCGGTGGACCATGAAATACTACTAACCCATCTATATGACAAAGGAATCCACGGGCTAGCATGGCAATGGTGCAAATCATATCTCGAAGACCGCTTACAACACGTCAGGACTGTTACAGGTACCTCACAATCTTTCCAGTTAAAACAAGGAGTACCTCAGGGATCATCCCTATCCGCGCTGCTATTTAATATTTACATGCAGCCTATATGCGACATCACTCGGTCCTTTGGCATATCCTCGTTGATCTACGCTGACGATGTGCTAATATTCACACCAATCAATGTCAAGCTCCCAGACTACACAACACTAGTAGATTGCTTTAACGCAATAGCAGACTGGCTCCTAACCCAGAATATGCGAATAAACTATAAAAAACCCGAGGTACTGATAGTCACTAAAAACAGAGAATTCTCACCCCCAGAGACCCTAAAAGTACGAGACGCAGACTTCCCAATCAAGCCCTCCATAAAATACCTTGGAGTAATACTGGACCATCGCCTGGACTTTAAAGAACATATCAACCGCACGGTGAAAACCATTTATTTCAAGATAAGGACCCTACGCCATCTGAAAAACATGCTTGAACCAGACAGCTTCAGAACTATATTCCAAACCATAGTCACACCCCACTTCGACTATGCGAACATAATACTCCATGGTCTTCCTAAAAACACCCTAAATACTTTACAACTTGCCATGAATGCCGCAGCCCGGGTACTATATGGTGCTTCAAAGAGCGAACATATAACACCCATCCTAATGGAGCTTCACTGGCTCCCCATATACTGCAGAATAGCATATAAAGCTCTTCTCATGACATTTAAAGTGATAAATACTATAGCTCCTTCTTCAATGTCAAAACTCCTCCATCCCACCCCCGACATCAGATCCAGGAGGTCAGCAGCGACAAACACCCTAGTTACACCACCTGAGGCCACAAAATGCAAACGTTCAACTACAGACAGGGCCTTTGCATACTACGCACCTAGATGTTGGAACAACCTACCCCCCAACATAAGAGCTATTACTGACCTCAAACATTTCAGAAAAGCCATAAAGCACCACCTCTTCATTCTGCATTTCCAAAGCACATTATCATCCCTCTAAAATGCACAGTAAAATTGTAAATACCTTAGTTACTCAAGAAGTTACTAAGAAATTCTATCCTTTGTATATAGGTTCTTCTTTACAAATATGTACTAAGTTTTACAAAGTTTTTACAAATATGTACAAAGTTTCCAATGGTTAAATTCCCAGTTGTATTCTCCTGTTATAAGTAAACTCATCACAGTCTGTTGCTTGCAATGAGTATTCTGTTTAATGTAAACCGCGCTGATGAAAAAGAGTGCGGTATAAAAGAACTTTAAATAAAAATAAATAAAATAAATATCTTCTGAATGGTCAAAATTGACATAGACTAAGCCATATATGTGTGTGGTGGGGTGTATGAGAAGCTCCCCATTCCCTGTACTGATATACCTCCAGCCAGACTAAGGACATGCCCCTTTAAGCATCAGAAGCCCTTTAAAGAAACTGGCTTGACTATGCTTGGGAGGGGTGTGGCCGGGGACAACCCTTTTAATCTGGAGGGAAGAGACAGAAAGGGGGAGAAAAGAGCCTGAGGTGTTCCAACATATGGAGTGACCACCTACCTCGAAGGAGACACTATGGAAAGGTAGAAGCTGGGGTGTTTCCACATTGGTTAGCAAGCTTATGGTAGTAATGCTATGAAACACTGTGGAAGAGGGGAGAACTGTTTCTCTGCTACTGTTGTGGAACCAAGCGTGAAGGAACTTTGGGGGAGGAGAGAACTGTTTCTCTGCTACTGAAGTGAACTCCCTGTAAATAAAGTGTTTTCCTTTAACTCTCCACTTGCTCCCATGGGGGTTTGTGTTCTGCCCGTTCGCAGCATACTACAGTGTGTCTAATGTTTTATGTTGTTCATGATTTTAAGTATGGGTGTCTATTGTTCATTAGTATATTCATTATTTATTTTTATACATGTTGGTTTTATTCTATTAATATTTTTAATTGTGCTTTTTAGAGGTCACAGTCCCCTAAAGAAGGCCTCCCCAGCTGAAACACAGGTCGGGCTGACCTCATAGGTCGAATAAAGCTCACTTTCTATGGTGGTTTGTTGTCCTGCTTTTTGTGGGATTGTTGATACTGCAAGAGAGGTGCTCTTCCAGGTTCCCAAAAAGATACACAAGTTCCACAATGCTTGTTCTGGAGTAAGCAGTGGATTTCCCAGATCCTCTTTGTGGAGCTTACATAGAAACATAGAAATATGATGACAGAAAAAGACCACATGGCCTATCTAGTCTGTCCTTCCATAACAACTACAACAGTCCCCTTTTTACCTTTAGAGATCCTCTGTGTTTATCCCATGCTTTTTTGAATTCAGTTACTGTCCTCATCTCTACCACCTCCACTGGGAGACTATTCCACGGATCCACTACTCTTTCCGTAAAGAAATATTTCCGCATATCACTCCTGAATCTATCTCCCTTCTCCCTTCTCCCTCATCCCATGCCCCTCGTAGCAGAACTTGCTTTCAATTGAAAGAGGCTCTCTCCCTGAACATGTATGCCACAGAGGTATTTAATCATCTCAATCATATCACCTCTATCCCGTCTTTCCTCTAAGGTGTACATATTAAGATCCTTCAGTCTGTCCTCATATGCTTTATAATGAAGACCACTAATCATTTTAGTAGCCACCCTCTGCACCGACTCCATCCTGTTCACATCCTTTTGAAGGTGCGGTCTCCAGAATTGCATACTATACTCCAAATGAGGCCGCACTAAAGACTTATACAGAGGCATTATCACCTCCTTTTTCTGCTAGCCATTCCTCTCTGTATGCACCCAAGCATCCTTCTAGCTTTTGCCGTCGCCTTTTCTACCTGTTTAGCTACTTTAAGATCATCAGACACAACCACGCCTAGGTCCTGCTCTTCTTTAGTGGACAAAAGTACTTCATCCCCTATATTATATTGCTCCCTTGGATTGCTGCAGCCCAAATGCATTACCTTACATTTTTTAACATTAAATCCCAGCTGCCAAATTCTAGACCATTCTTCAAGCTTAGCTGGATCCCTCCTCATGTTATCTACCCCTTCCTGGGTGTCTACTCTATTGCAGATTTTTGTATCATCCGCAAAGAGGCAAACCTTACCTGAAAGCCCTTCTGCTATATCACTAACAAAGATGTTAAAAAGAATCGGACCAACGACAGATCCCTGGGGCACACCACTGATAACATCCTTCTCCTCAGAGTGAGCTCCATTTACTTGTACTCTTTGTCGCCTCCCACCCAACCAATTTCTAACCCAAGCAGTAACTTTAGGGTCCATCCCTAGGGTGCTCAGTTTGTTTATAAGTCGCCTGTGAGGAACAGTGTCAAAGGCTTTACTGAAATCTAAATACACCACATCTAGGGCTCTCCCTCGGTCCAACTCCCTGGTCACCCAGTCAAAGAAATCAATCAGATTTGTCTGACAAGACCTGCCTCTGGTGAATCCATGCTGCCTCGGATCCTGTAATCCGCTGGACTCCAGAAACCTCACTATTTTCTCTTTCAGCAGCATTTCCAATAATTTACTCACCACCGAAGTTAAACTAACCGGCCTGTAGTTTTCAACCACATCCTTCCTTCTGCTTTTGTGTAAAGGCACTACATGAGCCTCTCTTCAGTCCTTTGGCACCAGTCCCGACTCCAACGAGGCATTGAAAAGGTCAGTCAGTGGAGCTGCTAGAACGTCCCCAAGTTCCCTCAGTATTATCCGGTGTATCCCATCCGGTCCCATCACTTTGTCTACTTTAAGTTGAGATAGTTTCTCATGAACACAGTCTTTTGAAAATTGTTCAAGATGTCCTTTGCTTCTGTTCCTATTTGTGGGTGTTTTCTGAGGTCCTGCTCCTGGTTCTTCATCTGTGAACACAGAACAAAAATATTTGTTAAGCAATTCCGCTTTATCCTTATCAGCTTCTACATATTCCTCCCCTGCACCCTTGAGTCTGACAATACCACTCTTGCCCTTCTTCTTCTCACTAATATATCTGAAAAATATCTTATCCCCCCATTTATTGCATTGGCTATTTCCTCCTCCTTTTGAATCTTTGCCTTCTTGACTACTTTGCTAGCTTCTCTAAGTTTTTCCAAATACAGATGCCTGTCTTCCTCTCTCTCTGTGATCTCTTGTATTTCATGAAGGCCTCCCTCTTTTTCTTCACTTTTTCAGCTACTTCTTTCGAAAACCATAGTGGTCTCCTTTTCCTTTTCTTTACCATTTTATTTTTATACTTTATTTGATAACCACCAACAAATTCAATATACAATGTACAAATATCCTCAGAGGGGTGTACTCTGATCCCCTCACAGAGGATAAGCAAAACAGAGATAACAGGTGGAAGTGTTTTTTCCCAGCATAATCCCCCATTCCCCCACCGCCCACTACCCTCCCCCCTCTATCCCTTCACCCAAAGCACACCACCCTATACCCTCTGTAAACCTCCAACAATGCTACATACACTCCACATCACTCACCAGCCACTCGCCCCCTCAATTACCAACATGTAAGATCTCATTGCAACATCTAGTACTCAACTGTTGTATATAAGGCTCCCAGACACGCATAAAAGCTGTCCAGCGTTTGACACTGCCCCGTGCCCCCCATCTCTCTATGAGCATCATTTGATGGAAGCAATTGCGCCACTCACCAAAAGAAGGTGGACCACTTTCCCTCCAGAGACGCAGAATGGGCCCCTTCCCAACCAAGCAGGCCTTACGCACCAACAGCCGTTCACCCTCCGCCACAGGGCAAGGGGGGTCAAGCCGATCGAGCACCACAAGGGCCCCAGTCCATCTCACACGCCGCTGTAATAAGCGATTTAGAAAAGCACCTATCCTAGCCCAATAAGAGCGCACTAATCTACAACCCCACCACATATAGAATAGAGTTGCCATAGGCTCTGAACATTTCGGGCAAGACCCATCCATGGTTAGCCGACTGCGGAACGCCCTCCGTGGGGAAAAATACACCCTGGTTACACATTTAAATTGTGTCTCCCTCCAACGGGCCTCCAGTGACAACTTCACTATCCCTCTTAAGGCCTGAAGGACTGCCCCGGGGGGCACTTCTTCTCCCGTTTCCCTTTCCCAAGCTGCCTCGACTCCCCGATAGTCAGGGGCAATACGAAGGCCAGCCAAGCGTTTCTTAAAATCCGAGATCGATGAGGATTCTCCTCCCCTAATCCAAAAAACTCCAAAATCTGCGCAGAGCGGTCAACATGTAACGCTTCGCGGGGAAGGGAAGACACATAGTGCGCAAGTTGTATATAAGCAAAGCAATGTCTAGAGGATAGATCGTACTCCCTACTTAAAGTCAAAAAATATTTGCATTGCCCGGAAGGTTCGACCACGTACCCGACATTCTGAATACCTCGGGCGGCCCACTCCCGGAAAACCTTCGTCTCCGAGCCTGGGAGAAAGGTAGCATTGCCCTGTAGTGGGAGCCAGCTGGAGATCCTCCACGAGGTGTTCCAATGAAGGTTAAGGTGCTTCCAGGTTCGCTGAGCAGAACCAATCAGCTCACTACGCACGACATGGCGAGGAAGGGTATGGTGAGTCCCATGTAGAACCCCCAGTAACGTCAAGGGTGCCACAAAACACTCCTCCAGAACTCGAGGCGTATACACTTCTGTCCCTCCCAACCAGTCACCAAGGTGACGAGCCTGACAGGCCATAGCATATCCCGTAAGATCTGGGAGACCCATCCCCCCTCACGCCAAGGCCCCACCATTCGTGCCCACAAGATGCGTGCCTTCCCTCCTTTCCATAAGAACCGTCGAAGAGCTACCTCAAACCGACGAATGTCACGTCTTAACAGCCAAACCGGCAGTGTTTGGAACCAGTACAACAACCGTGGCAAAATCACCATTTGAATCGCTGCTATCTTCCCTGAAAGGGATAGCGGGAGTAATTCCCATGTTTTCAACTGTTGCTGAAGCCGCTTTAGGGACCTTTCCAAATTATGCGAATACAGCATTTGAGGGTTGCGAGTCAACACTATGCCTAAGTAGATAAATTCATCTACTGCCCACCTAAGGGGGAAATTCCCCGCCCAATTCCCACACAGCTGCGTGGATACATCCAATGCCTCTGATTTGTCCCTATTGATGCGCAGCCCAGCGAGGCTACCAAATCTCGCAAACTCCTCCAATAATTGCGGTAGTGATTGTTCCGTAGAGAGCAGATGAACCAAAATATCATCAGCAAAGGCCGAGAGTTTAAACTCCTGTGAGCCCATACGGATTCCCTGTATCCCTTTGGAAGCCTCTATAGTCCGCATCAAGGGGTCCAGTGACAAAACAAATAATAGGGGAGAAAGGGGACACCCCTGTCTTGTGCCCCATTCCAGAAGAAAATCCTCAGATAAGATACCGTTGCACAGTACCCCTGCCGTAGGCCGAACATATAAACTCCCTACCATCCTACAAAATTTATCTCCCAACCCATAACGCGGAAGAAGATTATGAAGAAAATGCCAATCCACCCTGTCAAAGGCTTTTTCTGCATCAAAACTTATAAGCAGTGAGGGCAACCGATGAGCATGAACCCATTCTAGAGACGCTAGAATCTTACGCAAGTTACGAACCGCGTGTCTCCCCTTAACAAACCCCACCTGGGAGTCGTGAACTAAATGGCCTATAACCATTGCCAGCCGTGTAGCCAAAACCTTCGCATTTAATTTAAGATCAAAATTAAGCAGGGAAATAGGACGATAGGACCCTACCAGCAAAGGGTCCTTACCCGGCTTAGGGATCAGCGTAAGATGGGCATGATTATTTCCCCAGCGGAAGGCCCCTCTTTCTGCCCTCCCATTAAAGACCTCCGCAAGTAAGGGGCTCACTGGTTCATCAAGAAGTTTATAGAACTCGGCCCCCAAACCATCCGGCCCCGGTGATTTATTACAACTAGCTGTGAAAATCACGGAGGATATCTCCTGCGTGGTGATAGGTTGCTCTAAGAGCTCTCTCTGTTCCGCAGTAAGCCGTGGCAGGTGCAACGGTTTCAAATACTCATCGAGCTCTACCATAGATGGGGGTTGTGCCTTGTATAAATCTTGAAAAAAATTCTGGAAGGTCTGGGCAATTTCAACGGATTCTTTCAATAGCCATCCCTGCCCATCTCTGATGGCCGTCACTAAGGAGGACCCCCGTTGACCCTTCAAACAGCGCGCCAGTAACTTCCCCGGCTTATTCCCATAGCAATGTAGACGATATTTATAATAAAGGACGGACTTCTTGGCTCTTTGATGTAATAACTCATTAAGATCCACCTGAGCTTCCCAAAGCCTTTTCTTATTCGCAGATGTCGGGTGGCGAGCACACAACCTTCGCAAACGAGTAACCAGACGCTCCAAGCCAATCACTCGCTCCGCTATCAGCCGGCGCTTCCGGGCAGCAAACCCAATAATGTCACCCTGTAACACCACTTTTGCTGTTTCCCCACACCAATTCAGGGTCCTCACTATGGCACTGGTGGTCACTCACAAACTCCCGCCAGCGCTGCTTCAAAAAATGTTGAAATTTAACATCTTGGCACAGCCCCAAAGGAAGTCTCCAGAGTCTCGTCCGGGTCTGTACTACCCCCCAATGCAACTCCATCCCGACCAACGCGTGGTCCGAGATTTCCAATGGGCCGATCTGCACCTCCCCCACATTAGTAAACAAGGCCCCTGACACTAGGAAATAGTCAATTCGAGCACTAGACCCGTGAGCCCGGGACAGGTGGGTAAAATCCCTCTCGGAAGGATGTAACAAACGCCATGGGTCAACCAGGCCGAGTCTGCCGCGAAAACGCTGTAACACCCGCACCATCGGAATCCTATCTCTCGCCTCCCCCTCCCTCTAGAGGTGTCGAGGTCGACATCTAGAACCCCGTTAAAATCTCCCCCCAAAAGTAGCGGGAATTCCGGAAGTTGTTCAATTTTAGAGGCAAGACCATTATAAAAGCCAGGCTCCATCACATTAGGACCATATAGGTTCCCAATAATCACCGGCTTCCCTTCCAGTCTACCAGCCAGCAGAAGAAAGCGCCCATCCTCCGACGCCACTACCTTTTCCATGGCAAAGCGCACCCGCTTATGGATCAAACTTGCTACACCCCCCTTTTTTCCTCGTGCCGGGGATCCCCAGACCTGCC
This sequence comes from Ichthyophis bannanicus, assembly GCA_033557465.1. Taxonomy (NCBI): domain Eukaryota; kingdom Metazoa; phylum Chordata; class Amphibia; order Gymnophiona; family Ichthyophiidae; genus Ichthyophis; species Ichthyophis bannanicus. The sequence goes on from CM066032.1 coordinate 144,488,745, forward strand.
CCGACAAAGTTTATTATGTTCTGCCTCTGACTGATGGGTTTCCTGTAGCAGGGCCACATCACACTGCTGTCTGGTCAAGGCCTGCAAGATTTTATACCGCTTAATTGGAGTCCCCAATCCACAAACATTCCAAGGGGCATGGGGCAGTGTCAAAATTTATCCAGGAAGCGAAACCTAATCCCAACAAGGGAGCTCCCCCAGCCTGGAACTCCCCCCCCAACAATCATCTGAACAGTACAGAGCTGCATACCATGAAACAATGGAGTGTGTGCTTTCCCCTCCCTGCGCCTCCCCCCCCCCTCCCAACTATCCCCCCTCTGTCTTCCCACTATTTGACCATCAAGTCCACCCATAGTTGGACAACTTCCCTATGGCAATCGGGATTGCCCCACATATCCCCAAACTGTACAGTGAGCCTAACTCATTGATAACAGATATCTTTCTTCCTAAGTCCTATTTGGTGGGTCAAGGATATGCCCTAAGCACCCCTTCCTCTCCCCCCGCAAAATTAACTCTGTGCTGACACTTTAATTTGTCCAGATTGATCAAAACTAAGAAAACACCCCCCTCTATCTATTAAACCCAAATGAACTTTCTTCCCAAGATCCATTAGCTGTCCGCCCCCACCCATATTAGAATCCCCGCAACGCAGCAATCCCCCAAGGAACCCCAGATTATCTACAATCCATTCTTTATGACCACAAGGTCCACTACTTCAGATGTCCCGACCCAGTTATCCCCTTAAGGGACCCACCCAGCGCCCTCCTACGGTCACAGGGAGACAGATTCCTGGGCGAACACTGCGGAGTTCCAGCGTTAGACCCAGCACCGCCGGAGTTGCCTGCACGAGGATTTTCCAATCCCAGGATTGTAGTCAGTGTGATACTTCTCTCTGCATAGTCGAGAGATCAATCTACAATCCTGCCCCCCACCATCTCGCTATCCGGGTCTTAATTAAAATTAAAATAAACGTAAAAGCGGGGACAGGGCCAGCACTCAGCTCGATTAGCCCTTCACTGCTCCCAACAATAGAGGGAGGAGAAGGAGAAAAAAAAAGAACAACGAACTATATAAAAAATAAATAAATAAATAAAATAAAATAACCCCTCCTCACAAAATCAACCATCAACCCCACCCAACTACACATTCACTCGCCCCAAACAGCACCCACAAATATCAAGGAAACTACCCCCACATTACAACCCGTAGGGTAAAGCAGAGGTGGCAACAATGAAACAGTAGAAGCATTAAACTTTCACACAAAAGATCAGCTCAACACTGTATCCAAATGTAGCAGGCCACAGCTTAGACAGAACAGAAAGTGTAACAATATAACCACTGAAGCCAGGATTAGAACAACCGCTACAGTTCAGGCCCCAAGCAGGCCCTTGAGCCTCTCTCTTTCAGCAAAACAGCAATTCTCCATCCATATGCATGGCACAGGTTTCACGGGGGAGAAGCAGTTTGAGAAGGTACAGTTTCCAGTAGAGATGCAGCCGCCGCCGGCGTTGTCAGGTAGCGTGTCTGCCCATTGGTCTCCACTCTCAAACGAGCCGGGTAAAGCAGTGAGAATCGCACGCCTTGGTTTCGTGGGCTGTGTGCAGACCCCGGAGAAGGCCCGCCGCTGCTGGCTCACTAACGCTGAATAGTCCTGGAACACAAGGATTTGTGGTGAGTCCTGTTGCTGCATATTTCGGCCCCGAGCCGTCCTCAGTACCATTTCTTTTTGCCGGTAGTCCAGGAATCGGGCAACTGCTCTCGGACGCCTCAGTTGTTCCCGCCGCTGGCCCAACCGGTGGACGCGTTCCAATTTTACAGGATCCTCATTTTTGCCTTGTAGCAGTTTCTCTATCCAGGACTGCAGGTATTCAAACAGCGCACCATCTGCCACGCTCTCCGGGATTCTAATAAACCGTAGGTTCTTTCGTCGACCCCGGTTTTCGAGTTCATCCAGTTTGTCGCCCTGTTGTTTTACTATATTCTCCAGGGCCTCAACTTTAGTTTCCAGGGAATGCCAGGCATCTTCGATGTCCGAGACCCGGGCCTCGACCTGGTCCATCCGCCCTGTGAAATCAGTGAGATTTTGGCTGACATTCTGGATCCGATCCACCAACTCCTGGAAGCGAGTATCCAAAGCCTGGACCACTGCAGCGCTCACTTCTTTTACCAGATCCGTGGAACCACTAGATTTCGGGCAGGCTGGTGCTCCCTCCGCCATTTTGCCCTCCGTGGCCCTCAACTTCTCCTTTCTTGGCGGTTTCGCTGCCATCGGGTTCTCCATGCCGTTAAGAGACTGCTCCCAGCGCCAAATATCCCCCGTATCTTAAGAGAGATAAATATGGGATTGGTGCCCACTTTTATAGATATTAATAGCCGTTTTGCGGGGCAAATTACCCGGAGCTGATTGTAGGCGATCCGATCAGCTCATTGCCAAACCGGAAGTCTTCTTCTTTACCATTTTAACAAAAAGGTTGGTTGCCCTTAAAATATCCCCTTTCAGTTTTTCCCACTGTTTTTCTACATCCCTCAGCTGTTCCCATCCAACTAACGACTCCCTGAGGTATTGGCCCATCTTCGCAAAGTTAGTCTTCCTAAAGTCTAAGATCCTCGCCTTTGAATGGATTCTAACAGCCCTAGTCCTAATACTGAACCATACCATCTGGTGATCACTGGATGCAAAATGATCTCCCACTACAACATCAGAAACAACTTCACCATTGGTAAGCACCAAGTCCAGTATGGCCCCTTCACGTGTGGGGTCTGTTACCAATTGCCTGAATAGTTCTCCCTGTAGAGAATCCAGGATCTCCTTACTTCTAGATGATACTGCAGCAGGAATGTGCCAATCAACATCTGGCATATTGAAATCTCCTATCAGTAGCACTTCCCCTTTCCTAGCAATGTCTTCAATTAACTCTCTGTCCACCTCTTCCTCTTGTGAGGGAGGTCTGTATATCACACCAATGTAAATAGATTTCTCTTTCCCTCTTTCTAGTTTAACCCACAATGCCTCCCCTCTCCCTTTTAAGCTCTGTAATTCCAAAGCTTTAATAGTAGTTTTTACATATAGTGTCATTCCTCCTCCCCTACTTCCTACCCTGTCCTTTCTGAATAAAGTATAGCTAGGTATAGTTACATCCCAATCATGGTTTTCTGTGAACCATGTTTCTGTAACTGACACTAAATCCAAGTCAGCCACTCCCACCAAAGCTTCAACATCAGGTATCTTATTTCCCATGCTATTTGCATTTATACACACTGCTTTCCATATGTTACCCCTGTTACCCATTTCCATAAAGTTATTTAATGTATCACCTACCAGGGGGCTTTCATTTACCTGGGGGCTTTCTTCACCCATCCCCAACGAATCTAGTTTAAAGCCCTCTTCAGTAGATTAGCCAGTCTACTACTGAAGACGCGTTGACCTTTCTTGGACAGATGGATGCCATCTCTGCTCTGCAACCCTTGGAACAGCATCCCATGGTCTAGGAAAACAAAACGCTCTCGATGACACTATCCACGCAGCCATGCATTCATCTCCAGGATGCGAGCCTCTCTGCCTTGGCCTTTACCTTCAACAGGGAGGATTGAAGAGAACACCCTCTGTCCCAGAGCCATGAAGTCACTTTGATACGTTCTGAGGTATACCTGGCAGTATCATTTGTTCCAACATGGATTAGCAACATTGGGTAATAGTCAGTGGGCTTGATGAGTCTTGGAAAATTCTACGTAACATCTTGGATTTTGGCACCAGGCAGACAGCATACCTCTCTGGACATCAAGTCTGGTCGGCAGATGGACGCCTCAGTACCCCTCAGAAGAGAGTCTCCAACCACCACTACCCTTCGTTTCCTTCTGGTCACTGATTCTGCAACTTTGGGGTACTTGAGCTCTGGTTCTTCCCTTTCCAGGGATGCTTTCACCTCCTCCACTTCCAGGGCTGCATAATGGTTCTTCAATTCAAGGGCTGGAGAAGTTGGATTGGTGATTTTGCAGGCCCTGGTGACTTGTGTCCAACCATCGATATTCTGTTGGCACCCATCTTCTCCTGTGCTGGAGAGCTTGGTTGCTGCAAGAAGCATCTCATCAATGTACTTCTCACTGTCTTGAATGCTCCTCAGCCTCGCCACCTCCTCTCTGAGTTCCTCCACTTGTTTCCTCAGAGCTTCAGTCTATTTGAAACTGGCATGACCAATATATTTCTAGTTATCACCTTACCTTTACAGGGGTTTCTAGTCAGCATTGTACCCTGTTTAAAATTCACCTTTATTTATTCTCCTGTCCAGCTATGTATTTCTCAAATCCAGCCAACACTGTTATTCACCTTGCTCTTAGCCAGAGTCTTCTACTTTCTATACTCCCTCTTTGTTACTCTCCTGTGGAAGAAATTTCCAGCAGGTAATCAAACTGCTTTCTGCTGTTACCATTTCTACTGGAGATTCAAGACCCTCTTTAACGCAACTGGCTTTTTCATGTTATCTACACTCTCACTTGGTTTGCAGCTTGTCGTGCTGTGAGGGCTTGCGTGCATCAGTGATGCTGAGAGCTAAACTATCGGTAGTTTAACTACTGGCAGGGTCTCCCAAGATGGACAGGTCTCAGCTGAGGTGCCAGACCAAGACAAACCACCCATCTGGGCAGCAACAGAATGGGACAGTGTTGACGGCGGAGGATCACATTTTTGTGACAACGGCAACAACACCAAACTTAAACTGCGCGGAAGAAAGGCCCGGCAATCTACTTCTGTATCTTGCCATGAAAACCCAATGGATAGTTACAACAAAACAAATTGTGCTATGGTGCTGGAAGATGAGACCTCCAGGTCAGAAGGCACTCAACTAGCTACTGGGGAAGAGCTGAATACTTTTCAGAGTAAAGCCAGCATTTATGATGTGGTTGGATCAAAGCCCTCGGGAAGTCTGACTGCTGATGTAGCTGCGCATGAAATGAGAGTCAGAAGCTGTAAAGATGTCTTACACATTGGAACATGGAACGTACGAAGCATGAAACAAGGGAAGTTGGAGGTGGTCAAGAATGAAATGGAACGTGTACAACTTGATCTGTTGGGTGTCAGCGAACTGAAATGGACTGGCATGGGGCACTTTGCATCAGATGATCACATGATCTACTATGCTGGAAATGAAAGACAAAGAAGAAATGGTGTTGCATTTATAATAAAGAAGAAACTTGCAAGAACTGTAATGAAATACAATGCAGTCAGTGAACGCTTAATCTCTATTCGTCTACGAGGATTGCCTATCAACACAACTATAATTCAAGTATATGCCCCAAGAACAGCTGCTGAAGAGAATGAAATTGAAGAGTTCTATGAACAAGTACAAGCTGAAATTGACAGAACATGCAAACAGGATATCCTGAAAGTCATGGGTGACTGGAACGCAAAAGTTGGCAACAAAGAAGAAGGCAAAGTAGTTGGAAAATATGGATTTGGCAACAGAAATGAAGCTGGAGAAAGACTGATAGAATTCTGCAAGACCAATGATCTATTCATCTCAAACACCTTCTTCCAGCAACACAAGCGGCGACTGTACACATGGACTTCACCGAATGGATTATATAAAAATCAAATTGACTACATAAGCTTCTTCATACAGAATATCCTTGAACAATCCTTTGCAACTGGAACCTTTCCTCAAAGCCTCAAACAAACCTCAATTAGACCATTACTAAAAAACAGTAAATTAGACCCCCAAAAAGTAGAATCCTACAGGCCAATATCCAGTATCCCACTCCTAGCGAAAATAATTGAGAAAGTAGTTCAACGGCAAATACAACAGCACATAGACAATGAAGCTCCACTTGACCCTGCACAACACGGCTTTAGAGAGGCTCATGGAGTTGAAACCCTCCTCATCACACTATTCAACACACTAATCACAGGAATAGATAACATTCATCAAGGATTCATACTTATATTCATGGACATCTCAGCGGCGTTCGACTCAGTAAACCACCAAATACTTATCGATCGTCTCAAGGAAAAAGGAATAGTTGGCGCTGCACTTGATTGGTGTATATCATATCTAACTAACCGTTGGCAACAAGTACGAATTGACGAAACTACTTCTGAACCATTTCTTCAAGACCAAGGGGTACCACAAGGATCTTCTCTGTCAGCGTTGATGTTTAATATATACATGCAACCCATTTGTGACCTCATTCGTTCCTTTAATGTCACCTGTTTAGCATATGCAGATGACATTCTACTATTCATGCCATTCTCCATCAATCACCCTGATTATACATCATTGATAACATGCCTCGAAGCAGTAGAAGATTGGCTCATCTCCCAAAATCTAAGAATCAACCACAGCAAGACTGATGTGATGTTTGTAACAAGAAACCAAAACTTCACACCTCCTACCTCCGTGAAGATAAAGGACAAGGAATTAACAGTAAAGCCTACACTACGCTACCTAGGTATAACCCTTGACCAGCACCTCAATATGAAAGCCCACATAAAAAAACATAACAAAACTAATTTACCACAAGATACGCACATTACGCCACCTGCGACCTCTACTGGAACCCTCAGATTTCAGAACTGTCTACCAAGCCCTGATAATGCCTCACATCGACTTTGCAAATGCAATTCTATACGGACTCCCTCAAGCAACATTAAATCCTCTCCAATTAGCGATGAACACTGCTGCCAGAGTACTTGAAGGAATATCAAAGACAGATCACATAACCCCAGTTCTAAAACGACTCCACTGGCTACCAGCCAACGCAAGAATCCACTACAAGATACTGATCACTACATTCAAAGCCATAAACAACCAAGCACCATCAACCATTACCAACCTTGTACACTCACAGACCCCTAATAGATCCAGAAGATCAATTGCAATGAATACATTAGTAATCCCGAAACAAACAGTCAGATACACTAAGGAAACAACCAAAAGAGCCTTCAGTATCCACGCCCCAAAAACCTGGAATGCCCTCCCACTAGAACTGAGAGTTATAACCAGCTTAACACAATTCAGAAAGAGTCTCAAACACCACCTCTTCCTAAGCTATTTCCCAATCTAACCTTCGCACATGAAAATATCACAGACACTTTTCTGACCAAGACATTTCCCCAACTGATATCCAAATTTGACTAATGTATTTCAATAATCTGTATATAGTTAACTAGCCTTATATAGTTGTACCTTGTTATTCCCAAGTTCAAAATCCCTGTTACTTGTAAAATGCATTACAGTTCTTTGTATGTATATGTTTGTTACATGTAAACCGCGCTGGTGACAATAGTGCGGTATATAAAAGATGTTAAATAAATAAATATGTGGAAGTCAACGATGGAAAAGCTCTGTAACATCAACAAAGACAAAACCTGGAACCGACTGTGGTACAGATCATCAACTACTAGTATGCAAACTCAAGCTAAAGTTGAAAAACAGCAAACCACTCATGAATGCAGCAAAATATGACCTTGAGGATATACCACTGGAATTTAAAGAATGCCTGCAAAATCGATTTGCTGCTTTAGATACAAATGACAGAGCTCCGGAAGAGTTATGGAATGACATCAAGAAGGTTGTGTTGGAAGAAAGTGAGAAGTCTCTACAAAAGGTGAAAAAGCAAAAACGGCCAAAATGGATGACGGAAGAAACTCTGAAAATTGCCCAGAAACGCAGAGAAGCTAAAGCCAGAGGAGAAAGAAAGACAATCGCAGAACTCAACAGAGATTTCCAACGTGCAGCAAGACAGGACAAGGAAAAGTACTACAATGACACTTGCAAGGAAATAGAAGCAGAAACTATTAGAGGAAGAACAAGATCGGCTTTCCTAAAGCTACGAGAGTTAAAGAAAAAGTTCCAGCCTCGAAATGGAATGTTACAAGATGCTCAAGGTTCTATGTTGAATGATGCTGAGAAGATCAAGAAAAGGTGGAAGGAATATACAGAGTTTTTATATGATAAAGATCAAGTGGACCAACAGCCGTTTCAACCTGTACCTTATGATCGGGAACCATTGGTGATGAAAGAAGAAGTTGAAGCAGCATTGAAAGCCTTATCAAAGAACAAAGCACCAGGCATTGATAGCATTCCCATAGAGGTATTGCAACAATCTGATGCAGTTGTTACCGTACTCACAAGGCTCTGCCAAGAAATATGGAAGACAACATCATGGCCGATTGACTGGAAAAGATCTGTGTTTATACCAATACTAAAGAAAGGTGATCCAACTGACTGTGGAAATTATCGCACAATCGCTCTGATCCCACATGCTAGCAAGATTCTACTGAAGATTATTCAAAAGAGACTACAACCATACCTGGAACAAGAACTACCTGAAGTGCAAGCAGGGTTCAGGAAAGGGCGAGGAACGAGAGACATCATTGCAGATGTGAGATGGATCCTTGAAAAGACTAAAGAATACCAAAAGGATATCTTTTTGTGCTTTATCGACTATAGCAAGGCTTTTGACTGTGTAAACCATGAGAAACTCTGGGCCACATTAAGAAGCATGGGTATACCAGAACACCTGATCGTTCTCTTGCGCAATCTGTACATTGATCAAGAAGCAACAGTTCGAACGGAACAAGGAGAAACAGAGTGGTTTAAAATAAGCAAAGGTGTAAGACAAGGCTGCATACTTTCCCCCTACCTGTTTAATTTATATGCAGAACAAATCATCAGAGAAGCAGGATTGTATGAAGACAGAGGTGTGAAGATTGGTGGAAGACTCATCAACAACCTTCGCTATGCTGATTTTATTTATTTATTTATTTAGAACACATTTATATACCGCTGCTTCCAGTGATCAGTAGCGGTTTGATTCTTCTTTTGGGGACGTCGATCAGGACAGGGTGGGGGAGCATATACATAGAGGACTTGGGGGGTCACGGCACACATGGTTAAAGTTTTGGGGGTAAACATATTTACATTTATATAATACATATTTACAGGTTGAGGAAATCACATTTTACTTGGCTATACATGGTTACACAAGGCGGATTTACAAAGTACGTATTTATCAGTTTACTTTGTTACGTTTTCCTGGATTTTGTGACTTATGGCTGGTTGTAATAGCATTTAAATAGGTGGGTTTTTAACTCTTTCCTGAAACTTTTCATGTCCTGGGTTAGCCGCAGGTCAACAGGGAGCTGATTCCATATAGTGGGCGCAGCGAAAGAGAAGGCTCTGCGACTTGTACTTGTTTTCACAGTTCGTATTGCGTTAGGGACCTGCAGGGTTCCCAAGTTGTTAGTTCTTCTATTTCTATTTGCTGGTTGTGTGTTGATAAGAGAGGACAGGAACGAGGGGGCTATGTCGTTGATCAGCTTGAACGTTGTTACTATCATCTTGTACTGTGCCCTAGCAGCAACTGGAAGCCAATGATACCACATTACTGGCTGAAAGTGAAGATGATCTGAAACATTTGCTTCTCACAATCAAAGAACATAGTCTCAAAATGGGCCTGCACCTTAATGTAAAGAAGACAAAGATCATGACAACTGGCATAATCAACAGGTTCATCGTTGAAGGAGAAGAAATTGAAATTGTGAACAACTTTAACCTACTTGGATCAACTATCAATAAAGAAGCAGCAAGCAGTCAAGAAATCAGACGACGCATTGCTCTTTGCAGAATGGCTATGAAAGACCTAGATAAGATTCTCAAGAGCAGAGATGTCTCTCTCCATACAAAGATTCGACTTGTTCAAGCCATGGTATTTTCAATAACATCATATGGATGTGAAAGCTGGACAGTGAAAAAGATAGACAGGAAGAAAATTGATGCTTTTGAATTATGGTGCTGGCGGCGAATACTGTGTATACCATGGACTGCCCGAAGAACAAACCAGTCGGTACTAGAGGAGATCAAACCTAAGATTTCTTTAGAAGCTCAGATGACAAGACTTCGACTTTCATACTTTGGACACATCATGCGAAGAGAGAGATCATTAGAGAAAGACATTATGCTTGGCAAGATAGAAGGTCAACGCAAAAGAGGAAGGCCAGCAATGAGATGGATCGATACAATAACAGCAGCTACGGGTACCAGTCTGTCAACAATGAGCCGCCTGACTGAAGACCGAACACAATTTAGGATAGCTATCCAGAGGGTCGCCATGAGTCGACTCCGACTCGACGGCACTTAACAACAACAACACACTAGAGAAAAAATTGTAATTGCATTTTTCCCTAAATTACCTTAGAAATGAGTACTATAGAAAAATCAAATAATGTAATGTGAAGTTATGAAAAAAAAGAGCACGGGAAAGAAGAGCCCCTGCGATATTATATCTTAAAAATTACAAAGGTAAAGTTCTGTAGAACACACTTTCTAAAGTTGGGAGAGAAAATTCATTAGAAGCAATGAGCGGAAATGAGAAGGACTGAATAAACCTTTGCAAAGATAGCAATAAGTGCAAGACCAGTGCAAGGGTTTCTGCTGCCCTAAGCAGAAGTCCTGGCTGTACTGTTCCCCCACATGCTGAACCATGCTACCGCTGATTCCAGTGGCAGGGTCGGGGGGAGAGGTGCGGCTTGGCTTCACGGTAGGTTAAGTCATTGTATGCTGAGGCACATGGTCCCCTGCTGCCAGAATCAGCAGCAGCGGGGGATGGCAGCGCAGCTCGGTGCACGGGGCGGGGGCGCAGCAGGCCCGTGTGACAAATGAAGAGAAGAGACAGCTGAAGCCTTAAAAGCACACCTTGATAAATTACCCATAGGTGTTACATCTTATAAACTCTATGAGGCTGTCTTTGGCACAATGTAAGTACTACCCTGAGCATCAGTAGTACATTTGAGAGACTGAAATAATACGCTGGTTTAGAAGTGAGGTTTATGACTATCATGGTATGCGCCAAAATTAGCCCATTTGGAGAAATTGCTCCCCTATAATCTTGTAACAGAAAGTATAAATAATCAAAAACAATTGACGAGGGCAACTGTCACTAAATATAACAAAGCCAACCCCAACAGGCTGTGCATGTTAATAAATAGCAGGGGGAGGCTACTGAAAGAACATTGGCTTAGTGTACACCAGCTTGCCACAGAGCGACGCGCAAGTTGAAAACAGCTGGCCTACGGCGTTCGATCCACGTGACAAAAGATGAAAATGCGCACGCACCCTCAAACCACAACCGAAGACATTCATTTTGCGTGTATAGGCGTCGTCGTTCTATGTCGCTCATTGAGCGACAACGTAATGACGTAAGCCGCGATGTAATACGTTGTGGCGCGTAACACGAAAGAAAAGAAGAAGGGTTGTGTGGCAGTGGATGCTGGGATGGATGAGAAGAGCACCAAGGTGATGAGTGAGGAAAGAGATTTGTTGGTAACGCTGGGTGAGGAGCAGGTCACAAGATGACTGGCATTCTTTGTTGTGCTTGAGCTTTGCCTTAATGCAGTGAAGATGTCTATCCGTCCCTCACCTAAATCTACTGGAGTACACAGGGCCGATGCAGGCGTATTGGGCATTCTAGGCGAACTTTTAGTCTTAAACCACTCCCCACAAGATTTGATAATTAACGTCAAGAATCATCATCCTAAACCACCTCTCCCATAATAATCCTGTAAAAATGCATAATTGGATATCATACTTTTAAATAGTTATTACTAACTTTGCTTTGTGTGTATGCTTTGGGCTATGCTTTTGTGTGAGTGTTCGCTCTCTCTGCAAGTTAAAAAAAATATAGATGCTGATGGCTCTTTGAGTTTGTGTGGTTGTCAGTTCTAATATTTTGACTGCTTCTGTTCTTTGTCCCCCTCCCCCGCTGCTTTCTTAAGTGACCACCTAGTCTTGCTTAATAGTTGGGCCAGTCAGTGGGTACATGAACAGTTCTGACCAGGGATTTGCATATTGGGGGAAATAGGTAAAAAAATAGAATCTCCAAATCTAGGTAATAGCACCTTAGTTTGCATCTGTGGAGGATCTGGCTTTTACCTAGTTGAGGGTGGGAATTTAAACATCCCCAACACTAATCAACAGTGGCCAGCCATGTTTCTGTGCCAGCAGTGAAAGACTCAAGTTAGATTTGTCATATCCAGAGTCTGATTTCCCCAGATCTAACTTGAATCTTTCACTGATGGAATGGAAACTTGGCTGGTACTGCACACTAGCACTGCTGGAGATTTTTCCGGCTGCAAAGCATTGACTCCAGTGGTATGAATTCAGCCCAAGCAAGCCCCACAATGCAGGGAGCCCAGGCAGGCAAGGAGCCCACACAGCGGCATTTCAAGCTTTAATTTGTTTACCGTACTACTGCCTCCCCTTCTAGCCCCACTGCTGTTACTTCCTGGGTTGAATGCTTGCGATAACAGCCGCACTATGAGATTTCAGCCTGAGAGGGACATGCAGGGCCTGGAGCAGAGGCAGCACGGCAAACAAAGTAATGTAAGTTTGCCATGGAAATGGAGGGAGGGTTGCCGTGGACGGGTACTGTGCAGAGGTGGGGCTGACAATGGAGGATTTTTTTTGGGGGGGAGGTGTGCAAACTATGGGGGGCCCTCATGTTTTGCAGACATTGTGAGTGCAGTCCACAGCTTGCAATTTTGCCACATTATCTGCTGGGAAATGCTGTGCATGCTCCCAGCAGATAACACACAACCTTTGCAGCTAACGCAGTGTTATTTGCACTAAGACCCAGCGTTAGCTGCAAAAGCCCAACACCTTTTAGTAGATCTACCCCTTTTTTGTTGTTTTCACTGAGCTGTATTGTCAAGCATAGGTCTAAAAATCCTCCTTATAATGTCTTTTAATAATAATTTTTTATGTGCATTCCTGTTACTTTTCATATCTGTTTGTACCAGTGGCATGCAGTGACATTTACAGAAGGGGATTTGGTAAATAGATTGTAAGCTCTGATGAGAAAGGACTGTGTCTTACATCATTGGTATATCACTACAAGGTGTACGCAGCGCTGTACGTTTAGATTAGTAGTAGTAGTAAATTTGTCAAATGATGAGACAGGCTCAATGGTGCCAACATAGCACCTCTCGCTTCCACAAACATCAGAAAGACTTGGCAGCCCCTACACCTATACCTATACCTTCCACTGCAGCAAAAAAATGTCAGTACCAGACATGTGTAAACTAAAGTAACACAAAACCCTACAAAAATCACTTGGGACCCATAGAACAAATCAACCATTCCATAACTGGCACAAGCTTCCTACAATGAGAAGGAGCCTACCCAGAAAAAAGCAGCATTATAAGCAGCACTGTGCGCCCAAGAACATTTATTGGAAAAGCAGAACAAGTTGGATTACTACAGTACAGATCCCTACATAGAAACTCCATGCTAACAGTACAACTGGTCTTGGTCATAGAACACAGATAGACCCTCACCAAGTACAGAATAAGTGACCACAAACTAAAAATAGAAACAATTGAAAATAACTAAAATAATTTTATGTGGCCCTTTTCTTTTTTTAAATGTAATATATTTGTGATTGTTTACATAAGGAACAAAATAAAAACATAGGGCCTGATTTTTCATCTGGGCGGTGCTATGCGCTGTGTCGGTGCATAGCCTGCCCCCCCCCCCCCTTCTGCCTAACCTGGATTTTCAATGCTGGGGTCATATATAGCCCCAGCATTGAAAATCTGGGTCTTGCCACAGAACCCGGAAGCCGCAGGAGCTAGCCAGGTAGCAGTGATTTTTGATGCTACCTGCTTAGCCTCTGCGCCTGAAAGATAGAGGAAGTTTTTCCTCACCTATCTTTCAGGCACAGAGGGCTAAGCGGGTAGCATTGAAAATCGCTGCTACGTGGTTAGCCCTTTCCTCCACCCCAGAACACCCTTAACACACCCTGATGCTAACCACATAGCATCTGGACGTGTTAGGGACTTATCAGGGTTTTTCGAAGGGCACTACCCATGTAGTTGCCTTTTTGAAAATCCCGGATAAGGCATTTACTCGATTATCTAGGGCAGTTACCCATGTAATTGCCTTTGAAAATCGGGCCCATAGTATTTAACACATCCAAAATTTCACAAGCTCACATTTAGGGGATATCAATACCAACAAGAATAAGAAATTAAAATAAAAGGCAAACCAACCTATATCCAGCCACCGGATTCAAAATTAGCCCATTTATACAAAGAAGAAGGCAAAGTAGTTGGGAAATATGGACTTGGCAACAGAAATGGAGCTGGAGAAAGACTGATAGAATTCTGCACGACCAACGATCTATTCATCTCAAACACCTTCTTCCAGCAACACAAGCGGCGACTGTACACATGGATTTCACCCAATGGATTGTATAAAAATCAAATTGACTACATCTGTGGAAGTCAACGATGGAAAAGCTCTATAACATCAACAAAGACAAAACCTGGAGCTGACTGTGGTACAGATCATCAACTACTAGTATGCAAACTCAAGCTAAAGTTGAAAAACAGCAAACCACTCATGAATGCAGCAAAATATGACCTTGAGAATATACCATTGGAATTTAAAGACTGCCTGCAAAATCGATTTCCTGCTTTAGATACAAATGACAGATCTCCGGAAGAGTTATGGAATGACATCAAGAAGGTTGTGTTGGAAGAAAGCGAGAAGTCTCTACAAAAGGTGAAAAAGCAAAAACGGCCAAAATGGATGACGGAAGAAACTCTGAAAATTGCCCAGAAACGCAGAGAAGCTAAAGCCAGAGGAGAAAGAAAGACAATCGCAGAACTCAACAGAGATTTCCAACGTGCAGCAAGACAGGACAAGGAAAAGTACTACAACAACACAAGCAAGGAAATAGAAGCAGAAACTATTAGAGGAAGAACAAGATCGGCTTTCCTAAAGCTACGAGAGTTAAAGAAAAAGTTCCAGCCTCAAATTGGAATGTTACAAGATGCTCAAGGTTCTATGTTGAATGATGCTGAGAAGATCAAGAAAAGGTGGAAGGAATATACAGAGTTTTTATATGATAAAGATCAAGTGGTCCAACAGCCGTTTCAACCTGTACCTTATGATCGGGAACCATTGGTGATGAAAGAAGAAGTTGCAGCAGCATTGAAAGCCTTATCAAAGAACAAAGCACCAGGCATTGATGGCATTCCTATAGAAGTATTGCAGCAATCTGATGCAGCTGTTACCATACTTACAAGGCTCTGCCAAGAAATATGGAAGACAACATCATGGCCGACTGACTGGAAAAGATCTGTGTTTATACCAATACTAAAGAAAGGTGATCCAACTGACTGTGGAAATTATCGAACAATCGCTCTGATCCCACATGCCAGCAAGATTCTACTGAAGATTATTCAAAAGAGACTACAACCATACCTGGAACAAGAACTACCTGAAGTGCAAGCAGGGTTCAGGAAAGGGCGAGGAATGAGAGACATCATTGCAGATGTGAGATGGATCCTTGAAAAGACTAAAGAATACCAAAAGGATATCTATTTGTGCTTTATCGACTATAGCAAGGCTTTTGACTGTGTAAACCATGAGAAACTCTGGGCCACATTAAGAAGCATGGGTATACCAGAACACTTGATCGTTCTCTTGCGCAATCTGTACATTGATCAAGAAGCAACAGTTCGAACGGAAAAAGGAGAAACAGAATGGTTTAAAATAAGCAAAGGTGTAAGACAAGGCTGCATACTTTCCCCCTACCTGTTTTATTTATATGGAGAACAAATCATCAGAGAAGCAGGATTGTATGAAGACAACAGAGGTGTGAAGATTGGTGGAAGACTCATCAACAACCTTCGCTATGCCGATGATACTACATTACTGGCTGAAAGTGAAGATGATCTGAAACATTTGCTTCTCACAATCAAAGAACATAGTCTCAAAATGGGCCTGCACCTTAATGTAAAGAAGACAAAGATCATGACAACTGGCATAATCAACAGGTTCATCATTGAAGGAGAAGAAATTGAAATTGTGAACAACTTTAACCTACTTGGATCAACTATCAATAAAGAAGCAACAAGCAGTCAAGAAATCAGACGACGCATTGCTCTTGGCAGAATGGCTATGAAAGACCTAGATAAGATTCTCAAGAGCAGAGATGTCTCTCTCCATACAAAGATTCGACTTGTTCAAGCCATGGTATTTTCAATAACCTCATATGGATGTGAAAGCTGGACAGTGAAAAAGACAGACAGGAAGAAAATTGATGCCTTTGAATTATGGTGCTGGCGGCGAATACCGTGTATACCATGGACTGCCTGAAAAACAAACCAGTTGGTACTAGAGGAGATCAAACCTAAGCTTTCTTTAGAAGCTCAGATGACAAGACTTCAACTTTCATACTTTGGACACATCATGCGAAGAGAGAGATCATTAGAGAAAGACATCATGCTTGGCAAGATAGGTCAACACAAAAGAGGAAGGCCAGCAATGAGATGGATCGATACAATAACAGCAGCTACGGGTACCAGTTTGTCAACAAAGAGCCGCCTGACTGAAGACCGAACACAATTTAGGATAGCTATCCAGAGGGTCGCCATGAGTCGACTCCGACTCAACGGCACTTAACAACAACAACATACTAATCCATCTGACAAAACAACTTTAGATGACAGCATGATCAGAGACCATTGTGCGTGACTTCAGGAAATCTTCCATTTGTATCACATCCAAAGAAAACATAACTATCCTTCCCTGACGTTATCAGACATTTGCAGAGAAATTTTAGAAAGTAGCACCCGAAGCAAATACTCAAGGCTTCACAGTTAAAAAAAAAAAAAAATGAAAACAAAAAAGGCTTACGCCTCACCTGCGTCTCTCTGGAAACGGGGAAGATTTTTGCCCACAAAACAATTCATTTTTCTTTTGGAAAAATAAACACAAAATCGCATTCCTAAGCGTCCCTCCAGTCCAGTCCTTTTCCTCTGGGTTGTGCCTCCTTCTAGCAGCGAGGAGACTGAGCGTGTCATCTTCTTTTGATGACCCTAGGATATATATATATATATATAGTACTGGCACCTCCCACCAGCTTCAGTTTTTGCTCAGTCTCCAAACAGCTGTAAGGGAGTCAGTAACCCAGAGCATAGGTTACTGGAGAGATTTAGCTTAGTGTTTTCTTTAATTTGGATTTTACCTACACCTTTATCTATACTTTATTTCTTCTTGCTAGCAAGTTTCTTAGGGATTTTTCCTTCCCTACCTCATTGTCCCTCAAGGGGTGGGAGAGGGAGAGTTTGGGCACCGCCCTTGAGAGGAATCGGTCCTTGCCGTCTCCCTTCCTCCTTGATCTCGCCAGTGGTTAGCGGCGAGTTAACAGAGGAGGAGGCATTTCCTGCAGTCTGCCTCGAGGCCCTTGAGCGTCTTCCCAGCGCACTGCTGAAGCCCTCCTAGCGGATGAGCGTGAGGGCGGGAAGATGCCTACAGCTGTGGCGATTTCAAGCAGAGGAAAATTGGAAGAGAGTGCAGGCTTACAGCGAAGCCAAAGGGGGCCGGAACGTGGTGATCACAGCCAACCACGTGGTCACAGCTGGTGTGCGTCAGAGGAGCCTGCCTGTTTCTTGGAGAGGAGAGAGTGCCGGTAAGGTAGACCTTCCTCTTTTTTCATGCGCTTTTCTTTTGGCACCCATTTGCTCAACACTGTTAGAGAGGTGTAACAGGCCGGGGGCCCTGGCATTTTGGGTATCTCTTGTGGGGGAGTCTTCTGCGTTCATTAGTTGTAGATGGGAATAAAAAAAAAGAAAGAAAATATATTTCTTGGATTTAGTGTTATTGATATAGGGCCTGGAAGACACCATTATGGCTGCTAGACCCCAGTGTTTGCTCTGTGGCAGTCGCAAGGGGATGGTGTCAGAGATTGGGTTCTGTAGAGGCTTTGCGGCGGAGGCAGCTTCAGTGGAACAGGGGATTCAGGCAGGTAGTTCACAGGATCCTCTTCCTCTTTTCAGGAATCCGTGGACCCTCTGGATGTCTCTGATCATTCTGCACCTGTCCTTCCCCCTCCAGAGCAGTCTGCTATTCCCCTTCCGCAACCCAGTCCTTCTACCTCTTTGGGAGGTCTGGAGGTTGGCAGCGGAGGGGACCTTTCCCCTGAATTTGTCCTCCTAATGCATAAGGCTTTTTGCCTGCGCAAGCAAGGAACTCAGGAGCAGGGATCTGCACAAGGAAGCGCTATAGGGCGTCACTTGGACCCTAGGGATCATGAAGAGACAGGGGTCCCGCCAAAGCGGGCTAGGCTTTCTCAAGACGAGGTTCCCCGTGCCCCACTGTCTGAGAACCCAGAAGGCAAGTCCTCGGACAGAGAGATGGGGGAGGACGAGGAAGAACTAGAGGAAGGTGAGATTCCAGAGCAGGAACAAGCTAGGATTGTTCGGGTCTTTCGCCGGGAGGAGTTGCCAGCCTTGATCGGTGAATCCCTGAAGGTCCTTTAATATGGCAGCGGGAGTCCAAGCAGAGAAAGAAGTACTGGAGGACCCGCTGATCCAGGCAGTCAAGAAATCACAGAAGGATTTCCCGGTGCACCGGGTAGTTATGCAGATGATTCAAGAGGAATGAGATCAACCGGAATCGGGGCTGAGAGGGGTACGGTCTATGGCTCGACTGTATCTGTTACCGGAAGGGGAGAAGGAATTGCTCCATTCCCCCAGAGTAGATGCTGCAGTGTCTGCAGTCACAAAGAAGACCACGATTTTGGTACAGGGCAGTGTGGCCCTCAAGGACACCCAAGATAGGAAGCTGGATGCGCTCCTGAAGCAGGCGTTTGACATTAGTGCCCTGGGTTTGTGGGGCCTGGGTAGTTCGGGCTTGTTTGCGGTGGTCGCAGCAGCTTCAGCTGGCTGGTGACCCTCCGGCGGAATCGTCTGGGGAGGCGGCTAGGATTGAATCTGGAGCTGCCTATTTGGCCGATAGTCAGTATGATCTCGTTTGGAGCTTGGCTAAGAACATGGCTTCGGTGGTGGCGGCCCACTGCTATCTTTGGTTACGCAACTGGGCCACAGATGGTTCTTCAAAGGCCTGGCTCAGCAGGCTCCCATTTAAGGGAAAGCTTCTCTTTGGAGAAGACTTGGATAAGCTGGTAAAAGATCTGGGGGAGTTTAAAGGAGGTAGACTTCCTGAGGATAGGCCTAAGCAGAGCCGTCTTCCCGCTCTGTTGCATCCTCAGCCTAGGGAGTTGTGGAGGTTTCGGGGTTTCTGGTCTGCTCCCTTTCAGAGAGGTCGCTTCCCCTTGAGGGGACAGGGTTTCTAGGGATTCCCGTGAGCTGGAAAGGGGTATGCCGCCTCTTCCACCATCTCTGGCCCTAGAAAGCCACAATGAAACAGGGGCCCAGCAGGCAGGGCTGCCAATGGGGGGGTGGGGCTTCCCAGCCTGGGCCCGGGTCACATCCGATCAATGGGTCTTGGAGGTGGTGCGAGAGGGTTATGCTCTTGAATTCACAAGACCCGTTCCTCCTTCCTTTGTTCTCTGGCCAAGCGGGCCACAGTGAAGGAGACATTGGCGCGACTGTGGTGGTTAGGCGCGGTTGTGCCGGTACCCTCGGATTAACGCGGCTGCGATCGATACTCTATTTTGTGGTGCCCAAAAAGGAAGGGACCTTTTGGCCAATCCTCGACTTGAAAGGAGTCAATCATTGTCTCAGGGTGCCTCATTTTCGGATGGAGACGCTGAAGTCAGTCTTGGTAGTGGTAAGGCAAGGAGAGTTTCTGACCTCTCTGGACCTTACAGAGGCCTACTTGCATAATCCCATTCGCGAGGCTCATCAGCAATTCCTGTGGTTTGCGATACCAGAAGGTAACTTCCAGTTTCAGGTGTTGCCCTTCGGCCTGGCAACGGCTCCGCGCACCGTCACCAAAGTCATGGTGGTGGTGGTGGCTGCGGCTCTGCACAAGGAGGGGATTTTGGTCCATCCTTACCTCAACGACTGGTTGATTCGGGCAAAATCCGAAGAAGAGAGTTGGAAGGCAAGAGCCCAGGTGGTCGCATTCCTAAGGAGTCTTGGTTGGATGATCAACATGGCGAAAAGCAAGTTGAGGCCCTCGCAAGAGATCGAGTATCTGGGGGCAAGGTTCAACACAAAAAAAGGCTTGGTGTTCTTGCCGGCCCGCAGGGCGGGGAGTTGAGGTGGCTGATCCTTCAGTTTCTGGCCATGGAGGCTCCCTCGGCCTGGCATTACCTTCAGATCCTGGGAACCGTGGTGGCAACAATAGAGCTGATGCTTTGGGCCAGGGCACACATGAGGCCTCTTCAATGGACCTTGCTGCGGCGCTGGTCCCATCAGTGTCTGTCCATGTCCGTGACTCTCGCCTGTCTGATTGTGACCAGGGATCCTTGCAGTGGTGGCTCCGCCCAGAGAGCCTAGAGCAAGGCATGCCCCTCGATTCCCCGTCGTGGGTCCAGTTGATGATGGATGCCTCCCTTTCTGGCTGGGGGGCGCATTGCAAGGGACAATTCTCCCAGGGCATCTGGGATGCCCAGGAATCCCGGTGGTCGATCAACAGACTGGAGTTGCGGGCAGTAACTCTGGCCCTCAGAGCGTTCTAGCCGTTAGCCCTCCAAAGGGCAGTCCGGGTACTGTCTGGGGAGATATGATAGAAGTCTATAAATTAATGAACGGAGTGGAACGGGTAAAAGTAGATCGATTGTTTACCTTATCAGAATATAGAAAGACTAGGGGACATGCAATGAAGCTACAGGGTAAACTATTTAAGACTAATAAAAGAAAATATTTTTTCACTCAACGTGTAATCAAACTCTGGAATTTGTTACCGGAGAATGTAGTAAAGGCTGTTAGTGTAGCTGGGTTTAAAAAAGGTTTGGACAAGTTCCTGGAGGAAAGGTCCATAAACCATTATTAAGAAGGGACCCAGGATATCAATGCTTGAACCAATACAAGCATTGTGGAACCTGTGTCCCTTGGGGAAACTGCTAGGTACATATGACCTAGATTGGCCACTGTTGGAAACAGAATACTGGGCTTGATGTACCTTGGTCTGACCCAGTATGGCATATCTTATGTTCTTATGACAATTTGACGGCGGTAGCATACATCAACCGTCTAGGCGGCACAAGCAGTCCTCCCTTAGAGGAGGAAGCAGAGGGCCTCCTGCAGTGGGCCGAGGCTCATCTATCGGCTTTGTCGGCACAGCACGTGGCCGGAGTGGAGAACGTAACGATGGATTTCTTAAGCAGAAAGAGTGGACCACAGGGAGTGGGAGCTCTGCCAGGAAGTGTACGAGCGAATAGTGCGCCATTGGGGGACCCCGGTGATGGATCTCATGGCACTGTTCGAATCGACCAAGGCGAGTCGCTTCTTCAGCCGAAGAAAGGAAAGGATGTCAGAAGGCTTGGACGCTCTAGTTCAGAGGTGGCCATCCGAGGGCCTGCTGTATGTTTTCCCTCCTTGAGCGCTCTTAGGCAGGGTCCTTCATCGGGTAGAGGCTCACCCAGGTCAGGTGGTTCTCTTAGCCCCGGATTGACCTCGATGCCCTTAGTACGCCGATCTGATGTGGCTGTTTGCTGACCGTCTGTGGTATCTTCCAGCGCGGGAAGATCTTTTGGTGCAGGGGCCAGTGCGCATGCCGCAGGTGGATCGGTTCTCACTTACGGACTGACTATTGAAAGGGCACAGCTGCTGAAGCGGGGTTATTCTAGGGCAGTTATTGCCACCTTGATGAGTTCCCATAAACGGTCAACCTGTCTTTCCTATGTAAGGGTCTGGCGTGTTTTTGAGGGATGGTGTGCAGACCAGCGAAAGAGGCCTCTTTTGGTTTCGGTGCCTGAGGTTCTGGATTTCTTGCAGGCCGGTTTTGACAAGGGCCTGTTAGCCAGTTCTCTGCGAGTGCAGGTGGCGGCAATTTCTTGTTACAGAGGCAAGGTTCAGGGCAAGTCCTTGGGTGAACATGTGGGTGTAAGTCGGTTTTTAAGAGCAACAAGGCGTCTCTGACCTCAGCTGAGGTCGCCGGCCCCTCCTTGGGATCTCAATCTAGTTTTGGACACCTTGACTGGGGATCCTTTCGAGCCAATGCAGCGGGCTTCTTTGAAGGACGTGACTCTTAAAACAGTATTTTTGGTAGCCATTTGTTTGGCCAGGCGTATTTCCGAGCTTCAGGCCCTGTCTTGTTGTCTGCCCTTTCTTTCTTTCTTTCAAGAGAAGGTGGTGCTCCGGACAGTTCCTTCCTTTTTGCCTAAGGTAATTTCATCTTTTCATGTGAATCAGGTGGTTTCTCTCCCTTCCTTCTCGGGGGCGGGGCAGGGGGGAAACGATGCTCGCTTATGTTTGTTGGATGTGCTCAGAGTCCTGAAGCGGACAGCTTCCTTTCGCAAGTCCAAAAGGTTGTTCATTTTGTTTGCGGGACCGCGTAAAGGTGAAGCAGCTTCCAAGGCATCCGTTTCTAGATGGGTCAAGGAAGCCATTGCTTCGGCATATAACCTTAGGGGAAAACAGGTGCCGGTCGGGCTCTGGGCTCATTCCACTCGAGCTCAAGCAGCCTCGTGGGCGGAACTCAGTCTCGTTCCCCCACTAGAGATATGCAGGGCGGCCTCTTGGTCTTCTCTGCACACCTTTGCCAAGCATTACAGGTTGGACTTTCACGCTGCTGCAGATGTGGGGTTTGGAGGTTCGGTGCTTTAGGCCGGCCTTGAGGCCCCTCCCAGGCTTGAACTGCTCTGTTACATCCCAGAGGAAAGGGACTGTACTGGAGGGACGCTTAGGAAAGAGTAATTAGGCCTTGCCTGCTAATTCGCGTTCCTGAAGGAACTCCAGTCCAGTCCCTGATCCCTCCCAGTTTCCGTTTGCTGTTTCCTAACAGGCTTCGGCCCGACGCGACGGAGGAGCCACGCAAGATAAAAGCAGGATGATGGCCTACGGGAGGCTCTGGTGATGAGGCGGTATGGATGCGCAAGGCGCCTAGGTGAGGGCAGCGGCAGGCTCAGGTAAGCTTCCTCCTCTTGGTGGGGGGGGGGGGAGTTTGTGTTTTTTCAGTTAGTTATAGTTCTTTGTTGTTTTTTCATAATTGGTCTCTCCGTTAAGTTTGCTTTGCCAATAGGATACTGAAGCTGGTGGGAGGTGCCAGTACCATATATATCCTAGGGTCATCAAAAGAAGATGACTTGCTCAGTCTCCTCGCTGCTGGAAGGGGGGCACAACCCAGAGGAAAGGGACTGGACTGGAGTTCCTTCAGGAACACTAATTAGCAGGTAAGGCCTAATTACGCTTTCTTACCCATCTCAGAGTTAAATGATACCAGAAGAGTTGCCTGGGTTGAAATCTCGTCAATAAAGGATTCAATATCAGAAATATTAAGGCTTTCAGTAGCAACAAGAGAGTCTTACCCCCCCCCCCTTCCCCATTAAGACTTAGCTGCTCTAAAGAGATTCTATAAATTGTTTAGACAACGAAGACCATCCCTGATATCCCAACACCTCCTTTAGATATTTTTGAAAAAGAATTAAAGAAGATAGGTAATGTGTTTTGGGAAAGTTGAGGCATTAAAGATTTTTAGCCTGGGCAGCATTTTTTAATAGCTCATGCTGTTGATGCAGCACCAAACTGTCCTTTAATCATGGACATGGCAACTTCTTATGCTGTTGTAACCTGTGATGCAATCTTTTGAAGATGGGAAGCTCGCTCAGCATGATTTGTATTTTACTGCTTTGGATTCCCAACTGTTTCTTTTGTAAAGTCAGAAAAGTGGGCAGTCATAGTACAACAGGAAGTTTCCATCCAAGAAAGCACAGTCCATATATCAACTAAAGACACTTCCATCGGCAGTACACCGGAAGACACAGCAAGTGTAAGTGCACTTGCAGAATTGGGAGCCATCGGAAATTGGACTACCCATAGCAATGGCATCAACACACTAAGCTTGCCCAAGCTCCAAGGTAACCAATCCCCAGGCACAGCTTGGGCCTACCTCGACCCATCCAGTACAGGTGAGGAAGTTGCCAGGCCCACAGTCCAATCACCAGACAGAGGGGTTGGGTTAACATCCCCCAATAGTGTTAATGAGAGATCTGAGGAGTCACGGTCAACTGTAGAAAGTAGGGAGAGATCTTCCAGTCCTTTAACCATTGCCACAGCATGTTTGTCCATTGGACCAACAGCTTTAAGTGTATTAGGCAGATTCATATTACTCACATTTGAAGGCCTTTTCTTCCACTTGTCCATTCCGAATACCAAAATTCATCACTCCTCGCTGCTCCGAAGGGTGCCAAAGGGACGAGAACTGCCCCTTTGGACATGCCTGCATCTCGCGGAGCGAGGCTGTTCGTTTTTTTAAGGCCCCTCCAGATGACATCAGGGGGTATAGCAAGATGTTTCTAACAGCGCAGAAGGCAGGGCTCCTGCCCACTGCCTGACAACACCAAACATACAGCACATATTCCGGAGAGCTGGTACAGTCCCAAGCAGTGATTTCCCCGCCATTTTATTTTCTAATCATTTTGGTCCCAGCTTCTGGCTCCTGTTTTCCTTTGTCGTCTTATAGTCTTCTTTCTAGGATCTCCAGTCCATCTGCCACTTCTCTTCTCTTGCCTTTTTCACTTCTTTTCATCTCTGACGCTGATCTTTTCCTTTTAGCTTGCTTCCATTTATTTCTCTCTATCCATTCAGAATTCTTGCCTCATTTTTACTAACCAATCCACAGTCCCCCTCTTTTTACTTCATCTGCCTAGTTTTACAATGCTCACCCCACCTCTCTACTTCCCCAGGCCATTACTCCCCAGTCTTTCACTAATTGTCCCCTTTCTCTCCCTCTCTGCCCAACATCTTCTCGCATTCAGTGTCTGCCCCCTCTCTCTCCCCACCCTGTCTAGTGTCTCTCCCATCTCTTGCTCTCTCTTTCCCTCCATCCAACATCTCCCCTCCTCTATCTCTCCTTATCCTCTCCATGTCCAGTACCCACATCCATCCCCCACTAGCCCAGCATCTCCCCCTTCTCTTTATCCCCCAGTCCATCTTGCCCTCTCCCTGCTCCCTCCATCACCTCCCTCCCTCTCTCCACCACCTCCTTCCCTCTCTCTCTCTATCCCTCTCCCCCTCCCCCATCACCTTATGCCAATCCGTTCCTGTCCAGCATCCTTCCATATGTCCCCAAATCTAGCTTTTTCCTTCCTTCCCTTCCTCTCTTTATATCACCTCCCTCCCCTATTCCTCTGTCCAGCATATTCCTTCCATCACCTTATGCCCACTCTCTCATGTCCAGCATTTATCATCTGTTTGCCATACCCCATGTCCTTCTCCCATCTGTTTTGCTATGCCCTAAATGTCCAGCATCTCCCCTCATCTCCCTATTCCTCTCCATGTCTTAAATGTCACCTCCATTTTCCTTAGTCCACCTTGTGTCCATATCACCTTTCTATCTTCTTAGCCCCCCTGCATCTCCTCTTCACCTCTCTATGCATCCCCCCAAAATCTAGCATCTCCTTTCTATTTTCCTATTTCCCTCCATCTTTCTATGTCCTCTTTGTCCAGTATCTCCCCTCTGTCTCCCTAGTCCAGCCCTCCCCATGTCCAGCATCTCACCTTCATCTCTTTTGTGTTTCTCTATTCTCCTTTCCATGTCCAGCATATCCCTTCCTCCCCATGTTTCCTCAACTTCCTAATCCTTTCTGTGTTTTCATCTCCCTATGTTTTCCTATGACCCCCGTGTCCAACTTTGCCTCTCCGTCTCCCTATGCCCTGCCTTTATCCAGTATATCCTTGTGTCCTCTATCTCCTTTCCATCCTCCTAGCTCCCCTCATGTCTAGCAGCTCCTCTTGGTCTCCCTAGTCCTCACCCACCCCAATGTCTCACATCTCCTGTCTCTCCCCCTTTCAAGTGGCCTCTGCATTATCCCTCCAACCTCTTGGCACCCGTTATTATGTTTTCCTTGCCAGTCCATACTGTATGCCCTCCCTGCCACGACCACTGCTGCAGCATCTCCACAGGCCGACAGTAATAAAAGATAGAACAAACACTGGGCCTTTGCGAGTCTGGTGCTTCTCAAAGGCCTTGCTACTTCCACCACCTCTGACGTGAAACTTATGTCAAAAGGGTCAGCTCCAGCAGTACCATCAAAGAGTGCTGGACTCGGAGGCTTACGTTTATTGTATTTCTTTTTTAATTTCTGCAGGCTTGGGATGGTAGGGGAATGGAGAGGAAGAAGGCTGCAAGGGAAACACTGTTGCTGGTGCAGACTGGATTGCTGCCACAAGTATTATAAACTAAACAACCAACCAAAAAAAGATATCCCAAAAAATCCAGACGATGTCATAGCGGAGCTTGAGATTCACTGAATCCCTTGAAGGCCTTGCCCACATGCCACTGTTTCATACATATCCATTTTTTTTTCCCTTTTTGACTTCATATGCTTAAAACATTTCTCTATTTCGCTTATCACTTAAACTAAATATATACATCATACATTAAGTATTACACACAAAGGTAGCGTCTCCATCTACACTGTTCAGCCCCCGATGCTGACTCAGCTCTCTCCTAAAAACAAACAAGCAAAACCTAGAATCGTTAGCCATGCCTGTGATGAGAAGCAATGCCAGGTCATCGATCCACCCTGCCGTCCCCATGCGGCACTCACAGCTGCAACGCCTGGAGCAGACTTCTCCCAGGTGCTGGCTCTATTGGGGTCAGCCCAGGGCCTTCCTGCCATGACCCACAGTTCCACCCCCCAACGATCCACCCTTCTCCCCACCGGCTCCCTCACTGCTGGCCAAAAAGGAAGGAAAAAAGACCATGGAGCCTGAAAAAGGAGTAATGGGGCAGAAGGGAGGTAAGGCAAGTGCCAAACATAATCACTCTGATGAACCCCGTGGTGGTGCTGTCCTCGCAGTCAGCAAGACATTCAGCCACAGAAAATGGCATTCCTCGGGAGGGGCCCTGTCCACTTGCGCACCCCTGAACAAGGCAAGACGGCCTCCCTTTGATGCCTCCATTCCAATTCTCTTCCTTTCTGACCCTTCCCATCCAGAGGGAAATCCATTTCCAACTCCTGTCTTCTATTCCTCCCCAGAGGTTTGTGGAGGACCATGATGCGCTCCTGCAGTCAGCTCAACTAACATAAACTTTCCTCCCCAGCTTTCCCCCTACCTCTTTGAGTGGCGACTTCCCCTTCCTTTGAAGATGACGCTCGCTCAACCCTGAGCACTGTTTGCAACCACTTTTGGGAGACGTCCTCCTCCCTCTCCACTGATGACCACTTATTACATTCCCAGATAAAAATATCCCCCAGGAGCCCCCCCCCCCCCCCAGGACTACTCCTACCCCATATTTCTTCAAAAGATCTCTCTGGCACTAGCACTCAGTGAGTCTCAAACTCCCAACAACAATAAGGATTTTCAGTCCATCCTCCGATCCTGCAGCACCCCCAAGGAAATCATAGCCCTCCTGGTTCCTCAGCTCCTCCAAGACCTTTAGTCTCTTATTTGGGCAAACCCCACCTCTGTTAATGCTACCTCCAAATGCCTCAACCTCTGCTATAAAGTGTTCCCGCTCCAGGATTCCACCACTCATAATTGTCACATCAGTCGGTAGTGTCTGAAGCTGTCCCCAAGAAAGCAAAGGATGCAAAATCCTCAGCACAGAAATTGCCAGGAAAGGAACAATGAACCCTTGATGCCATTAACTGGACGGTCTATTAAAATTCCCTATTTGCCACATGAGTCCCCAGGGATGTATGCTGGGTCTTCTGCTTTTTAACATATTCATAAATGACCTGGAAATGGAAATAACGGGTGAGGTAATCAAATTTGCAGATGACACAAAATTATTCAAGGATGTTAAAACCCAAGAGGATTGTGAAAAGTTGTAAGAGGACCTTGATAAATTGGAAGACTGGACGTTCAAATGACAGATAAAATTTAATGTGGACAAGTGCAAACTTATGCACCAAGGAAAGAACAGCCCGAAATTACAGTTATGCCGATGCAAGGTTCCACATTAGGAACCATCACTCAGGAAAAAAAATTAGGTTTAATTGTGGATAATATGTTGAAACCCTCTGCCCAGTGTGCAGCGGTGGACAAGAAGGCAAATAGAATGCTAGGAAAGGAATGGAGAATAAAACAAAGGATAATATTATGTCTCTGTATCGTTCTATGGTGCAACCGCACCTTGAAGACTGTGTGCAGTTCTGGTCACCGTATCTTAAAAAGGATATAGTGGAATTAGAAAAGGTACAGAGAAGAGCCACCAAAATGGTAAAGGGGATGGAAGGATACCCCTATGAGGAAAGGCTTAAAAGATTAGGGCTCTTCAAACTGGAAAAGAGACAGCTGAGGAGAGATATGATAGAGGTCTATAAATTAATGAATGGAGCGGAATGGGTAAATGTAGGTTAATTCTTTATGCCATCAAAAAGTAGAAAGACTAGGGGACGTGCAATGAAGCTATAGAGAAACCTATTTAAGACTAATAGAAAATATTTTTTCATTCAGCGTGTTATCAAACTCTGGAATTTGTTACCAGAGGATGTAGTAAAAGCTGTTAGTGTAGCTGGGTTTAAAAAGGCTTTGGACACATTCCTGGAGGAAAGGTTAATAAACCATTATTAAAGAGAACACAGGAAATCCACTGCTTGCCCCAATACAAGCATTGTGGAACCTGTGTGTCTTTTTGGGAAACTGCCAGGTACTTGTGACCTGGATTGGCTGCTATTGGAAACAGGATACTGGGCTTGATGGACTTTGGTCTGACCCAGTATGGCATTTATGTTCTTATGTCTTAGTGCATCAGCTTCAAACCCTACTTACATATCATCCTGCTAGACCAGTCCAGACAAATGGATTGTGTTCCTCTACCAGCAGATTGGTGGAGAAAACCAATGAAAAGCTCAGGTTTCAATGATATAACTCCCATGCCCCTATTTGCCTCAGCCACTAGAGATCCCTTTAGTATTTCTTTGTTTCCAGCAGGTGGTGGGTGGATAGAGGAGAAAATCTATGAAGAAAATCTGAGAGGAAAAGATTGATTAAACGCTTTTGAATGACCACCTTGAGGGTGGCTCTCTCACTTGAGCATGACGTGGGAGGCTCCACTGGACTAGTCTTTTCAGTAGCCATAGGAGGAGGGAAACGTAGTTCAACTTTACGCTGTTATCTGATAAGAGCCTGCTGACAAAATTGGAAGGATCTGAAAGAGTATAGCAGCCCTCTTCCAGATCCTCAACGTCCCCTCTCTCCTCTGTTCCCCCTGCTCTCTCCAAAAGATTGTGGTTCTCAGAGGGATCTGCCTGCCAGTATCATGGGGTAGAGCTGAGTCCGCCATGGATCTTCTGCCTGGGGCTCTCAGGGGGTGAGTATCAAGGCTTGACCTTGTCCTTGTTGGGGGCTCCCGATTCCATCTCTGTGTGATGCAATTCAGGACAGACTGACGACTGTTGGTGTAATGTGGGTGTTTCCTGCTGTTTTCTGCTTGTTTTAGTAACATTTTCTCCTTTTTTGTGCCTAGCAGTCACGCAGTCTGTATGTGCGTTCCACCCAAGTGCCTGTAATGTGCATTGCAGTAAAAGTGCGGTTAATGCATGCTGCAATTAAAGCACAGTCAACCTGCGCCACAATAAAAGCACAATTAACATGTGTCCTTGGGCTGCTGCACTCTTAGCGTGTGCTGTTGTGATACTTGCCTTAACTTTCTATGTCTTCTGGGAAATGTTGTTTAACCTGTGGCAAATGAGGTGCCTCATCTCCAATTTCTGGACTGTTCTCTTCTTGCATGGCTGCTTTGGAGTTATCCCTGGAGGGCCTGCTCCCCCTTTTTCAGCTAGGGGATGCAATTAGTCCGGCCTTGCCTGCCTCAAGGCAGGAGGTGATGAATAGTGCTATGGGTAAGGATATCCAGCTGGCCGGAGGATCCGACAACCATGCTGTGAAACGCTTATCATCGTCTAGGTGTTTTGTGGTGGCTGTGCCCCCTGATGTAGGGGGGGGGGGGCTTTTCTGAGAGAAGAGCTTCCGGACTCAGGATTGACCTCCCTGGAATACAGTACTTTCATTTTTTGCAGCAGGCCTGATCCTTCTGGGGTGGAAATTCAGACCCTGCAATCTCTGGGTGCCTCCAGGCACAGTCTCATGCGGGGCAGGTGGAGAGTGGAAGCCCTGTTCATTTGTCTTTGGCTAGGTATCCCTGGTGAGGGGTGCTCCCTGGAGATGGGGAACAGCTGGGAGCTATCTGAGATTTTGACTATGACTTGGATTTAGATGGCTCTGTACTGGGCTCTGATGTGGATGAAGAAGGACTCTTGCCTTCAGGAGATTGTGAAGAGACCGGAGGGATCTGCCTATTACGGAAAGAAGAGCTGGTGGCATTGATTGCCAGGACCTCATCTGTCTTGAACCTGATGAATTCTGGCACAGAGCAGGAGCCAAAGGTGCACTCGGCTCCTTCAAGGGGTGTGAAAATCCACTACAGTCTTTCTGTACCCAGATGTGATCAAGGATATGATCTGGTCGGAGTGGGACTCTCCTGACTCCCTGCCTAAGGGGTTTAAGGGTATGTAAGAAGATATACGCTTTCTCAGAGAACGAGTGTGTGGGTGGTCTGGTATTCACAAGGTGGATGCACAGGTCATGGTGGTTACCAGGCGGACCACCATTCCTGTGAAAGGTAGATCGGCCTTAAAAAGACTTTCTGGACCTTTAAGGTGGATTCGTTGTTGAAGAGCCAGTTCATCGTGGTGTTTGGTGTTCTGCTACTGGTGGTATGTGTCAGTCTGACGTCTCGAGCCCTGCTCCAGTGGATTCCATCTCTTCTGTAGGATGATACTACATCTTTTTGGGAGTCTGCTATGGCCTTCCTTTACAATGCCATGTATGATCTGGTACGTTTGGCAGCCTGGGATGATGCCCTGATGATGGTGTCATGGCACTGAATTTGGCTCTGGCACTGGGCGGTGGACTTGTCTTCCCAAACCTGGTTGGACCAACTGTGTTTTAAGAGGAAGCTTCTTTTTGGAGCTGATTTAGAGAAACTGGTGATGGACCTGGGCAAGACAATTTTACCACCTTCCGGAAGACAGGTCCAGGGGGCCTGTGAAGTGGGCTGGTGCCCCTTTCTCGTCAGCCTCTGCCTGTCCATGGAGGGTGTGCTGGCTGGATTCCCGGGGGTCTCGGGACATTTGTTGTTACTGACTTGGAAAACCTTTCTTCCTCTCTGCTTCCAGGCTTCAGGCTTTTTCTCAGTCCTTTCATTGAGTGTGTTGGCCCAGAGACTCAGTCCCCTCCAGAGAAGGACCCTCCTGGGCTGCGCAATGAAGGTTTGAGAGTCCATTCCCTGATTCCTCCAGTTAGAGACAGGCTTCACCTTTTTTCTTTCAGAAATGGGCCCGGGTTACTAAGGATTGCTGGGTGTTAGACACAATTCAGTTTGGCTATGTCCTGGAATGCAAAGAGCTGAGTCCGTATGCCTTTGTCATCTCCCCTTGTGGGTCTGTGATCAAAGTGCCGCTGTGCAGATCACATTGGACAAGTTGCTATGCCTGAAGGCAGTGGTGTCCATCTATCCCCCCAGGCAAGCAGGGAAGGGCAGTTACTCAATTTATTTTGTGGTGCCAAAGAAGGATGGCTCCTTCCAGCCCACTCTGGATCTCAAGGGTGTCAACGAGCACTTGCATGTCCTGCTTTTCTGGGTGGAATCATTGCACTCCGTGATTCAAGCAGTGCGCCGAGGGGAATTCTTGGCTTCTCTGGATCTGACCAAATCATATTTTCATGTCCTGATCTGGGAAGATCAACAAAGTATCTGCGTGTTGCCATGCTTGGCTGTCCCTTTCAGATTTCCACTGCCACAAAGATGTTCGCCCAGGTCATGGTGGTGGTGGCGGCTGCAACGCCAAGGGATCTGTGTCCATAGAAAGCCTTGGCTGGGTGATCAATTGGAGAAGAGCCAGCTATGGTCTTCCCAGTCCCTTGAGTTTCTGGGAGCATGTTTCAACTCTCGAGTGGGCAGAGTTTTTTTCCTGTCAGAGGAGAACATCAAAGTCTGTTGGATTGCCTGGTGCTATTCTGTGTGCAGCAGGCTCCCTGAGTTTTTCTAATTCTCTTCAGCTCCTTGGATTGATGGCGGCAACCATAGAGATGGTGCCATGGGCATGTGCTCACATGCGACTGTTCCAGTGGTCCTTGTTGACTTGGTGGTCCCTGAGTTCTCAGGAGTTGAAGTGCAGGCTCCCATTGATAATGCAGTCCAGCCTGCAGTGATGGCAGCAGCCCTGTTATCTGAGGAAGAGCATGACATAAGAACATAAGATATGCCATACTGGGTCAGACCAAGACCTATCAAGCCCAGTGTTCTGTTTCCAACAGTGGCCAATCTAGGTTATACGTACCTAGCAGTTTCCCCAAAAGACACAGGTTCCACAATGTTTGTACTGGGTCAAGCATTGATATCCTGGGTCCCTTCTTAATAATGGTTTATGGACCTTTCCTCCAAGAACTTGTCCAAAACATTTTTAAACCCAGCTACACTAACAGCCTTTTCTACATCCTCCGGTAACAAATTCCAGAGTTTGATTACACGTTGAGTGAAAAAATATTTTCTTTTATTAGTCTTAAATAGTTTACCCTGTAGCTTCATTGCATGTCTCCTAGTCTTTCTATATTCTGATAACGTAAACAATCGATCTACGTTTACCTGTTCCACTCCCTTCATTAATTTATAGACCTCTATCATATCTCCCCTCAGCCATCTCTTTTCCAGGTTAAAGAGCCCTAACCTTTTTAGCCTTTCTTCATAGGAGTATCCTTCCATCCCCTTTACGATATTGGTGGCTCTTCTCTGAACCTTTTCTAAAATTGCTATCCTTTTTTTAAGATATGGCGACCAGAATTACACACAATATTCAAGGTGCGGTCTCACCATGGAACAATATAGAGGCATTATAATATCTTTTGTTTTATTTTCCATTCCTTTCCTTATGATACCTAGCATTCTATTTGCTCTCTTGGCCGCCGCTGCACACTGGGCCGAGGGTTTTAACATGGTATCCACAATGATGCCTAAATCTTTTTCCTGGGTGGTGGTTCCTAATGTGGAACCTTGCATCGTGTAACCATAGTTTGGGTTGTTCTTCCCTAGGTGCATAACTTTGCACATGTCCACATTCAATTTCATCTGCCATTTTGATGCCCATTCTTCCAATTTATCAAGATCCTCTTGCAATTTTCTACAATCCTCTTGGGTTTTAACAACTTTAAATAGTTTTGTGTCATCTGCAAATCTGATAACCTCACTCGTTATTTCACTTTCCAGGTCATTTATGAATATGTCAAAAAGCAGCGGACCCAGCACAGATCCTTGGGGTACACCACTATTCAGCTTTCTCCATTGGGAAAATTGGCCATTTAGCCCAACCCTCTGCTTTCTGTCTTTTAACCAGTTCCTGATCCACAAAAATCACCAATCCAACTTCTCCAGCCCTTGAATTGAAGAACCATTATGCAGCCCTGGAAGTGGAGGAGGTGAAAGCATCCCTGGAAAGGGAAGAACCAGAGTTAAAGTACCCCAAAGTTGCAGAATCAGTGACCAGAAGGAAACAAAGGGTAGTGGTGGTTGGAGACTCTCTTCTGAGGGGTACTGAGGCGTCCATCTGCCGACCAGACTTGATGTCCAGAGAGGTATGCTGTCTGCCTGGTGCCAAAATCCAAGATGTTAAGGAGAGTTTGCCGAGACTCATCAAGCCCACTGACTATTACCCAATGTTGCTAATCCATGTTGGAACAAATGATACTGCCAGGTATACCTCGGAACGTATCAAAAGTGACTTCATGGCTCTGGGACAGAGGGTGAAGCAGTTAGGTGCACAGGTGGTGTTCTCTTCAATCCGCCCTGTTGAGGGTAAAGGCCAAGGCAGAGAGGCTCGCATCCTGGAGATGAATGCATGGCTGCGTGGATGGTGTCATCGAGAGCGTTTTGGTTTCCTAGACCATGGGATGCTGTTCCAAGGGTTGTAGAGCAGAGATGGCATCCATCTGTCCAAGAAAGGTCAACGCATCTTCGGTAGTAGACTGGCTAATCTACTGAAGAGGGCTTTTAACTAGATTTGTTGGGGATGGGTGAAGAAAGCCCCCAGGTAGGTGATACATTAAATACCTTTATGGAAATGGGTAACAGGGGTAACATATGGAAAGCAGTGTATATTAATGCCCGTAGCATGGGAAATAAGATCCCTGAAGTTGAAGCTTTGGTGGGAGTGGCTGACTTGGATTTAATGGCAGTTACAGAAACATGGTTCACAGAAAACCATGACTGGGATGTAACTATACCTAGCTATACTTTATTCAGAAAGGACAGGGTAGGAAGAAGGGGAGGAGGAGTGGCACTATATGTAAAAACTACTATTAAAGCTTTGGAATTACAGAGCTTAAAAGGGAGAGAGGAGGCATTGTGGGTTAAACTAGAAAGAGGGAAAGAGAAATTTATTTGCATTGGTGTGATATACAGACTTCCCTCACAAGAGGAAGAGGTGGACAGAGAGCTAATTGAAGACATACGCAGCATTGCTAGGAAAGGGGAAGTGCTACGGATAGGAGATTTCAATATGCCAAATGTTGATTGGCACATTCCTGCTGCAGTATCATCTAGAAGTAAGGAGATCCTGGATTCTCTACAGCGAGAACTATTCAGGCAATTGGTAACAGACCCCACACGTGAAGGGGCCATACTGGACTTGGTGCTTACCAATGGTGAAAGTGTTTCTGATGTTGTAGTGGGAGATCATTTTGCATCCAGTGATCACCAGATGGTGTGGTTCAGTATTAGGACTAGG
This sequence comes from Ichthyophis bannanicus, assembly GCA_033557465.1. Taxonomy (NCBI): domain Eukaryota; kingdom Metazoa; phylum Chordata; class Amphibia; order Gymnophiona; family Ichthyophiidae; genus Ichthyophis; species Ichthyophis bannanicus. Next base: position 144,523,389 of record CM066032.1, read on the forward strand.
GCTGTTAGAATCCATTCCAAGGTGAGGATCTTAGACTTTAGGAAGACTAACTTTGCGAAGATGGGCCAATACCTCAGGGAGTCGTTAGTGGGATGGGAACAGCTGGCGGATGTAGAAAAACAGTGGGCAAAACTGAAAGGGGGTATTTTAAGGGCAACCAACCTTTTTGTTAAAATGGTAAATAAAGGCAAAAGGAACAGGAGACCGCTATGGTTTTCGAAGGAAGTAGTTGAAAAAGTGAAGAAAAAGAGGGAGGCCTTCATGAAATACAAGAGATCACAGAGAGAGGAAGACAGGCATCTGTATTTGGAAAAACTTAGAGAAGCTAGCAAAGTAGTCAAGAAGGCAAAGATTCAAAAGGAGGAGGAAATAGCCAATGCAATAAAATGGGGGGATAAGACATTTTTCAGATATATTAGTGAGAAGAGGAAGGGCAAAAGTGGTATTGTCAGACTCAAGGGTGCGGGGGGGGGGGGGGGAAAATGTCGAAGCTGATAAGGATAAAGCGGAATTGCTTAACAAATATTTTTGTTCTGTTTTCACAGATGAAGAACCAGGAGCAGGACCTCAGAAAACACCCACAAATAAGAACAGAAGCGAGGGACATTTTCAGAAGACTGTGTTCGTGAGAAACTAGCTCAACTTAAAGTAGACAAAGCGATGGGACCGGATGGGATACACCCTAGAATACTGAGGGAACTTGGGGACGTTCTAGCAACTCCACTGACTGACCTTTTCAATGCCTCGTTGGAGTTGGGAGTGGTGCCAAAGGACTGGAGAGAGGCTCATGTGGTGCCTTTACACAAAAGCGGAAGTAAGGATGTGGTTGAAAACTACAGGCCAGTTAGTTTAACTTCGGTGGTGAGTAAATTATTGGAAACGCTGCTGAAAGAGAAAATAGTGAGGTTTCTGGAGTCCAGCGGATTACAGGATCCGAGGCAGCATGGATTCACCAGAGGCAGGTCTTGTCAGACAAATCTGATTGATTTCTTTGACTGGGTAACCAGAGAGTTGGACCAAGGGAGAGCCCTAGATGTGGTGTATTTAGATTTCAGTAAAGCCTTTGACACTGTTCCTCACAGGCGACTTATAAACAAACTGAGAGCACCCTAGGGATGGACCCTAAAGTTACTGCTTGGGTTAGAAATTGGTTGGGTGGGAGGCGACAAAGTGTACAAGTAAATGGAGCTCACTCTGAGGAGAATGTTACCAGTGGTGTGCCCCAGGGATCTGTCGTTGGTCCGATTCTTTTTAACATCTTTGTTAGTGATATAGCGGAAGGGCTGTCGGGTAAGGTTTGCCTCTTTGCGGATGATACCAAAATCTGCAATAGAGTAGACACTCAGGAAGGTGAAGATAACATGAGGAGGGATCTAGCTAAGCTTGAAGAATGGTCTAGAATTTGGTAGCTGGGATTTAATGTTAAAAAATGTAAGGTCATGCATTTGGGTTGCAGCAATCCAAGGGAGCAATACAGTATAGGAGGTGAAGTACTTTTGTCCACTAAAGAAGAGCGGGACCTAGGCGTGGTTGTGTCTGATCTTAAAGTAGCTAAACAGGTAGAAAAGGCGACGGCAAAAGCTAGAAGGATGCTTGGGTGCATACGGAGAGGAATGGCTAGCAGAAAAAAGGAGGTGATAATGCCTCTGTATAAATCTTTGGTGCAACCTCATTTGGAGTATGGTGTGCAATTCTGGAGAATGCACCTTCAAAAGGATGTGAACAGGATGGAGTCGGTGCAGAGGGTTGCTACTAAAATGATTAATGGGCTTCATTATAAAGCATGTGAGGACAGACTTAAGGATCTTAATATGTACACCTTAGAGGAAAGGCGGGATAGAGGTGATATGATTGAGATGTTTAAATACCTCCGTGGCATAAATGTTCAGGGGGAGAGCCTCTTTCAATTGAAAGCAAGTTCTGCTACGAGGGGACATTGGATGAGGGTGAAGGGAGATAGATTCAGGAGTGATATGCGGAAATATTTCTTTACAGAAAGAGTAGTGGATCCATGGAATAGTTTCCCAGTGGAGGTGGTAGAGATGAGGACCGTAACTGAATTCAAAAAAGCATGGGACCAACACAGAGGATCTCTAAAGGTAAAAAGTGGACTGTTGTAGTTGTTGTTATGGAAGGACAGACTAGATAGGCCATGTGGTCTTTTTCTGTCATCATGTTTCTATGTTTCACAATAGTACACTGCCTCCTATCCCATGACTCTTTAGTTTTGCCAAAAGCCTCTGTTTAGGGACCTTGTCAGAGGCTTTCTGAAAGTCCAGATACACTATATTCTAATCAGACTGGGCATCAAAATGGCTGATGAAATTTAATGTGGATAATTGCAAAGTTATGCACCTAGGGAAGAACAACCCAAACTATGGTTACACGATGCAAGGTTCCACAATAGGAACCACCACCCAGGAAAAAGATTTAGGCGTCATTGTAGATACCATGTTAAAACCCTTGGCCCAGTGTGCAGCGGCGGCCAAGAGAGCAAATAGAATGCTAGGTATCATAAGAAAAGGAATGGAAACTAAAAGAAAAGATATTATAATGCCTCTATATCAACCGACTCACCTTTGTCCACCTGTTTATTCACACCTTGAAAAAAACTTAACAGATTAGTAAGACAAGATCTTCCTTGTCTAAAGCCATGTTGGCTGTCTCCCATTAGGCCATGACTATCTACATGCTCAGTAATTTTATTCTTTATGATGGTTTCTACCATTTTTCCCGGTACTGACGTCAGGCTTACCAGTCTGTAGTTTCCCGGATCACCCCTGGAACCCTTTTTAAAAATTGGTGTTACATTGGCGATCCTCCAATCTTCAGGTATTAGAGATGGTTTTAATGATAGTTCACAGATGACTAATAGCAGGTCTGCAATCTCATATTTCAGTTCTTTCAACACCCTTGGATGTATACCATCCGGCCCAGGTGATTTGCTACTCTTCAGTTTATCTAATAGTTGTAATACATCTTCCCGATGTATCGATATTTCCTTCAATTCTTCTGCACCTTTAAATACCACTTCAGTCATGGGTAACATCCCTACATCTTCCTCAGTAAAGACCGAAGCAAAGAATTCATTCAGTCTCTCCGCTATCGCCTTGTTGCCTCTTAGTGCCCCTTTAACCCCTCTATCATCTAATGGACCAACTGATTCTCTCACAGGTTTTTTGCTACGAATGTACTTGAAAAAGTCTTTATTTCGCATTTTTGCTTCCGCAGCCAGCTCCTTCTCAAATTATCCCTTTGCCTGCCTTATCAATGCCTCAATGCCTTGCATTTGACTTGCTAGTGCTTGTGCTGTTTCCAGGTTTCGTCATTTGGCTCTTTTTCCATTTCCTGAAGGATGCTTTTTTGGCAACAACAGCCTCTCTGACCTCACCTTTAAACCATGCTGGCAGTTTTTTGGACTTCCTTCCATTTTTCTTAAAGTGTGGAATACAGCTAGTCTGGGCTTCCAAGATAGTATTTTTCAACAACACCCAAGCTTCATGTAAGTCTTTAACCTTTGCAACTGCTCCTTTTAGTTTTTTCTTAACTACTTTCCTCATTTTCTCATAGTCTCCCTTTCAAATGTTAAGAGGTAGTACTGTGGATTTCCTTACTATCCCTCCTCCACTAATTAAATCAAAGACGATCATGCAATGATCACTATTGCCAAGTAGCCCCAACAACCTTATCTCTTGCACTTGATCTGGTGTTTCACTAAGGACTAGGTCTAATATGGCTTCCCCTCTGGTCGGTTCATGAACCAGCTGCTCCAAGAAGCAGTCATTTATTTCATCTAGGAACTTTATCTCCCTAGCATGTCCTGCCATGACACTGACCCAGTCGATACCGGGGTAATTGAAATCACCCATTATTATTACTGCGCTGTCACCTTTGTTAGCTTCCTTGATTTCTTTGAGCATTTCATCATCCATTTGTTCGTTCTGGCCAGGCGGTCGATAGTACACCCCCACTGCCATCGCCTTCCTCTTTTTACATGGAGTTTCAATCCATAGAGATTCTACAGCAAATTTTGTTTCCTGCAAAACTTTAATCCTTTCTGATTCAATGCCCTCTCTAACATAGAGCGCAACACCTCCACCAATTTAATCAGCTCTATCATTACGATATAGTTTGTACCCAGGTATCAGTGTCCCTCTAGTTGTCCTCCTTCCACCATGTCTCTGATATTCCAATCATATCTAACCTTTCATTTAGTGCTATATATTCTAACTCTCCCATCTTATTTTTTAGACTTCTAGCATTTGCATACAAGCATTTTAGAGACTGTATTTTATTCATATTAATTTGGCTATTGGTAGACATGGGTAATTTGGGATCTTTAAGCTCTGTCTGCTCCATACTCGAGGGCATTTGGGCTACTTTACTCTTTTTTGGAACCTCTCTGCTTTTGGTAGTATCCTTCTAGGATACATTCTTCCGAACCATCCGCCCTTGGGTGACTGTCGGCTTTCCCCTATTATCTAGTTTAAAAGCTGCTCTATCTCCTTTTTAAAGGTTAATGCCAGCAGCCTGGTTCCATCCCAGTTAAGGTGAAGCCCATCCCTTCAGAAGAGCTCCTCCTTTCCCCAGAATGTTCCCCAGTTCCTAACAAATCCAAAACCCTCATCTCTGCAACATTGTCTCATCCACGCATTGAGACTCCGGAGCTCTGCCTGCCTTTTGGGTCCGGCGCGTGGAACGGGAAGCATTTCGGAGAACGCTACCCTGGAAGTTCTGGATTTCAATTTTCTACCCAAAAGCCTAAATTTAGCCTCCAGAACCTCCCTACCACATTTTCCTATGTCATTGGTACCGCCGTGTACCAAGACAGCAAACTCCTCCCCAGCACTATCTAAGACCTTATCTAGGTGGCACGTGAGGTCTGCTACCTTCGCACCAGGCAGGCATGTTACCAGGCGATCCTCATGTCCACCAGCCACCCAGCTATTTACATGCCTAATGATCGAATCACCAACTATAACGGCTGTCCTAACCCTTCCCTCATGGGCACATGGTCCTGGAGAAACTTCCTCGGTGCGAGAGGGTTTTACATCACCTGAAGGACAGGTCCTAGTTACAGGATCACTTCCTGCCACACCAGGGTGATGCTCTCCTGTCACGTGACCTCTCTCCTCCATGGCAGTAGGGATGCTGCCAGACTGGAGGTGGGACTTCAGGACTATATCCCTGTAGGTCTCGTCTATGTACCTTTCTGTCTTTCTTATGTTTTCCAAGTCTGCTACTCTAGCCTCTAGAGAACTGACTCGTTCCCTGAGATTAAAGAGCTCTTTGCACCTGGTGCATACGTAAGACCTCTCACCAACTGGGAGAAAATCATACATGTGACACTCAATGCATAAGACTGGAAAGCCCCCATCTCGCTGCTGGACTGCTGTCTGCATCTTCGTTTTAAGTTTGTGTTTAGATCTTTAAGTTCTTTACTTACTAAGGGTTGCTATGGATATTTATACTAATAAATATCCGGATGACTCTGGACGATTTTTCCTGGATTCTCTTGACAACTGATTCCAGTCTTGCGGGCTGGGGAGCCCGTTACCAAGACCATACGGCCTAAGGCTGTTGGAATCGCAGGGAAGTGGTGTGGCTCATCAACCACCTCGGGCCATCAGGTTGGCTGTTCTGTGTTTCCAGCCTTTTACTGAGAGCTGGGCAGTTTGAGTGTTTCAGACAATGCCATGGCGGTGGCTTATGTCAATGGGTAAGGCAGTACGAGGAGTGCCAGGGTAGCTCTGGAGATGGCTCTTCTCTTTGCCTGGGTGGAGAAGAACCTCCTAGCCTTGTTGGCTTAGCTCATTGCTGGGGTGGACAGTGTAAAAGTGAACTTCCTCAGCTGACACTTTCTGGATCCTGGAGAGTGGGAATTGACTCAGGAGGTGTTTGTTGATTCTGCGCTGCTGGGTAACCTTGAAATGGATCTAATGATGACCTGCTCCAGTGCTGAAGTTTGTTGCTTATTCAGTCAGAGGGCGTCAATGCCCTGATCCAGTCTTGGCCGTCAGTACCAGCTGTACGTGTTTAGAAAGCCACCATGGCAGGATTATTCTGGTGGTACCAGAATGGCCGAGGAGAGTGCTGTTCAGAGACCTGATGCACCTCCTCTTCGATTGCCCCTGTCTTAGAGTTGATTGCTGCAGGAACTGATCATCCTGGAGGACCTGGTTCCCTTCTCTCTTACAGCTTGGCTCTTGAAAGGAGACAGCTAAAATATAAGGGTTACCCTCTAGCGTTGGTCTCCACTCTGCTTGGAGCCCGGAGGAGGTCTACCAAGGTAGCATACTTGAGGATCTGGTGCCTTTTTTGAGTGATGGTGCGGCAGTTGGCATCTGAGGCAGCCAGGCTGCCATCTCTGTTGGCCTTTCTGCAAGATGGCCTGGAGAAGGGCCTGTCCCTTAACTCCCTGAATGTTCAGGTAGGAGCTTTGGCCTGTTTCTGAGGGTCCATTGGCTGCTTAGTCTCTAGCCTTGCGTTTTCTCCAGGGGATTTGGTGTCTGTGTCCTCCCTCTGGTCTGTGAACCCTTCCTGGGATCTTTGTCTGGTGCTCAGGGCCCTGATGGCAGCGTCCTTTGAGCTGTTGAAGCATGCTACTTTAAAGTCAGTCTTCGTGGTCACAGTTTGTTCCACAGGGCGGATTTCCGAGCTGCAGGCTCTGCCTTGCTGAGATCTTTATCTGTCCTTTTTTCAAGGAGGCTGTTTCCATGTGGCCTGTGCCTTCCTTCTTGCCTAGATGATTTCTCCCTTTCACGTGAGCCAGGTAGTACACCTGCCCTCCTTCTCTAAAGAGTAGTGTCAGGGGAAGGATAAGGATCTTCGCTTTGTGGTGGTCTGGATGGAGGGTGCTTCCCCAGTACCTGGAGGTTAAAAATTACTTTCATAAGTTTGGCCATCTTTTTGTGCTGTTTGTTTCTCTGCACAAAGGTGATGCGGCTGCTAAGTTGATTTTAGGGCACAGGGTTACAAAGGCTTTGCCTCGGCATATCTGTTATGGAGCCAGCTGGTTCCGGAGGGTTTGTGTGCCGATTCTACCTGAGCGCAGGAGTCCTCATGGGCAGGGTGGAGATCGATATTGCTGCCCGACAAATGTCTGCAGGGGCTGTGGGCATCACTTTTCACTTTTGTCAAGCATTACCACTTTGGATGTCCACGCAGGGGCAGACACGGCCTTCGGCTCAAGGGTTTTGCGAGTTGCTGTGTCTTCTTCCCTCTCAGTGGAGTTGTAGCTTTGGTACATACCACTTGTCTGGACTGCTTTAGCAGGACGATATGGAAGGTGACATTAACTGGTAAGTAAAATGTCCTTTCCTTGAGTCCTGCTAGACCAGTTCAGGGCCCGCCCCTGGACCTGTATTGCTCTGGTCTTCTGCTGCAGTACCCTTGAGTCTTCTCTGATTTTTATCAGGTTCCTTGTCTGTCATCCTTTCATTTTATGCTTTCCTGTACATAGTTCTCTACTGTTGATCACTCATTGTTTCCCACGGTTGAGGTTTGCCATGTTTCTCCCATATTCTTTGGAACGAATACTGAAGAGACCTCTGGTGGCCGAGGCAAATAGAGGCTTGGGACTGATATCATTGAAATCTGGGCTGCTTTTCTTTTTTTTTTTGTTTCCACCAACCTGCTGGTAGGGGAACATAGCCCACTTGTCTAGACTGGTCTAGCAGGATTCGAGGAAAGAACATTAACTGGTAAGTAAAATGTCACCATGTTTATTCTGTAAGAAAGACCTGAAAAGAAAGACCTGTCACCTCATAGTTGGCTGTAACTGTCTGATGGTAGCAAATTTCTATATAGAAAGCCATAACAAAATAGCATGCCTCATACATTGGCAACTCTGTAAACACTACATTACTGTGCCTGAAAAATACTGGGATCATGACTCTAAGAGAATTACAGAGAACGAAGAGGTTATGATCACTTGGGGCATTCCCATTCTGACAGATAAGAAACTGGATGTGAGGGAACCTGACATAGTGATAAAGGAGAAAAACACCTGAGTGGCATTGATAAGATGTCATTTCCAAGTGATTATTCTGCAAATCGCATGGAGAGGGAGAAAATCCTGAAGCACCCAGAAATGCAGTCAGAGACCAAACAAATGTGGCCGAAAAATACAAAAATATTTTGCATCATATTGGGAACCAGAGGCTTGATAAAGAATTATTTCCAAGCACATCTTGACAAACTATCCATACATGTTACATCTTATGAACTCCAGAAGGAAGCTCTTTGGCATGATGCAAGTACTGCATTGAGCATTAGCAGTAAATTTGAGAGACTGAGATGATATTCCACATACCCTGGCTTAGAAGTGAGGTTCATGACTGTCCTGGTATGCAAAACGAACCCATTTGGAGAAACTTCCTCAAGACCCTGCAGGACCTGGGATTCCTTGTAAACACTCTGAAGTCTGAAATGGACCCCCAACAGACCCTCACCTTCATTGACGCATGCATAGACACCACAGTGACCAAGAGGTTCCTCCTAAACAACAGTTATCATCTTCAACCAACTCAACACTGCCTTGCTGCAATGTACCCAAGTCATGGTGCACTTTGTTCTCCACCTTATGGGGCACATGGCAGCTTCCACACAGGTCATTCCACTAGTAAGGCTGTACAGGCATCCTTTACAATAGCACCTCACACTCAACTGGAATCAGCATTTGCATCCCCTTCAGATGAAGATTCTCTTTCAGCTTCCCTCTTCATCTGCACTGTGTTGCTCACTCACATGGTGGACCAAAGCATCCAACCTCCTGGATGGCTGTCCCTTCCAAGACCCACTGCCTCACCTTACTCTCACCACCGATGCATCCCATCATGAGTGGGGAACTTGCTTACTGCATCTCACCACACAAGGTGTCTGGGTGACCCATAAGCAGGCATTGCAAATCAATGTGCTAGAGCTTCGCGCAGTCTTCTATGACCTCACTGCCTTCAAAAAGTGGGCAAGTTGGCAAATATTGTTGGTGCAGACCGACAACCTAGTCACTATGTATTTTATATAAACAAACAAGAGGGATCAGGCTACCTCTGTCTTTGCTGAGTAGCGGCCCACTTCTGGCTGCTAGCCCAGTCCCTCTACGAGCGACATAAGAACATAAGAACATAAGATATGCCATACTGGGTCAGACCAAGGTCCATCAAGCCCAGTATTCTGTTTCCAACAGTGGCCAATCTAGGTCATATGTACCTAGCAGTTTCCCCAAGGGACACAGGTTCCACAATGCCTCAGAGCATACAATCAGTTGGCAGACTCCCTTATTCGACACACCGATTCCCATGACTGGTCCCTCGATTGCAACATCACTCAGCACATTTTCGATCAGTGAGGTAACACACACATGGATCTGTTTGCACTGGTGGAAAACACAAAGTGCCTGTCCTCGCTGCTATGCTCACGATGCCTTGGCCATCCCCTGGAACCGGGGACTCCTGTGTGCCTTTCCCCATTTCCACTCCTAACTCAAGTTATAATGCCCTGTTCAATGTAATTTCAGTTTGTTCAATGTAAACTGCCTTGATATCATGAAAGGCGGTATATAAGAAATGTTAAATACAAATAAAAAAGTGTTTGTCAAGATAAGGGAAGACAAAGCCGATGTTATTCTCGCTGTGCCACACTGGCCACGACAAGCATGGTTCCTGAACCTCTGAGCCTGTCTACACCATCCTTTTTGCCTTCCTGGTGACCAGCCACACAACTGTCTTTCCATCACAAATGGTCACGATTTGTGCACTGGGTCACAACACAGCAGCCGAACCCCAGTGTCCTGCCCAGTCAGCAAGGTCTTGAATTATCTGTATCATTTGTCTCATTCAGGCCTAAAGACGAACTCTGTCAGATACCATTTCTTGGCAATTGCTGCATCCCATGACCTCATAGCAGGGAAGCCTTTCTCAGTACACCCCACTGTATCCCGATTTTGTGTGGGGTCTCTTGAACATCAAGCCCCTATCCAAACCACCTCTTCCCATGTAGGATCTCAATATTGTCCTTTCTCAATTCATGAAGCCACCCTTTGAATCCCTCGGGATGACTTCCCTCAAACCTCTCATGTGGAAGACCATTTTCCTTGTGGCAGTCACCTCGGCTAGGCGGGTCAGTGAGCTATAAGCCCTTGTGCACTATGCTCCATACACTCAATTTATGCACAACTGAGTTTGTACTACGAATTCATCTGGAGTTCATTCCAAAAGTGGATCTATGTTCCATCTTAATTGGAGCATTATTCTGCCAATTTTCTTTCTGGATCCCCATGCCAGTGCACCAGAAAAAGACATGCACATCCTGAACTGCAAATGAGCTCGCCTATATTCATTTATTTAACATCTTTTTTTTTATACCATCTTTCTACTAGTCAAGATGATTTACAGGTAACTTAGTGCAAGAACAATGTAACTAGGATAGTTAGTTACTTGAAAGCGACAGCTGACATGTGTGCTACCTCAACGTTTTGTCACTTTCAACCCCATTAACCCTAGATAGCTGGCGTCCAAGCAAATGATCATTTCTTGGATAGTGGACTATATCTCAAGAATAGCAGCACTCTCTGGGACATATTGAGTGTCACCGTCTTTGAGCCACAATCATCTCCATTGCCAACCTGACCCTGTTTCAGCTCAAGACATCTGTCAGTTGTCCACTTGGTCTTCCATCCACATCTTTACCAAACTACAGTATTGATGCATCCTCTGCGCAGGATGGCATCTTCGGCCAGGTAGTCCTCCTTGCTGCATAGTTTTTCCTCCACCCACTTCGCCATGTGCCGCCACGCTGTGCTCTTCCTGAAAGGCGGCCCTAGACTCTGGATTCACTATTACAATATGTCTGCATTCCTCTGTTTGTCTCTGAGAAAGCATAGTTGCTTATCTGTAATGGGGTTCTCCGTAGACAGCAGATGTTTGCAGCCACACTGACCTGCCCGCCAACCCCTTAAACAGAAAATTAAAACAAATCAAACAGAAAGAGATAAAGAACCAGCAGCAAACATAAAACAAGCCATGACATATGGCGCCACTACATCTCCAGGACATCAGCACATGTGCTTTTCCAAAGATCTTGTACATCAGCAATGTTAACAACTGAAGACAGCAGAAAGGGAAGGCTCAGGCAGGAGAAGGCAAATATGCTCAGAAGTCTGAAAAGACGTCTTTGGTTTATGGGAGAGTCTGGCACACATGGTTCCGTCCAGGACGTCACCATCAAAATGTGGCTGCAGACCACTGCTGTCTACAGAGAACCCCTGTTATAGGCAAACAACTATGCTTTCTGGATCTTTGGGGAGGAGGTAAACAGCTTGTGAACTCTGATGCTATCATTGAGGTGTATGAGAGGTTGAGAGACTGAGATACTGAGGAGATGGCATTTTTTGTTACCATTTTTTGATGGACACACGTTTTATAAAAATGTTAATAAAACGCAGAGTTGAAAGAAAAACAGGTTCCTTCTCTTGAATTCTGTGTTATATTTATCATGAGTTTTCCCAGCCACTCAGTAGCTCTGTGAAACAAATGTAAAACAATTGTGTATTATTCAACACATCAAGTAGACTTGGTAACAATTAGTTGAACAATTCATAATGCTCGAAAATGTCCTTTCTAGATTTATAAAATTCATTATGTCTAGATAATCTTGTTTATCAGCTTTAACAATATTTTTTAACTGTGCATAATCACTAAGAAAAGTCTTGCTTCAGTTACAGATCTCTAGTCTGATATTACACTTCAGTCAAAATAAACAAAGGTCTTCATGTTTTTAATTTGGCAGATTATTTTGTGGCTGAAGAAAGTATTTGGTGATAAACCTATTTCACATTATGAAGTGAACACACGGACTACTGATATTTTGTACCAGTTAGCAGAATGTAATGAAGCCAGGAACAAAGATATTGGCTTGGTGATTGAAGACATTAAATTGAAGACAACAGAGACAGCAGCTGAAGGTAAGTCTGAGGGGAGGGCGCTAATGAGCATCTAAAGTGAGTAGACGCATCATCATCTTGAGACTCCTACAGCTATCTAATTTTGTAATTATTTCTTGTCGCTGTTTGAAATCAGTTCAAGGTTATTCATGTCCTGGTGGTACTAAGATTTCCCTCCCTGAAATGTGGGGCATTTGAGCTGTTAAAACAGGCATCAGTTATATTTCTTTGAAGGTGTGAATACACAGGTAGACCAAGGTGAGCTGGTTGATATAGCATACCTGGATTTTCAGAAAGCCTTTGACAAGGTCCCTCATGAGAGATTCCTGGCCAAATTAAAAAGCCATGGGATTGGAGGCAATGTAGTATTGTGGGTCAGGAACTGTTTAAAAGAGAAAGCGGAGAGTAGTGCTAAATGGCCAATTTTCTCAATGGAGAAAGGTGACTAGTGGAATATCGCAGGGATCTGTGCTGGGCCCACTGCTTTTTTAACATCATAAATGACCTGGAAATGGGAATGAGTGAGGTGATCAGATATGCAGATAACACAAACTTATTCAAAGTTGTTAAAACCCAAGAGGACCTTGATAAATTGGAAGACTGGACGTTTAAGTGGCAGATGAAATATAATGTGAGCAAGTGCAAAGTTATGCATCTAGGAAAGAACAACCCAAACTATAGTTCCACGATACAAGTTTCCACATTAGGAACCACTACCCAGGAAGTAGATTTAGTTGTAATAGTGGATAATGTATATATAATCATGTAGATAGTTATCCCCAGTTCACACCCAGTTTATCTTACCTGTTATCTGTAAACCTAAATCAGTCATGTATTGACAGGTATATTGTTTAATGTAAACCGCACTGATGATGAATAGTGCGGTATATAAAAAATGTTAAATATAAATAAATAAATAATATGTTGAAACCCTCTGCCCAGTGTTCAACAGCGGCCAAGAAAGCAAATAGAATGCTAGGAATCATAAGGAAAGGAATAAAGAATAAAACCAAGGATATTGGTTCCGGTGATGCGGTGAGAGCGAGCAGACGTGATCTGTTCGCGCTCCGACCGTCCCTCGCTTATACCGGCAATTTAGAGCCGTTTTCTTGAACCCCGGACCGCCGCAAAGTACTCCCCCAGGAGCCGGACAGCCTACCGCAGGGCACGAGGCAAGCTGCATCAACGACAGCGATGGCAGCAGCGCTGCGGACGGGGAAGAAGGAGCGGGACCGCGGGCCTGTGGCAAGCAAGATGGCGGATAGTGTGGTGGCGCCGAGTTCTCCGGCCTCCCCTGCCAGGGTAGAGGAAATATCGGCGGCGGTTGCGGAGGCCTTAGCTACCCAATTCAACACCATCCGAGAGAAGCTGGACGCTGTGCAGAGCTCCGTTGAAACTTTTGGCAAGCGATTGCAGGAGGCGGAGGAGCGTGTGGGGCGTGCGGAGGACACACTCACAACACTGCAGCAATCAGTGGAGGGCCTGCAGACCCAACTACGTTCCCAAGAGGCTAAGAGCGACGATCTAGAGACTCGATCTAGAAGAAATAACCTGCGGGTGATGGGCATACCAGAGGCTGTATCGGACAATGAACTGCAGCAGTACTTGGTGGGGCTTTTCTCTCCGATGCTGGCGGGGGAGGCTGCTGGCGAGCGGATCCAGCTGGAGCGAGCACATCGGGTAGGCAGCCGAAATGTGCGAGAAACTAGTCCTCGAGTGGTTCTTGCGAAGTTCCTACAATTCCCCCAGAAGGAGGCCATCTTGCGTGCGGCGCGGGCCCGTGGGGTCTTGGAGGTGGACAATGTGCGGATCCGGATTGCACAGGACTATTCTATGCAATTAAGTCAACGTCGCCGGGCTTATGCGCCACTCTGTCAAAAGCTGATTGACTGTAAGATCAAATTTATGGTGCAGTACCCGGCGCGCTTACATGTGTTTCGAGATGGGCAACGTAGGATCTTCGAGTCCGCAGATGCAGCAGCGATGTATGTGGAGAGCATCACCTCGGAAGGAGGAGCAGGCTGAAGACCCCGGAGAGGATGGTGTATGTTATATCTGCAGAACAAGACTCTTTTGTCTATAAGGCACTGTAGGTGTCTCGAGTGCTCAGCAACCGGACTTCGGTTGGAGTATATGGTTGGTGTGAGCGGGACCTTTTTGCTGAGACTCGGATACCCCCCTCTCCCCCGTCTGATGGCCCAGACGCAGTCTCTCCTGGTCTGCTGGGAGCTTGATCTCTGGCGCCTGGTTGAACAGGCGGGAGGGTTGGGGGGGTCATTTGTTCTTAGTTATAATGTTGGGGTTTTGGTTCTTTTGTTGTTTATTAGACCTGCATGAAGTGCACCTCAAATGGGATGGGCTTGATTGCACGGGGGCACTGGAACCCCTCTTAGATGGCTGGGTCGGGCTAACAGGCAGCTGAGATAGGTGATATGGCTGGGCCGGGCCGGGATGGCTGGGGTGCCCCACCAGGCCCCACATTTACTTTGAATGGGCCTGTTCCTATGTGCCCCAGGGGGGGACCGCAGCTTGCCTTAGGGTGGAACCTGGTTGATTTATTGCCTCCCTTACTAGGGGGGGGAGTGGGGCCGGCTAATCCGGGTACATTCGGGGAAGCCTGTCACACCCGCTAGAGCCCAATATGTGTGCAGATTTGCATCCTGTCCCACTACCAGTGGATGGTAACACACATACTAACAGTTGCCACCGGGCTTCGTCAAGGGGGGGAGGGGCAACGGGAGTATAGCGGAAGAGCCTGTAGCTGCCTTAGTAATAGAACCTCGGCAGCAGGAAAATCAGGTCCACTGTGTGGGGGCGTAGTCCCCCCTCCTCTATATAAACGGCCCGAGGGGATTTTCTCTGCCAGGTCTGGTCAGAACCCAGTGCACTAGCGCAGAGCTTTTGATGTTTCCAGCCAGGGCACGGCTAGTATAACCCCCTCTAAATAGGTATTTTTGTTTTTTGTGGGAATATCATGGTGATGCTGACTGCCCGAGCTTAAGGGCAGACCAGGCGCTTTAGGCTAGCATTGCAGAATACCGGCCTTGAGAGACGGGGGGTTTACCCCCTTCCCGGGTCGCGGGGTTAGATGCTTGAGTTCTGTACTTGGACATGAGCAACCTTGTTCTACTGCTATACCTAATTTGAGGGCTGGGGACTCTAGGGGATAGGGGGTACTGGATAGGTTGGGGGATTATTGTCTGCTCTTGGTTATGAGGGACTGGGTTGGCGGGTGGGGTATGGACGATAGCGGGGGGCGGTGGAGCGTGTCACTGGAAGACTCATAGGAGAGAGGAGTGGTGAAATGTGGGTGAGAGGATTAATATTCTCTGGGGTGGGAGGGGTTGGGGGGGGAGGGAGTCGGGGGTGGGTGGGGGGGGGGGAGGAAGGGGGGTTAGGTCGCATCCATCGCCAACCTCATGGTGTGTTCCACGCAGAGAGAATGGGGGAGGGGAGGGGGTTCCAGCCTGAGAGAGCCCTGTCCCCTACTAGCAAGTGATACCGGTCAGTTGGGTCTTGACACTGCCCTGTTGCTTTGAAAGTCATTACATGGAATGTGTGTGGATTGGGGAACCCAATCAAGAGATATAAAGTCCTACAGACCTTAGCTAGGCAAAAATGTGATATTGCATTTTTACAGGAAACCCACCAGACGGCTGAGGAGCATAGTAAACTACGCCGAGACTGGGTGGGGCAGGTATGGGGGGCTCCAGCCACAGGGAAAAAAGGAGGCGTGGCCATCCTGATTCACAAGCGGGTGCGTTGTTCAGTGGAAGCTGAAATCAGGGATGCGGCGGGACGGTATCTGTTCCTACAAGGAACTTTGGAGGGGAAGCCGGCCATCCTGGGGACAGTGTATGGTCCGAACTCCTTTGATCCCCACTTTTACGCCAATTTGGCCTCTAGAGTGGAGCAGCTGCCTGAGTCCCCTTTGGTGTTGGGAGGCGACTTAAATGGAGTCCTGGACATTGAGATGGATACCTCTAGAGGAGGGGAGGCGCGCGAACGAGGGCCGGTGACGCGGGTGTTGCAGCGCTTTAAGGCTCGCCTAGGGCTAGTAGACCCGTGGAGGTTGTTGCACCCCTTAGAAAAAGACTTTACACACCAGTCCAGAGCTCATGGCTCTAGCTCTCGAATCGACTACTGTGATAAGGAAGCTTATCATAGCTCAGGAAGGAGCTATAGGAAAGGTGAAGTGACTCTGAACAAGCAACCTTTCAGTTCTGGTAGAAATAAGAAAACAAAATTTTCCCATAAAAGACTACCAGTCCCAGAATGCACCAGGTTTCCAACAGCCATTAGAGGAGCTGAAGTGGGGAAACGTGTGTTCAATCAGGAGGGCTATGAGGTAATCCCTAAGCCCTCATCTCAAAGGGAGGGCTTAGGAGGGAGGAGTAGCCTAGTGGTTGGGGCAAGGTACTTCAGGCCGGAAGGTCGGGGGTTCAAATCCCACTAGAGGACAGCAACCTTGGGCCGGAAGGACTGGGGTTTCTAGTCCCACAGATGCTCCTTGTGGTCTTGGGCAAGCCACTTAACCCTCCATTGCCCATGTTCCCTCTAAGTATTAGTATATGTGTCTCATATCCCTGCGTGTTAAATGTATCCCCCAATTGTGTTGTGACCGCTTTGATTGAAGGATAAGGCGGTATACAAAACTGTCTAAATAAAATAAATAAAATAAAGGGCAGGGCCTGATTCAGCACAGCTGCGCTGTGTTAAGGTGGAGAACTCATCAAAGCAGAATAAAGGTAGAGTTTATTCTACAGAGAATTATCCTCATCATCTTCATGATCAACTTGGATATCCTCAGTTTCATCTGAAGGATCATCAGAAGCAGAAGCCAAACCGGACGGACAGAGAGGGCAAGAAACCCTTTGGAAGAAAGAAGAGAAAAGCCTTTGGGAGATCTAGAGGAGTCCGGAGCAGTACGTATACTGGGAGGCATTCCAAGGGCCAGCGTACACCATTGGACTGGGGAAAGCCAGAGGAATGATGCTGCAGAGCTAGGAATCTCCAGACGGTACCTGTGAGGGAGACGGCTGCACGTGGAAGGGACCCTAAAACCCGTGCCAGAAGGTATGTGAAGAGAGATCCAATGTTCAGGGATCTGGATTGGAAGGCTGGACATAAGAACTGGACTACATACTGGCCAGGCTATATAGAGAGGAACTCTAACAGCAGTGGAAGCTCAGGTATGAACACTGATCTATGCCCTAGCTATAACCTTGAAAGACAGCAGGGAAACAAGTATTCTCCTGAAAGTGCTCCATTGGGAGATTCATCTGTGCCAATCCATGATATTAAACCCATGCTTGTTGAAGAAGGGGGAGTGATTGCAGATGAAGAATGTGTTTACATGGACTGCTCTCTGTCTAAACTCCTTTGGTGATTTTCTGTTATAAAATACAGCAACCATCACAAAGAAATACAAACTTGTTCTTTAATCTACTCAGAAAAGCTCCTGAGTAGGATTTTTAGCCACGCAGTAGAAAGCAAGCCAGCTAAGGGGTTTCAGCTGGGTAACTGCTAGCAATTGAGCCTTACCTAATTGCTTGTGAGCTCTGAGGGAATCACTTCTGAATCTATGTGGGAAGATATAAGAAGTTAACCTGAAAAGAACAGTTTTTCTCTTCTTTGTGGATATTGTTTGTTGTTTGATACACTGCTAAGAAAATATTAGCTAAAGCCTACAGAAAAGACCAGTTTGTTACCAACCAGGTCTTATTTCTTTTGCTTTGATTGCCTGACAAGTTCAAATGTTGTTTTCCTGATTTTGTTTTTCCAAGTTTAACACTGAAAGCAAGTAACCTGATTTATGTGCTACCAAGCATATCTGTGTTGGGAGAATTAACCCCATAAATAAATATCTTATTGGCTTTACCCTAAAGCACAACTAATTATTGTGAGCAGCTGTGTCTGGTGTGAATGAACTGCATTACCCACAATCCCTTGCAAATCATATAGATATATGCACTTGCCAAGACTGTGAACATTCTCACCCAGGCAGCTGTCTGACACTACCTTCTACTTTCCGGGGAGATCTTCGCAAGAGTGGGGGATGTGCAGATCGGGACTTTTGAAATTTCCGACCATGCCCCAGTATGGCTGGAGCTGGGTTGGGGGGGGGGGGGGTGACGGATCGGTCACGGCTCTGGCGGTTCCCGCTGGAACTTTATAGGGACGCTCAGTTTCATAAGTTCCTGGAGCAACGTTGGCGGGACTTTGAGGAGGTCCATCGTGGGCACAAGGGAGACCCTGAATTAGTGTGGGAGACCGCTAAAGTTGTGTTACGGGGGTGACATTATTGGGTTTGCGGCGCGTAAACGTCGGATGCTTGCGGAACGGACTTTCCGATTGAAGAAGCAGGTATCCTCGCTACGTCGGCGGTTGGCGCGGGCCCCGACTCCGAGGCTTCAAAAGGAGCTGTGGGAAGCTAGAGTAGATCTCAATGAGCTATTGCACCAGAGGCCAAGAAGTCTATTTTATATTACCGATACAAGTTGCAGTGCTATGGGGATAAGCCTGGGCGGTTGCTGGCTCGCTGTTTGCGGGGTTCGAGAGGCTCCAATACGGTGGCGGCTCAAAGAGATGAACATGGAAAGCTGCAACGGGACAGTAGGGAGATAGGCCGGGTGTTTCTGGGATTCTTTCAGAAACTTTATGCTGCGGAGAGTAGTTCACCCTCAGCAATATCGGATTATCTTCAAAAGCTGAATCTGCCCTCGCTCACGGAGGAACAAAGCCTTCAGCTGGGGCGGCCGATCACCGCCGCGGAAGTGGAGTCGGTCATTGTTGCGGCTCGCTGTTTTAAATCGCCTGGGCCGGATGGTTTGGGGGCCGAGTTTTACAAACTGATAAGTGGATATGTTAGTCCAGTCCTAACAGAGGTGTATGCGCAGCGGGTGGATCAAGGAGGCTTTCGATGGGGGACTAACCACGCCCACATTACCTTGATCCCTAAGCCGGGTAAGGACCCGGAATTGCCTGCTTCCTACCGCCCGATTTCTCTATTAAATTTTGGTCATAAGATATTTGCCAAA
This sequence comes from Ichthyophis bannanicus, assembly GCA_033557465.1. Classification (NCBI taxonomy): domain Eukaryota; kingdom Metazoa; phylum Chordata; class Amphibia; order Gymnophiona; family Ichthyophiidae; genus Ichthyophis; species Ichthyophis bannanicus. The sequence continues at coordinate 144,542,370 of CM066032.1, forward strand.
ATACTGGCGGATAGATTGGCGGGATACTTGGATGATCTGGTTCATAGCTCCCAGGTCGGTTTTGTGAAGGGTCGGTACATCGTACGGAACATGCGTAAGATCTTGGCTTCGATGGAATGGGTGCACGATCAGCATGTGCCTTCCTTACTTGTTAGCTTCGATGCAGAAAAGGCCTTCGATTGCGTTGATTGGAGCTACTTAAAAGCCTTATTGCCGTGTTATGGCCTGGGTGCTCCCTTCTGTGCCATGATAGATTGCCTATATGCCACCCCAACTGCAGGGATACTTTGTAATGGAGTGTTGTCGGAGGCCTTTTTGTTAGAACGAGGCACTAGACAGGGTTGCCCTCTTTCACCCTTGCTGTTTGTCCTGTCTTTAGATCCATTGATCCGGGCGGTGGAGGCGTCGCCGGCGATCCGGGGGGTGCGGATCGGGTCTCAAACTTTTACAGTGTCGGCCTTTGCGGATGATCTTCTGGTGCATCTTCTATCCCCGGAGGATTCTTTGCCTCATTTATTGCAGGAATTTCAGACTTATGGTCTCTTCGCCGGCTTGCGGATTAATAGGGATAAGTCGGAGGCCCTGGATGTATCCGGGACCCTGCAACGGGATTGGGTGGGCGGGTTCCCCCTCAAGTGGGCTAACTCTCATTTCACATACTTAGGTATCCGGCTGACTTGTCAACCGCGAGACCTTTATAGGCGCAATTTAGACTGGATGTTGAACCGAGTGCGCTCACAGCTTTTGGCATGGGGGTCTCTGCCACTTTCTTTGTCAGGACGGGTGGCGGTGGTGAAGATGGTGATATTGCCGCGATTGTTATATTGGCTGCAAACCCTACCGGTGTGGTTGCTCCAGAGAGACCTGCGTCGGATCGAGGGGGTGTTACGGGCCTTTCTGTGGCGAGGGGCTCGAGCCCGTATCCCTCTGGTGAGGTTAATGGGGAAGTGGCTTCCTGACCTGGGCATGTATGCTCTGGCCTGTCAGGCCCGTCATCTGGGCGATTGGCTGGGGGGGACCGAGGTGTACACACCTACGTCCCTGGAAGAGGCCTTAGTGGCACCCCTCTCTTTGTTAGGGGCCTTACATACGAAGTCCAGGGATCTCCCTGCCCGCCTCGTGTGCAGTGTGTTATTTGGCTCGGCCCAGAGGACCTGGCGGTATTTGAATGCCCGATGGGGGACATCATGGACGGTCTCCAGCTGGTTGCCCCTGCAGGGTAACGTCCACTTTACTCCTGGTTCTGGGTCCCGGGGTTTCCGGGATTGGTGGCGGCGGGGTATTCGTTCTCTAGGGCATTTGGTTGATGGCACAGGGCGCTGTAAACCCTTTCAGGTTCTTTGTCAGGAATATGACCTGACCGTACAACATACTTTTGTATTCCTGCAGGTTTCTCATTATATTTTTTCCCTACCTAGAGAGGCACTCACGCTAGAGCGTTCAGAGCAGCTCCTCGGTTTTTTCGCATTAGGGGAGGATAAGCCTCCTACGATTGCGGGTCTGAGGGCTCGCTTGGATAATATCCGTCAACATGCAGACTACAGAGGAGTGGAAGCGGCGTGGGGGGCTGAGCTGGGGTGGGAGGTTTTCCCTGATACCACGCCGCATCAGTGAGTTGCAAGCTTTGGTGGCTAATCCACCTTATACAATGTTCCATCATGATAAGGTAGTCCTCAGGACCAATCCACACTTTATGCCTAAAGTGGTCTCGCCTTTTCATCTGAACCAGGAGGTATATTTACCTGTCTTTTTTCCAGGACCTCATGCATCAAATGCAGAGAGGAATCTTCATACCTTGGATTGTAAGAGAGCTCTCGCTTTCTACTTACAAAGAACACAGCAACATAGAAAGTCTTCTCAACTCTTTGTTGCTTTTGATCCTTCTCATTTAGGACTTCCAGTCTCTAAGAGAACACTGTCCAACTGGATTGCTCAGTGTATTTCTTTCGCCTACCAGAGTAGGAACATTTCTCTGGAGGGCTATGTCACAGCTCACAATGTGAGAGCCATGGCAGCCTCAATGGCTCATCTAAACTCTGTGTCCATCGACCAAACCTGTCGAGCGGCCACCTGGGCCTCGGTTCATACCTTCACAGCCCATTACTGTTTGGACAAGGACTCCCTCTGGGATGCCTCGTTTGGTCATGCTGTCCTCAAACGCCTTTTCCATTCCTAATCAACTCCTACCCACCTACCCTGGTCGGATGCCAGAGATCCATGGGGGGAAGTGGAGCCCTATGCAAGGGCAGACAACCATGGGGTCTCTCCCTGGCATCTGCAGCTAGGGAGTCCCCATATGTGAAGACTCATTCCTGCTTGTTCCTGGAGATAGCACAGTTACTTACCTGTAACAGGTGATCTCTGGGAACAGCAGGAATAAGTCTTCACAACCCACCCATCTCCCCTAGGAGTTGTATCTCCCTATCTATCTTTCCTTTCCTCTCTCTCTCTTTGTCTCAGCTTTAAAACTCGAACTGGAGAGAGGCGGTTGGGAAAGGCAGGAAGGCAGCGCGCAGGCGCTGTGGGATGCTCCCAAAAGCTTTCTTACTGGACGCTGGGGAGCGTTCCCGCGCAGGCTCCGTCGGTACCGATGATACCCATATGTGAAGACTTATTCCTGCTGTTCCCAGAGATCACCTGTTACAGGTAAGTAACTGTGCTTAATCATCTGTATGCGTGATTATGCCCCTTGGCCAGTTTCTTCGGGCTGGTCCCTAAGCCCTGTGTGCCCTGTCCAGCTTAACATAGCATAGTTAAGTTGGACAGGGCATTGAGGAAGGCGACCAAAACGATTTGGTGCCTGCGCCAGAAGACATATGAGAAGAGACTTGAAGACCTAAATATCTATACTCTAGAGGAGAGGAGGGACAGTGGAGATATGATACAGGCCTTTAAATACTTAGAGTATTAATGAACAAACAAACCTTTTTCAAAGGTGAGGAAACTGCAAAACGTATAAGACATAACATAAAGCTCCAAGGGAGTAAACTGAAAGGCAATGTCAGGAAATACATTTTCACTGAAAGTGTGGTGGATGCTTGGAATGCCCTCCTGATGGAAGTGGTGGGGCAATTGCAGTGACAGAATTCAAAATGGCATGGGACAGACACGGTGGATCTCTTTATAGCAATGGGATAAAATCAAAATAACCTTAACTCTCTCTCCTACTTAAGAAATAGGGGTGTCTGCACGGAGTGGTGGGAACACCCTTATAAAATGGCATGGGGAAGGGTGACCTGTGCGGAGCAGCAGGTGCACCTACTCTTGCCACCTTGCTGGGCAGACTGGATGGACCATGACAGTCTTTCTCTGCCGTCATATATTAGGTTACTATGTATCCAAAGGAAATGTATGCAATAGTCGGAGAGAGGTTGATGTGCATGGACCAGGAGAGGGACCTCGGAGCGCTAGTGTCTGAGGATCTCAAGGTTGCAAAACATTGTGACAAGGTAGCCAAAGCCAGAAGGATGCTGGGCTGCATACAGAGAGGAATAACCAGAAGAAAGGAGAAGGTATATAATGTCCCTGTACAAGTTGTTGGTGAGGCCTCACTTTGGAGTATTATGTTCAGTTTTGGAGACCATATTTCACAAAGGACTTAAAGACTTGAAATGGTCCAGAGGAAGGCGACCAACATTATTTAGAGCCTGCACCAGAAAACGTATGAGAAGATACTTGAAGACCTAAATATGTATATCCTAGAGGAGAGGAGGGATAGGAGAGATATGATACAGACCTTTAAATACTTAAAGGCTATCAATGAGCAAACAAATCTTTTCCAAAGAAGGGGAAGCTGTAAGACTAGAGGGCATATGATGAAGGTGCAAGGTGGTAAATTTAAAAGCAACATCAGGATATACTTTTTCACTGAAAGGGTGGTGGGCGTATGGAATACCCTTCCGATGGAGTTGGTGGTGGGGGGGGGCGGAAATACAGTGAAAGAATTCAAAATTACATGGGACAGACAAAGTGGATCCCCTTTTATGGCAAGAGGATGAAATCAAAGCAAACTTAAATAGAGGGGGAGCTGACCTGCATGAAGCAGCAGGTACAACCCTAAACACAGGCATAGAGGAGGGAGGGGGGGTGATCTACATGGCACTGCAGTTACAAACACTCTGTCCACCTTACTGGGCAGACTAGATGGTCCTTACTGGTCTTTCTCCGGGACGCAGGAAGTCAGTATTCACATATGGATGACGAAGCCCGCACAGAAGCATCTCCCCAGCTTTCAAAGAAAGCTTTTGGGAGATGCAGAACGCATGCGTGGTCCACTTCCCGCCCAAGAGTGCCATCTTGCCTCAAAGATCTCATTTTTTCATAGAGCCCATTGGATGTTGTCCAGTTTTCCCTGGAAAAAGTCTGATTTAGTTGTTAAATGTTTCCCGGTTTGCATACCGGTTCCAGCTTGCCTCGGCATTGCTCCTTGGGTTCGTCCATTCGTTTTTTTCACTTTTTTCTTTTTATTGAGGTGTTCCTCGACCAGCATTCGTGCCCGTTTTCAGCCGAAGGCCTTGTACCCCTGCTGGATGGCGGGGACCCCCTTTTTCCAATGGCCTCCAGTGGCTTAAATTGTGACCGGTGTGGCAAAATGTCACTCACTGACCCATATGACTGCTGCCTCCGATGCCTCGGCCTGGAGCATAACGATTCTGACTGCGAACTCTAGAACCATGACCTCAAATGCCTTAAAGAGTTGCCATCAGCAGCATGAAAATTGTTTTCAGAAGTCTGACTCTGCGCTGGATTCTCTGGTAACACCATGCTCCAGGGCCCCCTCTGATATCTTGGAGCCCCGTGAAGCCAGAGCATTTTCGATGTGCTGCGGTTCCTCTGAGCAGAAATCCCCAGAGGTGGAGTACAAGAAGAAGAAACGCCTCAGAGGACTGACCTGGGGAGAAGGGAAAATACCACCCCAAGACCCAAGACGTCAGGGCAGAAGTGGCCTTCCAAATTGCCACGTAACGAGTTGTTGGCACCTGCTGACTGGCCTTGGATCTCTGAGGCCGTTCTCATTAAAGACTCCCCCTCGACGGTACCGATGCCAGACCTGAAGTCTTCGCTGCCCACGTTGAAGGCTGCGGAGCCAACTGGTATGGAAACTTAGAGAGCAGTATATCTGGCCTAATGGGGCCCTGACGATGGAACCCTTGACTTCAAGGTCTTCCCCGGATGTCGAGCCAGTCTTTGAGCGCCATCGTCCTCGAGAGAGCCCCTGGCCCCGGAAGAGGTCCCAGTCCCATTCTTTAGGGCATCGGTCCTCCCTGGCGAGCACCTGCAGCTTGGACTGCCGATCTTCCGGAGGTTGCGGACTGCCGGGAGCGGTCCTCAACCAGGTGATTGCGTGGCATTAGACTAATGCTCTGACTTCGAGTCCAAATAGGTGACCAAGGGTGAAGAGTCCACAGAGACGAGGCAACATCGAGACGTGCCCTCGGACCCATCTCCCCCGACGACCCGATGCCATTTCCTGTCCGAGGATGTTGCGTTCCTTGATTTTGTGTGCGACATGGCCAAGGTTCACACTATCGAGATTGAGACCGAGACTGAGGAGGGACCCACGCACCGAAGAATTGGAAATACTCCAATACGAGGCACCCCTGAAGGAAACCCTTATGGTCCCGGTGCCCCTGATCCTTAAACGCCGCCTCCTCCAAATGCGAAAAACACCAGTGTCTGTACCAAACGTTAGTAGCCGCCTCGATGCCATGTATCAGGTACACCCTGGATTCCAAAAGACCCAGCTTTCCCACAACTCCATGGTTGTGGAGTTGGCCATGTACTGGCTTAAAAGCCAAAAAACTCATTTGTCGGTGCCACCCGGTAGGAAGGCCCTAACCCTCTATGTCCTCGGCCGGAAGGCCTTTCATAGCTCGATGCTAACATGCCGGATCCATTACTACCAGCTCTATATCGGCATGTACCTGAAGGAATTGTCAAAGGAGATTGGTGGATTCTCGATGGAGAACCCCTACAGAAGTTTAAGACCCTGACCTCGGCGGTAAAAGAATGCTTGAGTCAATGGCCAGGTAGCTGGCACAGGCATCAGGGCATGACACCAAGTATGGCTGCAGTCGTCTGACCAGGAGCAATGGGTGCAGGACAAACTGATTGATGTCCCCTGCATAGGAGAGAACCTATTTGGGAAGCCCATGGCAGATAAGGCAGCAGAGATAGAGAGTTCATGACAAGATCCAGGCTCTCAAAGAAGACCTCGGTGCAACCCTGGAAGAAAGTCCTGTGGGAAAAAGTCCTTCTTCCCAAGAAAGAAAGGAGGTTTTAGTGGTACACTGCACTTCCAGGCCATCTCGGCCCCTTAACTGGGCCAGCAACAAAAAGGCCGGGGACATGGTCCCAGAAAACAAAAGGCCCCAAAGTCCCAGGTGCCGGCTCTGGCTCAGCCTGGGGGGAGCTTTTGACTGCTTGGGCATGACCTCCCCACCCCCAGGGAGTCCCCTGCTGCCCATAAAGGAGTGTCTAGCCCTGTTTGCCCACAGACGGACAGCCATCACCACCAGTACCTGGGTACTACAAGTGGTCAAGGAGGGCTACCTCCTCTACCTACTGCAGGTGCCACCCTCATATTTTCCAGGAGAACCCACCAGGCCAAAACATCTCTTGGGCACAGGCTTCTACTCCAGGTATTTACTCGTCCCCAAGAGGACAGGGGGCCTGAGGCCCATCCTGTACCTGTGGGAGCTCAACAGGTTTCTGGTCAGAGAGACGTTCAAGATGCCATTCCTCCAGCAGGATGATTGGCTATGCTCCTTAGACCTAAAGGATGCTACACTCGCATTCATCCCTACCACAGAAAATACCTCCGGTTCGTGGTGGGGGGTGGGGGCAGCACTACCAATACAGGGTGCTGCTCTTCAGTCTGGCCTCATCACCAAGGTCACAGTCCAAAACGTGAGGTAGGTGGAAAAACAAATTTATTAAAATTAACAAAGACCTATTACCAACCCGACACAGGCCGTGTTTCGCAAACCTTCATCAGGGGTTGATCAGGTAAGGTACTAAAAACATAAAAAGCATAATTATTAAATACAGTTACATAATTAAAAAATGTGAAAGAACAGATCCAAAATCACGATACATAAAACATGCAAATGTATAGTGAAATAAGGCTCATAAAAGGTAAAACAATAAATATACTATAAACCAAATAAGAATAATAGAAAACTAAAAAGTGTGGATACGCTAAATGAAAATAAGTTAAAACAGAAACATGATCTAAACACAATATTAATAACACATGATAAAAGAAAACAAAACAGGGTGTGACAAGCAATTATGTACTACAGAAGTACCTTTGTATGTAGACCCAAGAAACTTGTGGCCCTCGGAAGGAAATAACTAAAATAAATAAATACAGCTTGAGAATACCCACTAGACATACATAAACTAGTAGGCTAGCTGCCTTTAGTTGAAGTGAAAGAGAAAGAGATCTAACGCAATCTAGAATGGTAATTGTACATAGTTTCCCCCAGTTACTTCCAAGTTGATCTCCCTGTTTATTGTAAATACAACTCAAAGTTCCTTGTGTTGTATAGTTGATGTTAAATGTAAACCGCTCTGATCTAAAATAGAGCGGTATAGAAGAACTGTTAAATAAATAAATAAATAAATATTACAGAAAGTAACGTTCCTCATAGTTCTATAGTTAGCCTATGGAACAGAGACGCTGCGCATAGTTCTATAGTTATAGTTTATGTAGCAATTGCTGTCCCTACCACACATAGTTGCTCCGAGGTTACGATTTCCGAAAAGATCGCTGTCCTAACAACAGTGACCTATTGGTTTCTTGCACATTTACAATGATATTTGGGCATAAGAGTTTTCCTCCCTTTTGCTTTTTTACGTCTCTGGCACTCCAATGGTTTTGTACCCCAATTTCAGAATAGCCCCTTTTTAGTGTATAAGTGGTTTTACTTATTTATTAGTTTTTAAGATATTTATTATGTATGTTTATCTATTATGTATGTTTAGTAGGAATTTTTAAGTTGTATTTATTTATTTATTCTAGTTATACCATCATTATTTTTCTTGACTGCAAAGTCCCTTGAGTCTACGTATTAAGGTACCAATTTGTTTGCTTTTTTGCACAATCACAACGACGTTTTGATATTTATACTTTTTATATTTTTTCCCCTTTTTCGCTCCTGCTGCATCTCTAAACCTCTTGCTATTCAAATGAGTTTGTTTCTTGATTTCAAATAGCCCCTTTTTAGTGGTCATTAGGTGGTTTTAACTATTGTTGTGAGGGCATCCCCTGGTGACCATTCGAAGTATGGGCATGCTCCACGATAGAAATTATTTTAGGGAGCGTGATGAAATGTAAGGTCCACGAATGGCGAATGGTCTTACTTATTTCCAGCTTCCTATGAGAGCTCAATAATCAAACCAAGTGTAGGGAAAACAAGGCTTTATTCCCCGTTTGTGCAAGGGTTCAAATAAGACATTGAGAAATCAAAAGAATGTCCTTTGTTTCAAAAGGTACCAGTATTAACAAGCTGACTAATTGTTAAACTCCACAATTAGTGCAAGGGTTAATCAGAGAAATTCACTTCATTCCAACACAATATGAATTAAACTTCTTCTCAGTTATACAGTGGCTACAGATTCTAGGCTCGTGGCCATGCACAAACCACAATCCATTTCTTCTGGTGGAGGAATGGGAACAGCATTTATATATTCAATTTCCATGGATTCTGCTCCACTACATTCATCATCAGAGTAGTCACTGTCCCTGTCTGCTACAGGTCTACGTGAAGTGTCCCTAGGCTCTTGCCTCCAATAAGACTGTGTTTTAAGTTCTCTGGGAATTTTCTGAAACCACCCTGGTTGTTTCTTCCTTGCAAACTGAGTATTTGTTTTAGCAGTGCCTCTAGGAGTTAAGCATTCAGTATCATGAATAAAGCTTTCATACCTGGAGCCTCTGTGGTTTGAATCCGTGGAGCTTTCTCTCCCAGAAACGTTTCTCCTGCAACAGGTTCTCTGCCTGCCGACAGGCTCTAGGCAGGGCTGTGCTTTCTGGCAGCTTGGTAAAACCTGGTGTGGATTCAACTTTATGCTTCGGTAAGAACTTAGCTTTGTCAGAAACTGCTTTTCCTTTGGTGCCTGGTAAAACTTGACTAGTATTTCCCAGAGACTGCAGGCTTTCCTCCAAACCTATCTCTTTGGTTCTCTGGATACGTCTCTCTGCCTTTGAATCAGGAACGTTGTGGGAACAGGGAGTGGCACACTCTCTAGCCTTAGTGCTTTCTCCAGCAGACTCCCTCTGAACAGCTGCTCGCTTAGCCTGGCCCTTCTGAACTCCACCTTTGTGAACTCGGTTCCTTTGGGCTTGCTCAGGTAGGATTCTTTCTCCAAGTCCTTCTCCTTCTCTTGGAGCTGCTCCTTCCCTCAGAGCTGTTCCTTCTCTCTGTCCTCTCCTTTGAGGTATTCCTCTCTTCTGTTCCCCTCAATAGAGGTGTTCCCCTCAATAGAGGTGTTCCCCTCAATAGAGGTGTTCCTTCCAATAGAGGTGTTCCTTCCAATAGAGGTGTTCCTCTTTTGCTAGCATTCAGCTTCTGCTTATAAAGGAATCTTTCCTTTGAAACTCCCGGGCTCATTCCCAGGTGCAAGTCATTAGCTCTCTTAGGTTCATTAGCTCCTGTATGATCACTCCTGCCCCCTCTATCTGTGCCTTGAGGTAACTGCACATCTAGATTTTTCTGAAAAACAGGGTTTCTTTTCAGGTTTGCATCTTTATTGATACCCACTTCATGACACTATTTATTAGCTTTTAGGATATTTACTATATATATATATTTATATGTATGTCTAGTGGGTATTCTCAAGCTGTATTTATTTATTTATTTTAGTTATTTCCTTTCGAGGGCCACAAGTTTCTTGGGTCTACATACAAAGGTACTTCTGTAGTACATAATTGCTTGTCACACCCTGTTTTGTTTTCTTTTATCATGTGTTATTAATATTGTGTTTAGTTCATGTTTCTGTTTTAACTTATTTTCATTTAGCGTATCCACACTTTTTAGTTTTCTATTATTCTTATTTGGTTTATAGTATATTTATTGTTTTACCTTTTATGAGCCTTATTTCACTATACATTTGCATGTTTTATGTATCGTGATTTTGGATCTGTTCTTTCACATTTTTTAATTATGTAACTGTATTTAATAATTATGCTTTTTATGTTTTTAGTACCTTACCTGATCAACCCCTGATAAAGGTTTGCGAAACACGACCTGTGTCGGGTTGGTAATAGGTCTTTGTTAATTTTAATAAATTTGTTTTTCCACCTGCCTCACGTTTTGGACTGTGTCTGTGATACTTACGTGAGTACTGCCTTTCTTGTTGGACTTTTCTCATCACCAAGGTCTTCACAAAGTGCCTTGAGGTGGTTGCAGCCTACCTTTGGCTCTAAGGGGCCTTCGTCTTCCCTTATCTGGACGACTGGCTCATAAAGGGTGACATGGCTACAGAGGCACAATGCACCACTGGGCAAAAGAACATAAGATATGCCATACTGGGTCAGACCAAGATCCATCAAGCCCAGTATCCTGTTTCCAACAGAGGCCAATCTAGGTCATACGTACCTAGCAGTATCCCCAAGAGACACAGGTTCCACAATGCTTGTATTGGGTCAGGCATTGATATTCTGGGTCCCTTTTTAATAATGGTTTATGGACCTTTCCTCTAGGAACTTGTCCAAACCTTTTTTAAACCCAGCTACACTAACAGCTCTTACTACATCCTCCGGTAACAAATTCCAGAGTTTAATTACACGTTGAGTGAAAAAATATTTTCTCTTATTTGTCTTAAATAGTTTACCCTGTAGCTTCATTACATGTCCCCTAGTCTTTCTATATTCTGATAACGTAAACAATCGATCTACGTTTACCCGTTCCACTCCATTCATTAATATATAGACTTCTATCATATCTCCCCTCAGCCGTCTCTTTTCCAGGTTTTATTTATTTTATTTATTTATTTAACGGTTCTTATATACCGCGCTCTTTGTTATCAGTGCGGTTTACATACAACAAGATTTTACTCAGACAGAATAGGATCTGTCTTAAGTTTACAGATAACAGGGAGCATAACATGGACTTGAACTGGGGAGAACTATTTACATTTTAACAGATATGATATAATTCTATTTATGTTACAGTAGCTCATGCATAGATATAGAACTATATGGTCTATGTACATATTCTGTAGGAGGTGTATTTGGTTTGTCATCATGAGAGCTTGAGATCTTGGGGGTAGGCGGGGAGTCGTTAAGTATTTTAGTGAAGTACATAGTGAACAGATGGTGTTTTATGGCTTTTCTGAATTGCAAAAGGTCTCTGATCTGATGCTAGAGGGGAGCTGATTCCAACCTCTTGGGGCATATGATGTAAATGCTCTGTTATTAGTTGTTTGGGACCATTTTGTTGATTCACTAGGGATAACTAGTGTAATTTCAGCTGATGACCTCCTGAGTCTGTTGTTCGGGGTTTGCGTGAGTAGATCCGAGATTGAGGATGGCGATAATTTATTTATAGCTTTAAAAGTGGTGATCCTGCAGCTTATCGGAAGCCAGTGAAGCTCCATTAATATCGGTGTTATATGGTCTCTTCTTGATGCTCCAGAGAGAATGCGGGCTGCAGTATTCATGGCTAGTTGAAGCGGATATAGGGTGTTCTTGGGTAGGCCATGTAGTGTGATATTTGTGTAATCAAAGTGGGGTGTGACTAATGCTTGGAAAATTGTGCGGAAGTCCTCGGTTTTTAGCATGGGTCTCAGGAGTCGGAGGGTTTTGATTTTGTGGTAAATGGTTTTTACTGTGTTTTTTATGTGTTCCTTGAAGTCTAGTTGTTGATCAATAGTAACATCAAGGTAGCATATGGATGACTTGACTGGAAGTTCAGCATCTCTTACTTTGAGGGTCGGAGGAGGTGAGAAGCGTTTGTTTCTTGTGATGATTAGGACTTCGGTCTTTTTGAAATTTATCCGCTGGTTCTGGTGAAGGAGCCAATCCGTTATTGTGTTGAAGCAGTTGATTAAAGCTGTGTAGTTGGGATTTGTAATATTGATTGGGGTAAAAATAAGCACGTCGTCTGCATAGATAAGGCAGGATAGACCAAAGGAACGGGTGATTTCACTAATTGGCTGCATATATATATTAAAGAGAAGCGCAGATAGGGAGGAGCCTTGAGGTACTCCTTGCTTTTCCTGGAATGGCTCAGATGTATTGTTGCTAATGCTGACTTGTTGCCATCGGTCTTCAAGGTATGATTTACACCAGTTCCATGCGAGACCTTGGATACCCTTCTCGTGGAGTCGAGCTAGGAGGCGCTGTTGATCCACTGAATCAAACGCAGCTGCAATGTCAAGAAAGATCAATGCAAAACCCATCTTGATGCTGTCTATCCCACTGATGAGTGCGTTGGAGAGGGAGGTAAGGAGTGTTTCAACCACATGAGCTTCCCTAAAACCGTGCTGGCATGGGTCCAGAGGGGATGATATGTATATATGTTGTTGGATCTGTCTTTGGGTCTCTTTCTCAAGTATTTTGGCTAGTAATGGAATACTGGAGATAGGCCGATAGGATTCCTCCTCCTTTGGGTCTAGGCGGTTGTTCTTCAGTAATGGTCGGATGGATGTTTGCTTGAGGGCAGCAGGGAATACTCCAGATGAGTAGGACAGGTCTGTGATCTTAGCTATGAATGGACTAAGTTCTGATCGCATTGTTCTGATCCAATGCACTGGGCAAGGATCGTTTGGTGCAGTAGTAGTGTTGATGGTGGTAATAATGTCCTCAATGGATTTTGCAGATGGAGGTGAGAGTTTAGTAAGTAGTGCTTGAGGCTGAGAGGTTCTGGAAGGTTCTTGAAATGCAGTTATATTTGCTTTAACTACTTTGGATTGAATGTAGTTAGCGTATAGTTGCGGATGAATAGACTCTTGTTGTGGTGGAGTTGGTTCCTTAGTTAGTGATTTTACTAAGTTGAAAAGATCTCGTGGCTTGTTTAGCGAGCAGCTAAGGAGTTCAGAGTGGAATTCCTTCCTCTTGAGCCAAGTTGAATCGCGGTGAGTTTTCAGGTGAGCTAAGTAGGTTTCTTGGTCTAAGGTGTTATGGGTACGCCTCCATTTTCTCTCTAGTTTTCTCAGGTGGTTTAGTGATGCTCGTAGCTCAGGCGAGAACCATGGGGCGGGTGGCTTTTTGTTGGTACGACCATTAGGCGTTGAATGTTTATTAGTAGTCGCTTGTTGGGCATATAGAAGAAGGGTGTCATTCCAGATAGCTACTGTCTCATCGAGGTCGGATGGTGTGAGCACGAGCTTTGGGAGTGCCTGTTTGGTGTTCATTTTTTTATCCAATGGTTTGAAACGTACTGGGTTAGCTGATGTTTGGGTATCTGGTTGTCTAAGTGTGATCCGTTGTGCCGGTATCTGGAATGTTATCAGGTTGTGATCTGACCATGGAACAGGAGTGATGGAGAGATTGAAACTGCGTCTCGTGCCTGTGACTGTAGGTGGAGCAAAACCTACGAGGATATTTCCTTTTTTGTGGGTAGGGTCTATTACAATTTGTTTGTAGCAGAGATTCTCCATTGCTTCAAGGAAGGTGCTTGATAAGGTGGGCTCTGTGGAGGCTAGATTAAAATCACCCAGTAGCCAATTTTGTTTTCTAGGATCTTCAGGATTAGCAGCTAGGTCGATTGTCAGAGAGCTCATCTGAAGAAGCGCTTGGTGCTCTGTATACAAGATTGATGGTGTTGATTTTGTTGGAGATGGTTATTGTGTCTAGGTGGGGTGAGCTCCTGGTTAGGTTAATTCGGTATTGTAGTGCAGATTTTGCAAGAATAAAGACTCCTCCTCCTTTCCTGTTTTGTCTGTTGAATGTGAAGATTGAGAAGTTAGGTGGGGTGAGTTGATTTAATAGCACAGAGTCCGTGTCTGAGAGCCATGTCTCAGTGACCATTAGTAAGTCTAAGTTCATGTTGGTTATTAAGTCAGTAATGGCTGGCCATTTATTGCGGGCCGAGCGTGCGTTGATGAGGGCGCACTTGAGGTCATCCTGAACTTCTGTTTTGTTAACTTTTGAGTTAGCAGTAATATCTAGCGTTACAAGTGTGTCTGTCTCCTGTAATGGGATCTTTCTGGAGGCTGATATTGATTGTGATAGAATTTCCTACTTGTGCCTTGGAGTGTGGGGATTGGATTATGGTCATGGAGAAGCGCGTTGGATTCGCAGATGACACATGCAAGGGTGTACAGGAGTGCAAGTGCTATAGTGGGTATGGCCATGATTTGTTCTGTGCGGTGTTGGCTCTGGAGGCAGGTTTCTTTAGCAATATTCCTTATGGCCTTTAAAGTAGGATTGGGCCTCAAAGAGGTGTGAGAGCGAGCAGGTGGAGGCGGGGGGGGGGGGGAGGGCAAGGATTAAGTGTGGAGAGGTGAATGTGTGCTAGCTCACTGTAGAGGTGGATGCAACGCCATTAGAAGTGGTGATTGTTTATACAACAGTCTAGAATACAATCAGATTATTTGTCTTGTTTAGTTACATTGTACAGCAATATACTATCTAGTTTAGCTATTTTGTACCGCAATGTTCTGATTAGTTTAGTTACTTTGTACAGCAATAAACTGACTAGTCTAGTTACTTTGTTGCAGCAATATTCTGACAAGTTTAGTTATTTTGTACAGCAGTGTTCTGACTAGTTTAGTTACTTTGTACAGCAATAAACCGAGAAGTTCGTACAGATTTGTATGACTTACAGACTGTGTTGTTATGTTCGGGCGTGTATAATGTCGATGGTCTGCTTTTATTCTTTGTGAGTCTTGTGTTCGGTTCTTTAGTTCGGCTGGAGTGGAGGCAGATGATGGTTCCCGATGGAGGAGGGCAAGACCTGGCGGTATGGATGCTAATTGCAACGTAGCAATGTCTTCAGGCCTATGGGTTCTCTGTTGCGGTCCCCGCCTAAGGGCCATGCCAAAGGGCCCTCTGGCGAGGCCCTCAGGCGCGGGCCCGCCCAACAGCGCTTCCTTTTAAAGCCGGGCGCCTGCCCCGATTGAGCATGGATGCCGAAGATGGCTGCTTTCCCGCCGCTCCTGCCGGTGGCTCGATCCCTGTTAGGGGAGAGCTGCCACCGGCAGGAGCGGCGGAAAAGCAGCCATCTTCGGCGTCCCTGCCCAATCGGAGCGGGAAGAGCCCTAACCTTTGTAGCCTCTCTTCATAGGAGTAGCCTTCCATCCCCTTTACTATTTTGGTGGCTCTTCTCTGTACCTTTTCTAATAACGCTATATCCTTTTTAAGATACGGCGACCAGAATTGCACACAATATTCAAGGTGCGGTTGTACCATGGAACGATACAGAAGCATTATAATATCCTTTGTTTTATTTTCCATTCCTTTCCTTATGATACCTAGCATTCTATTTGCTTTCTTGGCTGCCGCTGCACACTGGGCAGAGGGTTTTAACATGTTATCCATGATGACTCCTAAACCTTTTTCCTGGGTGGTGGTTCCCAATGTGGAACCTTGCATTGTGTAACCATAATGTGGGTTGTTCTGTCCTAGGTGCATAAATTTGCACTTGTCCACATTAAATTTCATCTGCCATTTGGATGCCCAGTCTTCCAATTTATCCAGATCCTCCTGCAGTTTTCCACAGTCCTCTTGGGTTTTAACAACTTTAAACAGTTTTGTGTCATCTGCAAATTTGATAACCTCACTAGTTGCTCCCTTTTCCAGGTCATTTATGAATATGTCAAAAAGTAGCAGACCCAGTACAGATCCCTGGGGTACTCCACTATTCACCTTTTTCCATTGGGAAATTTGGCCATTTAGCCTGTCAGACGGCTGCCTGGGTGAGAATCTTCACACTCTTAGCAAGTGCATATTTCTATATGATTTGCAAGGTATTGTGGGCAATGTAGTTCATTCACACCAGACACAGCTGCTGACAATAATTTAGTTGTGCTCTTGGGTAAAGCCAATAAGATATTTATTTATGGGGTTATTTCTCCCAACACAGATATGCTTGGTAGCACATAAATCAGGTAACTTGCTTTCAGTGTTAACTTGGAAAAACAAAGTCAAAATCAGGAAAACAACAAATGAAAAGCCACAAAGCAAGAAACAAACTGTTCTTTTCAGGTTAACTTCTGATTACTTCCCACATAGGTACAGAAATGATTCTCTCCTAGCTCACAAGCAATTAGGTAAGGCTTAATTGCTAGCAGTTATCCAGCTGAAACCCCTTAGCTGGCTTGCTTTCTACTGTGTGGGTCAAAACCTGCTTCAGGAGCTTTTTTTTTTAGTAGATTAAAGAACAAATTTGTATTTCTTTGTGATGGTTGCTGTACTTTATAACAGAAAGTTACCAGCGGAGTTTAGATAGAGAACAGTCCATATAAACAGGATCTTCATCTGCTGTTATTCCCCCTTGTTCAACAAGCATGGGTTCAATATCATGGATTGGCACAGATGAATCTCTCAATGGAGCACTTTCAGGAGAATACTTGTTTCCCTGCTGTCTTTCAAGGTTATAGCTAGGGCATAGATCAGTGTTCATACCTGAGCTTCCATTGCTGTTAGAGTTTCTCTCTATATAGCCTGGCCAGTATGTAGTCCAGTTCTTATGTCCAGCCTTCCAATCCAGAACCCTGGACACTGGATCTCTCTTCACATACCTTCTGGCACGGGTCTTAGGGTCCCTTCCACGTGCAGCCGTCTCCCTCACAGGTAGCGTCTGGAGAGTCCTAGCTCTGCAGCACCATTCCTCTGGCTTTCCCCAGTCCAATGGTGTATGCTGGCCCTTGGAATACCTCCCAGTATACGTACTGCTTTGGACTCTTCTAGACCTCTCAAAGGCTTTTCTCCTCTTTCTTCCAGAGGGTCTCTTTCCCTCTCTGTCCGTCCGGTTTGGCTTCTGCTTCTGATAATCCTTCAGATGAAACTGAGGATAATTCTCTGGATATCCAAGGTGATCATGAAGATGGTCATCTGTAGAATAAACTCTACTCCCATTCTGCTTAGATGAGTGCTCCTCCCTATCACAGCGCAGCTGTGCTGAATCAGGCCCTGCCCTTTGAGATGAGTGCCTAGGGATTACCTCATAGCCCTCCTGATTGAACACACGTTTCCCCACTTCAGCTCCTCTAATGGCTGCTGGAAACCTGGTGCATTCTGGGACTGGTAGTCTTTTATGGCAAAATTCTGTTTTCTCATTTCTACCAGCACTGACAGGTTGCTTGTTCAGAGACACTTCACCTTTTCTATAGCCCCTTCCTGAGCTATGATAAGCTTCCTTATCACAAGCCTTACCCTCTGCTTTCTATCTTTTAACCAGTTCCCGATCCACAATAGTACACTGCCTCCTATCCCATGACTTTTTAGTTTTGCCAAAAGTCTCTGATGAGGGACCTTGTCAAAGGCTTTCTGAAAGTCCAGATACACTATATCAACCGACTCACCTTTGTCTGCCTGTTTATTCACACCTTCAAAAAAAACATATCAGATTAGTAAGACAAGATCTTCCTTGTCTAAAGCCATGTTGGCTGTCTCCCATTAGGCCATGACTATCTACATGTTGTGTAATTTTGTTCTTTATGATGGTTTCTACCATTTTCCTCAGTACTGACGTCAGGCTCACGGGTCTGTAATTTCCCGGATACCCCTGGAAATAATTGGTGTTACATTGGCGATCCTCCAGTCTTCAGGTATTTTAATGATTCATGATTTTAATGAAAGTTCACAGATTACTAATAGCAGGTCTGCAATCTCATATTTCAGTTCTTTCAACACTCTTGGATGTATACCATCTGGTCCAGATGATTTGCTACTATTCAGTTTATCAAATAGTTGTAATACATCTTCCCGGTGTAGCGATATTTCTCTCAATTCCTCTGCAGTATCACCTTTAAATACCACTTCAGTCTTGGGTAACATCCCTACATCTTCCTCAGTAAAGACCGAAGCAAAGAATTCATTCAGTCTCTCCGCTATAGCCTTGTCTCCTCTTACTGCCCCTTTTTACCCCTCTATCATCTAATGGTCCAATTGACTCTCTCACGGGCCTTTTGCTACAAATGTACTTGAAAAAGTCTTTATTTCGTGTTTTTGCTTCCGTAGCAAGTTCCTTCTCAAATTCTCACTTTGCCTGCCTTATCAATGCTTTGCATTTAACTTGCCAGTGCTTGTACTGTTTCCAGTTTTCATCGTTTGGCTCTTTTTTCTATTTCCTGAAAGATGCTTTTTGGCAGCAACAGCCTCTCTGACCTCACCTTTAAACCATGCTGGCAGTTTTTTGGACTTTCTTCCACTTTTCTTAATGCGTGGAATACAGCTGGTCTGGGCTTCCAGGATAGTATTTTTAAACAACACCCAAGCTTGATGTAAGTCTTTAACCTTTGCAACCGCTCCTTTTAGTTTTTTCTTAACTATTTTCCTTATTTTATCATAGTCTCCCTTTCAAAAGTTAAAAGGTAGTACTGTGGATTTCCTTACTATCCCTCCTCCACTAATTAAATCAAACACGATCATGCTATGATCACTATTGCCAAGTGGTCCCAACACCCTTATTTCTTGCACCAGATCTGGTGTTCCACTAAGGACTAGGTCCAGTATGGTTCCCCTCTGGGTGGGTTCATGAACCAGCTGCTCCAAGAAGCAGTCATTTATTTCATCTAGAAACTTTATCTCTCTAGAGCATGTCCTGCCGTGACACTGACCCAGTCGATACCGGGGTAATTGAAATCACCCATTATTATTAATCTGCTCTGACTTTTGTTAGCTTCCTTGATTTCTTTGAGTATTTCATCATCCATTTGTTCATTCTGGCCAGGCGGTCGATAGTACACCCCCACTGCCATCACCTTCCTCTTCATACATGGAATTTCAATCCAGAGATTCTACAGCTATTTTATTTCCTGCAAAACTTTAATCCTTTCTGACTCAATGCCCCCTCTAACATAGAGCGCAACCCCTCCACCAATTTGATCAGTTCTATCATTACGATATAGTTTGTATCCAGGTATCACAGTGTCCCACTGGTTATCCTCCTTCCACCATGTCTCTGAGATTGCAATCATATCTAACCTCTCATTTAGTGCTATATATTCTAACTCTCCCATCTTATTGTTTAGACTTCTAGCATTTGCATACAAGCATTTTAGAGACTGTATTTTATTAATATTAATCTGGCTATTGGTAGGCATGGGTAATTTGGAATCTTTACGCTCTGTCTGCAGCATACTCAAGGGCATTAGGGCTACTTTACTCTTTTTTGGAACCTCACTGCTTTTGGTAGTATTCTTCAAGGATACCTTCTTCTGAACCATGCGCTCATGGGCGACTGTCGGCTTTCCCCTATTTTCTAGTTTAAAAGCTTCTCTATCTCCTTTTTAAAGGTTAATGCCAGCAGTCTGGTTCCTTCCTGGTTAAGGTGAAGCCCATCCCTTCGGAAGAGCCCCTCCTTTCCCCAGAATGTTCCCCAGTTCCTAACAAATCCAAAACCCTCATCCTTGCACCATTGTCTCATCCACGCATTGAGACTCCGGAGCTCTGCCTGCCTTTTGGGTCCTGCACGTGGAACAGGAAGCATTTCGGAGAACGCTACCCTGGAAGTTCTGGATTTCAACTTCCTACCTAAAAGCTTAAATTTAGCCTCCAGAACCTCCCTACCACATTTTCCTATATCATTGGTACCGACATGTACCAAGACAGCAGACTCCTCCCCAGCACTATCTAAGATCTTATCTAGGTGGTGCGTGAGGTCTGCTACCTTCGCACCAGGCAGGCATGTTGCCAGGCGATCCTCACGTCCACCAGCCACCCAGCTATCTACATGCCTAATGATTGAATCACCAACTATAACAGCTGTCCTAACTCTTCCCTCATGGGCACATGGCCCTGGAGAAACGTCCTCAGTGCGAGAGGGTTTTACATCACCTGGAGGACAGGTCCTAGTTACAGGATCACGTCCTGCCACACCAGGTTGATGCTCTCCTGTCACGTGACCTCTCTCCTCCATGGCAACAGGGATACTACCAGACTGGAGGTGGGACTTCAGGACTTTATCCCTGTAGGTCTCGTCTATGTATTTCTCTGTCTTTCTTATGTCTTCCAGGTCTGCTACTCTAGCCTCTAGAGAACGGACTTGTTCCCTGAGAGCAAAGAGCTCTTTGCACTTAGTGCATACGTAAGAGCTCTCACCAACTGGGAGAAAATCATACATGTGACACTCAATGCAAAAGACTGGAAAGCCCCCATCTCGCTGCTGGACTGTTGTCTGCATCTTAGTTTAAAGCTTGTGTTTAGATCTTTAAATTCTGTACTTACTAAGGGTTGGTGTAGATGCTTATACTAATAAGTGTATCTAATACCTCTAATATTTATTTATTTATTTATTTTTATTTAACTATTTCTTTTATACCGCCCCTTCCAGAGATCAAGGGCGGTTTACATATAACAGGTTAACAGTCTTGTACACAGTTTGTATACATTTTACATAGAACAATAGAAATCAACTATTTACATTGAACCGTAATATAAACTTTGTAGGTATTAAAGGAAAAACAAAAAGCAGAAACATCTTTTAGGTATTAAAGCAAGAACTTTGTAGGTATTAAAACAAACACATCTAACTTTTTACAAATGTATATTTACAGTGTGTGGTGTGTGTGTTGTGTGGGTCACCTGAAGCTTAATTAATCTCAGGTCCTCAGTGTATGACTGATTTGGATAAAGAACTGCACCTGAGAGCAGCCCCTTTCCTTTAAGACGTGTAAGTACCTATAAAGCTACAATTACTCCAGGGGCGGTTGGGTGTTGGGGAGGGAGGGAAATAAGACCTATTAAAAGAGGGTTGTTACAAGGTACCCTTTCCTGTACCCTCAGCAGGGGGGGAGGGGGTTAGTCCCTCAGGCTAGAACAGGAAAAAAAGTTTAAAACGCTGCACATTCTGGGGACAGAGCAGGGAGAGATATTTAATTTAAAGTAACAGTTAACCTGGCTACCACACAAAGGCCAGTTAGTTGAGAGAGGCAAGGTAAGTTATACAGCTGAGAAAGCTGAAGTGCAAAACTAAAGGGAACAGGGAGGTGAAGTAGCACACCAATAAAGACAACAACAAATAAATAAATAAATAAATAGACAGCTAGAACTCACAGCAAAGTCATCACAGGAGATAAATATCCATCCACTTCTCTAGCAGAGCACTGTGAGGGCACTGCTTTTCCCAGAGCAGAGAGAGGCAAACACCATCAACATACTGCAACACCTGGGATTCGTCATAAACTACCCCAAGTCCCACCTTATTCCAGTCCAGCGCCTAGAGTTCATAGGGGCACAATTAGATACCCTACAGATTAAAGCTTTCCTCCCTCAGGAGAGATCAGAACGCTTCAGGGAGTTAGCCGCAGAGGTGCACCAATGCCAGACGCTACCTTCCCGGCTCCTACTCTGCCTGTTGGGACGCATAGCCTCCACGGTCCATGTGACCCCATATGCCCGCCTGCACATGAAGGCAGTCCAGTGGTACCTCCGCTACCAGTGAACACAAATCACAGGAAGGCTCAGGGACAGAATGAAGGTGACACATGAGCTGGCGGACTCCCTCAGATGGTGGCAGATTCCACGTCACCTTCAGGCCAGGATTCCCTTCCAGGCACCCAACGCCCAGCAGGTCCTCACCACGGACGCCTCTATAATGGGATGGGGAGCGCATTTCAGGAGCCTCCAGATGCAAGACTGCTGGTCCCAGAGGGATTCCGGGATGCAAATCAACCTACTAGAGCTCCAGGCAATATACTTAGCTCTCCAAGCCTTCCACTACTAGCTCCAGCACCACCCTGTGCTGATCCAGACCGACAATCGGGTCGCAGTGTTCTACGTGAACAAACAGGAGGGAACAGGGTCGTACCCCCTCTGCCAGGAGACAGTAGCCCTCTGCTCCTATGCTGCAGGCAGAGGGATGCTCCTAAGAGCAGTGTACTTCCGGGCCAGGACAATGCCCTGGTGGACAAGCTGAGCAGGGTCCTCCAGCCGCACGAGTGGCGTCTGTGATAAGGAAGCTTATCATAGCTCAGGAAGGAGCTATAGGAAAGGTGAAGTGACTCTGAACAAGCAACCTGTCAGTTCTGGTAGAAATAAGAAAACAGAATTTTCCCATAAAAGACTACCAGTCCCAGAATGCACCAGGTTTCCAACAGCCATTAGAGGAGCTGAAGTGGGGAAACGTGTGTTCAATCAGGAGGGCTATGAGGTAATCCCTAAGCACTCATCTCAAAGGGCAGGGCCTGATTCAGCACAGCTGCGCTGTATTAGGGGGGAGCACTCATCTAAGCAGAATAAGAGTAGAGTTTATTCTACAGATGACCATCTTCAGGATCACCTTGGATATCCAGAGAAGGATCATCAGTTTCATCTGAAGGATCATCAGAAGCAGAAGCCAAACCGGACGGACAGAGAGGGAAAGAGACCCTTTGGAAGAAGGAAGAGAAAAGCCTTTGAGAGGTCTAGAAGAGTCCAAAGCAGTACGTATACTGGGAGGTATTCCAAGGGCCAGCATACACCATTGGACTGGGGAAAGCCAGAGGAATGGTGCTGCAGAGCTAGGAATCTCCAGAGGGTACCTGTGAGGGAGACGGCTGCACGTGGAAGGGACCCTAAGACCCGTGCCAGAAGGTATGTGAAGAGAGATCCAGTATCCAGGGATCTGGATTGGAAGGCTGGACATAAGAACTGGACTACATACTGGCCAGGCTATATAGAGAGGAACTCTAGCAGCAATGGAAGCTCAGGTATGAACACTGATCTATGCCCTAGCTATAACCTTGAAAGACAGCAGGGAAACAAGTATTCTCCTGAAAATGCTCCATTGAGAGATTCATCTGTGCCAATCCATGATATTGAACCCATGCTTGTTGAACAAGGGGGAATAATAGCAGATGAGGATCCTGTTTATATGGACTGCTCTCTATCTAAACTCTGTTGGTAACTTTCTGTTATAAAGTACAGCAACCATCACAAAGAAATACAAATTTGTTCTTTAATCTACTCAGAAAAGCTCCTGAAGCAGGATTTGACCCACACAGTGGAAGGCAAGCCAGCTAAGGGGATTCAGCTGGTAACTGCTAGCAATTAAGCCTTACCTAATTGCTTGTGAGCTAGGAGAGAATCACTTCTGTATCTATGGGGGAAGTAATCAGAAGTTAACCTGAAAAGAACAGTTTGTTTCTTGCTTTGTGGCTTTTCATTTGTTGTTTTCCTGATTTTGACTTTGTTTTTCCAAGTTAACACTGAAAGCAAGTAACCTAATTTATGTGCTACCAAGCATATCTGTGTTGGGAGAAATAACCCCATAAATAAATATCTTATTGGCTTTACCCAAGAGCACAACTAAATTATTGTCAGCAGCTGTGTCTGGTGTGAATGAACTACATTGCCCACAATACCTTGCAAATCATATAGAAATATGCACTTGCCAAGAGTGTGAAGATTCTCACCCAGGCAGCCGTTTGACACGTCTGGATCCAGTAGTAACCAAACATCTGTTTCGTCTCTGGGGCATCCTCTCAATGGACCTGTTCGCCAGTCTTAACAACATGCAGTTGCCCTGATTCTGCTCCTGTCTGCCGCACCCATCCCGGGTGGCAGCGCATGCTTTCCCCATCCCGTGGATGGAAAGCCTCCTATACGCCTTTCCACTGACACTGCTGGTAACCCAGAAACTATTCAAGGTCCAGCATGACAGAGCATCACTAATGCTAATATGATTTAAAAAAAATAAAAAAAATAAATGGTGGCTCAGGCAGCCCTGGTTCCCACTGTTCCCCTCCCTATCAGCGGCATCGCAGATTCCCCTGGGCAGAGCCTCAGGGCTATTCTCACAGGAGCAGAGCTCTCTCCTACAGCCCCAACCTGGGGTCCCTCTCACTCATGGCGTGGATGCTGAAATGGTAGCGTTGGCCTCCTTCAACCTCCCACGGGATGTGGAAGAGATTCGTCTGGCCTCTCGTAAGGCCTCCACAAGAAGGGCATATGTCTTCAAGTGGCGCAGATTCTCGGTGTGGTGCACAAAAAGGCGGCAAACCTGTTCTGCTCAATACAAGTGGTACTTAGGTCCCACTTGTGATAGGTGAAGCAGGTACTGAAGTCCAATTCGGTCAGAGTACACCTGAGTGCCATCGCAGCGTATCACTACTCTGTTGAGGGAAAACCCCTTTCGTCTCAGCCCCTTGTGTCCCGATTCCTGTAGGGCTTCATATTATCCAAACCCCAGTCAGCCCCTCAGCAGCAGGGTGGGATCTCAATGTGGCGCTCTCACAGCTCACTTAGCCTCCATTTGAGCTTCTGGCTACCTACCACCTCTGGTATCTGTTCTGGAAAGTCACCTTCCTGGTAGCACTTACATCAGCATGCAGAGTCAGCGAGCTCCAGGCTCTGATGGCGGAACTACCCTACACGAGGGCTCCGCACATAACACATGTTTCTGCCGAAGGTGGTATCCCCATTCCACCTCAACTAGGAGGTGGTACTTCCCACCTTCTATCTGAGATCTCACACTGGTAGGGCAGAAACTGTTCTCCACAATCTGGATTGTAAGAGAGCCCTGTCCTTTTACCTACAACAGACTCAGGGCCTGTGCAAAGCACCACAGCTTTTTGTATCCTATGACCCCAGCCACCTGGGGCTCCCAGTGACTAAGCGAACTCTGTCCACTTGGGTGGCAGACTGCATTATCTTTGTCTATGAGCAGGCAAGGATCTCACTGGACCAGAGGGTTATGGTGCACCACATCAGGGCCATGGGTACTTCGTGGCAAATCTGCATCCGTCCCCGTGACAGAAATATGCTGGGCCACCACCTGGTCTTTGGACCATACCTTCGCAGCTCACTACTGCCTGGAGAGGGAGTCCCAACGGGACAGTGCCTTCAGCTCGGCCGTACTTTGTAATCTCTTTGGGATGTAGGCAATTCCTGCCCTCCTACCCTTCTGTGTTCAGGCCACCAGAGTGTGCTGGTTCCTGGCTGGACACCAACACAAGCACTGGTAAGTTAGATGCAAGGCATCGATAAGGCAGGCAAAGAGAGAATTTGAGAAGAAGCTTGCTGTGGAAGCAAATACACATAATAAAAACTTTTTAAAGTACATTCATAGCAAAAAAACCTGTGAGAGAGTCAGTTGGACCATTAGATGATAGAGGGATAAAATGTTACTAAGAGGGGACAAAGCCAAAGCAGAGAGACTTAATGAATTCTTTGCTTCGGTCTTTACTGAGGAAGATGTAGGAATGTTACCCATGACTGAAATGGTATTTAAAGGAGATGCTGTGGAAGAATTGAAAGAAATATTGATACACCAGGAAGATATATTACCACTATTTGAGTAACAAATCACCTGGAGCAGATGGTATACACCCAAGGGTGTTGAAAGAACTGAAATATGAGATTGCAGACCTACTATTAGTAATCTCTGAACTATCATTAAAATCATCTGCAATACCTGAAGATTGGAGGATGGCCAACGTAACGCCAATTTTTAAAAAGGGTTCCAAGGGTGATCTGGGAAACTGCAGACCGGTGAGCCTGACATCAGTAGCAGGAAAAATGGTAGAAACCAGCATAAAGAACAAAATTACTGAACATGTAGATAGTCATGTCTTAATGGGAGACATCCAACATTGGTTTAGCCGAGGAAGGTCTTGTCTTACTAATCTGTTATGTTTTTTGAAGGTGTGAATAAACAGGTAGACAAAGGCGAGTTGGTTGATATAGTGTATCTGGACTTTCAGAAAGCCTTTGACAAGGTCCCTCATCAGAGACTTTTAACAAAATTAAAACGTTATGGGATAGGAGGCAGTGTACTATTGTGGATCAGGAACTGGTTAAAAGAAGAAAGCAGAGGGTAGGGCTAAATGGTCAATTTTCCCAATGGAGAAAGGTGAATAGTGGAGTACCCCAGGGATTTGTGCTGGGTCCGCTGCTTTTTAACATATTCATAAATGACCTGGAAATGGGAATAATGAGTGAGGAAGTTATCAAATTTGCATATGACACAAAACTATTCAAAACCCATGAGGATTGTGGAAAATTGCAAGAGGATCTTGATAAATTGGAAGACTGGGTATCCAAATGACAGATAAAATTGTAATCTATCTATCTATCTTACTTTTATATACCGCCTCTTCCTGAGATCAAGGGCAGTTTACATGAAACATCACAATTATTACATTAAACTTTGAAGCTATGTACATTTAACTTGTTACTACTATATAAAATAAACTTCTTATATCTATATAAAATAGTCTGTGTGTGGTATGGTTTTATACATTGGTATCATGAGGTGTGTTGTGTAATCATGTTATGAATTTTGCATTACCACTATTTTTATAATGTTTTAGATGTCTTGGGATTTATTGATACTATTTGGATCACCAAAATAATCAATGAAAAGAAATGTTTTTAAGTCCTTACAGAATTGCAGGGGGTTCTTTGTTGCTCTTAAGTCATTGGGAAGTGAGTTCTACAATATTGGAGCAATGTAAGAGAAGGCTCAGGAACTAGTACATTGGTTTGTATTGCGGATATGGGAGGGGATTTTGTAGGTGTTTTGGGAACAGTTTCTTTGTTCCCTTGAAGAGTTAGGTATTGTGAGGAGGGCTGATAGTGGGGTTGTGGCAATGTTATTATGGTGCTTAAATATGATCATTGAGTATTTATATTTTATTCTAGAATTGATTGGTAACCATTGGAGGTCGTAGAGTATGGGGGTGATGTATTCAACTAGCCTTGTTTTTGTTGCTATGTGTGCAGCAAGGTTTTGTGCTATTTGGAGCTGGTGGGTAGTTTTTTTTGGGAAGTCCTTGGAAGATACTATTACAGTAATCTATGTGTGGTATTATTTGAGATTGTAGAATCGTTCTGAAATCATTATTTTCTAAGAGTGGTCTGAGCCGTTGGATAGTTCTTAATTTCAAGTATATACCTTTTATAACTGCTTTTATATGTTGGGTCATGCATAGAGTTTTATCTAGAACTATGCCTATCAAGAAATTCAGTGTGGACACGTGCAAAGTTATGCATCTAGGAAAGAAAAACCCAAACTGTGGTTACGCGATGCAAGGTTCCACATTAGGAACCACCACCCAGGAAAAAGATTTAGGTGTCGTCATGGATAACCTGTTAAAACCCTCCACCCAGTTGCAGCAGCGGCCAAGAGAGCAGCTAGAATGCTAGGTATCATAAGGAAAGGAATGGAGAATAAAACAAAGGATAATCTCCAGGAACAAGCAGGAATGAGTCTTCACAAATGGGTACGTCGATACTGACGGAGCCTGCGCGGGAAAGCTCCCCAGCGTCCAATCAGAAAGCTTTTGGGAGCATCCCTCAGCGCCTGCGTGCTGCCTTACCGCCTTTCCAACTGTCTCTCCTCAGTTTTCGTTTTTCCGCGGAGCCGGCAGGACGTCCTCCTGTCACCGCAGAAAATTTTTTCTTTAATTCTTGTTTTCTTGTGGTCGCGACTGTTTTCCTGCCTCCACCGGTACCGCCGGTGGGTTTTTTTCTTTTCTTTTCAATTTTTGGGGCCTGTAAGGCCTCTCCATCATGGAGCCTTCTTCTCCTAAGAAGTGCCTTAACTGTGGAAATACAGTTTTTTTTTTAGACTCCAATAACTGGTGTCTAACCTGTTTGGGTCCTGACCCTTTTCCTCCGGAGCCATTAGGCTACAATTTTATGAGAAGAGATTTTCCATTTCGAGTTTCCCTCGATACCGAGTTCCCTTCCAGTGTCAGGGCACCGACCATTTCTTCTCTTCAGGATCAGGTAACCCACAAACAGTCTGTTAAGACTAGCCAATCCTTGAGTGGTAGGTCTCATGTCAAACATGATGATGGCTCCGGCCTTGCCCTCAAGACCCTATTGGCTTCAAAACCCCGGCGGGAGTCTTCAGTCTCCAAAGCCTTTCAGGGGTTTCAGGTTGTTCCTGGGGCTCACCCCTCACAGAACATACCTGAGCCATGCTCGGTGGTGACATCCGCTTCGAGCGGTACCGATACCCCGGCATCGGCACTGGTGTTGAGTGATTCACTCTTCACTAGGGATCGTCATCTGGCGTTCTCGGTTCCTTCGGGACCGATCGATACGTCCCAGATTGACTTTCCAGTATCGGCAGCATCGCCGATACGACCACCGACACTGGTACCCTCCAGACATGCATCGATAGACTCGTTCCTTCGATGCCGAGTCTGGAATCGATATCTAGTCTGGAAGACTGGGTACCGGCGCGTCTCGGAACCGACGCTTACCGATTCCGGATGCGCGGTATCGAGGATACTCACCAAGGGTTTTTGGTTGCCTCGGTACCGCTTGAGCAGCCGCCGATGACTGCTTCGATGTCGGTATCGCCTCCGATTCCGGCACAGTTACCGGTATTGGTACCGATGCCGGTTCCTGCAGTAACATCGGGACCAACTACTTCCATCCCCTTTTCACCAGGATTGCTCCTTTCTATGCCTAGTTTAGAGTCGATACCTGGCATGGACGATGCAGTACTGACTGTCTCAAGTTATAACCGCCAGAACCAGTATCCATCCATAAGGGCTCCTTTTCTGCACCGGACCAGTACATCCTACGGTGCCCAGGCTAGTTCTTCAACTTTATCTTGTCCAGGGATGGTTCCCATTGGAGATCCTTCTTTTCAGAAATTTCTCCTTGACATGGCTACATTCCTTGCTATTCCTATCCCTGGCTATGATCCTACACAAGGCTTTTCTGGGGAAAAGGAAAATATAATGCTTCCTTTACATCCTTCTTTGCAGGATCTTCTTCTGAGAATATGGGAAACACCTTTAAGGGTTTCCTCACCTTCTACAGCAACTGATCTTCTGTATTAGGTGCCCCCCTCTCCAGGGTTTCAAAAGACTCAACTTCACCATCATTCCATTGTAGTGGAATCAGCAATGAGGAAGGTAAAAAGCAAGAAGAAGCATTCTTCTTATCCGCCAGGTCGTGCTTCTAGAACACTGGATGCTTTTGGACGTCAAACCTTCCAAACATCTATGCTGGCAACAAGGATTCTCTCATATATTTTTTATATGTCTATCCCTTCAGGAGGTCACAAAAAAATTATCTCTTTTGACTCCTTTTCTATCAGAGCCCAAGGCTGCAGACTATTCCTTACTCCTTAGTCATAACCAAAATATATCTTGGTTTCTTTCTCGTGCTTCCCTTGACTCTTTTGAGTCTGTTAGCAGAA
The DNA here is from genome assembly GCA_033557465.1 of Ichthyophis bannanicus. Taxonomy (NCBI): domain Eukaryota; kingdom Metazoa; phylum Chordata; class Amphibia; order Gymnophiona; family Ichthyophiidae; genus Ichthyophis; species Ichthyophis bannanicus. The sequence continues at coordinate 144,571,625 of CM066032.1, forward strand.
CCTCTGCTATAGCTATAGGGGCACGACGTAAAGCCTGGCTCCAAGCTTCAGACTTGAACAGATGGGCACAACAAAGACTGGGTAATACTCCTTGTACTGGAGAAAATCTCTTCAATAGGGAGTCTTTACGTCAGGTTGCTCATTGCTCCTCTGACTTCCCTGTTTCTGAGGGCTATCCTAAGCCTTCTCCTTCCCCAGTAGGTAGGAAATGCCCTACCAAACCTTCTTTCCCTAAAAGAAGAAGGTTTTATTCTTCTCCTGCCCATCATACAGATGTTCCCAAACAAGGGAAACCTCGCCCTGGTCTGAAGAATCCAAACTCAAGCCAGGAAAATTAACCCTCAATGGGGTTCCAATGGATCTCTTATAACATACAGTTCACTTCTTCTCAGCAGAAGCTTTTCACTGTTTTTTCATTTCAAACTCTACGCTTGGATTCCTGTTTCCAGGACATCCACTTGCTCTCAGTTAGGCTGAGCTGTCAGGAGATTCATGCCTGTGGGTCACAGGGTTTCCTCCTCTTCCTACCATGCAGAGAGCTTTGCCAACTATCTCATGATTCTCCAGGACCAAGCAGGAAGTCAGTCCTCACATATGGGTGACGTCGGCGCCGACCGAGCCCTCACGGAGCAATTTTCCCCAGCTTTCAAAGAAAGCCTTTGGGAATTGCAGCGCACATGCGCGGTCCTCTTCCCGCCCAAGGGTGCCATCTTGCTCAGTCTTCTTTTTTCCGCGGAGCCCTACAGACGTTGTCTGTGAATCCCCGCCGAAAAGTTGATTTTTTTCTCTTTTTTCTTCGGTTCGACGCCGGTTCTTTTCCCGCCCGGACTCGCGACGCCGGTTGCGAGTCCGTTCCTTATTTTTCGTTTTTTTGTCCTTCGTGACAGATTTCGCGCCTTTTTCCTTTTTCCCTGGCAGCCCGGTCTTTCGACCTCGCAGGGGCCCTTCTTCCCCCGATTGCTGCCAGCGGCTTTAAAAAGTGTGACCTCTGTAAGAAACTCATGTCTCTTACAGACACTCATGACTTCTGCCTCCGTTGCCTCGGACCCGATCATGACTCCATGATCTGTGGTCCGTGTGGCAAAATGTCCTCAAAAGCGTTGAGGAGTCGGCAGCATCAGCGGGAGCGTATCTTCTCTGACTCCGGCCGGGCTCGGACCTCGTCAGAGGCTTCGACGTCTCGGGACTCTGGTCCTGAGCATCGTCGAAGTTCCTCTGAAAGGGGGTCTCCTACCCGGGAACATCATCGGAAGAAGAAACCCGCGAGGGCGGGATCGGTGGACGCTCCTGGTCCCTCGAGGGCCAGGTCGCATAGCCCCAATTCCTGTCCCGGGTCCTCGGAGGTGGAGAGGCTGTCAAAATATCCTCGACTCGAGGTGGACTTGCCCGCTCACGTGAGTACTGTTGTCCTCGTTGACTCGCCTCCGAAGGACCCGACATCGGGCCCGACGCCGTCGGGGCCCGAGTTGGGGGCTGCTGGGTCTCCTGAGCTCGGACTCAGGTTGACGGCCTTGGAGAGCAGTCTGACTGCCTTCATGGACCAGCAGCGGGTATTGATTGCTGGCCTCGCCGGTGTTTCTGCCCTGACCGCCGGGACGTCGACCTCTAAGTCGACCCCGGAGACCGAGCCGATCCTCGAGTCCATGAGGGCTCGAGTCGATCCTCGGTCGAGGTCTCCTTCGGCCTCCCGTTCGGGACCGAAGTCGTCGACACCGACTCCCTCGGCGTCGGAGCGGATAGCATCAGTGCCCGCCCGACCGGAGCTGCTCGACTCCTCCTCCGAGGAGTCGGCCTGGGAATCCGAGGACGAAGAGTCACCTGGTTCCTTTCGGACTCGGTGTGTCCCTTCGGACTCCCCCAAGTCCGAACCTCGGAGAAGGTCCCCCCCGGAGGATACCCGGTTCTCGGACTTCGTGAGGGATATGGCCAAGGCTTTGGCCATCCCCGCGGATCCCGAGGAGGAACCTCGAGTCGAAGAACTCGATGCCCTCCAATATGACTCTCCCCCGAAGGAGGCCTTTATTGTACCGGTTCCTCCGATGCTGGGACGACTTCTCTTTCGCATGTGGGAGAGCCCGGCGTCGTCGCCGGTGTTAAGCAAGCGGGTCGATTCCATTTATCGAGTCCGCAAGAGCCCCGGCTTCCAAAAGGCACAACTACCGCACCATTCCATGGTGGTGGAATCGGCCATGCATAGACTTAAGAGTCAAAAAATGCACTCCTCGGTGCCCCCTGGTAGGGAAGCCCGAAGCCTGGATGCCCTCAGTAGGAAGTGCTTCCAGGGCTCTATGCTTGCTTGTCGAGTCCAGACTTACCAGCTCTACATGGGCATGTATCTCCGGGACCTGGCTAAAGAAATAGCCGGGTTCTCTGCTGGTCTCTCCGACGAACCTTTGCAGAGGTTCCAAACCTTGTCTACTGGTATTCGAGAGTGCTCCAAGTTTATATCTCGAGCAGCCTATGATGGTTTTGAGGCTTCGGCTCGAGTAGCTGCGGCCGGCATCGGTGGACGCCACCAGGCTTGGCTTCAGACGTCCGACCTCGAGCCCTGGGTACAGGACAAGTTGGTCGATGTCCCCTGCCGAGGTGATAACCTCTTTGGCAAGCCCATGGATGAGAAGGCTGCACAAATCGAGACGGAGACTCTCACCAGGACTCGTCTCTCAAGGAAGACCTCTGCCCCTTCTCAAAAGAAGAAGGCCTCGGGGAAAAAGCCCTTTTACCCGAGGAAAGGTGCTGCCTATAAATACTACCCTCAGTATCAGGCCTCAGCAGCTCCCCCACAGGGCAAGCAGGCCAAGGGACGGGGTAATGGGTCCCGTAGGCAGCAAGCCCCCAAGCCTGCACCACCGGCCCCTGCTCAGCAGTGTGGGGGCTTTTGACTTCCTCAGCATAGCCTCTCCCCCTCAGCTGGTTTCTCTCAGCACAGGAGGCCGGCTGGTCCACCTTGCCCACAGGTGGTCCAACATCACCACAGATACCTGGGTACTTCACATAGTTCAAAAGGGCTATCTTCTTCACTTTCACCAGGTACCTCCCTCCTACTTTCCAGGGGAGCCTCCCAGACTCCCTTTGCACAGGGACATACTCCTTCAGGAGTTAGCAAGTCTCGTTCAGGAACAAGCCGTGGAACCGGTGCCCCACCACCTGAAGGGCCAAGGATTTTACTCCAGGTACTTCCTGATTCCAAAAAGAACAGGAGGCCTCAGACCCATCCTGGACTTGCGAAACCTCAACAAGTTCCTTGCAAAGGAAAAGTTCAAGATGCTTACCCTTGGAATCCTGCTGCCCTACCTCCAGCAGGGAGACTAGCTATGCTCCTTGGATCTGAAGGATGCGTATACTCATATCCTCATTCATCCAGACCACAGACAATATCTCAGATTTGTTGTGAGAGGAAATCATTACCAGTACAGAGTGCTGCCCTTTGGCCTCTCCTCCGCCCCCAGGGTGTTCACCAAATGCCTTGCAGTGGTGGCGGCCTATCTAAGACTTCAAGGTCTGTTTGTGTTCCCATACCTGGACGACTGGCTCATCAGAGCCCCATCTTCACCAGAGGCCGCTCAGGCCACTCATCGCACTGTGGCTCTGCTCCAGCACTTGGGTTTTGTCATAAACTTCGCAAAGTCCACTTTGCTCCCCTCTCAAAATCTCGAGTTCATAGGCGCCAGGTTGGACACACTTCAGGTGCGGGCCTTCCTCCCTCTGGACAGGGCCAGGCGGCTCATGGATCTCGCCAGCCACTTTCACAGCAATGCGCTGATCTCAGCCAGGCACTTTCTGCGACTGCTCGGCCATATGGCTTCCACGGTCCATGTGACCCCCAATGCCCGACTGAACATGCGTCCTGCTCAGTGGTGCCTTCGCAATCAATGGCATCAGGCCACGGGGAGCCTAGCGGACTCTGTACAGATCTCCGACCAGCTGGTCTCATCTCTGCGATGGTGGCTTCATCTACCAAACCTAGTGCTAGGGGTGGCTTTTCAGCCCCCTACGCCTTCTCAGGTCCTGACGACCGACGCTTCCCTCCTGGGTTGGGGAGCACATTGCCAAGGCCTCTGGACTCCTTGGGAGTCTGCTCAACAGATAAACTTCCTGGAGCTCAGAGCCATCCGCCTAGCGCTCCGAGCCTTCTCTCACCTGGTGTCCCACCAGTCGCTACTGATACAGACGGACAACCAGGTTGCCATGTTATACGTAAACAAACAAGGCGGAACAGGCTCCTTCCTCCTCTGTCAGGAGGCGCAACAGCTATGCTCTTGGGCAGTCCGCCACGGCATCCTCCTCAGGGCTGTCTATCTCCCAGGTCAAGAAAGTTACCTGGCCGACAAGCTCAGCAGGATCCTCTAGCCACACGAGTGGAGGCTGGATCCGATGGTGGTTCAGCAAATCTTTCTCAAGTGGGGTCTCCCCACCATGGATCTGTTTGCCAGTCCTATGAACCGGCAGCTGCCCAGATTCTGCTCTCGACAGCCGCATCCTCTCAGAGTAGCGGCGGATGCTTTTCTGATTCCCTGGTCCACCGGCCTCTTGTATGCCTTCCCTCCCACGCCACTGGTGTCTCGGACGCTCTTCAAGGTTCTCAGAGACAAAGCATCGATGATCCTAGTGGCTCCCCGGTGGCCGAGACAACCTTGGTTCCCGCTTCTGATGCAGCTGGCGGTGGACACTCCTCTTCCACTGGGGTTTCAGCCTGACCTCCTGTCGCAGGATCAGGGGACTCTCCTACACCCCAACCTCCGGTCCCTTCATCTGATGGCCTGGCTGCTGAAAGGGTAGTCCTTGCTCCTCTGCAGCTACCTCCAGATGTGGAGGAGGTCGTCTTGGCCTCCAGGAGGCCCTCCACCCGGAAGTCCTACGCTCTAAAGTGGCGTCGGTTCTCCGTCTGGTGTGCTCAGCAGTCTCCAGATCCCTTCTCCTGTTCAGCATCAGTGGTCTTGCAGTACTTGCTCTCTCTCTCTAACCTTGGGCTTAAGTCCAACTCGGTCAAGGTCCACCTCAGTGTTCTTTCTGCGCATCACATGCCGGTGGATGGTAGACCTCTTTCCAGCCACCCTCTGGTGGTTCATTTTCTCAGAGGCCTACTTCTCCTTAAGCCACCTTTGCGCCCGCCAGCCCCGGACTGGGATCTCAATGTGGTTTTGCAGCGGATTACCTGTCCGCCTTTTGAGCCTATGGCTACCTGTCCACTTCGTTTTCTTTCGTGGCAGGCCCTAGTGTCTGATCCTCCTTACACTAGGTTCTACAAGAACCGGGTAGTCCTACGGACTCACCCTAAGTTTCTTCCCAAAGTGGTATCCCCTTTTCACATCAACCAGGAGGTGGTACTTCCGACCTACTTTCCTAGGCCACACTCCAGCCGAGCTGAAATGGTCCTGCATACCCTGGACTGTAGAAGGCCGTTGACCTTCTACCTTGACCGTACGCGGGAGCACCGAAGGACTGTTCAGCTCTTCGTGTCTTATGACCCCAACAAGTTGGGGCTCCCTGTCTCCAAGCGTACTCTGTCCATCTGGATTGCTGACTGTATCACTTGGGCTTACGAGGCAGCCGGCCTCGTGTTGGAAGGTAGAGTCACAGCTCATCGTGTTCGGGCGAAGGCTACGTCGGTGGCTTACCTCCGCTCTGTTCCATTGGCAGACATCTGCTGGGCCGCTACTTGGTCTTCAAGCCAGACTTTTGCAGCCCATTACTGCCTGGAGAGGGAGTCCCGCAGGGACAGTGCTTTCGGACAGGCAGTCCTCCGTAACCTCTTTGAGGTATAGGCAACTCCTACCCTCCATCCCGGATGTTTGGCTACCGGTTGGAGACATATTCAGAGAAGATTCCTTCCTTCTGTGCTACTGAGCTTGAGGGAGCTCATTTTTGTGCTTAGGGTCTCCGGTAGCCTTAAGCTTGGGAGTCCCATATGTGAGGACTGACTTCCTGCTTGGTCCTGGAGAAAGCGTAGTTACTCACCTGTAACAGGTGTTCTCCAGGAGCAGCAGGAATCAGTCCTCACAACCCTCCCTCCTCCCCTTGGAGTTGCAGTTCTATGCTTTCGTTTTTTGCTAATTTTTTGCTGTCTTTTAGCTATGTCATCAGACTGAGGAAGATGGCACCCTTGGGCGGGAAGAGGACCGCGCATGCGCGCTGCAATTCCCAAAGGCTTTCTTTGAAAGCTGGGGAAAATTGCTCCGCGAGGGCTCCGTCGGCGCCGACGTCACCCATATGTGAGGACTGATTCCTGCTGCTCCTGGAGAACACCTGTTACAGGTGAGTAACTACGCTTGGTTTCCCTGTACCACCATGAATTTTTCCTTCTACAGACTTACCATATAGCAAGTCTCCCTTCAGCTCCTATTTTCTTTACCCTCGTTTCCAGGGCTTCCCCTGTACCAGGGGTACTATACGACTGGAAGGCTTTCTTAGCCTTTCTAGTCTTCCTTTCCTTTCCAGTGTAGAGTTTTTTCTCTGGAGTTACCTCCCTGCTTTCCTTGGGCAGCTCATCAGACATGATCAAGATTTTCTCCTTTTGTTCTGTCTGTTCTCTCTGTTACAAACAGAAGGATTCTCTCGGCTGTTCTATTCAGCAGCTGGCCATGCAAGAGTTCCAGTCATTGGACTACTGTACTTTCTACGAGTTCCAGTCTTGTCTTCCACTACTTTTTCTGGTCTTCGTAGTGCTTCCAAGATAGTGCTCATCTATCTTGGAAAATCCTTATCGCTTCTTTTCTGTCATCTCCAAATCTCTGGAATTGGCAGCATAACCAAGGTGGCATCTGGTTTCCTCCAACAGCCACTTTTATTTCCCAATTCTCCTGCATAGTGCTCTCTGCAATCCTACTGAGAAGCTTTCTACTATGGGCCCTTGCTAGAGAGCATGGGGATTTTTTTCTCTAATTACTATCCTATATGGTTGAAAAAGGCTTCCTCAGTCATTCCTCATGACTGTAGGGGTTCTTTACACCCTTCTGCTTCCTTTTAATAAAGGACATAATCCTTCTCTATGTGACAGTCTAAAGACTTACCCAGTTTCTACAGGAAATATGCTTTTTTTCCTTGCAGCTTGTTCTCATGTATCCTAATCCTTCATGGACAGCATATATTTAATTCAGCAACGCATGATACCCCCCCCCCTTGTTTCTCAAGTGGCTCAACCTGGTATCTCATCCTATGCGTTTTCTGTCCATTTACCATGCGAGAGTTCTATAGGACTCCGGACTTGCTGTTTACAGACTGATATTATCGTCTGTTTTTCACGCAACCATCCTGGCTATTCCACTGGATGTCATTCCTGCACCATCTTAGCCAGGGGGAATAGATTCTCTATATATCTTCTCAAGTAGGTTCCACCTTCTTGTTATTAGATGAATCTTTATCCTTCACATCTCCCATGTGAATGTTTTTATAGGCATATCTCTATCTGCTTAGTTGCAGACATTTATCTTAGACATCTATATACATGTATGTATATATTTCTATATACTGCTCTATAGATACATACAGTCAAACCTCGGTTTTCATGATTAATCCGTTCAAAAAAGTCTGACTAAAACCGAAACGGACTAAAACCGAAGCAAGATTTCCCATAAGAAATAATGTAAATTCAATTAATCCGTTCCAGACACCCAAAAATATTGACAAAAAATACATTTTATAGAGAATAACTATCTTTTTACATACAGAAAACAATGAGAAATACATATAAATGACTAATGAAATGGATAAATGAGCATGTAACATCACTTTTACCTTTATTGAAGACTTTTGTTGGCATATGGGACGCACTCCAGCCAGCTCCAGCTGCTCTCCCCTCTGGGGATCGAGCAATCACCACCAGCAGCGGAGGTGGGAACAGCCATCTTGGCCGTCTGCACAATCGGGGCTCCAGCCTGCCTTTTAACTTAGCAGCCATCACACCCAGTTACCAAGCTCACAGTGTCAGGAGAGGTAGTGCCAATGTCAGCAAAAGTAAGGGCACCAGAAAGAGGACAGTGCCCGAAGTCACACCAGCCTGTAGGGCAGCCACTCCTACACAGTGTCGGGAGAGGTGGAGAGGCAGTGTCAGCCAAGCAGCAGGCAGTTGAGAAACAGTGGGACAGAGAGTCTTAGGCTGCCTCCGGCCCCCCTAAGGTAGTAGCCTGACACAGGTGAGAGTCAGAGAACAGCGTGGGGCTGTGCCAGCAGGAGCCTGCAGCTGCAGACTGCAAGGTTTCAAGGAGAGGCCGCGTGTGCAGGCCTGCAGGACACCCAGAATCCAATCGGGAGGGCAGGGGCCCCGGCGGGAGACTGGGCCGCCAAGGAGAAGCAGATTCGGTCACCAGCTCCTGTCCCGGTTCAAGGGATGTGCAGGGGAAGAGGCAGCAGGCAGACGTCAATCGGGGGAGAGTCCGGGGCAGGAAGCAGTTTCGGGCAGGCCACGCTGGAGCGTTGAACTCCTCGGCTCCCCAGAGGTCCCGCAGAATCGCTGGCTCAAGCTCCGTGGGAGATCGCTGGCTCACGCTAATCCATGGCAGGTACGGGGGGGGGGGGGGTAAAATGCTGTACGAAAACCGAGACAACGTACGAAAACCGAAACAAAATCTTGATGAAAAAAGTCAACGAAAACCGAATCGTACGAAAACCAGGGCATACGAAAACCAGGGCATACGAAAACCGAGGTTTGACTGTATGTCTGTAAGCTGCGTGTGCATATCTTATGCCCCTCCAGATCTCACTATAGACATATATATATATATATATATATACCCCACATATATATATATATATATATATATACACACACACATTTATATATATCCCTATATATATGTGTATCTGTCGAGATGCTTCCTTATAGGTAGATATGTATCTACATACTTATCTCTCTAACTGTCTATGCTTATAAAGGTTTTACCTTCCTATAAGTTCCAGACAGTGGGATTGCATATCTTCATACTGTCCCTCAGTATGTCTGGAGTATTATGCACACAACCACTACTGTGGTACTCACAGCTTCTACTTTAACCCTACGTCTGGGTAGCCCTGAAGCTCCATGCTTCACTATCTTTCCTATCTCTCAACAGATAGGAAAGACAGGGTAGATCTTCAGTAGATCTGAAGTTTCAGCCCTTCAGACAGTTGTCCTCCTTGGGAATATGGGCTTTTTTACATACCCCTTCTTCCCTCCAGAACTGGGCTAGTTGTCCAAATCAGTCAGTCTTCCTCTTTTGTTCCTAAATGTTACTAACTCTGTATCCAAAGAGTTCCCAGCTTTTTCCATAAAGCTTCCACTAAAGACCTGACATTTTTGTACTACCCCAGTTGACACCTGGGTCACCTGTCAAATCCAGATTTGGACCTTCGCCTTCACTTCAGTGAAGTCACCTTGAAGATTCCTCTACTGGATCTCCAGTAGACTCCATCAGCCTCTCTACGTCCTGCAATCCAGTAGGTGAGGACCATATTGTGTTTGTTCATGTCAATATTTTTCATGGTAATTATCATACATACAAGGACTCCTCTCCTGTAGTCCTTAGGTTAGCTGTTTTCCCTACAGCTCCTCTCTTTTCAACTCCTACCCTCCATCCTCAGGATGCCTGGCCATATGAGGTGTAGCATGTTCCAATCCTCACCATGCTAGGGCTCCAGGCATCTTAGCTTGGGAGTCCCCATATGTGAAGACTCATTCCTGCTTGTTCCTGGAGATAGCACAGTTACTTACCTGTAACAGGTGATCTCTGGGAACAGCAGGAATAAGTCTTCACAACCCACCCACCTCCCCTAGGAGTTATATCTCTCTATCTATCTTCCTTTCCTCTTTCTCTCTTTTTGTCTCAGCTATAAAACTCAACTGAGGAGAGACAGTTGGAAAGGCGGGAAGGCAGCACGCAGGCGCTGAGGGATGCTCCCAAAAGCTTTCTGATTGGACGCTGGGGAGCGTTCCCGCGCAGGCTCCGTCGGTACCGACATACCCATTTGTGAAGACTTATTCCTGCTGTTCCCAGAGATCACCTGTTACAGGTAAGTAACTATGCTTTATAATGCCTCTGTATTGTTCCATGGTGTGACCTCACCTTGAGTATTGTGTGCAGTTCTGGTCACCGTATCTTAAAAAGGGTATAGCATTATTAGAAAAGATATAGAGAAGAGCCACCAAAATGGTAAAGCAGATGGAAGTATACCCCTATGAAGAGAGACTAAAAAGGTTAGGGCTCTTTAACATGGAAAAGAGATGGCTGAGGGGAGATATGATAGAGGTCTATAAAGTAATGAATGGAATGGAACGGGTAAATGTAGATCGATTGTTTACACCATCAAAATATAGAAAGACTAGGGGGCATGCAGTGAAGACTAATAAGAGAAAATATTTTTTCACTCAACGTGTAATCAAACTCTGGAATTTTGCTACCGGAGGATGTAGTAAAAGCTGTTAGTGTAGCCGGGTTTAAAAAAAAGTTTGGACAAGTTCTTGGAGGAAAGGTCCATAAACCATTATTCCTTAGCGTTCCTCCAGTGCAGTTCTCTACGTCTGGGTAGTCAACCTCGTCCTGCAGCTAGGAGACTGGCATGTCCAAATTCGTGACATCACTGGTATATCCTGGCACCATCAGCCCTCCTACTTCCAGTGTGACCAGTCTCCTTGCAGCAGGAGGACTTGTGGAGCCCTGGATGTGGGGGCTCACTGTGAGGATAAAATAAGGAGCTTAGTTTCATTTCATTTTATTGCTTACTTTTATTTCTAGATAGTTATTTAGGGGATTGGAGAATTTCCCTTTCTTTGGGTGCCTGTTACTTTAAATTGTAGAGTTTCTGCAGGGAGGAGGGGTCAGTGCTCAGCCCTGAGGGAGCCTCCTGTCTCTCCTCCCTGGCAGCCCTGCTTCTTTGCCATTATTTTCCTTTATTTTCCTTTTTTCTCCTCTCCCTTTCTTGTAAGTTGTGGTCTGGAGATTTTTAGCAGGCTGTCTCTGTTAGTACTGAAGTTCTCTGCTCCCAGACATTACGGAGCCAAGCCCTTCACTTGCCTGTAGCTCCGGGATTCCCTGCTGTGCTGGGGATTTCCTGTTGAGTTTCAATCAGCTGTTTCCCCGTGGTGAGTGCCTTTGGAGCCGGGTTAAGTGGTTTTTAAGTATTTTCTTGTTGAAGAGAGCCTGTGGCAGGCATTTGCAGGCATTTCTTAAGCAGTTCTGTTTGGCGCCCTTTTTAGCCTCTGGGTTTTTGCCTCTGCGGCCATTTTGACTGCAGTTTTACACTGCAGGCAGCCAAGCACATGAGGAGTTTTTGCTAGCACGTGGTGAGTGCTTCATTTTACCATTTGGGGACTTACTGACCCTTCCTTTCAGGGTTTTTTTTGGGTTTTATTTCTTTTATATCTTTTCTTTTATTTCATTTTATTTTTCTATTAGAGCTGATTCTTCCCTTTCCTTCCAGGGCATTTCTGGGGGGTGTGGGGGGGGGGGCCAGTAGTGCTTACAGCGCGGTCCCCTTGGTTTTCCTGCTTGGCCAATGCCTCAGAGGCCTCTCTGTCTAATTTGTGGTACCCACAGAGGGCCGGTGTCAGTGTTAGGAGTGTGTCGGGGCTGTGCCACCCTCTCCACTCTAATGGAGCAGCGTATGGAGGTGCTTGAGCCCGCGGAGGTGTCTGAGCCTCCCGTATTAGCCGAGGCGGTTGCAGCACGCTCCGTAGTGGCCGACCCACGGTCGGAGAGCGTCGTGGGACCCTCTGGGGCCCTGACTGGGGGGTCCTCAACTGCTCTTGGGTCCTTTTCCCCCAAGTTTGTCTTAATGCTGCATCAAGCGTTTTGCTTGCGTCAGCAGGGTACCTTTCAGGCATCCAGACCTTTGGCGTCCCTGGAGGGGCAGCGAGATTCTGCCGCGGCAGCGTCTCTTCCTCCGCCGGTGGCAAAGCGGGCTAGGACGGCGCCGGACTCTGACGCCGAGGGGGAATGGCCCCCGGAGTCTGCGGACGTCTGGGACCCTGCAGAGGAGCCTCAGGATCTGGAAGAAGGGGAAATTCCAGAGCTCGAGGACCAAGCCAAGATCATCAGAGTGTTCCGCAGGGAGGAGTTGCCTTCTCTCATTTCGGAGTCGCTGCAAATTTTGAATATGGCGGCTCCGGTAGTTCCGGATGTGGCGATCGAGGATCCAGTTATTGAGGCGGAACGTCAGTCGCAGGTTGTTTTTCTTTTGCATCGCATGGTGGATAAGATGATTATGGACGAATGGACCCGGCCGGAATCGGCCTTGAGGGGGGTTCGTACTCTCAGTAGACTTTATCCCTTAACGGATAAGGATAAGGAGCGTTTTCGAGCTCCGCGGGTAGACGCGGTGGTCTCGGCGGTTACTAAGAAGACTACCATCCCTGTAGAGGGTGGTGCAGCATTGAAAGATGCCCAAGATCGGAAGGTGGATAATCTGCTGCGGCAGACGTTTGACGCTGATTCCATCTCCTTGCAGGCGTCGCTGTGTGGCGCTTGGGTTGCCTGGGCGTGCTTGCGCTGGGCTCAGCGTCTCCGCCTTTCCCCGCGGTTGGAGGAGGCGGATGTCAAGGAGCTGGATCGTTTGGAATCCGGAGCAGCGTATCTGGTAGATCTGCATTACGACTTAATTCGGGCCTTGGCCAACAGTACGGCTTCGGTAGTGGCGGCCAGGCGTTCTGTGTGGCTCCAGAACTGGGCGGCGGATGGTCCCTCTAAATCCCGTCTTAGCAAGCTTCCCTTTAAGGGCGGCTTACTCTTTGGGGATGATTTGGATAAGCTTGTTAAGGATCTCGGGGAGTCCAAGGCCGGTCGGCTTCCCGAGGATAAGCCTAAGCCGCTTCGTTCGACTCCGTACCCTCGGGGACAGCCTCGGGATTCTCGGCGGTTTCGGTCCTCCCGCTATGGAGGATTTCAAAGGGGCCACTTCCAGTCCCGTCCACAAGGGTTTCGAGGCTACCGAGGCGGCGGCCGAGGCTTCTCCGCGGCCTCCTCCGTGGCTAGGAAACCGCAATGAGATACGGCGGGTCCCGGCGGTGGATATTTCGGTGGGCGGCCGCCTCCGGGAGTTTCTCCCCGCTTGGACCCTCATTACCACGGACCAATGGGTGCTCGATATCATTCAACACAGTTACGCTCTCGAGTTTGCCTGTTCCGTTCGGGATTCCTTCGTGCGGTCGCCGTGCCGGGGGGCGGTCAAGGCGGCGGCAGTAGCCTCCACCCTGCACAGATTGTTGCAGTTGGGGGCAGTGACCGAGGTTCCCAAAAGCGACTACGTTATGGGTCGATATTCCATCTATTTCGTGGTTCCCAAAAAGGAGGGGACTTTTCGCCCTATTTTGGATCTAAAGGCGCTCAACCGTTGTCTGAGAGTGCCGCATTTCCGCATGGAGACCTTGCGGTCGGTGATCGTCGCGGTCCGCCAAGGGGAGTTTTTGACGTCTCTAGATCTAACCGAGGCGTACTTGCATGTGCTTCTACAGGCTCACCAGAAGTTCCTGCGCTTTGCGCTGCCGTGGGGACATTACCAGTTCCAGGCTCTTCCCTTCGGTCTCGCGACCGCGCCTCGGACCTTTACAAAGATTATGGTGGTCGTGGCGGCGGCATTGAGGCGCGAAGGGATTTTGGTTCATCCATATCTGGGCGACTTGTTGATTCGGGCCAAGTCCAAGGAGGAAAGCATTCAGGTCACGAGCAAAGTGGTATCTTTTCTGCAGAGTCTGGGTTGGGTGATCAATTTCGGAAAGAGTCATCTGGAACCCTCTCAGAACCTGGAGTACCTGGGCGTGCGCTTCAATACCTGCTCGGGTCACGTGTTTCTCCCTGCCAGGCGGGCCACCTCCTTGCGAGCTCTCGTTCGGAAGTTCAGGTCCACTCCGGCCCCTCCGGCTTGGGACTATCTGAGGGTCTTAGGTACCATGGTGGCGACCCTGGAAGCGGTGCCGTGGGCAAAGGTGCACATGCGCCCGTTACAACGGTCTCTACTCTGGCGCTGGTCGCATCAGGCGGATCCTCTCAGCAAACGTTTGCCTTGCCCTCTGTCGGTTCGCAAGTCTCTCCAGTGGTGGATTCTTCCGCAATCCTTAGCGGTAGGGATGCCGCTGGAACAACCCGATTGGATACCTCTTTTGACGGATGCCAGTCTGGGGGGCTGGGGAGCTCATTGCCAGGGGGCCTTTGCGCAGGGTCGCTGATCTCCTCCAGAAACCTCATGGTCAATCAATCGTCTGGAGCTCCGGGCCGTGTTCCTCGCTCTTCAGGCTTTCCAGTCCTTAGTTCTGGGTCGCGCGGTGCGAGTTCTTTCTGACAACTCGGCGACCGTCGCCTACATCAATCGGCAGGGCGGCACGGGCAGCGCCCCCATGGAAGAGGAAGCGGATCAGCTGTTCGCGTGGGTGGAGACGCGATTTCGGCAGCTCACATTGCCGGAAAGGACAACGTGACAGCCAATTATCTCAGCCGAATGCGAGTGGATGCCAGAGAGTGGCAGCGGCATCCCGTCGTGTTCGCTCAGGTAGTGCAGCGCTGGGGGACACCGGTGATGGATCTGATGGCGACCTTTCTCTCCGCAAAGGTTCTTCGTTTTTACAGCAGAAGACGGGAAAGAATGTCAGAGGGAATAGATGCGCTGCTGCAGGCTTGGCCGGGGGAAGGTCTTCTGTATGTGTTTCCCCCGTGGGCGCTCATAGGTCGAGTCGTGCAGAAGATAGGGCGACATCCGGGGAGAGTTCTTCTCGTAGCTCCCGATTGGCCCCGACGTCCATGGTATGCGGACTTGATTCGTCTCCTCGACGGTCGTCCTTGGCGTCTCCCGGCTCGTTCGGATCTCCTGATTCAGGGTCCTCTCCTTATGCCGCAGGTGGATCGGTTCTCACTTACGGTTTGGCCATTGAGCGGGCGCGTTTGCGTAAGCGGGGTTACTCGGCAGCGGTGATTTCCACGCTGCTTGCGTCTCGAAAGCGTTCTACCTTCCTTGCCTATGTCCGCGTCTGGCGCGTGTTTGAGGATTGGTGTTCTCGGCGCTGGATACGAGCGGCCACCGTGGCCATGCCCATAATTCTAGATTTTTTACAGGATGGTTTTAGCAAAGGTCTGGCGGCCAGCTCATTGCGGGTTCAGCTGGCGGCGCTGGCCTGTTATCGGGGCAAGGTCAACGGCCTTTCGTTGGGTTCTTACCCGGACATTCGGCGCTTCTTGTCAGCTGTTTCTAAGCTGTGCCCTTCCCTTAGATCTTGTGTTCCGCCTTGGGATCTTAATCTCGTCCTCGGAGCTTTGTCCCGGTCTCCCTTTGAGCCGTTGAAACACGCCTCCCTGAAGGATTTAACTTTGAAGGTGGTGTTCTTGGTGGCGATCTGCTCAGCCAGACGCATCTCTGAGTTGCAGGCCTTGTCCTGTCGGGAACCGTTTCTGTCCTTCTCGGACGACAAGGTGGTGTTGCGGACCGTGCCTTCTTTTCTCCCTAAAGTGGTTTTGCCCTTTCTTATGAATCAGGTGGTTTCACTCCCCGTTCTCGGCGGTTCCGATCGTGACTTGCGCCGCTTGGATGTGCAGCGGGTATTGCGGCACTATTTGCGGGTTACCAAATCCTTTCGTAAGTCGGATCATTTATTTGTCCTTTTTGGGGGCGTACGTAAGGGGGAGGCCGCTGCTAAAGCTTCCATTGCCCGATGGATTAAGGAGGCGATTGCTTCGGCTTATCTGCTTCAGGGCCGCTCGGCGCCTTCGGGCTTGCGTGCGCATTCCACTAGGGCGCAGGCTTGTTCGTGGGCGGAGCATCGGTTAGTTCCGCCAGGAGATATTTGCAGGGCGGCTACTTGGTCGTCCTTGCATACCTTCAGTAAGCATTACCGCCTGGATGTGGCGGCGGCAGCGGATACCTGTTTCGGATCGGCAGTTTTGTCGGCCGGCCGGAAAGATCCCACCCGTTAAGTACTGCTCTGGTACATCCCAGACGTAGAGGACTGCACTGGAGGAACGCTAAGGAAATATTAATTACACTTATCTGGTAATTGTAGTTCCTTTAGTGACGACAGTGCAGTCCTCCGTCCCGCCCTACTCATGATCTTTCCAGGTTTCCGGCGTGGAGTACGGGTCAAAGAGTCTTACAGGTGAGCCGGCTCCAATCTTTTCCTGTCTATTGCTTTCCGAGTTGTCCTATTGCTTCCGCTGCTCGGGGCACAGGGATAGGAAGCAGAACCTGGGTCATAGCTTTTCTATGGCATTTAAAAGTGCAGTACATAACAGAATCCATTCCCACTTCTGTACCTAGTTGTAAAAAAAAAAAAAAAAAGGAAACAGACAGGGGAAAACACATTGTTCAGTTGACGTTGTTACATTGCTACTTATTTCTTGCTCCTTTGAGTCTGCTTTGTTAGTAGTTCACACTGGAAGTAGGAGGGCTGATGGTGCCAGGATATACCAGTGATGTCACGAATTTGGACATACCAGTCTCCTAGCTGCAGGACGAGGTTGACTACCCAGACGTAGAGGACTGCACTGTCGTCACTAAAGGAACTACAATTACCAGGTAAGTGTAATTAATATTTAAAGTGGACCCGGGATATCCATTGCTTGCTGCAATACAAGCATTGTGGAATCTGTCTCTTTTGGGGAAACTGCTAGGTACTTGTGATCTAAATTGGTCACTGTTGGAAACAGGATGCTGGGCTTGATGGACCTTGGTCTGATCTAGTATGGCATGTCTTATGTTCTTATCTTGTGAGAGTCTCTATAGGGATTCAGCTGCTGCTGATCATGGCTCACCCTTACAGGTTGCCGTTGCATTTTTACAGGTTCTCGTTAGCCTGTAGCTGAGAAGTCCCATATGTGAGGACTGGCTTCCTGCTTGTTCCCGGAGAAAGTGTAGTTACTCACCGGAAACGGGTGTTCTCCGGGAACAACAGGAATCAGTCCTCACAACCCGTCCTTCTCCCCATTGAGTTGCTTCTTTACCATATTTTATTTTTGCTGCCTTAGCTATGTCATTAGACTGTGTCAAAATGGTACCCTTGGGCGAGAAGTGGACCATGCATGCATGGTGTATCTCCCAAAGGCTTTTTTTGAAAGCTGGGGAGATACTTCCATGCGGGCTTCGTTGGTGCCGACATCACCCATATGTGAAGACTGATTCCTGCTGTCACCGGAGAACACCTGATGCAGGTGAGTAACTACGCTTTATCTGCCATCATATACTATGTTATATATTCTACTGAGGATAATGTGGTTAGGCCATCTGATGACTCGGCATAGTTGGTCCAGCCAGAAAGCATGTCTCCCTCTGAAAGGATTGCTGGAAAAGGAAAGGCATCTTGGTCTTCCATTCAAGGATCATCTATTTTGTTGATATCGGGGGCTGTATCATTGTAATCTAAATGGCATGTAATCTTGATTCTTGAATGGACTATTCGTACAGAGGTTGGGTCTAATTGAACATCGGGACTAAAAGAGACTTTTGCTGCCTTTATTGGGAAGTTAATTGACTTATATAAAGGCTTCCATGCAAACAACTGTAGCCCAAATATTCAAAAAAAGCTGAGCTCCAAAATTTTGGATCCTAATGATGCACCTGAATTAATGCACTCTTTTCAGATGAACCTAGAAGCCTAAGGGCATGATATTCCAAGGGATTATGATTAATACCCAAGCAGGGATATTCAGCAGCATTAACGCAGCACCACAGAATATCCACAGGTGTTGCAGCTGCGCACCCCAGTGCTAACCAGTTGTTGATCCATTGGGGTGTTCTGGAGCGGCATCTGGCAATAACCAGTCAGTGGCAATATTGATGATCTGCCCGATTATCGCAACATGGCGAAATTAAATATCTGGGTCTAAAGTTCAGCAGTGGTGATTAGGCACTTTAGCAGCACCAGCTGCTGCCTCTGAATATCGGGCCCTAAGTTTTCAGCTGAAAACTCATCTTAAATTTGGAGCTTAAAGTTATCAGGGCAACTTTTATACCATCCAATATTTAAATGTTAAATTTAAGTGTATCTGATGTTACAGTGAGAGATCATCTCACATCCAGTGATCACCAGATGGCACCGTTCAGCATTAGGACTGTTTGCATGCCCTATCCCGACCGTGCACTAATGCTACCTCTTGGCTCTGATCCACTGAACTCAGGGCAAGAAAGAAAGAAAACACACACACAGAATTTTATCTTAAAAATTACTGAAGTGCTGCAGGAAGGAATTTACAGGTTCCACAGACTAGTGCAGTCACTTGCAATGCCCTTCCCCCATCTCCTACAGCATCCCCTTTTATTGGCAAAACCTGTTACATTGTAACATAGTAACATAGTAAATGACGGCAGTTAAAGACCCCGTGCGAGCAGTGTGACATTTGTGATTTAACAATAGTGACGTCCTCTTTTGAATACAATGGAGTAGCACTCACATTGAAACAAAAGACTACACGTGAATCTCGCAATGTTGTGTACGCAGTAATTTGCCCTTGTGGACTATGTTATATAGGTAAGACCATCAGAGCTTTTCGAGTACGCATAAGGGAACACCGTAGTCGGTTACGTTGTAAGGTGCTCGAAGCTCCCATAGTGGCACATTGCCTACAAAAAGATCATGTTTTTGAACAACTTCGATGCCTTTGTCTGCTTCAGATACGACAGGGATATGCAGGGAGGACCTTGGATCAGACACTGGTGCTACAGGAACAACGCCTTATATATAAGTTGAACACTATGGCACCCAATGGGCTGAATAGTGTTATTGAGTGGGCAGCCTGTATATGAAGATATTGTGGTAGCATCATCAAAGCCCTCCCCCCCCGAGAGCGTATTTTGTGATGTGGGGGTAGCGAGAGCTACATTACAGAAGGAAAGTCCCTTAGGGCAGCATTATTAAAGCCCTCCTTTTGAGGGTGCATTTCGCGTGGTGGGGGTGGACAAAATTACATCATAGAAGGGAAGCCCTTGGGCGAAGTCCCCGAAGCACGGGGGAATTTAAGTTATTCGCTAATTGGAGCCCCCGAAGCTATTTTTCAGTATATTGTAACGTTTCAAATAGCTTTGTATGGTGATCGTGTAGAAAAGCTGTTTAAAACACATAGATGAGATCAGCATGAGTTTTCGGGAAGTGAGTACGGCTTTAAGGTGGGGGATGAGTATCCCTTCGTCACGGGTTAAGGGCTCTTTAAAAATGGAGGGCAATGGGCCCCATGGGCATGCGTGGCGTTTGTTGAGGAATCGTTGGACTCCCCCCTAGGTTATCGGGAGTAGTTTGAGTATATCAAGTTGGGAACGCGGGCAGCATCTTTTGGTAAGGTTTCTTTACTTTTTGGAGATGTGTAGAATGGAGTAAATTTTGTTTAGTAGTAGGAGGATATTGGATGAGACTGGAGAGTGATAGTATTTCTTTTTATTTTCATTTATAGATAAGTTTAAGGTCCCCTGAAGAAACAACGTAGTGAAACGTCTAGGTGCTGGGGAATTGACGTTGGGATCGTAATTGTTTGTTGAGAGTTGAACAGATTCCCTACACAAAAGGAAGTATTCTTAAGAAGTTAAGCTTGTATTTTTTGAAGAATATACTGCTAGAAGATTTTAAAGGAGAACATTCTACTGTGTAATAGGGAACTGTTGACTCCTGCTAGAGGTCATTGATGTGATCAGTGCAAGGGTCCTCATTAAGACGGTAGTCTATGAGGCTTTGTAAAAGTTTTACTGAGACCTCAGAAAAAGGAAGAAACAACCTTTTGACAATTCAGAATAATTGATTATTGTAATTTGGACATTTTTGGATCCAGTTTTTGGAAGTTAATGAACGAAAAAATTCTTTTGTATTGGCATATTACATTCGTTCAAGAGCAAGGGCCATAGAATTTTTGT
The DNA here is from genome assembly GCA_033557465.1 of Ichthyophis bannanicus. NCBI lineage: Eukaryota > Metazoa > Chordata > Amphibia > Gymnophiona > Ichthyophiidae > Ichthyophis > Ichthyophis bannanicus. The sequence continues at coordinate 144,591,407 of CM066032.1, forward strand.
GGCAGTTAAAGACCAGCATGGTCCATCTAGTCTGCCCAGCATGATGGCAAGGGTAGGTGCACCTGCCGCTCTGTGCAGGCCACCCCTCCCCACGTCCCTGTTTAGGGGTGAACCCACCACTCCATGCGGGACACCCCTATTTGTTGAGAAATTAGATGGTTCAGTTTATTTTGATTTTATCCTGTTGCTGTAAAGGGATCCACTGTGTCTGTCCCATGCCATTTTGAATTCCATCACCGTGTTGGCCCCCTCCACTTCCATCGGGAGGGCATTCCAAGCATCCACCACCCTTTCCGTGAAAAAGTATTTCCTGACATTGCCTTTCAATTTACCACCTTGCAGCTTCCTGTTGTGCCCTCTAGTTTTACAGCTTCCCCATCTTTGGAAGAGATTTGTTTGTTCATTATTTCCCTTTAAGTATTTAAAGGTCTGAATCATATCTCCCCTGTCCCTCCTTTCCTCCAAAGTGTACATGTTTAGGTCTTCAAGTCTCTTCTCATAAGGCTTCTGATGCAGGCTCCAAATCATTTTGGTCGCCTTCCTCTGAACAGCTTCCAGTCTTTTTACATCCTTTGCAAGATACGGTCTCCAAAACTGAACACAGTATTCCAAGTGAGGCCTCACCAGTGACTTGTACAGTGGCATAAGTACCTCTTCCTTTCTGCTGGTGATTCCTCTTTATATGCAGCCCAACATCCTCCTGGCTTTTGCCACCGCCTTGTCGCACTGTTTTGCCACCTTGAGGTCTTCAGAAATAATCACACCAAGGTCTTTCTCCTGATCCATGCACACCAACCTCTCGCTCCCTATCGCTTACATTTCCCTTGGATTTCTTCTACCCAAGTGCATGACTCTGCACTTCTTCGCATTAAATTTTAATTGCCAAGCATTTGACCATTCTTCCAGCTTTTGTAGATCTTTCCTCATGTTAACCACTCCCTCAGGGGAGTCTACTCTGTTGCAAATTTTCGTGTCATCTGCAAAAAGACAGACTTTTCCATTCAGTCCTTCAGCAATATCACTCACAAATACATTGAACAGTGCCGGGCCCAGGACGGACCCCTGGGGCACCCCGCTAATCACCTTCCCTTCATTCGAGTGAGCTTCACTCTGATCCAATTTACCATCTTAGGATCCATCCCCAAGCAACCGAGTTTATTGATAAGCCTCCGATGAGGAACGGTATCAAAGGCTTTGCTGAAATCCAGGTAGATGACATCCATCGCATGCCCCTGATCTAGCTCTCTGGTCACCCAGTCAAAGAACTCAATCAGATTTATTTGGCAAGATCGTCCTTCGTTAAAACCATGTTGCCGAACCTTTAAAAAGGAGATGGAGGGGTGGAGGAGACTATTCAAGATGGCTGCGGTGTTGCTGTTTCCTTGATTATCTATGCCTAAGAGAAAGGGGAAGTTGAGGGTCTTTCCCTCTGAGCCTCAACTACCCAGCGTTGGTCCTATGGACCGTTTCGTTACCTTGTCCTCGGAGAAGAAGCAGGAGATACGAGCCGGCTTGGCCGCGCCAAGTGCAGAGACTCTGACGTGGCCGTTGGAATCTGAAACTTCTCTCTCCTGTAGTGAGGAGTCCACCACCACGCCCTGCTGCATTGGAACCCTCCTCAGACTCTGCGATGCTGACGTCTCCCGAGATGGGGGCGCCGACTGTGGAGAGGGCGCAGCCTGAGCGGTTGGGTTCTTTGACCCCCGATTGTCTCGAGGAGGCATCGGGCAGATGTTTGGAGACGTGTACATTGGAGGAAAATCTTGCCCCGCAGTTTGCTTCAATACCGTTGCTGGCACTACCATTACTGGTTCATCCTCTGGTTTTTACTTTGGAGACTATCTGGGAAGTGATTTCCTCTCTTTCAAGTTCTATAAATGCACAATCTGCAATGTTGATGACCCGAGTCCAGGAAAATGCGGTTAGCATCCAGAAGAATGTTGTAAATATTGATATGGCTTTGTCTATATGTGAGCAGCTCAAGGTACAAAATATTGCTTTCAGTTCTCAGCTCGCTACAGTTTCAGACGTGTCTTCAGCTTTGACTAAGGAAAACGGCTTATTGAAGTATAAATTGGAAGTGTTGGAAAATGCTTCCAGAGCAGCAAATTTATGTTTTGAATTTTCCATGTCTTCCTGGGGTCACGGCCCTAGATATGTTTAAATGCTATATGAAGGAGGTTTTGAAAATTCCTGCGGATTTGATTCCACCTCTTAGCAAGGTATATTATTTGCCGCGACAGAAGAAGAAAGCTGAGACGGTAGAGTTGGTGTCTAACGTGAACTTTAACGTTTTGGATGTTACCGGTCTTCTTGAGGACACGGGGGGAGAGGGTTTAACTTTTACATCTTCAACATTGTTAGTTCAATGTGCGTTAATATCAGATAAAGATTGGCTCTTAAAAATGTTTTTTAAGAAAAGATTGGAAACCTTCCTAGGTTTTAGAATATCAATGTTTCCAGACTTAGTTAAGGAAACACAAAAGAGGAGGAAGCAGTTTTTGTTATATAAATCTGGTGTGTTAAAAATTGGGGGAACCTTTTTTCTTAGATATCCTTGCAGATGTTTAGTGTTTTATAATGATCTGAAATATGTTTTTTCCGATCCTAATGATCTAAATGCTTTTATTAATGCTAGACTTTCTGCTCTTGATTTACCCAAGTAACACGGGTATTTATAACATCAAGACCCTCCTAGATATAAGTTCCGGGGTCACCCACAGTCACTTGGTTTTCTTTGTTGTTAATATTTCGTAGATTTTAGCCAAAGGCTCTGTTTTGGTTGAATATTTCCTTTCTTCCCCCCCCCCCCCCACTGTAGCGAACTACAACAGTGTATGATTAGTATATTTGTTCTTTTGTTGTTTACTTATTGGTATTATTATTAACATACTCTGTAATCTGAGCAAGGAATATTTGTTATTTTGCTGTATAATTTAAAATTGCATAAATAAAAAACAAAACAAAAAAAACCATGTTGCCTCGGGTCTTGCAACCTCTTGGTTTTGAGAAAGTTCACTATTCGCTCTTTCAGGAGCACCTCCATGACTTTTCCCGCCACCGAGGTAAGGCTCACAGGCCTGTAGTTTGACACTTCTTCCCTGTCACCACTTTTGTGTAGAGGTACGACATCAGCCATTCTCCAGTCCTGAGGAACCTCTCCTGTTTCCAAGGATCTGTTTAAAACATCCTTTAACGGCCCTGCAAGAACCTCTATGAGCTCTTTCAGTATCCTGGGATGTATCCCATCCGGTCCCATGGCTTTGTCCACTTTCAGTTTTGCAAGTTGTTCTAACACCTCATCTTCTGTGAATGGTGTGGTAACTACTTCATTCCCATTTTTATATTTGGGAGTCACAGGTGGTCCTTCTCCAGGACTTTCTTTAGTAAAAACAGAGCAGAAGTATTCGTTTAGCAATTTCGCTTTTTCAGTGTCACTTTCCATGAGTCCGTTCACAGCACTTCTGAGTCCTGGAATTCCACCTCTGATCTTCTTCCTTTCCCGAATATACCTGAAGAAGGTTTTGTCACCACACTTCACATCTTTAGCCATCTTTTCCTCTGCCTTTGATTTTGCTATCCATATATCTCCAGGAACAAGCAGGAATGAGTCTTCACATATGGGTACGTCGGTACCGACGGAGTCCGCGTGGGAACGCTCCCCAGCGTCCAATCAGAACGCTTTTGGAAGCATCCTAACACGCCTGCGTGCTGCCTTCCCGCCTTCCCCAACTGCCTCTCCTCAGTTTTCATTTTTCCACAGAGCTGGCAGGATGTCCTCCTGTCACCGCAGAAAATTCTTCTTTTATTTTTTGTTTTTTCTTGTGGTCGTGTCTACCTTCCCTCGACACACCAGAACCGCCGGTGTTTTCTTCTTCTTTTCTTTTTCAGATATTTCCTTCTGTAGGAAATTGTTTCCTATTTGGTGCCTGACAGGCTTTGGCCTGCAAGGCCTCTCCATTTCCCTCATGGAAATTCTAGCCACTAGAAAGTGTTTTAACTGTGGCACTACCAAATTACTTTTAGACACCCATAATTGGTGCCTTCCATGTTTGGGACCTGAACACAATCCGCTGGACTGTCCCTCCTGCACTTCTGTTTCTACAAGAAGTTTTCAGCATCGAGCTCCACTCGATACGCTGTTCCCCTCATTCCTGAGGGTACCAACTCCATCTTCTTTTTTGCAGGATCAGGTAACCAAACAAAAGTCTGTAAAGACTAGCCAGTCCTTGGGTGGTAGATCTCATGTCCTTCATAGAGATGCCTTTCGGCTTGCCCCCGAGGATATTTTGGCTTTAAAACCCCAGCGGGAGGCTTCTGTCTCCAAAGCACTAATGGGGTTTCAGGTTGTTTCCAGGGTTTTTACCTCGGTGAACATACCTGAGCCATGCCCGGTGGTGGTATCCGCTTTGAGCGGTGCCGGTACTCCGGCATCGGCAATGGTGCTGGATGAAACATTCCACACCGATGATCGCAGTCGAGCGCTCTCGGTATCTTTGGTGCTGCTAGAGCCGCTACCGACCGATCTTTCCACATCGGTCCCGGTACCGATGCTGGTATCCACGTTGGTACCCGCCCGATATGCATCAACAGACTTGCTTCTTTCGATACCGAGTCTAGAATCGATCTCTAGTCTGGATGACTGGATACCGACTCGTCTCGGTACCGACTTCAGACGGTACCATAGACATTCCATCGATGATCAAGGTCTGTCACATTCGGTTACCACGGTACCAATAGTGCCATTACAGACTGATCTTCATATATCGGTGTCACCGACGGTACCGATCTCGGTACCGGTATCGACATCTGCATTGGTGTCGGTACCTCCCATGCTAGCCGGCTCGCTTCCTTCCATACCGAGTTTGGAATCGATCTCTAGCATGGACGACTTGCTACCGACGAGTTGTGGTACCGGGTTTCATCGGTACCCACAACTATCTTTCAAAGATAATCCGATGCTCCACCCCTCCAGATCTGCTATTCCATAGAATCTGAATGAACAGGTGGCTGCTAGAGCTAGTTCTTCAACAGATCTAGTTTTTCCTCTTCTTCCTCGAGGACTCCCCTCTGTGGAGATTTCTTTTCAAGCTTTTCTGCTTGATATGGCGGTTACTTGCCATTTCTATACCTGGTCAAGTCCCAGCACCAGGGGATCCACATCCTATACAGATCCCCTGCAATCTAAAGGAACTCATTATGTTTCCTTTGCATCAGACCTTGCAGGATCTCCTATTTAGAACGTGGGAAACTCCTTTAATGGTATCCCCACCTTCTAGGGCAACTGATCTTCTATACAAGGTGCCCCCTTCTCCAGGTTTTCAAAAGCCTCAACTCCCTCATCATTCTCTGGTTGTACAATCAGCAATGAGACGTGTTAAGAGTACTAAAAAGCACTCTTCTTATCCACCAGGTCGTGAGGCTAAAACTTTAGATGCCTTTGGACGTCAAACTTTCCAGGCATCCATGCTTTCAGCAAGAATCCTTTCATATATTTTCTATATGGGATTATCTCTTGACGAGGTCACAAAAGATTTATTACTTTTGACCCCTTTCCTACAAGAGCCTAAAAGAGTAGATTTTTCTATGCTAGTCAATCATGCTCAAAATATTTCTAAGTTCTTTACTCGTGCTTCCCTAGACTCTTTCGAGTCTGTTAGCAGAACTTCTGCTATAGCCATAGGAGCACGACGTAGAGCCTGGCTCCAAGCTTCAGACTTGGACAAACCTGTACAAGATACACTGGGAAATGCTCCTTGCACTAGAGAAAATCTCTTTAATAAGGAGTCTTTACTCCAGGCTGCTCAGTTTACTACTGACACTATTGCTTTCAGAGGCTTGTCTACGCCTTCCTCTATCCCAGTTTGTAGAAAGTCTACTACTAAGCTTTGTTCCCCTAATGGGAGAAGGTTTTATCCATCTTCTACCCATCATACAAATGTTTCTAGGCAGGGTAATCACCCAGCCAGGCTCAGGAAACCACTACCTCAACGGGTTCAGCAAACCCAGCAGTCATAGGGTTGCTGATAAACTCTTCCCTGAATCCTTTTTTCCTCTTGAGGTTTAGATCCTGTAGTTTGCTTCTTACCTCTACAAGCATCTACATCGGTTCCATCCTAAAATTTACATATGTCCCTCTCAAGGACACATCCTATCTATTAGCTCAATGAGCTTCTTGAGATGATTATGCTTTACAGGTACTACAGTTACTCCTCGTCCTCTGAACTACACAGAGGAGTAACAGCTGTCAATAGGGTCACCATCCCTTATCTTTGACTTTCCCCTGTATCAGCATCTCTCTTACTACTTATTAAGGATTTCCTCCTCAATAAGTCTTCTTTTCAACTCTGCCACTCTTTCCAGGACATTTGGTCTGTAAGAGTGATACCACTTTACTGAGGACTTTTCCTTAAGTCCCTAACAGTTTTTTTCAGAGTTGTCTCCCCCTTGCATTCTTAGTTTTTCCTGGCAGCTTCTCAGACAGTAGCGGAGTCTTACCTCTCCTACTTCTGTCTGTATTCTTTCCAAACTTTGGATCCTTCTGCTGCCCTATCAATAGTTAGAACTGCAGGGGCTCTTACTGCTTAGACCACTGACTTGCTGTCTAAGCAGCCAGGGCTTGTTATCCAATTTCAATGCTTTTTGGCCTTGCCACTAAGTCCCAGAAGGTTTAAGCACCGTGTCTGGCTATTGTTGCAGACCTTAACTTCTCTCCTTAGCCTCCCCAATTCCTGGGCTTGGCGGAGTGGTTCATGCCGCCTACGGGCTCTTGAACATCAGGTTTTCTTCTAATTAACCTGCAACATTCTCTCTGCATCTCTACGGAGCAGCTCTACACTATGGGGCCTTATTAGAGAGCACATAATGTCAGATGGTTAGGAAGGGTTTTACCCAGTCAGGCTTACTGGATTCTCCTTGCCCTTACCATTTCCATTAAAGGCTTCTTAAATAAAGGTCACTGGCCTTTAATTAAGAGAAGACCTAAAGAATTATCCAATTCCCTGGTTTGCTGCACATCTCCAGGGGACCCCTTCACCAGAGATGGTTTCTTTCTTTCAGTATAGACCATCCATGTCTGTTTTTTTCCTTCCATCCTCAATTCTTCATGGCGTGATCCATGTTGAGCAGAGCAATGCACCATACCCCCTTTTACCCTCATTGAGGGTAAATATGGTATTTTTATGGCATCTTTTTCTCCAGCTACCTGCTGGAGTTATGGAAGGATTCAGACTCACTGTCTGCAGATTAAAAACATCCTCTGCATTTTCCAGGTAGATCTCCATTTCTGGTTTTTCAGGGGCACGAGTTCTTAGAGGACTCTAGACTTCTCTTGCCAATGAGAGAACTCCCTGCGCTTCCTACCGTTAACCAGGAAGTAGGGATTCTCTGAATATCTACTCAAGCAGGTACCTCCCTTCTTGTTAGATAAATCTTTCTCCACATACCCTATGTGCGGACATGGGTATGTATACATATACATATATATATATATACATATGTCTATGTTACATGTATATGGACATCTGCATGTCTATGCCCATATCTATCTGTCTATATATATATATATATATATATCTGTATTTACCTATCTCCATAGATATGGATTACCATATATGATAGTGTGTAGGTATATGTCATATACTCTTTCTGTCTGTCTGCCTAGATATATATATATATAACTATACAAATATATATATTCCACCATGGACCGACAGATACTCTCTATCCCTTTCCATGCTGTCCCAGCATACTTAGGGTTCTCCATGATCAACCACTTCCTGTGGTAGTTCAGGAGTTTTTATACCATGACCTTCAGTTTTGAGTACACCTGAAGCCCTCCACATACTCTCCTTTTCCATTACGAGGGACTTTTTTCTGAATCTTCAGAAAATGAGAGGCTACAATGCCTCATTACTCCTATCCTTATTGTTATCGGATATGGAGATCTTTGAAGCTCCCTCTCCTATAAGAACTAGGTCTCTTAAGGTCAAAGGAGTTTTCAATTTTATCCAATGGAGACTTCCGCGTTTTCCGCTAAGTCCTACCTCATTGAACTACCCAGTTCCACTGGGATTGTTCCTCTCACCCTAAGGGTTCTACCTCAGCCTGTTTTTTGCACAGTTGTTTACCTCTTCTTTCATGGAGGTACCCCCTGGGGATATTCTGTTGGTTCATATTCTCAAATCCTCATGAACCTCCATATACCCTTCTACAATGCCACCAGGTGAGGTCCATATTGGTTTATTGATTTCCAATATTACCACTAAATATCACCTGCACAGAGCCTATTTAGGCATCCTGTTTGGTCCAGCTATTCAACAGCACATCTTTTTAGCTCAACTCCTACCTCCATCCCTGGAATGCCTGGGGGTTTGGTAAGATAGCATGGCTTTCAAACTCGCAACATGCTGGGACTCTTCCAGGCATCTTAGCTTGGGAGTCCCCATATGTGAAGACTCATTCCTGCTTGTTCCTGGAGATAGCACAGTTACTTACCTGTAACAGGTGATCTCTGGGAACAGCAGGAATAAGTCTTCACAACCCACCCACCTCCCCTAGGAGTTGCATTTCTCTATCTTTCCCTTTCTTGCTCTCTCTCTCTCTTTGCCTCAGCTTTAAAACTTAACTGAGGAGAGGCAGTTGGGAAAGGCGGGAAGGCAGCACACAGGCGTGTTGGGATGCTTCCAAAAGCGTTCTGATTGGACGCTGGGGAGCGTTCTCGTGCGGACTCCGTCGGTACCGACGTACCCATATGTGAAGACTTATTCCTGCTGTTCCCAGAGATCACCTGTTACAGGTAAGTAACTGTGCTTTCTCTCTTTGTCTCTTTGAATTTGATCCTGTATTCATTTCTGTGTTCCTCTGTGAGTTTTTGAATTTTGCAAAAGCTGTGTTTTTTGCCTTTATTTGAGCAGCCATTTCTTTGGAAAACCAAATAGGCTTTCTTCTCCTCTTGTTTTTGTTTTACTTTTGTTGCATATTTATCTGTTGCCCCTTTTATTACCACGTTTAGTTTAGCCCATTGCAATTCCACTTCTCTTATCTCTTTCCACCCTGTCAGCTCCTCCTTTAGGTACTTAGCCATTTTATTGAAGTTGATGTTTTTGAAGTTTAGGACTTTGAGCCTGCTATGATTGGCCTGTACCATGGCTTTTATCTTAAACCACACCGTGTGATGATCGCTGCTGCTCACAAGGGCACTCACGCAGATATTCGACACACTATCGCCGTTGGTGAGCACTAAATCCAGCGTTGAGCTTTCCCTGGTTAGTTCCATCACCATTTGTCTAAGTAACGCATCTTGGAGAGCATCCACGATTTTTTTGCTTCTTTCCAGATTTGCAGAAGGAGTAATCCAATCCACATCAGGTAGATTAAAGTCGCCCAATATGATCGCTTCCCCTTTTGTGGTTATCTTGGCAATATCTATAATCAATTCGTTATCTATTTCTTCAATTTGTGTTGGAGGTCTGTAGACTACAGCAGTATGGATGACAGTGCCATCTGCTCTTTCCAACACGATCCAGAGCGCTTCTTCTTTTCCCCATGCCCCCTGCATTTCAGTAGCTTTAATATTGCTTTTGACATACAAGGCTACTCCTCCTCTTCCATTTTCTCTGTCTTTTCTGAATAGATTATAGCCAGGTATGGCTATATCCCAATCATGTGATTCGTTTAGCCATGTTTCTGTAATGGCCACAATGTCCAAATCCATTTCCACCATTAGGGCTTCTAGGTCTGGAACTTTGTTGGCTAAGCTTTGAGCATTTGTGCTCATTGCTTTCCAGCATTTAACTGGCTTGCGTGTATTTAGCATTGATTTTGTTCTGCCTACATCTTCCCACTTGTTTATGATGTGTGGTTTAAATGTGTGGCTGTTTCTGATTTTAATCTGCTTTTGCAGGGGGTGACGTCCAGAGCTTGACCTTCCACATACGTCGCCCCCTTTTTCTAGTTTAAATGCGTATCCACATATTGCTTGTATTTTTCACTTAGGATTCTTTTCCCTGTGACAGAGAGATGTAGTCCATCAGCACAATATAGTTTCTTGTTGTTCCATCTGTTACCCCAGTCGCCAATAAATCTGAATCCTTCTTGTTTGCACCAGGTCTGGAGCCATGTATTAAAGCTGTTAATGTGATGCAGCCTTTTTGCCCCTTTACCAAGCACAGGTAGAACCTCCTGAGAATGCAGCAGTGTTAACAGTGGGCTTGAGTTTCTCTCCCAGAGATTGGAAGTTCTTTTGGACTGTAGGAGGGTACTGTTTCTAGTCAGGTCATTTGTGCCCAAGTGGATAACCACATCAAGTTTGGAGTGTTCACTTTCTGCGCTAAGTACGTCAACAACGTGGTTTGTATTCCTGCTGGCTGAAGAGCCTGGGAGGCACTTGACTATCTTCTCTCCTTTGAATTGTGTTCCCAAGTTGATGCCACTGATGATGGAATCACCAAGTAGTAGTAGTTTGCTGTTTGGTGAGGTTTTCTTCATATTTGGTCCTCTAGCAGCAGATTGGGCATTGTCTGTCTCATTTAAGGGCCCTTTAGTTTCTTTGGATTGGGCATCCTCATTCATAAGATGCCTCTGTGTCACAGGTCGCAATCTACCAGAACCCACTGTGATCCATTTGTTCCTGGGGTGTTTCATTCTTTGTGAAAGTGGTGGTGGACTTTGTTCAGTTTGTATCTTAGAAGAGGTGTGCTTCATTGCAGCCAGTTCCTCATCCTCATTAGCCAAGGCAGAGAAAGCATTATGCAGGTATATTTATTTATTTTATTTATTACAAGTCTTTTGATGCATATAATGTCTATGCGTTACAGGTCGCAATCTACCAGAACCCACTGTGATCCCCTTGTCCCTGGGATATTTGATGCTTTGTGGGAGCGGTGGTGGGCATTGTTCAGTTTGTATCCTAGAAGAGGTGTGCTTCATTGCAGCCAGTTCCTCCCTGAGTAGGGTCACCTCTTTATGCATGGCAGCTAGGTCTTCCCTTAGTAGAGTCAGTTCTTTATGCATGGTAGCTGACCTGAGGCACATAGGACAAGCTCTGAGGTTCCATATGATTTGTCTTGGAATGAGAGTACTGCAGTTATTCCACTGAATACACAATATGCTGAATAAGCAGTCCTAGAAGGAGAAGAGGAAGAAGAAGAAGGAAGGAGGAAGAAGATGTGGGCTGTAACCTAAGTTAAGAGGATAGATGGCAACGTATGCGAGTACTATGTAGGCAATGCAGCCCCTAGGGTGGGTGGGGTGATGGGTAGGGTGGGTGGGAACCTAATTGTCTCTGGCCAGTAGGCTGTTCCTGAACTGGGGGCACCCACAGATATCTGCTGCAAGGCTACCCAGAAATGGAGACAGTCAGATTATTCCCAAGCTTAATTTATAACCACAGTTAAACATTATATTAACAAGTCCCACAAAACAGACAGTTAGACTCTATATTGATAACTAGAAAGCATCAGAAATAAGAGAGAAAATTAGAGTCTTTGCTTTGTGAAATATCCACAGCTCCTGCAGCCAGCCTCAGAGACCTGTAGGTGTACAGTTTTGTCTTATCACTATGCATCATCCTTTGTGTTGCATTTCACTAATTTGTATTTGTAGTTTACATCTACATGCTACAAGCCAAGCCTTGCTGTTACAAGTCAACTGGACAGACACACTAATCATCCCTAGCCATAATTCTACAAAGCATTTCTGGAAGTAAAAACATTCTGTCTCCACAAGAATCTGTAGCTCTCTCTCTCTCTGCCTAGCCCAGTAGCATCTCTGAAGATTGTTTCTGTGAGGATATAACCGTGGCTTCTCCCAAATATCTCTCCAGGTTGCTAGGCTGTGAATTCCAAAACTGCTCTCATTCTTTGTATTAACTTTTTCAGTGGGTACCTGAGCTAGGCCTTCTTTACAAGGACTAGGACTGATAAAATCCATATAAAAGCGAGGGTCTTAGGCTTTAGGAAAACTAACTCTGCCAAGATGGGACAGTACCTCAAGGAGTCGTTAGCGAGATGGGAACAGCCGGGGGATGTAGAAAAGCAATGGGCAAAACTGAAAGGGGATATTTTATGGGCAACAAACCTTTTTGTTATGAAAGTAAATAAATGTAAAAGGAAAAGGGGGGCCACTATTGTTCTTAAATGAAATAGCTGAAAAGATGAAGAAAAAGAGGGTGAACTTCATAAATACTAGAGATCACAGAGAGAGGAAGACAAGCATCTATATTTGGAAAAACTTAGAGAAGCTAGGAAAGTAGTCAGGCACCTGAGATACAAGGAATAGCCAATGCAATAAAATGGGGCCAAGACATTTTTCAGATATGTTAGCGAGAGGAGGAAGTGCAGCTCTTCTGTTCCAGAGTTGTTTGCGGACAAGTGGTTTTAGCTGCCACACCTGAGTTTTCAAATAAGTGCTTTTTCAAGTGATTTTATAACCATTTTGATTAAAATGGACATGGCTGGGTTTTGAGACTGAGACGTTCTTCTTCTCTTGCTGGCTTGTCTGACAAAAAAATTAATTTTGGGAAACTTGTTGATGTCACTTTGGTGATTTTTCCTTTTTTGATTTGAGCGAGGAAGGGCAAAAGTGGTATTGTCAGACTCAAGGGTGAAGGGGGGGAATATGTATTAGCTGATGAGGATAAAGCAGACTTGCGTAACAAATATTTTTGTTCTGTGCTCACAGATGAAGGGCCAGGAGCAGGACCTCAGAAAACATCCACAAATAGGAACAGAAGTGACGGGGATCTTGAACTATTTTCAGAAGATTGCATTCATGAGGAACTAGCTAAACTAAAAGTAGACAAAGCAATGGGACTGGATGGGATACATTGAGAATATTAAAGGAACTTGGGGACGTTCTAGTGACTCCACTGACTGACCTTTTCAATGTTTCTTTAGAGCTAGGAGTGTTCTCAGATGACTGGAGAAAGGCACATATGGTTCCTTTACACAAAAGCGGAAATAAGGATGAGGTTGAGAACTACAGGCTGGTTAGTCTGTCCTCTGTGGTGAGTGAATTAATGGAAACGCTGCTAAAACAGAGGATAGTGAGGTTTCTAGAGTCCCATGGATTGAAGGATCTTAGGCAGCATGGGTATACCAGAGGTAAGTCTTGTCAGACAAATCTGATTGATTTCTTTGACTGGATGACTAGAGAGTTGGACCGAGGGAGAGTCCTAGATTTGGTGTACTTCGATTACAGTGAAGTGTCTGACACCATTCCATACAGGCAACTTATAAATAAATTGAGCACTCTAGGGATGGACCCTAAAGTGACTGACTGGGTTAGAAATTGGTTGAGTGCGAGGCGACAAACTGTACAGGTAAATGGAGCTCACTCTGAAGAGAAGGATGTTACCAGTGATGTGTTGCAGGGATCTGTCCTTGGTCCAATTCTTTTTAACATCTTTGTTAGTGATATTGCGGAAGGGCTGTCAGAGTAGGTTTGCCTTTTTTGTGGATGATACCACAATCTGCAGTAGAGTAGACACCCAGGAAGGATTAGATAATATGAGGAGAGATCTAGCTAAGCTTTAAGAATGGTCAAGAATTTGGCAGCTGAGATTTAATGCTAAAAAATTCTGGGTCATGCATTTGGACTGCAAAAATCCAAAGGAGCAGTACAGTGTAGGGGGCGAAGTACTTCTGTCCACGAAGGAAGAGCAGGACTGGGCATGATTGTTCTCTGGGAACAAGCAGGAAGTCGGCCCTCACATATGAGTGACATCGGTGCTGATGTAGCCCATGTGGATCCAATCCCCAGCTTTCAAAGAAAGCTTTTGGGATGTACACCGTGCATGGGCGGTCACCTTCCCGCCCAGAGGTGCCATCTTACCTCAGTCTTCTTTTTTTCCACGGAGCCCTGCAGACGTCCTGTCTGTGCACCCCGGATAAAGTCAATTTCTCGCTATGTCATCGAACAGCGGTTTCAAGCATTGTGCCAAGTCCTGCACGGATTGCCACAGTTCCTGCATATATTACCTCGGGGCAGACCACAATGTATATTCCTGCCCGCTGTACTTTTTGATGAATGCTAAGTCCCGGAATGTGAAAGGTGGCAGGGGGAGCTGTTCAACAAGTTGGCCCCAGGATTATCTGGGGTGGATCCCTGCCTTTGCTGCCAGTATCGTGCTCCTGGCATGGTCGGAGCCGCGGGATCGATGTGCATAGGAGTCGTCCCCGGAGGATATTTCCTGGCTGAAGACTTCATCGAAGTCAAGGTCCTACCCAGCCTGGGGGGTAAGACCTCCGGGACTTGGGCACCGAGCTCTCTGCTCGACGCCGGGGATGAGAAGGAGCACAACCCCCCCTCCCCCTCAAGCAACCTCGGAGGGAGGCATTGGCATCGGAGTCGGGGGATTGCACCAGGTCCCCCGATGCCATCACCATCCAGGACTCTCCCTCCTGGGACCCGGCACTGGCATCAGAGCCTTCGAAGTCGGTGCCCACTTCAACAGAACCATTGGGCGTCGAGGCCAGGATGCTAGCCCTAGAACACAGCTTTGCTGCGTTCGTCGAGGCTCACAGGGGCCTGACTCCCGGTCATTTCAGGTCATCAGTAGCCCTGATGGGACTGTCCTCATCCAGGACATCCCTGGAGAATGCCCCTCCCATCCTGGAAAGGTTGGCCTGCTTGTTGTTGACCCCTTCGTCATCCGAGTTGCAGGCCGGCACATCGTTTGCACAGCTGCCCCAGATTACCATTTCCTGGTGTCGTCGATACCGAGTGGGTCTGATGACCACGGGACACTGGTCGAATCTTCTGGTTCTGAGTTGGCATGGGAGATGGATGAGGAGTCTCCTGACACTGTTCTCCACTGGGACATCCCCTCCAACCTGTCCCTGCCACACCTTCAGTAGCGGTCACCTCCAGAGGACTTGGCTTTCTTGGAGTTTCTACAGGAGATGTCCCATGTCCTTGCCTTCGTGGTGGTGCCCAAGGACTAGCCGCATACCGAGGATCTTGAGATCTTCCTGTACGAGACTCCTTGGAAGGCACTGACGGTGCCCATGCCCCCCATCCTGGAGCGGCTGCTTTTCAGAATGTGGGAGACCCCAGTGACGATGCCGATTGTGAACCGTTGACTCGATTCACAGTATCGAGTCGGCCAGAGCCCCCTGCTTCCAGAAAACACAACTGCCACATAACTCCATGGTTGTGGAGTTGGCTGTGTGTCGCACTAAAAGCCAGAAGGTGCACTCCTCGGTGCCTCCAGGCCTGGAGGTGCGCACCTTGGATGCTTTTGGCAGAAAGTGTTTCCAGGGCTCCATGGTCACGGCCCAGATCCAGGCATACCAGCTATACATGGGCATATACCTGAGGGACCTGGCGAAGGAACTCGCCAGGTTCTCAGCTGGATTAGTAAGCCAAACCGCTTGAGCGCTTCAGGACTCTGGTGTCATCGGTCAGGGAGTGCTCCAAGTTTCAAACTCAGGCAGCCTTCGACGGCTTTGAGTCGGTGGCTCGGGTAGCTGCGGTAGGCATTAGTGCCCGACACCTTGCCTGGCTACAGTCCTCCAAATTGGAGCAGTGAGTTCAGGACAAGTTAGCCTATGTCCCATGGCGGGGGGGGGGGGGGAATCTTTTCGTCAAACCCATGACTGAGAAGGCTGATGAGCTGGAGAAAGAATTCATGACCAGAACCAGGCTATCCAAGAAAGTGTCTGATCTTTCCTATAAGAAGACTTTGGGGATAAAGTCCTTCCACCCGAAGACCAAGAAGGCTTACGGACTCTAATCATGCTTCCCCTCGGGGGCAGCAGGTGAAAGGCCAGGAGCATGGACCCCCATAAGCCAAAGGCCTCCAAACCGCAAACAGCACCCCAGCTGTAGTCTGGGGGACGAGGGTTTGACTCTTTGGGCATAGCTGCTCTCCCCCTGGAGGTGCAGGGCTCAGGGTTCATAGGAGGACAGCTGGTCCACTTCACTCACCGATAGCTAAGCATTACCACGCATGCCTGGATGTTCAGAGACGGTTATCTCCTCCACTTTGCCCAGCTGCCTCCTCCCTTCTTCCCTGGGGAATTACCTAGGGACGGCTTGCACAGGGAGTTTCTGCTAGAGGAGCTTGAGGGTTTACTCGAAGATCAAGCAGTGGAAGTCGTCCCTATGCCACTCCAGGGCAGGGGGTTCTACTCCCGCTACTTCCTTGTCTCCAAAAAGACTGGGTGCTTCCTGTCCATTCTGGAACTATGGGACCTAAACTGCTTCCTGGTCAAGGAAAAGTGCAAGATGGTATCCCTTGTAATCTTGCTGCCCTACCTCCTGCAGGGAGATTGGCTATGCTTTTTGGATCTCAAAGATGCCTACACCCACATCCTGATCCACCCAAGGCACCGTAGGTATCTCCGATTTGTCGTCAGTGCATGGCATTTTCAGTACCGGGTACGCCCCTTTCGCCTTGCCTCAGCTCCCAGGGTATTCACCAAATGCTTGGCCGTCATGGCCACCCATGTCAGACTACTGGGGTTATTCATCTTCCCATATCTAGATGACTGGCTCATTCAAGCCACCACGCCAGGCGAGGCGCGCAATGCAATGCAATGCACCATAGGGCTGTTCCAGAGCCTGGGCTTTGTGATGAACCTCCCAATGTTTCACCTACGGCCCACCCAGCAACTGTAGTTCATCGGTGCCCTACATGATTACACTTAAGTGAGGGCCTTCATGCTTCTCGACCGAGCTCAACACCTCTCAGCTCTGGCCCAGGCCGTTCATGGCAGCCCAGTGGCGATTGCCAGACAAATGCTTCGTCTCTTGGGGCACATAGCCTCCACCATCCACATCACCCCGTTTGCCTGCTTCCACATGAGGCAGGCACAGTGGATGCTCAGCACTCAGTGGAAACAAGTGTCCAGCCGTCTGGAAGACTAAATCCTGGTTATGCTGGCCCTGGTGACCTCCCTAGCCTGGTAGCAGGACCACCTCAACCTCGGAGCCGATCTGCCCTTCTGGGCTCCTTCGGCATGCTGCATCCTCATAACGGATGCGTCTAAGCTGGGTTGGGGTGCCCATTGCGATCATCTGCAGTCGCTGGGCCCGTGGTCACCAGAGCAGATCAACCTGCTGGATCTCCGGGCTGACTACCATGTCCTGTGCTTTTTCCAGGATTATCTGGCAGGGCAGGTGGTCCAGGTCCAAACGGACAACCAGGTGGCGGTGTACTACATCAGCAAGCAAGGAGGCACAGGGTTGTACCACCTTTGGGAGGCAGTGAGCCTCTGGAACTTTGCTACGAGGAAGAACATCTCCCCTCAGAGCAGTGTAATTGCCGGGCCAGGATAGTGTACTAGCCAACCGCCTGAGCCCGTTGAGGCTGAACCCGACCATGCTGGGGGAGGTCTTCCGGCACTGGGGGACCTCGGAGATCGATCTCTTTGCCATTCCAGATAACGCGCAGCTGCTGTGCTTCTGCTCCCGGAGGCCAGCCTGGGACTGGGAGGCAGCAAATGCCTTTCTCCTCCCCTGATCCAGGAGTTTCCTATATGCGTTCCCACCCATGCCACTGGTGCCACAGGTCCTCCTCAAGATTCAAGCGAAAGTGGCCTCAGTCATTTTCATTGCACCCAGGTGACCCAGGGAGCCCTGGTTTCCCCCTGCTTATGCTGTTGTCCTACAAGGACCCACAACCGCTAGAGAACACCCCTGCTATCCCAACCCTGGCTCTGACAGACTGGATGCTGAGAGGCTAGCGATAGCGCATCACCACCTATCCAGGCAGGTTGAGGATGTTTTCCTAGCCTCGCATAAGGACTCCATGCGACAGGCATATGCCTTTAAGTGGCACAGGTTTTCGCACTGGTGTGTGGATGAAGGCCTCATTCCCTTCACCTGTGCGATGCCCAACATCCTGCAGTACATCCTGCATTTGTCGGGGGCTGGCTTGAAGTCCAACACAGTCGAATGCACCTCTGTGTCATCTCAGCTCACCATCACACGGTGGAGGGCTAGGCAGTGTCGCTGCACCCTCTAGTAGGCAGATTCATGTGGGGCTGCCTCCTCTCCCGACCTCTGATCCACCCATTGCCGGTGGCTTGGGATCTCAATGGTAGTGTTGGGGTAGCTTATGCCTCCACCCTTTGAATACTTGGCAACCTGCCATCTCAAGTATCTTTCATGGAATGTCGTGTTTCTGGTTATGCTCACCTCTGCCAGGCGTGTGAGTGAGCTCCAGGTGCTGGTGGTACACATGCCGTCCACCAGGTTCCACAGCAACAAGGTAGTCCTTC
This sequence comes from Ichthyophis bannanicus, assembly GCA_033557465.1. Taxonomy (NCBI): domain Eukaryota; kingdom Metazoa; phylum Chordata; class Amphibia; order Gymnophiona; family Ichthyophiidae; genus Ichthyophis; species Ichthyophis bannanicus. The sequence continues at coordinate 144,609,634 of CM066032.1, forward strand.
GGACTCACCCTAAATTCTTGACAAAGGTTGTCTCTGCCTTCTATCTGAATCAAGAGGTGGTATTACCTACCTACCTTTCCTAGACGTCATTCATCTAGGGCAGAGGCCTCTTTGCACACGCTCGACTAAGGGTGCATTGCTCTTCTACATCCAGAGGATGCAGCCCCATCGCCGCTTGATGCAGCTCTTTGTCTCTTTTCACCCCAGTCATCTGGGGTACACAGTGGAGCTCAAGTGCACCCTCTCATGGTGGGTGGCTGATTACATTTCTTTTGCCTATCAACAGGCAGGGCTTTCTCTGGAGCATCATGTGACTGCTCACAATAAGCATGCCATGGCAGCCTCAGTGGCGAGTCTGCGCTCGGTGCACTTGAGATCTGCCAGCCGCCACCTGGTCTTCTGTACACACCTTTGCAGCACATTACTGTCTGGAGGAAACCTCCCGGAGGGACAGTGCCTTCAGCCAGGCAGTACTCCGTCACCTCTTCGGAGAATAATGCAACTCCTTCCCTCCAACCTGTGATGTTCAGGCTACCAGAATGGGGCTTACCTCTTCGATGCTGCTGCTGCAGTGTCAGACTTCCAGCCAATCAGCGCCCCTGCTGCCCTTTAAGGTCCGCTTTTGGGGTTGCCTGTGGCTTTTACAAGTTTTTTTCAATAGCCTGTAGCTTGGGAATCCCATATGTGAGGACTGACTTTCTTCTTGTTCCTGGAGAAAGCATAGATCTCCAGGAACAAACAGGAATGTAGTCTTCACATATGGGTATCGTCGGTACCGACGGAGCCTGCGCGGGAACGCTCCCCAGCGTCCAATTAGAAAGCTTTGGGAGCATCCCACAGCACCTGCGTGCTGCCTTCCCGCCTTTCCCAACTGCCTCTCTCCAGTACTTCATTTTCCGCGGAGACAGCAGGTCGTTTTCCTGTCACTGCAGAAATTATCTCATATTTTTCATTCTTTTTTGTGGTAGCGTCTGCCTTCCTCGATGCTATACCGGTACCGCCTGTTCTTTCTTTCTTAAAAAAAAAAAATTGTAATCTTTTATCTGAATTTTCCAGCCTTTTCCCCTCAGGTGTCACGTGCCATTTTGGGCACTAGGCCCAATTTTTCCTCAACATGGAAAAACCCGCTACGGGTTTTAAAAAGTGTTCCAAGTATGGCGGTACCATCTCTGTCACCGACACTCACGAGTGGTGCCTCAAATGTTTATGTCCTGACCACTCCATCTCGGAGTGTGTTGCCTGTGGGATGATGTCGAAGAGGGGTCGGCAGAACCGAGCTGCTAAGCTTAGCACCCTTTTTCCCTCCGATGCAGCATCTGTGGCATCGACGTCTTCCAGGGCTTTGTCTTCCTCCCATGGATCTCAGGTAACCAAAAATAAATCTGGCCGGTCCTCAAAGGGTAGATCTCCTTCCAAGCATCGAGATGCCTCTGGCGTTGCCGTTGAGGGACTTGTACCAGCAAAATTGCCACGGCAGGAGGCTTCGACTTCCAAAGCACTATCGGGGCTCCAGGATGTTCTCGAGGCCTCAACCTCAGCAGAACTACTGGTGCCATGCTCTGGGGTACCGGCCACCTCGTCCGGTACCATCACCCAGGCATCGGCAGCATCAATTGACCAGAGATTCCTGGCTATTGAGCGCAGTCTGGCGGCTCTCCTTGCAGCATCGGTGCCTTCGGGACCGCTTCAGACAGTTCAACCTGTATCGACACTGGTTCCGGCACCGATACCGGTACCAACAACATCGACATCGGCAAGTGTGCTTCCAACACCGAGTCATGCTATTTCCTCCGGTATCGACAGGCCGGTACCGGACCCCTCGTGCTTTACAAGAGCACCCAGACAGAAGATATTTTGAATCCTCCGATGACTCTGAGGACTCTGACAGCTCTGTCGATGCCAGAGTACTTTTCTGTGAGGAGCCTTCTCCTAAACGTAGGATGTCTCTTCCAGAGAATATATCCTTTCAGGATTTCATCAGGGAAGTGGCTAGAGGTCTTTCCATCACAGTGGCTCCTGAAACAGAGCCCAGAGCAAAGGAGTTGGAGATTTTACAATATCCTAAAGCTCCCAAGGAAGCGGCTACTTTGCCTATTCATGAGATCTTGCATGATCTCATGTTAAGAATGTGGGAAACACCTCTTACCACCTTTCCTCATTCCCGTAGGCTGGATACCATGTATCGAGTGCCTCCTTGTCCTGGATTTCAAAAACCTCAGTTGCCACACCACTCCATAGTGGTGGAGTCAGCTATGAGAAAGATCAAGAGTGCAAAAAGACATGCATCTAATCCTCCAGGTCGTGAATGTAGGACTCTTGATGCCTTTGGGCGTCAAACATTCCAGGCCTCTATGCTTTCTGCCAGGATTAGTTCCTACATCTTATATATGGGAATGTTCCTTAAGGAGGTTACAGGAGATCTAGAGCTTATGAGCCCTCTCCTTCCTGATAAGAGGCAGGATTAATTATCCTACACTTGTCAAACATGCCCGGGATGTTTCCAAGTTTGTTAATTGTGCAGCTTTTGACTGCTTTGAGTGCATAAGCAGAACCTCTGCCATTGCCATAGGTGCTCGTAGGATTGCCTGGCTCCAGGCATCTGACTTAGAACTCTGGGTACAGGACAAACTGGGGAATATCCCTTGTACAGGTGAAAATCTTTTTGGCAAAAATTGGCAAGAGAAAGCTAATGAGCTGGATGCTGATAACACCACTTTGGATAGACTATCCAAGGCTACAACTGATCCTGCAAGGAGAAAATCCTACAAGAAACCATTCTTCTCTAAAAAGAAGAGGTTTTACCCTTCCTATACCCAGCAGGTGCATTCTGCAGGTCATTCCGCCAGAAAGGGACAGCAGCCCCCAAAGGAAAGGAAACCAAAGACTGCTAAGCCTCAACCGGCCCAGCAGACTCAGCCTCCACAGGGGCTTTGACTCCCATCTAGAGAACTTGGCCTTTCTGACCCTCAACTGGCCAGAACCTTCCACCATCCCAGGAAGGTTGTGTCATTTTGCCCCCAGATGGGGGCAGATAATAGCAGAAGAATGGACTCTTCCTTAGCAGAACTCCAGTCCAGTCCCTTTACTCTCGGGTTGCGCAACCCTTCCAGCAGCTTGGAGGCTGAGCCCATCATCGTTTTGATCATGGTGTGGTATAAATACCACTGGCACCACCCATAGGCACCAGTATTCTCAGCCTCCAAGCAGCTGGAGGGTTACCGTAAGCCAGGAGCTTACTGGTCTTTAGTTCCTTTTTTGATACCCTTTTTTATTGCTTTTCTTTAATTTCTTTAATTTCCCTTTACTTTAGTTGGGGGAGTTCTTGTTACTCCCGTGTGTTTTTTTGGGTAAATCGCTGTTGCTTCTTTCTTTTTCTTTGCTCTCCTCCCCCCCCCCTCCTTTTCGGTTCTCCGGGGTCCTTTGGAAGGAGAGGGCTTACTTGGCAGCGGGGTGCTTTGGGGCACTCCCCCCCCGCGGTCGCGGCATCCGGATCATCAGCCTCCTTTCCGCTCCCATTTGCCTCGCGCCAAAGCCCCCGAGGCGGGCTGAGCGCTAGAGGCAACACCGCGCTGAAGCCCCAGTTGGGGGGCTGAGCACAGGAACCGACAACGCTCCTCTTCCTGCTTCTCTGCCGCCTCGCGCTTACAGCGGCTGTCCAGGCTGAGCGCTAGAGGCGGCGTCGGAACGACGAAGCAATTGCCCTTACGTCGGGGGGGATCCGAGCTCCGGCGGCGAGGACAAGTTCGCCGGCCGCATGACCTGACTCCACGTGGCTGAGGCCTACCATGTGGAGCCTAGCAGCAGTCAGCGGGCCCAGCGTGAGGAGCGCGGCACGCAGAGCATCGGGGCAGCGAAATCGCAAGTATTGCAGAGACCTGTATTTCCCTTGATTGTATTTTTAATTTATTTTTAATTTATTTCAATTTATTTTTTAGTTTGGTCAGGGCCCCCCCAACCCCCCCCCTCCCTCCTCCCTGTGGTTGGGGAAATCTTTCATTTATTTTCATTTAATTTTCATTGATTACCAGGTTTTCTTTTTTCTTTGGATCCTTCTTACACTAGGGGGACTCAAAAATAATAATATTAATAGAGGAGGAAGAATGACGGGAAAATTACGGTGCCCGTCCTGCGGAACACGCAGAATTGCGGATTCTGAAGCCGGGATCTGCCGGGGTTGTGCTGTGGAAGCAGCCTCTGTGGAGCAGGAAATTCAGTTGTCCATGGATCAGACTTCTCAGGGGTCTCAAGGTCTCCGGGAAGGGGGAGGGGATTCTTCCTCCACTCCCCCGCCCTCTACCTCTGCCTTACCAGGCCTCTCCCAGTCCCTTCCCCCTGCTTCCAGTGGAGCGGAGGGAGGCTGGGAGTATTTTTCTCCAGAATTTGTCCTTCTGTTGCACAAAGCTTATTGTATGCGTCAGCAGGGACTCATGGAGCCGACGCTGCTGAAAGAAGGTAGCCGGCCCGGCCCAGGGAAGACAAGCTCCCATGACCCCGGAGCCCCTCCTAAGCGCTCTAGACTAATGAGCGAAGAACCTCTCACGTCTCCATCTCCGGTCACTCCGGATGAGGAGGGTTCAGACAGAGAAGTGGGGGAGGAAGAGGAAGAGCTTGAGGAGGGGGAGATCCCAGAAGAAGAGCATTCCCGAATAGTTAGAGTATTTCGTCGGGAGGAGCTCCCAGCCTTAATTAATGAATCCCTGAAGGTGCTCAATATGACATCAGACATTCCTGCAGAGGAAGAAGCGTTAGAGGATCCTTTGATTCAAGCCGTCAGAAAAACTCAGAAAGTCTTTCCGGTCCACAGGGTGGTACGCCAGATGATCCAGGAAGAGTGGAATCAACTGGAGTCCAGTCTAAGGGGGGTGAGGGCCATGTCTCGCTTGTACCCTTTACCGGAAACTGACAAGGGTAGACGCGGCGGTTTCAGCGGTGACAAAGAAGACGACCATTCCGGTCGAGGGCAGCGCAGCGCTTAAAGATAGTCAGGATAGAAAGCTGGACTCTCTGCTGAAGCAAGCCTTTGATGTTAGTGCCCTCGCCCTGCAGGCCTCAGTGTCAGGAGCGTGGGTAGCAAGAGCCTGCCTGAGGTGGGCTCAACAGCTTCAACTAACGGAGGGTGCCTCTACCGACGCGCAGGCTAGTGCTGCGC